>OV815298.1:22497384-23865999 GCA_929108145.2 Limnephilus rhombicus | reverse complement strand
TGAAATTCCCTCGATAGAAAAAAATCGCAAAGCATGCTCCGAAAATTATTATAAACACGTTTGTTTCAGTTATTTTACAAGTTATAGTTGTGAAAAAATCACAATGTTCCTTAAGACGCCTTCCACGAGATTTTTGCTCTATTTTAAACGAGTCGTGTTTAATTAAACATTTTCACAATTTCCGCATCGATTTTATCGCTTTAAATATTAGCGTGCTCCTCTAACATTCGTAATTATATATCTCTCCATCTTCTCCTTTTTGAGCGCGGATGCAGAGCCTTAACAAGTGACTTACAATCTTTAGAGCACAGGCATCAGTTAAGTATGCTGTCCTTGTTCTACCGGTATTACAATGGAAGACGCTCCGAGGAACTAGCGTCATTGATCCCTTTGGCACCGGTGCATAGTCGGGGAAACATGCCAAACGCGCGCCCAACACATATACCTAATTGACATTTGTCACATGAGAACGAGTTGCTTTTACGACTCGTTCTTGAGTTCAACAGTTCGGCTGTGGAATGATTTGCGGGCCTCTGTGTTTCCTCCCCCCATCTTCAAAGATGACATAGGTCCGAGGGAAATTATTTTCCTCAGCGCCTCCTATATAGATGGAGTTAATGTAAAAAAAAAAGAACATCAACCTGGCATTCTTTGCGAATCTCCACATTTTCTACACGATCAAACATGATTTTACCAAACATACGCCTCAGGGATCTCTTTTCTACAGCGTTCAGTCTACTTACTCTTCCAGTTCCATACATCAGTGTAGGTACTAGCACTCCATTGTGAAACTGCTAGCTTCGCTTTTTTGAAAAAAAATATTGTTATCGCCAACAGTATTCAGTCCTCCATAAATGGAGTTACCTGCATTTACCCTTCTTTAAATATTTATATCAGCCTTCCCATTTCTTGTAAACACACTTCCCAAATACACAAACTCATCCACCTGCTCCAAGTTTTCATCATTCACAAATATTGCACACTTTAGAATTTATAACATGTGAATCGATAGAAAAGTGTATTTATGTTAGGACAGCACAGTTGCGTTTAAAATTATTTTCGATGCACAGCGAAGATCATTTGAATTTTGCGCAGTACTTTTACTTGGATTTAGTCACTAGTGCGGAGGGCCATTGATTGGCGTGCTTTTGATTTTGGAAGGCTTGGCTTTCATTCCTGCCGCAGTGCAAAAATATATTTATATTCATAATTTGTTTTTTGATGGACTTTAAATAAGATAACTTTACGGCTGTTTTGAGGATTTTGATAAATTAAATAGTAAATGCACGGTATTAAACATGTTAAATGGTTGAAGAAGTTATGGATGTAGAATTCATGAAGTTAGTAGATGTAATTTATTGATTTAAAATTAAAGCGGACCTATTTCTGAACCTTGGGGTATGCCATTTTTTGCAAAGCTGTATATAGTAATAATTGGTTTGCATTTGATGTTTCTCACAATTGATTGTAATAGTTCACACTTCATTCTTCATTAAACTAAATTAATCTTATTTTAAACATTTATGGTAAACTTTTTATATGAACAACTCTCTTTTTATAACTTTTGAAGGTTATTCCCATCAATGTAATATATCATTGAAGAAGAAGATAACACTAATAATCTAAACTAAATAAGACAGAAAAATAGGAAAAAGGTAACGATTGCAACTGGGACTGCAAAAAATCAGATATATTTATCTAAGACGCTATCTAGGTTACAAACCAGTTCTTAGAACGATTGTTTACAATGAAAAAGGTAGTTGCCTATGATATGAAAAATTAGTCGAAGTTAATATTGTTAATTCTAAAATATGAGATTGACAATGATGACGTTTTGATGGAAGGTGGCAATGACTGAATTGGTAAAAGCGCATGCCCCGGTTAGACGAGAGGTTCTGGATTCGTGTCCCAGTTGCGACCATTATCTTTTCTATGTCTTGTTCTCTTTCATATTTTCGTTTAGATTATTAGTGTTATCTTCATTAATCTATTCTTACTTTAAACATTTATGGTCAATATTATTTTGACAAATTTTAGATCACAATTTCATAAATTTTTCATTCCTGTTTCTCTTGATGCTCTCGTATAAATGGTTCACTAAACAACTTAATATTCGTTCAATTTACTTGGATACCTAATGAACCTAACCTAATATGAATGAAATATAAATAACCTAACCTAACCTTGCTCGTTTCCGTCTCTTCCTCTCCACTTTCTTCAGCCTCATAATACAACAAAAATGGCTCCAGAACTCATTTGCGGCAATCGCATACATTAACAGCATTCGCATGCTTAACGATTCTGCATTGAGCATCGACATCTTTAATGTTACCTATAGAGAGTTCAGTAACTATCTTTTGACATACTCACAACAAAGTGAAACCCCATGGACTTTTTTTTTTATTTTCTTTTAAATTTTTTAATCTTCTCCGTAATAATTTGGTGTATAACTGTTTTATGGAGAACCTGAAAAAAAAAATGATAGCAAGTTTAATGCGGTCAATTTTGTAATTTTTGCACTTCTCACATGTTGTCCTTATGACCATCATTGCACACGCAAAGTTTTTCGCTTATAATGAAGGTAGTAAAATGAATTCAAACGTTGGGTTATTCGCAACCCGCAAATGTTTGTATTTATCTTAACACACTTTAGGCAGGAAGGGTAGTTCTACCTCTTACGCCGGTCGCACTAGAATGCCTGAAAAGGAATTGCTGTCAAATAATTTTATATGCATATTGCGCACCAATCTCTAACTATAAGCATAACACATAAATATGTATATATGTGATACGAGTCTTCCCCATCTTCTTAACTCCTTGCCTTTATTGTAAAAGAATTTTTATTAAAAGAAAACTTACACATTGGCACTGGAGTTTGTAATGATTGTACCAAAGTGAAAACCATTTATTTATTTATTTGTAAAGCAACTAAATGGCCCAACACTGACTTTAACTTCTGTTTATGGAGTCCTTTTAAAAAGTAGGCTATAATTTTGGACAATACTTGTATAGTTGGAGTGTGGCGAGTACTGCATTGGAGGTTGTCCACTAGTTACCCGTCCTGGTATAAGGAACAGATGGTTACTCCTTCTAGACCTCCAGTGTCCCTGCATACATTGTTAGAAAGCAGTATACAAAGTAGGCTTTAATTTGGGACAATACTTGTATAGATGGGGTGTGGCGAGGTTATCCACCACTTACCTGCCCTGGTATAAGGAACAGATGGTTACTCCTTCTAGACCTCCAGTGTCCCTGCATGCGTTGTTAGAAAGCTGTATACAAAGTAGGCTATAATTTGGGACAATACTTGTATAGATGGGGTGTGGTGGGGTTATCCACCACTTACCCGCCCTGGTATAAGGAACAGATGGTTACTCCTTCTAGACCTCCAGTGTCCCTGCATATGTTGTTAGAAAGCAGTATACAAAGTAGGCTATAATTTGGGACAATACTTGTATAGATGGGGTGTGACGGGGTTATCCACCACTTACCCGCCCTGGTATAAGGAACAGATGGTTACTCCTTCTAGACCTCCAGTGTCCCTGCATATGTTGTTAGAAAGCAGTATACAAAGTAGGCTATAATTTGGGACAATACTTGTATAGATGGGGTGTGACGGGGTTATCCACCACTTACCCGCCCTGGTATAAGGAACAGATGGTTACTCCTTCTAGACCTCCAGTGTCCCTGAATACGTTGTTAGAAAGCAGTATGCAAGTACTACAGAAAAAAATCATTCAAATGTACATATTTTCAAAGATATATCGATTTGAAACGAATTCCATTTTCTCCAACGGGTTCCCTGTTTTTGCCTGCCTGAAGTGTGTTAATAAAGAATATAAGCTTGCAGTTTTATTTTATGTTGTATTTTGATAAACGTCTTATATATGTAAATCCTTTTCATAAATTTTCTTCTGTGATTTACATTTGTTTTTAAATTGCTTCTAAATGGTGACACGTGAATTTGGTCAGGACAAAAAATCAACTATTTGTTCACAGTCAATTAAAATTTATTTAGCCCAATTGAACACATCACTTGGGGAGTTGATTTCTCTGATGCCTAAATCAAAACAATTCTCTATTACTAATAATATTTTACCAACTCTTTCAATTTATTGTTATTATTATTATTATTTACAGAGAATAGAACACAGCACATTTATTTATAACACTAACATTCCAATAAATTATTAGTTACTTCTATAATTAGTTTAAAATTAATTTAACTTAATGGGCGCTTTCATTAACCCATTGGTCACAGAATTAACGAGCTAAAAAATTGGCCTTCACCACTGAATTAATTTTATACCAAAAATTGAAAACCTACATTGGTGTACTAAATCTATTGTAACTTTTGAACAAAATATTCAAATGAATTAATTTCTTAAAATTTGTTTACACGTTGGATTAAGATAAAGAAAAATTTAAAAAATATTAAAATATGTGTAAATAAGGATACAAATATAACCTTCTCCTTTTTCGTGAGATTTTTTTTCAAATTTTTATTCACAAAGTTACAAAAAAACACAATATTCATAAATCGAACATTAATAATTTTTGTTTTTTACATACATGTATACTAATAAATAATAAAATAATTCGGTATGATAGTCCTCAAAGCAATTAGAGACGTGCAGGGTCACTGCCAAAAGCCTAGAACCACTCGCAATTTTGAAGAAATTAAATGGCGGCTGGCTGCATACAAAACTTGGAACACAAATATCAGGGAAAAAACATTAGAAAAATATTATTGCCAATTGTACGAAATGAATTATTAATTACCGACAGAGCGTTCTGCATTTAAAATTTTATTCAAAAATGTCACAGTCGTGTTCGGTTTCGGTTTTTTGGCGGACCTACTCTAACCTGTCAGCGTGCCGGGGTTTGTGGTTAAGTACCCGAGTTGCACACCCGGCAGGCTGCCGGGGTTTGTGGCCAATGGGTTAAATAAAAAAGGCAATAAACACATGTTCCTTATCACAGTAATGCTGCAACTCTTTCAAAAGATGAGATGCACAATGTACGTTTTCTTGCATCTCTCTCACACTGCACCGTGATGGTCTCCGTAGACCCCTACAATACTGCTAGCCGTCGTGATGATAATTTTGAAAGTATGGAATATAGTTATAAGGATAATATTGAACTGTGAGTGAATTCCAAAAATTCAAAATTGTCTAACTTTAATGCGCTGATGGTTTTGCTTTTGTTCTTAAACATAAAATGCTGCAGCACTTTCTTACACACTGAATAACAACAGTCGAAAATGAGACAAACGGTGAACGTATGTCTGCACCTCCCCCAAAAGGAAACGTACAATCATTATCATACATCTCCCTCACATGCATAAAGAAAAAGAAATAGAATAAGGAACTCCAGTGAAAAATATTATGGCTTTAAAAAAATATGTTCATATAGTCCAATAAACGACGGCCGGCGTAGTGCAGCGGTAAGGCGCTTGACTCGCATTCCGAAGGTCGCGGGATCGAATCCCGGCGTGGCAAATAAATTTTATTTGATTAATTTGTGTATTTCACAATTTATTCATTTAAAATAATATATAGTATATTTGCGGCACGTTCCGGAGTGGAAGATACTCTCAGTATCGCCCTGGTGTAAGACCACCATTCAGAATTGAAACGTTGCCTGAAATGGCTTTAGCCGTGTTTGGTGACCAGATCTGAATAGCCAGGTACTTTCCCACCTTCCTCTTCCCTATCTCCTTCCCTCCCCACTACCTTCAGCCTCATAACATACCCCAATTGGGGATGCCATAGTCTCGCTGGTTCCAGGTGGGAGCAGTTGGGACTCTTGTGCGGTATTCATGTAAAAAAAAAAAACGCTGTTTCTGAATAATAAGTTTTATTTAATAATATTAAACGTAGAGTTTTTAAAAATATATTAAAAAGTCCATTTTTAATCCGGTCATAGAAACACGCCATCAAGTTGGTATTATTAAAATGTTTAGTAGTGACGTCACTGCTCATCGTATCGTGACATCACTGTATAGGAATGTAGGTATGACACAAGCCATCGTATTAATTTATTTGTTTATTTACATACTGTTTATAGAGATTTAGTTGTTGTGTTTATTGAAACATTGTTTAGGCCTAAATAATTCAGATTCAAAAATAAAGGTATCTCTTATTAGTTTATCTCTATTATTGAAAATATTCAATGCACAAAAAAAATAGTAATGCTACTACTCTAGGGAGAATACTTCGAGCACCGAATTTCAAAATGGCGGCATTTGATCAGCTGATTGCCCGATCTTATAGTAATTTTTCAGGAGTGATGACGTCACACGATTCACTATACATACGGTGGTTTTCAGGGATCTTGAAAAATTAAAATTTTGACAATTATTTTAACTATTAAAACTAACTCTAAAAAAATGCAGTTATTTAAGTTAGAAGGTCATTATTCATTAAAAAAAATAAAAAAAACATTGGACTGGAGTTCTCTATTCCCGTCGCCGTAGCGGAGCCGTAATAAGGCATATCTGTTTCCTCCAAAGGAAAAAGTAGTACTTTGGAGGAAACCGCCACACGTGTGCCCCATCTTTTGTCTCACCGTTATTTAATGTGTAGGAAAGAGCTGCAGCGTTATTAGGATAAATAATGTACCTTTTTAATGCCGTCACGGTACTGTAATTGTGGATCGTCACGGTAATAATAAAAGCGCTCATTGGCTGTTTTAAAATTCCCACTTTGACGGTAACGGAACGCGCTGTCTCATTTCATTAATACGAGCGAGGGAGATACATGATAATGATTGCATTTTCCTTTTCGGGGAGGCAGACGTACCTACATCGTTTTTCTCACTTTTATTTAGTTTGTAAGAAAGAGCTGAAGCATTAATTTGATAAAGAATGTACATTTTTTATGCTGTTGCAGCGGGAATAACAATGGCGCCAATCCTGGATTAGAAATCTTATTTTATGTGCTAAATGTGCTTACCTATCGCAGACCTGTGGAAAATCACGGATAGTCTGAATTCTCGAAAAATCAGTTCAAATTTTGAAAATTGCAATTTTCTGTTAAAAATATTATGTTATAGATAGTTACTTTATCGCTTGTTTCAATTCTTCAAATATACACGTACAATTATTTTGAAAATTATGACAATTAAATTCAAAGCATAAAATTACATTTCATTGAACCGGAGTTAGAGTCATAACTGAAATTAGTATCTATAACTACAAGATCTTTGCGTGTTCGTCTGTGTGTAAAAAATAAGATTATTACATACAGCGGACAAGTTTAAAAACAATTGTGTTTATATTAGGGATAATGGAAACAAGGGAGATGAGCCATTAACCATTATTGATATGAAACTATGTCGCCAAAAATGTTCAACCATATTACTACTGCTGCTCACGTCAACGCACAGCAGTAATCCGCCTTTGTTTCTACCTACACCAAATGCATTACTTTCATTACATGACTGCTACTGACAAAGCAGTTTGATCGCATATTTTAATAACAAAATGAAAGTTGTGCTTTTTTGCTGATCGTAATTTGTTCAAAAGCTGAATTGGATATAAAATCGGCATTTCAGAGAACTTGCCAAATGTAAAATAAATAAAATAAAATGCTGATTGGCATTTCGATGAAAATGTTAATCATAGAATAAAGTAAAACACAAGAAATGCCTTCCATGTAGATCTGAATGGAAACCAATGTCGCGCCACTGACTTTGTAACCTTTTTGTTCTGTCCCATTTAGTATGTGCTACGTCTCTCTTACGCTTGCCTGACATTGTATATCACCATCCAATTTGAATTTCATAATGGTGGTGAAACACAGTTTTGCATGTAAAATTTAAGGCCTTTAGGCCTCTGGCGTATTTTGTGAGTAGGTCAGAATATTTCCGCTTTGCAATTAAATACAAATAAATGGAATATTTCTGAATGTATCCGAAAACTAAAAACTGTTTTTCAAAGGTGATGAAATACGCTTTCAAATTGTATAATTCGAAATAAACTTATAAACATAATTTTTTTTAATAAAAATGGCTCACCTTAAATTCTTTCTAACTGATATTACTGATAACGAAAATGTATTATAAATGTTGTCAAAACCTCACTTTTAGCGGTTTAAGCCGCCGCTACCCGAATTTCTTACAAATCTCCCTTAAACACGTTAAGTTTTAAAGCTCTTAAAAAAATATATGTTATTCTTGAAGATAATATCTAGACATTCCCTGTGCCGAAACGCAAACTATATAAAATTCCCTCAATAGAAAAAAATCGCAAAGTATGCTTTAAAAATTATTATATACACGTTTGTTTCAGTTATTTTACAAGTTATATGTATGAAAAAATTCACAGTGTTTCTTTAAATGCTGTTTAAGACAACCCCCGCCAGATTTTTGCTCTATTTTAAACGAGTCGTGTTTTATTAAACATTTTCACAATTTTCGCATTCACTAGCGCGCTCCTCTAAAATTCGTAATTTCATATCTCTCCATCTTCTTCTTTTTGAGCCCTGTTGAGTCGCCTTAATGTAAATATAATTAATAAAACAATCGCAAAGTTTCATATTTTTTTTTTTCAAATTGCTTTGGATACATAAAGGTGTGCATTTTAATCATTTTGTGATTAACTTTTAGATTTGAATATAAAGCTTGGTGTTTTTCTTTCTAACACCGTTAAGATCACATTTCTCACTACGATGGTAAGGGAGACAACGATTTCTATGAGATCTATACGAGTTGTTCCCACTTTTTGGATCAGGGAATACACTCAACTGACATTTGGCGGCATACATTAATTATGTGAGCTCAAAATGGGGAGGGGGTCCAGTAAAATAATCTCACCAAATCTTGAACAGTTTTTAGCTTATTGTCGCGATCATATTTACCTCAACAGGGGGGCGTAATGGGATAGCATGGGGCGAGATGGGATTCGGTGGGACTCCAGATACACCACTGATCTCATGGGGGGGGGTCCTACCAAATCTCAATAATCTCACCAAGGGGGAGGTCTAAATTAATGTTTTTTTTTTAATATGAATACCGCACAAGAGTCCCAACTGCTCCCGTCTGGAGCCAGTGAGACTATGGCATCCCCAATTGGGGTATGTTGTGAGGCTGAAGGTAGTGGGGAGAGGAAGGAGATAGGGAAGAGGAAGGTGGGGAAGTACCTGGCTATTCAGATCTGGTCACCAAACACAGCTAAAGCCATTTCAAGCAACGTTTCATTTCTGAATGGTGGTCTTACACCAGGGCGATGCTGAGTGTCTTCCATTCTGGAACGTGCCGCAAATGTACTATATATTATTTTAAATGAATAAATTGTGAAATAACACAAATTAATCAAATAAAATTTAATTGCCATGCCGGGATTTGGTCCCGCGACCTTCGGAATGCGAGTCAAGAGTGTTACCACTGTACTACGCCGGCCGCCTACTATGCCCCCTTTCTTGTTTTTATCTTTATTCTATGGGGTTAACGAACAAAATTCTTGATTATATTGTTATATTTGAATGTTGATGGGTCAATTCACTAAAACAAAGCTGTTATTGAACGTTTGCTCTGTTCACAATTAATATATCGTTGTGTAAACAGTTAATTAAAATATTTGCTTTTATCATTTTATTTATCTCGCATAATATTGATTCTTGTTATTTACAGACTTTAGTGTAGGCGTATGATGTGTGTGATCTTGCAGATTTTAGTCTCAGATAATAATAATAGACGCGTGGTCGAGATGAATATTTATTTGCACTATACAAGTTATAAGCTATGTGCTAGCTAACGGAGCTGTCTGTAGGTAAGGAGAGCGAGCAGGTACATTCATCACCTTTTGTACTCAGTTCTGCCGTCTCGCTCTTGCATATTTGAAAAGGCAGGCGTGCCACTAAAACCATTCTCACAATTCTCATATAAAACTGCTTATTGTATCTCTTCAATTCTAACATGTCAAAAAATCTATTCCAAATCTGATGCAGCCTCGTATCTAGGAGGGGGGCAAACCGGGGCGCCTACCCAGGGCGGCAGTTTTAGGGGGCACCAATAATTTATATGTTTGATTTAAAAAAAAAAACAGGATTCACAAAGTGCCTGGCATCTAGCGCACGTCGTTCTATCGATTATTCGTTTGATTTTAAAATGCTCAGTTGGTTTTTGAACACATCCTACGTTGATTTATGAACGTATCCTATGTCGATTTTGCAAACTTGAATATGTAGTTTGCGTGATGTCACTGTCAGGTGAATCCCCGTTGCATCTAGAACTAGGGGCTACACGAGCTGAGCCGAATAAACCAGACCATTCGAACGTCAAGCGAAGCGACGATCACTCACCTCACGAGAGAGCGCCACCCCGGTTACTCCGGTTAGATCCGGGACTGATGTGAGTGAATTTACCAGTTTTCCGCTTGTACTGTGAGTTTCTGAAAACCGTGTGTATCTTTCGTCCAGTTGATTAGTCAGACATCTCCAAATACTGTGTTTTGAGATAATGAGGAAATCAAAAGAATGCTCACTATAACTCAAATATTATTTATACGTGTCTGTTTTTTACACTATAAAGTAACAACGGTAGGCAAAATGGTCCGGTACATTAGTATGACATTTTGAAATATCCTACTGGTGACATCAACATCAACATTTTGTTTAATTAACTACAAGTTTTTCTGCATTATAATTCTAAAAACAATTTAACCATTTAGTGCTGTTAACATTAATTTTTTTTTGATATATATTGGAATTAGTTTTTTTTTTTACGTTTTCAATTATTTTCCCTCTTTTTTTAGCAAAGTTTCTGAATGGTCTCTCATATTATAAAGGCTTTAAATAAATTTTTATAGATTTAAAAATGCACTGGTGAAAAATATTTAATTATTAATTAGCGTTTTGAAAGTTTTAGAAATTAACTTTTTTTTACATTTTCCTCACTTTTTTAATTGTTGTATTAGACCTGTTCATCTGCACCCAAAAATGTAAAAAAAAATGTTTTTTCCACTGTGACTGTTGATAAGGCAAAGTGGGCTCTTGATTGTAATACAGTAAAATATCATACTTTATTGTGTTGTATATTGTCAAAACTTTGCCATATTATAAAATGTATATATAAAAAACATCATTTTGTTTACAATGTAAAGAACACTTATCTTGTTTGAAACAATATTGCTTATTAGGACATGGAGTATATGCATTTCCATATTTGTATATAAATTGTCTAGTTGATTAGTCAGACATCTCTAAATACTATGTTTTGAGATAATGAGAAAAGCAATATTAGAATGCACACCATAAATAAAGTATTATTTACAAGTGTCTGTGTTTTACATGTTAAATATGCTATAAAATAACACCGGGAGACACAACGGTCTGGTACATTAGTATAACGTTTTGAAATATTCTACTAATGACCCAGAAAACATAAACATTTTGTTGAATTCACTAAAAGTTTTTCTGTATTATAATTGATTAGTTGAAGTCCTCGGCGATGACGGGCTTTACACAGAGTTTTCGAAATCAAATGTATACTTCCTCTCGTTTTGAAGGTCACATGTGCAAAATTTCATCAATTTGCATACAAATCAAATCCACACCGCCTGCTTGCTGGCTCGTCCACCACACACAGACATTCTCCTTTATCTTTCTAATACTATAAAGAGGAAAGATTTGATTGTTTGTATGCATTGAAGAGGCTCCGAAACTACTGAACCGGTTTGAAAAATTCTTTCACCAATAGAACGCTACATTATCAGCGAGTAACATAGGCTGTATATAATGGTAAGCTCTGGCATTATGAAATTTGTATAAATGAAAATGTGTGTGTTTCATATATTTTAGCGGCAGGGAGGAAAGGCAGGGGGAAGGTGGGGTTTGCGGAGAGGGAAGATAGGAGGGAGGGGGAACGGGGATGCACGGGAAAGGACATGCAGGGAGAATCAATTTATTTCTTTGAATGGCATTGCAACGCATGCCGGGTACAAGCTAGTATATTATATATTTCAACCAATTTACACAAAACCTTGATAAATTATATATCTTAACCTTCCGCGAAAACTGCATGAAAATCTGTTCAGTAATTTTTGAGTTTATCGCGAACAGACAGACGCAGCAGAGGACTTTAATTTATAATATGTGAAGATTTGGTGGCGTTTGAGTAATCTGCGTATTGTACCAGACAGAGGGTACACGCCTACATACAACTGCATACTCAACTCTAATTTCAATTTTTCAGAGATGTCTGACTAATCAACTAGACGATCAATATGCATGATGCATATTTGAGTTTCTTTGGTCTTTAGTACATATTTTAGAATTTTTCAGTAATTAATGCCTTTTTAGCTATAAAATTTTACAAAATATCAGCTAATAAAATTAGATATGGCCATTATTCTTATCTTCTAAAGAACTGGAAAAATTCCCAAAGAATTGTTTTTTCAATTTGTATATGTCGATAATAAAAAATATTGTTTCAATTTTTATTTCTGATTTAATAATTATGATACATTACACAGGTGATTTATTTAACCCGTCTGCTTGGTTCAATATATTCGCACCTCACAATCCGGAAGCCTCGGTTTTGCGCGTAAATTCTGAAAATGTCACTTTGGATCGAGATTGTAAAATATCTATGCAAGATAGCTTTCATATTTCAAAGACGATAAGAAGCATTATTTCGTTCTCTTTCTGGTTAAGAAAAATACATATGTTTGCATGAGAGGAAGAGAGATATATAGCTTTTAAAATGTAAGGTCGCTCGGGACGTTTTTGGTCTTATGAGAGTATAATGCGATTACGTGTTTTGGGATGTATTTATTCCTAAACAAGCAGACGGGTTAACAACATCTTGGTGTTGCCACTAGATAATTGATTTTAATTCAATAATAAAATCTGATTATCTCGCTAAGTTCGCTAATTTAAAAAATATGTAATTTTCAAAAAAAAATTCACAATGGCCGTTTTTCAAAAATGTTGATTTTCGGACTTACCTCTTCTGGTCATCGAGTTGAATATATAAAATAAAAAAATATGAATATTGTATAAATAATAATAAAATAATTATTTTGTATAAATAGTTATAAATAATATTAATATAAGTGCATATATATGAATGTGCTAATAGATTAGTGAAAATTTTGATTGAAAATAAATATGATTAAATAAAATATATTGTTGTATTATTTATGTATGGTTAAGCAAGGCTAGCAGTCCACAATGGGGTGCTGTTACCTATCCTGATGTGATGTACGAGGTAGTGAGACATGTAACTGGCAGAGGAAGGTTGAAAGTAGACGCCTGTGTGGTAAAACCAAATATGACCATGTTACAAACGTGGAGATCGGAAAAAGACTTGATGCGTTAAAAGGAGTTTTAACTACTGGAGTGCCCACGCGAAATATTTAAATTTTCCTTGATTGCTCGAGATTTCCAGAAGATCATTATTTAAATTTTTTGCCAACATTAAAAAAAAACATACCTTTGAATTTTAACATGGAGATTGGAGATATAAAAACTTGTAATAGTGCTATATAGCCAAAGAATTAGCCTGTATTTTACCGTTTATCTCATATTTATAGGATTTATAAAAAAATCGTAAAGTTTATAACCACGCGAATCCTGCGTGTTTGTTACTATGAAACTACCGTGAGGGGTACTTATTCGAGTCAACATAGAATATTTTAGATTTCTGTATGTTGCCTGTGGTATACTTGATAATGAAAGGTGCATATCCAAGGAAAAAAATATTTTTAACGTCGTCATAAAATAGTCTACGAAGTTCGGATTTGCGACATCTATGGTCATAATAAATAAAGCATTTCAATAGCTTAGTTTTAAGTCCAAAATAACAAAAGTGGGAGCTACACATATTTAGCCCGTCTGCTTGGTTCAATATATTCACACCTCACAATCCGGAAGCCTCAGTTTTGTGCGTAAATTCTGAAACTGTCACTTTGGATCGAGATTATAAAATATCTATGAAAGATAGCTTTCATATTTCAAAGACAATAAGAAGCATTATTTCGTTCTCTTTCTGGTTAAAAGAAAAATACACATGTTTGCATGAGAGGAAGAGAGATATATAGCTTTTAAAATGTAAGGTCGCTCGGGACGTTTTTGGTCTTATGAAAGTATAACGCGATTACGTGTTTTGGGATGTATTTATTCCTAATCAAGCAGACGGGTTAAAAAAAAATTGCCAAATCAAGATATAATGGGCCTTTTTTATCCGAAAAGCAATAGGAGGCCTTTAAAATGGCGCCAATATATGGCAAAAATCGCTGTAGCGGTTATGGAATAAATGAGAGAAGAAGTCTATGGCATCTGAGGGAGACAAGACACGATCAAGAGAAACAAATACATACTTAGTTGGGTTGGGTTAGGTTAGGGTTAGGCAGAGGAAGAATGAAATTAGACTGAATGCTGTAGAAATGAGATATTTGAGGCATATGTTTGGTAAAACCATGTTAATGTGGAGAACTTTTCTCTCCTTCCCCTCCCCACTACCTTCAGCCCCACAACCCACCCCATTTGGGATGACATAGTCCCACTGGCTCTAGAATGTTGAGAGCGGTTGGGACTTTTCTGCAGAAACACACCCTGTATATATCTAACAAATGAGATATATACAGGGTGTCTGGGATGTTAAGTGCACTTAGCTTATATACTAGATGTGAAAATTTTATAACTAAATAAAATATACTTCAAAAAAGAAAAAACTTCTGGAGGTGATTCTACATGATAGAGTAAAAAAGATATTACTTAGAAATTCCAATGTTTTAAGGTAGTTAATTTTCAGGCTAAAAATTTGAATTGTTAGTATAAATATAGTACCTCTGCTGTAAGTCACCTCAAGTGGTTCGCTACATTTGGTGACTTATCAGGGGTGCCCGGGTTCATGGGGTGAGGTTTGTCCGGGTCTTGCGGATGCATCTGCCCACCAGCTGCATGGCAGGCCGGATCGGGAGATAATGGTTGAGGGGGTCCCATTTGACATCTCCAGTCGTACTCTCTCGGAACATCGCCTTGCACACACTGATTCCCAGATTCCTAACACTCCTAATACCCCTTTCCTTCCCAGAACTCCTACTTCCTTTCCTAAAAAGACCCTCCACACAGTATCCCAAATAGGCCCTTACCGGAATTGTTTTCCTCAGGGCCTCCTGTGTGAATCTAATGTAAAAACAAAAACGAAAATGGAAAAAAAATTATTCTATGGAAAAATAATTTTTTAAAGGGGGTATTCTAATCTAGAAGCAAGAATTGTAGTTTTTTTTTCAGGTGCAATAAAAAAAAAAATATATATATTTTTAGTAGCCGTTATTTTTTTCAAATATTTATTTAGCATTAAAAAATACATAAAAAAATAATCAAACGAAAAAATTCAAAAAGTTACAGGGTTTGTGTTGAAGTGGGGGTCTCAAAAAAATTGCGCACCCTGGTTGACACGATTGCAACCCTCCTTGTAATATGAAAAAAAAAAAAATTAATCCTTAACCCAAACAAATGCTGCTATGGCCCAAACTAAGGAAAAGTCGAAAAAATTTTTTTTCGCAAAGTGGCGGCTGTCTGAAATAAAGACATTTTATTTTTACCAGTTTTTAGTAAAAATAGTAAATTTTTTTATTTATAGTTTTAGTTAGTGGGATAGAGTAATATATAGAGAAGGCTCACACCAAATTTCAAGTAAATTGGTTCAGTAGAACTTGAGATATAAAAAAAGTAGTTTTGAGTCTCGAAAAAAGTAGTTTCGAGAAACATGCGTTTAAAGTTTTGCTCTATTTAGATTCCGTCCAAAGCGGTCGAACTAAAATAGCTATAACTTTAAAAATAATTCAAATTTTGAAAAATCCTTTTAAGGATATATATTCTTGAATATCTAAACTATGAAAATGTGAAGAATTTTTTAAATATTTTTTTACTAGACTAGAATACCCCCCTTTCCCAAGCACGGGGGAATAAATGATCCATGAAGTTTCACTAAAACATATACCTTGTCAAAACATGCCTGTGGTGTGATAGGTTGCATTGAAAAGACCAGCATAAAAGGTTAGCCTAAACCCTAAACTAACCCAACACTGTTTTTCTTCTTTTTTCATTGCCCCCATTTGGCCATTTTTATTGTCAAGTTTTTTGTCTATGTATTTTTTGTCTATGTATTCTTACCCCCTTGTAAAAAATGGAATTTTGAAAGAGTTATTTATCTTTTTTACTTCTACCTCATGTAGAATCACCTCGCGAATTTAGTACTCTTAACCCCCTGGAAAACCTGAAGGGTGATTCTGTATATTTAGTGAACACATGTTAAATCGGCCATATACGACACATTTTGACAGTTTTCTTAAATGCGGTATTCCGTATTGAGCTAATGAATTAAATACTGCGCTTGTTTTAAGACACCAACTCTTAAAAGCAGTTACCCTAACGCTAGAGAAGACGGCACATTTCGCCGCATAATCCTCGTTAGGAGATGTTAGTTGCGGGAAAATTTATGAATTGAAATTATTTTTTAATTTTTTTTTTTTTTTTTTAAAGAAAGACAAACATTCCCGGGTTACGAATAACCCAACAATGTTTGAAAATCTCCTACTACCACCACAGAAAGCCGAAAATGTTGCTTGTGTTGTGACAGAGGATTTAGCCAGCCGAGGAATCGAACACGCGACGCTCGGGTGGGACCCAAGCGCTATGCCCACTCAACCACTGACCAGTCGAATTATTGCGTTCAAACATCAAAATAATGTCACAAACGGATAGTCATTTATGAACGCCTATTAAGCTTGTATTTAAGTATTGTGTTATTAAATAGGTAATTAATCTATTCAACGCTTGAGAGGCATAGACAAGCCATTGAAAGCCTTAGAAAATCACAGATATTTAACTATTTCCTTTCTTTTTGTATTAAATATACAGAATCACCCTTCTAAATATGGGATGTCATGGTTCGATTGGCTCTGGACAGACGGAATTCTTGTGAGATATGAAAAAACAAAATATTCAGTGTTGACATGGATAATTATTATTCATACAAAGTAGGAGGTATTTTTTATCAGTAGTTATCCCAATTTCTGTTATCAGAAATGCACTATATAAACAAAACCAATGTATATTTCATGATAATATAATGTTATATATGTTCAAAGTTTTGGTTAGATAAAAGGAATAATTTCAGTGTTGAGTTATGGACATGCTTATTAACATGTTAATAATGTTCTATGCTTTTGAGCATAGAATAAAGAAAACGCAAGAAATGCAGTGTGGGCAGTTCATCGAGATTACGAGTTTGTTTATCTTTTTTAAAAAACTTTTTTTTAAGAAGAAAGAAGGATCGGGTCTTAGATTAAATTTGCTTGAACAATTAGAAATCAATAAACGAAAGAATGACCCCAATGTAACGCTAATTAATAAAATAAAGAAAATTATTTATTCCCCACTCTCTCCGATGGCTCTACAGCCCATATCAAGCTTTGTCCTCCCGCAACATTCGCCTCCAACTCCTCCTGTCCTCAGCGGCTGACTTCCAGTTTGGTACCTGGAGAGGCTGTGCTGCATCCCCTCTTACCTCGTCTTCCCAACTCAGTCTGGGTCTTCCCACTTTTCTGCTTCCACCTGGGTCATAATTATTTTTGATTTCTATTTTCACAATTTAATCATTTTAAATTATATAAGGTATAATAAATATAAATAATAATAGTATAATAAATGAAGACATAATTTGTCTCGATGCCATCTAGCGACGGATTTAACACTAACAGTGTCTCTGTCGCAAAAATAAAGTTGGTTGTTTTCAGGTGGAAAAAATATAATAAGCAGTAATTGTTGAATGAAACACTAGTATATATTGAATCATTTGGCGGGTATAAGATAAGCCACCATAGCTCAATTGGGAGAGCAGCTGACCGGCAATCAGAAGGGCACGGGTTCAAGTCCCGTTGGCGTCATGTATTTTTTCTCGGAAGATTTTTTCAATGTGGATGAGTGTTTCAGGCTGATAATTATTGCTTATAATAATTAATATAAGGTATATTTGTGGCACATTCCAGAGTGGAAAACACTACCAGTATCGCCCTGGTGTAAGAACACCATTCAGAATTGAAACATTGATGCTTCAAAATCCGGGAACCATTTATTGGCTAACCAACACCTCTGCCATAGGTCATCCCAAGTGGTTCGCTATGTTTGGTGACTCAGCAGAGTGCCCGGGTTTATGGGGTTAGGTTTGTCCGGATCTTGGCGGCAGATGCGACTGCCCACCAACTGCGTGGCAAGCCGGATCGAGAGAGACTGGTTGAAATAGATCTTTTGACCTTTTCAGCAGGACTCTCTCGGAACATTACCTTGCACTGCAGTGGGAGTGATAGATACATACGTCCGTCACCCCTGGACACAGTGACCCCCAGATTCCTACCCACCCTTCATACCCTTTTCCTTCCCAGAACTTGCTCTCCTTCCTTTCTCTAAAAAAGACCCTCCACACAGCATCCCTAAAGATGGTATAGGCCCTGAGGGGAATTATTTTCCTCAGGGGCCTCCTATGTGGACATAATGTAAAAAAAAATGGCTTTAGCCGTGCTTGATGACTGGATCTGAATAGCCTTATTTCCCCACTTTTCTCTTCCCTATCTCTTTCCCGTTCCCATTTACCTTCAGCTCACAACATACCCTAATTGGGGATGCCATGGTCTCACTGGCTCGAGGCGGTTGGAAGAAGTTGGACTCTTGTGCGGTATTCACACAAAAAAAAATTCTAACAATGTCTAAATCTGTTGAGAGACATTGAAACTACATACACTAACAACATCTGTTGAGAGACATTGAAACTACATACACTAACAACATCTGCTGAGAGATATTGAAACTACATACACTAACAACATCTGTTGAGAGACATTGAAACTACATACACTAACAACATCTGTTGAGAGATATTGAAACTACATACACTAACAACATCTGTTGAGAGATATTGAAACTACATATTTATTTATAAACACTACAATTATGAATATTACCAATTCTTACATATGAAATTTATTAATATTATCTTCTTCATCTTTTATATTGTTTATTTCTTTCTTTCCAGAAAATCACTTCCAGGAGTCTAAGTGTCAGGACGTTCTTGAAGAAATGCGGCTTTGCTGCGTCAAGTGGCAGAAAGACTCGTTCGTGTGCGGCGGAATCAGCCTAGAACCCAAGAAGAAAGATCCAGATTCATCGAACAGCTTGAAAAACAACAATAGTGCTTCACCACAATAAGAATTCCTTATCTGCAATTCTAAAATACAGATCCAAATTTATAGAGCAGCACAACAAATATCAATAGTGCAAAACTATAAATCCAAATTCATCGAGCTACTCAAAATACAACAATTATTATAAGTACGTTATCACAATAAGAATTCCTATTCTCTCATCATCATTATCGACCATCAGAATTGAAAATAAAAACATTTGAAAAACCACAGACAATATTTATAACACCCAGTGTTGCCCATGTGAAAAAAAAACATTAGAAAATTAATAACAACTTTTTTTAATGATACCACTGATTTTGAGTGTTAAATTATTGTTTTTTTTCTTTTGAATAATGAAGAAATTTCAGGCAGAAGGTCCTCTAAAAGCAAGACGTCCCACTCACAGAGAATTGGGACTTATATACAGATATCCTCGCGTTACTTCCTTGCTTATAACTGGTATAGGTTTAACAGTATTTTTTTCTCGACCATTGTATGATATTTTCATCAAGGAACAGGTCCCCATGGATTTCTCAGAGCCGCCAACCCTAAAAACAAAAAACTAATTGAAATAAAATAAAATATTTTATATATTATATTTATAGTTTCAAATGGATTCCGCCAAGAGGGCCAAATTGAGGTTGGGTATGTACCCCCAATTGTTGGGTAAATGCGGAGAGACCGCTTCCGCTTACGCAAAGTGCGTCGTAATCAAAGAAGCCAAAGTCGGTAAAGATGATTGTCTTCAGGAATTTCAACAGTTGAAGAATTGCATGATGCAAGCCGCGAAACAAATGAAGACAAGACTTTGAAAATAGAATGCAAAAGTGTGTAAGCTTAGAAAAAGCAAACAAATAGATTTGTCTGTCTTTGTAAAAAGAAATTGAAAAGACTTTTTTGTCTGAATTTGTGATTGAATGGACTTCTTTGTCTTTGAAAATAATTTAGAATAGTTATTGAGAATGCATTTGTTTGACTGAATATAATAAAGAAAGAGGATGTTTAGGCAGAGTTTTATGTGGTAGAGTTTTTTTTTTTAATTAACCCCTTACAGGACAGGGTTTATTTTAAAAGGTTTCGAGTGGGTTTTCCAGTGTGATTAGAATTAGCGTGTGTTTTATACATTTTCATTGTAAAATAGTGATTTTTTTAGCCAAAATTATAGATACATATAACTTTGTATTCAAAGTAGTTGGTTTGAAAGTTTATAAAGCTAAGATATATATCAAGTAACTATCGAATAAATTGTAGTATTTTATATATTTGCAAGATGGGCATATTTAAAAAGTTTGTCAATTTGCCATTCGGCACGCATCTGGTGATCGCCACGATCATCCGACTGTTTTTGATTCTGTACGGACAGTTTCACGATCAGGTGTCCTCCATTCCTTATACGGACGTGGATTACCGTGTTTTCACAGACGCGGCACGTCACATCGTCAACGAGGAATCTCCGTACAAGCGACATACGTATCGGTATTCGCCGCTGCTTGCTATGATGATGGTGCCAAACGTCTTGATGAATCAAAACTTCGGCAAGATTTTGTTTTCCCTTGTCGATATTCTCGTCGGGGTCGCCATTAAAAAGCTTGTGGTCGAGAATAAGATTCTCCTAGCAGACGGTAAGCCTATAGATATGATTGCCATTGCTAAGACCGCGTCGCAATGCGCTCTCTGCTGGCTTTACAATCCGCTGGCCATCGTAATAGCGACACGTGGAAACGCCGATACGATAGCATCATTTTTAGTAATCATGTCTTTAGTTTTTCATGAAACAGAGCTGGTACGAGGAACAAAGAAATACTTCCTCTCGGGAATATTTTTAGGACTCGCAATCCACTTCCGCTTGTATCCCATCATATTCAGTGTGCCGATGTTCTTTGCCATAGCCGACTACAAAATTTTCCAAAACACAAAATTATTTTCGGACCTGTTTCAACTCATACCGAACTGGAAACAGATGAATCTAGTTGCTGGCTGCATATTGTCGTTAGGTTCGTTGACGGTAATGTTTTACCGTGCATATGGGTATGATTTCATCTTTGAAAGCTATCTATACCACATGTTCAGAAAAGACACGCGGCACAACTTTTCCGTGTATTTCTACCTTCAGTACTTAACGGATGACGATGCGCATTACTGGCATAGAACCGTGCCGCTAATCCTGCTTATCACGCACATTGGTGTTCGGTACGGGCGTCAGAAGACGTTAAACTTTGCTTTATTCTTAGAAGTTACCATAATGGTCGCTTACAATTCTGTGTTGACTTCTCAATACTTCATTTGGTATTTATCGCTTCTTCCGCTGTGCATATCAGACTTCAATATCAAACGGACGCGCGGTATTTTTCTCTGTTGTATTTGGCTTGCTACGCAAGCCGCGTGGTTGTTTTCGGCGTACGCTCTCGAGTTTCGTGGGAAGAATACTTTCTTGCAACTCTGGTTCGAGAGTCTCCTGTTCTTTATGGCCCATCTCTATATCATCATCGTAATAGTCCGATCTTACGCTCCCGGTTACGAGGAAGAAGAAGAAACCATTCTTGTAGCGAGACGAGTCCCGGTTGATGATAGCGATTAAGGAAAGATTTTTATGTATACTTAGAACATCGAACTGTTTAATAAAGATTTCTGTTGTTTCATATGGTGTGGATCAGAGAGGGACATCTAGGTCTGCAAGCTGGTCTAGGGCCTTAGGCGTCGCCACTGGGATTGTTCCTTTGTCTCTTGTGTCTTGTAGTGTATACAGGTCTCGTTCCCAGTTACAATTGAGTCCAAGAATTCTTTGCAATCGATGTCGTAGCTCTCAAGGAATTCGCGGGCTGCTTCAACCCGTTGTTGTTTGTGATCTTCGGTGAGCATTTTGGGACCCACCTTCGGCAGACTTTGTAGTCTCCCAAATTTTCTGTGAAAATCTTGTCAATAGTGGTCTTACTGACATCAGGGATCATATCACAGAGCTCCCGAACCGTCACCCGTCGATCTGCAATCACTTTTGCAATTTTTTCGTCTGAAACCGATGGCCGTCCGGCACGCTTTTAAATTCTCTGCACCATTTGCGCACGTTTTCGCACTCATACATTGTTTTCCGTACACTTCAAGTAGCTGAGAATGAATTTATACCGGCGTTTTGTTCTTTGCACAAAAAAATAATAATAGAGCGTAATTTACACCTGGCGGGTGCGTCGAGCGGTAGCTCCATCGCGAACGGCTGCCACGCCGAGACTAAGTGTCGCAAAGAGTGCAGGGTGGTAGGGATTTGGCGTAGGGAAACCAGGCTATGCTCCAGTGTTGCCGAATCTTGCTTATAATCTTATAATTGTTCCTCGCGACCGCAGCACCTTGGAGTCCTTATTTTAGACAGACCTCGTATATTGACTTGGATTTTTTCTGAGCGTAAACTCAAGTACTGTAGGTTCGGGTGATGTGATGTTGCATTATTTGACGAACAAAAAAAGACATTGATTTGTAAATAATTGAAAGGTATTAAAAGAAACGCATTATTGTATGTCTAAAATTCTGCAAAATGCAAATCTCTAGGTTTTAGGATAAAAATTATGTAATTATTATAGTTTTAGGAGGAATTTTGTGTTACTTGAATATGTACAAAAGATAATATCTTATAATGAGGTTGTTTTCTACAACGAAATTTCATGTTTTTATAAATGTATCGCATTAGAGACCCAACCGCCTGTAGCCAGTGAGACTATTGCATCCCCAATTTGGGTATGTTGTGAGGCTGAAGGTAGTGGGGAGGGGAAGGAGACGAGAAAGAGGAAGGTGAGGAAGTACCTGGCTATTCAGATCTAGTCATTAAACACGGATAAAGCCATTTGAAGCAACAGTTCAATTCTGAATGGCGGTCTTACACCAGTGCGATACTGACAGTGTCTTCCACTCTGTGCCGCAAATATACCTTATATTATTTTAAATAATTAAATTGTGAAAACACAAATCAATCAAATAAAATTTATCCGATTTGAACCCGAGACCTTCGGATCACTATTTGAGAGCCTTGCCCCTCGACCACGTTGGCCGTCTTACGTATTACCATTGAAATAAAACAACCTCATTATATGGTAGGACTACAGATATATCAATAAAATACTAATACTAAGTGATTTTTCACAGGACGTTACTAATAAACATCTTATAAATTTAAACAACCGTTAATGCATGATAAATGTTTGTTTATCAGTTGTGTAAAATTTAAAGCACGTTTATTAGTAAGGGGAGCAGTGTTCACTGTTTACGCAAAGTCAAAATTTGTCTTCATGCAATATTAAAGTTCTCTAATGTCTTACTTTTACTTGGCCTAAATATTTTGAATTAAAAATATCTTTTTTTTTTTAAACTTCCTTTTCTCGGAATATTTGTATGAGTATTTGATAGAAGAATAAGCACAAAGTATGTCAATTCTTTTGTATTATGTATTTGTGTATTTATTTTGTCAAAATTCTAACCAATAATAATTGTTATTTTATCAATTTTCGGCTACAATAAGATTGTTTATTTATACAAACTACTTTATTAATATGTATACTTAGTGGTATAATCTTCAAATAAAATAATATGTAAAATTTGTGTTTTATTTTGACTAGGTACCTACCTACGTATGATTTGAGATTTTCACGGCCAAAAATATTATCGTGATTAATTGTTGTGTTACGCCCTGCCGAGCGATTCTATATCTTTTGTGGGATCATTATCGAGATAACGGACGTGATCTCTTGTCAGATTTGTGTGATTTATTTACTTTTTATATGTACAACGTACATTAAATGAATAAATAATCATGCACACTTGCAGGAATTCGTGTTTAAAACGATCTAAACTAAAATATGTGGCAGTAAATGTGTAAAAATCACACAAATAATATAGAATCGCTCGGCTGTTGCGCTTCTCCCTTCTTTAGCCAACATTTCGGACAGCGTTACAGTGTCCATCATCATCATCATCATCTGCCCCGAAGACGTTGGCTAAAGAAGGAGGAAGCGCAATATGGCATAATAACCCAAAAATAAATACTTGTACTTTTATGGAAATTTCCACTGTTCACACAAGTATTATTCAATCAATTCCAACATAATTTTTTTTTTTTTTTTTTTATTATAGCGACTATATACAAAAATTTTACATACAAAATGAAATGTGAAATTAAGTACAAAATATTGTATTTCTTAGTCCTCCTCACTAGGGGGTCCTGTGCCGAGGAGGACTAAAGTTATTTAAATATAGTTCATTTGTAATAATAATACAGAAAGGATGCCGTCACTACATGTTTTTTATTGAGAGTTTTAAATTAGAAGGGAGAAAATTTGATTCTGTATTAAAAAACAGGAAATGTTTCTAAATGGTATAACAGAATGTTACTATTTGATGGGTCCATGACAATGACGTTATATAAATAGACTTGCCATAGTCTCACAAACTCAAGATATAATGTGGCAATTAATCAAAACTCTTTTTGTTTTCAGCGATTTTCAATAATTTCTTAATTCAAAAGTTATTCGTGTATGATAAAGATAGACGCTTTAAATAATATGTGCATATGAACGAAACAAGAGATAGAACGCGGGCGGCATTTTCGTATTCAAAATTTCCGTCTAATACTGTTTGAAGGCCGACTAAAGTAGGAGGCCTGGGCACCAGTCGAATTTTGAGGTGTCAAATAGCTATAATGAAAAACGATAGTTTGCAAATGGCGTTGATTGTTATTGTATTTGTTGTTTCTGCTGATTTGTATGTTGTTTTGCCGCAGGCATGTAAATAAAGAATCATTAGATTATTATTATAAAAAAGTAAATTTTACTTAGCGACGGCATCGACTTTGTAATTTGGCTGTTGCGCATCCAGACCTGTAGCCTTGAGTTCTCTAATGACGCATAAAATCTTTGGGCGGAAAGCGATTGTATTATTTATATAATCGATAATAATAAGTAATTTGTATGTATTTACAAATGAAATGTTATTCCTTCGCTTTTATGACTGTTTACCGTGTAATGGAAACATTTTCTCATCACACAGGAGGGAATTTTGGCGCTTTTTAATGCAATTTACTTACTAGTAGGACACGACCTTACTCGACGCGTGGCAGTTTAGTACTAAAGTAGGTACTAGAAATCGAGTACTCTACAATTGTCTTGTTGTTGGCTTCCCATTTTGAGATTTCTACCCCGCGTCTAAAGTATGTAATGTCTTTGGTCCATGACAGTTGAACTGCCAACAATTGGCCCCCCGACGTACTTATACACAATATGCAGTCGGTTTAGGGAAAATGCGGTATACCTAATTACACAAAATACAACTAATTGGCCGAAGGGATGTGCAGAGAGGATGTAACAAAAATATACAAAAAAAAACAAAAATAACAAAAAATAACAAAAATATACAAAAGAAGGAAAAATCTGCTTCTCTGTATACCAGCTCAAAAAAGTATAAAAAAAATCGCCACTGTGTATAAATTCCTTTGATATTCATACCAACTTATTACGGGTATTTTTGAAGTCGATTTTACATTTGAAATTGGTAAATAATGCACAAAAAATTATAATTTTATAGTAAATAAATACCATTTCGAGGGGCCAATATTGTCAGCGGATCAACTACTCAGTATGCTCTATTGATAAGTCAAAGTGACAATCATGGAACTAGGATTGCATGGAAGCGGTATAGGCATTTCAGAACGTACTAAACCGTCAAAACCTGTGTAGCTATCTCCATTTTTGGCCGGCGTGAAGAGGGGATAGAAACGGGGTTACCGCCCAGCGCGCGGGGGCAGGGTGAGCGTTCTACAGAAAAGGGCCGAACTGGTAATGGGATTAACATTATTTAATTTATTTTTTAATAAAAAAAAACTTTTGTCAGTTTTTTTTTCATATTTTAGGCACAAAATATAATTACCCATTGTGTATTATTTGCTGAACGAATTTCTTTATCAAAATTAATAGTTACTTACTTTTAACCACTTTTATTGTTTATAAAAAACCGGCATATTTCGTGAGCAATGCTCACTTCCTCAGGGTTTACTTATTTAAAAGATAAATTAAATGAAGACAATATTAACGAAACTCAATAGAAAATCTGAAAACAAAATAAATCTGAAAAAAATATGGGCATAACTGGAAGGTTTTACTGACAAAGTTAAAAATAAAATATATCCTAGACTTGCAGAAAAGTCAATAGATGTCGTATATTAAAAATAAAATGGTTAAAAATATATCCAGGCCCTTTCTAGATAGCATTTAGTTCGGGTTTGAATCTTGCAATCATACATGTAGATAGCAGCCAATTAAATACGCGTCAAGAAAATTAAGATAATGTCGGTAGTTCTTAGTCAAAGTATGATAAGGTTAAAAATGACCGAATCGGATAGGGACACATTAACTCAGTTGGCAGAGTTGCGGGCCCGGAAAGCCGAAGTTCTTGGGTTCGTGTCCCGATTTAAAGGAAGCGGCAATACGGCCGGAAATGTACCTAACTTATATTATTTTTAATTATTAAATTTTGAAAACACAGATCAATCGAATAAAATTTATCTGCGCGCACCGGGATTTGAACCCGCGACCTCCGGATTGCTAGTCAAGAGCTTTACCCCTCGACCACGAGGGCATGTCAATGTGACTTTTACATGACAATACAGTGATTATAAACTTTGAATTAACATTGTAAACATATTTAAAAGGAGTGTTAAATTAGTAGGAAAAAAAAAACTAAAAATAACAGTGCAAAAAAGACAAAGTAAAAATGTTTAAAAATTAATAAGCAAAATGATAAAAAACACATACCTATGACATGTGTAAATCACAACTTTATATTTGTGCGTTATGATTAATAAAAACATAAAAGTTTTTTGGTAATTTTTAATTATTATAATTTAAGTTGACTGATTCGGCCCATCGGCAGACGGAGTTCACGTGATAACATCGGGCCCATGGCGATGGCGGTTGAAATGAACACGCCGAAAATTATAAAATTTATATTTAAGCTATGTTTAAACACTTTCCTGTGAAAGGTAAGACCGTCTTTCTTCTTAAAGGTCTTCATAGAACTACTTTTACACAAGTTTACGGCGCGGTGGACCATTTTTCTATGTTTTATGAACGTTTTTCTGGGAGCTCTATGCGCTACCGAGGTGTAAAAGCCAATGTCAGCCATCTAAAAGGTAAAATTTTTGAAAAGGCATACTTTGGGAGGGTGGGCGCACTTTACATGCCGTCTCTCTAATATCCATACTCTTAGGTGACAATAGAGACATCTATTGACAATAATCTGTTGCATTATTAGTGAGCAAAATTTTGGTATCAAAGGTTCAAACCTCTTTTTACAAAAATATTTAAAAAAAAACAATTTGGGGTAGATATTTTTCTTTGTGAAAACGTCACTTCATTTGGATAGGGTTCTAACTTCGCTTCACCTTGTTCTGAGATATGAGGTCGTGTCAAAGTTTGCAAAGATAATTTCTCATAATCTGTTTACAAATTTCCGATTTTGATGTTGAATCTTGTGTAAAGTATTTTAATTGAACATGTTTTAAATGAAAGTATTTAAAGAGGACGTAAACTTACCCTTTTAGAACATACCTAAACATACAAATAGAACCCTGTGCAACCAGCTAGAGCATAATAATTCATTGCACAAGGTTCTAATTACATTACCCTAATGCTATTCCTAGCTAGGGCCAAGCCCTATAAAAATATTTTTCATTAAAATGCAATAAACTAAAATACATAAATTAAAATTCTTACATAGATTTCGAAAATTCGCCTTTGGAAACTTAGAAAATGGTAAGACGTAGTTAGAACCCTATCCAAATGAAATGACGGACCATAATGTGCCTCGTATTTAAGATCAACTGTCAGATACAAACAAAATAGAGAGTGTAAGCGATGTTAGAACCTTGTGAAATGAATTATTATTGAAAAAGCTTGAAGTTAGAACTTTGTCATACTTATATCTACGAAAATACAACACAGATGGTTCTGAAAATTATTTTGGTTATAGAAATAGGCAAAAGAAATGCTTTGGCATTCAAAGGTCATTTTTGAAAAAAATGTCAGTTAGAACCCTATCCAAATGAAGTGGCGAAAATGCAATGCTTCTCAATTATAACTTGAAAGCGCTTACGAAATTAGTTTATGATTCACTAGTGCCTCAAATAAATAATTTACTAGTGACTAATATTAAAAAAATGTGACGTTAGAACCAGAAGGGCATGTTCACTTTTTGCATTGCGTCACTTCGTTTGGATAGAATTCTAAGGGGCCGTTCAAGTGTTACGTAACGCACTTTGGAGGGGGGGGGGGGGGGGATTGAAAAACGTTACTGTGGGTTACCGGGGCGGTTCGAACAATGCATTATCGCAACGGGGAATCCCTCGACTGTATTGTGCATCATTTTCATTTTATTTTAAGTGACTTTCCAGTACTTTGCACAACTTAATTGTGACTTTTAGGTAAAAATAGTCACTTGGTGTTACGTAACGTTTAGGTGGGGGGGGGGGGGGCATACAGAAAAATGTTAAGGCGCATTACATGGGGGGGAGGGAGGGTCAAAAATCTTCAAAAATTGCATTACGTAATACTTGAACGCCCCCTTTCACTGGATCCTACCCTTGGTAAGGTACCTTGGCTACAGGCCCTTCCAAATCAGTTCTCAACTAATACCCAACTCTTCTCTTCCTGCCCACTCGGCCTCGCTCTGGCCTGCTTTCATTCGCCTTGTTTTTCTTCTGACCATTGTTTCACCCTGGACCTTGGATCACTTCAGACCAGCTCTCCAAGCGGGCAACTGACACAACATTCTCCTGACATCTTGGCATCTCCAGCCATCTTACAGTACTTGTGTGCCTCACCCTGTCTGCTACAAAACCACCCTGGGGTAGATATTTTCTCTGTGAAAATACTCCTCATTTATGATGTGAAAGTCGCATGAGTCACTTACAAATTGGTTTATGACTCGTCACTAGTGTTTCAAATAAATAGTTTACTAGTGACTAATATTTTAAAAAAATATGACCTTAGAACCAGGCAGGTATATTCGCTTTTACATTGTACTATGAAAAACTGAAGTAAGAAACCTTTATACACTCAGTATCACCCTGGTGGATCAGAATACCAACGTCGCTTAAAAAGGCACTAGCCATGTTTTGTGACCAGATCTGAATAGCGAGGTACTTCTTAATCTGAAGAGATAAAAAAAGGATTGGGTACACAGCATAATAAAAAGAAAAATTAACAGAACATTTTTTATTATCTTTCAATAATAATTAACAATTATTATCTTCCATTCATAAATCAACAACAACTAACTCTACAATAAATGCAAAACTAAATTAATATTATAGTAAATTATAATTGATTGATGTAAAATATACAAAATGGTGTTCGTAGAAATTTTCGTCACACTCTAATTAAAAACAAAACATGTTTAATCTGTAATGGGGTAAAACATGGAACCCCGGATTCCCGTTACAAGATATCCCGTTACAGATGCTAGATCGATAGTCTTGGGACTGAAAGAGGTCGGACTTTGAATTCACCAGGAATCAAGCAAGCGATAGCGACTCAATCGATATCTCAAGGCTACCTTTATACACACAAGTAAAATTTACGACTCAACGTAAGTTTTTAACAAGTTATTCGCAGGAGCGTTTACATATGCATCCGGCTTATGGTAATAAATGCTCACGGAAGTTCAACCTGTGTAAATGCTTGTGCGACCGTTTACATCTGTAAATTTATTTGCGGTAAGATGGCTTCCTATCAACATCTATCGGCTTCTGTCAAATTTACGTGATTTTGTGAATAAAGATGAAAAGGCCCAAATAAAGTGTTGAAATAGAATTTCGCTTTCATTAAACAATTCTCCACGCACTTTTGTGCCGTCAAAGGCGGAAATTAATGGAGTTCTTTCATTGTATCCGAATGACAGCTACCTGACAGCAACCGACTTCGAATTCAAATACGCAAATACGAAAGGATTGAATAGAAGGATGCCATTTTGAGAATAAGTGTAAATAAATACTAGTTTTATAGGAAAAAAATCCTACAAAAACCACTGTCTTAATTTTTGACATCTTGCATTTTGTTACCATTTCTTGCGGCAAGTCTCTCAACTTATCAAACTGATTTCATAAGCTGTGAGAAGGCTGGAAGTTCGCGTGGACACTATCAAAAAAAACTCCCGAAAGAACGACTTCTGTAACTTGCTATAAATTACGTTAAGTGACTTTTGGTGTCCTTTACATTGGTAATTTGGCCATAAATCACTTACGTGAGTGATTTACGGGAAAAAACTTACGAGTGTAAACCTAGCCTGAACAGAAATCCGGGTTTCGACGTTTTAACTTTTACAATTCTTATTAATGATGTTAGATGGTTCAATAAAAGCAGAATTTAACAGAAAAAGGCTTAAATAATTGTACCTGGTTACATTCTGACAAATGAATGTAGAAAAAAATAGAAGCAGGCACCAACACCACTATCGCAGTCTGATTTGCACATGTATGCTCTTCCTGTTGGATTGGGTTAGGTTAGGTTAAGAACAGCATACACAATGCAATTGTGAGCATATATATGTATCGATAAATATGAAAAGTGGTTTAAAAGTTACTTGCGCAGTACAGTGAAACCCTCTTAAGAAGTTTCGTGGCTTAAGAAGTTTGGTTTTTTCGGTCTCTCAGCCCAGAATTGGCCCAATTTTTCCCACATATAAGGTTTTCCTGCTTAAGAAGTTTATTTTTTCCGGTCCCTTGGAAAACTTCTTAAGAGGGTTTCACTGTATAAATATTTTTGATAAATACATAAAACTAAATTGCAAAATAAAAACCTCCTTTTGTATGATGAACATTATTTATAAGATTTTGATAAAAAAAAGTTGTTTGGTTTATTACAAAATATTCGGGTGTCATTTAATATTAAGAAAATGTTAACCAAAGACCTTGGTTAGATAAAATAAGGTAGATGTACATTATTTCAACATTAATAAATTTGTCAACTTTCAACCATAAATTAATAATAATGGTAGAAATAAGAAATACTTTCTAAGAATAATGTAGGTGCCATACGCAAAGATAAAAGCACGAGCAGATATCTGTTGAACCCCGAGCGCTTATGTGTCATAACACCACACTATCAAATATTTCATCCAATGGTAAGAGAGGGGTTCAGATGAATTAGAGAGCTGCCACGAAATGACATTTCTTTGTACTGAATCCGTCAACTTGACAGCAGTCATCCGCCCGTTTAGGCAGCTCCGTAAATAAAATGACCCCCCTCTCCTGTTTACGGCGGAGGGGGTCGCATAACTTTTCGGCCTCGGCAGCGGTTACGGCAGATTACGGCGTATAGCTTTGAGCGCTTAAACTGCTTAGTCTGACAGGATTGTATGGAGAGCGTTATTGTCCGTGCGGTGATCTTTAATCTTCGCGTTTGGCACCCGTCTAAGGGTTAATGTTGTGTTTTCAGAAGGGTAATTCTGTATCTTTTGTGTTAAGTCGGCTAAACGAGACAATTAAGAAAAAAAGGCAAAATTCATCAGATGTCCGAAGGCATCCGTCGTGCATTATCGGCTATCAAATTTCTGTGATTTTCTATGGCTTTCAATGGCTTATCTATGCCTTCCGTGTGTTGATATAGGTTGGCGTGGATTAATTAGGTACCTACTTAAAAACACGAATCATATGTGCAAAGTTTCATCAACGTCGACATAAAACTGTAGATTTGCATATAAATCATATCCACACCGCACGCTTGCCAGCCCGTTCGTCAACGCCTGCTCGTCCACCACATGCAGACATTCAACCAATTTACACAAAACCTTGACAAATTATATACCTAAACCTTCCTCATGAATCACTCTATCTATTGGTGAAAACCCGCATGAAAATCCGTTCAGTAGTTTTGAGTTAATCGTGAACAGACAGACGCGACGGAGGACTTTAATTTATATGTAGATTATAACAACTTACATATAAGCCTAATAGGCGTCCATAAACGACTATTCGTTTGATGTTTGTGTGCAGTGACATTCGATTCGAAAATTTTCCCACGACTACCATCTCTTAACGAGGATTACGCGACAAACGCGCCGTCGCATTGCTAAGTATTTTTAAGATTTGATGTCTTAACACAAGCGCAGTATTTAGCTCATTAGCGCTAAACTGAATAAAGCATTTAAGAAAACTGTCAAAATGTGGCGTATACAGACGATTTAACAAGCGTTTTAGGCTGTCGCAAAAGATACAAAATTACTCTTCAGAATGGTGGATACTCTCAGTATCGCCCTTTAAAAAAAAACTGCCATTCAGCAACCGAACATTGCTTGAATTAAATTTAGCCATGAATGGGGACATTATTTAAATATTTGGTATTTAAATACAAGATGGGGACAAAGAAAAGTTAGGAAGTAACTGCCTATTTAGGCAAATATGGTTTCAAGCAACATTTAAATTCTGAATTGTGGTCGACAGAAAATTAAATTAATAAATAGTTGAAAATTGACACTGCATCTTTATTACAGTAATTGAAGTCTAACATGAACAACATTACAAGTGCGTTTGTTCTAGGAGGGTTTTAGACCAGATTCGGCCGCATCCTGCATTGACATGGCGGAGAGCTTTTTCCCGATACGTTCGTGGATGTCCAGATATTTAGCTACGCAGCGATCCAGACAGACAGATTCCCCTTTACCTGGAAAGAGAAATGTTCATTAACCCGTCTGCTTGGTTCAATATATTCACACCTCACAATCCGGAAGCCTCGGATTCTGAAAAAAATCTAAAACCGTCACTTTGGATCGAGATTGTAAAACATCTATGCAAGATAGCTTTCATATTTCAAAGACAATAAGAAGAGTGATTTCATTACATTTCTGGTTAAAAGAAAAATACAATGTTTGCATGAGAGGAAGAGAGATATACAGCTTTTAAAATGTAAGGTCGCTCAGGACGTTTTTGGTCTTATGAAAGTATAACGCGATTACATGTTTTGGGATGTATTTATTCCTAAACAAGCAGACGGGTTAAATTCAAAATTACTAATTTCAGTTGTGTGTCCGTGATTGTAACCAGTACCGTAGCTAGGGGCGGGCTGAGTGACACCCCCCAGTGTGTAGCTCTATGGCTCCCCGTGGAGTACCCCGAAGCTGGAGAATTTTGTGTCTAACTGTCATTTTATATTTGAAATTTTTTACACATTTGACTATGTAGTAATGTTTTAATTTTTTATGAAGTCAAAATTTGTATTTTGAATTTCTCAAAGTCAACTTTTAGGGGGGGGGGGGGGGGGGGGGGTTACACTACATTATCCGCCCCGGGTGCCGCCCATGCTAGCTACGCCACTGATTGTAACTCTGGTTTAATGACCTCGGATTTGTTTTGAATTTAAGTCATTTTCAAAATTGAAACTGATGGGTCAAGAATTCAGACAAGCAATATTCTTTCACATATGAAAAGGTCATCAAATGTCATCATATTTAAGTATCTGGGCTCACTAATCCACAGAGACGGAGGATGTGCAGCGGATGTCATCCATAGAATAGGTGTGAATAACAGGAATATTGTGTGACTCCAAAATGCCTATAAAACTGAAAGGAAAGATATAATAGACTATTGTAAGACCCGCAATAATGTATGGCTCCGAATGCTGGACTATGTACAACTCCTACACTAGGCAACTTGAAACTGCAGAAATGCGAATGCTTAGATGGTCGGCAGGAGTATCACTAAAAGATAAGATCAAAAGTTCACGCATTTGTGGTAGCCTGGGTGTCACAGACATAAATAGTAAGCTGGAAGAACGACAGTTGAGATGGTATGGACACATAAGACGGAGACCATCAGACTACATAGTGAGGCAGGCAATGTCTATGGAGCTTTACCGACAGTCATCCGAAGAACTCCTGGATGACTCAATGTTCCAAAATTCTTCAGAGAAACGGCCTGGATGAAGGCGATACCCAGAACAGAAGATATTACAACCTGAGAACGAGAAGAGCCGACCCCAACAGCCTACCTAGGCAATGAGTTGGGACAGCGCAAGGAAGAAGATGAAAAGGTCATCAAATGGCTATTCAGTGTTATGTGAGTAAGATTAAGAAAGGTACCCTCAAATGATTGACAAAATGTAGGGAGAATATATGACACAAATGTAAAAAGTAGAAGAAGTCGGGGACGTCCGAGGAAGATATGGTACGATCAAGAGAATCAGATACTCGAGTCGGGCCATGTCAAGAGTCAGAACAATAGAAGAGTATTTATGCGACGATGTATGAATGTCAATGAGGCAAAGAGTGTATGCTAAGACCGAGTTGTTCACGCTGTTTCACCGCAGGGGTCAGCAGAGAGAATAGACTGCCAAACAACTCAATTTTGGCACCCACTCTTTACCTCATCAACATTCATACATCGACTCATACACACTCTTCTATTATTCTGAATCTTGACGTGGCCCGATGCAAGTATCTGATTCACTTGATCATGCCATGTCTTCCCCGGGCGTCCTCGACTTTTCTACCATTCATATTTGCATCATATATTCTCCTTAGTCCTTTCTTCACCACCGTTCATTCACTCTACATGCCCAAACCATCTGAGGGTCCCTTTCTTAATCTTACTCATTACATCTACACCAGCCTTGCATTCTTTGCAGATATCCATATTTCTTACACGATCGTACACCCATACGCCTCAGGGATCTCATTTCAACAGCATTCAGTCTACTTTCATCCTTCCTCTGCCAATTCCATGCATCACTCCCATGTATAGCGATGATGATTGATGTATGGTGGGTAGGTATCAGTACTCCATTGTGGACTGCTAGCTTAGCTTCTTTGGAGAAAAATAAAATTTCACTTTCAAAATATAAAAGACTGAAAATATCATATTTACCTAATTCCACCTCTGCATATTTGGGAGGTATACACTTCTTATGACACGCTGTTGTCAATCGGTTGTACATATCGGACATCATCTCAATCTCCAATTCTTGAACCAACTGCAACTTTGAAGGATCCAGCAATGGTGAAACGGCCATTTTGTCTTATTTCTTACAATCAGTTGAATAAAATGTCTTCAATAATATACTCTTAACAATATATTTTTTCAAATGGTCACACTATATTAATCGAAATAAGAATACGGATGACAAATTATTATTTTTTTTCGTGTTGGTAGTACTTTTTTCAATTGTTTTCTGTTCTGACACTTGTTACACTTTTATTTTTAGTTTGTTGACGGCAGCTGAAATCTGAAATGAAAAATATAACATATTAACGGTTTTGTACAGGAATTTTTGTAAAATCTTTGCAATGAGGTAGATATTCTCAGTATCGCCCTGCGAAAGTTCACCATCCAGAATCGAAACGTTGCATGAAATGGCAATAGACGAGTTTCTCTAACTTCCTCCTGTGAATCTCTTCAGCATCACAATTAACCTGTTTGAAGATAAGAGAGGTAGAAGGCTGATTAATGGACATCAGAAGAAAAATTAATGCAGAAATTTTGTTAATTGAGAAGTGAACACGTTAGTCGCTCATAAATTCTCTGGTCTTTCAAAATAAATATCAACTCTACTTTTGCCACTAATCTTCTCAGAGGTGATTTTTCACAAAAACGGCGCTATATAAATCATCCAAATATTATTATTTTATTATTATTATCAACAGCAATGCAGGGTAGCCAATGTAAAATCATGCAATGCCCTGTGTAACGGACGTGTTGAGTGATTTGTGACATGATCACAGGAAAAATATGCAAGCCCAAGGAAGGGCTGAACGTGTACGGGCCTCCCAAAAATATATGTAAAATGCTTGTAATAATTGTATGTCTAAATCATAGGTTCTCAACGTGGGCGATAACGCCCCCTTGTGGGTGTTTGAGACTTTCAGGGGGGGGCAGTAGAAGACCCAGAGAAACTTAGGGGGCATAAAAAGAATATGGTCTAAAAAAGCACTAATCACGTACAATAATCTTATGTGTATTATTATTATTAACCCTCGACCCGGCGCGTGGGGTCTTTAAAAGCCTTGGTTTTAAAGAAATGCTAATTAATTACATTTTAAATGTTCCCACTGATTCCTAACTTTAGTTAGCTTCCTAAAAGGGACTGTACTTGACGCTAGTGCCACCGAAATTCAGTCTGCGCATGTGAGATATAGACGTGAGTTTCGGCGTGGGGCTCAACAAAATACAATGAAAAACCAAGTTTGGTTGGGCGTTTACAAAATTCATAGCTACACTTACCTACATACATTTACATATATATCATAGACTCTGTGCTTGTAGTTTGATTGTCACATATTATTCCATCCCTATCATGTTCCTTTTACCAATCCGGTCCCATCCTTATGAACCTGTTATTTCGTTACTATAACAATCAGTGTCGTCTATCGAAACTCGCCGTGAAAGCATACAATTTTCCGCTCCCGCATTCTCAAGTGTATGAACAAAAGCCACCCATGAGAGAAGAGAAGTACCACAAGGTTCCACAGTAAGTCCCTTCCTTCCTTTCCCTTTATGTGCATTCATTTTTACTTTCGCAGTGGTCCATCATACATCTCAAAACACATTCAAGGTCCTTCGATATCCGCATCCACACAAAACACACATCAAAGTTTATATGTTTTCCATTGTATTTTGTTTTTTTTTTTTTTGTAATAATAATAAGTCTGTATCAATCTCAAATAGTTAAAGTTTGATAGAAATTGTTAAGATTTTATTTTAAAGTTTACTGTTAAAAAAAGTATGATTCAAAATTATAATAAAATGTTCCCTGTTGATTTTTAAGATTTTATATTGAAAATAAATATCTAATTTTAATAACACACGAAATGCATACTATAACAACATTTTAATCATATTTATTTTTGGGGTCCTTCGCGACCCTGCGCGACGCGTTAAAAAAATGATGTGACGGGCAGAGTGTTAAGAATTGGCACAAGGAAGGAGGTAGCAACCTGGTACTTAAAATACAAAAGAATTTTTTTTTTTAATTTGCTAAACAAAAAGGTATAACGAATAATTTAAAATATGTATTTTGAATCGAATTATTGATTCCGTGACAGTTGACTTTACAATGACCGTAAGCAAAAGAGAAAGATGCGTAAAACATGTGTGCGACAGAGAAAGCCATGGGGGGGGAGGGGGGGGGCACGCTGTTTATCAGTCCTTAAACTCACCTATTGCGAAGATTTCTGCATCATCGTCAGGTCGGCGTTAAAATTTTGGGTAAGTATTTCCCTATCGAGTCCACGCTCAAAACAAACTTAAAAAAAAAAAAACAAATTGTACTAGGTAGATTACAGTTAGTAATAAGTAATTCAGTAACCGGAAATGAAAAATATTGCATTTTAATGTTTATTTTGTTATCTTTAAAAATGCGAAATGTCATTTCTCAAGGAATGCCATCTTGTTAATTACGACGGCAAACGTCTTGCGTAATTTTTCGTGTTTATGAAACCGAACAAAATACTGATTAATACGCATTATTCATAATTTCCGAAGATTGCAATTCGTACTTATTATTGTCTAACTGACAGAAAGTGATTTTTCTTTTAAAAATGCATATTTCATCATCATAATTAACATGGCGGTCCTTGAAAAATGATTGAATGAAATATAGAGTTTTTTAAATTTAAAAAAAAACATTAAAATACAATATTTTTCAATTCCGGTTACTGAATTACTTATTACTAACCATTATCTACCTAGTACAATTTATTTTAATTTTTAAAGTGTGTTTTGAGCGTGGACTCCACAGGGAAATATTTACCAAATTTTGTGCTTACTTGGCTTGGCGCATGAGTCTAGGCACACAGGGGACTATTAAACTAGACTACGAACATCGGCAAATTACAGAGCTCGATTTTGTGCTTCGAACTAGTAAAAATAACATTGGATAGTTGTTGGATAATCGAGCAGGGAATTACTGGGAGAGTACTGTATACTTGAGCCAAGCAATGTCAAGATTCAGAATAGCAGAAGAGTATTATCAGGGTGGCCACAAAAGACGGATTTCAAAATTCCCTGATAATTCCAGGTTTTCCAGGGCAGTTTCTACATTTTTCCCTGATATGTTTAATTTGATATAAGGGGATATCGTTCGTTAGATAAATAATAAAGGGAATTCGGTCATCTATAGCATTTATTATTTCTTTGCATCACAATAATCTATTAAAAACAAAATACACTTGTTACAAATTTACGATATCTCGCTCGAAGACTTTTTTCAAGCTTTTGAAACGATAGAGATATATTCATTCAAAAACTATCTAAAAATGAAATAAAAGGAAATGGTTCAAGGATTATTTAAATAATAGATATCAAAACACAAAGAAAACATACACGTGAGGCGAGGAAAAGAAATGAACTAAGACTCCCCTTCAGGAAAAAAACACGGAGTCAAAAGTCATTGATGTACGGAGCATTGAAGATATTTGGAGAATTACCAGAAGAAATAAAATTATTTATGCATTAAACCGCTTACTCGTTAATACGGAATATTTTTTATTCAAACTGTTGTATTCAGCTTTATTATCACGAAAAATGAGTATTTAAGTCGGGGGAGACCAAAAAAAATGCAAAAAAATATGCATTTAACATTTTAATTTTGTTTAAATTAATTCACTTACGCGATTACAAATTCTTCGCCATATTCTATTTATATCAACAACTTATATGTTCATAGACAATCAATCCTTCACATTTTCCAAGGTACCAATAGCTAGAATATTAAAAAAGATTGCCATAGCGGAAAAATTGATTCTCAAATATTTTAGGAAGGTACACCAACTAGTATTGTGGAGTTTTTATGCCTTGACGCGAGTAGGCGTTATAAAGGGGCACGTTCTTTTGTATCACAAACCATGTTACACAAACCTAGCGTAGCCGCTAAACTACTTGAAAACTGGGATGTTTTTCTTGCCTTGACGCGAGTAGGCGTTATAAAGGGGGCACTTTCTTTTGTATCACAAACCATGTTACACAAACCTAGCGTAGCCGCTAAACTACTTGAAAACTGGGATGTTTTTCTTGCCTTGACGCGAGTAGGCGTTATAAAGGGGCACTTTCTTTTGTATCACAAACCATGTTACACAAACCTAGCGTAGCCGCTAAACTACTTGAAAACTGGGATGTTTTTCTTGCCTTGACGCGAGTAGGCGTTATAAAGGGGCACTTTCTTTTGTATCACAAACCATGTTACACAAACCTAGCGTAGCCGCTAAACTACTTGAAAACTGGGATGTTTTTGTTGCCTTGACGCGAGCAGGCGGTATAAAGGGGGCACTTTCTTTTGTATCACAAACCATATCACACAAACTTATACCAACATAACAAAATGACATTTGAAAATAATGTTTGAAAATGGACGGTCTCGTTTCACAGAATGAAAGCTAATTTTAATTTTACGTAATCGAAATTTAGAATGAAATATTTTCCACTTTCCCCAATGCAAATAGTTGTCTTTTAATGTAAATGGTGAATCAAAAGATTTTTTCAAAAAAAAGTGCATATTAACCATTGCCAGCGATCTCAAAAATTTACCGTATTTTAGCTCAACCAGTGAGTAGGTAGGTACTGTACGTCATTAATTCCTGGCTAGGAAAATATAACTAGTTGAATCAAGAATATACAAGAATTTATTTTATGATGTTGGTACTTTCGGTAAATGTCACATTTGATTGTCTATTATCTATTTGTTAAAAAAGGAATATTCCGTATTATCCGTGCATCAAACTTCAACAACACGAACGTTCCGTATTATCTGTGAGGTGGACTAACTGCATATTTACCGAAATAAAATTGGAAGAGAGCATAAAGGCATTTAAAATTAAATTGCGAAGGTATGTGATTTGATTGATTGATTTGGTATAGATGTGTTATTTTAAGTGTATGTATATATATAAGGATTGTATTAGGACATAGATAACTATGTACCTATTTAAAATACCGCAATAAAACAATAATAAAACCACTTTGGAGTTTCACAAATTGCAAAATAACGAATATAGTTTTATTTTTGGAATTCCTTGATATTATAAAAAAAAATTGAAATTCCCTGACATTTCCAGGTTCGGTAAAATTCCCTGATAATTCCAGGTTTTCCAGGTCTGTGGCCACCATGAATGTATGAGATGATGAATAAATGTGATTGAAGCAAGCAATTTGTTCCAAGACGTATAGTGTGGCAGTCTATCATCTCTGTCCACCTCTCCTGAGAAATGGCGTAATGGTTAAGGCTCGTACACATAAACACGATACGACGTTAGTTAAAAATTCTTTGTTCTAAATAATTGTGCTAAAGAATTTTTAACTATCCTTGACGCAGGAAAGCATGTGACGGTAGAACAAAGAATTTTTAACTATCGCTTGAGTCGAGCGAGGAGATTTGTAGAATGTGCATTCGGTACGATGCCGCGTCGTAGCACGATGTGACGTTGTATTGTGTTTATGTGTACGAGCCCTTAGTTAGTTAGTTAGACAGTTTTTTACCTTCGTTCAATCGAACTTCCTGTAGCTTTTCTCGTATTCTCCGTAGTTGCTATCTCTCATGCGTTCCCTCACTTTCATCGCCTCAGCGCGATTGGATACTACGTGGTTCTTAGTGTAAACAAATCCAGATATTCCCAACACAGTTATGGCTGTCCTGGTCGGAAAAAACACCAATATCACTCAGTATATAATATGAAAACTTTCAGAAAGAAGAATTAACACAGATTTAATATTATTACTTAAAATACTGCATTACAAAATTGACTGTCCTGAATTACTTCAATTAATCAACATCCATATTATTCCCAAAAGATCTTGCCGACATTTACTTCCCCTTTACTTTAACAATACCAGGACACTGTCTTGCCAAAAGTCCCTGAATCCGAGACTTCAGTCTCGGAAATAAATAGTAATTGTTTAAACGAAGTGTAATTTCCATAACCTGGGCCTAAAAGTGCGGCGTGAACCATTACCAATAAGGCAATAGCAGTGTGATTACCAGACGTGAATAACTAGGAACTTCCTAACCTTCCTTCTTTGCATCTCCTTTCCTTCCGTCTCACATCACAACCCAATTGGGGATGCCATAGTCCCACTGGCTCCGGGCAATAGGGAGCAATTGAAACTGTTTAGCGGTATCCACAATATAATAACCTCTTCAAGTTACATCACCGCGAATACAATGTACAAAACACACCAATGATGTAATATTTAGTTTAATACGTAAAACGCTTTGTTTGCTTACCAAGAGATCCAAATTTTTTGAAAATTTGCCAAAGGCATACTTGATAGTTGAATAATTATATCATTCAAACATACACCTCAAAAACATCCACTTCGATCGCAGAAATAAAGAAACTGAAAGACCTACTATTTTAGGTTAGGTTTTACTTTATTATTTGCTGTCAAATGTTTCCTAGCCTGATTGATCTTTTTTACCATAGACAATATGTTAAGAGAAAAAATTGTTAAGAGGTTTCACTATTTAGTATTTATCTGCTTCGTAGTGTATCCACCATAAAATAAACCAGTCATGTATCCACCCCGTCAGTGAGGGCGAGGTGAGAGCAAGCCTTCTACTCCATAGAACGTCTAATAGAAATATAAACCAAATGTGGAATCAACTTAAATGTTTGTTCTTTTCCATGTAGAAGGGCTGCATCAGGAAAAAAATGACTACGCAGTTCACAGGTCTGTGAAGTGAAACCTTTAGAAAACTAAAGTAGACAAGAATGGGGAGGCCACGAAGCACTGCAGAAAGAGGATACCGAATATTCTACCCCATTCTCACGCAAGCTCAATTCTATAGATGTATGTGTTTGTCTCTTTTAAGTATGGCTATTTTTCGTTTCATCGAGTTCCAAATCACAACGGTGCTAATGAATTTTTCACTTCAATAATAGCCGTCACGGGACGTCTGGCGCATGTGCACGATTTGCCGCCTGAATCATCAAAAGGGGCGACGAACGAAGCGTCGTTCCGTCACGCACGCCATAAGAATCAGCTTTCCTCGCATAGTTTTGGCGGCTGGGCGGAAAAGCCTGACGAGTTACGAAGCTTATCGATTGAAGTTTCGTTCAAGAGCGTCGTCCCGTCTTGCCACGCTAGTCAGTTTTACCCCCCTAGGCGAGCCAAAAAATTATTACTGAAGACTTCCTCGAGGGGTAAAGATCATCGGTTACAAATCCAGAGTTGTAAACTTTTATTTTTCAATAAAACATGCGCTTGACTGGATGTTTGACTATTTTATTGTAAAGTATTAGGCATATATTTTAGAATCGTTAATGCACATTTGGGTATTTTAGTGTATAACTCTGGTCTGGATCTCTGGTCTCATTGATCCCTTTGGCCCCGGTGCATAGTCGGGAAACACGCCAAACACGCACCCAACATATGTACGGTTGACATTTGTAACATGAGAATGGGTCGCTTCTACGACTCGTTCTTGTGTTCAACAGCTCGGCTGTGGAACGATTTGCCGGCTTCTGTGTTTTTTTTTTTTTTTTTTTAAACTTTATTTATTCCCATTTCTTTGTACATATAATGTATAATAGCAAATATTGTATAATAACATAATATATAATAACAATTATGAACAAGAAATGAAAACCCACTAAGGCACTGCCTGAGTGTGGGTAATATTAAAACAAAATACTATATTTCCAAGTACCCAAAGTATAAATTAGACTTAAAAAAAAACACATTAAATATAAAGATAGTATAAAAAATAAGTATAACATAGGTAGAATAAGTGAAAAAGGTTTTTTCAGCTATTATAAAAATAAAATAAAAGAAAAACATACAAATTTTTTTATTTAGTTATTATAAAAAAAAAATAATAATAAAATAAACAGAAACATATTGTACTACAGTTTAGAAGTTACAGCAAATGAGTTGTAGAAGGATGGATAAATTTATAGAAAAAGCGTTTCAACATCTACATTATTCAACCATAATTTTACCTCTTTTACATATTATTTTATCATTTTATTTATCATTTGAGTTTGTAGTGGTAGAAGGTTAAATGTACGAGGACCAATGAAACTGCCATGTTTGTGTCTGCAATAATTTAGTATTGGTTTGTGGGGTATAAAATATATTATTTATTCTTTTGCTCGTTCTGTTTTCATTTATTTCGAAATTATTTTTGTTTTTAAACACATATTTCAAAGTTTGTAATATAAATAATTTACGTATATTAAATATTTTAGTTTCTTTGTATAATAAGTTGGTCGAGAATGTTTTGTTTTTGTTATATATGACTTTAATTGTGTGTTTTTGAATTATTTGTAGAGGCTTCATAAATGTATCAAGTGCACCACCCCATCCTATAATGCCATAAGTGATTGATGATTGCACCAGGGAAAAGTATATCATTTTCAATTTTTCAATGTTTAGTACTTCCTTAAGTCTATAAAATATGTAGGTCAGATATCTTAATTTAGAAGTGATTTGATTAATATGTGATTTCCAATTAAGATTTATATCTATTGATACTCCTAAATATTTTATATTTTCGACATCAGTGAGTTCGTTGCACATGAAGCACATTTCTTGATTGCAACTAGTATTATGGATTCTAATTTTAAGGTTGTCTTTAGGTTTATTTTTAATGGTTTTATTAAAAGGTAAGTAAAATGTTTTGCTATAGTTTAAAATGAGTTTGTTGTATTTTAGTCATGTTGAAACCAATGAAATACAATCAGTTGCTTTCGAAAAAGTTTCTTTCCAATAATTACCATCCACTATTATTGCCGTGTCGTCTGCGTAAGAAACAATTTTACCAGGGATTACAAAATTACATAAATCATTAATATACATTAAGAATAAAATCTGGCCAAGCACAGTTCCCTGTGGAACCCCTTTTTTTTATCTTGGACTCTGAACTGTAATTATTCCCAATTTTTGTTTTTTTTTTTTTTTCCTTCTTCCTACAACATGGATATCTTCAAGACCAATGTTCATTCCTTCCTTTCCTAAAAAAGGCCATTCACATAGATGACATAGACCCTGAGAGAAATTATTTTCCTCAGGGCATCTGTGTGGAGATGTAAAATAAAAAATATATATATATATTTTGGTGGGTCATTCATTTCAAATTCAAACCCTATATTGTCTATAAGGTGACACAAAGTATTGTTTATGACGAACACATGTTTCTAGCTGTCAAAATAATAGGCTGCGGGCACTGCTTTGTTCATAATTTAATATAAATAAAACAATCGGCGATATTAACAGTAAAATATCTATGAATTAAAATGCCGCCTAAAGCGAGGTTGCATAACAGGAATGGTAAAGTTAAGAGTTTTCCCCAAAAGGTGCAAAACAATGACCCACAACCGTCATCTTCTGCTGAAAGTTCTACAGCTGGATCTACTTCGGAAAATGAAAGAAAATTCGATGTTGAAGTTTGTTGGTGCATACAACAATTGGAGACTGCCTTGGAAAATAAAAACATTAACCCGAAACTAGGTAATTAATCTTTGTTTTTGAAATTTTGGCACATTGCTGTTATTCAGACAATTAGGCGCAAAATAAAATGGAAAGCTACGTGCAAAATACAATCGAAAATGAAACGGGTAAAGTTCGGTTTATGGGCGAAATTCCTAAAAAATAAAACTAGTTATTTTTATACTAATTTGGGGTCGGGGAATCCGAATCTGAAAGAATTAGGCGGCGGCAAGCAATATTAACTGAACTACACGACTTTAAAAAATTTTATACACATACAGGAAAATAGCCATTTTGGAAGCATTTTGATTCCTAGAAAATCAAACTAGTTATTTTTATACTAACTATGGGCCGGGGAATCCGAATCTGAAAGAATTAGGCGGCGGCAAGCAATATTAACTGAATTACACGACTTTAAAATTTTCTATACACACACACATGAAAATAATCATTTCGGAAGTATTTTGACACACGTAGTACAAAGATCATAGAAAAACAAGATAACATAGATGTTTTTACCACACAAAATTAAGTGTTGCCATTAAGCAGTAATATTAATAAGGTAAAATAACATGTTTATATTTTAAGTACTTATTTTTTATAAATTATAAATTTTACTCACTTTTGTATCACAAACCATGTTACATAAACCCGGCGTAGCTGCTAAACTACTTGAAAACAGGGATATTTTTTTGCCGTGACGCGAGCAGGCGGTATAAAGGGGCACAAACCATGTTACACAAACCTAGCGTAGCCGTTAAACTACTCGAAAACAGGGATGTTTTTTTGCCGTGACGCGAGCAGGCGGTATAAGGGGGCACAAACCATGTTACACAAACCTAGCGTAGCCGCTAAACTACTCGAAAACAGGGATGTTTTTTTGCCGTGACGCGAGCAGGCGGTACAAAGGGGCACAAACCATGTTACACAAACCTAGCGTAGCCGCTAAACTACTTGAAAACAGGGATGTTTTTTTGCCGTGACGCGAGCAGGCGGTATAAAGGGGCACAAACCATGTTACACAAACCTAGCGTTAGGTTAGGTTAGGTTACGAATTTTTAAGACGACGAATTTTCATACTTTTGGTTTAAGAATACGTCCGTTGAGATGGTCGTAATTCATCAGGTTAATGTGTTATGTGAGGAATTATCGTGTCGGAAATTATTGATATAGGGATAAATATTTTTGAGAGCTGGTAACACTGCCGGCACATGTTTTTGTATATTCCTTGTTTTTCTATGATCTTTGTACTACGTGTGTCAAAATACTTCCAAAATGGCTATTTTTCTGTATGTGTATAAAATTTTTTAAAGTCGTGTAGTTCAGTTAATATTGCTTGCCGCCGCCTAATTCTTTCAGATTCGGATTCCCCGACCCCAAATTAGTATAAAAATAACTAGTTTTATTTTTTAGGAATTTCGCCCATAAACCGAACTTTTTCCAATAAACTGCAAACAATTGCGTGGCAATATCGACTTGACGACTCTCAGCCTAACCTAACCCAATAGATAGAATGAGCGTGGGATTGGCTAAAAAGGTAATTTTTTAATGAAAGGAAAGAACAAAGAGGATTGTTTAGGCCACTAAGGTATTTACTAATTTCAACGCAGCGATTGTCCCGCATTTTATATAGGCAAACAGGGCGTAATATTAATACCCGTGTCAAAGAACATCTAAGATTTTAAAATGAAGACAATATTAGCGAAACTCAATCGAAAATCTGGAGACAGAAAAATCATCGAACTAAATGTTATCTACTTTATGAGATTTTACTCATAAAGTTAAAAATAAAAATAAATATTCATCCTAGACTTGCAGAAAAGTCAATAGATGTCGCGTATTAAATAAAATGGATAAAAATTTATCCAGACACTTTTTAGATAGCATTTAGTCCAAGTTGAATCTTGCAAATAATATGTGCGTTAAGAAAATGTTGGTAGTTCTTAGTCGAAGTATGATACAGTTAAAATATAGACACCTTAACTCAGTTGGTAGAGCACTTGCCATGTAAGCTAAGGGTCCTGGGTTCGAGTCCCAGAGGTGCCAATATCTTTTTCTGTCTCCAGATTTTCGATTGAGTTTCGCTAATATTGTCTTCATGAGATTTTACTCATAAAGTTAAAAATAAAAATAATAAAAAAACATCTATGATATTTAAATAATAATGGCTTCTCTGAATTAGCTAACCATCTCATTGAAACAGACTACATATTTAATGAAAACACAGGTGTCACTTTACTATTTAAAAAATGGGGTAGGGATCAGACTGGATAACTTAGAAGTATTTAGATTTACGGAAAGCAAAAAACATTAATAGCAAAGTAATCAAATAAACCCAAATAAACCCAAGTAAAAGTCCGATACTTAGGTTGTTCCCTTATACAAATAATAATAATCATCGTTTATTCCAGAATGTGTGCAGGGGAAGTGCAATGCAATACATTCCATATTTTGAAATAACAAAAGGAAGATAAATAATAAGATGAGGTAAAAAATATAATTAACATCAACACAAAAATTAAATAAAAACAAATAAGCATGAGAAATTAAATATTAAACACTTAAGTTAATGCAAACAGCTGTTTACGGGGTATTTCACCATCTCCCGTCTCCAGAGGGCCATCAGGGGAGACTCCATCCAGGCAGTCATGGCGGTGATGATCGCATTCTTCGAATAGCGCAGTCTGCGCCATAAACTTCCCATGCGGTGGCGGAGAAGTGCACGGAAAGTATGCACTCGTCCCTCCAGGAACATTTCCGCAGCACTGCAGTATCTCGATAGGCGAAAAATTGACGATAAGCGTTATTGTAAGCAACCTTTAACTTATGCCATTGGGTTGCAGTGTAGTCAACCCACAGTTCTGATGTGTACAGCGAGGTATAGAAAGCGTTGAACAGTATTCTTTTTACTTTGGGGCTGCAGGAGTAAAAACGTCTTGACAGCATACCCGCTCTAACTGATATTGCTCTTCTCTGCCTTTCCATGTCCTTGATATCCTTAAGGTCATCTGTGATGATATGTCCCAGGTATTTAACGCTGTGATTAACATTAATTTTCTTTTCATCTAGCCATACTGAGGGTGTTTGGACGATTTCAGATACTGACTGATAATAAGCATGTTTTTATACATTTAAACCTTCCTCTTGAATCATTTTATCTACTGGTGAAAACTGCGTGAATATCCGTTGCGTAGTTTAAAAGATCTATGCGCACATACATTTTGAGCGACTTCATCAAATAAAATAATTCAAATCAAATACCTACTTACTCTAGGACATCTATTTTCCAATTTCTTCCGTAGAACGAATTTCAAAAGTGACTATAGTACGGCCCGCCAGCGGTTTTAAATCACACAAAAATATGTTTTCTTTAAATTTCTCGGCTTTTCTCTAATATAATTTACATGTATTATACATATAAACATTCCTCTTCAATCACTCTATCTATTGGTGAAAACTGTATGAAAATCCGTTGCGTAGTTTAAAAGATTAACGCGCACATACATTTTGAGCGACTTCATTTTATACTATGTAAATATGATGATTAATGAAACTCAATTTAATTTTATACCCTGAAGATGCTGGTGTAAAACGAAACTGGTCGGTATATAAAAAATTAAATAATTAAATCGTGGTAAAAGTGAAAGATGTAATTTTTAGTTTATAAAAAGGAGTCATTTATGTTTTGGTTTTAATTGTGAAAAACATAGAAGTTATGTTTAATATATGTTGCTTATTTCTAATAAACAATGCTTAAATTATAAGATTAAAAAATAAATACACAATAATTCTAAATGCTTTTCATTATTTTTTTTAGTTTAAAAATGGCCTACCTATGTAATCCACGCGACCAGTGATGTTAATTTTTAGAGAGCGACCACTGTAGGGTTAAGAAGCTACGGTCGTAGTGAAACCCGGTTGGCATTTAAGTATATAAAAATTAAAAGCGGTGTTTACTAAGTTATTACACGTTACCCCTACCAATGGCAAGCTTCACCCATACAAAAGAGGCTTCAAATGGTCCACAATGTTCCAGAACATTCCACAACATTCGAGAGTGTTCTGGAATTTCCACAATGATCTAGGATGTTCTGGGATGTTCCTGAATGTCCAGACTATTCCCGAACATTCCAGAATGTTTTGGGATGTTCTGTAATGTTGTGGAAAATTCTCATACACTCTCGAATGCTCTGGCCTGTTCCAGAAATTTCTAGAGGGCGAAACTTGCATTCGGAACCTTCTTTATGGATATAACTCCCTTGATCGTACCGGGACTCGTTTCTGAGTTTTAGCTGCATGCACATTGTAGTACATTTTCAATATACTAGCTGACCCGGCCACGTGTTGCTCTGGCTAATTAAATACAATACCATCTACTGGATGGTTATCCAACCTTTATAACCACCACCATCTTTGAGTTCATCGCGAAGAGACAGACAGATAGACGCCGCGGAGGACTTTAATTTATAATACGTAGTAGAGATGATGCGAAAGATTATAATAATGTGTATGAAATGCTTGAGATAACTAACGTATTTAAGTTGATAAGGATTAATACTAAATCAGTCTAAATAACTTTCCAATTGACAGAATGGGGGTATGGTAAGCTCTCCGTAAAAGATAAATATCGTGAACAGGCAGACAGACAGACGACGCGGAGGACTTTAATTCATAATATGTAGAGATGTAGAGAAGGGAAGATAGTAAGCTATCCGTAAAAGATAGATATATGCCATTCGCGGACTTTTTTGTAGATCTATAAAAGAGGAATATCCCACCATGCATTGTTTTGTTATATCTGAAAGGGATTAGGCAGTGTTTTCGATGAAAGCTACCGGGCGGCTTGACTTTTTCCGACGATTCTAACAATTATCGTTATTTTTCAACCAATTTATATTTTTATCTTAACAAATTATATACCTAAACCTTCCCCACAAATCACTCCATCTATTGGTGTAAACCGCATGAAAATCCATTCAGTAGTTTTTGAGTTTATCGTGAACAGACAGACGACGCGGAGGACTTTAATTTATAAAATGTAGAGATAAATTGATTTTACCCACACACACACACACATGGATTGATAACATGCAAGGAGTAAAAAATGTATGTATTGGTTGGTTCCTTGTTCCAGGGGAGGAGTCGATAAAAATCCTGAACGTTTTGAAGAATAACAATCAACCGGCTGTTAGAAAGAGACAGCTGATGAGGTCTCACTTTGGCGATTACAGAGCCAAGATGCTTGCAGAAGAAAAGAAAGCCAAAAAAGGTATAGTCAGTTTTGTATAATTTCAGTGTTGATGGCTTTATTCATAGACATCCAAATTCAATAGACGAGAAGATACAGATGAGAGGTAAAACCAAACTATGGGGGACGAAGAGGGGAAAGATGACTGTGATTCGTTGAAAAATCAATCTGACAGTAGACTTTTTACATGGAAGCGCGAATTGCTCGCAACGTTATTAACATATTTGCGAAGTCCAAATACGGCAAAGTAAAGTTCGCCACTTTTCACAGATGAATATTTTGTTAAGACACTTTTACAAATGTTTCATAAATTACTTACCCGTTACCAGCGACGAGCACACTGGAGAACCGCCCACATTCGTTATGATCGACATATTTTAGGGTATAGTGTATAGCACAAGCTACCATTTTTGCCGTGTTATTTTGTAAAATGTACGATGAGAGCTCGACGCTGGTCCGGACAAGAATGATGACGTCACATTTTTTAGATTCAAGCGAGGCTCTCGTAAGTCCAGCCGGTTCCATGGAACCGGTTTGGGGAGGGGGACATAATACGCTATAAAATTGGGGATGCCATAGTCCCACTGGCTCCAGACGGGAGCAGTTGGGACTCTTGTGCGGTATTAATGTAAAAAAAAAAAAATTGCAACCCTGCAGCTTACACACCAGCCCGTAGAAAAAGCAATTGCAAACAGTGGCGGCTCGTGACTTTTGGGTGTGCTAGAGTGCTGATATTACAAAAATGGCATTATTGATGTTGTTGTAGCTGATAGATTTTTTTATTTTTTTTTGAAAATTAGTTTTTTGTATGAAAAATATCAGGAAGTTTCATTTTGGCCGTGCGCCGCACAGATTTCCTGAAAAATCTTCATACAAAAACCGATTTTTGAAAACAAAAAAAATTTTTTTTTTTCGCCTACGACAACATCCGTAATGCCATTTTTTTAGTAAAAGCATCCTAGCACACCCAAAAGTCACGGGCCGCCACTGATAGCAAGCCACAGACAATCACACAAATCTGCCAGTCGATTACGTATCCACAAATGATACAGAATCACTCTTCTGATATGCTAGATATCCTTAATATGCACAATGCTAGATATCCTTAATATGCACAATGCTAGATATCCTTAATATGCACAATGCTAGATACCCTTAATACGCACAATGCTAGATATCCTTAATACGCACAATGCTAGATATCCTTAATATGCACAATGCTAGATATCCTTAATATGCACAATGCTAGATATCTATCTATATATTTTTTAAAAACTATTTTAAAAACACTTTGTATAAGTTTAATTATAATGAGGAGCATCTATTTCATTGTCCGGAGAAGAAAAAAATGCATTTTAATATGTAGCTATTTTGTTAAAATTAAAATAGACAAATTCGTAATGTTTTAAAACATTGTCATCAAAGGGCCATTTAGTGCCATTTTATTTTTTTGACATTTGAATGGTTTAATTAAATTATTCTAGGTGTGTTTCAGCTTTCCATCAAATTGCAATAAGCTGCCATGCGTAACAACATGATAGTTATCCTCTTCTGCTGATCACAGTTTGTTCAAAAGCTGTAACAGACTCAGAATCGGCATTTCAGGGAACTTTCAACTGTCAAAAAAAACAAAATGGCGCTGAATGGTCGTTTAATGACAATGTTACATTTTTTGAATTGAAATAACCCCGCCCTAAAGCCCCATTCTGATTGATCAAGTATTTATTATTTATGCATTAAACCGCTTACTCGTTAATACGGAAAACTTTTTATTCAAACAGTTAGATTTAGCTTTATTATTAAGAAAAGTGAGTATTTATGTCGGGGGAGACCAAAAAACATGCAAAAAATATGCATTTAACATTTTAATTTTGTTAAAATTAATTCACTCGCGCGGGTAACTTCATGTTTATTCATCGTTTTTGTTTTAACATTTCATCAATGCTGCCAATCATAGAAAAAATATTTTTGCGTAAAACAAAGTGAATGCATCATTGACAAGTTTGTACCTGTATTTATAACAGTAGAACATGGAAAGAAATGTATTAAAATAATTACACAAACCCTCTACACATACCCTGCGTAGCCAAAAAAACCATTCAAAACCTGGGATGTTTTTTAAAAGTATGATGAAAAGCGAGTTTATTTTAGAGAATTTATTTTATAAGATTGGTACTTCCGACAAATGTCATATTTGATTGTCTATTAATTAAAAAAGGAACATTCCGTATTATCCGTGCATCAAACTTCGACAACACGAACGTTCCGTATTATCCGTGAGGTGGACTAACTGCATATTTACCAAGTATTTTAGTCGAGTGGAGAGTATAGTAGTAACAAAACGCGTCCGAACACTGTAATTTTAGTATAGTGGTAGAGTCAGCTCTTTAGTAGATTCAATCCATTTCGTTCTATTTTTTCGGCGAGTAGCGACCCCCACCACGCGTCCCTGCGCACTGACAGGCGCGAACCAACCGTTTTAGCAGTGTTCATTTGTGAACGCGCGGAAATGTCGTGGTGATAGAGCGAAGATGCTACCCTAAATTCATTTATTTATGCCGCTATTAATCTCTTTTCATGTCCATAGTTTATTTATTTTCATCTTACTAATTTATTCTTCCACATCTTCTAAAATAAACATTAAAATAAGCATGAAAATAAGCTTAATTAGCATTGTAGCGCCCGTCATCCGCCGTCATGTTGCAACGGGCGGTGGGCACAAATGTACTCTACTTGAAAGTAATGCAAATGGCTTTCGGCGAGTCAAGTAGCGAGTTTACTCGCTACTGGACTTACTACTTGATCAATGTGAAAGTACCTTTAGGGCCAGTTGATTCATAGAATTTGAACAATTTGTCTAATTTGAAAGTTATTTGCCAAGTTCTGTTATCATTTAATTATATGAAAAAATTGTAAAATTCTGCTACAATGACTGCAATATACATTGACGAAAACTAAAGATGTATTTTTTTAACCTTTCAGTAAACAGTAATATATCGTTTTCAAACGGCGCATCCACCAGTGGGAAATCTACGTTTCTCAGAAAGTCCGCCATCTTGACATCGAGCGATAATACTTTTCGCTTCAATTTCACTCCGGCCTTGGAGGGGATGTCCATTTCGGGAGCGCCTTCGACCCCCGCCGTCTCGAGCTGTCCCAATGACAACTCTGCCATCAATCCAGTCAACACTGCTTGCAATCCAAACAACGCTGCTAGCAATCCAAACAATGCTGCTAGCAATCCAGTCAACGCCGCTAGCAGTAATAAAGTGTTAGATTTTAGCGGCGTATCTTTTAAATTTAATTTTGGATCTAATAATGAATCGAGCTGAAGAAGTGCAGTATTTAATTTTATTCAGTGAATTTATATTTTTTTAAGAGTTGTATTTCACATGTACATTTGTTACTTCATTTTTATTTACCTGCTACCGGTTTCGACACATCCGTATCATTCACTAGACTAACTTAAAATTTATACAAGTACATTTTGTAACATTTTTGCAATTTCTCAAAGTTGTGTTTCCATAAAATTGTGAGTTATTATTGGCTGTCAAATTTCTGTGATTTTCTATGGCTTTCAATGACTTGTCTATGCCTGTCGTGTTTTGATGTGGATTAATTACTTACTTAAAGACACTAAATACTTAATTTATCAGCTATTATAACTACTTACATGTGGCCTAATAATAAAAGACTATCCGTTTGTCATATTATTTTGATGTTTGTGGTGACATTCAATTTGCAAATTTTCCCACGACTGACATCTCTTAACGAGGATTAGGCAAATGAGCCGTTATCTCTGGCATTAGGGTAACTACTTTTAAGAGTGGATGTTTTCGATACTTGCATTCTGTCATGAACTTTCACCGTGTCGTTAGGTATGTAAAATTGTATTAAAAAATATTTTAAAGACTAAAGGTTAATAAAACGATTCGGAAAGACTATATACATATAATATCTGGTTTCATTTATGCTTGTTTCACACACATCCACATCCCTCTTCATTCACACACACATCCCTCTACAAAAGATCATTTGGCTTGGCCTATTTCAGCGTATCGCTTGCTATGTATTCCCATTGGGAATGTACGCCGAGCGATATGCTAAAATACGCCAAGCCAAATGATCTTTTATAACTGTGTGCGACACAGGTCTAAAACTTAATCAATGTATATTATAAAAGAAAGTGTACAATGTGCGTGCCGCTAAAACTCACAAACGAGACCCGGTACGATCAAGAGAGCTATATGGTGTGGCATCCTTATGTCCCTCATCCATGAAGAAGGTTCCCATTTTCACCTGAAGGGCGTGCTTTTGAAGATATAAAGGCTGAAAGTTTTGCCCTCTAGAAATTTGTAGAACAGTCCAGAACATTCGAGAGCATTCCACAACATCCTGGAATGTTCGGTAATAGTCTGGAATGTTCGGGAACATCCCTGATCATTGTGGAACATTCCAGAACACTCTCGAAGCTTTTGTGTATAGGTGAGGCTACACAATGGTAGGGGTATATAAAGCAAAATCCGTTGTGGGTTCGAACATCGTTTCAATCTCATATCAACTCCCTGAGCGAAGTCCGGTACCACAGCTAGTCTAAACTATAAACACTTCCACCTCCCAAAAGAAATCCTTTTAAAAATATTTAAATTTACAAATTAGAAGATAGGCAGTACATTGTAATAATAAGAAAGGTAAATTCATACACAAAAATAGAAACAATATTTAAAAACTTATAAAAATTAAACTACATGATAAAATAGACATTTCAAAGAAAATATAAATAAAATGTTCAAATAATATTAAAAAGCAAGATTAAAAAACGTGCTAAAGTGTATTAAAAGACCTTCCTTTTGAAAGTCAAAATCACACAACTCGTTACAACTGTAAAGAGCGTTCGAGAGCTCCCAAGAAATACCGACCAATTTAGAAGAAGAGTAAAATATATTAAAAATTAAAAAAAGAATAATGAAATATGTAAAGCGTAATTTTAAATCATTACATAGTATAAAATGAAGTCGTATGTGCGCGTTAATCTTTTAAACTACGCAACGGATTTTCATACGGTTTTCACCAATAGATAGAGTGATTGAAGAGGAATGTTTATATGTATAATACATGTAAATTATATTAGAGAATAGCCGAGAAATTCAAAGAAAACATATTTTTGTGCGATTTAAAACGGCTGGCGGGCCGTACTATAGTCACTTTTGAAATTTGTTCTACGGAAGAAATTGGAAAATAGATGTCCTAGAGTAAGTAGGTATTTGATTTGAATTATTTTATTTGATGAAGTCGCTCAAAATGTGTGTGCGCATAGATCTTAACTACGCAACGGATATTCATGCGGTTTTCACCAATAGATAGAGTGATTCAAGAGGAAGGTTTATATGTATAAAAACATGCTTATTATAGTAGAGAAAAGTCGAGAAATTCAAATATTCAATTCAGGCAGCGGGCAGCTGGCAAGCGGGTGGTGTGGGTTTTATAAAGGTTGGGTAATGGCGTTGTGTTTCGTTAGCCACAGCAACGTGCGGCCGGGTCTGCTAGTTCATTTATAAAACATTACATCCTAAAAATATTCTAAAATAATATTAAAAAACTAAAAAAATATATTTTATAAAATAACTACCTACCGACGTAGCGCCATCTGTCATTCAACAACATAAATAATTTCATTCTGTTTGAAATACGAAAGATGGTTAAATTTGTTCATACAAAAATACTAAAATCGCGAATAAAAAATGGGAGGGTGGGGGTGAGGGGTTAAAATTTGGGGTTGTAGGTATTTTTTGATGCCAAATAAAAAAAATACAAAATAATTTTTGTCAAAAATATAGAATATTTTTTTCTGGGTAGGGACACCCTAATCACCTAGCGGTATGAAATAGTCCTGGGTCGATCGTGAAAGACCTGATCGTCGAAACCCGCTCACGAGCCACCAAAGAGCGAGCGGGTTATTTATTCGTCAGCACCCGGGTCTCACGATCCGCGACTCGCGAACAACAAGACAAGAACAACGCGCGCACTCCCGCGACCCGTGATCTACGACACATTCCTGCACCCCGTGACTCACGGACCGATTGCCGGGTGCCGGGTGCGGGTGGGACGAGACGTGTCAGCTCCCGGAACCCGCAAACTGCGACACATTCGATCGCCGATTGCCGATCAACGCACGCATACACGTGCGTGACAGTATCCTGCTTCCCGCCCGTGTGTCACGTCATCGCGGGATTGTTAGGTAGATTCGATTTTTGAATATTCGACTAGACACAGCGTCGTTTTTAATTAGAGCCTATCTTGGTATTGTTAATCAACGGGTGAAGTGCATTTCTTTTCACATTTTTTTAGTGTTGTTTTCATAAAAACTTTGCATTTTTCGTGTGAGTGTTAATATAATTGTGCATTGTAATAGAAACTATAAACTGGTAAAAGTGTAAAATATCTGACTTTATAAAAAGAAATTATAATAAAGCATTAGCTTACAGCTTATTTACTTATTTAAATTCTCAATAAAAGCTTCAGAACAAAACGTTTTTTATAAGGTTTTTATATCCTCCAAAACATGATAAAACATTGTTTTTTTACCCCTGAAGCATGTCTTTTTTAAAATTAATTTCTGGGATATGACATTACCAGTTACAGGTGTGAGCAGTGAGAGAACGTTAACACAATTATAACCTGGGTTTTGTGTCACGTATGACTTGACCGGTCTGGGCGGCGACCGTCTACCGCGCGGCGCGCCCGTAGAAAGTAACTGGGTGATGAGTAATCGAGTTTCGTATTTTGTGTCGCGAAAAGAGCGGGTCTTCGCGACCCGCTCGTGACGCCAGTGGGTCGTGAGCGACCCGGGTCGTGTAAAACGATCGATCGACCCAGGACTAGTATGAAATGTTCTAAAACCTATTCGCATACCTACCAAATACACATTAAAAAAATCATACAAATCGGTCAAGCCGTTTCGGAGGAGTGCGAGTCACACCATGAGTGTGACTCCAGATTTTTATATACAAGATATAACTTAGACATATTCTTACACGGGTGGAGCCAGGTTTTGATTTAGGGTGGGGCAAAAATTAAAAATCTAGAGTAGGTACCGAAAAAAGTTGGCTTCTACAATATATTCATGCTTCAGACTCTATGAATACAAATAATATGAACGAAAGAAGAAAAAACAATCCTATGAAGTGCTGTATATTTGAAAACGCGACTCGGTCGACAATCCCAGAGGTCATGCATCGGCCAGCCAGGGCGGGGCAAATGCCCCACCTTGCCCCACCGTGCCTACGATCATGATTCTTACAGTTAAGATTTATTACTAGCGGCTTACAACTAAGATTAATTACTGGTGACTTACAACTACGATTAATAACTAGTGGTTTACAACTAAGATTAATGACTAGTGGTTTACAACTAAGATTAATAACTAGTGGTTTACAACTAAGGGGGCGTTCAAGTATTAAGTGACGCAATTTTTGAAGATTTTTGACCCCCCACTCCCCCCATGTAACGCGCCGTAACGTTTTTCCCTATATGAAAAAACGATAATTACATAGCCGAAAATCATTTTAAAAAAAAGAACACTTTCCACAAGAAAGGGCACAGGAGAATAACGAGGCACACCTAAAATATTACATCACATAAATATTTTTTCCTTGATCCATCTTATTGATCATAAATCACAATAATGTTCAACGTCTATATTACTAAATCCAATGTAATATACAGTCGAACTTGGTTATAATGATCATGGCTACAGTGAGATCATGGCTATAATGAGCAATTACCAAATGATATTTTAGTTCAGACCATAGACATCAGAATTCAATAGACCAGAAGATACAAACGAGGGGGTAAAACCAAACTATGAAGGGGGAAGAGGGGAAAGATGACTGTGATTCGTTATACAATCAATCTGACAGTAAATAGGCATCTCGCATTACAATATCACCATTTAGTTCTTAAAAGCAAAATCTGCTTTGAATGAATAGACCTTTTTACATGGGAGCGCGAATTGCTTGCCACGATAATAACATATTTGCTAAGGCCAAATGCTCGCCGCAAAAAGACTCGCCCCAATACACATAGCAATATTTTGTTGCCGTGTTTAGTGAAAACACTATTACAAATGTTTCATAATTTACTTACCCCTGTAACCAGCGACGCGAACACTGGAGAACCGCCCACATTCGCTATGTCTAAATAATATGTACCTATAATGTATAGCGCAAGCTGCCGTTTTTGGCGTGATATTTCGTAAAACGTATAGACGTTACTTTCGCGCTGGTCACAACAAGAATGATGACGTCACATATTTTAGATTCTCTCCCCTCCCCATGGAGCGAGCTGGCGCCAAGGCGGAGCTTATAGCCGGTTCCATGGGGAGGGGGAAATATTACGTTTTTATCACTTAGGGCAGGTCCAGATATATTCATATGTCCGTGGTTCAGACTTATTTTCATATAATTGTTGACTGATATAACGAGGACGATTCACTGATATAACGTGCAAATAATTTTGTCAACACAATTTCTAAATACATAAAACAATGTCAACACAATTTCTAAATCTTTAAATGGGTTTAAAAAAAACAATAATTGTTGCAGTAAGGTGTAACTATCAAAGGTGGCGACCATGGAGGGAGATATTTATGCCCGGCGTGCAACAGCGGCAGCTGGTGGGAATTTTCTACCCTGTTAGGGACAGATTCATATTTTTATGGCACTAACTGCTTAAGATTGTCGGCTATGTGAAACATTGTTACCCATCGGGCACTATGTAAAATTGTCATAAAATCTGCTAAAGTCAACGAATTTTCAGTTTGCAAATTTGTTCCCCATTTACATCTTCTTTTGCATTGTGCCTCATTTTAAAAATCAATAAAAGTGTTTATGAATGTACCGAGCACGAGTACCTACGTGGGGAAAAATTGTGATAGTGATGCACAACCTTTTTAGCTTAGGGGGGGCTCTGCCTCGTTATGAAATGGCCCGCGACCTACAAGTGGATTTTTTTATTTTTCTGGAGGGGAGGGGATTGACAGCGAAATTCAAGATTTCGTTTTCTGGGCTCCTCCAATTTAGTTCCATTTAGGGCAAGCAGTGTAAATTGACCAAAATGCTAAAAAAATTGTTCTCAACCAGGGATTTCAGGGTTTTTTCTCTATAACTAGGGGAAAAACTCATATAAAATTGGCTTGCGGGCCGCACGAATCGGGTTGTGCATCACTAGGTTGTGACAAGTATAATTTTAGTTGAAAATCAATAACAATCCCACCAGCTAATGATTTGTTTGAGATTTTACAAGCGATACAATACGCACAAGCTATCGATAATAAGTTAGACAATTTTAGGGATATTTTTCTTGGAAACCTCAAACCAGGTGATGTTAGATGCGTTGCTTTTTTGTGGAGGAAATTGAGAAGCATAAAAACGTAATCTTTAAAAAGAATCATTATTAATTAGTGTACTTTTCTGATATATTTTTGAAATATAATATAATACCTACTCGAATTTTGAAATATACTATACATTTGCGATTATATTAGAGTAAAGGCAGGTAGGTAGGTATATACGACTTTCAAAAAACCTATTTTGGATATAACGAGTAATGTCTATAAGGAACAAATTTAGTCAGTCCCCTCGTGCTCGTTATAACCAAGTTTGACTGTACTTGTACTATAAAAAGTACTAAAATAAGAATATTATAAAATTTAATTTTGTTAAAATCAGCACCACTACCATTATACCTTTAAAACACGTAACACGTCTCTTCATAACATCTGTCAAAAAGTCAAACCAAATGATAAGTTCACAGAGCACAAACAATAAATCTAGTGAACGTTAAATGTCAAATTCCAAAATTCGCCTGAAATCAAAGTGTTACCATGTAAAAAAAATAAATCAATGTGGAATTTTACAAAATTAATAGGAACATTTTCGGAGACGGGACATTTTCATGTAGTGATGTCATGGGCCCAAATAATGGATTAATTTATAGAAAAATAAAAAAAACTGAACATTTCTAAAAATTTTTACTAATATTTTCGTAATCTTAGTAAAAAAAATCTATCCACATGATTTTTTCCAAGTCGTTATGAAATCCATGCAAGTGGCCTATTGCTGTTTGAACAATTAGTCTTTCGAAAAACTGAAATTCGAACAATTGAATTCGAAAAACATGTCTGCTCCCGTTTAACTATCGGTGGTGGAATGGTGAGAATTTTTTTGAGATATTTCGGTTTGTTGTATGCCAGCAACTTGAACAGGTGTCCTGAGTTGCATATCTCTGGAGGCCATGACGTCTGTCAGGTATTTATGTTTCTCCATTGTTACTACCGGCACCTCTCCTCTCTCGGCAAAACCAAATATCTCCTGAGCCCACTCCAGTAGGGATGTCACTTCCTTACTGCTTGAACATTTTTTTTATTTTAGCATATAAAATATAATGTTAAATGTACATTATGTAATAATTTGTGTACATTCATGTTCAAACATCTTAATTAATACCACTCTTCCATGGAAGCATTAGCTTGTGTCTGGAAGAGTAGTGTACATTTTTTAAATGCTTTATTATATCTTAAGTTCTTAAATTACAATGTGAATGTAAAAAAAAAACAATAAGTTGTAAGTTCGGTTTAATGTAATTGTAATTATAAGTATTTATCAACTATCAAACAATTCTATTATTTGGATAATGTGTCTAGAATTATTGTAATTAGTTGTCAAAAACAAAACAAAATTTAACTTATTTGAAGAATGGAGTATCACTAGGAAACTGAGTTATAAGTTATTTTTGAGATTAGATTAGTTGGAAACTTTTATTTTTATTTTTTTGAGATTATCTTTAAAATATTTTTTAACAGTGTTTATTAATTTGATTTTATCATTAATTTTTCTAATTTCATCCGGTAGTCGGTTGAAAATAAGTCTTCCTTGATAAGTATAAAAATTTTGTGCGAAGGAAGTGTTTAATTTAGTTTTTTAACATTGGAGCGCTGTGTTGTTGCTCCTATCCGGGCTGTTATGAATAGCACCGTGTTCAAGCAGACATTTCACAACGTCAAGGAAGCCTTCTTTGGCTGCCACATGCAAAGCAGACGCACCGTCCACAACAGTTTTAGCATTGATAAAATCATCGTAAGCTCTACCTTTAACCGCCTTCACAGTCTGCAATAAGGTTCTAACGCTGTCCACACAACCTCGGAGGGCGGCAGCGTGCAATGCCGTGTTTCCTTCGACACCAGCGGCGGTAGCATCAGCTCCATCCTTCAACAGCAACTTAACAATATCTGCGTATCCTCCACTTGCAGCAAAATGCAACGGTGTTCTTCCGTCTGAGTCTGCTGTATTCACGTCCGATCCACGGCAAATCAAACTCTCCACCAGGGTAATGTCTCCCTTGCCAGCAGCTTCAATTATATCCATTTCACAATCGCTCTTATAGCTGACTTCATAGATAAATGAATGTCCGCCAGACATCATATATTCTTTTAATTCTTTAAAGTATGAATCCAATGCTCTCATACTTGAGTCATTAATTTGGGAATCTCTATGTTCCAATCCTTCCGCGTAAAGCTTCTGAGCGTCATATGTTCTACCTTGCTGGATGTAAATTTTTATAATGTCTGTGCACGTTCGCAGAATATCAATATGGTTGGGATCTAAGACATTTTTCTGAATTGCAAAGACTTCCTGGTAGACCTCCAGAGCATCCGCAGTTTTACCTTGTGTCTTGAGAACACGCGCCACCTCACCCAGAGCTCGCAGAGTATCACTGTGATTTATTCCTAAATTGCTTTTACTATCCTCATGAACCTTCTTGAAAATATTTAAAGCTTCCTCGAGCTTCCCTCGTTGTCTGAGTACAGAGGCTATGTTGCTTTGCACATCCAAAGATAGATGAATATTATCTGATGGTGGTAATTTTTCAAGAACTTCATAATACATCTTTAAAGCTTCGTCCAAATTTTCCAGTTGTTCGAGACATTGTGCCGCAAGCATTTTGGTATGCAACAAATCAGTATGGTTTTCTCCCAGAGCTTCCTTTTGTTGAGTAATAACTTCCTGAAACACTTCCAAAGCCTCTTGCTTTCGTCCTAGCTCCGCTAGCGAACCAGCAATCTGCATTCTTGTGAAAAGCGAAAGCTCGTCGTTTTGTCCCAGGGTAACTCTTCTTTTGCTGTAAATGTCTTCAAATATTGATAAAGCGTCGAAAACTTTTGATTGATAAGAGAATATGTGAGCCATCTGCTGTTTAATAAAAAGAGTGCCAGGATCGTCTTTTCCTAAAAAATGTTCCCTTTCATTTAACAGTTTCTGTAAAATAGACAAAGCTTCTGTAAAATTTTCGAGTTTCATCAAATCTTCTGCCCTTGTCAGATTAAGGAACAACTGTTCTTGCAATATTTCACATAATCTTTGTACCGCAGGAAACTTATTTTTAACAGCAACGTCCACAAGAGTGCTTCCTTGTGTATTCCGACACTTGAGCACAGCTTTAATGGTATCAATATTTTTAATATCGGCGATATCTGCGATCACATTTGTGTCACGATTTTCAGCTTTTTTGAAAGACTGCTCTACGAATTTCAGTAAAATAAAAGTATTTTCCTGTGTTGCTATGGGCGTATATTTTACAGGTGTTTTACCGTCCTTGCATTCAACATTATAAACTGCGCCATTTTGTAATAAAGATACGATGATTTCCTGATGAGAGAATTCAGATGCAAAATGGAGAGGAGTTTTTCCACCGCTTCCAACAGTATGAGGATTAGCTCCGTTCAACAATAAAAGGTGGCATATCTCCTGGAAGCCTTTTCCAGAGGCCAAATGCAGGACTGAGCAACTATCTGCGTCCTTTGCTTCTATTGATTTTCCAATTTCTTTAATTAGCTTTTCCGCCTTTGAAACTGCGTTCTCATTTACAGCCTTAAAGAGATCTCCCACAGACTCTAACAGTTTTTTGATGCCAGCATCGCTAGTCAATTCTAACGGTGTATTACCGTCATTATCTTTAGCATTGTACATTGCACCATTACTGAGTAAAGCAATCACAAGATCCTTGTGCCCATTCTCAGCAGCATAGTGAATAGGTTGTCTGCTCTCTTGGTCGACTGCATTCACATCAGCGTGTTTATCTATCAGGTATTGAGCCAGTGTTAAGTGTCCGTCGATTGCAGTCAAGTGTAAAAGTGTGTTGCCATGCACACCGAGATCGTCGATACTCATCCCACCCTCGAGGAAAAACTTCACCAGCTCGACATGCCCCTTACAGGCTGCGAGGTGGATCGCTTTAAAATCATTGGAATCTCTAGCGTTCAGATCTGCTCCTTGGTCTACCAAGTATTTCACGATTTCGAGATTTCCAACCCTGGCGGCAATGTCCAAAAGCGACAAATCAAAGCTGTTTCTAGCATTTATTTTCACATCGCAATGTTGAAAAAAACACTTTAAATTATTTAATTGGTTGTGAACAATTGCAACCTCCATGGCTGTATGTTTCTCTTTGTCTAGTATATCGTGTTTGGCTTCCTTAAGAAGTAAAGATTCCACAATATCGGGATGGTCCAAGGCGGCTGCAATGTGCAGCGGTGAAGAAATTCCATCAGGTGTTAGATTAACATCGGCATTGTGTTTTAACAACAGGTCAACAAACTCTTTGTGACCGCCTTTCACAGCCAATAACAAAGCTGTAAAATTGACTGGACCAATAATTGAGTCAACCTTGACTCCTTTATTTATCAGAGCTCGGCCTATTTGCCAATGGCCTAAAGTGGCCGCTGTCTTCAAGTAGGAACTTCCTTCGTCTTGAGTAAGAATGTCTAGCTCTTTGCATTTAAGCAACGCTTCGACTATATGTCTTTGTCCTCCTTTGATTGCTTGATCCAACAGTTTCCCGCCCTCTGCCTTAACATTGACTCCCTTGGCTAGCAATATATCCAATATTTCTGTATTGGTATTGAGAGCTACAGATGATAACACAGAAATTTGCTTCAAATTTAATGCATCTATATCAGCACCATTATCTAATAATAGAATAACAATTGCTTTGTGGTTACCTCGTACTGCTAGATGTAAAGCGGAATCACCGTGCACATTTACAGCATGAACATTAGCTTTTCCATCAATCAATACTTTGACAATGCTGCTATTTCCAAGCTTAGATGCTAAAAGCAAGGCTGTGGTGTTCTCTATACCAACCTCTTCAACATTAACTTTCCACTTCAATAAGAGCTCAACAGTTTCCTCATTGCCAGGTTTGTAGGTGGCCCAGTGCAACGGTGTGCCATTGAATTTGTCCTTGCTATTAACATTAGAATGATTATTTAATAACAACTTTGAAACTGACACATGTCCTTCAAAAGCACTAAAGTGTAGAGGAGTCCATCCGTTACCCATGACAGCCCAGCCTCTATTATTCACAGAGCAGATATTAGCTCCTGCATCCAACAGAATACCTACACTTTCCTTCTGACCTTTGTAGGCAGCCAGATGTAATGGTGTTTCCTGTCTTGCATTTCTCGCATCAATTACAGCACCTTTTTCAATCAACAATCTAACAATATCATTATGCCCCCACATAGCACCGACGTGTAATGCAGACGACCCACCTGCATCTTTACAGTCCAGTCGTGCTCCAGCTTCTATGAGAAGTTTAACTATATCGTAGTTTCCCTTCCACACTGCAGAAAGCAATGGAGCCAGTCCGTCTTTATTCAAAGCGTTAACGTCAGCGTTATATTTTAAAATAATCTCTACTATTCCTTTGTGGGCTTTTCTAATGGCGGTATCCAAGGGTGTATCACAAATCTTCTTCGGGAGTACGTTAACGAAGGCTCCTTCCTTCAGAAGAATTTCCACTATATCCTCGTGTTTATTTAATATAGCCAAGTGCAAAGGGGTTGATCCGTTGTTTTGTTGCAAGTTAACGTGTGCTCCACGTTTTATAAGATTTGTAACAACCTCCGTATGACCACGGCTCACAGCCAAGTGCAAGGGACGTTGGCCTAGAGAATTCTTGGCATTGACATCAGCTTCCTTTCCCAGTAGATACAGCACAACCTCTGCATGCCCGTGCTCAGCAGCCATATGAAGAGCAAAATCTTTGTCATCAACAGTTGCTGCAGTATCAGCGTCCAATAGAACTTTGACCAATTCAATAAAATTGTTTATTATTGCGTAATGCAAAGAAGAAAACCTTTCACCATCTTTAATATTGGCTCTTGCTCCAAGAGACAATAGTTTTTTAACGGTTTCCGTGTGACCGATTAGAGTTGCCACGTGCAGAGCTGTCCTCCCGGTAGTATCGACTTGATCAATTAAAAGGCCATTCTTTTCCACAAGATATTGCACAATGTCATTCCTTCCAAAAGCTGCTGCTATGTGTAAAGGAGTCTGTCCATTTACATCCCTCGAATCCGGACTTATCTGGTTTTCAATCAACATTTGAACCATTTCAACACTGGTTCCCTTGGCAGCCACGTGTAACGTGGTAGAACAATCGATTATACTTCTGGAATATAAGTCCGCCCCTTCTCGGAGACATGTTTGCAAACCCTCGAGGTTTCCTTCAACCAAAGCTATACACATCACTTCATGTTTGTTTATAATGTTTAAGTTTCTGTAAAATTTCTTTTCCAATTGTTCTTTATCGGGTGTTAATATGTTGCCCATTTTGCCATTGTTTTCAATGAGTATTTCTTCAGTGTCAGGTTCTGTAAGTATCATGGTGTTCAATATCAAGGAAGAGAAAGAGTTGCTGGATAGAATATTGTCAACCAATGGATTGCCGTGAGCCAGATAGTTCCTCAACATCCTTCCAATCAACAGGGGCATGTTGTCGTCGAGATAAAGCCAATTATTAGAGAGACTTTTTTCCAACAGAGACATGGTGTCCAGCATGAGAGCTTCAATACTCAATTTCTTGTGCTTATTCTTTTGGACTAATGGAAGTAGATTGCGTGATGCTTGGTGTGATCTGCCAGTTCCTATAGCCTCTCCAAGTTCTTTCAGATGTTGGGATATGCTTTCTTTGGGAATGTTTTTAGTGTGCGCCTTTCCAGCTGATGTCAACTGCATTTTGTATTCATCAATCCAGTTGATGGTGTGTTTTTCATTAACAATTAGAACCCTGATTTTACAAAGTAAGTGTACAATTTTGTTTGCATTATCAGGGAGGATTCTTGAAGACACGCTTTCATAGAAGCTTTTGGATAATGTTTGTAAATTCAAGAACCATTCTAAATATGTTTTTTCTGAAGGGAAGACTGTGTTGTTTTCAGGAAAGTAATGCTTAAAGAAATCTAAATATTTGGCTTTCCTCTTGCTGCACGATATACGTTTGAAACGAGAATTCAAGTATAAAAGGCCCTTAATAAATTTAAGATATTCCTCTTGTAAACTTTTGTTTTTTATTACCAATTTGTTTATTTCAGTCAATTTTTCCTCTTCAAACAAAGTAATGTCTGGTACGAGTCCCTTGATTTCTTTAGTGAGGTCTTCAATATTCTGGTGTTCTTTTATGGTAAGATATTGGTTACATTTATAGATTGAAATATGTAAGAACTGATCCAAATTACGCAATATTTCTTCCAAATATTCAAGGTTTATGAATTCATCAGAAATTAATTGCTTCAATACAATAATTTTATTGAAGTCATTAATGTCACTCATTACCATGGCTATCTTTTTGATATCGTTCTGAATATTTGAGTATAATTTAGAATCTTTTACCAATTTTTTATCATCTTGGATAAAGTTGACATGCGATATCGAGTTGCGTAACTTTGTAAGAATGAATCCGGTTTGCTTCGGCGCCACCGACAGTAGAAGGTCACTTACAGACGTGGACAGATTGGGACTATCCCTGGTGTTCTTCAGGTATTCTCCCAGCACTTGCAGAGTTTTTTTGATGGTCAGCTGTCCTTCTCTTGTTGCAGGGTCCACTGGCAAGGCCGCATTGATGGAGCTTTGCATGATGTCCAGAGAATAGATATCCCGTACGATCTTGTAATCAGTGTATAATCCTTGGAATTGGGGGTATTTGCTGATGATGCCTGCAGCAACCTCTTCACGACTTGGTTGTTGGGTTCTTGGCTGTTTGGCTGTTTTCTTGGGATTGTTCAGTTGTTGGGTTGTCGGAATGTTGATTTCCCCCAAAGCCAGAGAAAACACATTCAATCTCTCTAGCAATGGAGCCTTTCTCACTACAGTCAAATAAAATGAATTAATTTCTTTTATCTCTGTGTGTGCAGATATGAAACACACCAAACAAAACTCAATTTCCTCCCAAGGCACTACAGAGTATGTAGGTTTCAATTGTTGCTTTAAAATGTGTATGTTCTGCGATATGAACTTAGCGATGTAAATAAACCTACCGTCTACATTCTTGTTGGAGTATTCTTCTGTAAGAGTTGAAATATTATCTTTAAGCGTTTGAAGCCTCTGCTGGATGAAATCTTCATCAGAAGTAGTACGGAGTTCATTGTCTCTGGGATAGAAACGCAACTTCATTATTTTATACTGGACGTGTAGTTGCATTTCTTCATCTATGAGGATATTTTTCAATAGTAATTCGTCCAGGGACACAGAGAGAAGCTGATCCAATAAATCAGGACACTCTGAGCTGATGAGGTGTGTGAGAACTGTGAGGAGCTCCTCGAGGAGTTCCACATTGCTGGAGCGGATTGCATAGTACACCGCATTGTGTCCATGTTCATCTGTGTAATTCCACTCCCTCATGCTTTCCACGCTTTCAGATTGACTACTGAATATAGACTTTAACACCTCAATCTGCTGGTCCTTGCAAGCCAAGGTGAGCTGCTTTAAGGTTTCTTCAAGAGTTGACTCAGGTACTGCGCCTACCTTTTCCTCCATAGCTCCCTCTGATGCATCCATCTCTGATCACCATCCACAGATCCAATGTGGGAAGGCTGAAAGATAACAAAATTTATGATAGACAACATAACTTAGAATGAATCTGTAACAGGAATCTTGTGTGACTCGAAAATGCCTTAAAACTTAAAGCAAAGACATATTAAACTATTGTTAGACCGGCAATAATGTATGGCTCCGAATGCTGGACTATGTACAACTCGTACTCTAGGCAACTCGGAACAGCAAAAATGCAAATGCTTTGATGGTCGTCCTAAAATTAGGATTAAAAGTTCACACATTTGTGGTAGCCTGGATGTCATGGACATAAACAGTAAGCTGGAGGAACGAAAGTTGAGATGGGCACATAAAACGGAGACCACACAGTGAAGCAGGCAGTGTCTATGGAGCTTCATCAACAGTCATCCAGAGGAAGACCAAAGAACTCCTGGATGACTCAATGCTCCAAAATATTACATAGAAAGGCCTGGATGAAAGCGAACCGAGAACGGAAGAAGATGTAGCCTGAGAATGAGAAAAGCCGACCATAACAGCCTTAACAATTATTATAAGCAATAATTATTAGCCTGAAACACTCAACTACATTGAAAAAATCTCCCGAGAAAAGATACATGCCGCCAACGGGACTTGAACCCATGTCCTTTTGATATCCGGTCAACTGCTCTTTAAACCACTGAGCTACGTCGGCTTATCTCCTACCCGCCAAATAATTCAATATATACTAGTGTTTCATTCAACAATTACTGCTTATTACATTTTTCCACCTGCAAACAATCAACTTTTTATATCAGAAGGACGCCAGTTCAAGTCCCGTCGGCGGCATGTATCTTTTCTCTGGAGATTTTTTCAATGTAGATGAGTGTTTCAAGCTAATAATTATTGCTTATAATAATTGTCACATTTTGTGCTATGCATAGAAATCTTGTCTTAAACATTAGTTTATCAATTAAAAACAAAAAAAATCATAACAGCCTTCCTAGGCAATGAGTTGGGACAATGCAAGGAAGAAAAGAGAACATAACTTGGAATGAAAAAGGTGGATTGGGTGATAAATGAGTAATCTGAAGATATATGTTGCCTGTTGTATGCTGATGATACGGCGCTGATTTCAAAAAGTATGGAAGACCTATAGTCTCTCGTTCTAGGAAGAACCATTCCTCAAGTCATTCCTTCGATTCCTTCTATTCCGCCGGACGCACCGAATCCAATGTGGAATCAACCTTATTGTGTAGTTACGATGGACTCGATGAATCCGTTGGCCTCGCCGAACCCGGTGGAACGTCAAGGAGTTGGGGAACGATACGAGTCATTGAAGTTAAAAGTGTGAACGAACTTATTAGATTTTATCTTAGAAATGGAATCGAAATCAATAGTCAAGGTTGTTCGAGAAGGAAGGGAGGGGTTGAGGGGGAAGGAGCAGGGGGAGAGTATGAGGGGCAGGGGGTCAAATGTTTTTGAATACCGCACAAGAGTCCCAACTGCTACCAACCGTCTGGAGCCAGTGAGACCATGGCATCCCCAATTGACACGAGAGTGCCGTAAACGCAAACCTGCTACAAGGAAAGGTTCAATTTGGGAGGCGGGAATGGGTACTGCCGCCCCGGGAACCTTTATTGGATAACCAACACCTCTGCCATAGGTCACCCCAAGTGGTTCGCTACGTTTGGTGATTTAGCAGGGGTGCCCGGATTCATGGGGTGAGGTTTGTCTAGGTCTTGGAGGCGGATGACCAGGACATACTGAACCCCAGATTCCTACCCACCCCTTAAACCCTTTTCCTTCCCAGAACTCTCCTCTCCTTCCTTTCCTTAAAAAAAACCCTCCACACAGCATTCTCAAAGATGACATAGGCCCTGAGGGAAATTATTTTCCTCAGGGCCTCCTGTGTGGAGCTCATGTAAAAACAGGAAAATTTGCTTCATGCAATGAAAAAAAAAGGAAAATTTGCTTCATGCAGACGAACAAGGTTTTTTTTTATATGAATACCGCACTAGAGTCCCAGTTGCTCCCAACCGCCTTTAATAAAATACTGCGAATAGAACACATATTTGTCTTTGAAATAATCAAGTATTTTTTTGATTAAGTCCAGAATTTTTTAATATTTATGTCTGAAGCGTCAATGACACCGGGCGAGTTTACAAGCTACTATCTACTAAGTTTAATCGGCGAGTGAGATTGTCATGATGACACACAAAACTGTCCACTCGCTCAGAAGCGTAGGAAACTGAGGCCGCTGGCGCCAGTAACAAGAATAACGACGCCTGCGTGAACTAATTCTTCAGATATTTGACAGACGAAATCAGCTGTTTATCGGAAGCCATGTTGGAAACATAAATAAACCAATCACGAGCAAGCGGAGCAAGCGTGTAGGCGAGTAAAGTTGACGACCTTTCAACTTTTTTTTGTAGATTGTCAACAATCTGCTAGTTAGCAAGTACCACGATGACACTGAGCGAGTTTACTAACAGATAGTGAATTTCCCAGATATTAGCTTGTAAACTCGCCCGGTGTCATCGACGCTTTACTCCGCTTCTCAGTTAATGCGGAATATTTCTTATTTAACTGTTAGATTTAGCTTTATTATTACGAAAAGTGAGTATTTATGTCGGGGGGAGATGAAAAAATATGCATTTAACGTTTTAATTTTGTCATTAATTCACTACCATATTTTAATTTATATTGAATTTCATAGACAATCTATGCTGCCAATCATAGAAAAATTATTATTGCCGTATAAAACAATAATTTTTTCATGTTATTGAAGTGTATGCATTATTGACAAGTTTGAACTAGTATTTATATATAGAAGAATACGGAAAGAAAGGTATTAGAATGTTTACACATACCCGTTAGACCAGTGTTTCTTAACCGTATTGAAAGATCCCCTCCCCCCACATTGAGTATAATGCCTCAGTTAAAAGTTTTGACAAGTTTGAACTTGTGTTTATATAAAAAGAAGAATATGGAAAGAAAGGTATTTGAATATTTACACATACCAGTTAGACCAGTGTTTCTTAACCGTATTGAAAGAATCGCCCCCTTTACCACGGTAAAATTATCCAGCGCCCCCCCTCCCCCCACATTGAGTATAATGCCTCAGTTAAAAGTTTTGACAAGTTTGAACTTGTGTTTATATATAGAAGAATATGGAAAGAAAGGTATTAGAATATTTACACATACCCGTTAGACCAGTGTTTCTTAACCGTATTGAAAGAATCGCCCCCCTTTACCACTGTAAAATAATCCAGCGCACCCCCCACATTGAGTATAATGCCTCAGTTAAAATTTTTGTATGTGAAAGCGTATTTTATAAAACAGAACTTGTCAAATCGTTGCACCTAAAGAAAGTGTCTCAGTGCATCAGTGTGCGTAGCTCGTGAATGTGCTTATTTTCTATATTGACAAAATGCCCACTCGAACTTCTGCAGCGCCCTATAAATGCTAAAAATTTAAAAACACCCCCTCCAGACCGCCAAAACGCCCACAAGATCAATGCGCTAGATAAACCTTGCTTGCCGTACAAACCATTAAAACCCGGGATGGATATTTTATTTAAAAGAAAAACACATGCTCGAGCCAGTAACAAATAGTAGTACCAGGAATAATTCGAATTAGGTACTTTTGTTTTTATTTTGACAAGAATTTATTTTATAAGGTTGGTCTCACAAAATCTCATATTTGATTGTCTATCAATTTTTGTTTGTTTGTTTTATTATTTTTTTATTGTTTATATATAATATTAGGCAAAACAAAATAGTGAAAAACATATCTAATGAATTTCTACGCCAATTAAGAGTGCTAGTTCTTGAGTTTGGCGTAGGAGTTATTTCATAATTATTTCATTATTATAACATAATTTTACATAGAGTGTACAACTTGTAAATATAAATGACATACAATATAGTCGAGGGATTCCCTGTAAAACATACACGAAAAGGATTGCCAACTTGAGAGAACAAAATAAAAATTAAGTACTTACAATACAATTGAGGGATTAGTACAAACGAGGGATTCCCCGTAAAACATAAACTAAAAGAGTTGCCAACTTGGAAGATTTTAATTATTTAAATTAAATAATTATTTAAATTTAAAAAAAAAACATGTTACCTAATGCGTTGTTCGAACCCCCCTCCCGCCCCGGTAACGCACAAAGTTATGTATTACTTGAACGGCCTCTAAGGGGGTATACATTAATTACGTGAGCAGCTTTTCTTCCAATCTAGACTCCCCCCTTCCCTTGGTGAGATAAATTTGGGCCACTTCGTATATTCTTTTCAAGTAACGTGAGATTTTGCTGGACCCCTCCCCCTCGTGAGCTCACGTAATTAATGTATGCCCAGTGGCGTAGCGAGGGGGGGGGGGGGGGGGGCGGAGGGGGCGGATCGCCCCGGGTGCCACCCGAGAGGGGGGTGACACTCTTATTTTCTTTCATAACTTCCCCGTGGAGTGCCCCGAATTTTGTGTCTAGGTCTTTTTATAGGCGAACATAGCCTATATTTGTGGAGAAATCTGAAATTCTCTAGCCACCCCCCCCCCCTCCACCGCCGTCGAAATTAGCGTTTTGAATTCGCGTTAATTCCGCAAATCCGAATATACTTTATGCTACCAGGTTCTTTTTCTATTTTTTTTGTTATGTAATTATGTATGTATAATATGAACTAAACCTGTAAATTTGTCTGTCCTGGTACGGGAAACTTTCCTAGTTGGACAGGCAAAGCTTCCTAATATGTGTTTTGTACTTTCTTTTGTATGTATCTATAGTAAATAAATAAAAAAAAATAAAGAATTTTTTTCTCAAGTCAACATTAGTAGGGGAGGTGACACCACGCCCCGGGGGGTGACATCCGCCCCGGGTGCCACCCATGCTAGCTACGCCACTGTGTAGGTATGCCCCCTAATATAAAACATCCATTTTGGCCATGTATTTTTTCTTGCATAAATCAAAACGAGCAGCTGGTAATGGGAATTCAAACCTTTATCGCCATCTACGTAAAAGAAGTGTTACTGTTAGCAGCCTGATTACGAATTTTACGTGATGTGGTGCATAGCCGTAGATATTTTGAAAAAAAAAAGGTAAATATCGGTTCGGACTGGCCACGCTTATTACGAATAATTTTTAGAAAAAAACTTAAGATTCGCCTTAATTATTATAAAAGGAAACTTTTGGCTTTGGGGCGGCGGAAAATAATGCATTTTAATTTTCAATTGCATAAAACCAAAATTCACTTCGCGAACCGACACAGCGAAAATCCGCGGCCGTACCTGTCACTGTGATGTTGGTATCCTTTATAAATCAAGAGCTAATACGACTGTAGCCGACTTCGCGGGATACCTACATGAAATACCGCGAATCACAAACCATGTTACACAAACCTAGCGTAGCCGCTAAACCGCTTGAAAACTGGGATGTTTTTCTTGCCTTGACGCGAGTAGGCGTTATAAAGGGGCACTTTCTTTTGTATCACAAACCACGTTACACAAACAAGCCCGCTAGACAAATTTCATAATTACGCGCCTTATATTTTTTCTAAAAATTATTCGTAATAAGCGTGGCCAGTCCGAACCGAAATTTACCAAACTTGCCTAAAGGCCTTTATTCATTATATTCTAAATTCTAAAAAAAAAAAAAACGGTTTTGCAAACTTACGATCACACCTCATCTGTTACCGTATGGTTACAGGTAACGGGCAAGGGCCGGCATATTTTTTCAGTTACAATCTTCGCCCGGCAGATAGCAACATAATTTCTGTTTTATAATAATAAATACCTGTTAGTCAAGTGAATGTCTGTCAAGATAATGGTGCTATGAAATATCCCGCTATATTAAAGTTTACAGTTCTTCTTTACTTCGAACTTTCCGAAACTTTTGAAAAAATAATGACAGCTGCTGCTGACAGTGACTTGTTATCTTATCTGTGAGTAGTGCGAGCATAGTGTGAGTTAGGAGTGGGCGTTATTTAACGTAACTAGATACAATAACTAGTTACACGGTATGTAACGGAAATAACTAGTTTCGATATTATTGCAAGTAGTTATTTTTGTAAATGCGTTATTTCTGTGATGGGTGTGATGTGAGTAACTGATTGCAGAGTAGTTTCGCCGCGTTTCGCGTTTCGCATAGTTGCGTTTACCGGCCGGCCGAGCGTGCAAGATTTTGAATCGAACATTTTCGAGTAAGCGGGAGTGGGTTCCGTTTTTGGAAAGTGAGCGACCATTTTTTGAATTTAAAGTAAAATAATTCAGTTTGTTTTAGTTCGTCGTTGTACTTGTGTATAATATTGAGCACTTTCGGTAAATTTTCGATCGCACTGTCAACGCTAATTACGAACAATTTTTAGAAAAAAACCTTTATATTCACCTTAATTACTATAAAAGGAAACTTTTTGCATTTGGGGTGGCGGAAAATAATGCATTTTAAATTTCAATTGCGTAAAGTGAAATTTTATCATTTTAAATTTTATCAAAATTAATCATAAATACATTTAATGCAGTCAGTCCTAAGCCTGAATAAAGTATGAAGGGAAGTTAATTTCGTTTCGAGAGTGCTAATTTAGTTTCGTTTCGTGTGTAACTTTATAGTTGGTGGGGGTATACAGTTTCGTGTGTAACTGAAGCAGAATGAAAATAGCTAGTTACAAAAATAACCTGTTTTGAAACAGGTTACGCCGACCAAGAAACTAGTTTCGTTACGTTTCTTGAAAACGGCGTAACGACCCACGTCTAGTGTGAGTCATAAGTCCATAAATGAACTAATACCATAAGTCATAAGTGAACGTATTGGTGTGAGTGCATAAATAAAGCAATATCTGCATAAATATACCAATCCCTAGATCGATATCTTCGGGCCTTTTCTATGGGACAAATGTCGACACTAACTTCACCACGGAAAAACAATCCCGATCTTGGTAGAAGGGAGTTTAAGGCCATTTGTCATAGACAATGGTATAAGGCCTGCTATAGACAATATACTTGCCCTACTTCATTAAGAGATTCCGACACTATCAATAGCAATTTCTTTCAAGCACGTAGTTTTTTGTTAAGCTGGCAACACTGCGCGTAGTTTTCGTTTGAGCCAAGCCAAGCCAAGTCTACCGAGGACGCTTGAAGCAAGCTACGTGATGGCGGCGAGCTTGATGCGAATTGATATTTTTTTTTTAATTATTTATTTGGCCATCACTCATTAAAGGTGATCTTGGCCATTTCTTGAAATTAATTACATTTTCGAAACAATCGCAGAATCATAAAATAGGACCCCATGTACATTAATAGTTAGCGTTCTTCGACATAAAAGAAAAGATTTTTTTCAAAATTTGTTACATTTTTTACGCATCATGAAACAATTCTATAAATTAGATTAATAAATTAATATAAAATAAGAATTAATTGTTTTTGTGTTTTATTTGTAGAAATGCATCTGATTTTTCTCTTATTAATGTAAATGTTATTTACATTAGGTAATTAAAAAGTAAAATCAGATGCATTTCTACGTTTTTAATTATTGTTTTTGTGTTTAATTTGTAGAAAAATCAGATGGATTTCTACAAATGAATCCCTGTTTCCCTTGGTCACGCTATTACTTCAGAACCACTTTACCTATTTCATTCATCTTTTTTTTTAGTTTTCTAATACTTTGTAGAAGGTTCTTCCGGAAAGAAAATTGGAGGGAGGGGAAGGAATTGAAAGTTTTTTTTAAGTCTTCCGATACTTTGTGGAAAGATCTTACGGAAAGAAAAATTGACGTAAGTAAGGCTCTTGACTCGTAAATCGAAGGTCGGGGGATCGAATCCCGGCGTGTCAAATAAATTTTATTTGATTAATTTGTGTTATTTCACAATTTTTTTCTTTAAAATAATATAAACTATATTTGCGGCACGTTCCAGATTGGAAGATACTCTTAAGTATCGCCCTGGTAGACCACCATTCAGAATTGAAACGTTGCTTGAAATGGCATAAGCCGTGATTGGTGACCAGATCTAAATAGCCAGGTACTTCCCCACCTTCCTCTTTCCTACCTTCTTCCCCACCTCACTACCTTCAGCCTCACAACTCACAACATACCCCGATCGGGGATACCATAGTCTCACTGGCTCCAGACGGGAGCAGTTGGGACTCTTGTGCAGTATTCTCGGAAAGGGACTCGGGATGTCAACGGGGACGCACGGGAAAGGACATGCAGGGAGAATTAATTTATTTCTTTGAATGGTATTGCAACGCATGCCGGGTACCAGCTAGTATTATTTATTATTAAGTTCTGCAAGTATTTTTTTTCTCATTGTTTAATAATATTGTAACTGCTATTGATATTATTAAGTATTCTGCAAGTATTTTTTGTTTTCTTATTGTTAATGATGTAACTGCTTTGACTGATTTAAAATATTGTTTAGGTCTTGTGAACATCTGAGAAATAGGTAATAAATTATTTACCTTTATCAACTTTATCAATTAATGTTTTATTAAAATATTAATTATAACATTTATTCATAATATCAATGGAAATATACAACAATACTTCGTAAGTACGATCATCTATTTTGAAAAAATGCGTGTAAGTAATCATTTGGTGCCGTGCCTGTAATACGCTTTGTAAATGCTTATGAGTAAAGCGGGATCACAAATTGTACCATTCTTGACACCAAATTCGTTTATTTTTATTAAAATACAAAGATAACCCAAGAGCTAAGAATGCTTTGTCTCCGTTATATTCCATTTTATTTCAGCCGTACAAAATTCACTGTCAACCATAAATAAACCAAACAAACTATCGAAAATCACATCTAGGCATAGACAAATGCTTGCCAGAACGCTTGTAGACTATCAAGCGGCTTGACGGCCAGCACGTAAATTTATTTTCCGTTATTGTCTATGAATGCTTGCCTCAACAGCTTGATGCGCGCTTCAAGCCGTTGAGCCAAGCCTTAGTCTATGCCTAGAGGATTTTTCATTCGAGAGGCACTTGAACATATTACTCCTTTGTCTATGGCTTCTTGTCATTTTCGGTAGTTGAAAGTGATTTTTGTGCGAGATGGAATCTAGTAATGAAAAATAATTATTTGTTATGTTATAATAAATGTTATATATTAATATTCCAATATAACATTGACGTAATAACATTATTAAATTATATTTACATTAATTTAAAAGAAAAATCCGATGGATTTCTACACATTAAACACAAAAACAATTAATACCCATTTTGTAATAATTTAATCTAATTTTTATAAACGTTTTACGTGATACGTAATATCTAAAATCACCACTCAGGTACTTATTTGTCTATGATTTGTTGTCTACGCTCAAAAACTATAAATTCGCTTCAAGCGTTGCGCAATAACGTAGATTATTGCGCAATGCTTGGATCAAGCGTCAAGCCACCTCTGGAGACGGTCAAAATGCCATCAAAACTCTAGCCATAGATAAAAAACTACGTGATTGAGCCAAGCCGCTTGATAGTCTCGCTAGCCCTTTAGCCCAATAAATTATTAAAAAAAAATTGAAAAGCAGAAAAATTAAACAACTTTTCCCCAGGACAACAAGGTTCCATGTGCCAAAGATGGTTCCGAGGAAATGAGATTTACAGTTTTTTTACATCTCATTTTCTCAGGAGGGAGCTTTGTCAGATGGAAACCTGTTATCTTGAGGAGATGAAAAATCAATACATTAGAAAAATGAAAAACTCACAGGTGCTTGTTTTAAATATTTTTTTATTTATAAAAAGACAATGGATAAACAATACATAAAAATGCAGAGTAGGAGGTTCCACCCATAGATTGAGCATGAGTCAGAAATTAACGCTGACTGGGCCATAATGTATTCATTCATTGTACTTGTCATATAATTAACAGTATTATATAATTGTTCATATATCCAACGGAATATCCATTAATACATTATTTGGCTTAATACGCTAACTCTGTAATCTTTTTTATAAAATGTACAATAAATACAAATACATAAAAAATAATAGCACAAATTACAAGCACAAAAACAGTACACAAAAAAAATTTTAAAAACACAAAAACAAAGAGCTTTATACAAAAATAAAATAGTTTTACCTACCAATAAAACTTATATTATGTACCTAACCTCATTTAAAACCTATATTGAGAGAAGCATTCTCAAATCCCCTTTCGCGTGGCCTTCCCCGATCTTTTTTAGTACCTTGTGGCTGTCAAGTGGTCACCAGATGCTAAACAAAAGTATCTACATGCATCTAACTTTTGTTTATGGCATTTTTTTCTCATTAGTTCTCACCAGGCAGTGATTGCCTAGGTTTTAAATGAGGTTAGGTACATAATATAAGTTTTATTGGTAGGTAAAACTATTTTATTATGTATCCTGAACCGTCATTTAAAACCTATATTGAGATCTGTTTGTTATCGACTGGTGACCACTAACGCTAATGTGATGATATTAAAATATGTTAAACACTGGAATACCTACTCATGTGTTACAGTGGGTGGAATAGAGAAGTCACAGACAATGCCCTATTTACCTCTAGAGAAGTGTTAACTTCTCTTCTATAGAATTTGGCAAAGGTGTCCCGGCTCCTCCAGTTCCCTCGAGCCAGGATGTCATCCAGTCTAAAATTATCCAGCCAGTTAAGTGATGCCACTGCTGCCCGTACGCTTCCCGGTGCAGCTGTGGTCTTAGCTTCTTCTAGAATCGTTTTGACCCAACGGCAATGGCTGTTCTTGAAGCTGCCTTAACTGCTCCTGATGTAGTGATGAAGAGTTCTGTTAAATTCTGCTTTGTTTCTGTCTTCTGTCCGTTCTTTGGAGATTTCAACCAGTTCCTTAATCCAGTATGTTTGGTCTATATTTAGTTGATTGCCATTTAACAGCCTCCAACCTGACTGTTGGTACGTAGCGGAGTCTGTTTTAGAACCGAAAACTGGCCATAACGAGACCCCTTCCTCATCTATGGATAATTTGTCTGGTGAACACTGTAACAAGGTCAGGTCATGCCCTCTTCGTCCCGAAGCTAATAAAAGTAAAGTCGCTGCCCTGCTTGATGTTTCAAGAGATTCAACTTTTTGGGTGGGTTAGCTTCTAACCAGGTCAACACCACTAAAGGATCCCAGATAGGAGATTTAGCCAATTTAGGATGTCTTAATGCTGCGGCTTTGAGTACTTGTCTGACTAGAGGATGTGAACTTCGGTTTCCTTCTTCAGGGTTACTGAAAGTTGTTACTACCGATTTATGAAGTCAAACTGTGCTGGGAGAGAGACTATCTTCTAGACTAAGATTTGTTAAAAATTGTGCTAGGTTACTTCCTGTAGGGACATTCGGGTTTACCCCATGATTTAATGCCCCCTTTGCCACCTAAGCCAAGCCGGTTTGTATGTTTTAAGGGTGGACTCTCTCCAACCCGACTTTAAAAAATCTTTCTGTTTGTTCAACCAATCTGTTAATGACTGACTCCACCCCGGCACTTCCACACCTCCAAAATGAAATCCTCTACTTGTGGTGGGGTTTCAAGGTTCTGGTGTCTATCAGCACTTCTATCAGTTTCAATATGGTGAATGGAGGACTCGCTGCTCGATTTTTTAAGTCTGGTCTCCAGAATACCTTCTTCCATCTCGGGGCTACAATCAAGTATAGGTCCTTGACCCGGTTCAGGTGTGCTAAAACTCTCGGCATAAGGCACGGCGGGGGGAACACCCAAACTAGAGGAAAATCCCACTCTTGAGTCCAAGCATTGAAAAATTTTGCCTCTTTGTCGAATGCATTGAGGGACACATAATCTTCTACGACGTGGGCTTCTGATGCATACAGATCTATAGTTGACGCCCCCTATTTTGCAAAAACTAATTTTGTTGCAGCCCGTAAAAGATGCCATTTCGGAGGTTCACGTTTTCAGGAGAGTTGATCTGCTACCTCGTTGAACCTTCCCGGTAAGTAGTGGGCAGAAAGTGAAATGTGATACGTGTCTGCCATTTGAAGGACTTGACGAGTCGCTTCAAGCAATGTCTTGGATCGTGTGTCGCCTTCGTTGCGAAGGTATGCGACCACCGATTTGTTGTCTGACTGGGTAAGAAGACCCGAGTCTGACAGCTCTGGCCCGTGAGGAGTAAGTGCTGCCAGCACGGCGAGCATATCCTTGACATTGCTGTGGAGTGGTTGTTGTGTTTGGGACCAAGCTCCATTCAACCTGAGGCCGTTTAGCTGCGCGCCCCATTCCCAGTCCGAGGCATCAGTCGTGAGGTTGTGGCGAATTCCCGGTAAGTAGTGGGCAGACAGTGAAATGTGATACGTGTCTGCCATTTGAAGGACTTGACGAGTCGCTTCGAGCAATGCCTTAGATCGTTTGTCGCCTTCGTTGCGAAGGTATGCGACCACTGATTTGTTGTCTGACTGGGTAAGAAGACCTGAGTCTGACAGCTCTGGCCCGTGAGGAGTAAGTGCTGCCAGCACGGCGAGCATTTCTTTGACATTGCTGTGGAGTGGTTGTTGTGTTCAAGCTCCATTCAACCTGAGGTCGTCTAGCTGCGTGGGTTTGAATGCAGGTAGCTTGCTTGTAACATGCGAAGGTTAAGCCTGCCTCTACGAATGGCGAAACTAGCAAAATTGAGGGTACCCAAGAGGCCCTGGGCCTGCTCAAGTGACCATCTACCTAGATTAATGTATTGTTTCAGTAACTTTGTTATTTTCACTCTTTTATCTTGCGGGAGATCTTTTAAATCAGCCCTTGAATTCCACATAATTCCCAGATATTCAATTTTCTGAACTGGACTTGGAGTGGATTTAAGGAATTGTATTATCCACCCCAGAGTTTGTAACATTGAAATAGTTTCAAATTTATGAATTTTCAATATATTAATATACTATCAAAAAATTCTCTAAGCAGACAATTATTCTGACACCTTTATCTCTTAATTTTTGCGCTATCCAATTGGTAAGATAAGTAAAAACCTTTGGAGCAGATAATAGTCCAAAGGTAAAGGCAAACATCTCATTTGAAGTAATTCTCCTTAAAAATGAGTCTCAAGAAACGGCGATGGTTCCACTTTAACCATCCAGTCCCCCGGTTGAATAAATGGTGCAATCTTATTAAATGCCGGTAGCTTGCGACTGGCACACTCCCTAAATTTGCCTATAGTTAAAAAATTGTTCAAGCGACGAAGGTTGAAAACCGGTCTAAATGACCCGTCTTGCTTCGGTATGAGAAACATCCGTGACAGAAATGAAGGAGATATTGAAGGCGATGCCAATATCTTTTCCTTTTTCATTTTGTCTATTTGTCGCATCATTTCTTTTGTGATATGAGTTTTATATGTGGAACTTACCGTGTCTGCCAGTATACTTAGCATGGATTTCTGACGGAAGGGTAGCTTGTACCCTCGCAACATCGTTAACAGCATCGGTGGGGCTCCTAAATCATCCCAATTGCTTAGGAACTGTCCTAACTGTCCCCCCTGAAACTCTCTCTGGATAGTCAGACTATCCTTGTTGCCAAAATTGGCCTGGTTGGTCCTCTCTTCCTCCTCTGGACTCATGTTAGTTGGTTCGCTCACCACGGAAGGCTATGCTATCGCGAAATGACCTGCCTTCCCGAAAGGGCCTGCTCTCGCGAAAAAGCTTCCTCGCTGGCCCTTTATACTTGGGCAGCTGCGAGCTGGTTGATGGTTGAGGGGCGAAGCTCGAAATTGGGAGGCATTTATCCAGCCCTCCCATTCGCTTAATCTAAGATTCCAATTTGCTTGGGCCAAAAAGATAACCCGCTGCTGGAGGAATATTTTTAACCGCTTCCCGTACACACTGACTCTTTACTTCATTGAGGATTGCGTCCCTGTGATGCTGGATCGCGTTTGCTCTCTTTCCGCAGACCATCTACAGAACATCTGTAATCACTGCCTGCTACTCTGTATCCAGAGTCCTTCCTCTACTCTCCAGTTCACAGTTCCTGCAGAGATTTTCTGAGGCACTCATTCTGCAGAAAGAGGGAATGGCTCAATGCCCCACAGAATTTATCTAGGATTAACGAGACCAATCCCTAGAGAAGTTGATGCACCACTCTCCCGTGCATCTTCCGATCTTCTGAGTCATGCTCGTATTAATTCATGGACAAGCCGCCGCATTTTTATGCACAGATTACGGAAATTATACTTCATTTCAACAAATATTACAAGAAACAACTATTTACGAACATAAAATAGGTTATTAGGTTCTTAATTTAGGTAAATGAAGTAATTAATGCTTTTTTGGTTTGAAACGAAACTTCGCAAATGTCATTTTCAAATTTATGCCTATTTATTATTTAAAGTGTAGCGGCATGCGGCGGCTTGTCCATATTTTACCAAGCTCGTTTTTGAATCCAAAAAGTTTTGAATAAATGAGCTTATATATGGCTTATACGCTTCACTTGGGCCGAAAGATGATCGATATTTTTTCGCCAATTTCGGCAACTTTCACTTCGACTCTTTTGATCAAATCACTTTATTTATTTCCTATACTGTCATCTCTACCGAATCGGATGAGAAAATTTCGGACCCGCTCATTGTTTCAAACACAACACAACACATGTCAATCACAACACAAGATACAAACAAAGAAAACAGACAAAGAAACAAAGGACCCAAAATGCAGACAATCTTTGCTGTGTTTCACCACATATATTGTCATTATCGGTCTTAAACTCTGTTTTTAATTTTAAAATACTTCGAACAGCCTCGCTGTTATAACATAAAGTATGATTTTGAAATAATTCTTGCTTTTTTGGGGAAAAATCGTTATAAATTCGGAGCTACTACAAAACGAAAATGCCAGCGACGGAATTTAATACGCTAATGAGAAAAAAATGCCATAAACAAAAGTTAGATGCATGTAGATACTTTTGTTTAGCATCTGGTGACCACTTGACAGCCACAAGGTACTAAAAAAGATCGGGGAAGGCCACGCGAAAGGGGATTTGAGAATGCTTCTCTCAATATAGGTTTTAAATGACGGTTCAGGATACATAATATGTAAACATTGGAGGTTGCCAACCACTTTCCCACAGCGTTTTAAGGAAACAGATGGTTTCCTCCTTCACCGTACACGTCAGGACTCTATTTTTTTTTGTAAAGACTCTACTTTTTAATAAAATGACTCTAGACCTCCAATGTCCAGGCATACATTGTTAGCAGGCAGTATAGTTAGTATTATTTATTTCACTGTATCACGTCTCATATCCGCCACTTGATGTATCTGAAATAAAAGTTTATTAATATAAAGGAAGAAGAGTTCCTTCTGAGAGAAGGCAGTCCCGCCGAGGATGAGCGGAGCCATCAATCCAGTCGCAAGCAAGACTCGGCGTCAGCATCCCAAGCCGGCTTCCCGGTAGGCCCTCGAAGAGAATGTTGGGATTAAGGGGGAAAGAAACCTGAAGACCCTAGGGAAAAAAGTGAGCATCGGGTCACCAGAAGCAGGGTGTAAGGGCACCGGTCCGCTACGGTCAGTCTTCGAGCCTGCTCATGGCAACGGGGAGGCGCGGGAGGGTTATGCAGCTGCTGCCTTGGGAGTCATCTCCTCAGTTGATGCACGGTCAAAATATGTAAGCACAAAAAATTTATACAAAAATATGTAAATACTAAACATATTTTAATTAAAGAAGGTGTTGAAAGATATTCAAGAAAGTACTAAGCGCCCCCATAAAGACACAGAATTTGACAAACAATATGAATTTTTAGCCTACAATAGGTTGAGTTGAGATATGTATGTATATAAATGTTACTATAAATAAATGTAAATAAGGAAAAAAAAAATACTAAGACGACCATTTTTTTCTATACTTAGAATATTTTGTGTACCTCAGCATTGCCTTTTTCCTCATGGAATCAGGTCCATTATAAGGTCTGGTATCTTTTCCAGATATTTTTTTATTAATATCTCCGCATAATATTAAAGGGCACGGCGAATTTCACAATAGATTCGGTCAAATTTTTTTTATGCTCTTGACAATTAATCCAATCAAAACATACATATTTGAAAATTGTATTTTTTATAATGGGCACAAGATGTATATTTTCGCAATAATGATTTAGTACATTCTCAATAACACAACGAATATTCAAAGCGTTTAGTGCAAAATTTTTTGTTGGATAATTAAGGCTGAGCCTTTCCGTGATGCGGTATTCACGGCTCAGAATAAAGGCATTTAAGGAATCATACGGATCACCAATGCAAGATGATTTGCATTCTTTACAATTTCTAATATATTTCAACACCTTTTTTAACAAAAATCCAGCGACATAGGCGTCAATACTCATTTTTTGTATGGAAAATGAATCTAAAATTTCACCAAATTCGGCATCTTTGTCCGCTATAGTTAAAAAAGACGTTAAATTTAGATTTAAAGTTGAAGATTGGGTGTAAATAAAATCTGCTATGTTAGACAGAAGGACGGCTGAATTGTCAGCTTTGCAATTCATACCCGGTGAATGTGCTATCCCCAAATTACAAATCATTAATGATTTATAGGCTGCTGAAAATAAGGTAGCGGACGGATTTCGGACCCCACGACTTCGTATCGAACCGAAAAAGTTTTCTAATGAATCTTGGTTTAGATATCTACATTTTAAATATTTGAAACCTATATTTTCGAGAAATTTCCACAACTCCATTATGCCGTGGATGGAAAAAATCCAGTTATTTAATACTGGAGTTAAAGTCCTAATATTTGCCCCTGTGGTCTGATGGACGTATTTCATCGTGCGCAATATTTGCAACGACTCATTCCACAATATTGAAAGTGGGGGGAGTCATTTGATAAAGCCACACGATATTTTTTGCCCCCTTTGGGGTGAAATGAAGTTCCATTGACACTATCGAATAGTGTATCAAAGAATTGCAAAACTTGTGAAGTTTCCAATGGATTTTTAGTAAACGCCTCTGGACGTATATGGTTTAATGCTTCTAGGGCAGCAGACACCCTGTCACTAAAAAATTGCGAGGCAAGTTACTACTACTTTATTTAATAACTTAACTTTATTTTTCCCTTTCAAGAAATATAAAACAAATATACACACCTTCGTTAACTCCTGGTATCCCTTTGGTAGGAATAACCTCACTGCTGGTCCCTAGGTAGAAGTTTTGTTCTGAAATAAATATATTTAACACATTAACCAAAGTTTGGAAACAAAAGGTAGAATACTTTTTCCCTTTCAACAAATATCCAGGAGCTTTGTAATAAACTTTTTGGATTCTTAAAACAAAATATTATCCAAATAGCGAACGTCTGGGGCATGCCATATGTACCTAACTAACTAACCATCACGCCGTTTCCCCACAGGGGTAGGCAGAGAGGACGGACCGCCAAAAAACTCGGACTTGGTACACAATATTTGCCTCACTCACATTCATTCATCGTCTCATACATACTCTTCTATTATTCTTACTTTTGACATGGCCCGTCTCAAGTATCTGATTCACTGGTCAGGTAGGTACCGTAGATGCCTAAAGGCATTGGAAATGGTGCAAGTTCATTTACTCAGACCGTCCTTTATTCAGTGTGTCTAAGTATACAAAATGTACATACCTTCGTTAACTCCTGGGACTCCTTCGGCAGGAACAATCTCACTGCTGGTGCCTTCGTAGACATTTTGATCTGAAATAAATATATGTATGAATTAGCTAAAATTTTGGAACAAAAACTACTTTATTTTTTCCCTGGCAGGAACAACCACACCGATGGCCCTTGGGAAGTCATTATGCACTGAAATCAATATAATTAACCAAAGTTTGTGAACAAACCATAGCGTTATACCATTTGCGATTATACGTTTTGCAATAATTTCCACAACTTTGTCCTCAGCAAACATGAATTAAATCTGAATAAATATAAAAAACAATAATGATGCAATACCTTTATGATGTTTTGACGTAATCGTGGTCCCTTAAGGCTTCATAATACTTAATGTCGTGAGATTTTGTCGAGTTGGGGTCTACAATGAAAAATAAATACAGTTTTAGGCAAAAAACAACAAAATGAAACATAGGTAATTATCGGTTCGGACTGGCCACGCTTATTACGAATAATTTTTAGAAAAAAACTTTAGATTCGCCTTAATTACTATAAAAGGAAACTTTTTGGCTTTGGGGCGGCGGAAAATAATGCATTTTAATTTTCAATTGCATAAAACCAAAATTCACTTCGCGAACCGACGCAGCGAAAATCCGCGGCCGTAGCTGTCACTGTTATGGACTGTAGCTGACTTCGTGGGATACCTACATGAAATACCGCGAATCACAAACCATGTTACACAAACCTAGCGTAGCCGCTAAGCCACTTGAAAACTGGGATGTTTTTCTTGCCTTGACGCGAGTAGGCGTTATAAAGGGGCACTTTCTTTTGTATCACAAACCATGTTACACAAACAAGCCCGCTAGACAAATTTCATAATTACGCGCCTTATCACACGAAGTCGGCTACAGTCGTATTAGCTCTTGTTAATTTATCAAGGTTACCAACATCACAGTGACATGTACGGCCGCGGATTTTCGCTGTGTCAGTCGCGAAGCGAATTTTGGTTTTATGCAATTGAAAATTAAAATGCATTATTTTCCGCCGCCCCAAAGCCAAAAAGTTTCCTTTTATAGTAATTAAGGCGAATCTAAAGTTTTTTTCTAAAAATTATTCGTAATAAGCGTGGCCAGTCCGAACCGATATTTACCGAAACATAAAAACAAATGTAATAACGGATGAGAGATTATCACCTGCTTTTTCGTCGTCATTACGACCACTCACGAAACTGACTTTCTAATTATGTAGTTGGGATATCTATGTCGAATCGAATATCTGTCCACACAGCCTTTAACGCAGCACGGCTTTTTAAAACTTCCTCGAAGTGCTTTTGCAAGAACCATTTTAAAATCAAAATATTTACGTATTGGTATAACGCGACTGACTATTCACTTTGACAAATGCAATCATAAACCAAACCGGATATGCTGGTTCAATGGCGTTTTTGTCATTTCCGTTTACCTACTATCTACAATTCAGTTCATCTATGGACCCGATCTTTTTTGGAGTTACAAGGTTAATACAGAGATATACGCCCCTGAATCTCTGTGAGTGCATTGTGTTACCCAGTGTTACCATGACTGGATGATGACTGGTTTATTTATGGTGTTACCAATTCTCAAAAATATTTATCACTAGAACTAAAATCAAAACCCCTAAAATCCCGCCAATTACTTGAAAATTCACCCACAAAAAATATTTAGTAAAAATAATTAATAACTAGCAGTTAAAAACCCGCTCCGAAGTGTTGCCGCTAGGCCCTGCGGGCGGCTGGCCTCGCCTAGTTTGAGTGTAGGTAACCATTTTATAAATCCGATAAGAATTGGTTCCAAAAATAGCTAGTTCCTCGGATCTACTGTGATCCAGTGACAGCTAGTCACTGAGTTAAAGTAACCGTGACAGGCAATGACGCCATATGTAATCTCTTCAAATCCGGAAAGATACTTAAATCATACAAAACCGTAGTATTTATATCTAGTTCATATGCGAGCTGCTGACGTAAGTGGCGACACCTTGTGGCGATTTTCTTGGGAAGAATCAGATTTTTTAAAATCATTCATGTTGACATTGAATTAACTTGACATTTTAGGAGATGGATTGAATGTTGTGCAAGATCCACCATTTCGATTTAGTGTGAACCGAACAATCATCATGCTTTGTAACATTTCAGTAGAGAGTCTATTCCGCAGCTTATTTTTGACGAATTATAGATGGAGAATGCACGTTCGACGCTTGCGTTTGAAATTGGAACCGTGACAAACGCTAATCCAAATTTTGAGATATTTTCAGGAATTTTTTTGGAATAAATTGCACTAGATGTCGCTGAAAAAATGACAAAAATGGTTCATGAAAAGATATATAAATATATTGCTTACACAGGTTAGAGGGGTTGTTTATCTATTGTATATGCTTGATTTATTTATAATTTTTGAAAAAACTTTGGAATTTTTCCAAAAATGTCTTGTTGAAGACATTCAAAATACAAATGACTCAAAAAAAAGTTAGCAGAAGAGAAGAAGATAAAATTGTAATTAAGTGTTGAAACATAATTTTAACTAATTAAAAAAATATTATTTCGATAATTGATATTGAGACCAAGAATTTATGTTTAGTTTATGCCATTTTTTTGTTAAAATTTTGTTTGAAGGATTAAACTTCAAACTTCCTTCTCCTTTCAACGTTCCTCTCCGATCCCTTCTATATATAGTATCTGTTAATTTAATTTGGGAGGCGGGAATGGGCCGCCGCCCCGGGAACCTTTATTGGATAACCAACACCTCTACCATAGGTCACCCTAAGAGGTTCGCTACGTTTGGTGATTTAGCAGGGGTTCCCGGGTTCATGGGGTGAGGTTTGTCTAGGTCTTGGAGGGATGACCAGGACATACTGAACCCGAGATTCCTACCCACCCCTTAAACCTTTTCCTTCCCAGAACTCTCCTCTCCTTCCTTTCCTTAAAAAAACCCTCCACACAGCATCCTCAAATATGACATAGGCCCTGAGGGAAATTATGTTCCTCAGGGCCTCCCGTGTGGAGCTCATGTAAAAAAAAAGTAAATCTGTATACAGGTGATTTAAATTTTTTAATCACACCGAATTTCCTCTCAACGGAAGCGTTGGAAAATGGTATAAGCAATATAAACTGTTCAATTGACAGGGACTGGGAGTTGCGGCTTCCAATGCGTCATTTTTGGAGTTATGGTCCCGAACTTCAGGAATCCCCCACTATTATTGTTAATAAATATTTGCTAAAGTGCTGCCATAAAATAAACTACGAAATCTTCCACCGAATGTATATATTTTCAATGTGGTTGGATAATCAAGCAATGCCCAGAATCCCCGCATTTTCCCCGCAAAAAGGATCTCCCTCAAAATACACAATTCTTCAAAAATCTAAAGATTCCCCGCAAATTGGGGAATTCACCACAAATTGGCAACCCTGGACTCTCACAAATAAACCAAACCACACACGGGTGTCTTATCCTTTGTTGTGATTGGTTTCGTTTATTTATGGCTATGACTTGTGATGTTTGTAGAGATGGGAGATTATTAGAGACAGTCGATATTCACTCGGGCACTTTTCGGAAATCAACGAATGGGGTCGTGACGTAGCTGGAAGTCCCGAAACCAGCATGGTTGGTACCGGAGGTATCGGAGACTGTTGAGCATTTAGAGGGGGGGGGACGGCCCACCGAGTGTCACCACCAAGAGCACGGTCTGTAGCTCTATGGCTCCCCGTGGTGTGCCCCGAAACGGGAGAATTTTGTATCTAACGGTCTTTTTATAGGCGAAACTAGCCTATATTTATGGATTATCTTATGAATATATATGTATGGTTATCCGCCCCGGGTGCCACCCATACTAGCTACGCCACTGCTGTTGGGGAACACGATCTTTATCCATGATCTTTCGGAGCCTGTTTTCTCCAAAAGAAAAAAAAATGAGAGGGTGTCAGTGTAATTCTGTGAAAAATTTAACCGGGTCATCAAAATATCTAATTAAAAAAATGTGTTTTTTTTAATAATTTTTCAAATATTTTAAATTTTTCATAAAGAACCGGTTCCAAAAGTAACCGGTTTACACTGACAGCAAAGGAACCGGTTCCACGTAACCATCCCTAACCTAAACAATAGGCAACTTGACATTAGCACCCCCCACACGGTCACTTCGGAGCAACCCAGCATTTATGGAGCAACCCGAGTCCCTCGCTACTTCAGGCAACCGCGTTTCAAGGATCGTAGAAAATGTTTTTAAAAAGGTTAGCTCATCGAGGGGATAGAGGCATGGGCTGAGCCAGGTTTTGATTTAGGGTGGGGTAAAAAACAAAAATCTAGAGTAGGTACCGAAAAAAGTTGGCTTCTACAATATATTCATGCTTTAGTCTCTATGAACACAAAGATTATCATAAATAAACAATTAACTCAATAAATGCCTGTTTTACTCTTTCTTCATATTTATTTTCAGTCCATATTCATCTCAATTTTTTTTAGATGTTTCTAATTACTCTCTTAACTGCTCAAAATTTTAGTACGAGTATGTAACCGAATCCTACACATATAGATGATCCAGAAGTTTCAGTTGTTCCTATTAAGGGTCGGGTTTGGAAAACATCGCTCCGCATTAGCAGTAGCATCCGCGTCTCGTAGCAGCAATACTAGAAAATTATATACAGGTAGTTAGAAAAATGTGTAAAGTTACTAGTGATTAATTTTTTTTTACTGTAATCTTACAAATTCTATAAGTTATACATACTGCAACTTTAGTTAAAACGTTGAAAAAGGCCTTCGCGATTATCTCTCCTGAACCTGTTGTAAACATTTTTACCAAAAATCCTTCCGTAATCTCAGAGTAAACATTATGTTAAATCAAGCTATTAAATTAAAAGCTCTTCAGTGTATCTAGATTTTTATTGTAATTCGCCTAAACTTTCTGAATTTTTCAACTATTCTCCGCCATACAAAAATGTATGGCAAAATATTACGCCGCGCGATGTCTTATATAACGGTTGAATTTCACAGAATTCATTCAGTTGTGAGATAGTGGTCAAGGCGACAGCACGCATATTTTTTTCGCAGCAATTTTGTTCGCTGTTTATTCGATTTTTGAAGGAATCATTGAGGAGATAGGTGTTACTGTAACCGGGTAAGTAGAAATAAAATATATTTATTATTATCTAATAAATTATTTTTAACTTGATTTACAGTTTTACATATTTTATTATTATTTTTTTTTTAAACTTCAGGTACCTTCAAAATGGGTAAAAATAAAGGAATTCTTGCTTACCGTGCCATAAAATATAGACCCTCCCACTGGAAGAATAGGAGAATAAGGTAATAAAGTCAAAATTTAATTTTTTTTACTGATTTCTATCAAGGGTAGTTTGAAGGTAGACTGAAGTCATTTTGCTTTTTGACATCTAAAAATTTCGGCATCCATCTTGAATTTATCTGTAGTTATCTACCGATTTGGTTCAATATCAGAATTCGGGCGTTTAGAAGTGCACTGAACTCGGATCTAATGTCAAAATGCAAAATTTCGGCATCCATCTTGAATTTCTCGTGTTCTCTACCGATCTGGTTCAAAATCAGTATTAGGGAGTATTGGCGAGCACTGAACTCGGATCTAATGTCCAAATGCAACATTTCGGCATCCATCTTGAATTTCTCTAGTTATCTACCTTTTTGATTCAAAATCAGGATTAGGGCGTTTGGACGTGCACTGAACTCGGATCTAATGTCAAAATGCAACATTTCGGCATCCATCTTGAATTTCTCTAGTTTTCTACCGATTTGGTTCAATATCAGCGCCCTTGAGATGATTTTTCATGAAAACGGCGCTTTATAAATCAGCCAAATATTATTATTATCAGCATTCGGGCGTTTGGAAGTGCACTGAAATCGGATCTAATGTCAAAATGCAACATTTCGGCATCCATCTTGAATTTCTTTAGTTATCTACCGATTTGGTTCAAAATCAGGATTAGGGCGTTTGGACGTGCACTGAACTCGGATCTAATGTCAAAATGCAACATTTCGGCATCCATCTTGAATTTCTCTAGTTATCTACCGATTTGGTTCAATATCAGCATTCGGGCGTTTGGAAGTGCACTGAAATCGGATCTAATGTCAAAATGCAACATTTCGGCATCCATCTTGAATTTCTTTAGTTATCTACCGATTTGGTTCAAAATCAGGATTAGGGCGTTTGGACGTGCACTGAACTCGGATCTAATGTCAAAATGCAAAATTTCGGCATCCATCTTGAATATCTTAAGTACTTTGACGATTTGGTTCAAAATCAGGTTAAAGGAGTTTGGGGTTCAACGAACTTAATATCAAAATTTAATTTAACAAAATTTAACAAAATTTAATTTCAAAATGCATAATTTCGACGACCATTTTGAGTTCTCTACCGATTCCGTTCAAATTGTCACTAAGTTTTATTGAAAACAACGACTGTCAGATCCATTGATAAATCGAATGAATTTCGATGTTGGGTAAATTCTGGGTCGTATTATTACAAATAAATTTATTTTATATGTTTTTTTAGAAAAGCAGCAGAAGCAACATAAATGACGTCGTTATAACAGAAACTATCAGTTAACATGTAAGTTTTTTAAATAAACATAAGCGGCCTGAGTAATGGCCTTCCATATAAACTTTTTGCTATAATGAATGATCTACCACACTTTTTGTGAATGTTTAGAATTAATAAATAATATTTGGATGATTTATATAGCGCCGTTTTTGTGAAAAATCAGCTCAAGGGCGCTGTATGAATTATCGATAATAGACCGGGAGAAAGGATGATGTCATTACAAAATGACAGTCTTGTGAATAAATGAGGGGCTAACACTTATCACTCTGTATTGTTTTGTATTTTTTTATTAATAAGTTTACATTACAAATGTATAGTCTAATGTCCTCCACGCTAGGAATTCACCTGTGTTGTGGAGGACATTTTTCAATTGTAAAATTATATAATAGTAAACAAGTATATAATAGTAACTTTGTTATTTTTGGATAATGCTGTGAAATAACTATAATAATTGTGGGTAATAATTAATTTATTTTGAACTTACATATAACATTTGCAATTTTACCTGTAACACGCACAACACGAGTTACAGCGTGTTTTATACAAAGAAAAAAAAACTTGTCAATAGACTTCTATAAAAAAACAGAGTGGAAGATACTTTATGTATCGCCCTGGTGTAAGACCACTATTCAGAATTGAAAAGCTGCTTGAAATGGCTTTAGCCGTGTGTGGTGACCAAATCTGAATAGCCAGGTACTTCCCCTATATTATTCCCCTCACACCTTATTCAGCCTCACAACATACCCCAATCACTGGCCCCAGGCGATTGATAACAGTTGGGACTTTGTAAGTTACATAAAAATAAAAATAAAACATTTAGTTGTTTTATAAAAATTTGTCTGAACTTCTTTATATTTTTTACTGTCTTTTTTCTAAATGTGCTTCGTTCTACTTTATGTATATCAAAGATAAATTGTAAAATATATTCTTTCTTACTACGTATTAAAAAAAAACTGTATGCATATAAATAAACTTTCAAAAACAAAACTACCTGTTTTTTAATTTCTAAGGCACAGAGTAAAAACTGGTTGTCGTAACTTATTCACACCCATTATTTTCTGGTAAAATTATAAAAAAATTAATAACATTATACAAACCATATATGAACCAGAAATTTTTTCCACATCAAAACACCATTAGATTCTAGGGACTAAAAAAAGTCTATGTATCCTTGCCCTTGCATAATATGATTTATAGTCTGTCAAGCTGTATCAATTATGTTAGAAATAAATTAAAATTATACAAAGCAAGTGTATTTTTATTTCGTATTTTATCAAAATGCTGAGCAGCCGTGCCTGAATCTAACCGAAATACACAGTAGATCGCGGCGGCCGAGCTTGTTTGCAACTACCAAAAATACCTAACTGCAGTGAATGGGCAGTTTGACCCAGGCGCAAATGTCTCTATGAGCTATCCACGCTATTCCACCATATGATTCTTAGTATGTTAAGCTGTATCCATTATTATAGTAGGAACTAAATTTTATAAGGCAAGTGTATTTTTATTTCCTAAGTCCGTAGTGTCTAGTATACCCACATCTCCTCTAGTCAAACGCAGGCGGCCGGCTGCGGCCGTGTTTGTCTACAAGTACAAGAAATACCTAACTGCAGTGTCAGCGCGGTTTGATACCCGACCCTTAAATATATCATATTCCTATTAATTAATAATTAATTAATTAATATCCTACTAATATTATAAAGGCGAAAGTTTGTATGGATGTATTTGTTACTCTTTCACGCATTAAATAGTGAATGGACTTTAAAAATTCTTTCACTGATAGAATTCTACATTATTTGCGAGTAATATAGGCTGTATATATTAGTAAGCTCTGGCGTTATGAAAGAGCTCTGGCGTTATGAAATTATAAATTATACGTTTATTGTTCGGAAGAAAAGCAAAGCGGTGCGGTGCTAACTAATTGTTTGACGTGCGCTGTGATTTTGTTATTTGTTTAGGTTTCTACGGAGATTCCTTTGATAGTAAAAATTCAAATATGTATAAAATAGGTACTAATCTCCACTTTGACCTTAGCCAACAGTTATACTAATATTATTAATGCGAAGCTGCGCATGTTTGACTATTACGTTTTAATAGGTGGCACGCGAGCTGTTTGAAAAATGAATGTAACGGGTATGCAGGGGGGAGGGTGGGAGGGGTTTGGGAGGAGGGTGAAGGGGGGGATGGGGCGGAGGGGGGAAGGAGGGGGGGGGGGAATATGCGAGCGAAGCCGGGGGCAAAAGCTAGTATATATATATATATATATATATAGAACAATTTTCTCGGTTTACCCGCGTAACGTAGTCCTTAAAAGGACTTTTTAACTCCTGACGTTTCGGACAGATCACACTGTCCATCTTCAGAGGCCTTATGTCTTGAGTTTTTGTCTCAAACTGATAGCTTTCGCATGTCTGTTCGGTCCAAAGTCACTTCTTATGTCTAGAACGAAGTACCCGGGTTGCAGGTGATTGGTGGTGGAGGGGGTGGGGGGCGGGCCTGGCAGTAGATACCTGATTGGTTAAGCTAATTGGAGGCACTACTGGTAATTTTGGAAATGCCGTTTTTGGGGGATTTTTATCGATTAAGACTTTCCAGGTGTTGGGAATTCTGATTGAGTCATTTCTAGTATTCATATTATTTTTATGTTTATAAATTTCTATTGCTTCTCGGTAAATTCTTTTTGGTTCATTGTATATGCTAGCTATTGTTTTTGTATTATTAAAGTCTATTTTATGACCTTCATTAAGGACGTGTTGTACTATGGATGAAGTTAAGCGTTTATTAGTGACATCTACTTTATGTTCTGCAATTCTACATGATATTTTTCTATTGCAACGTCCAATATACACCTTTTCACATGCCCCACAAGGTATTTTATAAATACCATGTGACTCAAGTGGAATGTGGTCCTTCGGACTTCTTAATAGAGACGAGATTTTATTTTCTGATTTATAAATAGTTTTGATTTTATTGCTTTTGAGGATTCGACTGATTTTATCTGTCGAGCCTTTGATGAATGGGAGAATTGCTATGGAAAGGGGTTCTTCTTCCGTTTCAGGAATATTTTTTTTGCGTTTATTTATGGATTTGTCTATTAAATATTTGGAGAAGCCGTTTGCTTGAAGAGCACTACTAAGGAGACTTAGTTCTTCATGAATATGATCTTTGTCCGCTAGTCGTTTTGACCGGGTAACTAGGGTATTTATAACTGATGACAACTGAGATGGGTTATGATTTGAGTTGGCGTTTAAGTATCTATTTGTATGTGTCGGTTTACGATATACGGTATGGCCAAGGCCGCCGTTCTTTTTCTTTTTAACTAAAATATCGAGAAATGGGAGAGAATCATTTTCTTCGATTTCCATGGTAAATTTAATATCTTCATGGATACTATTCAAATGAATAAGAAAGTTATTTAATTCTTCAATTCCGTGTTGCCAAATAATGAAGGTATCATCCTCATAGCGACGCCATAGTGAAGGTTTCAGAGGGGCGCTCTCTAATGCATTTATTTCAAAGTACATCATGTAAATATTAGCGATTACCGGGCTGAGGGGTGAGCCCATCGGGGCCCCTTGAATTTGTTTATATATTTGTCCCTCAAATTTAAAATAGGTATTTTTAAGGCATTGTTCCGTCAGAGTGATAAAATCAGTCGGAACGTCTAGTTTCGAGTTAATTAACTTTAATGCTTCATTTATTGGTATTTTTGTGAACAAAGAGACTACATCGAAGCTCACTAAAATGTCACACTTGTTTAAAGTTATATTAGAAATTGTTGAAATAAAATGCTCAACATTACGCACGTAGGAATCCGCTTTCTCAACAAAAGGCTGAAAGCGTTGGGCAAGAAATTTTGCTAATATCTGGGTGGGCGAACCACACGAGCTAACAATAGGCCTGAGAGGCGCGTTGGGTTTGTGAATCTTTGGAAGACCATACATTTTTGGACAACGTGATGACTTTTATCTAGGGATAAGCATCTTCTTGAGCTCATGATCTCAAGAAGATGCTACCTACTTTTATTTATTTTTATTAGTGACTATTTAATTAAATTACAGGTTTGATGAGAATTATAAGATATGCTAATGTATATAAATATTTCATCTGTTTGTTCTTAGTCCTCCTCACTAGGTGGTCCTGTGCTGAGGCGGCCTAGTAGATTTCTTTGATTTTCCGTTATTTAGTTTCTATGATGTTTTTAATACATTCTCTAGTATATCTGCATTAATTTCTTTCACACATGTTTTGATTTTTTCCTTAAACTTATTTATCTTTTCTATCTTTTTCAAACTTGGAGAAAGGATGTTGTAAAGTTTGGTTGCCAGATATATGTGGTTTCTTTGGCCAAAACTTGTTTTGAATTTTGGAACATCTCGTATATCCTTTTTCGAGGCTCTTGTGTCATGTATCCGAGTTTCATTAGGAGATTTTCTGTTTTTAAAATGATGTATAAGAATATTCTTGACAAGAAGAATTTCTTTTAAATTTAGAATGTCAAAACACTTAAAAATGACTTTTGAGGGGGTTCTGATGGGTAATTTTAGTATGGTTTTTATAATGCTCTTCTGAGCAATATCTAAGTGGTTAATATGATTTGCTGTAACAGATCCCCATACTAGAATTCCGTACTCAAGACTTATATCTATATTAAATAAAGAATACGAACGGAAGAAATCGCGGGACTCGGTCGCTCCGAAGTGGCCGTGTGAGGGGTGCTACTGTCACTGGGACCTGGGACCGTCGATATAATTTCTCCGAGGAACCGGTTATTTTTGGAACATTTAAAAATGAAAAAAATATTAGTAAATTTTATTGTCCGACCGAAACCGAAACTTTTTTAGACATGTTAAAATCTATTGTTTACTGAAATTTGGCAAATTTTTTATACTTATACAGACAGTTAAGGGGTCATCCATAAATTACGTCACATGAATTTCATGAATGACCCCCCCCCCCCCGTCCCTGCCACACATCGTCACATTTGTGAGACCCCCTCCCCCCAAGTGAGACGTCACATATATTGTAATTTTACATCTAAAAATAATAAGAGTTAATTTTTTTTACGTGCGATGTCACAGAGCTGATGACCCACCCCCATACCCCTTGTCACATAATGTCACACTTCTCTCCTCCCCCCCCTTAAGGTGTGACGTAATTTATGGATGGCCCCTAACACGAGTTAAATGACATAAAAAAAAAACAATAGTTGAAGTACCTAAGTTATAATTATTTTGGTAAATATGCAGTTAGTCCACCTCACGGATAATACGGAACATAACACGGATAGTACGGAATGTTACTTTTTTAACTAATAGACACTCAAATATGACATTTGTCGGAAGTACCAATCTTATAAAATAAATTCTCTAAAATAAACACACATTTCATAATTATTAAAAAAACATCCCAGGTTTTGAATGGTTTGTTTGGCAAAGCAGGGTTTGTCTAATGTTCTAATGTTATAAATACAGGTACAAACTTGTCATAATGCATTCACTTTGTTTTAGACAAAAATATTTTTTTCTATGATTGGCAGCATTTACTAATTGTCTATGAAATGTTAAAATAAAAACAACGAATAAACAATTGCGCTACCGCGTGTGTGATTTAATTTTAACAAAATTAAAATGTTAAAAGCATATTTTTTGCATGTTTTTTGGTCTCCCCCGACATAAATACTCACTTTTCGTAATAATAAGAGGGCGAAGAGGGGAAAGATGACTGTGATTCGTTATACAATCAATCTGACAGTAAATAGGCATCTCGCATTACAATATCACCATTTAGTTCTTAAAAGCAAAATCTGCTTTGAATGAATAGACCTTTTTACATGGGAGCGCGAATTGCTTGCCACGATAATAACATATTTGCTAAGGCCAAATGCTCGCCCCAAAAAGACTCGCGCCAATACACATAGCAATATTTTGCTGCCGTGTTTAGTTAAAACACTATTACAAATGTTTCATAATTTACTTACCCCTGTAACCAGCGACGAGCACACTGGAGAACCGCCCACATTCGCTATGTGCACATTGATATGTAGATATATTGTATAGAATACGCTACCGTTTTGGCGTTGTATTTCGTTAAATGTATGGATGTTACCTTCTAGCTGTTCACGGCAAGAATGATGACGTCACACATTTTAGATTCAAGCGAGGCTCTATCCCCTCCCCATGGAGCGAGCCGGTTCCAAGGAGGAGCTTCTGCCGGCGCCATGTGGAGGGGGAAATAATACGTTTTTATCACTTAGGGCAGGTCCATGTATATTCATATGTCCGTGGGTTTAACGCATAAATAATATTATTTTTTATATTAATCCAAAAACAAACAAATTATAAAATTATAAAAAATTGGAACAAAAATTTGTCAATAATCAACACTTAGATAGCATTATAAAGGAAGGCCCCAATAATTGAGTAAGTATTTTAATTTTTAATTGCATTTACAATAACAAAATTCTTATTACACGTGTAAAATGAAATAAAAAGCAGTATGTATTTTTTCATAATTCTCATCATTCATAAATCCGAGTAAATAGCTCAACGGAAAGAACTCCAATGCTCAATAAATGCCAAACAAAATGTATTAGACAGAAGTAATAAAAAAATCTTAACTAATCACTGTGGAAGATGCACACCCTGGTGTAAGACCACCATTCAGAATTGAAACGTTGCTTGAAATGGCTTAAGCCATGTTTGGTGACCAGATCTGAATAGCCAGGTACTTCCCCAACTCCCTCTTCCCCATCTCCCCCCCCTCCCCAGTACCTTCAGACCCACAACATACCCAATTGGGGATGCCATAGTCTCACAGGCTTCAGACGGGAGCAGCTGGGACTCGTGTGAGGTATTCATAATTTAAAAAAAAAAAACCACTATGCGGGAGTCATATCACATAAACTCACAATACAACTCGGCTGATAATGGCGGGTGATACACGAACCAAGAACTCACCCGAAGTCAGCCGAACGATGCGCGATAATTCACTAATGCAGAGTTTCGGTTCAGCAGATTTCCTGCCGAAACTGAAACTGACGCCGAAACTAGATTTTTTTGCCGAAATTTGCTGAAACCGAAACCGAAACCGAACCTTCGGTCGGTTACTAGTAAATTTGTAAAACAGCGAACAAATATTCTGAAATTTTAGGGAACCGATTTATTTCTCTATCCATCTTCCCCATTTGGAACGGTACGCTCCGGGCGCCTATTTTCCAAGACGCCAAGGCGCTAAGGGGCCAAGGGGCGAAGGGGCCAGGGGGCCAGGGGGCCAGGAGGCCAAGGCGATGGTAATATCCTTGTTTCCTTGAGGTTTTTACTGCTGACAGGCGCCGTTTGGCTCAAAGCCGGCCGGCCACCATAAGAGTATCTCATACAAACTCATTCTGAAATTCTGTCCTAACAAACACTAATATTTTGAGATATGGCCATCCTATCCTATCTGCCTAATCCTGTGGGGAAACGGCGTGATGAGTTGATTAGTTCTCAGTCACCTGTTAAAATATTCCGACCCCGGGCGGCCATACATGGGTTGGGACCGCCGCGGGGCAGAAAGAAAGCGCTCGACAAAACCGGACACGGAATCTGGATTGGTCCGATAGTCGACTACCTTACGAACTTACTTTTTTACCTTCCATTCATCACAGCAGGGGTTCCCAACCTTTCTACGTAAGAAATCAGAGACATCTTTTATTGACGGCCCTCCAAACCAGCGGTCACATGCATCTAAAAGTATCTCGCAATGTTAGCTAACATTGGATAAGCTGACGCAACCTGACGTAACCTGATACAATCTAAAGCAACCTAACGTAACTTGAGGTAACCTAACATAACCTGACTAATGTAAGGTAACTTAACTAACTACCTAATAGGGGTAGGCAGAAAGGGCGGACCGCCAAACAACTCGGTCTTGGCACACACTCCTTGCCTCATTCACATCCATGATCCATACGTCGTCTCATACATGCTCTTCTATTATTCTGACTTTTGACATGGCCAGACTCAAGTATCTGATTCACTTGGTCGTGCCATGTCTTTCTCGGGCGTCCCCGACTTCTTCCACCATTCACATTTGCGAGGTAACTTAAGGTAAATTTACCTAATTTAACGTGACCAAACGTAACCTGACGTATCCTAACGTAACCTGGCATAACCTAGCGTAACCTAAAGTAACCTAACATGACCTAAGATGACCCAACGAGACTCAATGTGACACAAACCTAACCCAAAGTGATAAAATGTGACCCAACGTGACCTAACGTGATCCAACGTGACCTAACGCGACCCAACGTGACCTAACGTGACATAACGTGACCGAACGTGACCCAAAGTGACCTAACGTGACCTAACGTGACCCAACGTGACCCAACGTGACCTAACTTGACCTAACGTGACCCAACGTGATCTAACGTGACCTAAAGTGACCCAAAGTGACCAAAGTGACCCAAAGTCACTTTGGGTCACTTTGGTCACTTTGGTGACCTAACTTAACGTGACCTAACTTGACCTAACGTGATCTAACGTGACCTTAAGTGACCTAACATGATCTAACGTGACCTGAAGTGACCCATTACCCCCTGCCGACTCTCATTAACTCAAAGGTGGTTTTTAAATGACCATAAGAAAGTTCACAAACGTAAGCTTGTGTTATTATCGTGTTATTTGTGGCTATCCGCAGAACCCCAACCGGTCAACGCCAATGGGACTATGGTAACCCCTTTTGGGGTATGTTATGAGGGCAAAATTTCGGTCATGTCTAGTGCCATTTCAAGCAGCGTTTCAATTCTGCCTGCCTTTCACCAGGGTGATACTAAAAGTATCTATCACTAACTTAAGGCTGGTTTTCTAACCATCCGTTCGTCACGCTTGATACCATTTTAACAAATATTTGGTCTACCGCCTGATTTCGCCGTTTTTTAAATTTTTTTTTTGAATTAAAACTTCTTTACGCACGCTTGACTCGGGGAGTAAGCTGGTGAATGCGTGACGAGAGCGTTACGAAAAGCGAGGCGGATGGTAGTTGAGAGGGAGATATAAGTTAGTGAAGATAGAAAGAGAGAGAGTTACGTTTCGTATATTACTGTAGTGGCAAGAGAGAGAGGTGCGAGCACACATTTCTTTCTCTCTTTCTCTCATAGCCAGTTACGTTTCGTATATCTAAGACACAGTACAGACCTACTGTCTGTACATATAGATAAAGAGCTAAAAAAGTTTTACTCCAGTCGCGTGGTCAATCGTTTTTTTTGTATTTCTGGAAGTGAAAATAAATACAATCAAATTGAAAGAACACAAACGTAAGCTTGTGTTATTATCGTGTTATTGGTGGTTATCCACAGAATCCCAACCGGTCAGAGCCAATGAGACTATGGCAACCCCAGTTGGGGTATGTTAAGAGGGCGAAATTTCGGTCACGAAACATAAAACATGCCTATCGCCATTTCAAGCATTCAATTTTGAATGGCGGTCTTTCACCTCTGCCACTAACTTAATGTCCCAAGGAACAACGGTTTATTACCAATGTACTGAGCCACGCTTCTGCTAAACAACAACTCGACTTTAAAATAACAACATATTTATTGGTTGAATTATTATTATAGTCCGACGGCCTCCGTGTTTTAGCTACAAATCCGGAGGTCGCGGGGTCCAATCCTGGCGTGTACAATAAATTTGTATTATATCACATATAACCCACCATAAATTTGGCGTATTTTTCAGATGGTCAAAATATTTCCGCTTTACAATAAAACGCAAATAAATGGAATATTTCTGAACATATCCGAAAATTAAAAACCGTTTTTGAAAGGTGATGAAATACGCTTTCAAATTTTATAAATAAAAATAAACATATAATTTTTGAAATATAAAATGTTTGCTTGCAAACATAAAAAGTTTTAAAAATAGTTCCCCTTACGTTTTTCTAACTAAAAGTACTGATAACGAAAAAAAAATAAAAGTACGTACGTATTTTAATAGGTAAATGTATTGTAAATGTTACTGTCAACTCGCTTTTTTATCATTTCATGTAAAAATAATTAATAAAAAAATCCCCAAGTTTCAGTTTCTTTTTCAAATTGCGGTCGGAAACTTTGGTGTCACAAAGGTGTATATTTTAATTATTTTATTGTTAATTTTTACATTTGGATATAAAGCGTGGTATTTTCTCTTTCTAACATCATTTAGATCATAATTCTAACCATGATACTAAGGGAGATACAACGATTTCTATGAGACCTATATGAGTTGTTCGGAAAGGCGAACATATTAGCCTGAGGGGTTAAAATAGTACATTGTCTATTTGCGGCACATTTCAGAGTGGTAGATGACTTTATCGCCCTGGTGACAATCATTCAAATTCGAAAAGAAGTTTGAAATTATATATAAGCCGTGTTTGGTGACCAGATCTGTATAGTCAGGTACTTCCCCACCTTCCTATTTCCTTCCCCTCCCTACTAGATTCAGCCTTATAACATACCCCCATTGGGGATGCCATAGTCTTACTGGCTCCAGACGGTTGGGAGCAGTTAGCACTCTGGTGCGGTGATCATATTAGAATATCAGAATCGAAACGTTGCTTGAAATGGCTTTAGCCGTGTTTGGTGACCAGATCTGAACATCAGCTACTTCCCCACCTTCCAATTTCCTATATACTTCCCCTCCCCATTAGATTCAGCCTCACAACATACCCCAATTGGAGATGCCATAGTCTCACTGGCTTCAGACGGTTTGGAGCAGTTGGTACATCGGTGAGGTATTCATATTTAAAAAAAAAATCAGAATCGAAACGTTTGCTTGAAATGGCTTAAACCGTCTTTGGTGACCAGATCTGAATATCTGGGTACTTTCCCTTCTTACTATTTCCCAATATCCTTATTATTATTATTTCAGCCTGACAATAGGGATGGTGTGCCCTAATCGAACCGGCTCTAGGCGGACGGGTCTTTGCGATGTTAACATAATAATTAAAAAATATTTTTAACATAACTAATGGTTAAAATAATAATTAAAAACGAGTGTGCTTTAGACCACACGACTGAAGTAAAACTACAAGACAAACCTCGCAAAAAGAACCCAGGTATCCCTGCTAAGTTACCAAACGTAGTGAACGAGGTGACCTATGACCTAGGGGTGACATATGACATTGTGGTGAAATATAACCACGGAGTAACCTACGACCTTGGGATGACCTACAACCTTTGGGTGACCTATGACCTTGGGGTGATCTACGAACTTGGGTGACCTACAACCTTTGGGTGACCTATGACCTTGGGGTGATCTACGAACTTGGGTGACCTACGACCTTGGGGTGACCTACGACCTTGAGGTGACCTACGCCCTTGGGGCGACCTACGACCTTGGGGTGACCTACGACCTTGGGGTGACCCACGACCTTGGGGTGACCTACGATTTTGGGGTGACCATCCTTATTCTTATCCTTATCACTCCCCAAGTCAAGCGTGCATAAAGGCCCGACCGTTCGCCTAGCAATCGATCACCGTTCGTATCGATTACCGTTCGCATGATATTTTTCGTAACGCATTCACCAGCTTACCCCCCAAGTCGAGCGTGCGTAAAGAAGTTTTACTTCAAAAATATTTTTCAATCACACTTCACCACTGGTCACACTCCTACACGTCGCGTCGAGATCACATTCTACGCACTGTTTCGGGTGTTACCATGCTGTTAGAACGAGACGGAGTGCTTATCGCGTGACCCCCTAGGCTTTTCCTGACTACCCAGTTGCGACGTGGGATGGAAAGATATTTTTATTGTTTTTAATTAAAAAAAAAATTCGAGTGCAGTTTACACGCGGTAGAAGTGAAACTTTACAAAAACAATCTCAACCAATACTTGAAAAGTGAGGTCATAATCAAAGCGACCAATGAGCGAAGACCTAGCGTAATTTCCGTTTCATATCTCAACCAATAGCAGCATTTAAAAGTGACATCATAATCAAAGCGGCCAATGTAACCAATTTGATGCTTCGCAGGTGCTGTAGTGCGTCATTTCATTCAAATCACAGCGGGGCTATAGAAGTTTCAGAAAACAGCAAAACGACATGTATATTTTTTTATTTCAAACATGCTCAGAAATTGCTGTTTAAATTCCTTCCTATTACAACCTGTATATTAAATAATTTCTTTTTATATGAATGGTAGTTGGTCAGTCGTGTATTTAGTATTTTTAATTGATTAAAAACGTACTTGGACCGGATGCAATAATAATAATTACAGACGAATTAGAGCAATAACGACGGAGCAAGTAATTTTGGTTGTGTTTACGTAACACAACCGACCAAACAGTTCACGCAACGCTCAGCACATTTTAGACGACTTCAACATCATCACATTTACTGAACTGAACGGGTACGATACAAAAAAGGACTAAACGTACGTTCCTATCACAATAATGTTGCAGCTCTTTTTTATATATTAAATAATGATGAGAAAAAATATGAGACACCCGATGCACTTGGTAAGAATCCAAAATTTCAGTCGGTTCGGTGCCATAGGGCCTAAGTTATGACTAACCCCAAGTGTTACAAAGCGCCCGTGAAACGATGAAATTGTTTAATTATTATTTTTTAATTGATAAACTAATGTTTAAGACGAGATTTTTATGCATAGCACAAAGGGTAACAATTATTGTAAGTATCTAATAATTATTAGCCTGAAACACTCATCTACATTGAAAAAATCTCCCGAGATGAATGGAACACTAGTATGTATTGAATTATTTGGCGGGTAGGTGATAAGCCGACGTAGCTCAGTGGTTAAAGAGCAGTTGCCGGATATCAGAAGTACGCGGGTTCAAGTCCCGTCGGCGGCATGTTTCTTTTCTCGGGAGATTTTTTCAATGTAGATGAGTGTTTCAGGCTAATAATTATTACTTATAACTTAAGCGGCCTACACACGACACTGCATGTAGTGACTGCGGCAGTGACTGCAGAGAGTATGGGTTTGAGCGAACTAGCGCTGTCTCGTTTTAGCGGCCCTTTAACAAACGAGACAGCGCTAGTTTGCTCAACTCCACGCTCTCTGCAGTCACTGCCGCAGTCACTACATGCAGTGTCGTTATAATAATGAAAGTTTTTGTCTGAATTTTTAAAAAATTCTCCTTTTGAAAGATTTTTGATTGAATTGTGAACAGACCTTGATTTTTAGTAGGATTCCAAAATTTCAGTACGTTCGGTGCCATAGTGCCTAAGTTATGACCGACCCAAAGTGTGTGACCCAAAATGCGCCCGTAAAAAGATGAATTTTTGAAAAATTCTTCTTTTGGAAGATTTTTTGATTGATTCGTGTACAGAGTACAAACTGCGATTTTTAGTAAGAATCCAGTCTGTTCATCATCATCATCAACTGTGGCTCTACAACCCAGGTCGGGTCTTGGCCTCCAGCAGAGCCTGCCTCCATGACTGTCGGTGTTGTGCTGCGTTGCGCCAGTTTCGGATGCCGATGGTGCTTGCATCCTTCACCACTCCATCCAGCCATCGAAGCTTTGGTCTTCCAACTCTTCTCCGACCCCCAGGTGCACCATCCATAATTCGCTTTGGAATATCTCCTTCGCTCATTCTCTGGATATGTCCAGCCCACCTGAGTCTTCCAGTTTTGATTTCCTTGGAGATATTAGGGTCCTCGTAAAGATCGTATAGCTCCTGGTTGTATCTGATACGCCATTCTTCATTATCACAGACTGGGCCGTAAATCCTTCGCAGCACCTTCCTTTCAAAACTTTCTAGGGCTCCTTCATCACCCTTACTGATTGTCCAGCATTCCGAACCATACATAAGAACAGGTCGTATAAGGGTCTTGTAAAGCAGGACTTTAGTTCTTCTGGTAAGGTGGCGAGATTTCATATGCTTCTGTAGCCCAAAGTAGTATCGATTTGCAGCTACTATTCTTCTTTTGATTTCGCTGGATACATTGTTGTCATTTGTCACCATAGTACCGAGATATACAAACTCGTTGACAGTTTCAAATGTATAATTATCTATCTGTATACTTGGTGGTTTCTGGCGTCCATGTACGGGCATATATTTTGTCTTCCCCTCGTTGATGACCAATCCCATGTTCCTTGCCGACGTAGCTAAGCTTTTAAACGCCGATTTTAGTTCATATTCTGAGCGTGCGATGATATCTATATCGTCAACATAAGCAAGGAGCTGAACAGACTTGTTAAAAATATGGCCTGTGGTTTGTATACCTGCATTTCGGATGGCCTTTTCCAGCGCTAAATTGAATAAAATGCAGGCAAGTGCATCTCCTTGTCTTAGTCCATTGAAGGTCTTTAGGGTGTCTGACAGATCCTGTTGTATTCTGACTCGGCACTCAACATTAGACATTGTGAGCCTTACTAATTTTACCAGTTTTCTTGGGATATTAAATTCATCCAAGGCTCTGTACAGTCTTTCTCTATTTACCGTGTCATAGGCAGCCTTAAAATCTATGAAGAGATGGTATGTATCAACATTAAATTCTATTGTTTTTTCCAGTATCTGTCTCAGTGAAAAGATTTGATCAGTTGTAGATTTCCCCTTACGGAACCCAGTTTGATATTGGCCAATTATGCCATCCGAATATTTCATAAGCCTACCACACAGTACATTTGATAGGATCTTGTATGCGATATTCAGCAGCGTTATGCCCCTATAGTTAGAGCAGTTCATAGGGTCTCCTTTCTTGTGAAGGGGGCAAATTATTCCACAGTTCCATTCACTTGGCAGAGTCTCAGAGCACCAGATGGATTTAATGATATTATATATATGGACTTGAAGGTTCTCTCCGCCATATTTGAATAACTCTGCAGAGATGTTGTCAGTTCCAGGTGATTTATTGTTATGTAGACTTTTAATGGCACCCACTACTTCTTCTAATGTTGGTGGCGGCTCGACATTGTCATCATCATTAGTACCACCATCAGTGATGTTTCCATTCCTTCTCAAATTTTCACCCACACTCTCATCTACACTTCCGTTTAGCAGAGCATCAAAATATTCCACCCATCTATTCAGAATTCTTGACTTTTCATTCAAAATATTTCCCTCGCTGTCGTAGCACATTGTAATTCTGGGCTTGTATTCTTTTCTTTGATGGTTTACCTTCTGATAGAAAAGTCGACTTCTGTTTTGGGCCTTGGTTAGTTCCACTTCCTTGATTTGGTTCTCGAGAAATACTCGTTTCTTCCTTCTGTGCAGTTTTTTCTCATGCTTTCTTAGTTCTCTGTATTCCATCTCTGCTTGCCGTGTACGATGTCGCTGTTGCATTCTTAGGTATGCGTCATTCTTCACATTGGTTGCTTGTTGGCATTCTGCATCGAACCATAATTCTCTTGGTTGTGTTTGCCTGCTTCCCAGAACTTCGTCAGCTGCATTGGTAATCACAGACTTAACACCATCCCAGTATGAGTTAATATCATGTTGTTCCACATGGTCGCTGATGTCATCCAGCTTATGATTTATGGTTGTAATGAACTTTTCTGCTGTTTCTGGTACTTTTAGGCTTTCAATATCAAATTTATTTGTGCGTGATCCCCTCTGTTTCTTCACGTTTGATATTCTACTCCGTATTTTGGAGATAACAAGGTAATGATCCGAGTCAACATTTGCTCCACGGTATATTCGTATGCTCATTAAATCAGATTTATGCCTTGCCTCAACAAGTAGGTGGTCTATCTGGTTAACATTTCTACCATCTGGTGTTCTCCATGTTCCTTTATATATATATCTTTTCTTGGGAAACATGTGCTACTCACAATCATATTGTGGGACGTTGCAAAATCAATTAATTTTGTACCATTATCATTAGATTCTGCATGCAGGCTATGTGCTCCAACTGTAGGTCTATACACTGATTCCCTTCCTATCTTTGCATTAAAATCCCCTATCACTATCTTGACATCATGGTTTGGGCAGTCCTGATAGGTTTTCGAGAGCTTTGCGTAGAAGGTGTCTTTTTCTGTATCACTTTTATCTTCTGTGGGTGCGTGGACATTAATAATACTATAATTAAAGAATTTTCCAGATATACGAATAAGTGATATTCTATGATCAACCGCGGTAAAGCCTTTGACCAAATGCTTTACCCTTTTTGAGACAATAAAACCTGTTCCAAATGCATGATCCTTCTCGTGGCAGCTGTAGAAGATGGTACAGTCACGCTTTTCGATTGTTCCCTTTCCTATCCATCTAATCTCCTGGATTGCTGTTATGTCAGTTTTATATTTAGCAAGTTCGTCTAAGAGAATTCTTAAACTTCCTGCGCGATACAGAGATAGTACATTCCAAGTAGCAAGTTTAAAATCGTTATCCTTTATCCGTTTGCCGGGTCTTTTCCGAAGTCCAGTAGTTGTTGTCCGAGGCTCTGTGTTTGGCTTCGTAATATAGGTTTTTTACGAGAAGAGGTTATTGGCCTCTTGCTCAACCCCCTACCAGGAGGACCAAGGTTTTTCTGTAGGGGTTTTCCTTCCCTTAGTTGGGGGGGCCCGATTTTATGGCGTCGGACATTCGCCATTCATCCTCTCCTATCTGCTATGGCTGCTGGCATTGCCAGTGGCCACATTGCCCAGGGCTCGCGGACGTGGACGCTAGGAGTAGGACTATTGGTAGTGTTGCTAGTGGAATGGAATGCAACTATGGCATTGCACGGTACTTAACTGATGCATACTTCCCAACAAAATATGCATCCCCGTGACCCTACCAAAATTTAAGCCCAGTCCAATCCAGTCTGTTCAGTGCCATAATTTCAGTCTGTTCGGTGCCATAGAGCCTAAGTTATGACTAAACCCAAGTGTCTGCTTCCCCCAAAGGAAAAAAGTAGTTCTTTGAAAGAAACAGACATACGTACATTGTACGTCTCATCTTTTATCTCACTATTATTTAATATGTAAGAAAGAGCTGCAACATTATTGTGATAAGGAACGTATGTTTATTGCGTTTTTCTACCGTCGCTGATAAATATTAGAATAAATTGTTGCATATGTAAAAATTAGGTTTTGTTTTGAATTACGTACCTATTTACAAGTATGTACAATTTGTGAGGCGGGTATGGGTACCGCCTCCCCGGGAATCATTTATTGGATAATCAACACCTCTGCCATGGGTAACCCGAGTGGTTATCTACGTTTGATGACTTAGCAGGGGTGACCGGGTTCATGGGGTGAGGTTTGTTAGGGTCTTGGCGGCGAATGCATCTGCCCACCAGTTGCCTGGCAGAACGCATCGGGAGAGAATGGCTGAGGGGGTCTCTTTGACTTCTCCAGCCATGCTCTCTCGGAACATCGCATTGCACCGCAGTGGGAGGGATGGATTCATACGTCTATCACTTCTGGACATACTGACAGTCAGATTCCTACCCACCCCTAATACCTTTTTCCTTCCCAGAACTTCCTCTCCTTCCTTTCCTAAAAGACACTCCACACAGCACCCCCAAATATGACATAGACGCTGAAGGGAATTATTTTCCTCAAGGCCACCTGTGTGGAGCTAATGTGAAAATAAATCGAGTGCAGTTTACACGCGGTAGAAGCGAAACTTTACCAAAATAATCTCAACCAACTTGAAAAATGAGGTTATAATCAAAGCGACCAATGAGCGCAGACCAAGCATAATCAAAGCGGTCAATGAGTGCCGTTGATGCGTCGTAGGTGCAGTAATCGTCATTTCCGTTTCATTCGAAATCCAAATCATAGCGGGGCTAAAGGAGTTTCCTTTCAAAAACTTATCTATAGAATGTTCCCGCTTAAAAGAAGGTTGAAAAAAGAAATGCCATCGAGACATTGACGTTTCTTTTGATGCATTTATTGACGGGTATACTTGGTCGAAGGATGCATTGTATAATTTGAAATAAGGAATTTTATACAATTTGGTTTTGATATACCTATTAAGGCTCCGCAACCGTGCCCAAAAACAAGAAGATGGAGAGATAAGAAATTATGAATGTTAGAGGAGAGCGCTAACATTTACAGCGACAAAATCGATGCGAAAATTGCGAAAATGTTTAATATAAATTTTTAGTAACATATAACTTTTAAAATAAGCGAAACAGAATTGAAAAAAATAATTTTCGGAGCATACTTTGCGATTTTTTTCTATCGAGGGAATTTTACATAATTTGCGTTTCGGCGCGGGGAATGTATAGATATTATTTTCAAAAATAACATATAACCTCGTAAACCATATTCCCCTGTCTGATATTTTTTCCATCATCAAAGATAGATCCCGCAATGTTTGGACAGAGTATTGGAACATTGCTAGTCAATCCAAGGGTGCCCGTTACGCCTCAATTCAAAGGACTATCCCATCAAAACCGTGGTTTCAAAAATTCCCCCATTTTTCCAAAAAAGAAATTTCCTTACTTATTCGTATGAGAATCGGACATTGTTCCGTTCCTTCTCACCTTTATAAAATTCATGTGCTTGACTCCCCAGACTGTACGTTCTGTGGTCTAGATGTGGGAACTTTAGATCACATATTTTTTGATTGTCCCTCTCTAAATAAATATCCTCTCTTCTATCAAGCGTTATCAAAAATTGCCTCTCCTCCATTCAACATTTCATCTCTTCTAAGTCTGAACTCTACTCCAATCTTCCATAAAATTCTGAAATTTGCTCATTTAAATAAAATTAATATATAAATTCACCTTTCCTTTCTCTGTAATTATAAATGATGGCCTAGAACACCCTTGAAGGGTGAAAGCCAGAAATAATTGAATTGTGGGCGGTTCTCAAGCAAGGAGCTGAACAGACTTGTTAAAAATATGGCCTGTGGTTTGTATACCTGCATTTCGGATGGCCTTTTCCAGCGCTAAATTGAATAAAATGCAGGCAAGTGCATCTCCTTGTCTTAGTCCATTGAAGGTCTTTAGGGTGTCTGACAGATCCTGTTGTATTCTGACTCGGCACTCAACATTAGACATTGTGAGCCTTACTAATTTTACCAGTTTTCTTGGGATATTAAATTCATCCAAGGCTCTGTACAGTCTTTCTCTATTTACCGTGTCATAGGCAGCCTTAAAATCTATGAAGAGATGGTATGTATCAACATTAAATTCTATTGTTTTTTCCAGTATCTGTCTCAGTGAAAAGATTTGATCAGTTGTAGATTTCCCCTTACGGAACCCAGTTTGATTGTCCCTCTCTAAATAAATATCCTCTCTTCTATCAAGCGTTATCAAAAATTGCCTCTCCTCCATTCAACATTTCATCTCTTCTAAGTCTGAACTCTACTCCAATCTTCCATAAAATTCTGAAATTTGCTCATTTAAATAAAATTAATATATAAATTCACCTTTCCTTTCTCTGTAATTATAAATGATGGCCTAGAACACCCTTGAAGGGTGAAAGCCAGAAATAATTGAAAAAAAAAAAACATATATTTTTTTGAGAGCTTTAAAACTTCAAACAATTAAGTGGACGATCGATGTTTGAAGTTCGGTGAACAGTAGATCTGACAATATGGAACTCCAGTGAAAAATATCATGGCTTTAAAAAAATATGTTCATATAGACATAGACCAATAAACGCTGATTCTGAATATATAAGTTTTATTTAATAATATTAAACGCAGAGTTTTTAAAAAAATATTAAAAAGTCCATTTTTAATCCGGTCGTAAAAACTCGCCGTCAAGTTGGCATTATTGAAATTTTAGTGGTGACGTCACTGTTCGACGTGTCGTGACGTTTCCGTCAAGTCATTGTATGGGAATGTATGATATGACACAAGCCATCGTATTAATTTATTCGTTTATTTACATACTGTTTACAGAGATTTAGGTGTTGTATTTATTGAAACATTATTAAGGCCTAAATAATGTTTAAAAAATAAAGCCTATCTCTTATTAGTTTATCTCTATTATTCAAAATTTCAAAAACTACTGTACAAAAAAATAGTAATGCTACTTCTAGGGAGAATTCTTCGAACAACGGAATTCAAAATGGCGGTAGTTGATCAGCTGATTGCCCGATAGTAATTTTTCAGGAGTGATGACGTCACACGATTCACCATACATACGGTGGTTTTCGGGGGGTCTTGAAAAATTAAAACTTTGACAATTATTTTAACTATTAAAATTAACTCTAAAAATAAAAATAAAAATGCAGTTATTTAAGTTAGAGGGTCATTCATTCATTACAAAAAATAAAAAGATTGGACTGGAGTTCTCTATTCTATGTATTTTTGCTGGTATGGAGCCCAGATATCAGAGGCGTATTCTAATTTTGATCGTATAATGCAGTTGAACATCGGTAATAGAATTACCTGTTACCTTTGATAATAGAATTCACAGCAGGTAGCAAGCTTTTAAAAACTTCCTTCCGCACGATTAGTACGGAGTGAAGGGAGAATGTTCAACTTGCCACTCCCAACGAGTCTTACATAAGACGGAGGCGACATCCGTGGTGCAGTGGACCAAGAAACTAAATTCGAACCCCACAAACACAATAAAAATTAGACTGTTAATAGTAGCAGTGGCAGACGCCTCGGCTAACGCCTCCATATTCCCTTGATCAAATATTAAACAAGGCTTTAAGGTACCAGGACATTGTAAAAAAAGATTTTTAAATTTTTTATTTCATTTTCTGAAAGATGCATTTGTTGAATGCTCTCGCCAAATGTTCTAAAGAAATTTGAAAAATTGATGGAGATACAGCATTTTATTTAAAAACGTTTGAAACAATTGGTACCTAGGTTGAATTATCCTTTAGCAAAACTATTAATGCGCTTTTTTCGAAACTTTTTTAACACCTGGTTGACAACACATTAAAAATCTATACATCCGATTTGCATAAAGTCTTAAACTGTTCGAATATCCAGTGTCTATTGTCTATGGCACCACGTAGGGGAATTTTGATATCTACAAAAAAAAAAAAATTGCGGACCAGCAAATTTTATTTTCGATTTTTCAAGGAAAATTTTCATCGTTCATAAAAAAAATAATAAATAGAATAGGAGTCTTTATAAAAAAATCCTTACGTAGTGCCATAGTGATTGGATTTTCAAACAGTTTAAGACTTGGTGCATGCAAATCGGATGTATAGTGTAGGTTATAGTTTTTCTAATATGTTGTCAACCAGGTTAAAAAACGTAGTTTCGAGAAAAACGACTTAAAATTTTTGCTAAAGGATAATTTAACATACAAACTATTGAAAACGATTTCATATAAAGTGCTGTATCTTCGCCAATTTTACGAATTTCCCACGGACATATGAATATATGGACCTGCCCTAAGTGATAAAAACGTATTATTTCCCCCTCCACATGGCGCCGGCTGGAGCTCCTCCTTGGAACCGGCTCGCTCCATGGGGAGGGGATAGAGCCTCGCTTGAATCTAAAATGTGTGACGTCATCATTCTTGCCGTGAACAGCTAGAAGGTAACATCCATACATTTAACGAAATACAACGCCAAAACGGTAGCGTATTCTATACAATATATCTACATATCAATGTGCACATAGCGATGTGGGCGGTTCTCCAGTGTGCTCGTCGCTGGTTACAGGGGTAAGTAAATTATGAAACATTTGTAATAGTGTTTTAACTAAACACGGCAACAAAATATTGCTATGTGTATTGGGGCGAGTCTTTTTGGGGCGAGCATTTGGCCTTAGCAAATATGTTACTATCGTGGCAAGCAATTCGCGCTCCCATGTAAAAAGGTCTATTCATTCAAAGCAGATTTTGCTTTTAAGAACTAAATGGTGATATTGTAATGCGAGATGCCTATTTACTGTCAGATTGATTGTATAACGAATCACAGTCATCTTTCCCCTCTTCCCCCTTCATAGTTTGGTTTTACCCCCTCGTCTGTATCTTCTGGTCTATTGAATTCTGATGTCTATGGAATTTCCTTAAAACACAGAGCATTATTAACAAATGCATCTTTTAGAAAATGAATTAAAAAAAGTTTCATTTTTTTTAGCCTTGTTTAGGATTTTATCAAGGGAACATGGAGGCTTTTGGAGCCTCCCAGAAGCAGATGCCCGTGTGAACTGAATAAAAAGATTGTAAAATAACATCAACTTCTTAAAACCTCATTCAGCTTTGCCGCCCCGGGCCTCTGACGGGCTTAGTCCGCCACGGTAACCGACGAGTTCATTGAAAATCAATTCATCGAAAGCAAATTCATCGAAAACGAGTTCATTGAAAATCTATTCATCGAAAGCAAATTCATTGAAAATCAATTCATCGAAAATCAATTCATCGAATCGCCAATTCATCGAAAAACATTTTTTTGTAGATATTAGAGCTGTCAAAATTAAATACCCAAAAAGGTCTGTTTAACTGAGTTAAATGTGTTTAGCAACTGTCAGTTTCGTAGTGACAATGTAAAATTTATAGGTTATCTCTTCGATTTCCGATTGTCTGATACTGCAAAAAAGGGATATCTAAGGAACGGTGACCAGACAACTCATAATGAAACCAACTCATAAACAACTCAGAAAGGTCATTAATAAAAAAATATTTAAAAATTGGTTAAATAGGTTAAGTTAGGTTAGATTAGGTTAGGTTAGGTTAGGTTAGGTTAGGTTAGTTTAGGTTGACCAATGCTTTTTTAACTTCTCGGTTCGCTCGGCATTTCTCTCAAATATCAACAAAATATATTTTTTCGATGAATTGGCGATTCGATGAATTGATCATTCGATGAGTTGGTTTTCGATGAATTGATTTTCGATGAATTGGTTTTCGATGAATTGTTTTTCGATGAATTCGTTTTCGATGAACTCGTCGTGAACCGTCCGCCACTGATATAGTAGATTTGTTTTTCGAGTTCTATGGATTGAATGCTCGAGTCAGTCAGAAGGTTTAGCAATGACGATAGATAAAACTCTATATCAATACAATATTGATTAAAACCTTCATCTATGGTCAGCTATCAATATTTGAGAGCACGTGATACGGTTGCGAGGAACAATTTTTCGCGCGATCGAGCAACACTGGCGTGTAGCCTGGTTGAAAAAAGGAAATAAATTTGAACCCCACAAACACAATTAAAATTGAACTTTTAATAGTAAATTTATTTTACACTCTTTCCACTATGGCATCCCCAATTGGGGTATGTTGTGAGGCTGAGTGGGGAGGGGAAGGAGATGGGAAAGTACCTGGCTATTCGGATCTGGTCACCAAACACGGCTAAAGCCATTTCAAGCAATGTTTCAATTTTGAATGGTGGTCTTAACACCAGGGCGATACTGAGAGTATCTTCCACTCTGGAGTGTGCCGCAATTATACTATGTATTATTTTAAATGAATTAATTGTGAAATAAGGCAAATTAATCAAATAAGATTTATTTGTGCAACCCGCGAATTTCGGATTGTGAGTCTAGAGTCTAGAGTCTTACCTCGGGACCGCGGAGGCCGTCAAAATAGTATATAAAAAACTACGTAATATACCCTATGTAAAGTGTAAGTGTAGTTAAAAATTATAGTACTTTATTAAAATTAAATAGTCATAATTGGGAATTCATATTTCAAATATTGGTTTATAAATGTGTAAATTCTAATTATGCAATGGTAAATGTTCTCTAAAATGGTCTGGAAACAATCTCCTACGTGTGATCTCACTAAAGAAACCACTCATTCACTCTGAATGCAATTATTAATGTTCTCCAAAATTACCTTGTAAAAAACCACATCTTTGCGATTCTTTCAAAGACATAAAGACACCATCCCTTCGTTCAGAATACAATTTTTAATGTGCTCAAAAGTTGTCTTGACAGAAGCAAATTCCTGTAATATTTTGAACGAAACCATTCCTTTGTTAAGAACATTATGAACTAAATATACAATTTGGCTGTCCCGAAACGGGTATCCTTCCCAGTTGGACAGACAAAGTATCATTTTGTAATGTATTGTAATATATATGCATATACATATAAATAAATAAAAAAAGTTAATAAGTTGAAAAGTTAAAAGTTATATGTAAAGTGTACCTAAGTGTAAAATCGAAATTTGCGTGGTATGCAGTTATAAACAAAAGTGTACCCTATCTGGTACAATACTCAAATTACTCATAAACACCACCAAATCAATTATAATGCATAAAAATTTATAGTGAATTAAACAAAAAATCAGAGTGTGCAATTCACACGGGGTAGAAGTGATACCTTCAGAAAACTAAAGTAGACAAAAGTGGGAAAGCTACGACGAAGCACACAAAGAGGAGACCGATTATACTATCTCATTTTCTTGCAGGCTAAACCTATAGCTGAATGTGTTTGTCTCTTTTTAGTGTCGCTATTTTTCGTTTCATCGAGTTTCAAATTACGACGGTGCTAAAGATGTTTTCACTTCAAAAATTGATTTTTCTGGGTCACTGGTAAGAAATTTCATTCAACATATACACAATTTGGGAGGCTGGAATGGGTACCGCCGCCCCGGGAACCTTTATTGGATAACCAACACCTCTGCCATAGGTCTACCCAAGTGGTTCGCTACGTTTGGTGTTTAGCAGGGGTGCCCAAGTTCATGGGGTGAGGTTTGTCTAGGTCTTGGAGGCGGATGACCAAGACACACTGAACCCCAGATTCCTACCCACCCCTTAAACCCCTTTCCTTCCCAGAACTCTCCTCTCTTTCTTTCCTTAAAAAAACCCCACACACAGCATCCCCAAAGATGACATAGGCCCTGAGGGAAATTATTTTCCTCAGGGCCTCCTGTGTGGAGCTCATGCAAAAAAATATAATTGAAATAAAATTGAAGATTGAAATTCACAGACACGTGTAAATAATATTTGATTTATGGTGTGCATTAGAATATTGCTTTTCTCATTATCTCAAAACTTAGTATTTAGAGATGTCTGACTAATCAACTGAACAATCGATATGTAGTTTAAAATATATATATATAAGTACTTTATTTTACCGATTTTTATAAATATAAATACCTCTATATCTTACTGTTATCTTTTAAAAGTGTAATTATTCCGGGGATCATTTGTTTATGAAATTTGTTAAAAATGATTCGCTATAAAAAATCAAAATTCAGTTATTTGCATGTGTTCAAAATATAATCCGGTACATTAATCTTTCCTGTCTGAATGAAAAATTGAAGTCAATCAATTGATTATGAACTGCTCTACATAAAATCTTAAATTGAAACGTTCGGATTGAAAACGATGCAAGTTTATTTGAAATAGTTAGAAGCATAATGGGATATAACTCGGTAGTTTGGTCTCCATCCTACAAAATTCACATTAATAACATTGAGCGAACACAAAAAAAAATTCTGCGTTTTATAAATTTTAAATTAAGTATACCCCTAGAAGACTTAAAATATAATTTATTATTAAATATTCTAAAAATACACACACTAGAAAACAGACGTAAAATAAACGACTTAAACATTTTTATACAAAATAATTAACTCTAAATTTGACTGTTGCGAACTCCTGCAACTCATAAACTTGCGAATACCGACAGTAACTACACGATAAAATACACTATTCTACTGTAGCATTCATAAGTGGAACTACATTGCACAATCTCCGATATAACGATTTCATACTATGGGAAATCAGTACTTAGGTGATATTGACTTTAACATAAACTTGGCGAATTTTGTTGATCTTGTAAAAAACTTATTCCAAAACTATTCCTAAACATATCTGTATTTTTGTAAACCTGTAAAATTGCTGTATTTTTATGACTTGTGTGCTTTTTTATCTAATTTTATTTTTATTATTTCAGTATCTGTTTTAAAATCATCTGTCATAAATTAACTGCACTACCAAACATGTAAAAGCCCTTTGGGCGTTAAATAAATAAATAAATAAATATAAATAAAATAAAAAATCAGATTATGTATTTCACACGTGGTAGAAGTGAAATTAGAAAGTCGCTAGATGTCGCTTTCTTTTCTTTTGCCTTTTTATTTTAAAGAAAGATTGGATATTGTTTCACAAAAATAAAAACGTTTTTTTTTTGATTTCGTAGGATTTGAACCTCCGTTCGCTTGATGTCCGTTTCGGAGGCGTCTACTAATATCTACAGGCATTCCAAAAACTGAAAAAATCGAACTAATATCTATGAGAACCAAAGTGTTGACGAATATCTACAGCACTGGCAGAGGTTGGTTTGCAATTATGTATAGCATATTGGAATAACGTAATATTTTTGTTATTAGTTTTTGGGGTATTATGCCGGGTTGCTCTACCTCCTTCTTTAGCCAACGTTTCGGACAGCGTTGTAGTGTCCATCATCAGGGCAAATCTACCCTGATGATGAACACTGCAACGCTGTCCGAAACGTTGGCTAAAGAAGGAGGTAGCGCAACACGGCATAATACCCCAAAAACTAATAACAAAAATATTTTTGGCCGTGAAAATCTAAAATCGTATCTAACTTAATATTGCATATGCAGTTTAAAAAACTTAATTTATGTAAGTATGTATGTAAAAATCTCTAATATCGGACTATTGGACACATTTAGCTGATTAGTCCAACCTACGCTTTGTAGATATTAGTTCAACCTACGCTCTGTAGATATTAGTCAACACTGGGACCGTCATAGATATTCGTCCGACCTTAGCTCTGTAGATATTAGTCAACACTCTGAAGTTCGTAGATATTAGTTCAACATATAAGCTGTAGATATTCGTCCAACATACAGGCTGTAGATATTTAGTATCGGGAGTCTCTGTTTCTCTGGCCACTGAAACTTGTCAGGTGACTTGCCCGCTGCACTATGGAAGGCCCGCGCCAAAGCGCAAATTTACCACATTATATTAGAACCGAGTATTTGTGTAGAACTGAGTTGTGACGCATTTCCGATTCATCCGAATTTCAAATCACTAACGGCCCTAAAGAAGTTTCACTTAAAAAATTGAAATCAGCACAAAATTCCCAACTGCCGTTAGCCATAAACAGCAAAAACATGTAAAAATGGGTAACGCCGCCCCGGGAATCTTAAAACCAACGTTTCTGCCATAGGTTACCCCAAGTGGCAAGCAACGTAAGGTGACTTAGCAGGGATTCACGGGTTCATGGGGAGATGTTTTTTAAGGTCTTGGCGGAGGGTGCGACTGCCCACCAGCTTTGTGGCGGGCCAAATCGGGAAAGACCAGTTGAGAGACCTCCCCAGGTTTCAATCCAACCCTGCGATGTGCATTTTTTTCACAGTAGCTTCGTACAGGAGACCCCGAGGGAAAAAAATCCCTCAGGGATCATGACATCTTTGGGGATGCTGTGTGGAGGGTCTTTTGAGTGGAAGGAAGTAGTTTTTGGAAGAAAATGGGTATGATGAGGGGTGGGTAATAATTTGGGGGTCAATGTGTCCAGGAGTGACGGAGGTATGAATTCATCCCGAAGGCGAAAGGTCGGGAGAGACCAGCTGGAAAGGTCTAAGTTAGGTCTCCCTCAATCAATCTCTCCCGATCACGCAATAGGTGATAAAAATATTAATTCCTTTTTTTGCATTGTTTATTGTAAGAAAACGGAAATTTAAAATTAATTTTACGAAACTAAGCGACGCGAAGTCACACAACTGTCTCCCGCTCCGGCCGGGGCGTGACTGATACGAAATAGGTGTGCCCAGTGCATGGTTCTTGTGGCCATGCCATAAGGGTCACTTCAAGAATCCAAATTTGTAGAGTGCGGGCCGTATTGATTGATGTCAAAAATATCAACGAGAAAATGCATATTTTATTTTATTTTGTGAAGTTCGGGCGTAAATATAATTTTTTTTGCGGTTATTATAAAAGAAACTAAATTTGCCACATTATATCTACAAAATCCGAAAAGGGGTTTATAAATAGGAGAGTTTGGACCTGAAAGTGTTTTTTATAGACCTTATACTTTATTTTTTTATATGCTTATTAAAAGACGTATTAAAAAATGACCGAAATTTTAAGGGCCAAGGTGTGTTCTATATGCAGTATTTAATTGAAGCATCTATAATACTTCTAAGCCATCAAATTTACAAAACAAAAACATATGATTTTGTATGATTTTACATTATTTAGTATAGCTTCATCTTAATGCATGGTAAGAAAGAGCAAAATATAATCCCTAGGTTACTCCCTAAGAGCCACGATTTTAACATCAGTGAGAATTTTGTTATAAAGCAATTTTATTTAAATGATCAATAAGTTGGTTTTCTAATAAATGATTCCTGGTATGGTACCCAGACTTCAGATACTAATATCTACAGCCTGTATGTCGGACGAATATCTACAGCTCATATGTTGAACTAATATCTACGAACTTCAAAGTGTTGACTAATATCTACAGAGCTAAGGTCGGACGAATATCTATGACGGTCCCAGTATTGACTAATATCTACAGAGCGTAGGTTTGACTAATCAGCTAAATATGTCCAATAGTCCGATATTAGAGATTTTTACATACATACTTACATAAATTAAGTTTTTTAAACTGCATACGCAATATTACGTTATTCCAATATGCTATACATAATTGCAAATCCAACCTCTACCAGTGCTGTAGATATTCGTCAACACTTTGGTTCTCATAGGTATTAGTCAGCAGTTTGAGCTGTAGATATTCGTCAACACTTTGGCTCTCATAGATATTGGTCAGCAGTTTGAGCTGTAGATATTCGTCAACACTTTGGTTCTCATAGATATTAGTTCGATTTTTTCAGTTTTTGGAATTCCTGTAGATATTAGTAGACGCCTCCCGGTACCCATACCTGTGTACTGAAAAATAAAATAAATAAACAGTTTGGCGCTTTTCCATCTGGCCTATTCAATAACCATTATATCCGTTGCGGATCAAGACTGATCGGCGGCAGTCCGTTGATTACCCACGGATTAGTTACGCCATACTTTAAAACTATTATCATTATATAACGTACATAATATGTTGGTTGAGGAGTCACAAACCACTTCCCGTATCGCTGACCAATGTCCGCGGCCAAAATAATATTACATTCGATAATTCAACTAATGCCTACGGTTAAAGTTCTAAATGAAAGTTGTCAAAAATTTTACGAGGATTAATGAAATGAAGAAAACGTGGCACAATATATTTGTTTGGTGTAATTTTCATTTCACAACTAATTCATTAAATGAATTTGGCAGCCACCTTTGGTCTGAAGCTCCAAAATACCTGGAAAATACTAGAGATGAAACGGACTCCAAAAATAACAATCGTACCTACATATTGATGAGTAGAAAAAGTAAGTTGATTATTAAGAGCGTTTAACCAGCCAGCGGACGAAAATCCACATTTCGTCGAAAGTTGTTCTTACGATCGTGCAGGGCGGTTACAATGAGAAAGATTAATTATTCTCCCTACCAGCTTTTTTAAATTATAACTCAATATCGAATTTATTTCAATTCAAATTAGCTTTAATTTATACCTTCATCCAAAAATGCTGAAAGGCGGGATGGTAAAACTATTAAAATAATGTACTTTTTGTAGTTATTTTTTGATTATAAGTATTTATCATTTTTTAATAATGTCTAAATTTAATAAGAATCTTAAAAAAATCTGAAATATTTTAGTTTGTAAGTGCGCAAATAAATACACAAATGGACCAATTTTCTTCAAGAAACACATGTACGTACATATTTTTTAATGATTTTATTGAAACTAAAATTAAAATTCTAAAACATGCGTTTGCTAGATAATGTATTGTTTTATTTTACTGCATGACTATATTATTTGAAATGGGTGTGGTAAAATACAAAATCTTTTTTGAAAATTTAACAAATCTGCCAACGACCTATGGAATAACCTTATTATACTAAAAATTAAAATTTTTTCTCAAAATTTATTACATGCGAATGCTAGATAAAAGAACAATCTTTCGAAATCCATTTATAATTTTTTGTGGAAAAGAGTCAAAACGTCTAAAATCTGATTTGAAAATGACATATTTCTGGTTTTCTCTGGTAATGCCCTCTTAAGTTTGTAGAAGAAGTCGTTTTTTTGTTTTGTTAAAATTTTTTTAACCTTTCTATTTTACTATAGGTATCTTTTTTTGATCTGAATCTGTAATTCTATCTTATATATATGTATATGCATAACTTCCGAACAACTATATCAATTTCATTCAAACTTTGGGAATTTGATGTGTGCAGTGCAGTGTGCGTGCCCACGAAGGTTTCTATATATACTGGTGAGCTCTCCTGAAATTTGTATACAAAAATTGCAATAGGTGGCACGCGAGGTATTTGAAAACTGAATGTATCGGGACTGAATGAATTATTAAGCGGGAGGGGGGAGGGGAACCAGAGACGGTGGAGGAGAACTCGGGAGGGGTTAGGGGAACTCGGGAGGAGGTTAGGGACCGTTCGACGTATTTTTTTTAAATGGAGATAATTGGAGGACTGGGAAATGACATAGGCTACCTTTTATCCCGGAAAATACATTTCATTCTCGTGGGAATTTTTTTTAACAATAATTTCACCCTAATACCGTGTGAGCGAAGCCACAGGTAAAAGCTAGTTAATAAATAATTCTTGGTCATAATTTTCCTGTATCCTTTTCATGAATGTACTGCTCTACTGGTGCAGTTATGAATACATTAATTTGGAGTTGTATCTTTAGACATCGAATTTGATCCAGTTAAATAATTTATCGCAGTTTCGTTTTAAAACTTTCTTCTGAACACTTTAAAAGCTGCAAAAAATACTTGGTTGGGATTTGCTGTACATTTCTTATTATGCGAAACCATAGATGCGAAATGCATTAGAGTGGGCATCGCAGAATGAAAATTAAATTATTGGTCTTTTTGTGTACAGCATAAGAATCCCCTTTTACAAAAGAGATTTGAACAATAGGTATTTTATCAAACTGTTGCTGTCACTGTGGCTCTCACTTCCCCGAATTCTGTGTGAAAGGGACAACTGCACCTCATGTTGATAATACACAAATAAAACCACCAAAAGTTTTCCCCATTTTTCTCCTCCCAAACCAGACAGATTTAATTTTTTTTTACTAACTGCATTTGAAGAAAATACTATTTTCAAACTAAGAAAAACGCCAATCTATACCTGCTTTCTAGATTTAAGCAAAGCATTTGACCGTGTATGTCATAATAAACTGTGGGAAAAACTAAGGAAAAGAGCAGTTTCAGAAGATGTAATAGCTATTCTTTCAATTTGGCACACGCAACAAGAAAATATTGTGAAATGGTCTGGGGAATTTTCCAACCCATTCTTTTTGAAAAGTGGCGTAAGGCAAGGAAGAAGCATGTCTCCGGTTCTGTTCAATCTATATACCGATGAGCTTATTGAAAGACTTAATGCCACGAAAATAGGCTGCCATTTAAATGGAGTGTGTGTAAATAACATTAATTACGCAGAGGACATGGTTCTTCTTGCACCGTCACTAAGCGCATTAGAGAAATTACTAAAAATTTGTGAAACCTTTTGTATAATACCACCAAGTCAATAGTTATGGTTTTTAAACCGAAAAACGAAATCGTCCAAACACCCTCAGTATGGCTAGATGAAAGGAAATTGAATGTTAATCACAGCGTTAAATACCTAGGACATGTTATCACAGATGACCTTAAGGATATCAAGGACATGGAAAGGCAGAGAAGAGCAATATCAGTTAGAGCGGGTATGCTGTCAAGACGTTTTTACTCCTGCAGCCCCAAAGTAAAAAGAATACTGTTCAACGCTTTCTGTACCTCGCTGTACACATCAGAACTGTGGGTTGACTACACTGTAACCCAATGGCATAAGTTAAAGGTTGCTTACAATAACGCCTATCGCCAACTTTTCCGCCTACCGAGATACTGCAGTGCTACGGAAATGTTCCTGGAGGGACGAGTACATACTTTCCGGGCACTTCTCCGCCACCGCATGGGAAGTTTATGGCGCAGACTGCGCCATTCGAAGAATGCGATCATCACCGCCATGACTGCCTGGATGGAATCTCCCCTGATGACCCCCTGGAGACGGGAGACGATGAAATACACTCCGTAAACGGCTATTTAAAAATCATTTTAGTGTTTGATATTAACATAATTTTTTCTTTTCAGTTTCATTTTTCATGCTTATTCGTTTATTTTATTTAATTTATGTGTTGTTATTTACTTTTTACCTTAACTTATCATTTATCTTTTTTTGTTATTTAAAAATATGGAATATATTGCATTGCACTCCCCTGCATACATTCTGGAATAAACTTATATTATTATTATTATTATTATTATTATTAAAGGCCTTTAACCAGCCAGCGGCCGAGGATCCAAATTTCGTCGAAAGTTGTTCATACGATCGTACAGTGCGGTTTCAATGAAAAAGATTAATTATTCTCCGTACTAGCTTTTTAAAATTGTAACTCTATATCGATTTTATTTCATTAAAAATTTGCTTTAATTTATATCTACCAACTGACATGACAACAACAATAATAACTCCCATTCTCAAATCTAAATCGTTGGACTCTACCTCCCAGGGTAGCTATAGACCGATTTCAATTGCCACCACCATCGCACGGATTATTCGAACGTCTACTGCTAAACCAGATCGGACCCAGCTTGGAAACTAATGACAACCAAATGGGCTTCAAAAAGCAAATGTCTACCGATACTGCTATATTTACTGTGAAAAGAACCCTGGAATAAAAATAAAATAAGGAATAAAAATACCACCACATTTGCATGTTTTCTAGATCTGAGCAAGGCCTTTGACAGGGTTTCTCACCCTCTACTATGGGATAAACTCAGGGAAAGAGGCATATTACCGGCGGTGATACATATCCCCGACTCGTGGCATAGACAGCAGGAAAACTTAGTAAGGTGGAAAGATGGACTCTCCGAACCTTTCCTCCTGAAGAGTGGCGTCAGACAGGGAGGATGTATGTCCCCGGTATTGTTCAACCTGTACATGGACGAACTCACCGACAGGCTAAACAATGCAGGGGTAGGCTGCCAAATTGGAGGACAGTGTCTGAACAACATTAGTTATGCGGACTACATGGTATTGATGGCACCATCCATAAGGGGCCTACGTATTCTTCTAAAGATCTGCGAAGAGTTTTCTGAAGAAACAAACATGCTATACAACCCCACACAAACGGCTCTACTGGTCGTAAGACATGGACAAGGACCAAAAAATATTCCTCCAGCTACCCTGAATGGTGTGAACCTGCAGTTGACTGAAGGAACTAAATACCTTGGACACATAATCACCAGTAATCTGATGGATGATGACGACATCGATAAGCAAAGAAGAGCTCTCAGTGTAAAAGCAAACATGCTCAGTAGAAGAATCCGCCTTTGCAGTACTGCTGTAAAAAGGACGCTCTTCCTTTCCTTCTGCGCAACACTGTATACGTGTGAACTCTGGGCAAACTATAAGAAGAGTAGTATAGAAAGACTTCGGGTTCAGTATAACAACGCTTTCCGCATAATGTTTGGTCTCCCCAGATATTGCAGCGCTTCCCGGATGTTCACGGAGGGGCGAGTTCCTGGCTTTGCAGCCCTTATTAGATCCAGGGTGGCAGGAATTAGGGAAAGGATAACCAGCTCTGGAAACATCCTCGTCATGGAAGCCCGCCTCAGTCCATCATCCAGTATTGATGCACACTGGAGAAAAATACTGGCTCCTTACGTGCTCACAGAATCCTGAAAACTTAAAGTTATTATTTCTTTTGTTTTCCTTTTGCTACTATTAGCTTATTATCTTTTTTTTGTTTCGCGTACATTCATATCCACCTTCTTTTTCTTTGTTTTCCTTTCAAATACTTTGTGTATGATATTATACCCTTATGGAATGTGTGGGTTTGCACTCTCCTCCCCACATACTGGAATAAACATTTATTTATTTTATACCAACATTCAAAAATGCTGAAAGGCGTGATGATAAAACTATTAAAATTATGTACCTTTGTAATTATTTTTTGATTATAGGTATTTATAATTTTTAAATAATGTAAAAATAGCAAAGTAAGAATGTAAAAAAAAACTTGTATATTTTTTAAATATTTTTTTTATTGGCAAAATTTTTTGCTACATGGGAATAGGTACAAACATAGTAACATAAGATATAAGAGAGTAACAAAAAAATCCCACAAAAGCGAAGCTTGTGCGTGGGTATTATATTATGTGGATATTAAACAGTAGTGGTTAAAATAGAATTTAAAAATATATATATATAGTGTCTTTAGAGATCAATATGATCGATTTTACAGGAGGTACTGTGAAATTTCTTAAAATTAAAGATATATGTACATATATTAACGTATGTATACCCCCAATACGTAAATACACACGTTCATATATATATGTGTATATATAATACACATATATTTCCTTTTATTTTAAATCAAAAATACAGAAAGACATGGAATATTTTAGGAATTAAAAACAGATAATACAATTTATAGAAAAAAATTTGTCACTTCCAAATTATTTTTTAACCAGCTTTTAACATTTTTTTATATACGTTCAGATTTTGACACGTATTGATTGAATTGGGTAGGGAATTGAACAGTTTTGGGGCAATACAGTTAATGTGCCTTTGGGCCAGCCTGGTTTTTCAGTGAGGCACTGTGTACACGCACGTGGTATGTCTCTGGCTAGAACGATTTGTGTTTTTAGTGAAATTGTTAGGACGAGAAAATATAAATTTAAGACATTGGATACAGTAGATCGGCCTTAGTTCCATAATTTCAGTTTCCTGAAATAACTGATTGGTGGGATACGTCTTGGCCTTCTGGTACATTACCTTAATGATGGACTTCTGTGCAATTTCTAATGGTTTTACATGGTTATTGTATGTTCCTGCCCACACGGTTATTCCATAGGAAATGGATGAAAGCACCAATGCGTTATAGACATGTTTCATGGTCCTTATATTCACAATGTTGCTCATGCGTTTGAATATATAATTTAGGTATCTCAGTTTATTAACAATTTTTTCTTTATGGTAAGTCCATTTAAGTCGGCAGTCTATAGTTACACCTAAGTATTTGATATAATTTCCTAATATCAAATTTTCGCAGTTTGAGATTGTCGCAAAGTTACATTTAACGTTATTGAATTTCAAGTTAAGATCGTTTTTAGGGGATGACTTTTGGGAATTATAGAAGGGATTAAAAATGGTTTTATCATGATTTAGACTGAGAAGATTTCTATCTAGCCAATCTTTGACTATTGCAATGCATTTGTTGGCTTTAGTGGTTGGATCTTCCCACGTTTTACCATGTACTGTTATTGCAGTGTCATCGGCAAAAGAGAGAATTTCACCTGGTATTACAATATTGCATAGGTCATTGATAAAGATTAGAAAGAGTAGAGGCCCTAAGACTGTTCCTTGAGGAATACCATGTTTTACCAAATCACAAGTGCTTAAGCTTGATCCTATTTTTGTGCGTTGTTGGCGATTTAATATATAGCTTTTTAGTAACAAGAGACTTTTGTTTTTAATACCAACGTTAATGATTTTCTTTAATAGAATTTTATGGTTGACTGTAACGAGCGCTTTCTTCAAGTCCAGGAAAATGGTTAAAGTTTTATTATTAGAGTCTTGGTTAGAGTATATATTTTTGGTTAAACTAAAAACGGCCTCGTCGGTGCTCAGGTTAGTCCTAAAGCCATATTGATTAGCTGAGAGAATTGCATTTGATCTAGAAAAATCATAATTTGTCGTTATAACATTTTTAAAAAATCTTGGATAATTGAGAAGTTAAGGTTATTGGTATGTCGTTGTCGGTTTTACATTGGAATCCGGATTTATGTATTGGAATGATATGAGCGAGTTTATCGGGATAAATGCTGTGTCTGATGCAGTTGTTGAATATGTAATGTAATGGAATGCTTACATGTTTTTTAATTGATTTAATTGTGGTATTGCTTATGTTATCTGGGCCATTTGCAGACTTCTCTTTAAGGTTATCAATTATGTCAAAGTCACTTCAATATCATCTAGGGTGGTGGACTTTTTATTGTAAAACACTTTTTTTACTGAAGAGTCGTTTTATTTACAACACTTTTGAGTAACAATGAAATCAACACTTTTTGAAGCTAATTTTGTCCCGGACCTCGCCTGGGCAACACGGGGTCTATACTCTAAGTATCGGTTAATGCGAGAGAAGGAAATATTTGAGTAGCACCCCTTTTATACTGCTAAAAACTGTAAAAATACCGTCTTTCAGACTGTTAAAAAGACCAGAATAATAAATAATGGCACTAAACAACTACTGGGTCACGTGCTCTAATTTAGTTGGTCGGTAACACTAGCTTCTATAAAATTCCTACAGAGGTCTCTAAATATGCATACTCTTTTAATAAACTAAGAATAATTAAACCAATGGGATTAACTACAGTATTTATCTCATAGATGTCACTATTCTTAACAAATTATTTGTCTTGAGATTTCAAGTTCTGTTATTTCTTTGAGTGTAGATAGCTCAGAGGTAGTGTCATTAGACTCTGAAAGTCCAGGAGGAATTTGATTCGAGTGAATACTAAGACTGGGATAATTATCTATCAAAGTTGAGGCAATGTTTGTAAAGAAGTGATTGAAATTGTTTGCAATGCTCTCAGTATCTTTGATGGTTGTGTTATTGTCAGTAATGATTTTTTGAGGAATTTTGTTAACCTTTTGGTTCCTATTTGAAATTTCATTTATGACTTCCCATGTTTTTTTGGAGTCGTTATGAGCATTATGTAGTTGAGTAGAGTAGTACTGTTGTTTTCATTTTTTATGATAGTGTTTAAATAGTTTCTAAATAAAATGTATTCATTCCGTTTGGTGTGATTCTGTGCTTCGTTTTTAGATGTGCAATGATTTTGACGATTTTTATAGTTTTGAAAAGTTTGTTCCTACGTTGTATTGAGATTATCAGGCGTAATCCATGGTTTTATATGTTTATGTTACTTTTTGGTGGTGCTATCAGTTCTCTATCTTTTTATAACATATTTTTGAAGTACTTCATAAAAGTTATTCAAAGCTAAATTTGGGTCATCATTTGATAGGACCGCAGTCCACAATTCTTCGTTCAGTAAGTTATTTAAAATTGAGTAGTAGATTTTAGTAATTGTTTTGTTGAAGTTATTTGGTTCAGCAGAGATGGGCAAAGTTGTAGTACGATGGCCGTAGAAAGTGGGATAGTGGTCAATTATGTCAATTTGTAGTGTAGCGTGTAGCGGATTTATGTTGGTAATTTTTATTTGATATTAGTTTGTAAGACCGTAAATAAATAGACAAATTGAAGTATTTTCGTCACAAAAAATGTGCACGGATCTTTTTTTAAATAATTTTATTTAAACTAAAATTAAAATTCTTACCTTTTAACTTTTAACTTTTAGATTTGAATATTGTTTGGCTTTGATTATTCATGGTAGAAGATCTTCAATAAAGGCGCAAAAATTTTTCACTGGCTAACCACCTGATTTATTAAATTATTAGCACATTTTACAACAACACTTTCCCGACCCGACAAAGCATTAAAAAAAAGGCCTTCAGATCATAACTTAGTTGATTCTAGCTATTTTCAAGAGATAAGAAGCGTTTTATTCAACAGAACAGAGTATTTATAACCAAAAAACTTATACCAACAAATAAACAATGAAACATATATGTCAGACTATGATATACAGAAATCTGTTTTATCAACTATCACTACAACTAGCTTCGAAATTATACCGGCCGGTGCAGGTAGGAATCTGCACTAATAACTAGCTTCGAAATGTTATGCTAGAGGTCAGTAACTTTCACTTTTTGAACAAATATAAAGGGTGGTATTTTCTCTTTCTAACATCGTTTAGATCATATTTCTAACTATGATGGTAAGGGAGACACCACGATTTCTATGAGACCTATATGAATTGTTCCGAAAAGCGAAAATCAGCCTGAGGGGTTAAGGTTCACACGCCCTGTCTAGATAATCTATGTTCACATATCTTGACTATCATGGAGAGCATTAGTTTCTATTTTCGCGATGGTTATCTCCGTCACCGACAGCATACTGTTTTATCTATTGGCTTGCAAAACTAACTTGCCAATGGTCATGCCAGTCGGGAGAGCTGTCTTGTTGTTAAATAGAAACACTTCGAATATCGATATGTTTAACATCAATGAAGCACAATTTAGACGGCAAGCATTGTTGCTGTTAATTTAAATCTGCTAATCTTATCTTAAATATTTTCTTTATTTTAAAAACGCTTTGAAATGTTTATTTTATAATGTTTTTAAAATGAATAAATTGAATTGAATCACACCAAAATCATTGAGTCCATATCGCATAGTATTAATACGGTAAAGTCTGCGTGGTTGAATTTCAGAACCCAGCTTCGAGTGCATGTCTGACGCCACGCTATACGCGCCGCGCCACAAATAACATCTGTGTTCGTGGAATTTCAAACAAAGCTGCTGTTATTTATAATTTTATTTCGAATTCAAGAATTTTCACAAAATGTCGCTACTTCCGTCAGCAGGTCGGATGGGGACGTTTCCCCCCTAGATATAACTGCTACGAATTTGTGAATATAGTGTATCTCCGGATATGGAAAGATTGACGGTGATACATGTTGTATTTTATTTTTATTTTTTATATTTGTTTAATAAATGTTACAAAAATTTCATGTTATTGTGTATTTTATAAAGTTTAAAATTTTTTTATTTTATTTAATATGTCTTACACCTTTTTTTGAGCAAAGCTCATGTTAAAAAGGCGGAGACAACGAATGTAGATAACAATTTTTATTTTTATAATTATTTTTTGAATGATTTGCAATGGTAAAAGAGAAGTTTTGAATGCACTGCCCCAACCAACAATTCCATACTGTAGCACTGATTCGATTAAGGAAAAGTAAATAGTTCTTAATATACTAATATTGAAAATGCTTCGAATTCTAATGAAAATGTACACTAATTTTCTTAGTCTCTCAACTAAGGGTGGGTTTAGTCATTTACCGAGAATGCTAAATGCAATGCAATACAATGCTAATTGTAAAAGTAAACGGTGAAATGCATAGAAATTTTTAAATTTCGATCGTTTACTTTTACAATTAGCATTGCATTTAGCATTCTTGGTAAATGAAGAAACCCACCCAGTATCAAGCGGCTATATATTACATATGACGTCATTGCTCTATCTCGGTTACTTTGTCCCGGTAACTAGATGACAGTGGATCCGAGGAACGGGCTATTTTTGGAACCAGTTCCTATTGGATTTATAAAATTGTCACCAATGCTGACTGGGCGAAGCCGAACCAAAAGCCTAGCAGTAAACACAGCGGGTTTTTAACAGCTAGTTTTATATTAATTTACTCGCTTAAAATCAGTGTAGGTACCAATCTAGTTATTATAATTCATAGGAGCATGAAATGTTATTCATTATGTTCGTTTCGTCACCTGTTTTGTTGTATTTTTTGTCAAAATATTTACATGTTTTTTTAAATGTTGTTCATAGCTAACAGTAATAATTATTACGTATGGACGAATTTAGATCGAAGATAAGAATTATAATTGAATTTAAGACACGTAATAAACACTTAGAGGCGTGTCTTTAAAATAAAAAGTATATATATATGAGTTACATTGTACATATATATATTTTCAAAATATATTATTTAATCATTGAAGAAGAAGATAACAATAATAACTTAAACGAAAATGGGAAAAAGAACAAGACATAGAAAAATAGAAAAAGACAGTGGTCGCAACTGGGACTCGAACCCAGATCTCTTGTTTTTTTTTTACATTAACTCCACACAGGAGGCCTATGTCATCTGGGATTCTGTGTGGAGGGTCTTTTTGAGGAGAGGAAGGAATGAACATTGGTCTTGAAGAGACCCATGTTGTAGGAAGGAGGAAACACAGAGGCCGGCAAATCATTCCACAGCCGAGCTGTTGAACACAAGAACGAGTCGAAGAAACGACCCGTTCTCATGTGACAAATGTCAACCGTGTACAAATGTTGGGCACGCGTTTGGCGTGTTCCCCGACTATGCACCGGTGCCGAAGGGATCAATGACGCTAGTTACTTGGAGCATCTTCCATTGTAATACCGGTAGACCAAGGATAGCATTCCCACCCGACGCCTGTGCTCTACTAAAGATTGCAATCCGACTGTTAAGATGGGAGAATCTATTAAGCGGACCGCCCGTTTTTGCACAGAGTCGAGGGTATTTTTCAGGTATTTTGGAGCTCCAGACCAGAAGTGGCTGCCAAATTCAACCGTTGGGCGCACTTGTGACTTGTACAGGGTTAGCAGTTGTGTACTTTTAAAGTATCTGCGGGCCCTGTACAGTACGCCCAGATTTTGGGAGGCTAACTTTACTCTGGCTTCGATGGAGCCTCCATACCTGAGCTGGTTACTTAGGGTTACACCAAGCATATCAATGGAGGGCCTATTCGTCTAACCGGGACGTGCGCGTTAACCAATTTCGCTATTGCCATCTTCTGTCATATCGTCATATTTTTCAATATAATATTTCAAATTTTAGAATTAACAATATTATCTTCAACTATTTTTTTATTAGAATGATTGTTTCCAATAAAAAAGATAGTTGCTCGTAATATGGAAAAAGAATCGACCCGCAACCTTCGGACTGCAAGTCGAGAGCCTTACCCCTCCACCACGGAGGCCTTCATTATGTATGTAGAAGCGTTAATCCTAAATGCGTTTTTTATCGTTTAGTTTTGGTGTGTCAAATACCGGGTTATTCCGTCAAATTCCGTCACTATATTGCCTCCAAAATGAGACGTGTGGTTTTAGATTTTATGAATGATTTTAGATTTTACAAATGATTTTAGATTTTCACGGCAAAAAGTATTTTTGTTATTTGTTTTTGGGGTGTTATGCCGTGTTGCGCTACCTCCTCCTTTAGCCAACGTTTCTGACAGCATTACAGTGTTAATCATCAGGGCAGATGTGTGATGATGAAGTGTAATGATGATCATCTGTCCTGATGATGGACACTGTAACGCTGTCAGAAACGTTGACTAAAGGAGGAGGTAGCGCAACACGGCATAACTCCCCAAAAACAAATAACAAAAAGAAACGTGTTTCATTTATGAAAAACCCAGTACCCCCCCTTCAACGTTCATAATAAATCAGTGATATACATTATAAATAAAAGAGGCCCTAGAGTGCTTCCTTGCGGTACACCATAAATAGCGTCTAGTGAGTTACTCACCGTTTATTCTTTTTGAGATGTTGACTTTACCTGTTATGAAACTCTTTAACCATTCATAGATACAATCCCTAAATTTTGTAATCTTTTGAAAAGTAATTTGTGATTGTAACACTGCACATGAATTTTACAATAGTAAGACTTTTAAAATAATACCTTATTGAGACATTATTTAAGAATAATGAACTTTCGAAAATACGGTGATAAGATACTGTATTATTGCATTACAAAGGCGGTCAATACTAAAAGATAGTATAAAAGATATGGGAAATAATGGACCAGAGATGCTGAGAGAATGGGCCAAGCATTATTGCAAAATACCTTCCAGTTGTTGCTATCGATAACGAAGCCAATGAAAGGGCTTTGAAGTGAAAGGATATTACTAAGTACTGCTGTAACACTGATCACAGATCTAACAGAAGTGTAATCTAATCGATTTAACCCTAGATTAAGGCTCCGCAACTGGGCTTGAAAAGAAGAAGATGGAGAGGAATGTTAGAGGAGAGCGCTAACATTTACAACGACAAAATCGATGCGAAAATATTTAATAAAACACGACTCGTTTAAAATAGAGCAAAAATCTCGCGGAAGCATCTTAAGTATCATTTAAAGAAACATTGCGAATTTTTTCACAAATATAATTTAAAAGATAAAAGAATTATTATAAGCAATAATTATCAGCCTGAAACACTCCTCCACATTGAAAAAATCTTCCGAGAAAAAATACATGACGCCAACGGGACTTGAACCCGTGCCCTTCTGATTGCCGGTCAGCTGCTCTCCCAATTGAGCTATGGCAGCTTATCTTATACCCGCCAAATGATTCAATATATACTAGTGTTTCATTCAACAATTACTGCTTATTATATTTTTTCCACCTGAAAACAACCAACTTTATTTTAAAATAATAATTAATATTTGACAAGTTTAAGTATTTCCCCAATAAATGAATACATAATTTGTCTCGACGCCACCTAGCGACGGATTTAACACTAACAGTGTCTCTGTCGCAAAAATAAAGTTGGTTGTTTTCAGGTGGAAAAAATATAATAAGCAGTAATTGTTGAATGAAACACTAGTATATATTGAATCATTTGGCGGGTATACGATAAGCCGCCATAGCTCAATTGGGAGAGCAGCTGACCGGCAATCAGAAGGGCACGGGTTCAAGTCCCGTTGGCGTCATGTATTTTTTCTCGGAAGATTTTTTCAATGAGGATGAGTGTTTCAGGCTGATAATTATTGCTTATAATAATTGTTACCCTTTGTGCTATGCATAAAAATATTGTCTTAAACGTTAGTTTAGCAATTAAAAATAATAATTAAGATAAAAGAAACTTGTTTTTAATAATTTTTGGAGCATATTTAGCGATTTTTTTATATTGAGGGAATTTCATATAATTTGTGTTTCGGCGCGGGCAGCATCTAGACATTATGAACATATATTTTTTTAAGAGCTTAAAAACTTCAAATGTTTAAGGGAGATATGTAAGAAATCGGTACAAATTCGGGTTGGGGGCCCGAACCCTTCGTCAAATCAAATTTCTGTCGTGTTTTTTTAACCCCTAATGTTGGTGACACACGTAAAGAAAGTATACACAGATGGCACAGAGCATATTCAAAACAAATTTATAAAATATCTTACCTTCAAATTTAACAATAACTTTGAACGCACATTTCAAACTTTGCAACAATGGCGAGCAATAGCTGATTTGACATTTATACACAAAATTTTAAATAATAACATTGACTGTACTGAACTTCTTTCTCCAGTTAATTTTAACATATCTGCCATACAGAACTATTCCACATGCTTAATTACAAGACAAATGCAGCAAGTAATTCGCCAATCAAACATACTGAAGACCATGTAAAGACAACTGGATACTAAATACAAATGTGGAAAAACTACAGGCCGCCTCAGAACAGGAAACCCTAGTGAGGAGGACTGTGAAAAAAATAAAAAAATAATGTGCTTTATAATACCTTAATATAATATAATTTATAAATACATTATGTACAAATTTTGCTATAGATACTATTAAAAAAAAATAATAAAAATAAAATAAAAAATCAAACGTGCTCTTCATATGTTCAATAACATTGACATTTTTTCCGATTCACTGCCCAAATTTAAAAAGAGCGTCATGTCAATAATATAATTTGTTCAATGCACATACATACATACACACATACTCACACACACACACACCTTCCCACTACGCACATCACCCGGTAATTTACTTAATATATGTACCCACCATGAAATATACTTAATAATTTTAAATTGTTTTCACCCATATACATCAGAATTAAATAGACCGGAAGATACAGACGAGGGGGTAAAACCAAACTATGAAGGGGGAAGAGGGGAAAGATGACTGTGATTCGTTATACAATCAATCTGACAGTAAATAGGCATCTCGCATTACAATATCACCATTTAGTTCCTAAAAGCAAAATCTGCTTTGAATGAATAGACCTTTTTACATGGGAGCGCGAATTGCTTGCCACGATAATAACATATTTGCTAAGGCCAAATGCTCGCCCCAAAAAGACTCGCCCCAATACACATAGCAATATTTTGTTGCCGTGTTTAGTTAAAACACTATTACAAATGTTTCATAATTTACTTACCCCTGTAACCAGCGACGAGCACACTGGAGAACCGCCCACATTCGCTATGTGCACATTGATATGTAGATATATTGTATAGAATACGCTACCGTTTTGGCGTTGTATTTCGTTAAATGTATGGATGTTACCTTCTAGCTGTTCACGGCAAGAATGATGACGTCACACATTTTAGATTCAAGCGAGGCTCTATCCCCTCCCCATGGAGCGAGCCGGTTCCAAGGCGGAGCTCCAGCCGGCGCCATGTGGAGGGGGAAATAATACGTTTTTATCACTTAGGGCAGGTCCATGTATATTCATATGTCCGTGTTTTCACCACTGTAATTATTGTACTGTGTTATGAAGCAATTCTTAATATTTGTTATTCTTTCAAGTACTTTCGTAAGCTATAGAAAAAATGATAATGTTGGAGACACTCTCTTGATTTTGATGTCTATGCGAAGCGCGGGGAGCGTTTTTTCCGGTTCCGCTCTACTCTTTGACTTGGAAGCGAGAAGAGCGGCTCGCTTTTAAATCGACGGGTCACACATTGGGAGTGAAAAATGTGCTAATTGTTCGGGAAGGAGTGGAATCAAGTATACGTGGGCGACATTAGATTTTTATTGAATTTAACAATGGTTTTCACACGAAAACCATTAAAACACGCGAGTGAGTTCGTGTAGTTCCGAGGTGGGTGAAATTCTACCGCGTGTTATTGTGGCGGGCGCTCGGTAATTGTAATCGGTAATGATCAGTGCCATCCCGTCGGGATATAAAGCATTACGCAGATAATAATCATTTTTCCGCGGCCGGCGAACCCGCGGAGAACACCATTTCAAGGTTTCGCGCCGTAAGCGAGAGAGAGTGTCGCTACCATTTGGGGAGGGACCGGCAAACCGTAGAGGGTCATGGGTCCCCACCAGCAGTGATCGTTCGGCTCCAAAGCCGAGGCCTGAAGAGGAAGCAGAAGGATCGGCATCCCGCAGAGGGTCATGGGATTCTACCTGATTTAGTCGAGCGGATCCCGAGCTGAGTTCTACCGATGGTGGAGAGAGTCTGGGCCTCCCCTTCGATAGGAACTTACATCAGGCGTCTCCGGGAGAGGCCACAGGGGCCTACTACTCTCAGCCGCAGTCCGGGGGTAGATAGATAGGTTAGGTTAGTTGGATACGTGGTCCCGGGTGAGTCATTATATGTATTATGTTTCTATCACCGGTCCTCCTTTGTATAATATACAATATTTATGTTCTCACTTAATACTGGGTGTACTAGACGTTTGTACATAAACTAAATATAATAGGGAGCTGGCCACAATGACACGCCAATGGAGTTTGGCACGCCAGTGGATTTTGGAATGCCACTGGTCTTTTAAATGAATTTACTACTTTGACAAAAAATGCTTCTAGGTATAATGGCAAAACTGATTTGAGTACTGGATTAAAATAAATATTTTTCACTTTGGAGACTGTGGGAGACTGGGGTTTTTAGGATTTTAGGTTACTGGGATACTGGGAGAGGTAAACTGAATCTAAGACTGATTAAAACACTTGAAAAGAGGTTTGAACTTGGAGACTGTTGGTATCTTGAGTAGGTATTGTTTCTTCTTGGCTGATAGTTTTGAACTGACTTCCTACCGGTTTGACTTCTATTTTTATAGGGCAAACTCAGGTCGGATGTTTGGGGGACAGAACCTCCTTAATTTTTCTAAGGTACTTGTTTTAGGTAATTTCCCTGGTCGCTACGATTGGAAGTCAGCTGTGTTAAAATTATGTGTGATAGTTTTTGCCAAGATTTTACCAACTCAGGATCCCAAAGCTTCACATCATTTTTATTGTGTTTACAAGAAAAGGTACAAGTATACATATGTGATATAAGGTACAATTTTAAACAGTAAATATTTTTCTTAAAGTGCAACAATCACTGATAGACGTCAGTTTTTGGGTTGTTTTTGTAGTACATACTCATTTTTAGGTGATGATGTTTATTTCTTGATCCAAATTATTCCCAATTTCTCGAAATTGAGCTCCAAATTTTTCGGAAGATGAATTCGCTGTCGTAAATATTTACGATTCAGATTTTTCCTTTGTTCAGAATTGACCAATAGTGGCTCGGCTGGTCGCATGGTGGGGGTGACGTAAATAGTCAGCCATTTCCTTGGCGTTGATCATTGCTGTCTGGAGTCCCTTGTGGAAGCATTAGGTGGTTATTCAGATGTGTTTTCCAGTCCAATGAGGCTGCTGCATGTATTCATTATCAATTTCATTTATGTTTTCAATTGATTAGTTAGTTAAAGGACATAATAGCGTTGTAGACAAGTCATTTGGAAGGGGCACCACATGCACATAATTCCGCTAGCCAATAGCAGCTCTCAGATTGTCGTGCTGGCGGCATGGTACTCTGTGGGAGCGTAAATTCCATTCTTGAATTTCCATGGTTGTCAAAAGCTTTCGCGCACTCGTTAGATGCACACGGATTCCTACGACACGTTCCATACACTCCCCTCAGTGCAGTCTCGACTGTGCTCAGCTACTTCGTGGGGCGTGTCCTTTTCCGATGTCTGAGTTTTGAGTCGGGTGTCTTCGCAGAGTGTACAGTTTCATCAGTTGCTGGCGTGGCAGGCAGAATGACGGCGATTTTGACTGCCGGCCTTACGTATATCCCAGTGCTGGTTTGGATCCGGGCAGTTCTGACTTGTCCATCAGCTGCAGGTATTGCTTCGATGATACGGCCACGTGGCCAACTGTTTCGAGGCAGTGCTGGGTCCATGATGATCACTAGGTCATCCTTCTTAATTGGTGTAGTTGGATGGTGCCATTTTTGCCGGACAGCCATGGTAGGTAGGTATTCCCGCAGCCATCGCCTCCAGAAGGTGTCTGCAAGTTGTTGTCCGATGCGCCACTGGCGGCGTAGGCATGTTTCCTCTTCTTTTTTGTCGTAGAAGGATAATTGAGGGCGCTTCCCGGCTGACCCTAGCAAAAAGTGGTTGGGTGTTAGAGGTTCTTCATCACGTGGGTCAACTGAAATGTGGGTGAGTGGACGATTATTTACCACAAACTCAGCTTCTGCAAGTGCGGTGCGTAGCGTTTCTTCTTTTGGTGCTCTTTCCTTTAGTGTAGCGCTTAGGGCTTTCTTTACTGATCGTACTAATCTTTTCCAAGCTCCCCCCATGTGCGGACTTAGTGGTGGTATGAAGTGCCACTCGATGCCCTGGGTAGCTATTGCGTCAATCATTCTGGCGTCTTGACTTATTGACAGCAGGGCGTCCCTCATCTCGGTGTCAGCTCCGTGAAAGTTTGTCCCGTTGTCCGAGTACATGGCTGCTGGTTGTCCTCTGCGGGCGGTCATTCTTTGTAGGGCCATGATGGCCGAGTCAGCAGTCAGTGAAGCGGCTAGTTCTAGGTGAATGGCGCGTGTCGAGAGGCAGGTGAAGATGGCTCCATATCGTTTTTCTCGATGCCTACCGACCGTGATAGCCATAGGACCGAAATAGTCAAGCCCACAGTATGTGAATGGGCGGACGTGATGCATCAGGCGGGATGGTGGTAATGCGCCCATCAGAGGTGGAGTCGGTTTGCTGCGTCGTATGAAGCAAGTGGGGCAGGCGTGCGTTATCTTCCTGCTTGTTGTGCGTAGTCGTATTATGAAGAAATGATTGCGTATTTCTGCTACTGTTTTCTCAGTACTAGGATGATCCGCCTTTTTGTGGTAGTGACTGATAAGAAGTCGAGTGTAGGGTTCGTCGCCGTCCAGTATTATGGGAGTTCGGGCCACACTCTTTGTTCTTTCCAAGGCTTGTAGTCGGTCCCCATTCGTAGTAGGTCATCTGGTCCAAAGAATGGGTTCAGGGAGTTGAGGCGGCTGCCAGCAGGCAGTTTTTGACCTTGTCGGATGATGTGTAGATCAGTTGTGAAAGCGTCTTCCTGGGACCTTTTGATCCATCTGTGTTCTGCTGCTTTTATCTCATCGGCTAGTAGTGGGCCTTCTACTGGTTTATTGGGCCCCATCTTGCATCGTCTGATAAATCGGAGGATCCAAGCTGTGGAGCGAATCAGCCGGTGCCATGAGGAGAACCGCTCTACTGATGGGAGTGCTTCGCCCCTGGTGGACACAAGGCCAACGTAGTGAGGTTTGACTTCTAGTGTCAGATCGTCAGGCCTGTGGGCGGGTGCCCGTTCTTTTGGCCACGCACCCTCCGGGGAAGTGAGAAAGGCTGGGCCAGTAAACCATCTTCCTTCTGGTGTTAAGTCTGGTACCTCTAAGTCTCGTGTTCCTATGTCAGCGGGATTGAGTTTTGTGGGTACCCATTTCCAGTCGGGTATGTTGGTTAGTTCGTCTATTTCCCTTAATCGGTTTGCCACAAAGGTTGAGTAGGCGCGTGGGTCGGTGCGTAACCAGCATAGTACAGTTGTGGAGTCTGTCCAGAAGCAGGTGCGGGATATCAGGGCTTTGCTTTCTTTTTGGATCGTCTGGGCTAGTCTCGCTGCTATGAGGGCGGCTTGAAGCTCGAGGCGTGGAATGGAGAGAGGCTTCAGTGGCGCTACCTTGCATTTACTTGCAAGGAATGTTACTCGTAAGGATCCATCTACTTTTTCGGTGAAGTAGGCCACGGCACAGCAAGCTTGCTCCGATGCATCGCAGAAAAGGTGTAGTGTTACGTTGTTTAGTTTGTTGTAGAGGCAACGTCTCGGGATTGAGATGCTGTTCGTGTGCAACAGATTTAGCCAGTCTGTCCATCTCTGGGCGTGTTCAGGGGCAATGGGTTCATCCCAGCCGACGCTTGAGCGCCACACTGCTTGCAGTAGCATCTTAGATCTGATGGTAAGGCAGGCAACGAAGCCGACTGGGTCGAAGATCTTCATTACTATAGATAATAGTTGCCGCTTGGTAGGTTGTGTGGCCGTGTCGTGGGAGATTGCCTCACGAAATGAGTACAGGAAGCGGTCTGTGGTGGGGTCCCAGATTAAACCAAGCACTCGCTCTGTTTCCGGACCTCCGCTGCTGATTTGTATCGTGGAGCTGGCACGGTCTTCTATAAGTACGCTAGCTAGGGCCGCCGGGCTGTTGGACGCCCAATTTGTCAAGTGGAACCCTCCTTTCGCGAGCAGGGCACTTACACTTTGGGCGAGTGCAGCAGCTTCATTGGGTGTGTCTGCTGCATCTAGGTAATCGTCCATGTAGAACTTGGTGCGTACGGCTTTTGCGGCGGCCGGGTACTCGTGCTCGTATGTTTCAGCCACTTTATTTCGGACGAATTGGGCACTGCTTGGGGAACAGGTGGCTCCGAACATCATCGATGACATTTGATAGGTGTCTGGTTCGTGATGGAGTGATGTCCTCCACAGGAATAGCTGGGACGACTGATCTTCTCGCCTTATTTTTATTTGCAGGAACATTTCTTTGATGTCTGCAGCAATAGCGATGTTTCCTTCCCGGAAGCGTATTATATTCCCCAGGAGGGAGGACAGCAGGTCAGGACCAGTAAGCAGCTGGTCGTTGAGGGAGGTTCCTCGGCATCGGCTTGCGGCATCGAACACCACTCTGATTTTTCCTGGCTTATTTGGGTTGATTACTGCAAAGTGGAGCAGGTACCATTTGCGAGGTGTGGTGGTGGAAGCTTCATGGCTTGATAACTTCTTGGCATAGCCTTTGTTGATAAGTTGATTTATTTTGTCGTTGTAGGCCACTGCTAGATTTTTGTCTTTTTCTAGCTTTTTCTCCAGGGACAGAAGTCGTTTCAGCGCACACTGCCGATTGTCAGGTAACGTGGCTTCTGGTTTGCGCCATAGTAGACCGGTTTCCCACCTTCCTACAGGAAGAAGACGGGTAGTTGCATTCATAAGTGCAATTGCCTGTTGTTCGCTTGCATTGACTCTGGTGGCTGATGTTACTCCGAGGGAGTCGATGGCGAAGTTGGTTTTTACTAGCTCCCTCAACTGTATGTCTGCGGCCGTTTCTGGTTGTAGTGCCAAAGTGGTGGTCGTGTTATTATCTCTGGGGTTGACTCCCCCATGAGCGATCCATCCTAGTGCGGTGCGTGATGCTATTCGCGTAGTATCATTGCATTCACGAACTTCCCTTGACACGATCAGGTGAGCGTTATCTTGGCCTATTAGCAGCTTCGGGACGACCGACCTTCCTTGGGTCTGTTGCTCCGGCAGGTTGAGGTTGCTTATTGTGCTGGCAGATATGTGGAATGTATTACTGTTGCCTGCACCTCGTATTCTTAGTCTCACTCGTTGGGAGAGATTGTCGGAGGTGCACATTCCTTTCGCGCCGTGGATTCGCAGTCCGTGAACTGGGCCGTTTGCTCCGACTTGTATTGCGGTGTCAGCGTCGACAAGTGTTACTGTGGATCCTTCATCCAGGAGAGCGAACACTGACACTTCTTCTTTGTTTGGAGCGCTTAATATGACTGGCGCAATTTTTAATAGTACTCTCTGTCCGGAGTCCTGGCGTCACAAATTGACATTTTCCACGGCGCTTTTTCGTACGAACTCGGGATTATGTAGCAGGGGGTGGTGTGGGGATCTGCAATCTCCTACTTTGCACCATTGGTTTATTTTGCAGCTTCGTGAGTGGTGTTTTTCTAAGCACTTGCGGCATAATCTTCCCGTGCGTACAGTTTCCCATCGGAGTTCAACATCTTTGGCTGCGAATTCTTTGCATTCGCGGGTTTTATGATCGCCGCCACATTGGGCGCAGCTTTCATCAGCAGTTTTTCTTTTTCGGCTTGGTCCAGGGTAAGTATGTTCCTCGTTTACTTTGCGTTTTATGGGGGCAATCTTTTCTTTTGGGCCATCCCTGATTTCTTCTTGATGTCCGGCATGTATTTGCTCATGGCTCAGTAGAAGTCGCATGCGATCACTCTCTTCTTCCTCCTGGTACCCGGCATGTATTTGTTCACGGCGTGGTCGAGATCGTATGTGGTCCACCATTCCACTGTTTGGAATTGCGTTTGACACCTCTTTCAGAAAGGCAGCGAGCTGGGTTATGGTGGCCGGAGCGTGTTGTTTGCGGATCTCGATTAGCCATGCCAGACGCAGGGAACTTGGCATTTTGTCAGTGACGTCATTCATTAATGCAGGATTGGTGAGATAACCTTCGGTTTTCAGGATCCGGAGAGATGCCACCAGGTTTTGTACCGTTCCGGAGAAATCTGCCAGGTCCTCGAGTGATGCCTCGGTCGTGAGGTAAGGTAGTTTTTTAACCTTGTCTAGCATAAATTTTGCTATGGAGTTAGCGCTGCCGTATCGCTGCTCGAGGACGCTGATGATCTCTGGGACTTGCGCAGGATCCATTAGTAGGGGACCCACGGTATCTCGTGCCTTGCCTTTGAGGGCGCGCTGCAGCCGAATGAGATTTTCACTCGGAGTCATTTGGCAGGTGGCGGTGGATTGAGCGTACTGTGCCTTCCAGGTGGGCCACTCAAGGGGGTCTCCGGAGAAGGTAGGCAAATCTTTTGCTGTGGATTGCCTGGCAATGAGGGCAGCCATTCTTGAATCATCTTCTAATGTGCGGGGGCTATCTTGCTTTCTGGAAGAGCGAAGGGCCTCTGCCATCACAGAGGCGATCTGGGCCAGTGGGTCGTTGCCATGCTGCAACCATTCTCGGGTGTGCCGTGCTGTCTGATTGGCTGTGTGCGGTGGTGTAAATAATGGGGAATCCTGGCCGGAGGAGGCTGGCTGATGCTGGTACCCTGCTGTGTTGTAAAGTGGGCGCTCGGGTCCGATATGGCTGTATTCGGCCGTAGGGATGTTCTTCGCAGGGCCCGTCAGTAGTGTGTACTCTTGGGTGGCGGCGGCGGCGTATCCGGTTGGATCGGTTACAGCAAATTCATTGGTAGGCTGACCGGCTGGTGTGTCCATTTGAGTAGTTGCATATCTCGTTGCAAACTCTTCGGCCGGCTTGTGAACTTGAGTGGCATATCTCGTTGCAAACTCATTAGTAGAAGGGCCGGTTGGTGCATGCACTTGAGTAGTTGCATATCTCGTTGCAAACTCTTCGGCTGGCTTGTGTACTTGAGTGGCATATCTCGTTGCGAACTCATTAGTAGAAGAGCCGGTTGGTGCGTGCACTTGAGTTGTTGCATATCTCGTTGCAAACTCTCCAGTAGACGGGCCGTCTGACGTGTGTACTCGAGTGGCATATCTCGTTGCGAACTCGTTCGTAGACGGGCCGGTTGGTGCCTGGGTTTGAATTACTGCCTGACCGAGGTTGGCTCGCAGGGTCGGGCTGGTTGGTGCGGGCTCCTGGGTAGGTTGGCTGACTGCTTGGCGTGTTGCAGCGTTCAGGGCTGCGAGCAGATTGGCTGTCTGCTTGGCGTGACGTCTGTTCCGGATGCGCATCTCTCGGCGCAGCAATCGCAGGGAGTCTTCAGTTGATTCAGAAGTTGTTTCGCTGCTTTTACTGTTGGATCCGTGGAGGCTCTTGGCGACACATTCTGGAGCAGGTTGGTCAAGAGTGATGAGGTCAAGGTTCCTGGCAGGGTTCGCACCAGATAGATCGTGGCGGGTTCCGCTGGATGGCGTCTCATCGATGTCTACGGTGCGTGGGCCCGGGGTCCGACGGGGTGCCACTGGCATGTTTCGGCTTGTTCCCGGGGCGTTAGGTTTAGACAGCGATGTTTCGGAAGATGTCGGGGTCTTACGGCCACTGCGAAGAGACGGCATTTCCACTGGGTAAGACTGAAGGCGTGTTATGTGTAGATCCGGCTCGAAGGACCAAATGTACTAGACGTTTGTACATAAACTAAATATAATAGGGAGCTGGCCACAATGACACGCCAATGGAGTTTGGCACGCCAGTGGATTTTGGAATGCCACTGGTCTTTTAAATGAATTTACTACTTTGACAAAAAATGCTTCTAGGTATAATGGCAAAACTGATTTGAGTACTGGATTAAAATAAATATTTTTCACTTTGGAGACTGTGGGAGACTGGGGTTTTTAGGATTTTAGGTTACTGGGATACTGGGAGAGGTAAACTGAATCTAAGACTGATTAAAACACTTGAAAAGAGGTTTGAACTTGGAGACTGTTGGTATCTTGAGTAGGTATTGTTTCTTCTTGGCTGATAGTTTTGAACTGACTTCCTACCGGTTTGACTTCTATTTTTATAGGGCAAACTCAGGTCGGATGTTTGGGGGACAGAACCTCCTTAATTTTTCTAAGGTACTTGTTTTAGGTAATTTCCCTGGTCGCTACGATTGGAAGTCAGCTGTGTTAAAATTATGTGTGATAGTTTTTGCCAAGATTTTACCAACTCAGGATCCCAAAGCTTCACATCATTTTTATTGTGTTTACAAGAAAAGGTACAAGTATACATATGTGATATAAGGTACAATTTTAAACAGTAAATATTTTTCTTAAAGTGCAACAATCACTGATAGACGTCAGTTTTTGGGTTGTTTTTGTAGTACATACTCATTTTTAGGTGATGATGTTTATTTCTTGATCCAAATTATTCCCAATTTCTCGAAATTGAGCTCCAAATTTTTCGGAAGATGAATTCGCTGTCGTAAATATTTACGATTCAGATTTTTCCTTTGTTCAGAATTGACCAATAGTGGCTCGGCTGGTCGCATGGTGGGGGTGACGTAAATAGTCAGCCATTTCCTTGGCGTTGATCATTGCTGTCTGGAGTCCCTTGTGGAAGCATTAGGTGGTTATTCAGATGTGTTTTCCAGTCCAATGAGGCTGCTGCATGTATTCATTATCAATTTCATTTATGTTTTCAATTGATTAGTTAGTTAAAGGACATAATAGCGTTGTAGACAAGTCATTTGGAAGGGGCACCACATGCACATAATTCCGCTAGCCAATAGCAGCTCTCAGATTGTCGTGCTGGCGGCATGGTACTCTGTGGGAGCGTAAATTCCATTCTTGAATTTCCATGGTTGTCAAAAGCTTTCGCGCACTCGTTAGATGCACACGGATTCCTACGACACGTTCCATACACTGGGTTTTAATAGCGAAGTCCGACACCCTACTCCTTTCCAGGATTGTCATATTAAGATTGCCCACGCCGTGAAGGGAGAGTCTCGTGCCTGCCGCAGATTGACATTCCACGACTATATAGTCGTGGATTGGCGTCCAAAGGTTCAATCCGAACCAAAGTTGATTTGCGGTTAGCGGGAGAGAGATGAAATTGACTGGCATCTGATACTTACAGTCTCCCACGCAAACTGCGTTTACATAGTAGATAGCACCTCACTCATTCTACCTAATTAACATGCTATTTAACAAATGACTCTCTGAAATGAGTAATTAGCAACTTAACAATGTACTAAAAGTAGTAGTTAACAACTGTTGGTTTCTGTTTATAAATAAACTAGCAGACCCGGCAACACGTTGCTGTGGCTAACGAAACACAACGCTACTACCCAACCTTTATAAAATCCACACCACCCGCTTGCCAACTGCCCTCTGCTTGAATTGAATATTTGAATTTCTTGGCTTTTCTCTACTATAATAAGCATGTATTATACATATTACTTCCCCTTGAATCACTCTATCTATTGGTGAAAACCGCATGAAAATGCGTTGCGTAGTTTAAAATATCTATGCGCACATACATTTTGAGCGACTTCGTTTTATACTATTTTTATTTTTTTATTTTAAATACATAAACGGCTATACTGCCTTTTATAAATAAACATATAATAGAGTACAAAAGAAGAAAAATAATATCATTACATAGTAGTAGTTTTAAACTTTAAAATAACATACAATTATTTTGTGTATCACAACAATAAATAACAAAAAAGAACAATGAGAAATATCATCATTTCATTTAAACATGTCCATATTGCGTATATAAAGTTACATTATGGAAAAATAATTTTTGAGTGCATGTTTATATTGAGCTAATTTTAAGAAATAAATGTCGCCGATGTTAGCATATTCATTTCCCAAAATGTGTAATCGACTGATTGGTGAGTAATAATGTGATAATGTATGTGTGTTATTATAGTAGAACGGTAGAGTCAGTCTATTGTTAGCGCGACCAGGGCAATGAAATCGTATTAGTTCTATTAAATCAGGGTTATCCAGGACCGAGTGAATTATTTTATATAATATTAATAGATCACAGATTTTTCTGCGATCTGATAAATTTACGAGATTAGTCCAGTTTAAATTTTTTATATAGTCGCTATCACGGACATAGGAATATATGGACCTGCCCTAAGTGATAAAAGCGTATTATTTCCCCCTCCCCATAACGGTTCCATGGAACCGTCTGGGCTTACGAGAGCCGCCTCACTTGAATCTACAAAACGTGACGTCATCATTCTTGTTCTGACCAGCGCCGAAGTCACATAGTACATTTTACGAAATAACAAGGCAAAAATGGTAGCTTGTGCTATGAAAACGTGTAAAAATAGAAGTGAAAAGGAGAATAAACCAAAATGTCGTATTACATTCCATAGGTAAGCATGATTTTACTTTATTTTAAGCTTATTCGAATTATATTATAATATTATCAGTTTTGTAACATATACTATCATGAACGTGTTTACACACAGCCGTAATATGCGTGGGATGGCGTATTTCAGCATATCGCTCGCCATATATTCCGATTGGGAATGTACGGCGAGCGATACGCCGAAATACGCCATCCCACGCATATTGCAGTTGTGTGTGTGTGAACACGTGTTAACGCTCAGAGAGCGTATTCACTTACAGCTATAATATGCATGGCGACGTAAACACACAGCCGTTTGAAAAAGAATCAGGGATGTGCCTTCACCTTTTGCGCTCTGCTAAAATATCTAATTGTATAATTTGGAACGTCTATCTTTTCATGTGTTATTTCTTGCTGGAAATCCGTCGTATTAATAAAGGATAATAAACCAATAATTTTTAAATTCATCATACTTTAAGGGCCTTATTACTAAACGAGTTTTGAATTTTACGCAACTCATAAACAACCGTTAATATAAGATAAATAGTTGGTTAAAATAAGATAAATAGTAAGGGGTTAAAGGTGGAATAAAGTATGGTTTTATTTATTAGGCCGTATTGTATATTTTGCTTTCTTAATTATGTACTCCTTCGTGGTATGTTTAGAAGTAAAATGTAGATACAGTGAGCATGTTTGGAATGAAAAATGTACGTGTCATTTTGCTGTCCGATGATATTTTTTATCAATCAAAATTTAAAATAAAATATTTTTCTATCGCACGTCGCCACCGATTATATTATCTTTGGATCACACTGTCACGTCTCAGCGGACCACGTGTTAGGTAAGCGCGTTGTTTCGTATGTACGGTACTGCTGGAACGAGAACGAGTGCATATCGCGTAATGCTCTAGGTTATTCCGAGTATGTATATGTATGGAAAACACGTTTTTTGTTTTTAATTGAAAAAGTGTCATCGGACGACAAAACTACATCTAAATTTTGATTCCAAATACTCTTAGGAATCGCTGGTAAAAGCTGTGTGTATAAAATTTCATTTGTTTATGAGTTGTTTTTCTTTTCTATTATCTTCTTAAAAGTGAAATTTTATTATTTTCTTAAAGATTTCCCAAAAACGAAGACTTGAAGACAATGTGGCGACTTTCATCCGGTAAAAGTGAGCAGACAAGTGTTCGTAACCTTCGTATCTGCTCAGAACATTTCAAAGAGACAGATTTTATAATAAACAAACAGGGCACACGTGTGCTACGTGTAGGTGCGATTCCATCGGTCTCTTTATCACCTGTTACAGAAAGAATTATCGTTAGTATATAAATTCTTTAATGACTAATAATTCTTTTTTGTAGTTATTCATTACATGTAATTATTTAAATTTTATTATCTATCCATTTCAGAAATTAAGCGACAACTTCTCTGAGAAATCATATGTATGTCTTTCTCTAGCTGATGAAACGATCAATAATACTTATGGATGGATGAACCCTCAAGAGGATTCTGATTTTTCTCTCGTTTCTTGCGCACCTGCTCTACACAGCACACACGTCGTGAGTTCATTCTTATATATAATTATCCTTTAAATTAATATTTTATTGATAGTGCATGTCACCAATTTGTAATAAATATGTAAATTATCGAATTGCAATAATGATTATATACCTAATATTGTCAACTTTGTCTCGTTTCGAAAAGGAATGCGAACCAGAACCTATGACTATGTGCTTGACGGAGATCGAGGCCGTAGCTGCAGCTGCTCAGTCATGTGTGCTCGTCAGTTGTATGGTACCCACTACTATTCCAGAAAGCATTGTGAGTACCAATTGATTATTGACCTTTGATGACTTCAAAAACACATTGTACTATTATGTAGTGTGCGGACCACTCTAGTAACTGACTAAATGTTTTTATACCCAAAAATATAATATTATGTCTCTATTCCCCAGATTCAGGAACCCCAACCCGTCTTTATGGAAGAACCACTTATTATATCAAAAACCACTCAAAAAAATAAACCAATTGAAGTCAATTACAAAAAAATGGAAAACTTATTATTAGAAAGTAAGTTACTAATTAGAAAATTAAAAAAAATTAACGTTGTTTATAAACGTAAAATCTCGCAACTTACTTGCAAACTGGAAAAATGTAAATCAAATCCAACTTCACATGACGATATTTTAGCTAATTCTAAATGTTTTGAGCTCGTTAAAAGAGTAGTAACGAAAAACAAAAAGCTTAAGTTATCTCGAAAATATTCCGCATCACTTAGAGCATTTGCTTTTACCCTTAACTTTTATTCTCCCAAAGCTTATCAGTACGTTCGAGAATATTTTGATTTTTGCCTTCCTGCCCCACGAACATTGTGCAAATGGCTTCAAGTGATTGATGGACGACCTGGTTTTACAAAAGAGTCTTTTCGTGCTTTGGAGTTAAAAGCTTCGTCTACAGGATATAAACTTGTTTGCAATTTGGTCATAGACGAGATGGCCATAAGACAACTTGTGGAGTGGGATGGAAATAATCATCATGGCTACGTAGACTTTGGATTTGGCGGAGACAAACTCCACCACGGTCAGTCCGTTGCAAAAGAGGCACTCGTTTTCATGATTGTTGCTATAAACGCCAATTGGAAAGTACCCGTTGGTTACTTTCTTGTGGATGGCGTATCTGGTCGGCAAAGAGCTGACCTGGTGCTTGAGTGTTTAGAGGAAGCTGATAAAGTGGGTATTGATATTGTGTCCATGACGTTCGATGGTTGTCCCTCCAATATTTCTATGGCTAAGATACTTGGTTGTTCATTAGAGAATAATAACTTGAAACCATCCTTCATTCATCCGGTTACTAAAAAGGAAGTGGCCATTTTTCTTGACGCTTGTCACATGCTGAAGCTAGTGCGTAATGCATTCGAAGCAAAAAAGATATTGATTGATAGTAAAGGACATGAAATAAATTGGAATTATCTTTGTAAATTGAATGAGATTCAGGTGCGTGAAAAACTCCACGTCGCAAATAAATTAAGGCCAATTCATATTGATTTCCATAACAACAAAATGAAGGTAAATTTAGCCTCACAATTATTTAGCAACAGCTGTGCGAATGCTTTAGAATTTTGTAGAAACGATTTAAAACTAAAAGAATTTGAAGGTGTAGAAGGAACCGTATTCTTTTTAAGACTGATTAATGATTTATTTGATATTTTAAATTCGCGTAATTTGCATCAGTTTGGTTTTAAAAAGCCAATAAATGCCGAAAATCACAGTACATTTTTAAAATTTTTGAGCAAAGCCATATATTACTTACAAAATATACGCATTGCAGCAAACAACAAAAATATTATAAATACGAATCGAAAAACAGGTTTCCTCGGTTTTTGTATTTGTATAGAAAGCACAAAACGGTTGTACAATACTTTAATAGAAGAGAAGCAACTATTAAAATACATACCTTTGTATAAATGCTCACAAGACCATTTAGAATTATTTTTTTGCAACGTTAGATCGGCTGGAGGATTTAACAATAACCCAACAGCTCGGCAATTTATGTCTATTTATAAAAAATCGCTAGTTCACATGGAACTAAAACAAACAACAACAGGCAATTGTATTCCGTTTGAACAAATTTCAGTTTTAAACTGTTCATCAGCAATAGAAAGAATAAATATGACATCCGGTACATATTTTAAAAACTCTAGCGACAATGACGATAGCTTATGTTATTTTGACGAAATAGATAATTATTTAAGCCAAGACTTAGTTACCGTTCAATTTAACCTCATTGTGGTGACATACATTTCAGGGTTTATCGTTCGACACTTAGGAAAAAAACTACACTGCAATCAGTGCATTAACGCTCTGTTTTCGAATGAAATATACCCGGAACATAGATTGATTGTAATTAAAGACAAAGGTGGATTACTTTATCCTTCAAAGGATGTAATTGATGTTTGTTGGAAAACAGAAGTTCTCTTAAAAAAACTTCTGTCACAAAGTGGAGGAACCGTTATATCACCAAAATTTAAAAAATCTTGGATTGTAGGTAAAATTTTAAAGGCATTTCTAGCTACAAACATATTTCATTCATTATATAGTCATCAATTCGATCAATTTCCTACCGAAAATCACATTCACAACCTAATAAGAGCTATTGCTGACAAATACACCGATGTTAGACTACATTATTTTTCAAAATTGATGACTAATTCAGGGAAGTCGAAAAGACAAGTTTATACGAAAGCGATTTTATTTTCTGGAAAATGAAATGGCTATATTTATTAAATATTTTTTTTTTCATTTTCACAAAAGGTTTAGTAGTAAACAATAGGTTGCCACAAATAATTATTTGAATAATAATAAAATAATATCATGACATAAAAAGTTGTTTTAAGCATCGAAATTTTTACCTGTTATGTTGTCTTTGGTATACTCATTTGCTAAACTATGCCGATGTCATCTGTGTAAAAATTTAATTGTAATTAATTTACCATTTACACAACGGTGTAATAGAAAAAATAATAATAATGTTAATTTCAGCAACTTTTCTACATTAAAATAAAATATAATAATTAATTTAATTCCCGGCAACCCGGGCGTTTATTGAATTTTTTTTTAGTTAATGTTAGTAAGTTACCCGCCTCACTAGACAATGTTTATTCTGTTTTAATTATTGTTTATCGCATTAGGTTGTTTTCGATCGTAAGAAAATATGTCATTTTTAAATCAAATTTTAGACGTATTGTCTCTTTTCTACCAAAAATCATAAATCGATTTCGAAATATTGTTCTTTTATCTAGATAACGCATGTTTTAAATTTTGAGAAAAAATGGTAATTTTTAGTATAATAAGGTTATACCATGGGTCTTTGGCAGATTTGTTGAATTTTGAAACGAAAAATCTTATTTTCCAAGACGTATTTTATATTATGTAATCATACATTATTGTAAATCAATACGTTATCTAGTAAACGCATATTTCAAAATTTTAATTTTAGATGAAATTAAATCTTTGAAAAAAATATCCGAACACTTTGACGAAAATTTCTTTGATTTGTCTATCTATTTACGGTCTTACAAATTAATATATTTTTGCACATTTATTTTGCTTAAATATTATTGAAAAATTATAAAAACTTAATATATTATAAAAATGATAAAAAAATAATTACAAAAAGGACATAATTTTAATAGTTTTGTCATCACGCCTTTCAACATTTTTGGATGTCGGAATAAATTAAAGCAAATTTGTAATGAAATAAAATTGATATTGAGTTATAATTTAAAAAGCTGGTAAAGAGAATAATTAATCTTTCTCATTGAAACCGCCTTGTACGATCGTAAGAACATCTGGCTGGTTAAAAGCCCTTAGCCTATCAACTGTGGGAGGGACTCCGGAGTCCTCCAAACTAAAATTGATGAAATTTCTTTAAGCAATTTTTACCCTTGTTTACGTAGGAACTGTAAGAAGAATAAGGTCAGAATAGCTTTCGCTAAATATTTCATTAGAAAATATTTTTTATTTGATATACACAGCTTCTCTGACGGTGTTGGAATAAATTATCTTTTTTATCTTCTTTTTTTATAAATGAAAGCGTACAAGAGTCCCAACTGCCCTCAACTGTCTGGAGCCAATGAGACTATGGCATCCCCAATTGGGGTATGTTGTGAGGTTGAAGGTAGTGGGGAGTGGTAGGAGATTGTGAAGAGGACGATGGGGAAATCTGGCTCTTCAGATCTGATCAATGATAGTATTCTCCACTCTAGAACGTGCGGTAAACATTTAAAAATTATTTTTAATTAGTAAATTGTGAAATAATTCAAATTTTTAATTTGCACGTTGGGTTTCGAACCCGTGACCTTCCGCTTGCTAGTTGAGAGCGTTACCCCTCGACTACGGAGACCTTCGTATCTATGATTTTTCGGCGTGTAATTTTTTCTCAAGGTCACGGCCGTCATCACAGTCAACAGATTAATACCTTCTTACTATGTTGGCTCATCTTTTTAATATATTTATATTCAGCTGTTATTATTGTACTGTTTTTAGCATCGGTAATATAACTCCTGTAGGTACATGTTATGTTGTTTTCTCTTAAGCTGTGCTGTTATTTTTGTACGTTATTTAAACCTCTGTAAGTTGTTTATTGAATGCTGTTCTCACAAATATAATGTTATCCTTAACCCTTTTTGTCTTTTTCTTTTCTCTTCTTCCATTGTCCATAGACAATGTAAGAAATAATTTAATGGAAGTTATATATATTATATAAATATTATTTCTTTAAACAATATTATGCATAGTCTGAGAATACTGTTACTGTGTCGGTGTAGGTATATAATGCTGTTTTACTAAGTTTCTGCTGATATATGTTTGCTTAAATGTACCTAAACAAAAAATATTATTCCCAAAAAATAAATAAAAAGTACCTTCGTCGTCAAAATATTCCAATTAATACCCCACTCCTGGCTACGCACGATTCGATTTGCAGAATCCAGATAAGTCGGGAGGTTTAGGGGGGAGGGGGGAAGTTGTTGCCTATACACAATGCGTCGATGTGGTGGTGAGAAGTACCTATCTATGTAAATCTGGTCACTAAACACGCCTAAAGCCATTTCAAGCAGTTGGGGCGATACTAAGAGTATCTACAAAAAGGAGCAAATAATAATGAAACTGCTGCGTGCTACGTATTATTGTAATTAAATAACGTGTGAAATAATTTAAGTAAAATAATTTTAATTAAAAGAGATAATTACATTATTTTTATTAACTAGCAGACCCGGCCACACGTTGCTGTGGCTAAAGAAACACAACGCCATTACCCAACCTTTATAAAATCCTCACCACCCGCTTGCCTGCTGCCCGCTGCCTGAATTGAATATTTGAATTTCTCGGCTTTTCTCTACAATAAGCATGAAATATACATATAAAACTTTCTCTTGAATCACTCTATCTATTGGTGAAAACCGCATGAAAATCCGTTGCGTATTTTAAAAGTTCAATGCGCACATACATTTTGAGTGACTTTATTTTATACTATGTAATTATAGCAACAGAGCGGTTGTGATAACCCTAAAATATGTCGATCATCACGAATGTGGGCGGTTCTCGAATGTGCTCGTCGCTGATTACAGGGGTAAGTAAATTATGAAACATTTGTAAAAGTGTCTTAACTAAATACGGCAACAAAATAGTTGTCTGTGAAAAGATGCGAACTTTACTTTGCTTATTCAGACTTCACAAATATCTTAATAACGTAGCGAGCAATTCGCGCTCCCACGTAAAAAGGTCTATTCATTAAAAAGCAGATGTTATTTTTAAGAACTAAATGGTGATATTATAATGCGAGATGCCTATAAACTGTCAGATTCATTTTTAAACTAATCACAGTCATCTTCCCCCTCTTCGTACCGCCATAGTTGATTTTTCCCCTCACCTTTAAGTACTTGTCTATTGAATTTGGATGTCTATGGTCGCTATAATTAAAAAAAAAAAAAAAAAAAATAACAAATTATAGTCCACGGATTCTCTTGGAATACCTAATTTAAAATTAATATACCTAAAGAATCTATGCTGGACTTTTTCAATCGCTTGAATATGGATATTGTAATGTGGAGCCCAAATCGTAGAATTATATTCTAAAATGCTTCTCACTAGCGTTATGTATAAAATGCGAATAGTATCAATGTTACAAAATTGTTTGGTTATTCTAATAATAAATCCTAAAATCTTCATTGCTCTATTAATAATATTATTTATATGGCTAATAAATGTAAGTTAATGTAATGATAATGATGATTAATAAATAAGATACAAGATAAAAGATCATCGCAGGCACAATATCGCTCTCCATACAATCTCATACAGACCTAAGCAAGTGATGTGTTCCAAGCTCAAAGTTATACGCCGTAATCGCTGCTGGGGCGATATGCGAAAAGTTATGCGACCGCCTCTCCGCCGTAAACAGAAGAGGGGGCCATTTTAATTGCGGAGCGGCGTAAACATGCGGATGACAGCTGTCAAGTTAACAGATCCAGTACAAAGAAATGACATTTCGCGGCAGCTCTCCCACTCAGCTGCCCCTCTTCTATCATAGGAAGAAATATTTGATAGCGTAGTGTGACGGTACAACACATATACGCTCGCGGTTCAACAGATAAGTGTTTGCGCTTTTAACGCTGTGTGTGAAACTAGCTTAAATGGCGATTTTAATATTCCCGCGGCAAAAATAGTACAAAACGTACGTTCTTTATCACAATAATGCTGTATCTCTTTCTTATACACTAAATAATAGCGAGACAAACAATGCACGTATGTCTGCTTCCTCCAAAGGACAAAAAATCAATTATTATCGTACATCTCCCTCCTTTGTAATAGCGTGAATTAATGAACGCGTGGCAGGCCGGAACGGGAAAAAATGGTTAAGGGAGAAGTAACCTAGACCTCTCTCGCCTTGCACCGCAGTGGGAGGGATGGATTCATACGTCCGTCACTCCTGGACATATCGATCTCCAGATTCCTACCATCCCTTACACCTTTTCCTTTCCCGATCTTCCTCTCCTTCCTATCCTTAAAAAGAACCCTCCGGACATCATTCTCAAAGCTGGCATGGGTCCTGACGTCAATTTTTTTCTCAAGGTTTCCTATGTGGAGTTAATGTAAAAAAAAAACAAAAAAATGTGCATGGCTGCTTTTAATTTGATAATGCCTTCGGAAGACGAGACAACTGTTACGCGTAATAATAATTATATAGTCCAGTGGTAAGGCTCTTGACTAGCACTCCGAAGGTAGCGGGATCGAATCCCGGCGAGGCAAATAAATTTTATTTGATTAATTTGTGTTATTTCACAATTTATTAATTTAAACTAATATATAGTATACTTGCGGCACGTTCCAGGGTGGAAGACCACCATTCAGAATTGAAACGTTGCTTGAAATGGCTTTAGCCGTGTTTGGTGACCAGATCTGAATAGCCAGGCACTTCCCCACCTTCCTCTTCCCTATCTCCTTCCCCTCCCCACTACCTTCAGCCTCACAACATACCCCAATTAGGGATGCCATAGTCCCACTGGCTCCAGACGGGAGCAGTTGGGACTCTTGTAAGGTATTCATGTAAAAAAAAAACGCTGTAAATTATTAATTTTAAGCATTCATTTTTCGTATATTACAAATATTCATTTTTGTATATTAAGAACAATCAATCAAATTTGGTACCTAACATAGGTACCTATTTAAAATATCATGTGATATATTATGTGATCCATTCTAATGTTTCCTTAAAACTATAAATGTATTTACAAATATTTTCTTAGATATTATGTACTTATATTAAGAATGTTTAAATTGTTAGAACCTGCAGACAAGCTGCCATATGACAGCTTTGTGGGTCTACTCAAAATTTTTTGTACAAAATGTATTCTGTAATTAAATAAATAAAAAATAAAAAAAAGTAAACCACATTAAAAAAAAAAAAAAAACGTCTATAATTTAAAAAATCCAGAGACAATTCATTTTACTGCTAAATTTAATTTAATCAAACGCGCGAACTGTCAAACGTGCGAAGTTAAAATAATTCGTTAAGTTTTATTAGATCTTCTTAATTTTTTTTCCGTAAGAACCTTCCACAAAATATTAGAAAAGTTAAAAAAAAGATGAATGAAGTAGGTAAAGTCGTTCTGAGGTTTTTGCGTGACCAAGGGAAACAGGGATTCATTTTTATATATATAAAACAATCTCAACCAAGTGAGGTCATAATCAAAGCGACCAATGAGAGCAGACCTCGTGTAATTTCCGTTTCATATCTCAACCAATAGGTGACCAGATCTTAAGTGATATCATTATCAAAACGGTCAATGAGCGCAGTTGGTGCGTCGCAGGTGCAGTAATCGTCATTTCCGTTTCATCCGAAATCCAAATCACAGCGGTGCTATAGAAGTTTCACTTCAATAAAAAAACGAGTGTGCTTTAGACCACACAACTGAAGTAAAACTTCTGATAAATATGATAGGAAGAGAGAAAGAAAATGTGCGCGCGCACTGCTCTCTCTTGCTCCTACAGTGTGATACAGACAATAGGCCTGCACTGTGTAACGTAACTGGCTATGAGAGAAAGAGAGAAAGAAAATGTGTGCTCGCACCTCTCTCTCTTGCACCTACAGTAATATACGAAGCGTTCGCCTCGCTTTTCGTAACGCTCTTGTCACGCATTCGCCAGTTTACTCCCCAAGCCAAGCGTGTGAAAAAAAGTTTTACTTCAATAAAAACTAAAGCGACTTTTACGGTGCCTATTACTTATATTCGCGACGACGACGCCCGAGGAAGACATGGCACGATCAAGTGAATCAGATCTCATGTGAGTGAGGCAAAGAGTGTGTGCCAAGACCGAGTTGTTTGGCGGTCCGTCCTCTCTGCCTACCTAAACGGTGTGATGGTTAGTTAGTTAGTTAGTTAGCGACGATATAAGGCCCCCTAAAGGTGCGATTCCGTGCCACGCAGCAGTCGGCAGACGGCAACAGCAGACGGCGACTGCAGTGCCGCCGACGGCAGGCGGCACGCGCAGGTTCCAAAGTCGACGGCATTGACGGCACTGCAGTTGCGTCCGCTGCGTACTGCCGACGGTTGTGTCTTCCATTTAAAATTATGAATAATAAAATGCTGCAAGTGTTATTGCAAGAAGAAGAAGACGACGATGATTTATTATTGTATTATTATTCAAGTAGAAAGCCTATACTGCCAATGTACTTAAATAGATTGGAAGAAGGCGCTTATGAAACTTTGATAAAGAGACATCTAAATGAGAGTGAAGACATTTTCAGAAGTAATTGTCGTTTAAATAAAATTGAGATCTTGAGCGATTTCTTTCCAAACGTTTTCTCTTATCCTTTGATCTTTATAATGAACATTCTTGCAATCAAATAAGCACGGATTTTTAGACACCAAATTAATAAGACTCTCGCTTTCTCCGTCTGTCAACACGTCCATTGTGTCTGAAGTCGACGGCAGTACTATGTTTGCACCCGAGTGCCGTCTGCCGCCACGCGTCAGTCATCGACGGCAAGTGCCGCGCGGCACTTGTAGTGGTGTGTCGGAAACGGTCCAATACAAGTGCATAGAGTTAAGTAGTGCCGTCTGCCGTCGGCGGCACTGCAGTCGCCGTCTGCTGTTGCCGTCTGCCGACTGCCGCGTGGCACGGAATCGCACCTTAAGAAGGCACACATTTTTGGTTTCTGGCTTCGTTTTGAGGCTTTTATCATTGTTTCTGTTATTAATGCATATTACGGTATAACCCGGACAACAATCTGGCTTCAGAAAGTGCATGTAAATTGAAGAAACCACACTAAAAACATAAATAATGAATATGCGAGACTCCGTGGGCCAGTGATTACGATCTGTAAGCAAGTCTGTGCCGGGTTCGAAGCCATTGTTCCCCGGAGTTCACACTTTCTTCGGTCCAAACAATCGGATATTTAATTACTAGGAGGTAAAAAACTGAAAACAAAGGTTCATTTTGTCTGCTTTTCTAATTGATATGCAGGTATTATTAAAAAGAGGTATAAAACTGAGAGAATGCTAATATTAAATATATTAGTTAATGAGAAATAAGTAATCTTTTTTTTTTTTTAATTATGAAACTAATAATAAAATCAACGAGTTGTAACTAGATGAAAAACTGAGCTTTTTTCACTATTTTTTTGAAGTGAAAACTTCTTTAGCACCTTTGTGATTTAAAACTCGATGAAACGAAAAATAGTGACACTAAAAAGGGACAAACACAATATACATACAGCTATAGGATTTAGCCTGCGAGAGAATGAGATAGTATAATCGGTCTCCTATTTGTGCGGTGCTTCGTAGCCTATCAATCTCCCCTTTGTGCGGTTCTCTCTCTCAAGAGTGGGGAGATTTTGTTTTTTGAAGGTTTCACTTCTACCACGTGTGAATTGCACACTCTGATTTTTGAAGTGAAAACTTCTTTAGCACCGTTGTTATTTTAAACTCGATGAAACGAAAAAACGACAGTAAAAAGAGACAAACACATACATCTATAGGATTTAGCATGCGAGAGAATGAGATAGAATATTCGGTCTCCTTTTTGTGCGGTGCTTCGCAGCCTATCGGTATCCCCCTTTGTGCGCTGCTTCGTAGTCTCTCCACTCTTGTCTACTTTAATTTTCTGGTGGTTTCCTGCGTTTGCCAAGTGTGAATTGCACACTGTTTGGTTTCCCAATAAACCAAAATAAAAAAAAATATATATGTTGACGCAACTATGTATACCTATCTATATACCTTGTTCCATTTTTCTACCCATCCTTTTTTTACCACAATTACCTGTCCCTACTGACAATATTACCTACCATACAACAATAAAATCAATATGTCCGGCAGTCTGTTAAAAGAAACTGTGCAACGAACAACATTATTCTTTAAGTTTTATATAACATCGACCAGTTTATGGAAGCTTGTGCAGTGAGTGATTTAGTGCTCCCTCAGACCCATAATATTGAGCAGAACATCGACCATAAGGGGTAAGTCAGTTTCCTTCTCCATTCATATGTTTACCATTTCCCATAGTTGTGTCAAAGTGTTCACAAGCATAACATTTTTTTTATATATTGATACAGTCCACTCCACGTGTCGCATTTGCGATACTATTATTTATATAAAAAAATCAATTCCCTGGCTGTTACTAGATTTATGTATTTTTAGTAGAAAACGAATAATATAGACCTGAAACTGAGAATACTCCTCATCAAGACCTATGTATGGAGTATCTTGATGTACGGCTGCGAAACATGGTGCCTATCCGAAAGAGATAAACGGAGACTAGAGGCTTTTGAGATGTGGTCCTATAGAAGACTACTAGGAATTTCCTGGAGAGACCACATCACAAATGAGGAGGTTCTCCAAAGAATCGAAAGAGGAAGGCACCTGCTAAGGACCTTGTCCGAAAGGCGCGCAAGATGGATCGGCCATGCAATAAGACAAGAAGGCCTCTTGCATGCCATAATGGAGGGTATGACCGAGGGGACAAACGCTAGGGGACGCCCACGCCGAGAGTACCTGGAGGACCTGCTGGTGGACGTGCGCTGCTCATCATATGCAGACTTCAAAAGAGCCGCACAAGCCAGGGAAGAGTGGAAGAAACGAATAGATGAAATTGCTGCAAACTAATCCCAGGATTGAAACCAGAGAGAGAGAGTAGAAAACTGAGGTTTATTTATTTTTTAGTAGCTGAAGTACACAGCGTTGCCCGGGCTTTATTTTGCTTTAAGGGGTAGGAAAATGGGATGCGAGTGGTTTTTAAAAATCCCATGTATTTGAATATGTGCAATTGACCTTCCTCTTATTTTAAATATGTGCAAATGAAAACTTTCATCAATCTAGTAATACAACTGTAGATTCGTATAAAATACATAGCCAACGCAGCCCTGATGATGGACACTGTGACGCTGTCCGAAACGTTGGGCAAAGAGGGAGGAATCGCAACACCCCAAATATAAATCAAGATCATAGATTATATGTAAAAATTCAAAGAAAGAATTATAACAGTTTGTCCAAAAGAACATCACTACCTCAAAGACAATTCTTCAAGCATTTGACAATGCGGTAGGTAAATAAAATGCGAAAGAAAGTCCAAAAAAACGCCACAATTTGACATTTGAAAAAGAATCTTTACCGAACCGTTAAAACGACCATCTTAAAAGGGAAACGGAACGTACAAACAAATTTACTGACATGCGAAATGCAAAACAGTCGAGATAAAACTTTACTACACTCAGTCAATTACAGACAGGTACATTAGATACATATTACAGATATTCATTTTAACATTTACAGTTAATTTTTCCAAAAACAAAAAAAAAACAATAGATCCTTTGATCATTTCAATTCCAAATTTTATCAGTTCAATTCCAGATTTGATCAATTGATTTTTATTTTATTTTTTATTTTATTTTATTTTATTTATTTTTTATTGTACGACAGACAGGTGAGTCCAATTACGGTACAATTTTAATTATCTTATAACTAACAATACATGTATATAGTTTTTTAAAAACATGGTACGGTGATATCTGTACGGTGATATCTGATATCCGCTGGTAGGGCATTAAGCAATGCCATACCTCTTGTCATGCTGTGTTGAGCCATGACATCTGTCCGACCCTGCGGTATGTGGAATAGGGCGTGGCTACGAGTTCGACAGTATTTGGCAGGAGCGAATAAGCCACAGCATGACAGGAGATATGGAGAATCAATAAGGTTTTTATTAACTTTAATTCGAATACCATGAGTCCGGCACTACGCCTGGTCTCTAGGCTTTGATAATTTGTCTCCTTTAGCAGTTCCACGTGATGCATGAATTTCGGATATATTCCGTAAGATCGCATGTAAACATACCTTAAGATTTTTTTTTGAATTTGTTCAATCATATTTATGTATTTAAGTTGATATGGTATCCAGACAGTACTAGCGTACTCCAGCTTGCTTCTGACCACTCCGTTGAACATGGCGGTCATTGCTTCTACGTTACTGAATTGTTTGCAAGTTCTAATTACAAAACCAAGCATTTTGGAGCAAGCCGAAGTAAGCTGCACTATATGATTTGAAAATGTTAGCCTGGGATCAAAGGTCACCCCAAGATCCTTGATGATATTTACGCGTGTTAGTATTTCTCCGTTCATTCTATACGGGTATAATAACGGATTTTGTGAACGACTATAAGTCATAACGACGCATTTTTTTATATTGAAATTAAGTTTATTTTCTAACGACCATTTCATGATTGAATCGAGGTCTGCCTGCAGTTTGGAATAATCGTCATCTGATTCGATTTCCATCATCAGTTTCATGTCATCCGTGAATAGGAGACATGAGCTATGACGTATGCAGTCCTGAATGTCATCTATTAGAATAAGAAATAACATGGGACCTAGATTCGATCCTTGAGGAATTCCTGACAGAGCTACGAACTCATGGGAGTCGTATCCATTTACATTTACATACTGGCTTCTATCTTTTAAATTTGACGCAAAAAATATCAGTAAGGGTTGATTAAAACCTATTTTGTGCATCTTTCTTAATAGAACGTCGTGATCTACTCGGTCAAATGCCTTTGCAAAATCCGTGTAGATTACGTCCGTCTGATGCTTACAGTCTAGGCCTTTTGCTACCCGTCGAGAAAAAGAGAGTAAGTTGGTTACCGTTGATTTCCTCGGTAAGAAGCCATGTTGATTTTCTCGTAAGAAAGGCGCGATTTGCGGACTGATTTTATCACAGATAATCATTTCAAAAATTTTTGGAATTGTTGACAGTACTGCAACTGGTCTATAATTTCTGACATCAGTCTTTTCATCGGTTTTGTGCATAGGGCTGACCCTCGTTAATTTCCAACACTGTGGAAACGTGGATGACATGATGCAGAGATTAAATATGTAAGCAAGGGATACACAGATATTGGGAGAGATTTTTATAATTATCGAAGGAGGAATACTGTCCGGACCAGTAGCCTTGTCAGGTCGCATATTCCGGATACAGGCTTCTATTTCCTGGATGTTGGTCAATCCGAGTGAGATATCTCCAACATTCCAGGGTGATGCTGTTGCGAAATTGGTTTCAAGTTTCGGGGTTACTTGACTATAAACGGAATGAAAATAGTCAGCAAACTTATTAGCAATTGTGTCAGGGTTAGTAAAAGTTACGCCTTCCTCAGTCAAGCATGTTGTTGAGATTTGTTAAATTTTAAATTCCAGATTTGTTCAGTTCAATGCCAGATTTGATCAGTTCAATTCCAAATTTGATCTGTTAAATTCTAGATTTTATCAGTTTAATTCCATATTTGAACAGTTCAATTCCAGATTTGATCTGTATCATTCTAGATTTGATCAGTTTAATTCCACATTTGATCAGTTCAATTCCAGATTTGATCAGTTAAAGAGTGTATGAGCCGCTAAAGTCATCCAATTTTGTTCTGACACCCTTTGCGAAATTTGAATAGGTGCTTCTTTGGCAAAATACCATGACTTGTTGGCTAATATTTTGGAATGTTCGTATTATGATTTAGAGTAATTATGCCTTGTATTATCATATAATAGGAATTTGAGATATTTTGAAATTGAATTTTGAAATACATACCAACTTCATTGTCATAAAACTTACCACCACAGATAGGTAACGAGATTGGAACGCCACAGAAATGTGTTTTGGAACAAACTAATTGCTTCATTCGAATTCATACATGTGGCATAAATACTCTTCTGTTAGAACCGAATCTTAACATAATCCTTCTTAAGCGATCAAATCATGTCGTCTTTGGACGTCCCCGACTTTTTCTTCCATTCACTTTCTTTCTTTATATTGATCATCCAATTGATAAGTCAGACTTCTCCAAATATCAAGTTTTGAGATATTGAGGACAGCAATACTCGAATGCGCACCATAAATCAAATATTATTTACACGTGTTCTGTGTTTTACATATTACATAAATATGTTATGATATAACACCGGGAAGCCTAACGATTCGGTACATTAGAATATATTGTATGACAGAGCGGACGATCTCAAAAAGGATATCGGAACACTTTCGAGCATGTAAACTTGGCCACCCTGACAAATCGGCAATCGCCGAGCATTTAATTGAAACCGGCCATTACTTTGGATTTGTTCCTGAAGTCCTGGGAAGACCGAAAACTCATAGAGCACGCCTGATTACGGAGGCAATTGAAATTCACAAAAATCCTATAAATATTAAAAGAGACGACGGAGCTAAACTCGATAGTTCTTGGTATCCGGTAATTGACGGTTACTTCAAGGCTAAACGCAAAGAGGAGTGGAGCTGGCGACACGGTATCGCTCCTAAGTAGATAAGTACTAACATCACCCCTAACTATTACACATCTGCCCTGATGATGGACCCTGAGACGTTGTCCGAAACGTTGGCTAAAGAAGGAGGTAGCGCAACACAGCATAATACCCCAAAAACTAATAACAAAATATTGTATGACATTTTGAAGTTTCCCACTAGTAACCCATAATTTTTTAAATTTTATATTTTTAACTTTATGAGTAAAACCACAAATTGTAATATTTAATTACTTGAAGACAATATTAGCGAAACTCAATCGAAAATCTGGAGACAGAAAAATTAGAAAAAGAAATTGGCACCCCTGGGACTCGAAACCAGGACCTTTTGCGCTTTTCTGCGCCAAGGTGTCGATGCCCTAATATTGTCTTCATTTAATTAAATATTACAATTTGAGGTTTTACTTATTAAGTTAAAAATAAAAATAAAATTTTCATCCTAGACTTGCAGAAAAGTCAAAAGATGCCGCATATTAAAAATAAAATGGATAAAAATTTATCCAGACACTATCTAGATAGAATTTATTAATTTATTTGGAGTATCACTAAAAGATATGATCAAAAGTTCAAGCATTCGTGGTAGCCTGGGTGTCACAGACATAAATAGTAAGCTGGAAGAACGACAGTTGAGATGGTATGGACACATAAGACGGAGACCATCAGACCACACAGTGAGGCAGGCAATGTCTATGGAGATTCACCGACAGTCATCCAGAGGAAGACCGAAGAACTCCTGGATGGCTCAATGTTCCAAAATTCTTCAGAGAAACGGCCTGGATGAAGGCGATACCCAGAACAGAAGATATTACAACCTGAGAACGAGAAGACCCGACACCAACAGCCTACCTAGGCAATGAGCTGGGACAGCGCAAGGAAGAAGAAGACTATCTAGATAGAATTTAGTTCGGGTTTGAACCTTTCCCCACTCTTGTCAACTCTACTTTTCTGAACGTTTCATTTTTACCGCGTGTGATTTTCACACTTGTATTTTCTCAACAATTCACTAGTTTTTTCAGTTCTATTTTAGATCATTGACTTTTTTTCTTTTTACAGTGAATGCCGCACAAGAATCTCAACTGCTCCCGTCTGGAGCCAGTGAGACTATGGCATCCCCAATTGGGGTATGTTGTGAGGCTGAAGGTAGTGGGGAGGGGAAGGAGGTGGGGAAGAGGAAGGTTGGGAAGTACCTGGCTATTCAGATCTAGTCACCAAACACGGCTAAAGCCGTTTTCAAGCAACGTTTCAATTCTGAATGGTGGTCTTACACCAGGGCGATACTGATAGTATCTTCCAATCTGGAACATGCCGCAAATATACTATAACTAACTAACTAACTAACTAACCATCACGCCGTTTCCCCGCAGGGGTAGGCAGAGAGGACGGACCGCCAAACAACTCGGTCTTGGCACACACTCTTTGCCTCACTCACATTCATACATCGTCTCATACATTCTCTTCTATTATTCTGACTTTTGACATGACCCGACTCAAGTATCTGATTCACTTGATCGTGCCATGTCTTCCTCGGGCGTCCCCGACTTCTTCTACATTCACATTCGCGTCGTATATTCTTCTTACACTACTTCCTTCGTTCATTCGCTCTACATGCCCAAACCATCTGAGGGTCCCTTTCTTAATCTTACTCATTATGCTTACATCAGCCTTACATTCTTTGCGGATATTTACATTTCTCACACGATCATACATTGTTTTACCACACATACGTCTCAGGGATCTCATTTCAACAGCATTCAGTTTACTTTCATCCTTCCTCTGCCAGGTTCATGCCTCACTGCCATACATCAGGGTAGGTACCAGGACTCCATTGTGGACTGCTAGCTTCGCTTTTTTTGACAGTTTTTTATTAGCGCCAACGGCATTCAGTCCACCATTAATGGAGTTACCGTCATTCACCCTTCTTTCAATATCTCTTTCAGCCTTCCCATCTCTCGTAAACATACTACCCAGATACACAAGCTCATCCACCTGCTCCAAATATTCATCATTCACAACTATGTTGCATACTGTTTTCGTACTCTCCCTTTCAAACACCATGACTTTAGACTTACTTACATTCATCATTAGCTCATTCTTCATATACTATATATTATTTTAAATTAATTAATTGTGAAATAACACAAATTAATCAAATAAAATTTATTTGCGCATGCCGGGTTCGAACCCGCGACCTCCGGATTGTGAGTCAAGAGTCTTACCCACTGGATTACGGAGGTCGTCACTTGAATGACTTCAATATTTGGTATGGCCTATTCCGTTATAGATTATCCTCAAAATTATAACTATCTTTCTTAACTTTATCAGCACAAAACACTCATTTTAGGGTGAATTGTTAAAAAAAAAAAAAAAACTATGGTACATCTATGTATTTTCGAATGTCTTTAAAAACTTAAATTTTTTTTTTGGTTTCGCTGAAGTTTGAATCTTCCTACCTAGTTATCGAAATCAACTGCACTACCAAATGGGCCAAATCCCGCGTTGCTAAGACCTACATTTATTTCGTAAAATAAATTCTTTAATTTCTTCGAAATTCAGAAAAATGCGTATAAATCCACGTGTTTACGCGTGAATGTCACCAAAATTTGACAGAATGCATTGTCATCAATAACCAGTCTATTTGCCGAGTTTCAGCCCAATCGGACGTCAAGAAGTGTGTTAATTTCCACTTCCGAGATTTGCTTCATTCAGTTAAACAAAATTGAAATTCATGTCAAATTCATTCAATCCATACTTAGATATGGAATTCGAACTTGGGGATACTCGAGCAAAATTAATATTAAATACATTCAAAATTTACAAACTGCTATAATTAAAAAAATTGTTAAACCTAGCATTTACAATCAAAGAAACAACCTAAAATTATTGTATGGGTCTGAGGGCCTACTTCCAATTAAAGGGCTTCTCTGCTACATTATAATTATGGATAATTCGGGAGAAAGCACGTATAAAAATTTATTGGTGCATAATCACACAACAAGATTTACTGAAAACAAAGGCCTAAAAATACCACGAATATCAAATAAGTATGGTAGCAGAACGCTCGAATATATGATACCCTTGATTTACAACATGTTAAACCAAAACATTAATTTAAAAAATAATGAGGAACCCTGCCATAAACTCACAAAAAAGTGGTTAATAAATGAACAACACATTTATCTATCTTAAATCTTATATTAAGTATTAATATTGTAATCTAGGCTAATCTGTGTTATGTAATAATTAATAATATTAAATGGTAGAACCTACAGACAAGCTGATCTGTCACAGCTTTGTGGGACTACCCATATTTTATATTGTATCACATGTTATTATATTCAATTAAATAAAAATAATAAAAAATAAAAAATAAATAAAAAAAATGTAGACGTATATAAAAATAAAATATTTCTACTGATAATTAATAATTGAAACATTTTAAATGTGCAATCAATTTGCACCACTTGTTTGGGACAGCTAAAAATAATTTATTACTCATGTAAGATGTTATCTTAAAAAAGTTACCTGTTTTACAAGTTTGTTATATATGATTATAATCTTAATTGGTTACATTTTCGTGTTACAGTTGTTTCTCGAAATGGGTGAATGAACACCTGAAGACTTGCAGAAAATCTATTTACGTTTATGTGAGAAGTGAGAAGTCAGAGTATTTCTACTTTGCAATAAAATCCAAATAAATAGAATATTTTTGAATGAATCCGAAAACTAAAAACTGTTTTTTAGAGGTGTTGAAATGTGCTTTCCAATTTTATTATTAGAAATTAACATATTATGGTTTTGAAATGCAAAATTTTGAATGCAAACATAAAAAAAAACATGTGTGCAGTTCACAGTCGGTAGAAGTGAAACCTTCAGAAAACTAAAGTAGACAAGAATGGGGAGGTTATGAAGAACCGCACAAAGAGGAGACCGATTATTTACGAAGCACCGCGCGAAGAAGAGAACGATTATTCTATCTCATTTTCTCGCAGGCTAAATTCTATAGATGGATGTGTTTGTCTCTATCTAGTGTCGCTTTTTCAATTCATCGAGTTTCAAATCACGACGGTGCTAAGGAAGTTTTAACTTCAAAAATTTTTAAACGTCTAACTAAAATTATTGGTAACGAAAAAACATACATATTTTTTCAGACAAAGTTTTGTCGTTTGATATAAAAATAATTAATAAAAAATTTGCGAATTTTTATAAATATACTAGCAGACCCGGCCACACGTTGCTGTGGCTAACGAAACACAACGCCATTACCCAACCTTTATAAAATCCACCCCGACCGCTTGCCAGCTGCCCGCTGCCCGCTGCCTGAATTGAATATTTGAATTTATCGACTTTTCTCTACTATAATAAGCATGTTTTTATAAATATAAACCTTCCCCTTGAATCACTCTATCTATCTATTTTCCAATTTCTTCCGTAGAACGAATTTCAAAAGTGACTATAGTACGGCCCGCCAACGGTTTTAAATCACACAAAAATATGTTTTCTTTAAATTTCTCGGCTTTTCTCTAATATAATTTACACGTATTATACATACAAACATTCCTCTTCAATCACTCTATCTATTGGTGAAAACCGTATGAAAATCCGTTGCGTAGTTTAAAAGATTAACGCGCACATACATTTTGAGCGACTTCATTTTATACTATGTAATGAAGGGCGAAACGTTATCACGTGTAAAATCCAACACCGTTTAAATCATGTTTCTAACCATGACAGTAAGGGTGGCAACGATTTCTGTAAGACCTTTGTGACTTAAATTGTCTAAGTTCTTATTTGTCCAACAGACCATTTTAGTTTTTGTTCAATCTCCGCTTTGAAATTGAAAATAAAGCATAAAAAATTATAATTAATTACTTAACTAAGAATTCATTAAACTAATGAGACCGAGAAATTATCTTTACGGATGTAGCTTTATCTAAAACACCCATCGAAATGTGTTATTGAAATAATGAAAGAAAACCTTCTCCTCCTGTAAAATGTTCTAATGGTCTGTTAGACAAATACGAACAAAGGCGACGCTATGTTCTCAAAAGCGAACAAATTGGTCTGAAGTTAAATGAGTTGGAATAAACCTTTCAGATTGGAATTAAAACTGGCAATGGTGAAACATTTTTGTGATGTCTGATAACGTTTTGTAAAATTATTAAAAAAATTGGTGTATATTTTTTTCAATTTTTTTCTGTAGAAAATCGACGAATTATTGGAACAAAGCAATTGGTGTGGATTATTTTTTCATATTTTATTCTATGGAAAATCAAAACATAAGACGAGTTATTGTAACAAAGCAATACAAAAAATTGGTTCCCATAACATCATCGAAAAACATTATCTCATTATCACTTTCGAATTCGTCAAAGTTTTTTGGGGCAGATACCTGCTTAGTGAATAATAATGGATAGGTAGAGTCTGTCAAATAAGACTAGAAAAAATAAAAACTGGGACTACGAAATTTGTAGGCAGGCAACACCAATTTACCTGTCAAATATTATTTTGAAGTGCAATGACACTGATGATACAGCACACTGTATACACTTTTAAAATTACTTTTTTTATCTTAAAAAAAATCGAAGAAGCACTATTGTTAAGTTACCTACTTAATGACATAAATTTGATAAAATTGTGTTTTACAAAGTGATTGATTGGCTTTCATTTAAATTAATATAAATTTCAATTTAACAGTAGGTAGAAAGAAAGAATCATTAGCGGTGAGTTTAGTTACACTACTTTTAGATCTGAATGAGTTAAATATATCCAGATCTAAAATTAGAGACATGATCTGAAGCCTGGACAACGCTAGTAAGTACTTAAGCTAATATTAAATAAATGTGAGCAGTGACCAATTTCTAAAGTGTGCTTTATATTTTATTACAAAATCGTTATTCTTCATTATGTTAACACACAATTGCAAAGATATAATAACAATATACTTATAAGCAATTCTAATTTTGAGATCAGTGGAATGAAAAAAATAATATTTTTTCACTTTTATGCCTTTTTAATTTTTAATAAAAATGTTGGTTACACAGCTTTAGATTTTAACCAGGATTATATTTTTAGTGTTGCCATTTGTACAACAGTGGCGTTCTCCTATTTTTTCTACTCTTATTTGACAGACTGTATATTATTTCACAGTTCCTAAATATAATTTAGTTTATCATTTTAAAGATACATATTTTTTTCATTCATTTGAATTATATTAAAATCTTAAAAACCTCACAACTGCTTCATCATTTCTGGATTTACTGGGACCAGAGCATTCCCAATAATTGGGCAATGTTGTGAGGCTAAGAGGAGTGGGGAACGGAAGTATATGGGAAAGATGAAGGTTGGAAAGTACTATTGGCTATTCAGATCTGGTCACAAAACACTGATAAATACATTTCAAGCCATGTTTCTATCATGAATTGTGGTCAGCTTCACTTTCACCAGGGCGGTAGGGAGAGTATCTAATATTAGATTAAAGTAATTATGCAAAACAAGCGAATAATAAATAAGAAAATAAACAAACCAGCAAACAAGTCGATAAGCGAATAAGCGAACAAACCAACAAGCAATCAAGCGAACAAGGGAATGAGCAGACAAGCTAACTAGCAAACATGTCGACAAGCAATCAAGCGAACAAGGGAATGAGCAGACAAGCTAACAAGCAAACATGTCGACAAGCAATCAAGTGAACAAAAGGGAATGAGCAAACAAGTACCCAAGCAAGCAAGCGAACAAGCAAACAAGCGAATGAGCGAAAAGCTAACTATTCATCAAGCAATCAAGCGAACAAGGGAATGAGCAGACAAGCTAACTAGCAAACATGCCGACAAGCAATCAAGCAAACAAGGGAATGAGCAGACAAGCTAACAAGAAAACATGTCGACAAGCAATCAAGCGAACAAGGGATGAGCAGACAAGCTAACTAGCAAACATGTCGACAAGCAATCAAGCGAACAAGGGAATGAGCAGACAAGCTAACAAGCAAACATGTCGACAAGCAATCAAGTGAACAAAAGGGAATGAGCAAACAAGTACCCAAGCAAGCAAGCGAACAAGCAAACAAGCGAATGAGCGAAAAGCTAACTATTCATCAAGCAATCAAGCGAACAAGGGAATGAGCAGGCAAGCTAACTAGCAAACATGCCGACAAGCAATCAAGCAAACAAGGGAATGAGCAGACAAGCTAACAAGAAAACATGTCGACAAGCAATCAAGCGAACAAGGGAATGAGCAGACAAGCTAACTAGCAAACATGTCGACAAGCAATCAAGCGAACAAGGGAATGAACAGACAAACTAACAAGCAAACATGTCGACAAGCAATCAAGTGAACAAAAGGGAATGAGCAAACAAGTACCCAAGCAAGCAAGCGAACAAGCAAACAAGCGAATGAGCGAAAAGCTAACTATTCATCAAGCAATCAAGCGAACAAGGGAATGAGCAGACAAGCTAACTAGCAAACATGCCGACAAGCAATCAAGCAAACAAGGGAATGAGCAGACAAGCTAACAAGAAAACATGTCGACAAGCAATCAAGCGAACAAGGGAATGAGCAGACAAGCTAACTAGCAAACATGTCGACAAGCAATCAAGCGAACAAGGGAATGAGCAGACAAGCTAACAAGCAAACATGTCGACAAGCAATCAAGTGAACAAAAGGGAATGAGCAAACAAGTACCCAAGCAAGCAAGCGAACAAGCAAACAAGCGAATGAGCGAAAAGCTAACTATTCATCAAGCAATCAAGCGAACAAGGGAATGAGCAGACAAGCTAACTAGCAAACATGCCGACAAGCAATCAAGCAAACAAGGGAATGAGCAGACAAGCTAACAAGAAAACATGTCGACAAGCAATCAAGCGAACAAGGGAATGAGCAGACAAGCTAACTAGCAAACATGTCGACAAGCAATCAAGCGAACAAGGGAATGAACAGACAAACTAACAAGCAAACATGTCGACAAGCAATCAAGTGAACAAAAGGGAATGAGCAAACAAGTACCCAAGCAAGCAAGCGAACAAGCAAACAAGCGAATGAGCGAAAAGCTAACTATTCATCAAGCAATCAAGCGAACAAGGGAATGAGCAGACAAGCTAACAAGCAAACATGTCGACAAGCAATCAAGCGAACAAAAGGGAATGAGCAAACAAGTACACTAGCAATCAAGCGAACAAGCAAACAAGCGAAGAAAGTCGACAATAAAACAGCAATTATGCAAGCAAAAAATAAAATACTTTTGCAACTACGCAATAGAAAACTTCAAACATCATAAATATTTTACTAGCTGGTACCCGGCACGCGTTGCTGTGCCATAAATGTTGTTACCCATTAAAATAAAGAAATTGTTTCTCCCTGCGTGTCCTTTCCTATTCGTCCCCTTCCCCTTCCGCCTCCTCTTTCTCTTCCACGTCCCCTTCCCTTTTTGCGTTCCCACTCCGCCTCCTCCCCCTTCCCTCTCTCCACTCCACCCCCCCCTTCCCCCGTCCCGCGAACCCCCCTCCCGATTTCCCCTACCTTCTCCCAGGTTCCCCTCCCCCCTCCCTGGTTCTCCTCCCCCCTCCCTGGTTCTCCTCCCCCCCCACCCGCGAATCCCCTACCCGAGTTCCCCTCCCCGCTTTTAATAAATAAATTGCTTCACCCTGCGTGTCCTTTCCCATTCGTCCCGTTCCCCTTTTGCCTCCCCTTCCTCTCATACAAACGTATTCCCCAATTTCCTCTGTGGATTTTGACATAAGTACAAATATTTTGCAAACATATACATATCAACCACACTAGCGTATCGGTACGTTTTGCTTTTTTTTGATAAGTTACTTCTCATGGGAAGGACCCTCCAAAAATCGTTAAAATTGCCCGGTGTGAACTTTGAAAGCCATCAACAGATGTTCGGTATACAAACTAAACAATGTATTTAAAAAAAATCAAAACATAGTATTTTCTCCTAATACAGTTTGTTTGGTTCTGAAACAGTCTTTTAAAAAACTAAATCCATATTCCCCAAGTCCTTCTTCAATCATGCATTCCTTTCTCTTCCTCCTTTCCTCAAAGTCTCTACCAGAAAAAAAAGAAGATGATCCTACCTACATGAGGAAATAATTGAACAATATTGTTGCCCAAGTTTATCTTAACTACTGGGGCAGTTGGATTTTGGTAGTGACATTGGTCACTGTGCTCTCGTCGAAAATATCGCAAATCATCGCAAGATTTCATATTATCTAATCAAACTGTCGTGTCTTAAAAACCCTGGTGTTGTGCCGATATTGGGAACCCAGTATCGATCCTGAAACGCCATAAGAAGCCGTCAAAAGGTAAGAGACTTCCTCTCATTTCCTACTTCTTACGATCAAATTTCAAAGCACAATTATTGGTCTTTACTCATCAAAAAACAAAAAGGATTTACAGTCATATTCTCGTGTAGCGGTATAGGTCGTGACACAGTTAGTAAAAAATATATTAAAATGAAAGGAGGACAAAAGAGGGAATAAAAAATCCACCATTTTGATGATTTTATTTAGGTATTACCATCCTGAGGTGCAGTTGTCCCTTTCGCTCAGTATTCGAGGAAGTAAGAGCGACAGCCAAAGCAAGAGTTTGGTAAATATTTAAATCAGGGCTGTATATATTACCATTTACAATTGCGTATCAATCAAGACACCTGCATCATAATAAGATGGCGTTTTAAAGAAATTCATACCACTAGATTGAAGATATCGTGTCAATTTCTCACGAAATTTCGCAACACCTTTTTCATATCTTCACGCCTCCATTGATGGACATGTCAGCAGTCAAAATATCGCTTTCAATTAAAAGTAAATTGGTCTACATAATCGTTAGCCAGCCATTAAAACTGATCCACTTAATGAATAATAATTACAAAAATAAAGCACTTCTTCATTTACATCATGATTTAGAAAATGTACTGGAATAGATGTGGAACATAATGTGTTTTAATTTTGGCAACTTTCTCAGAAGGTAAGAAGACGATAATTTGTCTTCATTCATTTTTTAACTTTCGAGAAAGTGCTGTAAAATCTTTGGCTATGGATGCAGAGGTTATGGGTTCAAAAGCGAGTGCAATTTAATTTAATGTATTTTGATGTAAAACTTCTTTACGCACGCATGACTTGGGGAGTAAGCTGGTGAATGCGCGACGAAGGCGTTACGAAAAGTGTGATGGGGCGAGGCGAACGGAAGTTGAAAGGGAGATATAAGTTAGTGAAGATAGAAAGAGAGATAGTTATCTACGTTTCGTATATTACTGTAGGGGCAAGTGAGAGAGGTGCGAGCACAAGGAATCATTTATTGAATAATAAAGGTCATAGGTGACCCCACAGTCGTAGGTCACCCCACGGTCGTAGGTCACCCTAGGGTCATAGGTAACCCCATGGACATATGTCACCCCATGGTCATATGTCACCCCAATGGCATATGTCACCCCAATGTCATATGTCACCCCAATGTCATATGTCACACCGTTCGCTACGATTGGTAACTAAGCAGGGATACCTGGGTTCATGGGGCGAAGTTTCTCTTGGCGGCCGGTTTCATTTTCCACATTATTTTCTTTCTCTCTTTCTCTCATAGCCAGTTACGTTTCGTATATCTGAGACACAGTGCAGGCCTATTGTCTGTATCACACTGTAGGAGCAAGAGAGATCAGTGCGCGCGCACATTTTCTTTCTCTCTTCTTTTATAAGTTAGTGAAGTTTTACTTTAGTCGTGTGGTCTAAAACACACTCGTTTTTTTTTTTTAAATTACACAATGATACTTTTATTATTAACTAGCTGACCCGGCAAACTTCGTACCGTCTCAAAATCAATAACTGTTGTGTTAACTTATTAGCTAAATTAAATCCAGTTTTATTCAGTTAAAAATTACACAATAAAGCAATTATCGATGCGCAACTCACCTTGTTTTGTTTTTGTCAGTATCAGAGATGACGTTGTGTACGGATTTATAATTTTTGTGATTTTATTACTTTTACACTAACTTACGGGAATTGCGTTTCATTTTCTTTAGGTATACGTGTGAGGGAGTTTAATTATAATTATTGTATTATTCCTTTGGAGGGGTGCAGACGTACGTTCGCTGTTTGTCCAATTTTTGACTGTTGACATTTAGTGTGTAAGAATGAGAGGCAGCATTACATGTTTAAGAACAAAAGCAAAACAATCAGCGCATTGACGTTTGACGTTTTAGAATTTTTGGAATTCACGCACTATTCAATATTATACTAATCACAGTATTCCTGCAGTTCTTTCAAAATATGAGAATTCGTTACATAGAAAATGAACGAGGAATAGAATTTTCTTCACATTTTTTTTTCGTGAATTTTTCCGATGGTTTAATATGTAGCCATTCTGCTATTCGGGGCGGAGACAAATCCAACAAATCAAAGATCATCAAAATCGGTCCAGCCTTTTCGAGTTATAAATACTTTTCGAGTTATAAAACCAACCCGACTTTGTTTTATATATTAAGATTTCCGTCTGGAGTCAGTAATTGGAGTATGTTATAAGGCTGAAGAAAGTGGGGAAGGAAAGGAGATGGGAAGATGGAAGGTGCAGAAGTATCTGTCTATTCAGAACTGGCCATCAAACACGGCTAAAGACATTTCAAGCAACGTTTCAAATCTGAATGGTGGTCTTACACCAGGTCGATGCTGAGAGTGTCTTCCACTCTAGAACGTGCCGCAAATATATTAAATATTATTTTTAATTAATTAATTGTGAAATAAAACAAATTTGTGAACTAACATTTATTTGCGCACGACGGGATTTGATACCGTGAACTTCGGATTGCTAAGGGAAAGCCCCTCGACCACTTTGAATCTGGCAGTTACCTCTGGTCTGGAACCACAAAATTCTTAAAAAAAACCTTAACTCTGCAAAAAAACCTTTCAACTTTTCATAGATTCCCTATATTAAAAAAAGCATTTATTTTTAACATTAGCTCCACACAGGAGGCCTATGTCATCTTTGGGGATGCTGTGTGGAGGGTATTTTAAGGAAAGAAAGGAGAAGAAGTTCTGGGAAGGAAGAGGGTATTAGGGGTGAGTAGGAATCTGGGGTTCATATGTCCAGGAGTGACGGACGTGTGAATTCATCCCTTCCACTGCGGTGCAAGGTGATGTTACGAGAGAGTACGGCTGGAGAAGTCAAAGGGACTCCATTAACCGTTCTCTTCCAATCCGGCCTGTCATGCAGCCGGTGGGCAGACCGAAGACCGAACAAACCTAACCCCATGAACCCGGGCACCCCTGCTAAGTCACTAAACGTAGTGAACCACTTGGGATGACCTATGGCAGAGGTGTTGGTTATCCAATAAATGGTTCCCGGGGCGGCAGTATCCATACCCGCCTCCCAAATTGAGATTGTAATCTTTAGAACACACGAGTTAAGTGGGAATGCTTTCTTTGTTTTATCGGCTATTCTATATCAATTTATCACCCGTATGCATAGTCGGTTCCTCAAGATTTGCTCCACTCGACTCAACCTCGACTCAACCTCGACTCAACCTCAAGGATAAATTCGGTATGCAGAACTGAAAAAACTATCCTCGACTTGAGCAAATTCCTCAGTCGAGTCGAGTAATGAACTGTCAAACTCGAGGTACGTCGCGATCTACCTTGAGGCCTCCTCGAAGCTTGTTAACAGCGCTTTCCAAATTATTCAGTCATGCGCATTCTTGCTGGGACTGCCAATCGATTGGAGAGGAATCCCACACGTTTTTCTGCGTTATACTTTTATTACTTATGTACGATGTCTTCCTCCCTACATGGGCTAGCAGGATACGCTGGATACAATCACCCAGCGCTTGCCTCCTCGTGGACTATCACCAATCTTGTCTATTTATAGTCATACTAACACTTATTGTATCTTGATTTCCCGCTAGGCACTTGCGTACTGCTTACTAACAACGTATGCAGGGACACTGGAGGTCTAGATTCGTTCAAAATTAAATGTAGATTCGTTCATTCAAAAAATTATAGTCCTTGCGAGAGTCTTGAAGGAGTAACCATCTGTTACTTATACCAGGGCGGGTAAGTGGTGGATAACCTCCAATGTATTCTATTTCAATGGAAGATACTCCAAGAAACTGGCGTCGTTGATCGTTTCGGCACCAAAATTTGTAGGTACGTAGTTGAAATTTGTCACATGAGAGTGAATAGTTTCTACGACCAGAAATCAAGACCCATATTCATTCCTTCCCCTCCTCAAATACATCCTTCACACAGCATCTTCAAAGATGACCAAGGCTTTGAAAAAATCTTGTACTTACTTTATGATATAATATAATATTTAATTTGAATTTAATGACCGATACGCATGACATGAGTGGCGTGATGGAGTCGTTGTTCCGGGTGCCCCCGCCTGCGTGACAGAACGCCGTAGTTTGGTGGAAGTCACATTCGGTCACTTTATTTTGTTATCTGCGCGCTGGAGGGTATATGCCCGTACATTCGGTTGCAGAATTACGGTCATGATTTGATAAGGCGTAATGCTTTATTTTGTCACCCAAAGCCCGGTATACCCGCTCAAAACGAAGAAGATGGAGAGATAATTTGTAAATACGAATGTTAGAGGGAGCGGGCTAATATTAAAATCGATAATATTTAAGCGAAAATTGTGAAAATGTTTAATAAAACACGACCCCTTTAAAATAGAGCAAAAATTTCGTGGGGAATGTTTAAAATAGCATATAAAGAATGAATGACTGTGAATTTTTTCATACACTTGTAAAATAACTGAAAAAAGACGTGTTTATAATAATTTTCGGAGCACATTTTGCGATTTTTTTCTATCAAGGGAATTTCATATAATTGCCGTTTCGGCTTGGGGAATGTGTAGATATTTTCTTCAAGAATCTATCTATCTATCTATCTTCTATCTTCTTATATATAAAAATACACACGAATCTTCGAAATGTATGTACGCGCAACTTCCGAACGACTGCACCAAATTGAATAATTATTTTTTTTTTGTATTCGTTATTGTCAGGACAAGGTTTGCATAAAATAATCGATGAGCTCTGGCATGACGAAATTTGTATAAAAAATTTGCAATAGGTGCCACGCGAGCAGTTTGAAAACTGAATGTACCGGGACTGAATGTACGGAATGCGGATGGGGAAGGGAACCAGTGAGGGAGAGGGGAACCTACGAGGAGGGAGGAGAGGGGGGTTCGCGGAACGGGGGAAGGGGGAGGGTGTGGAGTGGGGAGAGGGAAGTTGGAGGAGGCGGAGCGGGAACGCGTGAGGGAAAGGGGACGCGGGAGCGGCAGGGGAGGCGGAAGGGGAACGGGACGAATGGGAATGGACACGCAGGGAGAAACAATTTCTTTATTAAATGGCATTGCAACCGGGTACCAGCTAGTAACAAATATTTTTTTAAGAGCTTTAAAACTTAAAGTATTTAAGGAAAATATGTAATAAATCGGTAGAAATGCGGGACGTCACGCCTTAACCCTACATTGAATTTCGCACATTCCAGTTCCCGGCACGTTTCTTCCAGTGTGTCTTTTCCCATTCGTTCCCGTTCCCCATACCGTTTCCGGCTTCCCTTCACCTCTTGTATTCTCCTTCCACCATTCCCGCATTCCTTCTTCCCCCTTCACTCCTCTTGAATTCCTCTCCCCCGCCCACCTTCTCTCTCTGCCGCTAAACCACATGAAATACACACATTCTTCAAACTATTCGTACTTCTTCTATTGTAAATTTTTCACATAAATTTCGTACCACGAGAGTTCACCATTACATATAGAAACCTTCGTGGACGTGCGCACAACAACTCACCAAAGTTTAAATAGTGGTGTAAACAGTGTTGTTTATTTTAATTTAATTTAAAAAGAATGGTGTAAACCAAGTTGTTTATTTTCATTTGAAAAATAGTGTTGCAAAAAAGCTGTTAATTTTATTAAATTTAAAATAAGTATTTAAAAAAAAGTTGGTTAAATGTTAGCATAGTTTAACAAAAGTGTTTTAAACAATGTTGTTATTTTAATTTAATCTAAAAATAGTGTTGCAAAAAAGCAATTATTTTCGTTCATTTGTTTTTGGGGTGTTATGCCGTGTTGCGCTACCTCCTTCTTTAGCCAACGATGAGATGTGCACATCTACCGGATCTGCCGGATCTGCCCTGATGATGGACACTGCAACGATGTCCGAAACGTTGGCTAAAGAAGGAGGTAGCGCAACACGGCAAAACACCCCAAAAACAAATAACGAAAATGCTTTTGGCCGTGAAAATCTTAAAACTTATCCGATTTTCGTTCAATTTAAAAGCAGTGGTTGCAAACAAAGTTGGTTATTTAAATGTAATTTAAGGATATTGGTGTAAACAACCTTGGCCGTTAACATTTAATTTAAAAATAGAGTTGTAAACAAAGTTGGCGTTTCCATTTAAATTGTCAAGATGTCACAAAGTAAATAAAAATTATTTAAGAAGATATATAAACTTGAAAGCAATTCTGCCTCCGATGGTAGAAGGCCGTAGGCTTCGTCAAGAAGGTAAGTAGCTACTACTTTCATTTTCACCGGAACCAGTTCTTGGTTATTCTTTCTTGCAATATAATAAATATTATTATATTATAACACCGATACAGTTTTTTTAAGATGAAAAAATGACGAAATGCTTTCTGTTGTGTGGACCAAATGTGGTCCGACATATGCACGATCAACCGGAACGTCTAGAGGAGAAATTTTCCACAGACAATTTGCAATAAACGATAATTTATGACGTTATGAAAAGAATTGCCAACGGATTTAAAAATATTTTTGGACACTTTTTTAATAATACGCATTTTAAAATTTAAAAAACGTAAGTATTTGTTTTGCATTCTTTCAACAGCTTGTATATGTATACTATAATGTGGATTCCAGACGGGAGAATTGTACTCAAGTAGACTTCTTACATAAGCAAAATATAACAGCTTAATACAGATAACAATGTATGATCGTGTGAGAAATGTGGATATCCGCAAAGAATGTAAGGCTGATGTAAGCATAATGAGTAAGATTAAGAAAGGGACCCTCAGATGGTTTGGGCATGTAGAGCGAATGAACGAAGGAAGTAGTGTAAGAAGAATATACGACGCGAATGTGAATGGTAGAAGAAGTCGGGGACGCCCGAGGAAGACATGGCACGATCAAGTGAATCAGATACTTGAGTCGGGTCATGTCAAAAGTCAGAATAATAGAAGAGAATGTATGAGACGATGTATGAATGTGAGTGAGGCAAAGAGTGTGTGCCAAGACCGAGTTGTTTGGCGGTCCGTCCTCTCTGCCTACCCCTGCGGGGAAACGGCGTGATGGTTAGTTAGTTAGTTAGTTAGTAATTCAGATAAGTTTTAAGATTTTCACGGCCAAAAGCATTTTCGTTATTTGTTTTTGGGGTGTTATGCCGTGTTGCGCTGCCTCCTCCTTTAGCCAACGTTTTGGACGGCGTTACAGTGTCCATCATCAGGGCAGATGTGTTATTGTTAGTGTATAGGTACTTCAAAATGGTTTTCTGCATTTAGCTTTGGTGTACCCGTCAATTGCCGGATACCAAGAACTATTGAGCCTAGCTCCGTCGTCTCTATTAATGTTAATCGGATTTTTATGAATTTCAATTGCCTCTATAATTAGGCGTGGTCTATAAGTTTTGGGTCTTCCAAACTTTTTAAATGGTTTTTGACTTTTAATTTCCATGGTAAATAATTTCAATTTGGGAACCATTTTTTGGATAACCAACACCTCTGTCATAGGTCACCCTAGGAGGTTTGCTTCGTTTGGTGACTTAGCAGGAGTGCCCGGGTTTACGGGGTGAGGTTTGTCTAATTGTCTAGGTCTTGGCGTTGGCCCTTGAGGTGATTTTTCACAAAAACGGCGCTATATAAATCATCCAAATATTATTATTATTATTATTGGCGGAGGATTCTTTTGTTCACACTCTTTTTCATTTTTATATATTTTTTTTTATATGAATACCGCACAAGAGTCCCAACTGCTCCCGTCTGAAACCAGTGATACTATGGCATCCCCATTTGGGGTATGCTGTGAGGCTGAAGGTAGTGGGGAGGGGAAGGAAATAGGGAAGAGGAAGGTGGGGAAGTATCTGGCTATTCAGATCTGGACACCAAACACGGCTTATGCCATTTCAAGCGACGCGACGTTTCAATTCTGAATGATGGTCTTACACCAGGGCGATACTGAGAGCGTGGCGGGCAGAATCGAGTGAGATTGGTTTAGGGAGTTTTTATTTCACCTCTCCAGCCCGACTCTCTCAGCCCATCCACTTGCGTCGCAATTGGAGGAATGGATTTATATCACCGTCATTCCTGGACACACTGACCTCCAGATTCCTACCCTTATACCTTTTTTCTTCCCAGAACATCCTCACCTCCCTTTCCTTAAAAAAAACCCTCCAAACAGCATCGCCTAAGATGACATAGGCCCTGAGGGAAATTATTTTCCTCAGAGCCTCCTGTGTGTAGATAAAGTAAAAATAAAATATTTTTTCTTCTTCAATTAAGAAGGCGGGTATGGGTACCGCCAAAGGGATTTTTCGATAACTTAACATCACCGGCCTCAACCGTATTCTGTCAGGTCAGAACATTTCCGCTTTGCAATAAAATCAAAATAAACGGAATATTTGTGAACGTTTCCGAAAACTAAAAACTGTTTTTGAAATGTGATGAAATGCGCTTTCAAATTTTATTAATTAGAGATGGGTGATTTTTGCATTTGCCGGAGGCCTCCGAGACGTACTTATTTTAAAAGTACCTACTTGAGTTCTTGGAGCATGAACCGAGAACCTCTCCTGACTCGCAAATGGCTCGGACCGAGAAGTACGGGTTCGACCGGAACCGACGAACCCGGGACCTGCTCCCGAGTGGCCGCGCCTGGCCTGCGAGTGGCTCGGACCGCCGAGTTCCGGGTTTGGGTCCGAGTACTGGACCGGCACTAATCGTTCCCTGAGACGTATGTGTGGTAAAACAATCTATGATCATGTGAGAAATGTGGATATCCGCAAAGAATGTAAGGCTGATGCAAGCATAATGAGTAAGATTAAGAAAGGAACCCTCAGATGGTTTGGGCATGTAGAGCGAATGAACGAAGAAAGTAGTGTAAGAAGAATATACGACGCGAATGTGAATGGTAGAAGAAGTCGGGGACGCCCGAGGAAGACATGCCACGATCAAGTGAATCAGATACTTGAGTCGGGCCATGTCAAAAGTCAGAATAATAGAAGAGAATGTATGAGACGATGTATGAATGTGAGTGAGGCAAAGAGTGTGTGCCAAGACCGAGTTGTTTGGCGGTTCGTCCTCTCTGCCTACCCCTGCGGGGAAACGGCGTGATGGTTAGTTAGTTAGTTAGTTACTGGACCGGGTTCTCTAGGAGTAGTCGATTTGAAAAAAGGAGTAGAAGTAGGATCAGCTTCCCGCGAAGAACCCGAGTTCAAGAACCCACTCCAGCTGAACCTTGTAATGGTCCGCCACTCCTGGCTTTTGACACCAATTGTGATGAACCCTACCTAATTGATTTACTTTTCTAAGCTTCTACCACGTAGTTCAAATCTCGTAGCTACGTTCATAATTCTACCCTTATGTCCTACTGATCACACCCCTAGGTATGATGGCCTGACTTAACCCCCTCCCCCTTTTCGATTTGTTTCTACCTCAGGCTCGTGATTTCTAACCCCTATACTTTATAATCTAGCTGAACCTACCCTATTTTCTCAAATCCCTGCGATTTTCTCGCAGTAAACAAGATTTAAGATTTTTTGTTCACATTATTTCTATATTCTTCGTTGTGTATTTTTTTGTTTTAGAATTTACATCTGTTTGCATACTTAACATGCACACATATGTAGAGAAGATAATGTATTACGTGTGGTAACCCCTAGATTCTTTTAGAGAAAGTGTGAGAATTTTCCGATCTATTTAGTTATTATTATTTTAGTATATTAAACCGAGTTTGATAAACTAGCCTCACCCTTAAACCTCGTGTCTACTTGATTTCCGTAGGAATTTTGTTTGTTTATTTAATCCTTCCTATCACCGCTGATGCGTCGATAACATAACAACAGTTAATAAATTAAACATTTCAAGAAAGAAAACCTTACCATTGTAGGATGGTCGTATTCGAAGGTCCAGTTTTATCACTCGAAGTCCTTGTCTGCAACTTCCCCTAACATAGTGTTTTGTATTCATGGTTAGTATTCATGGTTAGTTCTCGCAAAATTGTAGAAAAGTAGGAATGGATGGGCATGGATGGATATGGGGATAAATGGCAGCTGAAAAGTCGGCTCCTCCGCTATCCAAGTGAAAACCGATGAACAACAATTACAAACCGGATTCTCCCCAGTACGTTTGCTAGGCTTGTCCTTAGATCCGAGTTTTACCCTCTTCAACGGGCGTCTCATGCTATGAAAGGGGCCCTTCACGCCAGCAAGGGGAATACCTAGTCTTCATGCCGTTTTTCTGTCTTACTCCGACTTCCGTCTCCTCCGGATTGAATTTAACTCTACTGAGTCTAGAAGGGGTATTTCATGTCTTCCCTTATCATGCCTCTATCCGTTGAATGTGGCGTAAGCTTGTGACGGGCAGATCCATCCTCCCACGTGACCGACCCAGCGTTACACTCCACCTCTGACTAGCTGACATAAAACGCACCTCGTGAGCCTTATGTTTGCTTTCAGGTTCGACAAGGACTTACGGTATGCAAATAACCTGCAGCTTTAATGCCGCGTCAGCGTACTGTCCGCATACGTCCTTCCTCTTCCCCGTATGCTCACCCCGACAATACCGCCACAAGATCAAAGCTCTCCGACCAGAAAGGTTGACACTTACATTTCCGGATAGCCAACACTCACATACAGAAGCCTTGAAGTCTAGATACGTGTGCAAATTCGGATTTAGGACTGTATGAGTATTTGAACACCAGTGTTTTTTAAATGAGGTCACTAGTTCCTCGTGTGTTAGGTATTTAGGATTGCGGATGATTATGGATTCCTGGATACCTACTTCCTATAAGAGAAATTTATAAAATGAGATAAATCATGTTTTCATTGAATCAATGACCTCTTGAATAATAATGATGAGCTCTTTTGAGTTTGAAGCTAGTCGCGGTACTTTACTTTGCGAATTTTTTGCATGCTGTAACAATGCTACCTATTGGCGATCGCTCTAGTATAATCAAGTTGTTTAGAATTGAATGAATTTAACGTCAATGTTGCTATCACATATTGAATGCAGATTTCGTCGTAAGCTATAATTGATAAACTTGTCCCTTGGCATTTATGCTTTGTTTTGTTTATCTATTGGTGGGATCTAGGTGACTGTGTCAATGGATGACATTGAACTCCAATCGAATTTTTAGATACACAATCGAAGAATATCAACATACCCTAATCATGCTGGTGAGAGGAAGCTAATAGGTATTTGTTTTACAAGTACGCTAGGATATCAAAATTGATTTAGTGATGCGTTTCTATCTAATTATTTGTTAAGTATTTGCTTTACAGCATTTCATTCTGTATGGGTGAAGTGACATGCGAATGCTAATAATTTGGTTAGTTATTTATGTACCCTTACTTGGTATCACATTCATCGGTGTCAGGTTACCCACAGGAACCTGGAAAAGCTTAAATATTGTAAGGACTCACCAAAGCTCTAATGTCTTAATTTCAGCTCCACCGGGTAATTATCATCGGTATGAAATTTATTAGAGCATCCAGACTACCTGTATAACCTATCGCACTTTTATTTCGATTTCCTCCTTTTAACGATTTAATCCTACAAGATCCGGAATTCATTTCCTTCCTTTCCCTTTTTAATAAATCCCTGATGTATAAAATCCTCACGTTTTCCTTTAATATCTGTCGTTATTATTGAAGAAGACCGATTCTATCTAACTAACCCCGACGATCCTTATTTTATTATTTGATATATAATTACTCTTATTTACTCTTCAATGAATTAGTTTATTAATTCGAAATTTTCTTTAAATTTGAATTATTCCACTTTATAACAATATTTAAGGTTTATTTATCTTTTTCCAATTTAGATTATAATTCTTTTTATAACAACTAAAGATTTTCTTTAAATTTGAATTATTCCACTTTATAACAATATTTAAGGTTTATTTATCTTTTTCCAATTAAGATTATAATTCTTTTTATAACAACTTAAGATTTTCTTTAAATTTGAATTATTCCACTTAAGAACAAAGTTAAAGTTTTATTTATTTTTTTTTTCAATTTAAATTATAATTCTTTTGTGTAAAATTAATAATTTGGGTTATTTATTCGAACTTCGGGTTAAGTATTTTCCAGATTTCGGATCAATTATTATTATTACTTTGTCATCTAACGATAATTAATATCTCGTAATAAAATTTCCAACTTTCGACTAAAACATTAATTTTTTATTTAATAAAACTTATTAGACTGTAATTTTCTTTATTTAACCTCGGACTAAATAACTTTATTTTAACCTTCATATAACAGATTTAAATCAATTCAAACACACTCTATTAAACTCCTTCCGCATTGAATTTATAATTAATTAATTAATTATTAGATTTTATTGAATCGGAAATTTTTGCGAACACTGAATTTTAGATTTATTATAAGATCATAACACTCCGTTAAATTGCACGATTAACCCTATCCGGACACTCCACTCTCTATTTTATCACTGAATTTTTTATAAGTATAAAACTGACTCTACTTTTCCACTGTATTTTTAAAGTGTAAAACTGATTCTAGACTCTATTAATTAATTACCAGGGTAATTCTCACGACATACGCGACGTTTTGAGCAACCTTGCCAGTTGTCGAAAGACTCCCTGAATGCTTCCAAACGTGCTTTTTTATACCCAACACATCTCCAAAAGGTCGTAATCGTAATTTCCTTGTCAAGAAAATTTAATCCTAAATAGCTCGAAATCTTTCGAAAATCTCCTCCCGTTTTCGCTTGTTCATACATAAGTCCTTTCGATTTTTCGTTATGGTTCGTCCCACAATTTTGTCTCGCTTCTCTAAGGTTTATAGTCCCGGACTTAGTAAGCTGCCATCCAGTTTGCCCATTTTTCACATGTCTTCTGTCTTCATAAATATTTTATAAACATGGTTTTAATCTTGTTTTTTTTTCTCAATTTGAAACAGGCCCATAAGTGATCTGCTAAAACTATATTTTAAATTGGCATACATATTTGCGTAACGTAGATTCTTCGGTCTCCTAGTTTTAAACGCTAATTTTCCTGTATGAATTTTCACGGAAGTTCTTCCTTTACCCCTAGTCTACCTAAGCAATTATGTCTCAGAACCGTATTTTCACCCTTTTTGTGGCATATTCAACTTTTCCCTTTTCCCACCTGAATTTCCTTCAAGTAACGGTGTTTTAGCAACTATTCTTAAATGATTTTCCCTTCGTTGTTCGTAAGGAACCATATCCTGTTTCCATATCTACTCTACCTTTAACGTTTTGAGTTTTCCCCATTTCCTTACCTGAGTTTTCCGGTTATGTCGGGTTTTCGTTCTCTCCCCCTCCCTAACTCATGATCCATTATTGAAATTTGACGTTTGCCTTTTATGTCGTGATTCCATCCCCACGCTAAACCCTTTTTCCCTTTTGATATATTATTTATGGGGTTTTTTTTCCTACCCACTACCCATTTCCATACTGGAATATCTGTCAAGCTATCTACTTTGGTCAAATTCCGCCCAATTCTCCAACTCACTCTTACCCAAAATCCCATAAACCATAAGCTTTGACATCTGTTTACTTTATAATTTCTACATATTTGGCAATAAATCCCTTTTTATGTGTTTATAATTAAATTTTATATGAATTCGTTAATGTAAACATTACGTTAGAGCAACGTTAATTTTTATTGCCCTTTTTAATCGATAATGGGCCTTGTGTAAATAAAAGGCATGTTCGGATCTTCATTGTTTTTGAAAACAAAATACATGTGTGGTCGACAACCATTTCCTGCGCCCACTTTGTCAGTAGTCAAGCTCAATTATGTGATCCTTTCAAAGGCACAAATGACATAAAACGACCATTTCTGTTGAATAAAATCATCCGTAATTTGTCCGGTATTGTTACTCGACCCCAGACACTTAACAATACTAATTGTATTCCCTTTGAGATTGCAAATGGGCTCACCGAGCCATGCTCTCGCATGCTCTATGCCCCCAACGAAACCACCATTTTTTAATAAGTTTTCTTCCAAAAGTCGTCTTTCTAATATCTCCGCTTTATCTGAAATTAATAACAATAATTTTCCATTGTTTCAAACGTTTTCCATTTTTCCTTTCGTACGTTTTCCCTCGAATTTGGCATCTCGGTCGTCATACATAGTTATTCTATAGCTGAAAATCTTCCGGTAGGCGTGCCTCCGAATCCCTGCGTTTTCTACTCAATATATTACCGATAAAAATTTTCCATCGTTATCCAAGTGTGTTTTTCCGCAACTAAAAGCCTTCAATGCATTCGAGAACTAAGGTTCGCGATCTCTTGAAGGTACCCGTTATTAATAACATTCTTTGAGTTCATCGTACTAAAATCCTTGAATTGTTCGTTATTTACATCTCAGTGCCTTAACCCCCGTTCTCCGTGGGAACGTCAAACCCATTAATTATCTCACTAATCACTTGGGTCAAAGTCCAGACCTTTGTGTGAAAAATGGGTACGGCCCTCTTCTTGCCGATAGGCTAATTTGATTTTAAATTGCTTTTCCTGCTTTTTAATTGGTTGGTTCAATTCTCGTACTTATAATTGGCCCTGATTTTATCACCATCTGTATGTAACCTAAAACAACTTTAAATCATCAACCAACCTTACACTACCTCCATTTCGAGTAAGTTTTGTATTTGATCATACAGATGTCGTTGCGCTGCGCTTTTTTCCTTTTAGAATAATTTTTTTTTCGTAGGCTTTCTCGTAGATTGGAGGTTACCAATCATCACAACCTGCTCTTCGCTAGCCGGAGGATCAACTGTCATGGACTCTTTACCACAAGTTGCTTGCCACTCAGGTACTAAGTTTAAACAGTATATTTGCTGATCCACATTTGAAAATTGACCGGCTTATATCACTGATGAAACAATCAATAGTTGTAATCTAGAATCAATTCTGACAACAAAGTTTATTTAACAGTCAATCAACAGAACATTGATATATACATGAATAGATGGTAACCTTAAAAAACCAAAGCAGCGAAAAAAAAATGTCCAGAGAAGCAACGCTTATTTTTTTTTACTTTAGCTCCACACAGGAGGTCCTGAGGAAAACAATTTTCCTTGGGGCCTATCTCATCTTTGAGGAAGCTGTGTGGATGGTATTTTAGGGAAATGAAATTGGCAAAGTTCTGGAAAGGAAAAAGGTATGAGAAGTGGATAGGAATCTTTGGGCCAGTGTGTCCAGGAGTGAGAGAGGTATGAATCCAATCCTCCAATAGGACTAACAGTAGTAATAGTAGTAGGACTAACCTGCCAATGGTTTTTTTTTTTTTTCTTTTACATTAACTCCACACAGGAGGCCCTGAGGAAAATAACTTCCCTCAGGGCCTATGTCATCTTTGAAGATGCTGTGTGGAGGGTCTTTTTGAGGAAAGAAAGGAGTGAACATGGGTCTTGAAGAGACCCATGTTGTAGGAGGGAGGAAACACAGAGGCTGGCAAATCGTTCCACAGCCGAGCCGTTGAACTCAAGAACGAGTCATAGAAACGACCCGTTCTCATGTGACTAATGTCAACCGTGTACAAATGTTGGGCGCGTGTTTGGCGTGTTTCCCGACTATGCACCGGTGCCGAGGGGATCAATGACGCTAGTTCCTCGGAACATCTTCCATTGTAATACCGGTAGAACAAGGACAGCATTCCCACCTGCTCTAAAGATTGCAGTCCGTCTGTTAAGATGGGAGAATCTATCAAACGGACCGCCCGTTTCTGCACAGAGTCAAGGGTTTTTTTTTAGGTATTTTGGAGCTCCAGACCAGAGGTGGCTGCCAAATTCAACCGTGGGGCGCACTTGCGATTTGTACAGGGTTAGCAGTTGTGTACTATTAAAGTATCTGCGGGTCCTGTACAATACGCCCAGTTTCTGAGAGGCTAACTTAACTCTGGTTTCGATGGAGCCCCCGTACCTGAGCTGATCACTTAGAGTTACACCAATGGTTCTACCGGTAAGGAGGAGTATATTGCTCTTGAACCAAATCCCCTCCGAGATTGATGTATTTGGCGTCGGTGAGGAGAGATTCAAAAGGGAAATTCTTGTGATTCTTGAAAGAGTCTCTCCACACTGACGAAATCTTCACCACTGCCTGAGATTTTTATTTTAAAATTGCTGTATTTCTTTAAATTTCTTTTATGTGTAAATATTTGTAAACATTATTTTTAAAATATTTATATGGCGTTATTTCTTAGTGTTGTCATTAATAACATAAGATACGCAGATGATACTGTATTACTAGCTGACTGTATCGATGACCTCCAAGACCTATTAAATCTTGTTAATAATGCTGGTGAGCAACTGGGCCTAACAATCAACGTCAATAAAACTAAATGGATGACATTTAGACGACTAGATCACTCTGAATCAGTGATACTGTTAAATGGTTGCAATGTTGAAAAGGTGGAAAGATTTAGATACCTCGGCAGTATTCTCACGGAGACTCTTGACCCAGATGTGGAGGTTAGATGCAGAATTGAAACAGCAAAAACTGCGTTCATCAAAATGAAATCCCTCTTCTGCAATGACAATATCAGCTTAAAACTAAGGCAGAGAATGCTAAAATGTTATGTGTGGTCGGTCTTGCTCTATGGATGTGAAACATGGACCTTGAAAGTAAATACCATGAACAGGTTAGAGGCTTTTGAAATGTGGCTTCACCGGAGAATGCTCAAGGTCCCATGGACCGACATGATCACCAACACAGAAATTCTCAGGCGGGCTAGAGCAGATAGAGAACTGCTTACGTTAATAAAAATCAGGAAAATTTCATATCTGGGTCATGTACTTCGAGGGGAGAAGTATCACTTGCTCCATTTGATATTGAAAGGCAAGATAGAGGGTCGCCGAGGGCCTGGTAGGAGACAAATGTCTTGGCTGCGTAATATACGAGAGTGGACCGGCATTAGAAGTGTGGAGGAGCTATTCCGGGCAGCGCAAGACAAAGAGACATTCTCAAGAGTGATCGCCAACGTCGGGGGGACCTGATACGGCACGCAAAGAAGAAGATTTCTTACGTGTAGTAATTTAAAATTTGTAATTGTTTAAGAAATTAATAAAAATGATTATTATTGTTCTCAGGGCCTCGTGAGTGGAGATAATGCTAATTTATTTTTATTTATTTGCAAGAGACAAACAGCTTATACATACATATACATAAATAAAGATACATATTTATACAAACTTAAATTAAGTCAAGCCAAAACGGTCACCTATGTTAAAGTTATTTGGGGATGGAGTTTTATTATATCGTTGATTAGGAGGAGGGGAAGAGGAAAGTATAATAAGGATAAGAGATGCTCTCGATATATTCCACACTCTTGTATTAATTTTATTATAAAAAATATGGACTATCTTGTGTATTTTATCTCAATGGTTGAAAATTGATCTCGTAACGTAATATATCTGGCCAGTTGCGGTTTTGATATGAGATCGTAATACGATACTATATTCTCCGCACCTTTCTTTGGCTGATATAATTTAGCCAATAACAATGCTGTGACAGCTGATTTAACCCTTCTATAACTGTAATGTTAATTTAATCTCGAAATGTCAAATAGTTAGATTTTCTCGAATAAAAAATCCAGTGATCTTTAATTACTACATTGATAACAATGAGACATTAACACAAATTAAAGACAGGCATCACTTTTCAATCAAATCTTTTATTTGTTAACCACATAACAGAAATCTCTAACAAGGGCTTAAAAATATTGAGATTTATAACTAGGCTAACCAGAAATTTCAACAATATAAAGCGTATTAAGCTGTTATATTTTGCTTACGTAAGAAGTCAACTTGAGTACAATTCTCCCATCTGGAATCCACATTATAATATACATATACAAGCTGTTGAAAGAATAAAAAAAATACTTACGTTTTTTAAATTTTAAAATGGGTATTCTAGCAATTATGTTAAACTACAACACTGTTAAATAATATGAATATGCTCGAATTGTCAGACAGAAGAATTTTCACTGACTTGATATTTCTATATCATCATCATCATCTTCTTCCCCTTATACTATTCGGGTCGGTGACCCATTGCATCGACAAGGCTCCTCCATACGTCACTGTCTTTTGCTGATTGTTCGGCCTCTGTCCATGGTAGACCCATCCTCTCTTCACATAGTTTCTGGAGTTGCCTCGCCCAACTGTGTCCCAACCACTGGACGTCTACCCTCTGGAATCGCACTCACTATCTTCCTTGGAATTCGGTCATCAGACATTCTTAGTACTTGCCCAAGCCAAATAAGTTGCGATTTTTCTATGAAGAAAAATCAAGCAGTGGTTCAATGTTTAGATCATCTCGGATCGTCGAGTTTCTTATATGATCCCATTTCGTAACCCCTGCCACTCCTCTCAAGTACCTCATTTCGGCAGCTTGGACTCTAGAGCGTCAACCTATTGTTGGTATTTCTATATAAATTTCTAAATGATTTTGTTGATAGTCCGGTATTGCTTGAATTGAAGTCAGGATTTATTTCAATGCAGATATTCTGAAACTAACTACCATATATATTCCTCTTTGCCCAGAATACTGATGGAGGGAAACAATTATATCAAATCAGTGGAAATCTTCAATTTATCTTTAAACAAATATAAAATATTGTTACTAAGGCAGTTCAGTTATGTACGACCTACTGTGTATTTTTTACCATTCATATGTAAAAGTCCCGATAAAGGGCGTTTATCAATAAATAAATCTATAAATAATATATGCCATATATAAACAAATAGAACTTTTACAAATGTCAAAATAAACTTCAAATATTTGATGAATTGTTAAAATTTTTTGAAACAACCCATACTTAGACTTCTACCAAAAAAAATCATGGTCTTGGCTTGAGTTGACCAGTCTACACATTTTAGACAGTGATGAATAATATGCATAATTAGTCGAGCGTTGATTGAGGAAGAGCTGTTTTGTATTTCGGAGTCTACTGGAAGGTATATTGACAGGGATGAGTAAAGTACTGAAATTTTGAAGACGCAAATGAGTTAATTTTTTTCCGATGTCTTCCAAATGAGAAAGGTTGAGGTTTAGTTGAAATGTAAAATGAAAACATCTCAAAGCTTTATTTTTAAACGACTTCAAAAAGGAGGAGGTTCTTAATTCGAACGTATTTTTTTTTTAATGTTTGTTACCTCAGAACTTTCGAGTGGGTGAACCGATATTAATTCTTTTTTTATTTGTAAGCTGGTGCTTTCCATGTGGTTCCATTTTAATTTGTTTCAGTTCCGACAATGGCATCCATGCGAAAACCGTATAAGTCTTAAATTTGCATTAAGTGTGTGCGCGACAAATGTACAATACCACGTCAACCGATTTCGATGATTCTTTTTTATTGGAAAGGATGTACTCTAAGAATAGTTTGATGAGAGTTTGGTTATCGGATCCATGACAAAGTAACGGAACTCTTATTAACGAAAATCGTCCGAATCTCTTAATTTGACCCCAACGTCGTTATGGTCAAATTATGTCTGTCTCATATGAGCAGCACGTTAAGTAGGTCTACCCTTATTCAGCCAAATTAGTTAATGTACTTCAGATTCACTAAAAATAAAAAAAATAAACAAAAATTTTAACAAAACAACAAAACGACTCCACAAAATGCACTAAAAAGTAAAAAAAATAATTTCGTATACTTCTACAACTTCATAATTAACATACTTTTTCTACTCCTCAATATGTAGGTACGATTGTTATTTTTGGAGTCGGTGTCAGCAAAAGTACCCGGCCCGGCGTGTTCACTTGACAGCTCCTCTCACGCCGCGGCCCCGCTCTCTCGCCTCTCGCCTCGTCAAGTCGCTTATGTGACACAAGCACATCTCACCTATAACTATGTATGTAGTTACAAACCTATATTGACTGACACTGACTCCAAAAATAACAATCGTACCTACATATTGAGGAGTAGAAAAAGTATGTTAATTATGAAGTTGTAAAAGAATACGAAATTATTATTTTACTTTTTAGTGCATTTTTTGAAGTCGTTTTTTGTTTTTTTAAATTTTTTCATTTTTATTTTAGGGAAAGTTGACAGCAAATCTGAGATTACACAACAATACAATAACAAGGTAGTTAATTATGCCAATTGTGAACTTTCCACTGATGATAATGAATGATAAAGTGTGATATTTAAGGGTGTTTTCTTAATTAATTTATTTTTTAGTTACAATATATGAAAGAAGATGGGGAGGAGGAATATAGGATTGGGATTGAAAGCAAAAGGACGAGAATATATAATGGTTGACCTTTGTAGTTTGAGTCATGTTGTTTAGTGAGTTTTTGTTTTATGTCACATAAAGTCGAGTTAAAAATGTCAATGTGGTTATATTTTTATGAATGTGTTCATCTGTAGATAAACGAGTTCTGTTTGGAGTTGGTCTTGCAAAGAGGTAGATTAAAAGTAAGCGACTGTCTGCTGTTGCGATTTGGAACGTGGAATGTTAGGATTTGAATAAGATCAGGACTATCGATTAGGTTATGTGTAATTTTAAATAACATTACCGATTCTGCTATATTTGTTCGGCAAGTTAACGTCTGTATATTGCAGAACTTTGCAGGGTCTTCATTACTTCTCCTTAAAAATCTATTTTGAACACTTTCAATTCTTTTTTTGTGTATTGCTTAGTCTGGGTTCCACGCTTGAGATGCGTATTCAAGGATACTATAAACATTGAAAAAATATAGTATTTTGAAAGTAATAAGATCTTTGCCAATTTAGATTGCAATATGGAGTTAATGCTCAGCAGCATCTAAATATGTAAAACAAATGGTATCTCAGAATCGCTGTATATAGACCATACTAAAGATCCCCACAAAGACGTCAACAATAGAAATATTTGAACAGTTTGATGTTCCAAGTATACAGAAAAACTGTGCCAAAAGCATTCTCACATACCCACAAACTCTAAAACCAGAGCCAAACAAACAGACATCCTATTAATATTATAAAGACGAAAGTTTGTATGGATGTATGGATGTCTGAGTGTATGGATGTATGGATGGATGTACGTTTGTTACTCACTCACGCAAAAACTACTGAATGGATTTAAAAAATTCTTTCACTAAAGAAAGCTAAATTATTTGTGAGTACTATAGGCTATATATATTGGTACGTTATGAAATTGTTTACTATACGTTTATTGTCCAGACGAAAAGCAAACCGTTGCTAAGTAATTGTTTGAGGTGCGCTGTCATTTTGTTATTTGTTTAGGTTACTATGGAAATCCCTTTGATTGTTAAAATTTACTGCGCGTGTTTGATTGTTACGTTTTAATAGGTGGCAAGCGAGCTGTTTGAAAAATGAATGTAACGGGGTGGATAAGACGGGGGGCAAAGCTAGTACTAAATATACCAAAGTGTCTAAGTTTGGACAAAGAAGCTCTGAAATTCTTTTTCAAATTGCGGTCGGAAACTTTGGTTTCATAAAGGTGTACATTTTTGATATTTTGTGGTTAATTTTTAGATTTGATTATATAACGTGGTATTTTCTCTTTCCAAAACTGTTTAGATTTCCCACTATGATAGTAAGCGAGAAGCAACGATTTCTATGAGACCAAAATGAATTTCCGACCACAACTAATGAATTTTTAGCAGTAAAGTTATACAACAAACTCCTACTTAGTATCAAATAAATTAAAACAATAAATTGAACTTACTAGTAAACTTAAAACATCGTCGTAGAAGTTAATGGATAATCTTACTCACACCATGAAGGGAAACCATATAAGTCGCTGAAAAATTATCCAAAACGTAGTCCCCCTCAGCACAGGATCTCCTAGTGAGGAGGACTACGATTATAATTTCTATATGGCGTAGCTTTATATTGTGATAATAACCAGTTATTTTTAAACGGCTCAAAATGTCATCACGTCATATTCACAAGAAATGACAAAAAAATTATAAATCAATTTTTTTTTTTTTTTTTTATTTATCACCTGATTTATACATGTTGTAATATTAGAACTCTCTGGGTTTAGGTTCGTGCACTCTTGACAAGATGAATGAATGTAATTGAAAGTCGGTTTTACATAGCATATTTATTACAATAAAGGGGTTCAAGTTGTACAATAGGACATTACGATTTAAGACCTAAATGATAGCTTTTAGAACGGAAGATAGGTACTTGAAATGATACTAAACTGGAAGTTAATGGCTTGAATATCTACAGTTATAATTAGGAGACTACCTTGGTCATCTTGAGGGATTGTGCGGTGGAAGGTGCCGGCTAAGCTCATGCCTGCCGGGCAGAGTCCTTAGCCGGAGACAGGAATCAGTCGCCGGACATCGCGGGCCAGCATTCAACCAGGGCGAAGATGGACATGCTGCTCCACTTCCAGGGTCAGGGCTCCAGGATCACAGTCACTTATTATACGCCATTGTCTCAGGTACCCAAACGGGGTGCCTACGAGACTATCGCCTCGGGCGAGAACTAGGTACACGATGTTACTAGTATGAGCTAGGCGGAAGGAAAGAGAGCGAATTTAAGTGCGTTAGCCCTTTTATAGCTTTCTTTCTCCGGTATTGCTAAGCGATGGTCGCGCCATTACGATAATTTGCGAATCCTTCGACAGACACACTTGATTGTCAACCTGTGGGAGAGGCGACGCTTCTTTAACTGTTTTGTCGTATGTGCGAACATAACACTGTGTGTTACATATTTGACTAATGTGGGCCTCACTGGGTGCTTTACCCGTGCTGAGGACCTCATTTTACAGTTTGATATGATTTATTTATTTTTTTTATTTTTATTTAAGATACATATAAAATACAAACTAAAGAAAAAAGAGACTCAACAATAACATATGATAATTGAAAGAAAGAAAATAGAGCAAAACAAAATAGAGTAAATAACACTAAAATAAAACAATAGAATAAAACTTTATATATATAGGATAGATACATATAAACCGATAGTGAAATTAAGGTTTGTTCAATATTTGTTAAATGAAAATCAATATTTGTTAAATGAAAACAAAATTGTGACTTGCTCCAATATTCGCGATCTAGGTGTGATTCTCGATAGTAAGTTACAATATCAATGTCATATCAATCAATAACAAATAAAGCAGCTAAAATGCTTGGTTTCATCGTAAGAAATACAAAAGAATTGACAAACATTGCAATTATCAAACAACTACACTTTGCATATGTAGGTACGTAGCCACCTAGAGTTTGCGTCAACTGTGTGGTCTCCATTTTATGCAGTGCATAGAAACAAAATTGAATCGATTAAAAAAAATCATAAAATACCTTTCCAATAAATCGCACAATCGATTTAATAATTATCTTGATGCAACAAAATTTTTCAAAATTGATACATTGAGTGTCGTAGACAATTCTCTGATGCGATGTTGCTATATAAAATTGTAAATAACATAACTGACTGTTTCGAATTATTGTACAGAATAGATTTGAAAGTACCTACACTGCACACACGCTCGTGAGATATTTTTAAAGAAAAACACTGTAAAACAAATTCAAACCAAAATAATTGCCTTATAAGACCTGTTATAATAATGCAATATTTCTTACTTGTAAGATTACTGTTTAATTTCTAGACACTGTATAACACATAGTATAATGAGGAAATGTATGATTGGTTTTTAAGTTAGGTAAATTATTGATGTATAAATTAATCCAATTGTAAACTGTTGATTTCCCTAAAATAAATAAAAAAAATATAATTACATACTAAATAAAGAAAAAAACAGTAAAAAAAAGGCAAATTTTATCATACGAGTATTTGCCTCTGTCTAATCATAGCCTCCAAGCAATCCCTTTTAAGAATCGATGTTGAAAAGATTCGATAAGAAGTTATGTAATATAAAGCCGTAATATTTTTACAGGATATCCTAGTTGGTAATTTGGGGGTTATGACAAACACTGACAGCCCGCGTAAAAGTAAAAATCCACCTTTGCTTCTCCCGCCATCCGCCGTCCATGTTGTCCACTTTCCACCCGGCCAGTACAACTGTCAGTCAGTTTTGCGCGGGAAACCGAGCCGAGCGGTCGGTAAAACAGTTCTCTACAACCGGATCGAACTAATTTTTTATTAATTATTATTGCCGATTTTAGTTTTTGAAGTTCCAAATAGATTTCTAGTTGAAGTTTTGTGTATGGAATGATCTACGGACCTTATGAACATTGTTTTAAACGTAAGTAAAAACTGTAATAGTTAATTAATAATACATATTATTTATTTCTGAGAACTGAACTGTTTTATATTTTTTGTCGAAGGCAGATAAATAAAATTAATTTTTTAAGGAAAAAGAATTTAAAAATGTCATAAAATACAATATGCTGTTTTTGATAAACTTAATATAAATACAATATCTACTCACCCAGATGCATTGTTTGTATATAGCACGTTTGATGCTTCTTTCGAATGATAATAGTCGAAACTTATCTACTAATAATATTCTACAGACATTTTTGATGTGATAAAATACGTATGGCAGGAGCGCTCGTGTTCATGGGGGTGAGGTTTTTCTAGGTCTTGGCGGCGGTTGCGTTTGCCCACCTTCTGGGTTGCGGATTGGGAGAGAATGGTTGAGGGAATCTTTTTGATCTCTACTGACTATCTCGACCCATCGCCTAGCACCGCAGTGTGAGGGATGAATTTAAATGTTCGTCACTCTTGGGCAAATTTACCACTACATTCCTACCCCACCGTCATACCCTTTTTCTTCCCAGAAAGTCCTCTTCTTCTTTTCCCTGAAAAGACCAAAGATGACATATGCTCTGAGGGATTTTTTTCTCAGTGCCTCATGTGCGGAGTTAATGAAAAAAATTCTTGAAATAAAATATTTGAGAATAACGTACCTAAATCAATATTGTTTGATTCAGAGATACATGTTTGTCCGGGTCTTGGCGGCGGACGCGTCTGCACCCCTACTGCGTAGCGGGCCGGATCGAGAGATCAAAAGACCTCCCTCAACCAGTCTCTCTCGACTTATTGCCTTGCATCGCAGTTGGAGGATGGATTTATACGTCCCATTCCTGTACACACTGACACCCAGATACCTACTCGCCCTTGATACGTTTTTCCTTTCCCGATATTCTTTCTTCCCTTAAAAATACCCTCCACACAGCATCTCCTAATATGAAATTGGCCCTGAGAGAAATTATTTTCCCAATAGAGCTAATTTTCAAAAAGTTCAACGAACTTGAATCATTGCATTACACAGAATTATTTCACATCATGCACATCATATTTGGGAGGAGCATATCACATTCAATTTGAGAGGCGGGAATGGGTACCGCCGCCCCGGGAATCTTTATTGGATAACCAACGCCTCTGCCATAGGTCACCCCAAGTGGTTCGCTACGTTTCGTGATTTTGCAGGGGTGTCCGTGCTCATGGGGTGAGGTTTGTCTAGGTCTTGGAGGCGGATGACCAGGATACACTGAACCCCAGATTCCTACCCACTCCTCAAACCATTTTCCTTCCCAGAACTCACCTCTCCTTCCTTTCCTTAAAAAAAACCCTCCATACAGCATCCCCAAAGATGACATAGGCCCTGAGGGAAATTATTTTGTGGACCTCCTGTGTGGAGCACATGTAAAAAAAAATCATAACAGATTGCCAAAGTTTATTATACTAAGTGGGCATAGCGCTTGGATCCCATCCGGGCGTCGCATGTTCAATTCCTCGGCTGGCTAAGTCCTCCATCACAACACAAGCAACATTTTCGGCTTTCTGTGGTGGTAGTAGGAGATTTTCAAACATTGATGGGTTATTCGTAACCCGGGAATGTTTGTCTTTCTTTTAAACAAAAAAAAAAATTGCATCAATTTATTGTAGAAGATTTCTTAAGATGAAGTCATACGTGAAATCTTATTTAGATACTATTTAGATTAATCTTTACGACTAATCGGCTTACAGTATGAATATCAAAAAATATGCTACGGATAATTTGAAGCTTTTACTAGCATTTTTATGTATTGGAATTTCAATAAAATTATTATTAACATTAAAAAAAATAAAAGTGTAAACCACTAAAAAATATATTTTTTCATGACTTAACTATGAAGTAATAAAAAAAACAATTTTCAAAAAATACCCCTTTATGGCTAAGACTATTTTTAAGGTTTTCTATGTTCTAACTTTTTTTCGATCTTATAAAATAATGCATAAAATAAATAAAAACCACTTTTTCGCTTACTTGCCTCGTGCAAATAAGACGCTCGATTTTAAATTTTGCAGGCATGAGAATCGAAATATTTCTAGCGTTTATATTCCTCTTCATTAACTTTCTTAACATTTACAATGACACAACAAGAGTTTTAAGGTTATTTACTGCTGTTTTAAATATCTCATTCAATAGCACCATTCCTTTTTTCATGCTACGTTGTGCTACATCTGTTACGCCGTGTGGTATCTTTAACAAATCGTTACATATTTCAACGCTTTCTTTATACGACGCCACTTTTTGAACCACTGGTCTAGTGTTTAGTGTCTATCAAATAAGATGTCAATCGACCCAAAATACTTGCGAAAACGAGATCGATTTAAGAAAGTTGACGCATTATCGGAATTGTTAAAAATTTCTAGGTTGAAGTTTAAACAATATTCATTTTAATATTACGCATTATGCTGAAAAGAAATTCTATTCGATATTTTTATTTGTTTATTAAATATCTTGATATATGTTTATTTGACTGTGGGGGAAATCGCAAACAGAGTTGACGCGAAGATAGTATTAAAATAGATGCATTTTTTTGAAGTGAAAACTTCTTTAGGATTCCGCGACTTTCCATCCCGTGACAAAATATCTTCCGACAAGATATCCTATGCATAAAACAGCCCCCGATAAAATATCCCCGACTCCAAGCCTAACCAAACCCAACAAAACCTAACTTTACCTAACCTCAATTTTGGCTCAATAGGCCACTTGCATGGATTTCATAACGACTTGCAAAAAAATCGTGTGGATAGATTTTTTTACCAAGATTACGAAAATGTTAGTAAAAATTTTTAGAAATGTACAGTTTTTTTGTTTTTTAAATAAATAAATCCATTATTTGGGTTCTTGACGTCACTACATGAAAATGTCCCGTCTCCGAAAATGTTCCTATTAATTTTGTAAAATTCCACACTGATTTATTTTTTTTATACGGCAACACTTTGATTTCAGGTGAATTTTTGAATTTGACATTTAACGTTCACTAGATTTATTGTTTGTTCTCTGCGAATTTATCATTTAGTTTGACTTTTTGACAGATGTTATGAAGAGAACCCCGTACATTTTAGTGTTTCAGAGGTATAATGGTAATAACATATTCAAGTTGCAACTAAACTTCCGCATTTCATAAAAGAGTTAAAATTATGGCTAAACGTAAAACTTAGATGTAAAAACTCTATTTATTTATTTAGTTTTATTTCACTTTATGTTTCTAAAAACTCTATTTATTTAGTTTTATATCACTTTTCTCACAAACTTTACACCTATTATTACAATGTATATCATTTATTACACTTTACACGTATTTAACCGTACACTATTGTATACACTTTTTGTACAAACTGTTTAAACAATTTTTGTTTTTGCTTTATATACACCCCTGTTTGTTTTTTCCTAGGTACTAAATAAAACTTATATTAACTATATTACCCACTCACAGGCTGCGCCTTAGTGGGTTCCCACATTATTTTTTATGATTTTCAAAATATGTAAATATAAATTGTAAAATATGGGAAAAATAAAGGAATAAAAAAAAAATATAATGGAAAACGTTCTTTTTTTAAAATGATTTTCGACTATGTAATTATCGTTTTTTCGCACCCGTAAAATTATGTCCCGTCTTTCCGGTTTATAAAAAATGGTCTGATTATTCGGATTAAAATTTTTAAAAAATCGCCCGTGTTTCAAAAATACGATTAAAAAAAAATATATATAGAATGTCTTAGAATATTTGCCTAACCCGGAAAAAAAATTAAAAAATGTGATGCAAGTGGCCTATTATTATCGTTTTTATATTAGCGCTCTTTCTCTAACGTTCGTATTTATATTTATTTATTTTTCTTTGTTTTAAAGTTTTTTAGAGAAAAATGTGTCCTTACTGGGGTACCCCGTTCTAAGGATACATTGTACAAGCTTTCTTATATGAATTATAAGTAAATACCTATGTTAAAATATTACCTAGGAAAATTATGAAGTTAAATCTAAAAGAAAGTACATAACAAGCTTTATTCTTTGTTAGGTTGCAAAATTGTATCTATATTCTTCCTTCCCATGTCCATAATCCATATTTTTAAGCTTCTTTTGAAGGCGGTTATTTTTTTATGGTTTTTATTGCAAGAGGGAGTAAATTAAATAATTTTATAGAGAAGTATTGCACATATTACTATATTCTTATATAACATGATATGGTTGAATCATTTAACTACTTTTATTTATACAAATAGAATGGCGTCTTTGTGCCTCGCAGTTTTTACCTCATGGGTATTCAAAATGTTATCTAGCTATTACAGACTTAGAGAACTTGTAAATTGCATGTTTCTATCAACATCGGCAACCGGCCGTTTATACATACGCGTCTGTTTGTGTTATGTTGGGAGCGGGAAGGAGTCGGTCATATCCTTTTGTTTGGATTTCTTCCGCATTCGCCTTCGGGAATAAGGAAACCCATGAAAAAACCTCATCAGGGTAGATGCTTCAGACTGTTAATTTAATGCAGGGTCGACCTTCAGTGACAATGGTATATGATGTTCTTGACGTTGATTGTGAGGAGTGTGGGAGTTGGTCTGTTTTTTATGTTAATAAATAAATACCTTATGGGAGTATAAATAATAAACATACATATAAAATGTATATCATCGAATATTATCAATTTTTCACCGGTCAGTGGTTGAGCGGGCACCGCGCTTGGGCCCCACCCGGGCATCGCGTGTTCGATTCCTCGGCTGGCTAAGTCTTCCATCACAACAAACAACATTTTTGGCTTTCTGACGAAGGATCCTATCGCAGCCCAAGTATACTTTCTCTAGTTTTGTTCCAGCAATATAGAGATAAACGTTGACTAAAGGAGGAGATTTAACACGAAAATTCAAATTGATTGTTCACTTCTCGGCCATTGTTATTAATGTGAAAGCTTTAAGGTAAATTTTCTTATTCAATCCAAAATTTTAACCCAAGAACGTAAAATAGGTACTTTGGGTCTTAGTTTGGGTTTAATGAAAAAAACTTTTGATATCTTTTAATGTGTCAAAACATGGCGTGAAAAAGACTTAAATTAACCATTTTTTTTAAATGTAACATCTAACATCATAACATTATTGAACAGTATTAATACGGTAGCGTCTGCGTGGTTGAACCCGGCTTCGAGTGCATGTCTGACGCCACGCCGTACGCGTCGCGCTACAAATAACATCTGTGTTCGTGATATTTCGAACATTGTAATTCGGTTTCGAGTTCAAGAATTCGTAAAAAAATGTCACCACTTCCGTCAGCAGGTCGCACGAGGACATGCGCCCCTAAGTATAAGTACTACGAATTTGTAAATTTGATTATTTCTTCGGATATGGAAAGATTGACGGTAATACTAGTTGCTATAGCTTGCTGAGCGGCTATACGTTACTTTGTCCCGGTGACTAACTATCACTGGATGACAATGGATCCAAAGAAGAACCAGTTCCTATCGGATTTACAGAATGGTCACCAACACTAACTGGGCGAAGCCGAACCGAAAGCCGCCCGCAGGGCTTAGCAGCCAAAACCTGCGGTGCGGGTTTTTAACTGCTAGTTTCTCATTATTATCTAACAAAAACTAAGTTTTTTTACGTAAAGCTCCTAACCGTCTGGAACCACTGAGACTATAGCATCCCCAAGTGGGTATGTTGAGGCTGAATTTAGTGGGGAGGGGCAGAATATGGGGGAGAGGAAGGTGGGGAAGTACCTGGCTATTCAGATATGATCACCAAAGACTGCAAATGCCATTTAAAACGCCTTTTTAATTCTGAATGCTGGTCTTTCACCATGGTGATACTGGGAGCGTCTTCTAATATGGAACGTGCCATGTATATTATTTTTAACCCCTGAGATCTCGACCATATTTTGTGAGAGGGTCAAAATATTTCCGCATTGCAATAAAATAAAAAAAAGGAAAATATCTGAATATACCCGAAAACTAAAAATTGTTTTGAAAGATGACGAACGTTCGAACAAACCCACGATGGATCTTGCTTTATATACCCCTACCAATGGGTAGCCCCATCCATACAAAAAAGTCTTCGAATGGTCCACAATGCTCCAATACACTCCACAACATTCGAAAGTGTTCTGGAGTGTTCCACAATGATGTTCCCGAATCCCTACTCCCGAACATTCCATATCATTACAGAATGTTTCGGAATGTTTTAGAATGTTGTGGAATGTTCTCGAATACTCTCGAATGTTCTGGACTATTTTAGAAATTTCTAGAGGGCGAAACTTCCAGCCCTTATATCTTCAAAAGTAGGTACGCCCTTCAGGTAAAAACGGAAACCTTCTTCATGGATTGTGGATAGAGGGCTACTACATCATATAACCTCCTTGATGGTACCGGGATTCGTTTCTGATTTTTGACGGGACGCACACTTTTGTACACTTTCTTTTAGTATATACTAGCTTTGGCACCCGGCTTCGCTCGCATGGTATTAGGAGGATTCCCACTCCACCTCCTCCACCTTCCCTATCCCCCCTTCCCTCCCTCCCCCCCTCCCCTCCCCCTCCCCCCTCTATTCCCTCTACATTCATTTTTCAAACAGCTCGCGAGCCACCTTTTTTTTTTTTTTACATGAAAACCGCACAAGAGTCCCAACTGCTCCCGTCTGGAGCCAGTGGGACTATGGCATCCCCAATTGGGGTATGTTGTGAGGTTGAAGGTAGTGGGGAGGGGAAGGAGATAGGGAAGAGGAAGGTGGGGAAGTACCTGGCTATTCAGATCTGGTCACCAAACACGGCAGAAGCCATTTCAAGCAACGTTTCAATTTTGAATGGTGGTCTTTCACCAGGGCGATACTGAGAGTATCTTCTACTCTGGAGCGTGCCGCAAATGTACTATGTATTATTTTAAATGAATAAATTGTGAAATACACAAATTAATCAAATAAAATTTATTTGCCACGCCGGGATTCGATCCCGCGACCTTCGGAATGCTAGTCAAGCGCCTTACCGATGCACTACGCCGGCCGTCAAACCAACCTATTAAAACGTAACAATCAAACACACGCAGTTTCGCATTTATTATATTAGTATAGACATTTATAATATTAGTATAGACATTTATAATATTAGTATAGACATTTATAATATTAGTATAGACATTTATAATATTAGTATAGACATTTATAATATTAGTGAAGATAAGTATTTTATACATATTTGAATTTTTACTATCAAAGGGATCTCCATAGTAACCTAAACAAATAACAAAACGACAGAGCACGTCAAACTATTACTTAGCAACGCTTTGCTTTTCGTTCGGACAATAAACGTATAATAAATAATTTCATAATGCCAGAGCTCACCAACATATATAGCTTGTAGTACTCGCAAATAATGTAGCTTTCTATTAGTGAAAGAATTTTTAAAATCCATTCAGTAGTTTTTGCGTGAAAGAGTAACAAACATCCAAGCATCCGTACATCCATACAAACTTTCTCCTTTATAATATTATAATAGGATAGGATATTGATTATTTAAAAAAAAACGAGCCCAATTCGAGGGCTATATTTTAAGTTCCATTGATAGGCGTATCTTCTGATGGGTTTGGTTTACTATGAACCTAGATTCAGCATGTTCTAAGTACAGTAATTTTATTGACACTAAGTACTTGGTAATCAACCGTTTTTGGATTGAATGAAAAGAAAATCATCTGGTTAATCCACATACCTAGAAACGGGTCTAATAAGGCTTACATTCTATCCATTTTAGTCGGTTATTAAAGACTTATTGTATGAAAGTGGAGATGTTTGAAATTGTGCATGCCTTCACTGATGCAAACACATTATAGTTTTATCCATAGGATAAAAAATTAAACACATTGAATCCAAAAACAGCTGATTACCAAGTAGTTTTGGTGTCAATAAGTAAAATTACATTTTTTTTTAAAGATTGAGACGGTTTACATATATATAGTTCCCGTGAGCACTTAGACCGTAGGCCCATTGTACTATCTCCCACTTTACCTCATTCCTTTGACAGTAACCCAGTCTCTTTTATAAAGTTCACCAGGATTGTCATTGGAAATGAAGCTACATCTTCTGGTTTGACAATATGTCTTCCCAAGTCTCAATTCCCTTCTTCACTCCTCCTTGGTTCCCTGAAGGCCCCACAAGGGAAGACGGCTTCATCTCACCTCTCCACTCCTTAGTTCCCCGAAGACTCCACGACGGAGAGTTCACCTCCCCTTGGTTCCCTAAAGATTCCACAAGGGAACAGTCCACTCCACCTTGGTTCACTAAGGGCCCCAGGAGGGAAGAGGACTTCATCTCTCCTCCTCACTCCTCCGTGGTTCCCTAAAGGCCCCACAAGGGAAGAGAAAATTACAATTACTGTACTTGGTTCATGTAGGATCTAGGTTTTTTAAAAATTAGATCCACACAGGAGGCCCTGAAGAAAAAAACTCTCTCAGGGCCAACATCACTTTAGGGGATGCTGTGTGGAGAATCTTTTTAAGGAAAGGAAGGAGAAGAAGTTCTGGGAAGGGTTCCAAAAGTTTTTTTCAACGCTTAGTTGCCGAAGAAAGTGAAAACATTAAAAAGAGGAAATGCTGAGATCGAAATACATATTTTTTTATCTCTGTCATGTTTCTCGTTACCAGTTTTCCGCTTGTACCACGAGTTTTCGGACACCGTGTATATTGTGTACATAAAAAATCTAATTTCGAAACGAATATAACAAATAAAACGTCTTTTTTCGTTATTTGTTTTTGGGGTGTTATGCCGTGTTGCGCTACCTCCTTCTTTAGCCAACGTTTCGGACATCTACTGGATCTGCCGGATCTGCCCTGATGATGGACACTGCAACGATGTCCGAAACGTTGGCTAAAGAAGGAGGTAGCGCAACACGGCATAACACCCCAAAAACAAATAACGAAAATGTTTTTGGCCGTGAAAATCTTAAAACTTATCCAAATAAAACGTCGTTCATATTTTCATGTAAAGAAGATAATTGAAAAGAAAGTGTAAATTATCACTTAGAATGTGCGTGCCGCCAAAACTCAGAAACGAGTCCCGGTACAATAAAATGAGTTATATTGTGTGGTAGCCCTTTAACCCCATCCATAAAAAAGGTTCCCGTTTTTACCCGAAGAACATGCTTTTGAAGATATAAGGGCTGGAAGTATCGCCTTCTAGAAATTTTTAGAACAGTCCAGAACATTTGAGAGCAGTGGCGGTCCTTCCCTCAGGACAATTGGTCAAAAACCTCCCAAAATTATAAGATGACAGTAAAACAATATTATTATGAAATATTAAGCAAATCAAAATAACTGGTATTATTCTAATGTATTCGAAATGTACCGCGAGAGAAAGCCGGCAGCGGCAAGCAGTGACATCTAACATCTTAAATGGAAGCTTCCTTTCCCACGCACTGCGATTGGCTGGGTCAAATTATGAAATGCCCTGGTATCATACCTTCTGTCTCTTTACGCACTACACAATAAATGAGATGGCACTATGACCCTTTTTAAAAAGTTTTCGGATTCTGAAGACGGTTTGGGTCAGAGCCGTGAGGGAGAGAAAGCATGCTGAATATCATTCGTCTGAAAGAGATGGTTTGATAAACTTAGGTTGATTTCGCATATTTTACGCTTGTCGCATGAAATAATTTACTATATTAAACGTAATTTGACGTATGTGGGTGAATTTAAAAACTCGTGAGGTTCCTACAAATGAATATTGTTATATTTAATATGACATTGTATCATAGGTAATATCATTTTTTTAAATGACCTTCCACTTCTGGACCCCTAGAGCCGCCTCTGTTTGAGAGTATTTAGGAGCATTCCACAATACTCCAGAAGAATAGTCTGGAACGTTTGGGAACATCCCAGATCATTGTGGAACATTTCAGAACACTCTCAAATGTTGTGGAATGTTTTGGAACATTGTGGACCATTCGGAACCTTTTTTGTATGTGTGGTCTACTATGGGTATATAAAGTAAGATCCGTTGTGGGTTCAAACGTCAGTTCTCATATCAACTCCCCGAGCAAAGCCAGGGGTCCTAGCATGGTTGATCGATATAGGTTTTATCGAACATGTCGGTAACTTGTCATCGCTCCCGAGCACGACTGCAGGCCGCTAACGAACATACAATAGTTAACAACGACTAAGGGTTCCTAAATTATTTGACGTAAATTGTTGTTTTTTCATTAGTGTCCTGTAGTGGTGCTCGGGAGCGATGACAAGTTACCGACATCTTCGATAAAACCTATATCGATCGACCATGCTAGGGGGCCTGGTACCTCAGCTAGTTTTAAAAATAATAATTATTTTATTTTAATATGTTTAAATACAAGTCTTTTGTCAGGGTCTTTTTTTTTAAACTCAGCGATCTCCACGAAATTATTGCTTTTCGGTTGAAAGTGAAATGAACTGAATGCATATCTGTACCTTCGGTCTGCAGGAATGGTAATTCGTTCAGAAAACCAGTTTTTAATATAAGATCTGTTGTGTATTTATTGCAATCGGACTTCTCGTGGAAAAGCCATTGTGGTACAGGGGTCGACAACCTTAAAGATTACAATTTGTTATTATTTGAAATGTTTGTGTTAATTACAGTCAAACACTTTTTTTTTTTATCGGGTATTTGGTATTTTTTTTTTTTAAAGAAAGACAAACATTCCCGGGTTACGAATAACCGAACAATGTTTGAAAATCTCCTACTAGCACCACAGAAAGCCGAAAATATTGCTTGTGTTGTGATGGAGGACTTAGCCAGTCGAGGAATCGAACACGCGACGCACGGATGGGACCCAAGCGCTATGCCCACTCAACCACTGACCGGTCAAAATTATTAAGGTTCTTGTTACAAACTGGTTGATTATAAGTTTAAATATTTACAATATTTAAATATTCAGAAAACTAAAGTAGACAAGAGTGAGGGAGGGAGCTACGAAGCACTGCACAAAGAGGAGACCGATTATTCTATCTCATTCTCTCGCAGGATAAATCCTATAGATGTATGTGTTTGTCTATTTTTAGTGTCGCTTTTTCGTTTCATGGAGTTTCAAATCACAACGGTGCTAAAGTATTTCACTTCAAAAAATATTGACAGTAGTGTCAAAATTCAGAGAGGAAATTGGGAAATACGTTTGTATGGACAAAACTCCGGCCGGTTTCTTTTTAAGGCGCCGTATCCGCGCTCAAAAAGAAGAAGATAGAGAGATATGTAATTACGAATGGGAGCGGAACCCATAATAGAGGAGCGCGCTAATATTAAAATCGATGCGAAAATTGCGAAAATGTTTAATAAAACACGACTCGTTTAAAATAGAGCAAAACACTCGTCGAAGGCGTCTTAAGTATCATTTAAAGAAACATTATTAATTTTTTTATACATATAACTTGTAAAACAACTGGAACAAACGTGTTTATAACAGTTTTCGGAGCATACTTTGTGATTTTTTTCTATCAAGGGAATTTTACATAATTTGCGTTTCGGCGTGGAACGCGTCTAGATCTTCAAAAATAACATATATTTTTATAAGAGCTTAAAACTTGAAATGTTTAAGGGAGATATGTAAGACATCGGTAGTAATTCGGGTAGCGGCGCCTTAAATAAGATAAAATAGAAAAATACATTTTGTACGCGAGATCTAATGTTCACAGGTAGTATGTTTAGTTTTTAATATAAATTAGAAAATAAAACATTGAAATCAGTAAACAAATAATGTTTGTGTTTGATTTAAATCACAGTAGATCTTCCATTGGTCTTGTATTTCATCACAAATTTACAAGGATTTAGTCTCTCCCATAGACATATATGAATATATATATATATATATATATATATATATATATATATATATATATATATATATATATATAGATCTGCCCTAAGTGATAAAAGCGTATTGTCCCCCTCCCCAAACCGGTTCCATGGAACCGGCTGGGCGTACTCATCGTACATTTTACAAAATAACACGGCAAAAATGATAGCTTGTGCCATACATTACACCCTAAAATATGTCGATCATAACGAATGTGGGCGGTTCTCCAGTGTAAGTAAATTATGAAACATTTGTAAAAGTGTCGTAACTAAATACGGCAACAAAATATTCGTCTGTGAAAAGTGGCGAACTTTACTTTGCTGTATTTGGACTTCGCAAATATGTTAATAACGTGGCGAGCAATTCGCGCTCCCATGTAAAAAGGTCTATTCATTCCAAAGCAGATTTTGCTTTTAAGAACAAAATGGTGATATTATAATGCGAGATGCCTATATACTGTCAGATTGATTTTTTAACGAATCACAGTCATCTTTCCCCTCTTCGTCCCCCCATAGTTTGGTTTTACCCCTCATCTGTATCTTCTCGTCTATTAAATTTGGATGTTTATGGTCTCTCCACTCGGACCCATAAGCTTGTTTTCTCGAAGATATAACATTACATTATATGTATGACGTATGAGGCATACCGGAATTATTAAGAGGGAATAACCAGACAACTTGAAATATGTCATTTCAAAATCAAATTCTAGACGCATCAACTCTATTCTACAAAAAAATTAATTTGCTTTCGAAAGGTTCTTATTTTGTCCAGTAAAGATATGTTTGTTTTAATTTATTTATACTAAGGAAATTATTGTAGGTTTTTGGCAATTTTGTAAAATGTTCAAACAAAATATTATATTATACAACACACATTTCAAATCATATAATCATATAGTAAAATAAATCAATAAATTATCCAGGAAAGCTACTTTTCCGAATTTCAATTTTAATTAAAATAAAATCGTTAAAAAAAACGCACACGTGTGTTGCGACCAAAATACTTTAGTTTGCTTATTTATTCACGGTCTTGCAAATAATTTATGCAAAATAATATTTAAGATTTTTTTTACACACTTATTTTGCTTCAACATTACAGAAAAATTATAAATGTATAATAATAATCAAAATGTGAACTATGCCCTTGTTCATTCTTTACTTATCTACGGAATTATAGGTTGGGGGGAATCTTACAAAATAATCTAAGCTCAGTAATAGTTTCGCAAAGAATCATCATTAAAGTAATATTAAAAAACAATCTACCTTCTCAACAGAATCACTTTTTAAATTTTTTCCGGTTCCAAATGTCGAGTACATATTCAGGGTAGCTTCCATTATAAAAATGTGTAAAGAAAAAAATAATAAAGAATATCAAGAATTTTACAAACTAATGAGAAATGGAAACCAATTTTATAACAACTCAAATGCAAAATGGTGCAAAATGTTGCAAAATGTTGCAAAATGTTGCAAAATGTTGCCTTGTTAATAATGCTGGTGAGCAACTGGGCCTAACAATCAACGTCAATAAAACTAAATGGATGACATTTGGACGACTAGATCACTCAGACTAGAAAAGATGTAAAGATTTAGATACCTCGGCAGTATTCTCACGGAGACTCTTGACCCAGATATAGAGGTTAGATGCAGAATTGAAGCAGCAAGAACTCTTCTTCCGTGCGCTGTCCCAACTCATTGCCTAGGTAGGCTGTTGGGGTCGGCTCTTCTCGTTCTCAGGTTGTAATATCTTCTGTTCTGGGTATCGCCTTCATCCAGGCCGTTTCTCTGAAGAATTTTGGAACATTGAGTCATCCAGGAGTTCTTCGGTCTTCCTCTGGATGACTGTCCGTGAAGCTCCATAGACATTGCCTGCCTCACTGTGTGGTCTGATGGTCCATACCATCTCAACTGTCGTTCTTCCAGCTTACTATTTATGTCTGTGACACCCAGGCTACCACTTTTGATCTTATCTTTTAGTGATACTCCTGCCGACCATCTAAGCATTCGCATTTCTGCTGTTTCAAGTTGCCTAGTGTAGGAGTTGTACATAGTCCAGCATTCGGATCCATACATTATTGCGGGTCTTACAATAGTCTGGTATATCTTTCCTTTCAGTTTTATAGGCATTTTGGAGTCACACAATATTCCTGTTACGGATCTAAATTTAATCCATCCTACACCTCTTCTGCAATGACAATATCAGCTTAAAACTAAGGCAGAGAATGCTAAAATGTTATGTGTGGTCGGTCTTGCTCTATGGATGTGAAACATGGACCTTGCAAGTAAATACAATGAACAGGTTAGAGGCTTTTGAAATGTGGCTTCACCGGAGAATGAAATTTTATTTGATTTTTTTTTTTTTTTTTTTTTTTTTTTTTATTAGAAGAAAAAAGTTATAAAATATTACAGGAAATCATTTTTTTTAAATAAAACTTATAATGCAGTTAGACATTTTTTGTGTTACGAGTACTACAAGAATGTTAATACAAACTTTTTCTTTCGGCGAGCCAATTTTTCAATATAATATTTGTTCTTACATTATTTGTACATTTTTTAATTTTAGCAGGTAACATATTTAAGCATGTAGGTATCATGTAGTCCAGCGTTCTTTGTCCATATTTGTTTAAGTGCTTAGGTACGATTAGTCCTTCATTTAACGTAAATCGAGTATTGTAAGTGTGGTCCAGTCTATTTATGTATATAGGGCTATTCATATGCTGAAAAATAATTTTATGCCACAGAATTGCTCTTACTGAGAGAATTTTAAGATTCTGGTAAAAGTACGGAACATTGTGTCTTTGCTCGTATAAACTTTTATGAGCTAATAATTTAACTAATGAATTTTGGACAGATTGAACATGATTAACATTTGTCTTATAGGAAAGTCCCCAAGCTGTAATTCCGTACCTTATAATAGACTCAGCTAATGATAAATAAATTATTCGAAGTGTGCATATTGGAACATAGAATTTAAGTTTATATAATCTACTAACAATAGATCTCAGACGTTCACAGACTTTATTTATTTGTAAATCCCATTTGAAAAAGCAGTCAATAATTACACCTAAATAAACATATTCTTTAACCACTTCAATATTTTCGCATGTACACAATGCTGGGATACCAACATGTAAGCAATCTGAACCGTGTGTTTTTATTTCTGGTGTAATAATATTTGTCTTTAATTAATTTGTATTATTTCACAATTAATTCATTTAAAATAATATATAGTATATTTGCGGCATGTTCCAGAGTGGAAGATAATCTCAGTATCGCCCTGGTGTAAGACCACCATTCAGAATTGAAACGTTGCTTGAAAATGGCTTTAGCCGTGTTTAGTGACCAGATCTGAATAGCCAGGTACTTCCCAACCTTCCTCTTCCCCACCTCCTTCCCCTCCCCACTAGCTTAAGCCTCACAACATACCCCAATTGGGGATGCCATAGTTTCACTGGCTCCAGACGGGAGCAGTTGAGATTCTTGTGCGGTATTCACTGTAAAAAAAAAAATGATCAAGGTCCTATGGACCGACATGATCACCAACACAGAAATTCTCAGGTGGGCTAGAACAGATAGAGAACTGCTTACATTAATCAAAATCAGGAAAATTTAATATCTGGGTCATATACTTCGAGGGGAGAAGTATCACTTGCTCCATTTACTATTGAAAGGCAAGATAGAGGGTCGCCGAGGGCCTGGTAGGAAACAAATGACGAGATACGAGAGTGGACCGGCATTAGACAGAGAGACATTCTCAAGAGTGATCGCCAACGTCGGGGGGACCTGATACAGCACACAAACAAGATGAAGAAATGCAAAATCATTATATTTTACAAGCCATAAAAAACTATAATAACCTCCCATCTGATTTACGCGGTATCATCAACCAATCAGTCATAACATACAACTTAAGTAAAAGAATCGTGGCTCCCTTATCAGGCAAAAGAGCTCCTCTTTTCTGATAAGGTATACATGACCAAAACGACCTTCAATATAATATTTTGTAAAATATATATGAATATATGTAACTCAAATTTTTTATATTACAATTTAAAAAAAATGAATGATGAAAAAATTATTACAAAAAGTACATAATTTTATCATTTCGCGTTTGAGCATTTTAATTACTAACTTGAAAGAATTTTGGAACATTGTATTAGAGGTGAAACGGATAGTTGTTTGACCGGATACCGGATATCCAGCGAGCTGCGAGGCCGGATGGCCGGATATCCGGTGGCCGGATATTCGGCCAGTTGTCTCGTTGCATGTCGTGACGAGAAGCGAAATCGCTTGTTGCATGCGAACGCTGAAAATTTAGTCTTTATTCACCATAATTTACCACTTGGTAATTTTGAGTATTAATTCAAAATATTCTCTTTGATAAGAAGAAGAACAAGAGATATATATTACGGTGCTTCAATGTCAGTATTTAATAATTTCAATAATCTCTGTGTTTCTTACGATTTTTAGTTCACTGTAATGGTGATTGTTATTAGTTAATCATGTTAATTTAAGTTTTCGCTACTCTGCGAAGTTTTTGTAAGTTTTTACTAAAAGTTTTTAGTTTAGACATTTACTATTTATGTATTTATCATTAGAGTGAATATCTCAGAAGAAAATTTTAGTTTTTTGGAAGGCCTCATGGCTTTTTTGTAACGTTTTCGACTTTACATAAAAGCCGTTTCAGAAGAAAATTTTAGTTTTGGAATGTCTTATGGCTTTTTTGTAACTTTTTCGACTTTAACCCATTGGCCACAAACCTCGGCAGCCTGCCGGGTGTGCAACTCAGGTACTTAACCACCAACCCCGGCAGGCTGACGGGCTAGAGTAGGTCCGCCAAAAAACGGAAAACGAGCACGACTGTGACATTTTTGAATAAAATTTTAAATGCTGAACGCTCTGTAGGTAATTAATCATTAATTTAATAGAATTGGCAATAATACGTTTCTTATGTTTTTTCCCTGATATTTGTGTTCCAAGTTTTGTATGCTGCCAGCCGCCATTTAATTTCTTCAAAATTGCTAGTGGTTGTAGGCTTTTGGTAGTGATTGCTTTGAGGACTATCATACCAAATTATTTTATTAGTTATTAGTATACATGTATGTAAAAAACAAAGATTATTATTGTTCGATTTATGAATATTATGTTTTCTTGTAATTTTTGAATTGAAATGTGGAAAAAAACTTACGAAAAAAAAGAAGGTTTGTAGCGCGCCGTTTTTACGCTTGCCACTACACCATCTCTTTCCCCCGTACAGCGCCATCCTGCTCACCCAAAACTAGGCGAACCAGGCTGCGCAGACGCCTTCTGCGCATTTCCTACTCTCGAGTCGCTACATAAACCACGCCCCGCAACAAGGAATGGCCTATATAAAGAGCTGCGAGCCCTAAATTAAAGCAGTTCGTCTGTAGCTCGCTCTTGACTAGTACGCTCTCTTAGTTGCGCTTCATCCTTTGGCACGACCCTCTAAGGAGTATTCTACTACCATAAGTAAAGCACCAACCAGACCCCGACTGCTGCCTTAGTTGCGCTTCGTCCTATGGTACGACCCTCTAAGAAGAACCACAGTCAGTTTTGTTGTTCCCAAAGACTAAACAGCAAGGTTCCCTCCGATCCCTTGCTCAGTTAATTATTACTATTGTGAATTGATACATTGTGACTATTTTTACTATATGTGATCTGTGAACTTACTTTAAATAAATAACATTTTACCAACAATTGTGTTATAGGTTATGTTTGTATCCTTATTTACACATATTTTAATATTATTAAAATTTTATTTTAATGCTTTTCTTTACCTTAATCGAATGTGTAAATAAATTTAAAGAAATTAATTCATTCCAATTTATGGTTTAAAAGTTACAATGGATTTAGTACACCAATGCAGGTTTTCATTTTTTGGTACAAAATTAATTCAGTGGTGAAGGCCAATTTTTTTGCTCATTAATTCTGTGGCCAATGGGTTAAATAAAAGCCGTCATAATAATAAGCCATTTTATTGATATTTATCTCACAAAGATTAATGTATTGCATTTTATTATAGGATATGAGTTACTATCCGGTATCCGGCCGGATAGTAAATTTAGGCCGGATAGACCGGATACCGGACAGTTACCGGATATCCGTTTCATCTCTAGTAGGTATATATGTATGAAAACAAATTTTGAATGACATAAAATCAATATTGAGTTATTTGTACGGAGGAAATAAATCTTTCTCATTGGAACCTGCCCTGTACAGTTGCAATTTTACCTACGATCGCAAGACTTGGAAAGATTAAAAACCTGGTGATTTTAAATCCAATCTGAATCCATTTCGCAAGGTCAACTCACTTGAAAATGCGAACAGTGTAATAAATTATTTACGTGGAATTAGGTATTTCACTTGTTCTCTTGGACCTTCACCGATATATAGGTTTAAAGACTTTGCAATTTCTGAAATAATATCATTTAGCAACCAAAACACGAACTCAATTGTGCTGTCTTCTTTAGAATTGTTTCACATTGTTTAAAGTCAACAATTTTGATCAAAATTTCAACATCGACATGTGGATACAAGATTAACGAGACAATAATGCTCAGTTTATACGGGCAAGCAAAATTATTAGCTAATTCCCATTAGTCCATTAACCGATACCGCGCATTTTCATACCGCGACATAATATCCCTATGACAAAATATCCTACGGACAAAACATCCTCCAACAAAATATGTACTAAAACCTAACCCAACCTAACTTAACTTAACCTAACCTAACCTCAGTTTAAATTTTACTATTTTTGAACAAAAAAAATTATTGTCTTTATAAGTTGTCTGTATTATTTTGTCCCATTTTACTATTTTTCAACAAAAATAATTTATTGTAACAATTATTATAAGCAATAATTATCAGCCAGAAACACTCATCTACATTGAAAAAATCTTCCGAGAAAAGATACATGACGCCAACGAGACTTGAACCCGTGTCCTTCTGATTGCCGGTCAGCTGCTTTCACCACTGAGCTATGGCGGCTTATCTAATACCCGCCAAATAATTCAATATGTACTAGTGTTTCATTCAACAATTACTGTTTATTACATTTTTCCACCTGAAAACAACCAACTTTACCAGACCGGCAATCAGAAGGACACGGGTTCAAGTCCCATTGGCATCATGTATCTTTTCTCGGAAGATTTTTTCAATGCAGATGAGTGTTTCAGGCTGATAATTATTGCTTATAATAATTGTTACCCTTTGTGCTATGCATAAAAATCTTGTCTTAAACGCCAGTTTATCAATAAAAAAAAAATAATAAAAAATTTATTGTTCTTACAGGTTGTCTGTATTATTTTTGTCCCATGTTTTTTGTCAGGTTAGGTTAGGATAGGTTAGGTTAAGTTTTAGCAGATATTTTGTTGGGGGATTTTGTCCGTAGGTTAGTTTGTCGGGGATATTTTGAGGGGGGGGGGGGTATTTTTTAGCGGAATGAAAAGTCGCGGAACCCATTCACAGGCGGCGGAGAATTTAAATTTCGTCGAAAGATGGTCTTGCAACTGTACAGGGCGGTTCCGATGAGAAAGATTGATTATTTTCGCATATTATTTAACTCAATATCGATTTTATTTCATTCAAAATTTGCTTTAATTTATATCTACATACATTCAAGTTAGCAATAAATATGCTCAAACGCGTCATGATAAAATTATGTGCAATTTTTTAGTAATCATGTCAGGATAAGTATAGAATGTGGATAAAACAAGGAGTCTGTGCCAATACAGAGTTGAATGGCATTCCATCCTCTCTACGGTCTGACTAACTCCGATTACAAGTTATTTAGGTGCTTAGTAACCGCCATGAACTATTACGTATGTGCCTACAGGATTCAATGCAATTTAAGAGCCCGTGTAGATCCGGCTTACGTCACTACTTTGTATGCAGAACAGTGTAAAGAATCTACATAGATCATCGTGAGCACATATCACATGTAAATAATGTGTGTTTTGGCTGTTAAACACATAAGCCTGTACTAATAATGTAACTTAAACTACTCGGCTTCATTCATAGAATTACCTCTGACTTCAAACATATAAGTACACTTAAAACTCTTTACCGTTCGCTGGTTCGCCCTCACCTTGAATATGCTCGTGTCATTTGGTCTCCTTTCTATGCTGTCCACATTTGTCACATCGAATCCGTCCAACATCGTTTCATAAGAGGAATTGCTTGGAGGTTGGGTCTTAAAGGGGCGAGTACTCATATGATGAAAACATTTTAAACATTTCTTCTATAGTAGAAACGTAAAAACGACTCTTATCTAATTTGCATATATAAAATTATCAACAGTATTACTGATACACCTGCTTTGTTACAACTTATTCAGTTCAACATCCCTTCCCGTAGACTCCGAAATAATGAATTGCTGTTCCTCAATCAACATTCTACTAATTATGGATACCATTCTCCCCTATCTAGAATGTCGAGACTTGTCAAAGTCAAAGCATTGATTTTTTGGTGTATAACTAAATTACTTTCGGCAGTCGATACGCAATATTTAAATGCTTTGACTTGTAGTGTCTTCTATATGTACTTTTTACATTTTATATTGTCTTTGCTATTCATTTATATGTGCGCTCCCTTCACTGTCATCTCTATTTCTTTTTCATCTTTGTGTTATTATTATGTTTTTAATAGACTATTGTCCGTAAATTAATAAATAAATAAATCGATAAGACAGTGAAATTCCAGCACTTAAATTATAGATATTATTCCAAAACGTTTTTCTTTAAATTATTATTCTTATTCTGTTAACTTATCTCCTTTAGATACAGAAATATATTATGCCTTCCCAAATTCTCACTTTTCATTTTTTTATTTTATTTTTTGCAATTTTTTAGAAAAGAATATGTTCTTACTGGGTGCATTATAATATGCGAGCCTGAGGTGTGTAAATAACCTCAGACCCTGTGGGCTTAATACCCAAAGATATGATTATGAAATTCTACTTGCGCGAACAAAATATCACAAAGAATGACAATCAGACAACTCCAGGGAAAATAACAGATCCACCAACCTTGTTTTGTAGTTATATGCAGCTTGGAGGCCTGCGTAATCTTATCCAGATCTGTAATTCCTTTTGTGACTTGAAACTTGCACAAGAGATGAGATTTGTCAATTAATACACAACTCATAAGTTTTCACAATGACTGTTCAATTTTCGCGCGGTTTTTGAAATGTCATCACGTGTTCAATCGGTTAACAACTGTATAGAAAAAAATAATATAAATAATCATAAAATGTTGCGCACACCTCTATCGAACTTACGGACAACTCCAAAGAGATAGTTATAGAAACACGTGTTTTCTTTTGATTCAAGTCCAATGAACGATGAATGGTAAGAACACTACTGGGCAGGCAGGTATTCAAGAGAGTACTATAAAAGTTACATGCCCTGGCAGGTTCTTTAATTATGAAATACTTGTTTCTGTAAGCTCTAAGAAAGAAAGTAAAAATTAAAAACTGTCTAACCATTAAGCTATTTCCTTGGAAGGGACGTAAAGAGGATAGATCGCCATACAACTCTGATTGGCACAAGCTTTTTATTACATTCATGTTCAAACTCTTCTGTTATTCTGACAATTGACATGACCTAACTTGAAACTAATAACTTACAGTCGGTGGCGGTCCTTTCCTCAGGTCAATTGGTCAAAAACCTCCCAAAATTATAAGATGACAGTAAAACATAATATTATTATGATATATTAAGCAAATCTGGTATCATAACTGGTATTATTCTAGTGTATTTGAAATGTACCGCGAGATAGCCGTCAGCGGCAAGCAGTGACATCTTATAAAACATTTCACAGAAGCAACATACAGACACAACATATGAAGAATCACTTTACAATTATTTCACAGAAACATCTCTTAAAAGATTTTATGAATTATTATAACCACTCATTTGATTTATGTACTGTTGGTGTCAAAAAGTTAAAATAAAGTAACCTCCATGATGGACTATAGAAATGCATAAAAAAACAAAATTAGGAAAATACAATAAAAGGTACGGGCTCAAAAATATATAGACCTAATACAAGATGTTTACATACAAAATACATGACAAGATTTAAAAAAGATATAAACTGCCCCCATCATATCTGGATGTACAAAGTTTGGTACTTGGAGATAATCAGAAGAGCTATCAGAACGGAGTTTGTACCTACTTATGACCCGTTTTCCAAATAACATTTGAAAAAATAGGATTTCAATATATCGTTTCGAGATTTGTTAGAGGCAAATACCTGTCTTAATTCTTCAGGTAATTTGTTATAGTTAGTGTAGGCAATGTTTTCTGTACCTCGCTGTGGGTTGACTACACTACACTGCAACCCAATGGCATAAGTGATCATCAACGCCATGACTGCCTGGATGGAATCTCCCCTGAGACGGGAGACGATGAAATACCCTCCGTAAACGGCTATTTACGTTTATTTTAGTGTTTCATATATACATTTTTTTTCAGTTTCATTTTTCATGCTTATTCGTTTATTTAATTTAATTTATGTGTTGTTATTTACTTTTTACCTTAACTTATTATTTATAATTTTTTGTTATTTTAAAATATGGAATGTATTGCATTGCTCTTCCCCTGCATACATTCTGGCATAAACTTATATTATTATTATTATTAATGTATTCTAATGATTTCAGTCCGAACTTTGTTGAGTGTATTATTGATAAATGTAGTTTTTTGTGTTGACGTTTATTATATTGGTGAACGTCGTTGTTATGATTCAGTTTTATATTTGTGTGTGTTGCACTGAAATTTTGAGGCGCATCTTCGGACCGGTTCTAGAAAATTGATTTTGGCGCAGACGTTATAACAATGAGCTCTATACTTTGTTTAAGGAGCTAAACGTCGCAAAATTTATAAAACTGGGAAAACTTCGGTGGCTGGGTCATGTGGAGAGAATGACCGAGCTTCAAGCACCAAAGTCCCTGCTGAACTCAAGACCAATAGGGCGAAAGAGCCTGGGAAGACCAAGACTAAGATGGAGCGACAACGTCCTCAAAGACATATCTATCTTGGAGCTTCTAAACTGAGGGAGCTGGCACAAAACCGATATGAGTGGAGGAAGACTTTTGAGGAGGTCAAGACCCACCAGGGGTTGTAGAGCCAATAGTGATGATGAAGTTGCACTGAATAATATTTAAGATAGTGTTTGTTATCTCAATGCTACAAACAATCTTAAATCGCAATACAAGTGCGTGTATCCCAAGGCAAGCCAAAAATGTTACGTAGAGCTCTATTTTGGATTACTTGCACCTCCGATATCATTTTTTTGGTAGCAAAACCAAAACTAACCATTATGGTAAGGGAGACAAGACGATTTATATGAAGGTTAAAACCAGAGACTTACAAGGAACATATAAATTTATATATACAATTACAGAAATGCACATAATTGTCACGATTACTGACCGCATTGCAAGTGGTAAAGTATATTGAATAAAACAGTTTAAGTGTAAGTAATTGTTTTAACATTAAAGTAGGTAATCAAGAAGAAAGTTTATAGATCTAAGTAAATCCCTCGGACTGTATAATGAAACATAAAACAATACTACAGCAATGCGGTCGTTATTCTAGACTTTATATACTATAATTTTAGAATCCGTATTCTGAATTTCTAACTACATAATCTACTATACTACATATATACTTCCCTTGAACACTTAGTTCCTCCGTACACGACGCTACTCACAAGATACTCGATCCTCGTGCGCGTATCATGCGCGCCGATCGTAAGTAACCCCGTACGATTTTGCTGGTGCTCGTTCACGGCGATACTCGACATCTGTCGGTTTCCAATCAGTATCACGATACCGACAGTGCTGATCGCACGCGACGCGTCGCATCATTTGTGTCCGATATTCGTTTGACGTTTGGCAGAAATGGCGTCGGAACATGAAAGTAATGTTCTGGAAGTGGAAAAAATGCGTGTTTACCAGAATAACTTTACCAGAATATGCAAGAAAGGATTTAGTGGAGAAGGCATGGATTAATGTTGGAAAAAAAGTCATTTGACATCGCTTGACATCGTGTTGACTCCACGGCTGCACATGAAAAATGATCAAGTTCAGTGTATTTCGGGTAGCGCCGTGTACGGAGAACAGCATTAAAAAGTAGTATATCAGCAGGGTACTTGTGATTGCGTCACAATTACGTAGATTGTAAGTATCTCCACGAACGGAGGGACTTACAGTTTTGAAACTTTTAAAAATACACAGAGTGTAAGCGCTCAAAAAGAAGAAAAAGGAATATACGTAAAAATGAACGTTAGAGTGAGCATTTCTAGTCGGGAAACACACCAAATGCGCGGCCAAAATTTATACTTAGTTGACATTAGTCACACGAGAACGAGTCGTTTCTACGACTCGTTCTTGAGTTCAACGATTTGCCAGCTTCCATGTTTCCTCCCTCCTACAACATAAGTCTCTTCAAGACCCATGTTCATTCCTTCCTTTACTCAAAAAGACCCTCCACACAATATCTTCAAAGATGATATAAGCCCTGAGGGAAATTATTTTCCTCAGTGCCTCCTGTGCGGAGCTAATGTAAAAAAATGACTTTCAAATTAGATGTTGAGTTGAATTCATTCTGAGTTATTCTATTTTATATACAAAAACCTTTAAAAAGGGCGTTAATCATCATCATAACATCATCATCATCATTACATAGTATTAAATGAAGTCGCTCAAAATGTATGTGCGCGTAGATCTTTTAAACTACCCAACGGATTTTCATGCGGTTTTCACCAATAGATAGAGTGATTCACGAAGAAGGTTTATATGTAAAATACATGCTTATTATAGTATAGAAAAGCCGAGAAATTCACATATTCAATTCAGGCAGCGGGCAGCTGGCAAGCGGGTGGTGTGGATTTTATAAATGTTGGATAACGGCGTTGTGTTTCGTTAGCCATAGCAACGTGTGGCCGGGTCTGCTAGTAAATAATAAATAAATAAACAAATAAGCTATAAGTTATTCTTAATATATTGAAAAGTATTAATTATTATTTATTTATTTATTTAACGCCCAAAGGGATTTTATATGTTTAGTAGTACAATTAATTTATGATAGATGATTTTTAAACAGATAAGGAAATAATAAAAATAAAATTAGATAAAAAAAGCACACAAGTCAAGTTTATGTTAAATATGACAACATCACCTAAGTATCTACTGATTTCCTATAGTGTGAAATCGTTGTATGGGTAATGTAGTTCCGCTTATGAATGCTATAGTAGAATAGTGTATTTTGTAGTTACTATCGGTATTCGTAAGTTTATGAGTTGCAGGAGTTCGCAACAGTCAAATTAATAATAATAATAATATCTTTATTTGGAAAACAAACAGCTTTACACACATAAAATAAGAGTGCTAAAATAAAACAGTAAGCCTAAAAACATTTCGCTGATAATTTTTTTTTTTTTTTAGTAGCTAGATAGGAAAAACACAAAGAAAAACTTAGAAAAAAATAGTTAAGAGAAGCTAAATACTTAAATATGCATGATAAGAATATAGAAAAACACAATAAAGGGTGAGCTTTTGATCTTATAGGAGTATAAGGATGATATGTATGTAATTAGGGAATATGTAAATATATAATATTTTTATTTACAAATATTTACAAACAGAGACATAACTTAAAACTACTGTATGGCTCAGAGAGCTTACTTACAATAAAAGTTCGCCACTGGTTCACTACTATTATGGATAATATGGGAGAAAGCCCTTACAAACACCTACTTGTACACAAACATACCACAAGATTTAGAGAATGAAAGAGCCTAAAAACTCCTCGAATATTAAATAAATATGGAAGCCGTACTCTTGAATATCTAATACCAGTGATTTTCAATAAAATTAATAAAAACATAAAATTTGAAAAAAATGAGAGACTATGTCCTAAAATGATAAAACTATGGACGAAAACTCCATGTATCTTTGAATATCTCAATATAGCTGCTTACATATCTTGTTATTAGGCAGGTATATTGAAATATCTTATATACATTAAATGTTAGTAAAACTAAATATCTAACTTTCTCCAAAAACAAAAGAGGACAACCAATGAATGTGCATACCCTCAAATTACATGAATGTCAAAATACTTTTCCACTATGTTCCTGCCCGTCTATAACCCAAACCAAAAGTATTAAATATCTTGGGATTGAAATTGATGAAAATCTACAGTGGAATTCACACATTGATCTTACCTCAAAAAACTAACAAAACTCATCTACTTCTTCAAAAAATTAAGAAACATCTTGTCGATGAGGGATCTAAAGAGAGTATATTATGCTTTATGCCACTCTCGATTGGAATATGGAGTAATAGGATGGGGCTCAGCAGTATCTAATCACTTAAAACAACTTAAGGTAACTCAGAATTGCATTATAAAGACCATTCTAAAGGTCCCCATAAGGACGTCAACAACAGAAATTTTTAAACAGTTTGATGTTCCAAGCATACAGAAAATCTATGCCAAAAACATTCTAGTACATCACCACAAAAATGATTCAGAGGCAGACACCTCACACGCTCATAAAACCAGAGCCAAACAAACAGACATACTTAATATACCAAAGTGTAACTCTTCATTTGGTCAAAGAAGTTCTGCATTTTTAGCAGTAAAGTTATATAACAAACTCCCACTTAGTATCAAACAAATAAAAATAAAAAATAGCTACATTAAGGACATTAAATGTTGGCTGAAGAATCTATCGGAAAATGAACTTACTAGTATACTTAAAACATCATAGAAGTTTCTGGAAAACCTTATCCAATCAATAGTTAAACCATAGAAGTCGCTGAAAAACTTATCCAAAGCATAGTCCCCCTCAGCACAGGATCTCCTAGTGAGGAGGACTACGAATATATTTTATATATACATCTAACTAACATGTTTCATATAAAAATGTAAAAAATATTATATAGTTACTAAATAAAAAAATAAAAAAATAAAATTTATAGTTGTAAGTTAAATTATCTAATATTACTATGTGATCTATTCTAATGTTTCCTTAAAAATATAAATGTATTTACAAATATTTTCTTAGATATTATATTAAGAATGTTTAAATTGTTAGAACGTGCAGACAAGCTGCCATATGACAGCTTTGTGGGTCTACTCAAATTTTTGTACAAAATGTCTTCTGTAATTTAATTAAAAAAAATAAAAATAATTGCCAATTAGGAAAAGAAATCTGATAAATAATACAATAAATATAAATATGAATGTTAAGTGGTTGTGATGCATTACATTTATCTAATAGTGTTGCTTTGAATTTGTTGAAAGTTATATTGAAGATGTCTGTATATGTGAGGTGTGTGTTATGATAGCGGCACAGTGGCAGGCTCGATGTATGTGTACGAACAAAAACAAAGCGGGTTTCGGTTTTCTGATTAGTCGGCGCATGGGCGGCCGACTGGCGCAGGCGTGCTGACAAGAATGTTTGTATGTCAAGTTATCAGACCGAACATAGTCAAGGCAGGTTCAGATTTGCGTCCGCGCGAGGCGGCGCCGATAAGCTTTACCGGAATGAATTCTTAATTCCTGCTCGCCGGTGACGCCGGTCAGAAACTGATATCAAAATGAGCGACCTGTTAATTGCCGATGTTTTCAATCAATCGCTAATCTGGGATAAAAGAAATACATTCCACAGCACCAGCAATGTTGTTGATAAGTGATGGAATGAAATCAACAAGATAAAATTTTGAAATAACCTCAAATGTATTCCTTTCAGGCACGTACTTAACATATTATCGTGTTCTCTTGAGTTTTTTTTTCATATTTAAAGATACTAATTTCCAAATACAATTGTTTTATTCCTTAATTTCAAGAAAGGATTCTCCAAGAGTAAATAATCGTCGTCTACGAACTCGACATTTTGTAAAAACTGACAGCTGCTGTCAGGCTACCACGCAGGTAGCGCAAGTTTTATCCGCGTTCTGTTTGTCCACATCTCAGCGTCAACTGCCGCCGGTGGAACAGGGCACTGAACGCCGTTAATCTGAAAACCGAAACCCGCTTTGTTTTTGTTCGTACCCTATGAATTCATTTTGTAAGTAGTTAGTGTTGGAGCGGCTGTTATAAAAAAGGGATACGTTTCGGCCATTGCGACCAGGAACTCTATTCTCCGTCCAAAATAAGATCAACCCGTGACCGCGCATGTCTCCACCCCTCCCCCCGTCTGCTGCTTGAATGCGCGTTAACCCCTTAGATTCCCGTGTTTAAATAAATTAACTTAATTATTTAATTATTATTTTACAATCAAAAGTTTTAACAATTTATTCATTTAAATAATTATTTTAATGGTTCTCCAATAAACGCACTGCATTTTATCAAATCGTCTATCGATATATTCAATTTTTGAAAATATGCTCAATGAAATCTCCGGTTTTTGTATGATGTTTGCGAAATATCATGTTCGCCAGATATTTTTTTTTACAAATAATAATTAATCAATAATAATAATAATTGTGAGTTGAGTTTTGTGTACGGCCTATAAAAAATAAAACTGATTAACACCAACATTCAGTAATTTTATAGTTCGTAACACCATTGTTTTATAAATATGCATTGTTCATATTGTTGCAATTCAAATATAAGGACATAATTATTAATGTCATACTTTCCCATTTTGTTATTTGCAATTAGTGACAGTGATATCTAATGAATTAGGACTTGGCTGAAACATTGATGTTTGAATAATCCACCACCATAACACGGGCATGTGCCGTAAAATGTAAGCATTGTCGTAAAATCCACAAAGTATGTAACCATAAAAAGCAATGAATAAAGAAAAATTAGTAATAATAAATATCCATTTTATCAAAGGGTCTGAAAGGGTTAAAATTTCAAGACACTTGCATACAGCGCGATAGCCGACGAACGACTGTTATATATGGGCGGAGTAACACAGAGGTGGTGAAGGGACCGAAGAAGGGGGCGGGGTATGCGCAATACGAACCAAATTTCGTACTCTCCCAAGTGGACAGAGAATATGTAATATCTATTTTTTAAATGTTAGCGTTGCGGGGCTATATTTTAATTTTTTTAGTTTATATCATCGATTGAATGTAGTAGGGTCACTAATAAGCAATTACAGGTATCTTTCACCGTTGCTTGAATTCAAATTAATGTAGGTAGTGAATCACGAGTAATTGATTGACTACGGATGACTGTAGAATCTTTGATTGTGTTTTGTCTTGTATATTGCAGCAATGCCAATGATAAAGCAGTTATATAAAGAAAAGTAGTTAAGTACAGCTAGTAAAGCAGACCATAAGAGAGTTGTAAAACTGATCTCGATAATCTGACGGTAAGGCATAGAAGTGACAGAGGAAGGGCGAAAGTAGATTGTAGAATGCTAGAGAAAAGAGACCTATGAGATTGTAAAATGAATGAGTTGATTAAATGAAAGGGACGCTTGGATTATTTAGGTACGTAGAGCGATTGAGCAGAGAAAAGAGTGTTAGCAGACTATTGTTTGATGTTCTTATGGAAAAATCGGGAATGACCAAGTAAGACATTTTTTCGAAGTGAAAACTTCTTAAGACATTTTTTCGAAGTCAAAACTTCTTCAGTTTATTTATTTATTTATTTATTTATTGATTTATTGTGAAAAACAGTATAATCCATTTACATTTCACAAATAACAGTTTATAAATTACAGTTTATAATAAGTAAGTATATACATTTATTTGCATGGGTAAGTACATCAATACTACCTGATTAGCCAGATTTAGTAAATAGTATGCTTATTGCTGTCTTAAATTCTCCTTGGTTCAAATTGAAAATGTCAATCACAGAAGAAATGTGATTTAACAAAGTAGTTATTCTCCCCAAAGGCATGATCATTGGTAGGTTGGTCCTGCCCCTTGGAAAAATAAATAATCTGTGCTGTCTAGCTCTGATGAAATTATCAGGGACATAAAAAGAAATTCGTTCCAGAATATCTGGATTGCAAATGTGCCCATTTAGCAGCTTGTGCGCCACTAACACCATTGCAATATTTCTCCTGACGTCTAGACGTTCTATCCTCAGCATTCCAGCGAGAAAATCAGAGGGATACAATAAAGGGTAATATCCGAACTCTCGCATGTAGAGGTATCGCATAAACTTTTTTTGCACCTTTTCTACATCATTTGAGTAAAGGGTATCTTCGGGTCCCCATATTATCGATCCACTCTCAAGAATGCTGCGAACCAGAGTAAAATAAAGCATTTTTATGACTGCCGTATTCGTAAAAGATTTCGAATTACATATAACAAAACCCAGCATTCGCATTGCAGAGTTGCACACCGAATCGATATGAGTTCGAAAAGTCAGACGTGTGTCAAAAATGATTCCTAAATCCTTCGTTATCGAGATATGTTTTATAGAGGTACCAGACATTTTATAGTTAAAATATAAAGTACGCTTTGCCCTTGTAATGCACATAATTGTACACTTACTACTGTTAAAAAGAAGTTTATTTTGATGACTCCACTCTACTATACCGTCGATATCGTGTTGTAGACGAATGGAGTCTTCATTTGTCGTTATACAAGTGTATAGTTTAATGTCATCCGCAAATAACAAAAATTTTACAAATCTTATAAACAACCCTATGTCATTAATAAACAATAAAAATAAAAGTGGTCCTAAATTAGACCCTTGAGGGACCCCAGAAGTTGTGGCGTAGAGTTTCGATGTGAACTGCCCGTAAACAACGTATTGTTTTCTGTTAGACAAATAATTATGAAAGAACAAAAGCAGCATGTATGAGAAGCCGAAGCTTTCAAGTTTATTCAGTAATATGAGGTGATCTACTTTGTCAAAAGCTTTCGCAAAATCATTATATGAGACATCTACTTGTTCGTTGTTGTCCAATATATTTGAGACGTAATCCGTAAATACCATTAAGTTGGTCGTCGTAGACCTGCCCTCTCTAAACCCATGCTGCTGGTTTATGAGAAATGGTTCTACTTTATAGTATATACGTTTTTGTATTACGAGTTCAAATAATTTGGCCGGTGCCGAAAGAATTGCCACAGGTCTGTAGTTAGATACACATGATTTATCGCCGTTTTTGTGTAAGGGCGTGACCTTTGAGATTTTCCAACGGTCGGGGAATTTACCGGAGTTAAGTGAAATATTAAAGATATGTAAAAGCGGTACCATTAACGGATCGGCATATCCCTTCAGGACAATTGTGTTAATAAAATCCGGTCCAACAGATTTTTTTGGTTTCAGTTTTTTAATTGCAGCTAGGTAATCATTTTTATTTACACTTACAATGTCAACATTTTGAGCTAGTGAAGAGTAACCGCCTGGGGTGTATGAGTCAAATTCTGCACTATGTTCGCTATAGACTGACTTAAAGTAATTCGCAAATGCTTCCGGAATATCGGGCCCAGTATGAGTACTTCCGTTCCATGACACTGAGTTTAGAAACCCACCGTCTTTCCTCTTTTCGGATACAAATTTCCAGAAGGATTTCGGATCATTCTTGACGTTTTTTTCGATATTATTTATGTAATCCTTATACGCAATATTTATACTACGTTTGATTTTAGATCGTAGAATACAAAACTTTTCCCGATATCTCATCAATCCGGTGCGCCTCCAGTTTCTGTGAAGTTTGCATTTCCTTTTCAGGTCACTAAGAATCTCACCATTAAACCATTTAGGGTATCTTCTTTTAAAAGAAGGTACACGCTTTCTCTCAAAACACATGTCAAAAAGGTCATAAATTACATTATAAAAATATTCTACTGCTAAATCTGCATCTTTAAGTTTAAATAAGGGTTTCCAGTCGTGAGAATTCAAGTAAACATAAAAATATTCGAAATTACCACGTTCTAGGTTCCATCCTCGCTTAACACAATTTCCATTGTCGTCATTTAATAAATTCCGACAATAGGCTTTGCTTACATTGAGCGCGAATTCTATACATAAAGATGGGTGGTATGAATCTTCATTAACAAGTGAGTATACGGATTTGAACACTTTTAAGTCAAAATTACTGATAATAACGTCCAGTGTCCTGTTCGTTATATTAGTGATTAAGTTTTTCTGTTCCAATTGAAATAGTTCCATAAAATATAACAAATCTGTTTGAGTTGCTTTGTGACTCACACAGGAGTGTAAGTTAAAATCGCCAACAATAATAATTTTTTTATCTATTAAAAAGTTAAAATTAGCTATGGTTTTATCGAAAAACTCAGAGTAAGTAGTTCTCTGAGAAGCCGGTGGAATGTACACTATACATATATAAATACTAATTTCATTTATTTTAGCCTTAATCCATAAGTTTTCACCATCATTTTCTAGAAACATGAGTCTCTGGCATTGATTGACGCGGTCACGCCTCGCGGCTAGTAGCACTCCTCCTCCTCTTGATTGGCCTGAAGTTCTGTCCTTTCTAAAGACGTTATATCGTTGATCGAACAGTTGACAATTATGAATACTGTCATTGAGCCAGGTCTCTGACAATAATATAAAGTCGTTGTCTTGTATAATAACACTATGTAAGAAGTCGTCGGTCTTGGATCTCAATCCCCGCACATTTTGATAATACATTGTGCAGGGGAATGAATTTGCTTTAACTCTGCTCTCTAGTCATTTAGTGGCCGCAGAATCGTTTTGTTTGCCACGGTTTTGGTTAAGATCAACCGGATTTTGTCTCGGTTTTAAGTAACGGTAGTTTCTTACCGGAACTCCTCGGGGCCACAAATCTTCCTGCAAAAGTTTATCGTATAACACATCTGTTACTCCTATACGGAACGCTGCGTATTCCTGAGAATTAGCGATGAATTTCTCTATCTCACAGTTTGTTATATTATTTTTCTCTAGATGCGCTCGGATATCATCTATTGTGGTGTCCTTTGAAATCCTAGATACTATGATATTCCTTATCCTTGGACATACCTTGATACTAGAGGATTTATCTCCGTTACCGACTATCAGATTCCTGCATGTCCGTTGTTTGCGCTTGACGTTCATCCATTCTTCCTTATTTGGCGCGGATTTCGCTTCAGATTCGGAAGTTAGAATGCGTGAATCCGTCGTCAGTATTTTGGGGATCGCGCCGCTGGTAGTGGGGACTTCGATATGATTTGCGTTATTTTTGGCCTTGGTGGCCGCCCTAGTGCGCATACGTTCTTTGGTTAGTGTAACAGCGTGCTGGTTGGCGGGGGGGGCGGCGGGCGGTGCGGCGACGTCAGCCCAGCTGGCGGTAGCGGGAGGTGTAGGTAGACCATTAATGTTTACACTGTTTAACGCCTGTCGATTTAATATTTCTTCCACGGACTTTACACGGATTAATAATTCGTTTATTGTTTTGTTTTGTTCGAGAATGATGCTTCTCAATTCAAAGAGCACGGTATCACTCATTATTTCGTGCGAGAGTGAATAAAAACTCGCGAAAAAAATTTTTTAATTACGGCGCGACAGAAAGACGTGTTAACTGTTGACAGTTGTGATTTGAAACTCGATGAATACCGCACAAGAGTCCCAACTGCTCCCGTCTGAAGCCAGTGAGACCATGGCATCCCCAATTGAGGTATGTTATGAGGTTGAAGGTAGTGGGGAGGGGAAGGAGATCTCCTATAAGGAAGGAGTTAGGGAAGAGGAAGGTGGGAAAGTATTTGGCTATTCAGATCTGGTCACCAAACACGGCTAATGCCATTTCAAGCAACGTTTCAATTCTAAATGGTGGTCTTACACCAGGGCGATACTGAGAGTATCTTCCACTCTGGAACGTACCGCAAATATGCTACATATTATTTTTAATTAATAAATTGTGAAATAACACAAATTAATCAAATAAAATTTATTTGCCACGCCGGGATTCGATCCCGCGACCTTCGGATTGCGAGTCAAGAGCCTTACCGCTGAACTACGCCGGCCGTCTTGTTAGGAGACTATTGTTTGAGGCTCATATGAAAAAATCGGGAATGCCCAAATAAGACATTTTTTTAAAAGTGAAAACTTCTTTAGCACCGTTGTGATTTATAATAAACTATTAAAATCGGGGTCCTCTTTGTGCGGTGCTTCGTAACCTCCCCACTTTTACCGCGTGTGAATTGCGCACTCTGATTTTTTCTTCAACAGCTCCACACAGGAAGACCTGAGGAAAAAAATCTCTCAGGGCCCATGTCATATTTAAGGATGCTGTGTGGTAGTCTTTTTAGGGTAAGAAAGGAGAGGAAGGAAAAGGAATGAGTGACGTATGAATCTATCTATCCCAATGTTGTACAAGACGATGGGTCGAGAAAATCCTCCTGGAGAGATCAAAAAGATTTACCTTAACCAGTTTCTCCTGATTTGGCCCTCCACGTAGTAGGTGGGTGAACGCATCCGCCGCCAAGACCTAGGTAAACCTTACTCCATTAACCCGAACACCCCTGTTAAATCACCAAACGTAGTGAAACACCTGGGGTGACCTATGTCTGTGGTGTTGGTTATCCGAATACCCGAATCCCAAATTGAATTGCTTGTTGTACAGAGATCTCCACACTTCCTCCAGTCTAAATATATCCCTCCAGGGATGCAATAGTCTCATTGGTTCCAACCGGTTGTGAGAAGTTGGGACTCGTATGCGGTATTCACATAAAAAAGATGGCTAAATATGACTAGGTAGCTTACTTTGACTCAGTCATTATGGTACCTACCTGCCTAAAGAATGTTTGAAAAAAGAATTTTCATTGAGACACTGACGTTTCTTTGGATAAAATGCAAATTCCTTATTTGAAATTTAAAAAAAGGTTCCATAAAATACACATCTTATCTTCTTACGTAGTATAAAATGAAGACGCTCCCGCTGTCTGTGCGCTTAGATCTTTTAAACTACGTAACGGATTTTCATGCGGTTTTCACCAATAGATAGAGTGATTCATGAGGAAGGTTTTTAGGTTTATAATTTGTCAAGGTTTTTTGTAAATTGGTTGAAATATATAAATACAGGGAGCGAGCTGGCAAGCGGGCGATGTGGATGTGATTAAACAGTTGGCGTTGGTTATAAAGGTTGGTCAATGGCGTCGTGTTGTGTTTTGTTAGCTACAGCAACGTGTTGCTGGGTCTGCTAATAATAGACAAAAAAAAAACCTAATAAGACATACCGATATTTAAGAACCTTCTTAGAAATCTTAAGATTTCAGAGAGAATTTAGGTTTTGATTTATTAAATACTAGCTGACCCGGACACGTGTTGCTGTGGCTAACTAAACACAACGCCATCTACTGGAAGGTTATCTAACCTTTATAATCACCGCCATATTTGAGTTCATCGCGAAGAGACAGACAGACAGACGCCGCGGAGAACTTTAATTTATAATACGCAGAGATGGTGTGAAAGATTATAATAATATGCATGAAATGCTTGAGGTAACTAACGTGTTTAAGTTAATAAGGATTAATACTGTATCCGTCTAAAATTACCGCATTGTACGTGATCATTTTTTAGAAAATAGAACGGGTATAGTAAGCTATCCGTAAAAGATAGATATATGCCTTCGCGGAATTTTTTGTAGATCTATAAAAGAGGAATATCCCACCATGTTTTGTTATATCTCAAAGGGATAAGACAGTGTTTTCGATGTAAGCTACCAGGCGGCTCGACTTTTTCCGACACTTCTAACAGTTATCGTTATGTTTAAACCAATTTACACAAATCCTAGACAAATTATACACGTAAACGAAACCTTCCTCACGAAACACTCTATCTACTGGTGAAAACCGCATGAAAATCCGTTCTGTAGTTTTTGACTTAATCGCGAACAGACAGACAGACAGACGACGCTGAGGACTTTAATTTATGATATGTAGAGAAGAGAAAATTAAAAATACACTTTTCGGATGCAAGGTATACTGTTCATAGAATTACTAGTTCGAAGTAATCGCTAACTTATTTACTTACCTAGATTACAGTGGAGGTCCGTGAGTTTTCAGTGAGCTAGAGTGCTAAGATTGAAAAATACGACGTTTTTGATATTGTTGTAGCTGAAAATGACTTTAATTTTTTTTCGAAATTACAATTTTTAATCTTTTTAAAATATAGTAGATTACTTTAAATAAAATAAATAAATAAATAAGTGTTTATTCCAGTATGTGGGGAGGAGAGTGCAATCCCACACATTCCATAAGGGTATAACATACACATACATGTACAAAGTATTTGAAAGGAAAAAAAGAAAAAGAAGGTGGATATGAATGTACACGAATCAAAAAAAGATAATAAGCTAATAGTAGTAAAAGGAGAACAAAAGAAATAATAATATAAAGCTTTCAGGATTCTGTGAGCACGTAAGGAGCCAGTATTTTTCTCCAGTGTGCATCAATACTGGATGATGGACTGAGGCGGGCTTCCATGACGAGGATGTTTCCAGAGCTGGTTATCCTTTCCCTAATTCCTGCCACCCTGGATCTAATAAGGGCTGCAAAGCCAGGAACTCGCCCCTCCGTGAACATCCGGGAAGCGCTGCAATATCTGGGCAGAACAAACATTATGCGGAAAGCGTTGTTATACTGAACCCGAAGTCTTTCTATACTACTCTTCTTGTAGTTTGCCCAGAGTTCACACGTATACAGTGTTGCGCAGAAGGAAAGGAAGAGCGTCCGTTTTACAGCAGTACTGCAAAGGCGGAATCTTCCACTGAGCATGTTTGCTTTTACACTGAGAGCTCTTCTTTGCCCATCGATGTCGTTATCGTCCATCAGATTACTGGTGATAATGTGTCTAAGGTATTTAGTTCCTTCAGTCACCTGCAGGTTCACACCATTCAGGGTAGCTGGAGGAATATTTTTTGGTCCTTGTCCATATCTTACGACCAGTAGAGCCGTTTTAGTGGGGTTGTATAGCATGTTTGTTTCTTCAGAAAACTCTTCGCAGATCTTTAAAAGAATACGTAGGCCCCTTATGGATGGTGCCATCAATACCATGTCGTCCGCATAACTGATGTTGTTCAGAAACTGTCCTCCAATTTGGCAGCCTACCCCTGCATTGTTTAGCCTTTCGGTGAGTTCGTCCATGTACAGGTTGAATAATATCGGGAACATGCATCCTCCCTGTCTAACGCCGCTCTTCAGGAGGAAAGGTTCGGAGAGTCCATCTTTCCACCTTACTAAGTTTTCCTGCTGTCTACGCCACGAGTCGAGGATATGTATCACCGCCGGTGATATGCCTCTTTCCCTGAGTTTATCCCATAGTAGAGGGTGAGAAACCCTGTCGAAGGCCTTGCTCAGATCTAGAAAACATGCATACGTGGTGGTCTTTTTATTCCTGTAGTATTCCAGGGTTCTTTTCACAGTAAATATAGCAGTATCGGTAGACATTTGCTTTTTGAAGCCCATTTGGTTGTCCTTAGTTTCCAAGCTGGGACCGATCTGGTTTAGTAGTACACGTTCGAATAATCGTGCGATGATGGTGGCTATTGAAATCGGTCTGTAGCTACCCTGGGAGGTAGAGTCCAACGATTTTGATTTGAGAATGGGAGTTATTATTGTTCTTGCCATGTCAGTTGGTAGGTATCCATTCTTTAAAATGTCGGTAAACAGACTCGCCAGCAGTTGAAGAATTGGTCCTCCAGCGTGTTTGATGTGTTCGATACTCAATCCGTCGTAAATAATGTTTTTTACAAAATAACACGTACTTACAAATTAATTTACTTAGAATGCGTTTTTTTATCTAAATGTCATGAATTTTCATTATTGTATTTTATTGAATATGAATTTGAATATTGTCATATGAATTTAAAGAAAATTGCTCTATAACGAAATTCTTACTTATGTTAAAATCATGACTATTAGGGAGTAACCTTATGTATTAAGATTATATTTTGCTCACTCTCACCGTGTACTAATTTGCAATTATGTTATTAATGACTAGAGTATTATATACCCAACTGTCTAATGATATTAAAAAAAAATATATCTTAATCTACATTTTTTCACCATAAAATACAGTCTCTGAATAATAATTATCAACATTGAATATCACATTATCACAATGTTTAGTGTATATATATAAATATGTTTATGGTTAATATGCTGTTATATGTGTAGTATATTATTGCCACGCTGACGCGTTTAGGATTATTTCAAGCATTGTTTTAACTAATCTGTGGAACTAATCTCCTGCTGATAAGCTACTTGCAGTAGCTTACCGGTTAAAATTCCCATTGTATGTAACTATTATACAATAATAAAAAAAAATTGCATTTTCCTGATTTTGTTTTTCAATGCATTTCTATAGTCCATCACAGAGGATACTTTATTTTAACTTTTTGACACCAACAGTACATAAATAAAATGAGTGGTTATAATAATTCGTAAAATCTTATAAGACATGTTTCTGTGAAATATTTGTAAAGTGATTCTTCATATGTTGTGTCTGTATGTTCTGTGAAATGTTTTGTAAAATTTTTCTTCATTTTTTGTGTCTGCATAGTGGGTTGGGTTGGTTTTAACTTTTCAAAAGTACCAATTGGCGATCCCTTAATGAGTTTTGATAACTCATGGGAGTGCAACTTCGTTGTATGTTTTATTTAATAAAATATTTTTAATATTTAAATTTTCAATGTGAATTTCTATTCACAAAATATTGCAAGAAACTGTCAGGTTTCGTGTTTTTCCACTCGTTCAAATCTTTTCGCGAGTTTTTCATGGGGGTCAGTGTGTCCAAGAGTACGGTCGTACGAATCCATCACACACGAGGCGATAGGTCGGGAGAGTAAAAAGTAAAAGAGAGAGAGGTAAAACGGTCTCTTTCAATCAGTCTCTCAAAATCCGGCCCGCCACACAGTAACTGGGCAGACGCACCCGCCGCCAAGACGTAGAAAATCCTCACCCCATGCACCCGGGCGCGTATTTACAATCCCTATCGCGTTTCAGTCGCGCTACCGACAATTTACATTTTCAATATCAATATTTAAATATTTAGACATAAAAAAATTTCTAGTGCACACATCGGAAAGATTATTCTATCTAGATTTTAGAACAATTTTTGTTTTTGCAAAGTGATAAAAAATAACCAATATATATAGGTATATTTAAAATGTAAAGTGTCGCTACCGCGACTGAATCGGTATAGGTTTTGTAAATACGCCATCCGGGCACTTGGAGTAACCCATAGCAGAGGGGTTCTTTAGCCAATAGATGGTTCCCGGGGTGGCGGTACCCATACTCCCAAAATGAGAAGGCGGGTATGTTAGATTATAGATAACAAAATTGTTAAATGTGTTAGTGGCGTCATCTATATTTAATAATGAAAGAATAATGAAGATTGTCATTTGTCTATTACGAAATCGCAACGTGTTTTAATAGGTTATGGGCCCAGAAAAAAATTGGTACAAAGAAATAAATTCATTGAAAAAAATTTAAAAGAATTCGGCGTAAAGAAATACATAACTAGTTATTCACACGCCGTTTCCCCTCAGGGGACGGCCAAACAACTCGGTGTTGGCACACACTCTTTGCCTCACTGACATTCATACATCGTCTCATACATACTCTTCTATTATTCTGACTTTTGACATGGCCCGACTCAAGAACCTGATTCACTTGATCGTGCCATGTCTTCCACGCGCGTCCCGACTTCTTCATTTCACATTTGCGTCATAATATATTCTTCTTAGGGCCGGTTTTATAACCATCCGTTCGTCACGCTTGATACCATTTTTAACTAATATTTGGTCTACCGCTTGATTTTGCCGTTTTATAAACATTCGCAAAGCTACCGGTCGGTTACGTTGCGGTTAATGCTTTACGGACTAATTTTGGTCAGTTAAATGAATGGCGATCCGTTTGCTGACGTCTTTTAACGGTTGTAATTAGGAAGTTGTTTCGGTGAATTTATGGAAGTTGGTTATTTTTTATATTCAATAATATCATTTATAAACAAGTTCTGCTATGTAATTATTATTATGCTTGACAGCTGTTTCGCCTAGTTTGATAATGCCTTCAGAAGGTAAAACAGCTGTCACGCGTAACAATAATTAATAATCACATAGAAGAACTCGTTTATAAGTAAACTGTTTTTTTTAATTGAATAATAATATTATTTATAAATTGAATAATAATAAGAGAAATAAAAACTAAAATGGGGTTCTACAAATTAAAATTAATAACAATAAGTAAGTTATTAGTAACACTATGTTTCTAAGCTCTGAGATCAATGATGCAAGCAGCTGGCGACTTTACAGGAATCTCCAAGTCGACGCACCCGTACAACAATACAAGTAGTGCATTGTTATACGGAGAGTAACCCAAGTAATAAAACTTTGGGATTAAATGTAACCGATGACCGTTAGTAATACACATTTTTTTATAATACGTCAAATAAGATAACGAACGGATAGTGATCCGTTAACGAAAAACGGTTCGTTACGTAACTGAAATTTGGTACTTCGTTTATGAAACCGGCCCTTAAACTACTTTCTTCGTTCATTGGCTCATAAGCCATAAGCCCAACATTCTTTGCGGATCCCCACATTTCTCACACGATCGTACATGGTTTTACTACACATACCCCTCAGGGATCTCATTTCAACAGCATTCAGCCTACTTTCATCCTTCCTCTGCCAGTTCCATGCCTCACTGCCATACATCAGGGTAGGTACCAGCACTCTGTTGTGGACTGCTAGCTTCGCTTCTTTTGACAGTTTTTTTATTAGCGCCATAGGCATTCAGTCCTCCATTAATTTTTTTATTTTTTTTTTTTTTTTATTATTTGTTAAATTGAATATAATTACATGTAATACAATATAAGATATGGGTAGTCCCACAAAGCTGTGACAGATCAGCTTGTCTGTAGGTTCTATCATTTAATATTATTACATTACACACATTAGCTTAAGTTACAATATTAATACCTAATATAAGATTTAGGATAGATAAATGTGTTGATCATTTATTAATCACTTTTTTGTCAGTTTAGGGCATGGTTCCTCATTATTTTTTAAATTAATGTTTTATTCAATATGTTATAAATCAAGGGTATCATATATTCGAGCGTTCTGCTACCATACTTATTTGATATTCGTGGTATTTTTAGGCCTTTGTTTTCGGTAAATCTTGTTGTGTGACTATGCAGCAATAACTTTTTATACGTATGTACTCGTAGTTACCCGCATTTACCCTCCTTTCAATATCTCTATCAGCCTTCCCATCTCTCGTAAACATACTAACCAGATACACAAACTCATCCACCTGCTCCAAGTATTCATCATTCATTCGATTTCAAACCCTTTCCTTCTCGGAAATTCCTCTCCTTCCTTTCCTTAAAAAGACCCTCCAGACAGCTCTCCCAAAGATGACCGATGATTTTTTTCCCGAGGGCCTACTTGTGGAGCTATTGTAAAATTTTCTTTTCGCTATCTTTGATAGGAAATGGGTGATTTTACAGTGGCTACCTGTAAACAATACGGTTGCATGATTGCAGTAGAATTAGTATTGTTAAAATGCGTTAAAGGCACTGACCGGATCACGGTAGCCAATAACACTGAACAGGAAATCTCTAGCAGTGTTATCTACAATCTACACCGATATGAAAGCATATTTCATACAACAGTTCATCTACTCTAAAAGGAATTTCGGTATTTAAAAATGTTCAATTTGAGATCAAGTAAGGAAAAAATTACCTTACTTTGGTTAACACAGTTTTAAAAATGCTTTTGTCATAAATTATACAAGGTTTTCCGACTTTAAGGACAGGTTGTTTCACAGAATTTGAACAGCTCATCAAATTTTTATCATCGTTGGCCTGTTGTTTCACAGTACTTTGATAATTTAGGCACATTTATCGTGTTATATAAAACCCTTGTCAGATGCCAACTAGAGTATAACTCTACGTTATGGTCTCCCTTTACAATATTCATTCCGACGGCATTGAAAAGATTCAACATAAGTTCCTAAGCTATACAAACTATAAATTGCATATTCCAGAAAGAAGAATAAACACAGATTTAATATTATTACATAAAATACTGCATTACAAAATTGACTGTCCTGAATTACTTCAATTAATCAACATCCATATTCCCAAAAGATCTTGCCGATATTTATTAACTTTTACTTTAACAACACCAGGATATTGTCTTATCAAAATTCCCCGATTCCGAGATAAAGTCACGGAAATAAATATTCTGACCTAGGAGATATAGGTATTTCATCCTAAAAATAATACATATTATAAATGTTGTTTATTCCATTACTTTTATTTATCTTGACACAAATAGATATACACTGTGAGGATTTTTAGTCTCTGTTCACATATTTACCAATGAATTATATTTTATTCTTTTGTTGTTACGTTTTTTCACATTGTATCCTTTATTGTTTTAATTTTGAAATATTTATAATAACAGTGACACAAACAACTTATAAAATAGAATTTAAAAGCCCATTAGGGGGCGTAATACATAAATAATGTCAGAACTAGAATAGAACTGTCACGTAACTTGAATTAAAACAAAATTGCACCGTAGTATGAGGGATGAATTCATACGTCCGTCACTCCTGGACACACTGACCCCCAGATTCCTACCCACCACCAATACCCTTTTCCTTCCCAGAACTTCCTCTCCTTCCTTTCCTAAAAATACACTCCACACAGCATCCGCAAGGATGATATAGGCCTCGAGGGAATTGTTTTCCTCGGGCCTCCTGTGTGGAGCTAATGTAAAAAAAGCCTACGAATTGTCTACGAATCCGGAGGTATCGTGTTAAAATCGCGGTGTGCAAATGAATTATTTGAATTTATTCTTTAAAAATAATATACAGTAAGTACAATATTTGCGGCAAGTTCCAGAATGGATAACGATATTTTCAGTATCGCCCTGGTAAAAGACCACCGTTTAGAATCGAAACGTTGCGTGAAATGGATTTAGCCGTGTTTGGTGACCAGATCTGAATAGTCAGGTACTTTGCCACCTTCCTCTCCTCATATCCTTCCCTCCCCACTTCCTTCAGCATTACAACGTACCACAATGATTGAGGATGCCATAGTCTTACTGGCTCCAGATGGTTGGTAGTAGTTGTGACTCTTGTGCGGTACTTGCATTAAAAAAAATCTGCTTAATATGTCCAAATCAAATACAATTTCTCTCAGGGCCAATGCCATATTTATGGATACTGTGTGGATGGTCTATTAAAGGAATGGGAGTGGGTAGAAATCGGTGGTAAGTGGGTCCAGGAGTGACGGACATATGGACGTACATCCCTCCCACTGCAAATATGTAGAACTTTAACATCTCTTGCAATAAAGGTCATAAACTGGATAGACTAGAATCTTTAGAAATTACCCGCTTACCTAAAAAAAATAGAATCTAACTTTGTAATGAATAAGCAATTAGAATCATTTGCTAAGTCTCCGCTTTTGTATCCATTGTAATTTTCATAATAATTTCGAAATTAAAATAGGTATTTAGTTTAGACCATTCCTACTCCAATGTAAACATGTACCCTTTCATAAAGTAACTTTGTAAAGATAAAGCAATTAGATTCATTTGCTAAGTCCCCGCTTTTGTATCCAGTCTAATTTTCATAATAATTTTCGATATTAAAATATGTAATTAGTTTAGACCATTTCAACTCCAATGTAAACACATATCCTTCAAAAAGCAATAAAAAATACCAAACTTCATAAATATAATAACGATTTGACAATAAAATTAGGTCATTAGTAACTCATATTACTTGTAAGGTTTTTCCCTAATCATCATTGAAGTGAGCTGCAAACCCAATGTAATTAGCTTACTGGAATAACCAAAATATTTAGAAATTCGATAGTCTAAAATGACTTAGCATCAAATATAATTATTGTAATTGATTAAAATCCTTGTAGACCACCCCTCTCCCCCTCCCCAATATGTTGTGTATATAAACCGTAGACTAGGAAATATTTGTACCAGTCTGAAGATGGCTTTGACGAGCTGAAACCGGTTACGGTCGAATAAAATTAAGTGGAATAAAGTTTTATATTTTTTTTATTATAATATATTATAATGGAATTCCACCATGAATTATCACTCTCAAAAATAGAAATATTAAATTGACCTTACTTTGGACACACAGACACGTTTCAATACAGCTCTGTTGGTTTATCGGTTCTGTAGTAACAAATAACAATAAATTGTTACTTATAGATAATATTATGCAGGGAGACGCAACGAAGTTCTAGCGATACTGATCGTATAAAATCACTTTGTCTATGTTATTAGGGAGAGTTACAGTTGGTAATACTGTTTGTCTGGTCAATAAATGATGGACGTTGTATGTGGGCAACTGCGGAAATGATTGCGAATAAATATAAATGTGGACATTTTGTCCAATCATAATAACAGAGGAAAATATATTTTCTTTTTGTTCATATGAACTAAATACTTTGTGATGTGACATTATAATTAAAAATAAAACAATAACTTTGTAAACACCGCTTTTATTTTTCATAATTTATGCGGACCGGGTTTCACTACAACCGTAGCTTTTTCAGGGCAGTATAATACTCTACTAATATTAAGTTACATGTTTTATCTTAATATGTAAAACAAAGTCGGGTTAGTTTCACTATTTATAACTCGAGAACGGCTGGTCTGATTTTGATGATCTTTGATTTGTTGGATTTGTCTCCGCCCCGGATAGGATAATAACTATTAAAACATCACAAAAGTTAACGAAATAAATAGTTATAAAGAAAATTATTTTCCCCATACATTTTGTATGGAACGAATTCTCCTATTTTGAAAGAACTGCAGCAATATTGTGAGGGGTATAATATTGAACTGTGCATGAATTCCAAACCTTCAAAAACGTCAAATGTCAACGCGTTGATTGTTGTGCATTTGTTTTTAATCATATAATGCTGCCTTTCTTTCTTACACACTCAATGTCAATAGTCGAAAATGAGACAAATGGTGAACGTATGTCTGCACACCTCCAAAGGAAAAATACAATAATTATAATAAATCTCTGAAATGAAACACATTTTTTTACATAAGCTCCACACAGGAGGCCCTGGGGAAAATAATTTCTCTCAGGACCTATGTCATCTTAGGGGATGCTGTGTGGAGGATCTTTTGAAGGAATGGGGAGGATAGAAAGTTCTGGGAAGGAACAAGGTATGAGGGGTGGGTAGGAATCTGGGGGTCAGTGTGTCCGGGAGTGACGGACGTATGAATCTATCCCTCCAACTGTGGTGCAAGGCAATGGGTCGAGAGAGTCCGGCTGGAAAGGTCAAAAGGCCTCCCTCAACCAGTCTCTCTCGATCCGGCCCGCCACGCAGCAGGTGGGCAGGCGCATCAACTGCCAAGACCCGGACATAAGTAACCTCATGAATCACCTGCTAAATCACCAAACGTAGCGAACCACTTGGGGTGATCTATGGAAGAGGTGTTGGTTATTCAATAAATGGTTCCCGGGGCGGCGGCACCCGTATCCGCCTCCCAAATTCCCGTAAGTAATTGTAAAAGTAAGAAAATCACAAAAATATAAATCCGTACACCACGCCATCTCTGATAATGACAAAAACAAAACACGGACAGTTGCGCATTGATAATTGCTTCATTGCGTAATTTTTAACTTAATAAAAAAACTGAAATTAATTCAACAGCTATTGATTCTGAGGCGGTACGCAGTTCGTCGGGTCAGCTAGTAGATAATAAATGATTTAAAACAAAATGGGCTGGACTCCTCAAGTGAAGGCGTAAGTGTAGATGGAGAATAGAGAACACCAGTCCATTTTTTTAATGTATAATCACCTTATAACTTAAATATCTGCATTTTTATTTTTATTTTTAGAGTTGGTTTTAATAGTTAAATTAATTGTCAAAGTTTTAATTTTTCAAGATCCCCCGAAAACCACCGTATGTATAGTGAATCGTGTGACATCATCACTCCTGAAAAGTTACTATAGGATCGGGAAATCAGCTGATCAACTGCCGCCATTTTTAATTTCGTTGTTCGAAGTATTCTCCCTAGAAGTAGCATTACCATTTTTTTTGTGCAGTAGTTTTTAAATATTTTCGATAATAGAGTTAAACTAATAAGAGATACCTTTATTTTTGAAACATTATTTAGGCCTAACACAACAACTAAATCTCTATAAACAGTATGTAAATAAACGAATAAATTAATACGATGGCTTGTGTCATACCTACATTCCCATTCAATGTACGGTGACGTCACGACACGACGAACAGTGACGTCATCGCTAAACATTTCAATAATGCCAATTTGACGGCGTGTTTTTACGAACCGATTAAAAATGGATTTTTTAATAATTTTTTTAAAAGTCTGCGTTTAATATTATTAAATAAAACTTATATATTCAGAATCAGCGTTTATTGGTCTATATAATCATATTTTTTTAAAGCCATAATATTTTTCACTGGAGTTCCTTATTGGGAAGGAAAGGGAATGTTCTTTGTTAATAGGGAACAACCTTAGTATTGGACTTTTATTTAAAATTATTTGATTATAATTCTCAGTCTTTTTACATTTTTAACTTTTTAATTTTTTTACATTTAAAATACATTATTACCTAAAGGAAAACAATCACTTTGTTTGTAACCACGATTTATTGATTTAATTTTTATTTACCGACCGGTTTCGCTTAATACAAGCATCTTCAGGGTATAAATTAAAACTGATGAAAAAATACATTGTGTGAGCTTATATATACATACAGACAGAGACAAAACATAATATAAAGTAAGAGTGAGAGAGTGTAATTAACATCCTACATAGTGATAGAGAGAAAGAGACGGGTATATCTAATGAATAATTACATTATATCTACCGGGACAAAACGTCATTTGAACAGGTGATTAAGGAATAAAGTGGCTACGGGTTTTTTTATAGTTTATGGGAAATATTCCTAATATCGGACTGTTGGACACATTTAACTGATTAAAGTGATTGTTTTCCTCTAAATAATATGTCAAACCACAAAGTGACTGCATTCTACCAAAATATACATTATGATGTAGAGATGTCAGGAGATGTCAGGAGTTCCACTAAAGAACACCAAGGAGTTTGTGTACCTCGGGAGCAAAATAACATGGGACGGTCGGTCTAAGAGCGAGGTCGACAGCCGTATACACCAGGCTAGGCTTGCATTCAATAAAAGGTCGAAAATAATAGAATCGAATAATATAGACCTGAAACTGAGAATACTCCTCATCAAGACCTATGTATGGAGTATCTTGATGTACGGCTGCGAAACATGGTGCTTATCCGAAAGAGATAAACGGAGACTAGAGGCTTTTGAGATGTGGTCCTATAGAAGACTACTAGGAATTTCCTGGAGAGACCACATCACAAATGAGGAGGTTCTCCAAAAAATCGAAGGAGGAAGGCACCTGCCCAGGACCTTGTCCGAAAGGCGCGCAAGATGGATCGGCCATGCAATAAGACAAGAAGGCCTCTTGCATGCCATAATGGAGGGTATGACCGAGGGGACAAACGCTAGGGGACGCCCACGCCGAGAGTACCTGAAGGACCTGCTGGTGGACGTGCGCTGCTTATCATATGCAGAATTCAAAAGAGCCGCACAAGACAGGGAAGAGTGGAAGAAACGAATAGATGAAATTGCTGCAAACCAATCCCAGGATTGAAACCAGAGAGAGAGATACATTATTACCTATTACAGCAAAAACACTTTGTTTTTACGGGTTGATTATTTTTAGACGCGAGGCCTAAACTGTTCACAGAACCACCAGTATTACATAAACCATAAATTGCATTGAGTGCATTCCACGCCTTTTTAAATGCATACATACCCTATAAATGCATGTGACACGCAACACACAAGTATGCAAGGGAAATGCATTGCATATAATACCGAAAGTAAATTGCAATCTAATGTCTTAGATGGCTTATAAAGTGAAATGCAGGACGCACTCTAGTTAATTGCAATAAAATGCAATTAATGTCTGCAACGCAACCCACCTTAATTAAAAATGTATTTTTCTGTGATTGGTTTATTATAAATATCTGAAAAATGCACTATGCTGAGACTGCTGAGAGGAAAATATAATGTAGGCGTATATGACGCAAAAGCTAACTATTTAACCATCAACAGAGTAGAATTTACAATTTGGGAGGCGGGAATGGGTAACACCGCCCCGGGAACCTTTATTGGATACGTTTGGTGATTTAGCAGGGATGGCCGGGTTCGTGGGGTGAGGTTTGTCTAGGTTCTGGAGGCAGATGACCAGCACACACAACCCCAGATTCCTACCCACACCTTAAACCCTTTTCCTTTCCCGAACTCTCCTCTCCTTCCTTTCCTTAAAAAAACCGTCCACACAGCATCCCCAAAGGCCCTGAGGGAAATTATTTTCCTCTGTGTGGAGCTCATGTAAAAAAAGTGTACGAAGAGAGGTTGGACCGCCAAACAATCCGATCTTGGCTTCATTCACATTCATTCAGGCCTGGGAACTATTTATTGGATAACCAACACCTCTGCTAAGGGTTAAACCAAGTGGTTCGCTATGTTAGGCGATTTAACAGGGGTGCCCGGGTTCATGAGGTGAGGTTTGTCAAGGTCTTAGCGGCTGATGTGCTGCCCACCAGCTGCGTGGCGGGCCGGATCGAGAGAGACTGGTTGAGGAGGTATTTCGACCTTCTTTTCTCCAGCCAGGATTTCTCGACCCATCGCTTTGCACGGCATTTGATGGGATGGGTTCATACGTCCGTCACTCCTGGACACACTGATTCCCAGATTCCTACCCATCTCTCATACCTTCTCAGAATTTCTTCTTCTTTCTTTCCTTAAAAAAACCCTGCACACAGCATCCTCTAAGATGATATAAAGACTGAGGGAATAATTTTCTCAGGGCCTTTTGTGTAGAGATAATGTTAAAAAAATACATCGTATCATACGGTGACCGGACAATTCAGAATGAAATCAACTCAGAACCTCCTCATAAAAGTCGTTAAAAACCAAAAAATTTAAATAGGTTACGTTAGGTTAGGGTTAACGACGATTTTCTTTTTCATAGCTTTTAATGACTTTTAATCGACAGGAGCCAGTAAGACTATGTCAACTCCAATTCGGATACGTAAGGGTAAAGATAAGTGAGGAGAGAAAGGAGGTAGGGAAGAAATTGGGGAAGTACCTGGATATTCATATCTTTTTTTTTTACATGAAAACCGCACAAGAGTTCCAACTGCTCCCGTCTGGAGCCAGTGGGACTATGGCATCCTCAATTGGGGTATGCTGTGAGGCTGAAGGTAGTGGGGAGGGGAAGGAGATAGGGAAGAGAAAGGTGGGGAAGTACCTGGCTATTCAGATCTGGTCACCAAACACGGCAGAAGCCATTTCAAGCAACGTTTCAATTCTGAATGGCGGTCTTACACCAGGGCTATACTGAGAGTATCTTCCCCTCTGGAACGTGCCGCAAATATACTATATATTATTTAAAAATGAATAAATTGTAAAATACACAAATTAATCAAATAAAATTTATTTGCCACGCCGGGATTCGATCCCGCGACCTTCGGAATGCTAGTAAAGCGCCTTACCGCTGTACTACGCCGGCCGTCTAGTCACCAAACACCGCTAAAGCCAATTCAAGCAACGTTTTATTTAAGAATGGTGGTCGCAGGACGATGATGAGAGTATCTTCCACTCTGTAACCATTTTTTATTTTAAATGATTAATTTGTGAAAACATAAAATGAAATGAAACTGAAATTTGGGAATCATTTTTTCGTTCATTTGATTTACACACCCAAAACATCTACGTGTCCCTTTCTTAAGTTTACTCATTGCGCTTAAATCAGCCTTGCATTCTTTGCGAATCTTCACATTTCTCACACGATTATACATAGTTTTATCACACGTACGCCTCAGGGATTTAATTTCTACAGCATTCAGTCTACTTTCATCCTTCCTCTATCAGTTCCATGCTTTACTACCATACATTAGGGTAGGTACCAGCACTTCATTGTTGACTGTAAGCCCCTCGGAAATTGGGCGTACTTTGTCAGAAGGTCAAAATACTTCCGCTTTGCAATAGAATCCAAAAAATGGAATATATCTGAACATGTCTAAACACCAAAAACTGCTTTGAAATACTTCTGTTTTAAATTGTCCGGGTTAAATCTTTCCCACAGAAAAACTAAACCCTTTCACACACTTTTCCACAAATGATCATCTAGTCAATCCACGCTATGCAAGTGCACTATATAAGTATTATAAATACAAAACAATACAAGAACAACATGTCAACCTACCAAAGGCCAAATGGGAAAATAATTCACCGACTCCAGATATTTTCATATCAGAGAGTTCGGCTTCGGCTTGGTGGAACTCCCAATTGGACTTATAAATCCTACTGATCCCTCAATATAAATGTTTAAAAAAATCTTTTGTAATCCTGCATGTATCTAAAATGACTGATTTTTGCATTTTTATATATAAATTCTTTGACAAATCTAATATGCCTAAATTATTAATGAGAGAGCTAGGTATAATGCTAGTAGCCGAAATAACAAATGGTAATATTTCTATAGTCTAAAAATGCCAAATTCTTTTAATCTCATTTCCTAAATCTGTACATTTTTTCAAAAACAGATTTTTGAATATTACAGGAATTTGGAATAGCTACATCAATGATATAAATTATTTTTTTTTTAAATTTAGTCGTGTAACAAATGTTATTATTAGAAATAAAAATATAATTTTTGAAATAATAATTTTTTCAATACAAACATTAATTTAAAAAAAAAACGTTTTTCACTTACCTAAAATTACTGATAACGAAGAAAAAGAAAATTACACACCTATTTTAATCGTGGAGTTTTCTCTTTCTAACACCGTTAATATCGTACTTCTCACCACGACAAAAAGGGAGAAACAATGATTTATATGAAACCTATGAGAGCTGGGACTAATTTGATTTCCTGTGAACAAACAGGCTAGCTTAGCTTCTTAGGACATTTTTGAAATGAAAACTTCTTTAGCACCGTTGTGTTTTGAAACTCGATTAAACGACAAATAGCGACAGAAAAAAGAGACAAACACATACATCTAGCCTGCGAGAGAATGAGATAGCTATAAATTTTTCGTTATTTGTTTTTGGGGTGTTATGCCGTGTTGCGCTACCTCCTTCTTGAGCCAACAAGCCGGCAGATCCGGTAGATGTGCATGATCTGCCGGATCTGCCCTTGAAACGTTGGCTCAAGAAGGAGGTAGCGCAATACGGCATAACACCCCAAAAACAAATAACGAAAATACTTTTGGCCGTGAAATCTTAAAACGTATCTAGCTATAAATTATTTCACGGGTACTCTGTTCAAATATAATACGATAAAACTACGGTCCCATGCAAGTCTTCTTTTTTGGTATAAAGCGCCTGGCGAACCTACGAAATCCAAAAAAAAAGGTTGTAAAATCAATATCCAATCTTTAAACCACTCCAAAATGAACAGACAAAGAAAACATAAAAGAAAGTGAAATCTAGCGACTCCGAAGAAGAAAACATAAATACTAATAAGATGAATAAATATATTTGAAAGGGTGCACTGGAATTCGACGAAGAAAATATGGAAAAAATCATCCTTCACATTGATAAAAAAAGTGCTTCGTAGTCTCTCCACTCTTGTCTACTTTAGTTCCTTGAAGGTTTCACTTCTACCGCGTGTGAATTGCACACTCTGATTTTTTTTCTTGTTGTGGGCCCAACGTTACGTGCAGAAAACCCGCATGCGACGGTCACCTGCAGTTCTGCAGGTTTCCAGGAAGTAATATGTATTACCATCTGCTTGCGGTTATAGTTAACGAGTGCTTGCGGGTTAACGAAGTCGCTCCAATATGTCATCTGATATAGGCATCGATTTCTCTTGGAAATTCTTGTACAAAGTGGAACAAGTTAATTTATATGACAACAATTTTACATGAACTGGATAATTGTAAATAATCTTTATTGGCTTTAACCCTACACAACAGACCTTCGTCGAATCGACTACTCCGAAAATTATTACTGTCTTTCATTGGTTAGGCATCATAATATCGACGGCCGGCGTAAGTCCAGCGGTAAGGCTCTTAATAATAATAATAATAATAATAATATTTGGATGATTTATATAGCGCCGTTTTTGTGAAAAATCACCTCAAGGGCGCTGTACAAACTTATAATACATTTCTAAAATCTAAAAAACTACAAGCTAGGCAAACAATTATAAACAACTTTTGGCTAAAAATTGCATACATCGGTTCATTGATCACCGATACGAAAATATGTGTACAATATTTTGACCAATGAACGCGATGCTGCCTAAAATTTAATGAAAAACAGGACCATACTTACCTGGGAGGTCGCTTGAAATTAACACTGTATATTGTCCTCTTGACTATAATTTTGAAATAACACAAATTGATCAAATAAAATTTATTTACTACGCCGGGATTGGATCTCGCGACCTTTGGATCGCGAGTCAAGAACCTTACCGCTGGACTACGATCCGCACAGGAGGCCCTGAAGAAAATAATTTCCTTTAGTTATTAATTGCCATCTTAGGGGAGGGCTTTTTTAAGGAAGGGAAGGATAGGAAATTCTGGGAAGGAACAAGGTATGAGGGGTGGGGTGGGAATCCCTATCAGGCTTGCTACGCAGTAGCCGGGCAAATGCATCTGCCGCCAAGACCTAGATAAACCTCACCCCATGAACCCGGCCACCTCTGCTAAGTCAAATTAGCGAACCACTTGGAGTGACCTAGGGCAGAGGTGTTTTATAGTTATCCAACAAATTGGTTCCCGGAGCTGCGGTACCCGAACCCGCCTAATAGTGACGTATTCATTCCGTTAGCGAGCCAATAAATAAATAACATTTTCGAGTTCATGGTGCGTTTTATTACCATTTACTAATCAATTGAATTAAAGCATTACATTTCCTACAATTACATAGGTCTACCTCCATTCACTCAGTTCAATTTAATCGATGATTTATTTGCCGCACTCACGATATAAACACGGCATAGAACTTGCACTATTCAATTAGATATAATAACTGGTAATGTTCGCAAGATTGCCCGAGCGATACTAAGTAGTCTACATAATCAATTCTTTCACAAGCCACATTGCATTCGCTTCCCGATAATTGTGTGATGTTAATGTCAACATTTTGTAACAATAGGTAATAATAATCTGAATAGTAGGTACTGTATTTGAACTGTTAGTGGATAATGACAAGTACATCATTATCCAAGTGGCTGAGTTTATAAATACGTCTCGTTCCTCCAAAGTGTGTAGTGACTGAGTTAAAAAAGACATCTCGTTCCTCCAAAGTGTACAGTGTACAGTGGCTGAGGTAATAAATACGTCTCGTTCCTTCTAAGTGTACAGTGACTAAGTGACTAACAAATACGCCAGGTTCCTCTGAAGTCTATAGTGGCCCAGTTAACACAATTGGGGTGGCCATAGTCTCACTGGCTCCAAACGGTTATGTCAAGTTCCTCCAATGTGCATAGTAACTGAATTAATAAACACGTCTGTTCCTTAAAACTGTGTGGCTGATTCCAGTTATATAAATATGGCCGGTTCCTCCAAAGTGTAACTGTGTAACAAATATGTTTGGTTGCTCCAAAATGCACAGTTGCTGATTTAACAATTACGTCTGGTTCATCAAATGAGTATAGTGACAGAGTTAACAAATAAATATGGTTCCTATGAAGTCTATAGTGGCCGAGTTAACACAATCTAGGTATGTCTAGTTAAGTGTAGTGGTTGAGTTAACACCTACGTCTAGTTCGTCCAATGTGTAATGTGGCTGAGTTAATAAATACCTCCTCGTTCCTCCAAGAAGAAACCATACTCGTTCCTCCAAAGTGTATATGGACTGAGTATGGGTTCTTCTGAAGAATATAGTGGCCATGTTGACACAATTGAGGTTGCAATAGTCTTACTAGCTCCAGTCGGTTGAGAGATAGGTACGTTTAGTTAAGTGTAGTAGCCGAGTTAACAAATACATCTAATTCCTCCAACGTGTATAGTGGCTGATTTAAACGTCTGGTTCCTCCTACGTGTATAGTGGCTGAGTTAAACGTCTGGTTCCTCCAATGTGTATAGTGGCTGAGTTAAACGTCTGGTTCCTCCTATGTGTATAGTGGCTGAGTTAAACGTCCGGTTCCTCCTATGTGTATAGTGGCTGAGTTAAACGTCTGGTTCCTACTGCGTGTATAATGGCTGAGTTAAACGTCTGGTTCCTCCAATGTGTACAGTGGCTGAGTTAAACGTCTGGTTTCTCCTATGTGTATAGCGGCTGAGTTATACGTCTGGTTCCTCGAATGTGTATAGTGACTGAGTTAAACGTCTGGTTCCTCCTATGTATGTAGTGGCTGAGTTAAATGTGTATAGTAATTGAGTTAAACGTCTGGTTCCTTCTATGTGTAGAGTGACTGAGTTAATAAAAACGTCTGGTTTCTCATAAGTGTACAGTGGCTGATTTAAGATTTTTTTAATGTGATTACCTCACAAGAGTATATCACTATGGCACCCCAAATTGGGGTGTCATGTGAGGCTAAAGGTAGTGAAGATGATGGGAAAAAGGATGGTGGGTAGGTTCCTGGCTATTCAGATCTGATCACTAAACACGGCTTTCAATTCTGAATAGTGGTTCCACAGTAGAACGTGCCACAAATATACAATATATTCGTAACTAACTAACCATCACGCCGTTTCCCCGCAGGGGTAGGCAGAGAGGACGGACCGCCAAACAACTCGGTCTTGGCACACACTCTTTGCCTCACTCACATTCATACATCGTCTCATAATATATTCGTACATTATTTGAAATGAATAAATGCTGAAATAACACAAATTAATCAAATAAAATTTATTTTGCTTTCGCCGAGATTTAAACCTGCGACCTTCGGATTGCAAGTCGAGGGTTTTACCCCTCGACCACGAAGGCCGTCCAACTGTGTTGTCTTATAAATCTCAGAAATTAAAAGTTGTGCAAATTTCATAACGCATGAATTTAACACAACGTTCGAGACATTTTGATGATTCAAATATTATAACAAAAACAATTTTCTACAATTTAAGGTATTTATATCAGAAATAAGAACGAGAGTTTTTAAGGCTTTCCTTTCATAGTTTCTTTAATAACTTTTCCGACACTTTCCACCAACAAACTCACCATTATCAGCAGCACTTAGCCAGAAGTATTCCCTGCAGGTCGCCGCAATTAATTGCAATTATAATTACGAGAATTCGCCTGCGGCGCATTTAGCAGAAAGCAACCTGATTATTTGACACTTAGCAGCAAATTTCCATAACTTACTATAAATTTATGCATAATTGGAGCGAACGTGAGAACTTGAGAGCTTTTTGCATAGATAATGAAAACAAGGGAGATGCGTCAAAGGGGAAGAACCATTATTATAGACGCTTTAAACGACACTTTTTTCATACATCGGCAACAGTATGGATTTTTATATGATTTCTATATTTTTATATTAATTTTCTGTCATATTATTTCTATTTCTATCATATTATACGACCTCCGTAGTCCAGTGGGTAAGACTCTTGACTCACGATCCGGAGGTCGCGGGTTCGAACCCGGCATGCGCAAATAAATTTTATTTGATTAATTTGTGTTATTTCACAATTAATTCATTTAAAATAATATATAGTATATTTGCGGCATGTTCCAGAGTGGAAGATACTATCAGTATCGCCCTGGTGTAAGACCACCATTCAGAATTGAAACGTTGCTTGAAAATGGCTTCAGCCGTGTTTAGTAACCAGATCTGAATAGCCAGGTACTTCCCATCCTTCCTCTTCCCCACCTCCTTCCTCTCCCCACTACCTTCAGCCTCACAACATACCCCAATTGGGGATGCCATAGTCTCACTGGCTCCAGACGGGAGCAGTTGAGATTCTTGTGCGGTATTCACTGTAAAAAAAATAAATATATATTTGTCAATAAACTGTCAAAAAAAGCGAAGCTAGCAGTCCACAATGGAGTCCTGGTACCTACCCTGATGTAATGGCAGTGAGGCATGGAACTGGCCGAGGAAGGATGAAAGTAAACTGAATGCTGTTGAAATGAGATCCCTGAGATGTATGTGTGGTAAAACAATGTATGATCGTGTGAGAAATGTGGATATCCGCAAAGAATGTAAGGCTGATGTAAGCATAATGAGTAAGATTAAGAAAGGGACCCTCAGATGGTTTGGGCATGTAGAGCGAATGAACGAAGGAAGTAGTGTAAGAAGAATATACGACGCGAATGTGAATGGTAGAAGAAGTCGGGGACGCCCGAGGAAGACATGGCACGATCAAGTGAATCAGATACTTGAGTCGGGTCATGTCAAAAGTCAGAAAAATAGAAGAGAATGTATGAGACGATGTATGAATGTGAGTGAGGCAAAGAGTGTGTGCCAAGACCGAGTTGTTTGGCGGTCCGTCCTCTTTGCCTACCCCTGCGGGGAAACGGCGTGATGGTTAGTTAGTTATATTAATTTTCTATGAATAACTCTCTTTTTATAACTTTTGAAGGTTATTCCCATCAATGCAATATATCATTGAAGAAAAAGGAAATACCAATAATCTAAACTCTCTTATTTGAACGTCATATTTGTCAATCTCATATATCAAATTTATAAATAAACAATGTTATCTTAAATTAACAATGTTATCGACTAATTTAATTATTATCTACGCAAAGGTGGCTGTAGCCGAATTGGTAAGGCGTTTGTCCTGGTAAGACGAGAGGTTCTTGGTTCGAGTCCCAGTTGCGACCGCTATCTTTTTGTTTTACTGTGTCAATCTTTCATAGTTTCGTTTAGATTATTAGTGTTATCTTATTCTTCAATGGAATATTTTAATTTAACTGATCATTATTTTTCGTAATTGCGATTTTTTTAAAAATATTAACTCCACACAGGAAGCCTTGAGGAAAATAATTTCCCTAAAGGCCTGTCATCTTTGAAGATGCTGTATGGAAGATGTTTTTGAGGAGAAGGAGTGAACGTAGGTCTTGAAGAGACCCATGTTGTAGGAGGGAGGAAACGCAGAGGCCGGCAAATCATTCCACAGCTTGCTGGGCGCGCGTTTGGCGTGTTTCAGACTATGCACCGGTGCCGAAGGAATCAACGACGCTAGTTCCTCGGAGCATCTTCCATTGTAATACCGGTAGAACAAGGACAGCATACCTACCTGATGGCCGCGCTCTAAAGATTGCAATCCACTTGGTAATATAGAGAAATCTATCAAACAGACCGCTCGTTTCTGCACAGAGTCAAGGGATTTTTTCAGGAATTTTAGAGCTTCAGACCAGTTGGGCTGCCAAATTCAACAATGGGGCGTATTTGCATTTTGTACAGGGTTAGCAGTTGTGTATTATCAAAGTATTTGCGAGTTCTGTACAGTACGCCCAGTTTCTGAGAGGCCAATTTCACTTTGGCTTCGATGGAGCCCCTATACTTGAGCTGGTCACTTAGAGTTACACCAAGCATATCAATGGAGGGTTTATTCGTAAGATTGCTTCCGTTGAAGGAGACTAGATTTTTATTTCGATCCCTTTTATACGTAATCAGACAAGATTGGGTCATTGAAACATTAAATTCGACAAGGTTATTCTTACCCCAAGAGAAAACATTCTTAAAGTAACAGTCCATTTTTTGCTTCAATTCCCTCCGAGCCATTGGGGTTTGTGTGCCCTTTGGGGCTTATGGACTATACTGTCATCCGCGTAACAATGAATCGGTGTAACATCGTAACACGACAAGAGGTCATTGTTGTGCAACAAAAACAAAGTCCGAGACAGAACCGATCCCTGTGGGACGCCAGTATTTATCGAATGAGAGGAAGAGGTGAAACAATCAGCAACCACCTGAATCGACCTTTCCATCAAAAGGTCGGCAATCCAGGTACATAAGGATGCGGGAAGTTTACAAGAATTCAGTTTGTTGACAAGCCATCGGTGCCCCTGTTGATTTCCCTAAAATATTGTTTTTACGACTTTATGTCCGGGTTAAATCTTCCCCACAGGAAAAACTAAACTCTTCCACACATTTTTACACAAATGATCATCTAGTCAATCCACGCTATGCAAGTGTACTGTATAAGTATAATACATACAAAATAATACAAGAACAACACGTCAACTTACCAGAGACCAAATGGGAAAATGATTCACCGACTCCAGATATTTTCATATCAGAGGGTTCGGCTCGGTGGAACTCCTAGCTGGACCGATAAATCCTACTGATCCCTCAATATAAAAATTTAAAAAATCTTTTCGTTATTTGTTTTTGAGGTGTTACGCCGTGTTGCGCTACCTCCTTCTTTAGCCACACATCTACCGGATCTGCCGGATCAGCCCTGACGATGGACACTACAACGCTGTCCGAAACGTTGGCTAAAGAAGGAGGTAGTGCAATACGACATAACACTCCAAAAAAAATAACGAAAATACTTTTGACCGTGAAAATCTTAAAACGTACCATTTAAAAAATCTTTCGTAATCCTACGTGTATTTAAAATGATTGATTTTTGCATTTTTATACATTAATTCTTTGAAAAATATAATAAGCCTAAATTTTCAATGAGAGAGCTAGGTATAATGCCAGTAGCCGAAATAACAATAATGGTAATATTTTTAAGGTCTGAGAATGCCAAATTCTTTTAATCTCATTTCCAAATTCTGTATATTTTCTTATTTTTTCAGAAACAGATTTTTGAATATTACAGGAATTTAGAATAGCGACATCAATATATAAGTTATTTTTTAAATTTTGTCATGTAAAACTAAATCGGGTCTATTATGACTAATTGTTCTGTCTGTTAGTATAGTTTTATCGTAATATATTACATAAAATTCATTTTCTAAAAATGAACTTGGTTCGTATTCATAATATGGTACTATAAATATATAAAAAATATTATTATTATTATAAATACCTTTTAATTTCACACGTGAAACACGCAAACTTATCTGTATTATAAGATTTTTCATATTCATCACAACATCTAATTATTAACAAGTTCCACCGTCGCAGTTTCGGCCAAGCCGCTATTTCGAAATCTAATAACACATCTCTCAAAGTCCTTTCACTGCCTTTCTAACGTAAAATAATTTAATACATTTGTCATTATTGGCCTATCCCTTTTCCTCGACTTGATTTTGATATAACACAAGTCTACATTTCTTTACATTAAGTTTGTTGGATTGGCAACCTTTTTAATAATATTTTGGTTTAGTTCTAAGCGTTCGCACAATCTGTACGTGTATGGGATAGCCACTGGAGCGTTTTCAGCCATATTTTGGCCAATTTTAAAACAACCCCGAGTGCTCGCTGGCCAAAATACGGCCAATTTGAAGAAATATTTTCAAACATTTATTGTAATCATTACAAAAATTCACAAAGATAACTTGGTATTTTCACTTTTCAACAAGAGATATCTCACATCTTTTCTGAATTATTCTATTTTTATTTGGTTACTATATTTTATTTTTTTCATTTATAGAAAATTCATGTTACTGTCGCGACATATCATTTCTTTATACTGGATGACAGCTGTCTTACCCATGTTTATGTAGCTCCGTAATGAAAATGATCCCCTCTCCTGTTTAACGGCGGAGAGGGGGTCGCATAACTTTTCGCATATCGCCTCAGGAGCTGTTACGGCAGATTACGGCGTATAACTTTGTGTTTTGAGCACATCATCTGCTCTATGTGGCGGGTCTGTATGGGATGTATGGAGAGCGTCATTGGGCGTGCGATGATCTTTTATTTCTGCGTGTGGCACCTACATTATAATGCAGAAAAATTGTAGTGAATAAAACTAAATGTTTTATGGGTCACTAGAAGGATACTTCATTCAGAAATGAAACGTTGCTCGAAAATGGCTTTAGCCGTGTTTGGTGACCAGATCTGAATAGCCAGGTACTTCCCAACCTTCCTCTTCCCCACCTCCTTTCCCTCACCACTACCTTCAGCCTCACAAAATACCCCAATTGGGGATGCCATAGTCTCACTGGCTCCAGACGGGAGCAGTTGAGATTCTTGTGCGGTATTCACTGTAAAAAAAAAAAAATACTTCAAAATTTCATACTAATGTTCCGAACGTTACGCTTCCCGGTGTTATTTTATAGCATACTTATTATTGTAAAACGCAGACAAGTGTAAATAATGTTTGATTTCTGGTGTGCATTCGAATATTGCTTTCCTCATTATCTCCAAACTTTATATTTAGAGATGTTTGACTGATCAATTGGACGATCGATATATTATTTGCAATTTGGGAGGCGGGTGTGGGTAACGCCGCCCCAGGGACCATTTATTGGATAACCAACACCTCTGCCGTAGGTTACCCCAAGTGGTTCGCTACGTTTGGTGATTTAGCAGGGTTCACCGAGTTCATCGGGTGAGGTTTGTCCAGGTCTTGGCGGCGGATACGTCTGTCGTCTGCTGCGTGGCGGGCCGGATCAAGAGAGATTGATTGATGGAGGCCTTTTGATCTTTCCAGTCGGGCTCTCTCGAAACATCGCCTTGCACCGAAGTTGGAGGGATGGATTCGTACGTCCGTCGGCGTCGCTCCTGTTCATACTGACACCCAGATTCCTACCCACCCCTCTTACATTTTTCCTTCCCAGAACTTTCTATCATTTCCTTCCAAAAAAAGACCCTCCACACAGCATCCTTAAGATGACATAGGCCCTTAGGCAAATTATTTTCTTCAGGGCCTCCTATGTGGAGCCAATATAAAAAAGAAACACAATAAATAATTACTAAAACATTGAACCAAAAGGTTGTGCATCTGCTACGACGTGTGTGTTGAACGTGTGTTTGTTTTTCTCGTTGCAAACCGGTTTTATTTCTGGTTCAGAGTCCGGCGAAAGCAAAATTCACCTGCGCACGTCAGCCAGAGACTGCAAGGAAGGAAAAATTAACATAATCTGCTCCAACTGTGCCCTGGGTCAGAGATTAATGATGGCCATTTATATTAACTCGCTTGGCAACATCTGGTCAAAAAGATTTCATCTGTATGCCAAACAAGTCACCGAACACGGCTCAAGATCACTTGAAATGACTTTACCCGTGTTTGGTGAGTAGATATAAATAGCCAGGTACATTTTCCTCACCTCTTTCCGCTCCCTACTACCTTCAGTCTCACAACACACCAAAATTGGGGAAGCCGTTCATTGTCTCCAGACGGTTGGTATTAGGGCCTCTTAAAAAAGTTATATTATATGCAAGTAGGAACCTTTAGCGGTTTTTTGCTAAGCCGACTACATGTATAAGTATGTCGTATTTTGTTATAACCGCATGCTCCTTCGGAGAGTCGAAATTATTGTTGGTAAAAATATTTTGACAACTTATTTTCAGTCAAGACGCCTGCAGATATAAGTATATCGACTTTGGTTGTACGGCCGTATATCCTCTTTGCTTACTTATTTGAAGAAATAATCTTTTGGGGGATTAATTGTCCGAGGGATCAACTTTCCGCAAGATCAACTGTCGGGGGGACAGAATGGAAGGGGCATACATTAAACTAGATCACTACATGACGCAGATGCTTTCTGGGCATGGGGAGTTCAGGGGTCGGCTTCATAGCTTGACCCTCTCTCCTCACCCAAACTGCGCATGTGGTGATACTAACCAAGACGCCAAGCACATTCTGTGGCACTGCGAGTTGATGAAGGAAGCACGAGAGGAAATGTTGGATGGTTTGCGCGGAATAACAAGACCAGCGTGGAATGCTGACCTTGTGTCGAACAAAGAGAATTTCGAATGCTTGAAAAAGTTTGTCAAGTCCTGGGTAGAGAGATGGCCTGTACTTAGAGTCGCCGACCTAGACTAAATTCATCTTTGTTTCAGGTGCTACACGTATTGCTCCCGTCTTCTTCGGTCCTCCTCTATTACTCTTTATTTAGTGAATATGCTTTGAACTATCTATAATATAACTTATGTGACCTATAAATTACTGATTATGTTTGACTATTTTTTTTTCTTCTCTGGTCTCTGCTAACAATGATTTATGTTTTTACCTCGATAGGTCATCTTGGTGAGCGATGGTAGTGATGACAGTATCGCTTGATACATTATCACTCTGTACTGATTCTGAAATTATGTTTTACATGTATAAATGCTCTTATTATTTTCTATTTTTCTTGATTAGTTTTGGTTTCCATTCTTTGGTGGCGCAACTGAACTGTGCATGTTATGTATCGTCATTCCCCCATAGAAAGGGGGTGGGATAGACCCTGTCCATGCACATTGCCAGGCGAACATACAACAGAGCGGTCTTCCCGCGATCCGCCCGCGCCTCCCCCATCGACATGCGTTGGCCTGAGGCGTAACCGTGCGGTCTCGATGTCCTTCCGTCCCCCCTCCGGTAACCCGACGCTCATCTTTCCTCAAGGTCTTCAAAAACTTCCCCTTCTCTCCCAAGTACATTTCTTCGAGGCAAAATCGGGGAACCGGCTAAAGGACGCGGACTTCGAGCATCGTCTGCGGTTGGGCCGATAGCTATACGCATTCTCATTGGGACTGCCCGGTGGTCTATGGAATACTTTCTCTGGCTTTTTTTTTTTAAATATATTTTATTTTATTTCCGCTACTATAGTAATTACTTACATTATAACATAATCATATAACTGTTTTTTCCTCATTACTTATTTTATTCACAGAAGGTTTCTTCGACTGGTCATAGCCGTTATTTTTATTTTTCTTTTTCTTTTACTAACACTATTATCTCTTTTTGATGTTACCTATTTCAGAAAAATTATTCCACGGGCTGCTACTTCTATTTATCTTTTGTATAATGTTAATGTAAGTACTTGCATACTGCTTACTAACCCCGTATGCATGGACATTGGAGGGTCTAGAGTCGTTCAAATAAATGTAGCTTCGTTCAAAAAAAAGTAGAGTCTTGACGTGTGCGGTGAAGGAGGAAACCATATGTTTCCTTATAACGCCGTTGGGAAAGTGGTGGGTCCCCTCCAATGTCGGGGGGACAACTATCGGGGAACAACTGTCGGCGAAATCAACTATCGGGGGTATCAACTGTCAGCGGGCCAACTGTCGGGGGCCAATTGTCGTTGGATCAACTTTCGGTCGGTCAACTGTCGGGGGGATCAACTGTCGACGGGCCAACTGTCGGGAGCCAATTGTCACCGGATTAACTGTCGGTGGATCAATTATCGAGGGGACCAACTGTCGACGGCCGACTGTCGAGGGGCTAATTGGCGCCGGATTAACTGTCAGTGGATCAACTGTCGGGGGGATCAACTGTCGACGTGCCAACTGCCAAAGGGCCAATTGTCGCCGGATCAAATTTCAGTGGATCAACTGTCGGGGGGGAACAACTATCGACCGCCAAAATGTTGGGGGGGGCCAATTGTCCGATTGTTATGGTTCGATTATCGGGTCACCACCTGACGCATCTTTCCACTCAGCCACAAACTGATGACAAGTTGTCATTGAGTTCCCTGCTGCTGAATTTTGCAGCCACCTCTGGTCTGGGATCCTCAACATACACTTACCCACTTGTACTTACCCAAAAAATAACTTGTGCAGAAACGGGCTGTCCGTTTGATAAAGTTATATCCCTAAATTAAATGAATTGCAATCTTTGAAATAAAATGTCACGTGAGATGCTGTCTTGGTTCTACCGGTATTTCAATGGAAGATATTTCGAGAAACTAGCCTCATTGCTGATTTCGGTACCGGTGCATAATCAAAAACACGCCAAACGCGCGTTCAACAATTGAACACCATGGGTATTTGCATATGAGAACATGTCGTTTTTATGACTCATTATTTTGTTCAACAGCTCGGCTGTGAAATGACTTTCCTTTGCTAAAAAAACTCTCCACACAGCATTCCCAAAGTTAGCTCCTTCTTGGAATTATGTATTTTCTCAATAACAGACCATCCCCTCGGTAGAGTGGCAAACTCCTTGGTTCCGGTGACAAAATGTACTTAATTTACGTCAATTGTTTCACAAATGACATAATTTTTTGGTAATCTCTGTCATAGGTCACCCCAAGTTGTTAGGTAACTTAGCAGAGATGCCTGTGGTCACATAGTGAGCCTTATCCAGTTCTTGGTGGCGGATGCGTCTGTCCACAAACTGATTGGCGTGCTAGATTAGGAGAGATTAGCTTTGACTTCTCCAGCCGAACCCTCTCGACCCATCGCCTTGCACGGATGGATTCATACATCTGTCACTCCTGGACACACCGACCCACAGATTTCTATCCACACCTCAAAACTTTTCCTTCCCAGAATCTCATACAACATCGAGGAAAAATGTTTTCATCAGGGCCTCCTGTATGGAGCTAATCAAAATACGTAAATACTAACATATGATAAATTTCAAAACCATTTTTTTACAAAAAAACATGCTCACACCGCGTTGTCTGTGAAGCAGTATTTAACACTCCAGTACACGCGTGTCATCTCACAGATGACCAGTTCTGTTTTTTCGTCATAAGTTTGATGAAGGGAGGGGAGTCTGGTCCCCCGCCCTAGTATTCCCCAAGCTCGCCTAGCTCGACATTCCTACAAAATTGCGAAAAAACAATTATACGATTCACTTTTGACAAATAAGTGAGCAGTCATCTGACAGATGACACGCGTCTATTTATGTCTCACTAGGGGGCGCGTGTATTGGAGTGTTAAGCAAGCATGGAATGACCCAAATCGTTCACCCGCCCTATTCACCCGACCTGTCTCCCTGTGACTTCTTTCTGCTCCCTAGGATGAATAGCGACTTGGGGAAATGTTTTAGTACTGTTGAAGAAGTGAAACGAAAATTGCTGGAGGCCATAAAGGACATTCCAATCAGTGGGTTTCAAAATTGTTTTGAACTGTGGAAAAAAAGGTTGGATAAATGCATACACTCTAATGGTGTAAAAATATTCAAAAATAAAGAAAACGAGTGTGCTTTAGACCACACGACTGAAGTAAAACTATGTGGCGAGCCAACTTACCTACCTGCGCTGAAATATTCGGCATATCGTCGCACCTTGCGGAAAGTACCGGAGAATTCAAATTCCCTGTACATTATTCTTTTAGAACAGCAAGCCAAAACAAATGGTCCCGTTATTTTTACTTCTGTCACGCTCCGGTATTCCGATATTATTGTGAATTTTACTGCTTAGTAAAAAAACTATGAACAGTTAAATCTAGTGTTTTTTTACACGTTTACGTAGCAAGTCTGATTGCTACAGTGGTGACCCCGACGTGATTCGAACACGCAACCTTCTGATAGCTACAACTATAAGACAAGCCTCGCCCAATGAACCCAGGTATCCCTGCTAAGTTACCAAACGTAGCGAACGGGGTGACCTATGACCTAGGAGTGACATATGATATTGGGGTGAAAAATGACCGTGGGGTGACCTACGACCTTGGGGTGACCTACGACCTTGGGGTGACCTACGACTTTGGGGTGACCTACGACCTTGGGGTGACCTACGACCTTGGGGTGACCTACGACCTTGGGATGACCTACGACCTTGGGGTGACCTACGACTTTGGGGTGACCTACGACCTTGGGATGACCATCCTTATCCTTATCACTCCCCAAGTCAAGCGTGCGTCAAGACCCGACGGTTCGCCTAGCAATCGATCACCGTTCGGATCGAATACCGTTCGCATGACATTTTTCATAACAATCACCACTTTTCGTAACGCATCACCGGCTTACCCCCAAGTCGAGCGTGCGTAAAGAAGTTTTACTTTAAAAAGTTGTAAAGAAATTCTCGTTTCTTTTGGGTCCCCCCAGGTATTTCGTGAGAAGGTTTTGCAGAATTTCAACATTAATTTATTACAACAACTAACCGAGATGACTTACTCGCAGATAAAAAACCCATTCAGAGTAAAAAGTAGAACTGCTAGCAAATAAAATCACATAATAACCATAAAGACAAGAAAATACTTGGGTTTACCTGCTTTTATTACGAATATTAATAACCCTAATGTAAATAAAGAACAACATTTATAATATAATGCAGTAGCCTTAAAAAGAGAAAGGAAGAACATCTGCTTCGGTTTCTGTTTTTGAAAGCAGTTTGAGATCGAGAAAACAGTATAAAAAATGCTATGAAATTAACAGTTAGGTTCTCATGGTTTTTTTTAAATTTCGATACTTCAGAGGTAAGCCACAAGCCAAAAATCTATGTATTCTCGCCTGTAATTCTCGTCTGTATTCTCTCTGTAAGCCTCGATGACATTGAACGAGTTTACAAGCTTACTATCTGGGAAATTCACTATCTGTTAGTAAACTCGCCCAGAGTCATCGCGTTACTTGCTAACTAGCAGTGACCAGCAGATTGTTGACAATTTACGAAAAAAATTGAAAGGTCGTCAACTTTACTCGCCTACTGGTTTATTTATGTTTCCAACATGGCTTTTTTTTTTTTTTTTTACATGAGCTCCACACAGGAGGCGCTGAGGAAAATAATTTTCCTCAGGGCCTATGTCATCTTTGGGGATGCTGTGTGGAGGGTTTTTTTAGGAAAAGGAAGGAGAGGAGAGTTCTGGGAAGGAAAAGGGTTTAAAGGGTGGGTAGAAATGTGGGGTTCAGTGTGTCTTGGTCATCCGCCTCCAAGACCTAGACAAACCTCAACCCATGAACCCGGGCACCCCTGCTAAATCACCAAACGTAGCGAACCACTTGGGGTGACCTATGGCAGAGGTGTTGGTTATCCAATAAAGGTTCCCGGGGCGGCGGTACCCATTCCCGCCTCCCAAATGGCTTCCGATAAACAGCTGATTTCGACTGTCAAACATCTGAAGAATCAGTCCACGCAGGCGTCGTTATTCTTGTTACCACGTCAAGAGTCAGAACAACAAAAGGTTATGTGTGAAGGTGATTGAAGCAAGGAGTGTGTGTCAAGACCGTGTTATTGTATCAAAAATAAAGAATTGTATTTTTTGTTTCTTGAAATAATTGATTTTTATACGAATAAAATTATTTATTCATTATATATTCATAATTCGTACGTACGGCAGTCATAACTCATCATAATATTTGAAAGCATACTATGAAAAAGGATTTTTTTATAAATTATTTAAATTAGCGCCATCTACATGCGATTTTCATAAATATTTTAAAGTCACTATTAAAGTAATTTCAAGCAAAGTTTTCTGTTGTTAATAGCAGTCGTTCACAAGAGTTAAAAAAATATTTTCAGGCATGCCATCTTTGGGGATGCTGTGTGGAGTTTTTTGTGGAGAGTAAAGAGTGAGTCTTAAAGGTACCGTTAGTGGTGGGGGGTAGGAAGCACAGATGACGGCCAATCGTTCCACAGTTGAGCTGTTGATCTCAAGAATGAATATAATTATAAATCGTTTTCATGTTCGTCAAAACTATATAAAAAAGGTTATTATCCACGTACAAAAAAATCTAGAAAAACTTGATAAAATTGATCATAATTACATCACAAGAAGTCACACCAGAAAGGATCTTGTGGTCCCAGGGAGCAATACGTCGAAGTTCCAAAAGACATATACGTATCTGGGACCGAAATTATATAATAAAATCCCCCCAGAATTAAATATAAAAACATGCAAAATGACATGCATCGGTTCAATAATAAATAAATGGTTGATTGGCTTAGGTAGGGTTGAGTCTGAAAAATTGTTAAATAACGTCACTTAAAACTTAAAATTAATAACTCAGAATACATTTTTTGCATTTTTCACCAGCATTTGGTTCCTTAGAACGGGCAATCTGCCTAGCTAGGAACTAATATAGACAAACAAGACATAATAACACTTGTACCCATTTTAATATTTACAGTTATTTTGAAATATTATTATTATGTTATTTTACTGTATAAATGTATCTTATGTAATAAATAAATAAATAAATGTGACAAATATCAACCTTGTAGAAATGTTGGGCGCGGGTTTGGCGTATTTCCCGTCAAGGATCAAGGAAACGTCTTACATCGAAATACCGGTAGAACAAGGACAGCGTTCCCACCTGACGCATGTGCTTTAAAGATTGCATTCCGTTTGTTAAGATAAGAGAATCTATCAAACGGGCCGCAGAGTCAAAAGATTTTTTAGGTAATTTGGGGCTGCAGAACAAAGGTATCTACCAAATTCAACATTGCGGCGTACTTGCGATTTGTACAGGGTCATTACTGTAATAAGTTGTGTATCTTACGTATCGTAGCATACACAACAAAATGCTAGGATTTATAATTCGAATAACGAAACCTTTTCGCAACCTTAAGACTCTATATTCCCTTTACACAGCGTTCATCCGTCCCCACTTAGAACAGTGCACACCGATCTGGACTCCTTTCTACCAAGCTCACATTGATAGAATCGAAAATATCCAAAAAAAATGTTTTAATCACATAAATTATAAACAAAATATTACCACAATTTCATCTCCCTTTATAAACGACGTTTAATTTTTGACCAAACTTTATTATTAAATTGAAATTAAAACAATTTTTTAACTTATTTCTACATATTTATTTAACCAGTACCGGTTTCATCCTATTATGGAAATCTTCAGGCAATTGACATTCTTTTGTTAGAGAATTTTTATAAAATTTGGTAGGTAGGTACACAATATTAGAGTAGGTACATATGTTTTGGTTATTACATTAAATAATATTTAATAATATTTAAATTGGGAAAAAAATATCAAATGAAATAATAATATAACAATGGTCACTATAGCAGAATAATCGATAATTTAATAAATTAAAAATAATGAATTGTCCTGCATATCACGTAGGACAAACCGGAAGAGAAGAATCAAACTGGACAAAAGAACACCTCACTAGTTGGGCAAATCAAAAGGGGGGGGGGGGGTGGGGGGGTGTTATGATCTATTGAACACAATCTTGCATTTACCAGAAAACAAAAATAATTTCTAATTCTAAATATGTGGAAATAAGTTAAAAAATTGTTTTAATTTCAATTTAATACAATATAATTCCACCACGTATAACAGCACAATAAATAAACTTACTAAAAAATTCCGACAAGACCAACTCGGCAATCCCATTTGTTTCATTTGCCTACATGTAGAACTAAAATTAGAAAAAATTCAACGATTCCCCGTATATGTGCGCAATATAACACAAAATTTCAAAATATAGACATTTTTAGCCATACACTACAGAAATATCGATTAGAAGTAACACGTACGATCGAAAATTAATACGAGAGTGTGAAAAGTATCCGGAGCATCTCCTATCCTCCTTCTTTATTCCCCTTCCTCTCCTCACCTCAAATTAATTTTAATATGTAATAAATCTCCAAACATAGGAGACTTTTTTGGCTAGAATCGATTTAACAATGTATATAATTATAAGAATTCCAAGTACCTTCATTCAAAGATCTGTACAATAAAAATGCATTGATTCAAATTATAAAAGAAAAAGAAAAGTATCAATTTATAACTGAAAACCGTACAAGACATAAATATATTTTTTCATGCCCAAAATTAAACACTTCCTTCGCACAAAATTTTTATACTTATCAAGGAAGACTTATTTTCAACCGACTACCGGATGAAATTAGAAAAATTAATGATAAAATCAAATTAATAAACACTGTTAAAAAATATTTTAAAGATAATCTCAAAAAAATAAAAATAAAAGTTTCCAACTAATCTAATCTCAAAAATAACTTATAACTCAGTTTCCTAGTGATACTCCAATTCTAGATACATTATCCAAATAATAGAATTGTTTGATAGTTGATAAATACTTATAATTACAATTACATTAAACCGAACTTACAACTTATTGTTTTTTTTTTACATTCACATTGTAATTTAAGAACTTAAGATATAATAAAGCATTTAAAAAATGTACACTACTCTTCCAGACACAAGCTAATGCTTCCATGGAAGAGTGGTATTAATTAAGATATTTGAACATGAATGTACACAAATTATTACATAATGTACATTTAACATTATATTTTATATGCTAAAATAAAATAAATAAATAAAAAAAAAAAAAAAAAAATATTTATCTTTATGTTTTATGTATAAGCTGTTTGTCCCTAACTAATAAATAAATAAATCTTATCATAAATTCATCTCCTTATCATAAATTTATAATTTTTTGTGCATTTTTTATCAATTTCTAACCTAAAATCGACTTAAAAATACATTTAAGAGGGCATTACCAGAGAAAACCAGAAATATTTCATTTTCAAATCAGATTTTAGACGTATTGACTCTTTTCCACAAAAAATTATAAACGGATTTCGAAAGATTGTTCTTTTATCTAGCATTCGTATGTTTTAAATTTTGAGAAAAAATGTTTATTTTTAGTATAATAAGGTTATACCATAGGTCGTTGGCAGATTTGTTAAATTTTCAAAAAAAGATTTTGTATTATACCACACCCATTTCAAATACTATAATCATGCATTAAAATAAATCAATACATTATCTAGCAAACGCATGTTTTAGAATTTTAATTTTAGTTTCAATAAAATCATTAAAAAATATGTACATACATGTGTTTCTTGACGAAAATTGGTCCATTTGTGTATTTATTTGCTCACTTACAAACTAATTTATTTCAGATTTTTTTAACATTCTTATTAAATTTAGACATTATTGAAAAATGGTAAATACTTATAATCAAAAAATAATTACAAAAACTACATTATTTTAATAGTTTTATCATCACGCTTTTCAGCATTTTTGGATGAAGGTATAAATTAAAGCTAATTTGGATTGAAAAAAATTCGATATTGAGTTATAATTTTAAAAAGCTGGTACGGAGAATAATTAATCTTTCTCATTGTAACCGCCCTGCACGGTCGTAAGAACAACTTTCGACGAAATGTGGATTTTCGTCCGCTGGCTGGTTAAACGCTCTTAAGGTCCGGTAGTAAGCGTTCAAAGAGAATAAGAAAGGGAGATATGTAAATATGAATGTTAGAGGGAGAGCGCTTATACTAAAAACGATAATAATTAAGCGAAAATTGCGAAAAATACGACTTGTTAAAAATAGAATAAAAATCTCGTGGGAAATGTCTTACATAGCATTTAAAGAAACGATTTTAATTTTTTCATACATATAACTTGTAAAATAACAGAAAAAACGTGTTTATAATAATTTTCGAAGCTCATTTGCAATTTTTTCTATCGAGGGAATTTCATATAATTACAATTTCGGCTCAGCAAATGCATAGATATTATCTTAAAAAATAACATAATTTTTTAAGAGCTTAAAAAATAAAGGTGTTCAAGAAAGTATGTTATAAATTGGTAAAAATTCGGAATGCCGAGTAAAGTTGGTTTGTATATCAAACGAATTTATTTACAACTAGCTGGTCCCGGCATGCGTTGCTATGCCATTTAATAAAGAAATTGTTTCTCCCTGTGTGTCCTTTCCCGTTCTTCCCGTTCCCCTTCCGCCTCCCCTTCTTCTCCTGCGTCCTCTTACCCTCTCGCGTTCCCACTCCGTCACCTCCACCTTCCCTCTCCCCACTCCACTCTCCCCCCTTCCCCCGTTCCACGAACCCCCCTCCCCCCTCACACGTCCCCTTCCCCTCCCGCGTTCCCCTTCCACCTTCCCCGCCTTCCCTCTTCCTTTTCCCACTCCCTCGCCCCGTCAACCATCCTCCCGCGTTCCATATATTCAATCCCAGTACATTCAGTTATTAAACAGCCCGTGTGCCATCTTTTACAATGTTTATTCAAATTTCCATTTTTCATGTATATTAAATTTGGTAATTACCTAACATAGGTACCTATTTAAAATATCTAAAATTCTTGATTCAATTCAAACTATTATGGGAGTACCTACTTTAAATAAATTTATTAAATATTTTCAAAAATAGAATCCTGTTTTGAAAAATGTCATTCTCAAATACGCAATCTGTCAAACGTGCGATGTTTTCTGAAATTATCCAATATTCTGCGCAATTTTCTAAATTTTTCTCTCCGTAAGAACCATCCTCGCACTTCAAGGAATATTCTAAAAAAAGAATTAGCGAAATCGGTTCAGCCGATCTCGAGATTTGCGCTTACCAACACATTTAGTGATTCATTTTTATATTATAGATGTCGATTTTTGGTACTTATACGCTGGTATATACAGTATATAGACAAGTAGTTTTATCCTTGATGCATTTGAATGAAAATATATTTTATGCTTCTGTTATTCGGCGGTACGTCCTCTCTGCACACCACTTTGGAGACACTAAGTTATATTTTTGAATGTAGCTATTACTTTATCCATTAAAGAAAAATGCAACAATATAACTTTGTAAAAACCACTTATATAGTGTGCAAATCCGACCGGTTTCGGAACAAACGTTCCTTCGTCAGGGAAAGCTTATACTAATTTGACAGTTTCGAACAATGTTTTATTATGGTAGGGGGTGGAGCCGTTGTTAGTTAATAATGTAGATTGGGTGGGTAGGTATTAGTGTAGAGTGGGTGGGTAGGGGAACAAATCCATGATTGGGCTATATGACAATATTTTTTGTTTGTTGATAATAGATTCACTATTTTTAAGGGATTTTTTAATTTCCAAAGCTTCTAAGTTATATAAACGTTTTCCTTTATGATTAATATGATTATATTACTAAGTTATATTTTGTGTGAGTAGGTATATCTTACTTTCCCTAAACCGACTACATATTGTGTATGCCATGGGCCAACTGTCTAGGGAACAACAGTCACGGAAATGTTGAGTACTTATCTGCAGTATCTGCGAGCCCTGTACACTGTACAGGGTGACAGGACAACTCAGAATGAAATCAACTCAACACCCCCTTTGAAGTGATTTATAAAAATTACTTAGAGCGTTTAAAACCTCTGGGAGGCCGCTTGTCACCCGGTGGCCGCGGCATCTGCGCATGCGCGAGAAAATAATTCAAATATTTGAATAATATTTCCGACAAAAAACTTTTGGTCTACGATTTTGGCCCTTCTATGTACACAATTTGTATGAAGAACAGTGTCAGAATCGCTTGCGCTGTCATTACTCTCGGAGACGCTACAAGTTTCATTCACCTTGTCACCCTGGAATATTTTTAAAACGATTTCTTCTATGACAATCGGCTGTCAGAATTTGCCGCGAATTTAACGGTCGCAATTAATGCGTGTATCGCGAATAAAACGATCATAAAACCTATTAATTTACGTAATAAATGCAAGTAATGTGGTTTTCGTAGATAGTTTATTGTGATGTGAACGTGTTTCAGTTAATAAAATATACAATAGCTCAAAATTTATCAACAAAACATTCAATTCAAAATTCAAAGTGGTGGTTTTTTAGCGTTTTTTTGCAAAGTTCCGCGAATTTCCGCGAAATGGCCTGGCCTCTGACTCGTTTTAACCAGCCAGCGGCCGAAAAATCCACATTTCGTCGAAAGTTGTTCTTACGATCGCACAGGGCGGTTAGAATGAGAAAGATTAATTATTCTCCGTACCAGCTTTTTAAAATTATAAGTCAATATCGATTTTATTTCATTCCAAATTTGCTTTAATTTATGTATACCTATATTGAAAAGTGCCGAAAGCCGTGATGATAAAACTATTAAAATAATGTTCCTTTTTGAAATTTTTTTTATTATAAGTATTTATCATTTTTGAATAATGTCTAAGTTATTTAAAAATGTTAAAAATATCTGAAATATATTAGTTTGTAAGTGCGCAAATAAATACACAAACAGACCAATTTTCGTCAAGAAATACATGTACGTATATATTTTTTAATGATTTTATTTAAACTAAAATTTAAATTCTAAAACATGCGATACCCAGATAATATATTGATTTATTTTACTGCATGATTATATGATTTGAAATGGATGTGGTGTAATAAAAAAACTTTTTTGAAAATTTAACTAATCTGCCAACGACCTATGGTATATAACCTTATTATAATAAAAAAAACACTTTTTCTCAAAATTTAAAACATGCGAATGCTAGATAAAAGAACAATCTTTCGAAATCCATTTATATTTTTTTTGTGGAAAAGTGTCAATACTTTACAATGATTTAAAAATGACATATTTATGGTTTTCTCTGGTTATACCCTCTTAAGGGCCCGAAACCGGGCTCAAAAAGAAGAAGATGTAGAGATATGAAATTACGAATGTTAGAGGAGAGCGCTAACATTTAAAGCGTCAAAATCGATGCAAAAATTGCGAAAATATTTAACAAAACACGACTCGTTTAAAATAGAGCAAAAATCTCGTGGAACGTATCTTAGGATTAAGAAACATTGTGAATTTTTTCACAACTATAACTTGTAAAATAACTGAAATAAACGTGTTTATAATAATTTTCGAAGCATTCTTTGCGATTTTTTTCACTCGAGGGAATTTTATATAATTTGCGTTTCGGCATGGAACGCGTCTAGACAATATCTTCACAAATAACTTATATTTTTTTAAGAGCTTAAAAACTTCAATTTTTTAAGGGAGATATGTAAGATATCGGTAGAAATGCGGGTAGCGGCGCCCTAAATTGGTTATGTTAGGTTAGGTTGCTGGCAATTTTTCTTTTTCTTTTCATAGCTTTTAATGACTTTTCTAAGAGGTGTTGAGTTGACTTGATTCTGAGTAGACATGAAACACTGTACAATACGCCCAGCTTCTGAGAGGCTTACCAGACTCTGCCTTCGATGAAGCCAACATGAAACTGAAAGTATCTACAACTAATTTTATTAATTGATTTCGTGTTTACACCCCGATAAAATAACTACAACCAATTAATTACAAATTATAAAAAAGATACGCCCAAATACCGGAAACTTACATGTCGCAATCTCTATTAAAACGGTTTCACAGGTCGTAATTTAATTATTATAAATAATACGTTATTACTGGTAACTACCATTCATAACCATCTCGACGTTTAATGACCCATTAACTCAGTTACGAAAATATTGCGAGCAGAAGTTATGTGCACTTAACTCTTAAATTACGACCGGTTTTCGAGTAGGGGACACCAACTATACGCCGCGGCGTATCGTAACAACGCACTAACACGACTTAACCCTTTCATAACAGAATTAAAACTGGCAAAGATAAACAAAATATTCGATTATAGTGATTTATTTTTGGGTTAATATGCCGTGTTGCCTTCTTTAGCTAACGTTTCGGACAGCATAAACCAAGGTAGGTATCCATCGTATAAACGAAGACTGGATGAAATGTGTGGTTATGTAAGTAGATGTGATAGTGCGTTGCTAACACGTCTTCGGCAAATCGGCATTTGCCTAGCAAGTAATTTTAGTATAATTTTGAAAAATGCGAACAATTAAGTCCTAAAAAATACGACAATTTTTCACACATGAAAAAATACCTAAATGTTAAAACGGACACCATCTTAAAACGGAAAACATTTACAGATTATTGAATGGCAAAACGGTAGAGTTAAAGTAGGACTACACAGTTAACAATTAAAACACACCTTCAACACTTAATACGGTAAATATTTCCATATTGATTATAACCTTAATTCTACAATAACATTTTACGCTGTGCGAAAAAGATTATAAACGCAAACGTAACCTGAAAAGGGGTTCTGAATCTTTTGCGACCGCTTAACGCATGTTAAATCGTATAGGACACATTTTGACAGTTTACTTGGGTAAATGCGGTATTCCGTATCGTGCTAACGAGCTAAATAAATACTGCGCTTGCGTTAAGTCACCAACTCTTAAAAGTAGTTAGCCTAACGCCAGAGATTTACGAGGATTACGCCGCGTTTGCCGCGTAATCCTCGTTAAGAGATGTTAGTCGCGAGAAAATTTAACAATACACCAACTGACATCAACACACGACAGGCATATACACGCCATTGAAAGTCATAGAAAATCACAGAAATTGAACAAGCGATAACGCACGACGAACGCTTTCCAGCATCCAACGGATTTTGTATTAATTTTCTCGTAACGTTGACTTAAAACGAAAGATAACACAAAAGATATCGAATCACCCTTTAAGGTACAGATATAATTATCAAAATGGCCACTGTCTGAACAATTAACTAGAATCTAACAACACCAAAAATTGCGCGCGAAGTATTACCGAAAACGGAAACGGCAAAATTTTATTCGTTCTAGATAGGGAGAAAAACACAGAGTGTGCAATTTACACGCGGTAGATGTAAAACCTTCAGAAAAAGTAGTCAAGAGCGGGGAGACTACGAAGCACTGATCACATTATCTCATTCTTTAGCAGGCTAAATCCTACAGATGTACGTCTTCTTCTCACTCTCTCTCTTACACTGTCCCAACTCATTGCCTATGTAGGCTGTTAGTTTCGGCTCTCAGGCTATACCTTCTTCGGTTCTGGGTATCGCTTTTATCCAGGCCATTTTTCTGTAATAATTTGAAGCATTGAGTCATCCAGGAGTTCTTTGGTCTTTCTCTAGATGAATGTCGATGAAGCTCCATAGACATTGTCTGCTTCACTATGTGGGATCTGATGGTCTCCGTCTTATGCGCCGTTACCATCTCGGCTGTCGTTCTTCCAGCTTACTGTGTATGCCCGTGACACCAAGGCTACCACGAATGCGTGAACTTTTAATCCTATCTTTTAGGCCGACCATCTAAGCCATTTCTGCTGTTTCGAGTAGCCTAGAGTAGGAATTATACATAGTACAGCATTCAGAGTCATATATTATCGCGAGTCTAATAATCATCACTCTTTGCTGTACAACCCCTGGTGGGTCTTGGCCTCCTCAAGAGTCTTCTTCGACTCATTACGGTTTTGTGCCAGATCTTTCCAGTTTACAATCTCCAAGTGGATATATCTTTGAGTACGTTGTCGCTCCATCTTAAACTTGGTCTTCCCAGGCTCCTTCACCCTGTTGGTCTTGATTTCAGCAGGGATTTTGGTGCTTGATGCTCGGTCATTCTCTCTACATGACCCAGCTACCGAAGTCTTCCCAGTTTTATAAATTTTGTGACGTTTAGATTCTTAAACAGAGTATATAGCTCATTGTTATAACGTCTGCGCCAAAATCCATTTTCTGAAACCGGTCCGAAGATACGCCTCAAAATTTTCCTTTCAAAAACATCGCGGGTCTAATAATAATTTGGTATATCTTTCCTCTAAGTTGTATGTATTTGTCACTTTTTAATACTGTCGCTATTTTTCGTTTCATTGAGTTTCAAATCACAACATGCTAAAGAAGTATTCACTTCAAAAATTCAAAAATCCATGCATATTAAAAAATATACGTACGGTCCGAAAGGGTTAGCATGTGCTTTCGACTTACGTGAAGTCAAATTTCACTGAATGCTTTGCGAGTTTTTTTGTCCCTACGGGGCGTATCCAGAACGATAGTGAAAGCATTTTTTTTCAGAGGTAACGACGATTTAATTTGGTTTAAATATATTTATAAACAATAATTGGTTCAGGTTGAAATGGCCGACCATTTGGTATGAAAGTGATCTTGCGTTGTTTTGAACGTCGCTGCTTGAATTTCTCTTGGAGTAAAAATAATAGTAATGATAACATTGACTTCATGATTTAACGATGTCGATTACGAGAGATAGTAACTTCGGCTGTCAAAAATACTCGTACTACAGCGAACGCGTTTTTTTTGCGCTGATGTAAATGGTTTTTTTACAATGTTGACTGCGTAGAGAAATGACTATCAACTCTCGTTCTATTATTATAAGCAATAATTATCAGCCTGAAACATTCATCAACATTGAAAAATCTTCCGAGAAAAGATACTTGCCGCCAACGGGACTTGAACCCGTGTCCTTCTGATTGCCGGTCAGCTGCTCTTGACCACTGAGCTAAGGGGGCTTATCAAATACCCGCCAAATAATTCAATATATACTAGTGTTTCATTCAACAATTACTGCTTATTATATTTTTTCCACCTGAAAACAACCAACTTTATTTTTGCGAGAGACATTGTAAGTGTTAAATCCTTCGCTAGGTGGCGTCGAAACAAATTATGACTACATTTATTGGGGAAACTAATGTTTAGACAAGATTTTTATGCATAGCACAAAGGGTAACAATTATTATAAGCAATAATTATCAGCCTGAAACCCTCATCAACATTGAAAAATCTTCCGAGAAAAGATATTCTCGTTCTATTCCCTTGAAAACACGGTGCATGCAACGTGATAGGATTCATATCACTTTGTACACCGTGTTTTAAATTAAAAACGGTATTTTAAGTTTTCAGATATGTTTACAATTTATTTGGATTTTATTGCAAATATTATGTTTTGACAAAATACGTTGGATTTTTGAAGGATTTTAATTACTATTTCTCTTTTCAGATGCTGTTCGTTCATTTTCTTACCGCTTTCATGGCGCTGCGGATGATAGTGGCTACGAAGCCTCCAGGATATGTTGAGAAACCCAAGATACACGACCCGGTGAGTTCATAAACTGTCGTCTCTTTTTTGTCTTATCTTCTTCTTCTTTGTGTGACCTATCAGGTCTCCCCGATGTTGGCGATCACTCTTGAAAATGTCTCTCTGTCTTGCGCTGCTCGGAATAGCTCCTCCACACTTCTAATGTCGGTCCACTCTGGTTTATTTCGCAGCCAAGACATTTGTCTCCTACCAGGCCCTCAGCGACCCTCTATTTTGCCTTTCAATATTAAATGGAGTAAGTGATACTTCTTCCTTCGAAGTAAATGACCCAGATATGAAATTTTCCTGATTTTTATTAATGTAAGCAGTTCTATATCTGTTCTAGCCCGCCTGAGAATTTCGTTGTTGGTGATCATGTCGGTCCATGGTACCGTTATGATTATATATTTATTCTTATGTCTTATATATTTTATCATTAACATAGATACTAATTTAGGTTGTGAGTCAGTCTGCGTTAGTGATCGTAATAGAGGTTCAATGGGTTGAGGTTTGTCCAGGTCTTGGCAGTGGATGCGTTTGCCCACCTACTGCGAGACGGGCTGGATCAGATGAGAATTTGATTTCTCCAGCCGGACTCTTTTGACCCATCGCCTTGCGCCGCAGTGGGAGGAATGGATTCACACGTCCGTCACTCCTGGACACATTGACCCCCATTTTCATACTCACCCCTCGTACCTTTTTCCTCTCCAGAACTTCCTCACTTTTCTTACTCTAAAAATGCCCACATCGCAGCATTCCCAACGATAACACAATAGGGGAACTATTTTCTTCAGGGCCTCCTGTGTGGAACCAATGTAAAAAAAGCACAACCAATTATGACAGGTTTTTTTAACATACTTGGTATAATCGGAAGACATTTTATTCTTTAACTTAAAAATAAATATTAGTGTATTATAGACTAAACGTTTTTTTTTACATTGGTCCACATAGGAGGCTCTGAGAAAAGTAATCCTCCTCAGGGGCTATGTCGTCTTTGAGGATGCTTTGAAGAAGTTCTGGGAAAGAAGAGGGTATTAGGAGTGGATTGTAATCTGGGGGTCAGTGTGTCCAGGAGTGACGGACGTATGAATCCATCCCTCCCACTGTCAAAGGGACGCCCTCAACCATTCTCTCCCGATCCGTCACCCCTGCTAAGTCATCAAACTTAGCGAACCACTTGGGGTGACCTATGCCAGAGGTTACCATACACTTAGCATTATTTAGTTGGCGACTGTCTTATCGTTGTTTTTATCTTGTCCGCCATCTTAATAGGAAACACGGTCTCTGAGAAATTTGAAAAATAAGTATTTTACCAAATTGTTGCTGTCACCGTCGCCTTTTTTACCCCAAATACTGAAATAAAGGGACACGGCACCTTTTTTTATTGGTTTTCAAGGTACAAGCCCGTTAAACCGCAATAAAGCAGTTTGTCAACAGGATGTTAATTTTCAATTAAAATCCCCCCGCAACTTAAGCAGATATATGCGTTAAAAATACGACAGCAGTCAAGTACAATAAGCGTGTTTACACGTCAGCGCGTGTGACTCCATAGAAATCGTTCTAACTCCGTTATTGTTTTAGTTACATCCCTAAAACAAAAAATAAAAGGTCGATAGTAGATCGAGCTGTACATATCTATCAAGTTGTTTATAAAAATACATAACAAGAATATGCTGTCAGTCGCGTAGTTGGCACAAATATTTTCAACAAATTTACTACCGGCGGCTCGACCGCGCTCGAAATTGTTAATTTTTATATGAAATGATAAAAAAGTAAGGTGACAAAAGTGTTTATTACACATTTATACAATAGAATAAGTATTGTTGTTTACATAATCTGTGATTTTAGTACCGTTTTCACATAAAAACATCACGTGAGTCATTTTTACCTATTTTTAATGTTTGCGTTCTAATTTTTAATATTTACAAATTTTAATATTTATTTTTAATATAATAATTTGAAAGCTTATTTTGAAACCTTTCTAAAACAGTTTTTACTATTCGGCAACGTTCAGAAATTTTTCATTTATAGAGCTTTAATTGTGAAGCGGTAATAACACAAAGTCTTCGTGAAATATCATTTCGTTTGAGACATTTTAAGGGCTTAAATGGCCATTTTCGGAGGGTTTAAATACATACATAATATTATTACAATAACTACACACTAACTAACTAACTAACTAACCATCACGCCGTTTCCCCGCAGGGGTAGGCAGAGAGGACGGACCGCCAAACAACTCGGTCTTGGCACACACTCTTTGCCTCACTAACATTCATACATCGTCTCATACATACTCTTCTATTATTCTGACTTTTGACATGGCCCGTCTCAAGTATCTGATTCACTTGATCGTGCCATGTCTTCCTCGGGCGTACCCGACTTCTTCTACCATTCACATTTGCATCATATATTCTTTCTACACTACTTTCTTCGCTCATTCGCTCTACGTGCCCAAACCATCTGAGGGTCCCTTTTTTAATTTTGCTCATTATACTTACATCAGCCTTACATTCTTTGCGGATATCCATATTTCTAACACGATCATACATGGTTTTACCACACATACGTCTCAGGGATCTCATTTCAACAGCATTCAGTTTACTTTTATCCTTGTCCTTTCCTGAGATCCTCTTCCGTAGCCCTTCCATCTTTCCTGCTGCCCTCTCCCCTTTCCCACTCCCCGCCCCGCCAACCTCATCCCACTTTCCATATATTCAATCCCTATTACAATTATTTTATTCAAATTTTCACTTTTCATATATTACAAGTATTCATTTTTGTAAAGGTATTACAAGAATAATCAACCAAATTTGTTACCTAACATAGATACCTATTTAAATATTTAAATTATCCATAATTTAAAAACTTCATAGATAATTATTTTGTTACGAAAAAAAGAAAAACAGCTGTCTGCTATTCAGCTGTATTGCATATTCATCAAAACGCGTAAACTGTCAAACGTGCGAAGTTAAAATAATGGCCGTTAAGTTTTCTGAAATTATCCAATTTTCAGCGCAATTTTCTTATATTTTCTTTCAGTAAAACCTTCTACAAAGTATTAGAGGATTAAAAAAAAAAGATGAATGAAATATGTAAAATCGTTTTGAAGTTATGGCGTGACCTAGGGAAACAGGGATTCATTTTTATATACGTATAAATGACCTATTATAGTCATCTACTCGCACGACTAAATTTGGAATTAACTCCTTACAATACGTCGCACATACGCAATACAACGCATTATCTAATGTCGAGAACTTCCAACATCAAACAAAAAAACATTGGCAAAGGCTCTAAAAGGATATTTTATAATGACGAATTTAGCTGTATTTCTTGGTAACTCTTATTAAACCGTATCTAGTGTGTCTAGTCCGTTTTAAAATCTATGTAACTATTCTTTGATCTCCCCTTTAAATTCGTGTTCTTGTGTTAAAATGATTTTCTTTTAGTTGTATTTATTTATTTTTTCTTTGTTTTGTAGTTTTTTAGAGAAAAATGTGTCCTTACTGGGGTACCCCGTTCTAAGGACACATTGTACACGTTTTCTTGTTTGAAATATAAGTAAATACCTATGTTAAAATATAAAAGACCAAAATTCTAAAGTTAAATCTAAAATAAAATACAATACAAGCAATAATCTTTGTTGGGTTGCAAAATAGTTTCTATATTCTTCCTTCCCATGTCCATAATCCATATCTTTATGCTTCTTTTGAATTCGGTTATTTTTTAATGTTTTTAATTGCAAGAGGGAGTAAATTAAATAATTTTATAGAGAAGTATTGCATATTTCTTTGTCCAAATGTCGTTTTAGTTGTAGGTTGGTGGAATGTATGTTGTAATGTAGATCTTGTGAATCGGCCCGAGTTTGTCTGTGTAAGGTTATCCTGGTTTTTGAATGCGTACATTAGAATATCTTTTGAAAATAATTGTTTCAGTGACATTAAATTCAGCGCTTTAAAAACGTCGTCTGTAGGGGTTCTGATGGGGACTCTAAGTATAATTTTCAGAATTGGCCTTTGTGCCCTGAGGACTGGTTTTATAGTGGAATCGCACGAAATTCACGCACATGTAATGTTGGCCTTCCCGAAATGAGTTCTATTAAACTCATTGGGAGTAATGTATTATAAAATGAACCGTACAAAATGACCAAAACAAGTACACATTTAATCTGCTTTCCTAATTTACTACTAATACATAATTAACTGCATTAGATTGTACCTACTTAACTAAGTACTGAGGTAAATTGAAACTCGTAAGAGAACCCGGCCGTTGACCCAGTCCGACCTAGTCAATGAATGGCGAGCGGAAGAAGATCATTATCACCATCATCAGCCGGCAATGATTAATGGAGTGGAAGAGAAACTATCTATTACCAAAATAATAAAACGATTGATGAAGTTCAGCGATTCTGTTGAAAAGGTCGACAGGAAGACAAAAAGGAATATAGAGTAAGGCAAAGTAAAATGTATATATAACATAGAATACATTATTTTACGATGCTCTTTTTTATCTATTATCTGCAATCTACGAACATTGACCACGAATTGAAATTTATTAATTTATTTACGCCTATTCAGGCTTTTACATACATGTATATATAACAATATTAACGAAATTATACTAGTAAATAGTGCAGGAAACTACTGTTTAAAACACTTGCACAAAAATAAATACAAAGTAAAAATATTAGGTATTGAATTTAAACCACACAATATGTAGGTACAAAATGTAAAAAATCCGAAATAGTTTTTTTTTCTTTCAGCCGACTAAATACTGCCAATGTGTTAGTGAATTTTAATAGCTATTCCCCTATTTGATGAAAAAAACTTCAATAAAATTGATGTACTAAATATATCAACAACATCGGAGTATTTGTTTCCAAGCTGTTGAATCCGTCGCATAGGAGTGTAATATTGGCTTGTTGACTAAATAATAATAGTGCGTATGCTGGCTTGCCTAAAAAACAATTCAATAGAATCCAGTCCGTTTTTAATGCTGCGGCGAGAATGATTTTTGGTGAATCTAAGTATTGCCGTATAACCCCGCTTCTAAAGGATCTTCATTGGCTTCGATGCCCTGAAAGAATAGAGTTCAATATCTGCTTAATGACCTTCAAAGCATTGCAAGGAATGGCGCCAGTCTATATATCGGAACTATGTGTCCGACAAAACTTAAGCGATAGGCAGCTTACTCTAAGGTCAGCAGATCGAGATGTTACTAATCGTTTAATCGAACTTTCTAGGTCAAATCGAGCCGTTTACTATGATCGATCTTTTCGTGTAACTGGCCCGCTCATTTGGAACAAACTTCCCTCAGCTCTTACCAATATCCAGAACTTGGCTGAATTCAAAGGAGATTTAAAAACAAACTTATTTAAAAAAATCATACCTTTCATGAATTTTAACTCCTTTTCAATCTACTATAATAAGCCATGTTCCTCAAGTTTCTGGTAATTGTTTGGTTTCGATTACCTCCTTACTATAGTTTTATGTGCACTCTGAATTTGTATTATTTCTAAATGTTAACTGCCTCCTGTTCTATATAATTTAGTTTAAATGATTCTTGTTGAATGGCACCGTGATGGTTTATCATTATATATTGTCCTGTACCAAAACAGCACTCACTATTGTTGTTAATATTGTTCTTTAGGAATTGCTTTGTATATTTTTGTATATTCGTTATTTCACATTATTTAATTAATTTTTTAAGGACTCGTAAGGAACACTGTAGGTTAATTTTAAGTTTATTATAATTAAGCGCACTTGAAGTGAAACATCACAAAACTGCGCTATATAAATACTACGTTATTATTATTATTACAATAATATGGTAGGTACTGTCTTGTGACTGACCTGCCTGAAGTATGAAAAGAGATTTCATATAATAAATCAGGGGTATCAAACATTGAATTAATGATTTTATACAAACAGGTTAAATTGGAAATGATTCTACGATCAGATAATTTTATTAAATTTAATGAACAAAGTACGTTATCGTAATTTAGGCCTTCACTAGGAATGCCCATTTTAAAATTAACATATCTTATAAACTTATTTTGGATTCTTTTAATCGCATGTGAATGAACCTCATAATTTGGGGACCAAACCGTGGAATTGTATTCTAAATGACTACTTACGAGTGATATATATAATGTTTTTACAGTATTGACATTATTGAAATCACTAGATACCCTTAAAATAAATCCCACCTATTCTATATGCTTGATAAAGTTGAGTTTCGTGTCAAACCAAATACCTAAGTCATTAATTTCCGAGACAGATACTAACGACATATTGTTAATGGAATAATCGAAAAATATTGGAATGAAAGTGACCGATGACTTATGTAGTTACTTTAATAAACGAAGAAATAGTGTGGTTAGGCATCATAATACGTTTTGTCTTTCGAAGTGAAAACTTCTTTAGCATTGTTGTAATTTGAAACTCGATGAAACGGAGTTTGGGGTTATTTACACACCCCAGGCACCAGGCACACATGTAATAATTCAGAGTGTAAGGAAATTATACGTCGCGAATGTGAATAAGAGAAGTCGGGGACGTCAAAGAAAAAAAAATCAATTGAACAAAATCTTATATATAAAAATTAATCGCTGAATGTGTTGCTAAGCGCAAATCTCGAGAGCAGCTGAACCGATTTCGCTAATTCTTTTTTTAGAATATTCCTGAAGTACGAGGTTGTTTCTTACGGAGAGAAAAATTGAGAAAATTGCGCAGAAAATTGGATAATTTCAGAAAACCTAACGACGATCACACGTTTGACGGTTCGCGTGTTTGAGAATGACATTTAGCAAAACAATGATTGTTAAATCAGGATTCTATTTTTAAAAATCTTTAAGTTGATAAATTTATTTAAAGTAGGTACTCCCCTAATAGTTTGAATCGAATCAAGAATTTTTTGATTTTTTAAATAGGTACCTGTGTTAGGTACCAAATTTAATATACATGAAAAATGGAAATTTAAATTGTAAAAGGTGGCACGCGGGCTGTTTAAGAACTGAATGTACTGGGATTGAATATATGGAACGCGGGAGGAGGGTTGGCGGGACGACGGAGCGGGAAAGGGAAGAGGGAAGGCGGGGAAGGTGGAAGGGGAACCAGGGAGGGGGAGGAGAACCTGGGAGAGAGGAGGGACACCTAGGAGGGGGGAGGGGAACTCGGGAGGGGGGTTCGCGGGACGGGGGAAGGGGCGGGGGAGAGTGGAGTGGGGAGAGGGAAGGTGGAGGTGGCGGTGTGGGAACGCGAGAGGGAAAGAGGACGCAGGAGAAGAAGGGGAGGCGGAAGGGGAACGGGACGAATGGGAAAGGACACTCAGGAAGAAACAATTTTTTTAATTTTTTTATAGTGAATACCACACAAGAATCTCAACTGCTCCCGTCTGGAGCCAGTGAGACTATGGCATCCCCAATTGGGGTATGTTGTGAGGCTCAAGGTAGTGGAGAGGGGAAGGAGGTGGGGAAGAGGAAGGTTGGGAAGTACCTGGCTATTCAGATCTGGTCACCAAACATGGCCAAAGCCATTTTCAAGCAACGTTTCAATTCTGAATGGTGGTCTTGCACCAGGGCGATACTGATAGTATCTTCCACTCTGGAACATGCCGCAAATATACTATATATTATTTTAAATGAATTTATTGTGAAATAACACAAATTAATCAAATAAAAATTATTTGCGCATGCCGCTTTCGAATCCGCGACCTCCGGATTGTGAGTCAAGAGTCTTACCCACTGGACTACGGAGGTCGTCAAAGGACCAGCTAGTACTAAATAATACAAATACCAAAGTCGCGCCATGTCAAGAGTCAGAATAATAGAATAGTATGTATGAGATGTTGTATCACTGTGAATTTTTCATACATATAACTTGTAAAATAACTGAAACAAACCTGTTAATAATAATTTTTGGAGCATACTTTGCGATTTTTTTCTATCGAGGGAATTTTATATAAGTTGCGTTTCGGCGCGGGCAAAGTCTAGATATTATCTTCAAGAATAACATATATTTTTTTATGAGCTTTAAAACTTACCATGTTTAAGGGAAATATGTAATAAATCGGTACAAATCCGGGTAGCGGGCCCTTAAGAGGAAACCCGCTCGCAGAGCAATTTCAACAATAGGTATTTTACCAAACTGTCGTTGTCACTGTCGCTCTTATTCCCTCGAATACTGAGCGAAATGGACAAGTACACCTCAGGCTGAAAACTGGACCGGTTTTAAGATTTTTTACAAACTGTTTTAGAAGAAAATACTCCCTGTCTGTACGTTTAGCTTTATTAAAAAAAATACATTTTCTAGTTTGTATACTGAACGTCTGTGGATGGCGTTCACGATTTTTGGAAGGTCTTAACTTCTAAAGAATTAACTAAGGGGGCGTTCAAGTATTACATAACGCAATTGTTGAAGATTTTTGACCCCCCCCTCCCCCCATGTAACGCGACGTAACGTTTTTCCGTACCCCCCCCCCCTAAACGTTACGTAACGCCCAAGTGACAATTTTTACCTGAAAGTCACAATTAAGTAATGGAAAGTCGCTGACGTCGACCTCCGTAGTCCAGTGGGTAAGACTCTTTACTAACAATCCGGAGGTCGCGGGTTCGAACCCGGCATGCGCAAATAAATTTTATTTGATTGATTTGTGTTATTTCACAATTAATTCATTTAAATAATATATAGTATATTTGTGGCATGTTCCAGAGTGGAAGATACTATCAGTATCGCCCTGGTGTAAGACCACCATTCAGAATTGAAACGTTGCTTGAAAATGGCTTTAGCCGTGTTTGGTGACCAGATCTGAATAGCCAGGTACTTTCCAACCTTCCTCTTCCCCACCTCCTTCCCATCTCCACTACCTTCAGCCTCACAACATACCCCAATTGGAGATGCCATAGTCTCACTGGCTGCAGACGGGAGCAGTTGAGATTCTTGTGCGGTATTCACTGTAAAAAAAAAACCTTTTTTCTTATTTTAATCGCGTTTGCGGTAATAAATAAAACAAGAGATTTCGAGAATGAAAAGGGTTGCCAACTTGGAAGATTTTAATTCCTTAGTTTTTTTTTAATCTAAATAAAGAAAAACATGTTACGTAACGCGTTGTTCGACCCCCCCCCCCCCCCGTCACCGTAACGCACAGTAACGGTTTACAAGACCCCCCTCCCCTCCAAAGTGCGTTCGTAATACTTGAACGGCCCCTAATCCAAAAAAGCAAAACATACCGACACGCTAGTGGTCGATATCTATATTATATAAAAAATATATATTTTCGGTAGTGTGAAAATCTAGAGAGGAAATTGTGGAATACGTTTATATGGACAAAACGGCGCGTATATAATTAATTTTATCTTCTGTTTTTTTTAACAGCTTCATTTCGGTTTGGCGTTCGAAGCCACTAGTAATTGATTTGAGTTCTGGTAGTAGCTTCTTCATGTTATTTGAGAATCACGTTTATATTAACGTTATTTTTAGGTGCATTGAACTATTGCTAGAGTGAAAATATACGTAAATATGTAGATAACTATTTATTATATACTGTATTAAGGGGGCATACATTAATTACGTGAGCAGTTTTTCTTCCAATTTAGACCCCCCCCCTTTGTGAGATAAATTTGGGCCACTTCGTATATTCCTTTCAAGTAACGTGAGATTTTGCTGGACCCCTTCTCCCTTTTGAGCTTACATAATTAATGTATGCCCCCTAAATAGTTACAGACATACACAAAAAAGCAGTTAAACTTTTTATCATCGAATATTTTCATTTTAGGATTTTCATTTATTAGAAATACGTCAGCCAAGTGATTCGCTAGGTTTGGTGACAGAGAAGGGTTGTCCGGATTCATGGGGTTAGGTTTGTTTAGGTTTTGGCGGCGGATGCGTTTGCGCATTTACTGCGTGGCGGGTAGGATCGGGAGAGACTGGTTGAGGGAGACCTTTTGACCTCTTCAGCCGGACTCTCGACCCATCGCCTTTCACTGCAGTGGGAGGAATGGATTTACACATCCGTCATTCCTTGCCACACTGACACCCAGATTCCCCTCGTACCTTTTTCCTTCCCAGAACTTCCTCTCCATCCTTTCACTAAAAAGACCCTCCACACAGTTAAATAGTTGTCCTCAGGGCCTCCTGTGCGAAGCTAATATAAAAAAGGCTTTAAAAAGTCGAATATTAAAAATAAAAATAGATACGTTTATTAAAGACAGTATCTTGATTGCAATTTAATTTGGTTAGAATATTACAATCATAAATAAAGGTAGTAGTCTAATGGGTTTAGAAAATGTAGATAATGTTGTTAGCTCTTAAGTTAAAAATAACGAATATATGGTTTGCGAGAATATACATTCGTATTTTTTTTAATTTCATTATTTTAATATAACATTTGATTACAGTAATGACGTACTGCCTATCCCACTAGGTGTGAAATCCCTGTGTTGAGATAGCAATTTATAGAGTGGTTGTTATCTAAGTGTTTGTTTACATAATGTTTTGAAAATGACAGTTAAAATAACAATTAGTATTTTTTTTTTAAATTATGCTATTCAAGTATGAATGTAGAAGATTAAGACGAAAAAAAATTTTAAGCAATTAAATTTCAATTTGACAAAAAATAAAAATTACAGACTCTGTCGATAAATTTATTCAAATTTTTTTGAGTTATGACAGTTGTTCCGCCGACAATTGGCCCCCCGACGGGGGGCATTATATACAATGTACAGTCAGTTTATACCGTATACATAATTACACAAAATAAAAGTAAGTGACCCCGAAGGGATGTGCAGAGAGGATGTACCGCCAAATAAGGCTTTGAAAATGTTGGGATTTATTCTTAAAGGTGCGATTCCGTGCCACGCGGCAGTCGGCAGACGGAAACAGCAGACGGCAGGCGGCACTAACGCGCAGGTTCCAAAGTCGACGGCATTGACGTCACTGCAGTTGCGTCCGCTGCGTACTGCCGACGGTTGTGTCTTCCATTTAAAATTATGAAAAATAAAATGCTGCAAGTGTTATTGCAAGAAGAAGAAGACAACGATGATTTATTATTGTATTATTATTCAAGTAGAAAGCCTATACTGCCAATGTACTTAAATATATTGGAAGAAGGCGCTTATGAAACTTTGATAAAAAGACATCTAAATGAGAGTGAAGACATTTTCAGAAGTTATTGTCGTTTAAATAAAATTGAGATCTTGAGCGATTTCTTTCCAAACGTTTTCTCTTATCCTTTGATCTTTATAATGAACATTCTTGCAATCAAATAAGCACGGATTTTTAGACACCAAATTAATAAGACTCTCGCTTTCTCCGTCTGTCAACACGTCCATTGTGTCTGAAGTCGACGGCAGTACTATGCTTGCACCCGAGTGCTGTCTGCCGCCACGCGCCAGTCATCGACGGCAAGTGCCGCGCGGCACTTGTAGTGATGTGTCGGAAACGGTCCAATACAAGTGCATAGAGTTAAGTAGTGCCGTCTGCTGTTGCCGTCTGCCAACTTCCGCGTGGCACGGAATCGCACCTTTTTAGAGTAAGTTCAGCTTTCAAAAATCCACAAACATTTAAGACTCTCTACATATCCTATGTTAGAAGCCACCTAGAGTATGCTTCTACTGTGTGGAACCCTCATTGTTCTACATATAAAGCAAATATAGAAATATAGAGTTCAGAAAAAGTTTATGAAATATGTCTCTTATCGCGTGCGAAATGATGAAAACTATGTCACCGTAAACCTTAAATCTCTTGATCAACGCCGAGATATCAGAGACCTATTATTAATGCTCTATAAAATTATTCATAACTTCATTGATAGCCCGTACTTACTACATAATATTCAATTCAGATGTCCATTAAGAGTTATTCGATCTCCAGACACCTTTTATATCCCTAAGAGCAAGACAAATTATCTTGAAAATGTATTTATAAGAAGAAGCTGTAGCACTTTTAACAGATTATGCCCAAATATCGATGTGTTTAATACAAACCTTGATAAATTCACAGCATGCATAAAAAATAACACTATTGAATGCCACATGTTTAACTAATAACTTAATATTTAATTGATTTCTGTATTTCTCTTTTTTATTTTTAGTATCACCACATTTTCTCTCCTACTTTGAGCAGTTCGAATTCAAATAAAATCACTTCCTGAAAGATTTTATTGATATCCATCAAAATTTGAATGTAAACCCTTGAAAAATTTCATTGTTGTGTATTTTTATGTTTCTAAATTTCTTTTTGTCGTTATTTTATTGGTCAATGACATACGTATTATCATCACATTTATGAATTTGTACAGACTGTTTATATCGCTAATAAATAAAAAATGTATAACATAATCTTACTTCTTACCCTACTTAATATTATAAACGCGCAAGTTTGTATGTATGGATGTGTGTTTGTTACTATTTAACGCAAAAACTACTGGATGGATTTTAATGAAATTTTACAATAATATAGCTCATACGTGTTTTCGATATTATTTTACGGAATGGAAGCATGGACGCTTACTGAAGAACTTATTAGGCGACTTGAGGCATTCAAGATGTGGATCTACAGAAGAATACTTAAAATAAGCTGGATGGACAGGGTTACAAACGAAGATGTTATGGTTCGGATGAATAAAGAAAAGGAAGTAATTAAAACTATAAAAATCCGAAAACTTCAATTTCTTGGACATGTGATGAGACATCCAGAGAAGTATGAGATCCTGCATCACGTAATGCAGGGAAAGATTGCCGGAAGACGGGGCCCTGGAAGAAGGAGAACCTCATGGTTGAAAAACCTGAGACAGTGGTATGGCCAGTCTACCGTGGAGCTGTTCCGGGCTGCAGTAATCAAAGTCCGCATAGCCAATATGATAGCCAACGTCCGTTAAACGGACAGGGCACAAGAAGAAGAAGATAGCGTATACCTCAGAATAACATATATAGGCTAGCTAGGTAGGGGACGCGGGAGGGGAACGGGGACACACGGGAAAGGTGATTCAGGGAGAAACAATGTATACAATGAGCTCCACACAGGAGGCCCTGAGAAAAATAATTTCCCTCAGGGCCCATGTCGTCCTTGGGGATGCTGTGTGGAGGGATTCTTTTTAAGGAAAGGAAGGAGAGGAGAGTTCTGGGAAGGAAAAGGGTCTAAGGGGTGGGTAGGAATCTGGGGTTCAGCGTGTCCCGGTCATCCACCTTCAAGACCCAGACAAACTTCACCCCATGAACCCGGGCACTCCTGCTAAATCACCAAAGGCTATCGAACCGCTTATCGAACTATGGCAGAGGTGTTGGTTATCCAATAAAGGTTCCCGGGGCAGCGGTACCCATTCCCGCCTCCGAAATTGAAAGCTATTAATATAATAAATATCATGTCGGGAGGACAGCTGTCGGCGGAACAATTGTCGGATCACCATTTTGAGTACTCAATAAACTTACATATTTTATTTTCCATTTTTCTCCGACCACTCCATTCTTTACTTTCGTATCTACGTATTAATAAAAATAAAACAAGTGTACCAATATTCCAATGTCAAAGACCTTTTGTAGGTACCTAACTGCTCAAGAATTTGTATAACGAATGTACACAAATGAAAGTAAAATCAGCAAAAAATAGAAGGTTACCTTCTGATTGAAAGGCAGCCAAATTTTTTGACAGCTGATGAAAAAAATACGCGCCAAAATCAATGTCAGTGAAATGATTTTATTATCTTTTTTTATTTTGTAATACCACACCCGAATTTCAACCGATTTCTTACATATCTCCCCATTTGAAGTTTTTAATCTCTTAAAAAAATATATGTTATTTTTGAAGCTAATATCTATACATTCCCCACGCCAAAATGCAAATTATATGAAATTCCCTCGATAGAAAAAAATCACAAATTATGTTCCGAAAATTATTATAAACGCTATTATAATGCGCGAGAAATAACACACAGACTCACAATACAATCACGCCGGACCAGCCGGTTAATTCAGCTGATGATGGTGGGTGACACACGAGACACGAACTCACCCGAAGTCAGCCGAACGACGCGATAATTCACGAACGCAGAGTTTCGGTGCGGCCGAAGGTTCGGCAGATTTTCTGCCGAAACCGAAACTGATGCCGAAACTAGATTTTTGCCGAAACTTGCCGAAACCGAACCTTCGGTCGGTCACTATTATACACGATAATATTTAAGCAATTGTGAAAATGTTTAAAGTGAAGACCGAAAATCTCGCGGGGAATTTCTAAAATTAATAGCATTTAAAGAAATAGTGTGAATTTTTTCATACATATATTTTTTAAAGTATTTAAGGAAAATATGTAATAAATTGGTAGAAACGTGGGAAGCAGGGCTTTAATTTTTTTTTTTTTTTTTACTTTATTCCCATTTCTTCGTACATAAAATAACTAAAAAAACGTGTTTATAATAATTTTTACAACATATATATATTTTTTAAAGTATTAAAACTTAAAGTTTTTATGGAAAATATGTAATAAATTGGTAGAAACGTGGGAAGCAGGGCCTTATTTTATTTATTTTTTTTTTACTTTATTTATTCCCATTTCTTTGTACATAAAATGTATAATAGCAAATAGTATATAATAACATAATGTATAATAACAAATAGTATGAACAAGAAATGAAAACCCACTAAGGCACTGCCTGAGTGTGGGTAATATTAAAACAAAATACTATATTTCCAAGTACCCAAAGTATAAAATAGACTTAAAAAACATATAAAATATAAAGATAGTATAATATATATAATATAGGTAGAATAAGTGAAAAAGGTTTTTTTTCAGCTATTATAAAAATATGGAGAAAAACATACTGATTTTTTTTTTAGTTATTATAAAAAATAAACAGAAAACATATTGTACTACAGTTTAGAAAGTTACAGAAAGTGAGTTGTAGAAGGATGGATAAATTTATAGAAAAAGCGTTTCAATATCTACATTATTCAACCATAATTTTAACTCTTTTACATATTTTATCATTTTATTTATCATTTGAGTTTGTAGTGGTAGAAGGTTAAATGTACGAGGACCAATGAAACTGCTATGTGTCTGCAACAATTTAGTATTGGTTTGTGGGGTGTAAAATATATTATTTATTCTTTTGCTCGTTCTGTTTTCATTTATTTCGAAATTATTTTTGTTTTTAAATACATATTTCAAAGTTTGTAATATAAATAATTTACGTATATTAAATATTTTAGTTTCTTTGTATAGTAAGTTGGTCGAGAATGTTTTATTTTTGTTATATATGACTTTAATTATGTGTTTTTGAATTATTTGTAGAGGCTTCATAAATGTATCAAGTGCACCACCCCATCCTATAATGCCAGAAGTGATTGATGCACCAGGGAAAAGTAGATCATTTTCAATTGTTCAATGTTTAGTACTTCCAATGTTTAATACTTACTTTACGAATATTTAAACGAATTATTTGTAGAGGCTTCATAAATGTATCAAGTGCACCACCCCATCCTATAATGCCACAAGTGATTGATGATTGCACCAGGGAAAAGTAGATCATTTTCAATTTTTCAATGTTTAGAACTTTCAATGTTTAATACATGCTTGGTTAAAGAAATACTAATTTTAAACAACGTTTCAATTCTGAATTGTAGTCTTTCACCAGGGCAATGCAAAAGTATATACCACTGTGATAACAATACAAAAATGAAAACATAATATTACACAACGTTAACATAATACAACAGAAATTTAAAAAGGTATTTTCTAACAAATTACCAATGTAAACGAAAGGCGGGTAAGCAGCATTGTCAGATCTCAAACTAATCATGAAGTCGTTTACTTCACGAAATGGGTTACATTACATTAATATTTAAAACAAAAGTCGAAAATTAATGATCCCTTGTTTGTAGAAAGACTTCACACGTTTTGTTGGTTTCACTGACGCGGCCATGTTCGATTTTAATTGAGAATTTCTTGTTTCCCGCTTTAATTACTTCTCGTTTCACTGAAATAATTGTAAATATTCAAAGACAATGGCGGAAGAAACGCAGAGAACGCCGCTCGTGTAATAACTTAAGGGCGTTTAACCAGACAGCGGATGAAAATCCACATTTCGTCGAAAGTTGTTCTTACGATCGTGCAGGGCGGTTACAATGAGAAAGATTAATTATTCTCCGTACCAGCTTTTTAAAATTATAACTCAACATCGAATTTATTTCAATCCAAATTAGCTTTAATTTATACCTTCATCCAAAAATGCTGAAAGGCGTGATGATAAAACTATTAAAATAATGTACTTTTTGTAATTATTTTTTGATTATAAGTATTTATCATTTTTTAATAATGTCTAAATTTAATAAGAATGTTAAAAAAATTTGAAATATATTAGTATGTAAGTGCGCAAATAAATACACAAATGGACCAATTTTCGTCAAGAAACACATGTACGTACAAATTTTTTAATGATTTTGTTGAAACTAAAATTAAAATTCTAAAACATGCGTTTGCTAGATAATGTATTGGTTTATTTTACTGCAATGTATTGGTTTATTATATTATTTGAAATGGGTGTGGTGTAGTACAAAATCTTTATTGAAAATTTAACAAATCTGACAACGACCTATGGAATAACCTTATTATACTAAAAATTTTAAAAAATTCTCAAAATTTATTGCATGCGAATGCTAGATAAAAGAACAATATTTCGAAATCCATTTATAATTTTTTGTGGAAAGGAGTCAATACGTCTAAAATCTGATTTTAAAATGACATATTTCTGGTTTTCTATGGTAATGCCCTCTTAATAATATTATCGGCGTATTTCACAATCCTCTTGATAGCTTATCCACAAGATAACGCATATTAATAAATAAACAAACAAAAAAAATTCTTCAAATTTTGCAAATTCACTTTGTAGCACCATTTTATTAATGAAAGCACCTCCCCTTCTAAGCACCTCTCTTTTCCACCTCTCTCCTCCCCCACTAAATCCATTTCTACCCACGCTTGTCTTTCTATATTTGATCATTTAGTTTTAGTACATATAATGTCCCGATGAAGAGAACACCGTTCTTGAAACATGTTGACTTTTTAAATAAAGATTATCTTGGTAAAAACAAAGTGTTTTTAATTATTTCATTAAACAAAAAAATACTCGCAATAGGTAGAAAACTCGGCTAACTTAACCGATATACAGGGTGCAACAGGACGTACCCGAGGGATTTTAACCAGCGATTCCTGAGCATATTTGGAGTAAAAAATGTAAATGAAATTTTGGTCTCCGGTGACTTTAATGATGACTTTTTTTAAAATTTTTTTTTTTCTGCAAATCCAAACTAAAAACAAATGGTCACTGGTGAGGGACCTCGCCTCCAACTGTCCAACACCTACCATTTTTTAATGTTTTTGTAGAAAAAATAAATAAAAAAAACGTTCAAAATATCACCCGAGGGCAAAATTTCATTTACATTTTTTATTCCAAATAATGTCAGGAATCGATGGTTAAAATCCCTCGGGTACGTCCTGTTACATCCTGTATATCCACGATTCATTAGTAAACTTAGACTTTATTATCATTATCATCATTATCATTACATAGTATAAAATGAAGTCGCTCTAAATGTATGTGCGCGTTAATCTTTTAAACTACGCAACGGATTTTCATACGGTTTTCACTAATAGATGGAGTGATTGAAGAGGAATGTTTATATGTATAATACATGTTAATTATATTAGAGAAAAGCCGAGAAATTTAAAGAAAACATATTTTTGTGCGATTTAAAACGGCTGGCGAGCTTTTGAAATTCGTTCTACGGAACAAATTGGAAAATAGATGTCCTAGAGTAAGTAGGTATTTGATTTTACCTTTTCAAATATCCAGTGTTGCATTTCAAGCATTGTATAATTAATCGCTCGAATTGCATTCGCTCAAAATGTATGTGCGCATAGATCTTTTAAACTACGAAACAGTTTTTCATGCGGTTTTCACCAATAGATAGAGTGATTCAAGAGGAAGGTTAATATATATATAATACATGCTTATTATAGTAGAGAAAAGCCGAGAAATTCAAATATTCAATTCAGGCAGCGGGCAGCGGGCAGCAGGCAGCTGGCAAGCGGGTGGTGTGAATTTTATAAAGGTTGGGTAATGGCGTTGGGTTTCGTTAGCCACAGCAACGTGTGGTCGGGTCTGCTAGTTATAAATAAATCAATCGAAAACTATATGTTCCACACATTATTTTCCTCAGGGCCTATGTTATCTGTGTGGAGGATTTTTTAAGCAAAGGAAGGAGATAAAGTTCTAGGAAGGGAAAAGGTACGAGGGGTGGGTAGGAATCTGGGAGTCAGTGTGTCAGGAGTAACAAACGTATGAGAGAGAGACCTGCTGGCGAGGTAAAATGGTCTCTCTCAACCGGCCTCTCCAGATGCGACTCAACACTCAGTGGGTGGACAGACGCATCCGCCGCCAAGACCTAGAAAAACTTCATTTCATGAACCCGGGCACGCCTGTTAAGTCGCCAAAAGTAGCAAACCACTTGGGGTGACTTAAATATAAAATGCTTCTGCTCTTTCTTACACACTAAATGACAACAGTCGAAAATGAGACAAACAAACGTTATTAGCACCGCCCCTCCCAAAGGAAACATACAATAATTATCATACATCTCCCTCACACGTGTAAAGAAAACGAAACCCAATTCCCGTCGACCGCGCCGTGGCCGAGCAGTAAATATATCTATTCCCTCCAAAGAAAAACATTTGTACTTTGGTAGAAAGAGATACACTGTGAATTTTGTGTATCTCATCTCACAAATATTTGATGTGTAAGAGAGAGTTGTAGCATTTTAACGATAAAGAACGTATTTTAAAATATTATTTTAAATATGAACAACGCACAAGTGTCCCAACTGCTCCCGTCTGGAGCTAGTGAGACCATGGCATCCCCAATTGGTGAATGTTGTGAGGCTGAAGGTAGTGGGGAGGGGAAGGAGATAGTGAAGAGGAAGGTGGGGAAGTACCTGGCTATTCAGATCTGGTCACCAAATACGGCTAACGCCATTTCAAGCAACGTTTCAATTCTGAATGGTGGTCTTACACCAGGGCGATATTGAGGGTATGTTCCACTCTGGAACGTGCCACAAATATACTGTGCATTATTTTAAGTGAATTAATTATGAAATAACACAAATTATTAAAATAAAATTTATTTGCCACCCCGGGATTCGATCCCGCGACCTTCGGATTGCGACTCAAGAGCCTTACCCCTAGATCACGCCGGCTGTCAAATAACGCCAGTGCGCTTGTGTAATAAAAAAATCGAGTGCAGTTTACACGCGGTAGAAGCGATCCAGGCAGAATATCTTGGGCTGTGCATTGATCAGCATTTGACATTTAAACAACATATACAAGGTATTAAAGATAAAATCATCCCCTTAATTAGCGTATTTAGCCGGATATCATATCTGTTGCCAAATAAAATTAAAAAAGGTTTATATTATAGTCTCGTACACTCACATTTAAATTACTTGATTGAAATCTGGGGAAACGCATGTGAAACATACATAAATGAATTACAGGTAATACAAAACAAGGTAATCAAAAAACTATTTAACTACAAGCCCAGAACACCCACAAAATAAATATATATGGAAACAAAACTACTAACATTAAGAAAACTATATGAATACAATACATGTCTCCTTATATACAAAATAAACAATAAACTCGTACACACAAACGCAGAATTCATTAAAACGTCCCAAGTACACAAACACTTTACGAGACAACACGATAACATACATTTAAACACCATCCACACTAACTATGGTAAACAATCCATTGGTTACGAGGGAGGCAACTTATATAATTGCCTCCCAAACGACATTAAAAACGAAAAGAAGCTGGGTAAATTAAAAAAAAAATTATTAATATTTATTCTTGATAAACAAAATAATGATGTTGAATAGCGCTGTATTGAAATATTTACTTTATTTTAATTTGTATAATTATTTCTAGTTAAATGAGTGAAAATGTAATTTTCTTTTAACTGGAAAAAAAAAAAACTTTACCAAAACAATCTCAAGCAATGCTTGAAAAGTGAGGTCATAATCAAAGCGACCAATGAGCGCATTCCTAGCCTAATTTCCGTTTAACATTTCAACCAATATGAGACTTTAAAAGTGACATCATAATCAAAGCAGCCAATGAGCGTAGTTGATGTGTCGCAGGTGCAGTAATCGTCATTTCCGTTTCATCCAAAATCCAAATCATAGCGGGGCTTTAGATGTTTCACTTTATTAAAAATAAATTAATGCATCTTTAGTCTGCATCGTCTATAAGTATAATGCATTTCATTCAAGTTCACACCAGAACAACCGAAATTAGAAGGCTCGTTGAAGAAAAACGGCGTTGTCTTGACACTGGATTTGCCAACTCAAGTTCATGAGAACTAATTTGCCCGGTGAAAGGGAATTTGACGCATAACAATATATTGTGAATTTAGTATGCAAATTAAAAGACGTTCTTCTCGGTTTTTTACTGTGTTAAATTCACTCACGTTTAATGAACTTTGCATTTCTGAAAAAGAAACTGTATAAATAACATTGAATTACAGATCGTAAATTTTATATTAATATGCAATAATCAGACACATCCGGAAGTATGTCATTTTTATTTCAAACTAGCGAGTTTCCGGCGTGCGTTGCAATGCCACTTTGGCAATTGTTTCTCCCTGCGTGTCTTTTCCCTTTCGTCCCCGTTCCCCTTCCGCGTCCCCTTCTTCTCAGCGTTCCTACTCCGTCTTCTCACTCTCCCCACTCTCCTCCCCCGCTTCCCCTCTCCCCTCCCGCATTCCTGGATATTCAGATCTGGTCATTAAACACGACTTAAGGCTCTGCAACCGAGCACGAAAAGAAGAAGATGGAGAGATACGAAATTATGAATGTTAGAGAAAACTGCGAAAATGTTTAACAAAACACGACTCGTTTAAAATAGAGCAAAAATCTCGCGGGCATTATCTTAAACAGCATTTAAAGAAACACTGTGAATTTTTTCACACATAAAACTTGTAAAATAACTGAAACAAACGTGTTAATAATAATTTTTGGAGCATACTTTGCGATTTTTTTCTATCGAGGTAATTTTATATAATTTGCGTTTCGACGCGGGCAAAGTCTAGATATTATCTTCAAGAATAACATATATTTTTTAAGAGCTTTAAAACTTAACGTGTTTAAGGGAAATATGTAATAAATCGGTACAAATCCGGGTTGCGGGCACATCCAAGTAACGTTTCAATCCTGAATGGTGGTCTTACACCAAGACGACACTGATAGAATCTTCCACTATAATTCCTAATGGATTTTTGCTTTCTCATTGTTCCAGAACCCCCCAAACTACAACTACAGCTATTCGATATTGGACGACAAGTCAGGCAGCCAACAGGGACACCTGGAGAACAGAAAAGGCGAACACACCCAGGGACATTATTATGTCGACGATCCAAAGGTAATCCAAACTAAATATCGTCTAATTTTATTTGTTAATTTTTATTTTTACTTTACGAGTAAAACCTCAAATTGTAATATTTAGTTAAACGAAGACAATATAAGTGAAACTAAATCTAAAATTTGGAGACAGAAAAATCAGAAAAAGATATTGGCACCTATGGGACTTGAACGCAAGACCTTTCGCTTTCAACAGAATCGTGTAGATCAGCTCAGTGTCAGAGCTATTTTCTGTCTCTTGATTTTCAATTGAGTTTTGCTAATATTGTCTTCATTTAACTAAATTAAATTTTATTTGTTTATATTTTTTACATTGGCTCCACACAGGAGGCAAAGGGTATTTTTAAACTCTCCGGTTTCGGGTATATTATAGAATAAAATCAAAATAAATTGAGTATTTCTGAATACATTCGAAAGTTAACCTATAGAACTTTTTTTCTTAAAAAAAGTATTTGTTCCACTTAAATAATAGATAAAAAAAAGGTTGCATTTTGGGAGGCGGTTATGGTTTCCGCCGCCCCGGGAACCAATTATTGGATAACCAACACCTCTGCCATAAGTCACCCCAAATGGTTCGCTTCGTTTGGTGACTTAGCAGGGGTGCCCGGATTCATAAGGTGAGGTTTTCCAAGGCCTTGGCGGCCGATGTGTCTGCCCTCTGCTGCGTGGCGGGCCGGATCGAGAGAGACTGGTTGAGGAGGTCCTATGACCTCTTCACCCAGAGAGGAAAAAATTGTGAGGAGTGGGTAGGAATCTGAGGCTCAGTGTATCCTGCAGAGATGATCGTATGAATCTATCCGACCACTGTGGTGCTCGGCGATAGGTCTAGAGCAGGGGTCACCAATTACTTTCATTATGGGTCCGTTTTTTAAAATAACATGACCGTCGCGGTCCGGAAGGAAAAAAGCCTAACCCCCCCCTGGCTTAACAATTCTACTAATAAACTGTACTATTTAAAAATTGTGTAGATACAATATCAATGAACAAATAAAACGAATGGATTCCGGAGCATTTTTTTTAAAAATAATGTTCCGGAATTAGGAATAAAAGAAGTACTAAGGGTTTTTTAAAAATATTAATGAAAAAAATTACATTTTTTGCATTGGACTATCCGTCCGAAGTTTGTGCAGGCTATTGTCATTAAATCTTGGAGATGTTCATCAGTAAGTCTGCTCCCAAATAAAGTGAGAAGTTTCAAGGCTATTTTTTTTATTTCTTGGTTTATTTGCACAATTTTTTTTAATCCAAAACTCTTGACAAGAAACTTCCTGTTTTTGGTGTTTTAAAACTGCATTTTCTTGGAAATCGATCATTTCCATCTGGAGAGCAGCTTTATTAGGTACTCCCGAAAATATTTGCAGCTTCATTGCTCCATTCATCTTCAGGATGCACAGAGTAAACGTTACTTAGGATGTCGACGACACTCTCAATTTTCTTAAAATCTGTGAATCTGTTTTCGAATTCCGATTTAAGATCCTTAAAGAATGTCTTGTATCGAATTGATGGCAGTAAAGACAAAGCGCGGGAAAAATGATCAAATGACGTAGGTACTCAAGTTACATGTGTAAAATATTTTGTATTTTTAGCACGAGGTCCGCACAAAACAGGTCGGCGGTCCGGATCCGGACCGTGGTCCGCCATTTGGTGACCCCTGGTCTAGAGAATCCGACAGGAGAGGCGAAAGGGTCTCCCTCTACCGGCCTCTCCCAATCTGATTCTTAGACTTACCGGTATACAGAGCTCAGTGCTAAAAAGCCCCCCTTCTCTTTCATCACGAGTTTACATTATTTGGTTGTTAGAAAAAAAAATTATAATTTGTAGTTTGTTAAAAATTATTTGTAAGGGGACATGGCTGCAGTATGGCGAGGTTAAACTTTACACAGTTGGTCGGCAGACACATCCGCCGCCAAGAACTGGTTAAACCTCACCTCATAATCTCAGTCAACCAAACGTAGCGATCCACTTGGGGTTGCAGAATGCAGACGTGTTGGTTATCCAATGGAAGATTTCCGGAAGATCTGGCCGCACTTAGATGTGTCCAATAAGTATCCCTTTTTACCAAAACCACCTAATCTGAATCCAGGACACTGAATCGAGTTGACCTCTTATCTATATAAGATCCTATGTAATTTCATAATACTAGTATTGTTTTTGTAGCCCTGCAAAATACCGCAATATCTTTTCAGGATTATGTCGTCTTTCTGCGTGCCGCCTAAAGGTCCAAAAACCCTTTGGAATAGAAGCAGAAAGGCTCCCCAAGATACCTCTCATTCCAGAAGAAAGGTGAAAACTTGAGTTGCAATCGGCTGATGTCAGAAATGCTCATATTGTGCACTAGCCCACTGCATAGGAACAAGCCTCCTTGAACTAAAAAATTGAAATTTAAAAAAAAAAATTATGGCTACTACATCAATAATGTCGTTTTATTAATTTTACCACTCAACTCACTGAAAAGTCATGGACTGACAATGATTACCCCATAGTGATTAATGAAATCCATAGGGCGAAACATCTTCATACTTTGCTTAAAGAACTGAAAGCAGAGAGTTAAAGACGTTTCCAGGAGAATGACAGGACCCTCCAAGGGTTTAAGCACCGTAAATAATCAAGACAACTTGTGTCAAAAGATTTAAAAAAAATTCATAGTATCTCAACAATTCAACTTTTATTGACTTTCTCATTCCAGGAAGCATCTTCCCAAGACGTCCAGTACCTGGTAGATGACTGGGGCTTTCATCCCTTGGTGCAGTACAGCAGCAGGACAGCATCTGGGCATTCCAGCGCGAGGCTGGCCCTTGGGGAGGCCGCAGTCAAAGGTCTTCAGAGCCAACAATTTGGACCGCAGGGTCCTCCACAAGGATCTTCACTAAGTCCTCCACAAGGTCCTTCACAAGGTCTTCCGGTATCACAGGTAAACTAAATTTCACCATCTTAATTCATTCCTTCCTTCTACAACGTGTAGATTTCTTCATGATTCTGGTTCACTTATTTCTTTCCTACTTTTAAAAACCAAAGGTGTCAAAGTAGTCCCCCACAAGTTTCTCTGCAAGGCCTTCCAGGTAATCTTCATTACAAATATGTTAACTCCTTCCTTTCATATTTTTAAAACCCCGAAATATGACCCAGGCTATGAGGGAAACTATGACACAGAAAAGAAATATATTTTTATCTTGGTTTTATTGTTGATTTCAATTTCAGGAAAAAAAAATTATTGTAATGATTTTTTTCTAAAATGAAGAATATTTTATGGCACGGTACATAAAACCAAAGAAACTAAGAACGAGTGAGTTGAAGGGGAAATTAATAATTTTAAAACACATGAATATGGTTGAAAGAGAGAAGACGATGAAAATGGAAAAGACTAATGAACCTTGTTGCCCAAAGGCAAAAAAGATTAAAATTAAATGGCTAATCAGCATACACATATTATGAATTATATGAATGCTCACTAAACCTTATTTAATTATCCGTAATTCGCGTAGTTCCGTATTTTTCTGATGTCTTTTCTACTTGTTTCTAAGTAAAGTAAAGATTTTTTTCCCTTCTTCCAGAATTTGGCACCGATCGTTCCACTACTAGCTGGAACAGTGCTTCCAGCAGGAACTTCCACTGATGGATTCATCCACCATGACAACACCAATGGAGTCCAGACACATCACGCCATGGCTCTTCATCCAAACTCTCCTGTAGGACCCACACCATCACAGCCAACACAGCTTCTACCAACACAGCAAATCCTGTTCGCGCAACAAAATCCAGAACCAATTGTAACATACCAACCAATTCAGCAAATCTTGCAAACACCACATCAGTCACAAATCATCCCACAAGTTTCAACTGTGCTAACTCCGACGCTTCCAGGAAACTACCAGCAAGAACAAAACCTATATATATCGCCGAATGGTGGAGTTAAATATTCTTCAAATGTTGGTGGAGATAATTCAAAGTCGTTTGTGCAAGTAGAGTTAGGCAACCAAAACACAAATCAAAATCCTGGTCATGTTGTCAACTATCAGTTGAACGCCGGCGTTCCTGTTTATAATCCAGTCAATTTTGGACAAGTCATTCAAGGAGACCAAAAGGGAATTCTCGTGAACCAGCCAAGTTTCGTTAATATTCAGCAAGGAGTTCGCCAAGATCGTATCTTGAATAATGGTCAACTTGTATCTGATGGAAGCTTCCTCCAGGAGATTTCTGAAGGAGGTGATAATGAAGCCGAAAATGACTATCTTCTTACAACGCAGGTTAATGGACAGTATGGGGAGAAGTTGTTGTCATCCAGCTATCAAAATAATAAAGGTAGTGTTCAGTTGGGAAGAAACAAAGCCAAATTTGTACCTAAACAAAATGTGTATGTTTCATCAACGACTCAAATCCCTATTATTAGTTCTACTATTAAGTCTGGGTTGAAACAGAATAAAAATGTATACACAAAGCTGGTTGAATCGACACAGAATCTTGTGTCAAATGAAGATTTGTTGAGCATTAATGGAGCAGCTGAGCAAGAAGAGCAAAATCAAAATGCCCACTCTGCTGATACTTATAGCTTTAACGAACATCAACACGTTGTTAATATTAGACCAACTCAAAGTATTGTGGCTTTACGTGGAACACTCAGCGTTGGTGATAGCCTTTTAAAGCCACCAACTGGTGCTGGAATCGTATCTATTGAAAGAGATCAGAATTTCCAATACGCCCAAGAAAAGGGATCTCCAATTGTAGTTCCAGATTTCGATTACGACTACAATAACAATGAAGTGACTTCAACTCAATCTTCAATAAGTTCTGGGCTTTTACATAACGTTCAACAAGGTGTTCAAGTGAACAATATCTTCTCTACAACCCAGAGCACAGTTGAAACTGATGTCACTAGGATTGATTACGTAACTGAACAAAGCTACACCAAGCCTCTGGATTCTACCATCGTAGTTACTCCTAGACCAGTGAGCCAAAAGTTTTTGGCTCCATTGACTGCGGGTTTGAGTCTGGTTAGTTCAAACAACGTCGAGAAATACCTCGATTGTGCTCATACGGAGAAAACAACAGATGTGAAATTTGTAGAAGACGACGTCATTGAACAAGAAAACGAAGACAACAAAGCAATTAACAGAGAATTGAAGAAACAATTGACACAAATCTACAACGACCAGGCGAAATCCACGGATAATAATCAAATCCAATACCCGAGTGCCTTGGAAGAGTCCAAAAAGATACAAGTGAATTCTAACCAACAGTTTTATCAGCTTGGAGCCCAACAAGTTCTGATTCACCCTGCTGAACAGCAAAATCAACTTGCCGCAGAAGAAATTAGTCAACAATTTGAGGAAAGTCAGGGAGAATCTATCAAACAAGAATCTCACCAGCAGCAACAGTATAAAAATCAACAACAACAAATACAGATCAACTATCAGAATGAGCAAAATCAGCAACAACAAAATTATCAAAATCAACAACAGCAAAACTATCACAATGAACAAATACAACAACAAAACTATCAAAATGAACAAATACAACAACAACAAAACTATCAAAATGAACAAATACAACAACAGCAAAACTATCAAAATCAGCAACATCAACAAGTGCAACAACAGCAGTATCAGAATCAACAAGTCTTGCAACAACCTCAAATACAAAAGCTTCAGTTAGTACAGAACCAGCAAGACGTTGTTCTTCAAACAGTTCAAAATGTGGATAGCAACTTCAAATCAGACTATAACCAAGAGTCTTTGAACAGTGTTAGCCATCGTCAGGTTGCAGATCAGCAAGTAATTGGTTGTAACGATGACTACTCGCAAGTAACAGCAACTAATCCGCAAGTTGCTTTGCAATACACACAGTCCAATGGACACTTGTTCAACGGTGGTCAGACTCTCCAACAAAACCAACATCAGCAAATAGAAGTGCAGGCTCATCAGCCTCAATATTTTTACGTCTCGCAGCAGCAAGATAATCAACATCAGCAAAACCATGGAACTGTAGGAATCAATCCAGCACATCTTCAATATCAGCCATATCTTTTGTACGGCACACCGCAGCGAATAACTCTGCAGCAAATGAGACAAAACTTAGGTGGGTCTTATTCTCAAGATCAGCCTAGAAACCAGATTGTCGAAGTAAAAGTGCCTTACCCTGTTGAAAAGATTGTAGAAAAGAAAGTACCTTATCCAGTTGAAGTCAAAGTTCCGTATAAAGTAGAAGTGCCATACCCTGTTGAAAAAATCGTGGAAAAGATTGTTGAAAGACCTGTCGAAGTGACGAAATATATTCAAAAGCCGTTCCCAGTCGAAAAGCGAATTCCTTACCCTGTTCAGGTAGACAGGGCAGTAGAAAAGCAAGTACCATACCCAGTAGAAGTCAAAGTACCATACAAGGTTGAAGTAGAAAGACCAGTGCCTTTTACTGTTGAGAAACTAGTGAATAGACCATACGCTGTCTTATATCCAGTGCCTTCAAACGTTCAACAAAATCAGATTCAAAATCACGGACAAATTCAGACCCAGTGGAATCAAGGCAGGCAATCTGGATTCAGCCAAAATCAGCAAAACCAAGTTTTCTACAGAAACAACAACCATATTTCAGTTGAACAACCAAAATTTTCAAGACCAGCGACTTTACAAAGCGGCAGTGGATACGCTTACAATAAACCATCAATTGCTTTCAACACTCCTTCTCACGATAACGTCAAACAAGCAAGTCAGCAACATTCCAGTTTTTCGCAATATCTTGGACCAGTCCCTTTGAAGTCTTCCACAGACTCCTGGAATTATGGAGGTCTCCATCATAACGAGAACAGCCTGAAGTTCAGAAGATCAGAAAGGACTCTTCAAGGCTACAGACTGGAGTATGGATTCAAACCTCCTCTAATACCAAGTTTGGAAATTGATCTGAATGGACATCCAGTGAATAGAGAAGTTTAAAACTGGATGAAACTGGTATTCTTAAAGAAGTCAATAAGTTTAAAGATGGTCCATTGGATGAGAAAGTAGATTTGATGACAAAATAGTCCATAGTTGTAAGATAAGATATTAGAAAGAATGAAGACTCAGACAATTAATAATCTAATGTTTCTTTTTATGCTAGTATAACATTAATTGGTTTTGAAGTTTTAAACGCTTATCTGTCTGTAAATTCGTTTGTGTGTTCCTGGTGACTTGTCCATCCTGTCAAGATGGTAGCCGTATAGGAAAGTACCATTTTACGCCACCAGAATAAATGAGCATTACGAGATGTCAATAGATTAAGTCAAAAATCAAAATTATGCAAGGTCTACTGTTCACAGAATTCTTAGTCGTAAAACAGTTATTATTTTTAATTGATTTCTCTTTTAAACCAGGTAAGTTCACCCAATAATGTAACCTAATTTATGCTCGTCATAGATATTCTTCTTTAAAATATTGTTTATGAAAACTTTTAATACCAGGTTTTTGAAATTTTAATTTAGTTTCTTCTTCTTCTTTGTGTGCCGTATCAGGTCCCCCCGACATTGGCGATCACTCTTGAAAATGTCTCTGTCTTGCGCTGCCCGGAATAGCTCCTCCACATTTCTAATGCCGGTCCAATCTCGTATATTTTGCAGCCAACACATTTGTCTCCTACCAGGCCCTCGGCGACCCTCTATCTTGCCTTTCAATATTAAATGGAGCAAGTGATAATTCTCCCCTCGAAGTGTATAACCCAGATATGAAATTTTCCTGATTTTTATTAATGTGAGCAGTTCTCTATCTGCTCTAGCCCGCCTGAGAATTTCTGTGTTGGTGATCATGTCGGTCCATGGGACCTTGAGCATTCTCCGGTGAAGCCACATTTCAAAAGCCTCTAACCTGTTCATGGTATTTACTTTCAAGGTCCATGTTTCACATCCATACAGCAAGACCGACCACACAACATTTTAGCATTCTCTGCCTCAGTTTTAAGCTGATATTATCATTTTTCTGGGGGGGGGGGGAGGGGGGGGGGGGGGCACAAGGGGCTGACGGGCAAAAAAATCAACAATTACTGTTAAGATTTTTTTCTGGGGGGGGGGGGGGGCACAAGAGGCGGACGGGCAAAAAAAATAACGAAGTATGTACTTCAAGTTTATTTCTACAAGTTCAAGTATGTTAAGGAAGGTTTATGATACTGTCAAAACAATAGAAAAATTAAATGTTTAAAATAAAGACAATTTTTGCTTCTAAGTATGTACTGTGATGGAGGGGGGGATACCGTCTGGGGGGGGGGGGGGGGGGGGCACGTGCCTAAATCCGCCCTTGATTGCAGAAGAGGGATAATTTAAGGGTATAAAAAAATGTAAGCCTGTAGAAATTGAGAAAATGTTTATTTTATTAATTTGTCTGATAGAATATTAAAATGCCATTATTATTTATTTGTATAAGTTCTGTTTTTGTTTTTATATTTTTGTACAATAAATAGTTATAGACATTTAACTAAAGCAAGACCTGAATAATTAAAGTAAATTAAATCAACAATAAATTAAATTTAAAAAAACACACTTTCCCGAGAAAAACATTTCTTATTTGGTCTAAAAATTAAAGATTTAAAAAAAAAACTTTATAAATTTGAATATTTATTTAATAAGTAGCTAAAATTTTCATTCGTTTATTTTTGACGACAATTATTTCAGGATTCTAGTTAAAACGAAAAAAAAATACCACAGTATTTTATATGAATATGAAATATTGATAAAATTGTTATAATTGATTTTTTACATTTGAATTTTTTAGATGTGGAAAAAATTTTTTTTTAAAATGTGTACAAAATTATTTCAAGTATTTTGTTAAGTTTGTAAATATATAAATATTACGTATGTTTCTTTATGTATAGCGTGAAATTATTATGTACGTTTTCAATGTTTTAGATGTAATGATAAAAAATATTGTTTTATATAATTGTTTTAATTAATAAATATATTGTATTGCAGTAGTATTTAATAAAAATAAAAGTTACCTACCTTTTCAAATAATTTGTATTTTTTATTGGTTCTTATTTTAATCTTTAGGATAAAGTATTTCAAGTAAAATCCAAATAAATAACATATCGACCTTCAGGGGGGCGGTAAAAGACAAAGAAAATTGGGGAGCGTTTCAGACTTTTAGGGGGGTGGTAGGAGACCCAGAGATACCTATCCTATTTATATTTTCCTAATCCCACCACGCCCCCTCCGTCGTGGTAACGACAATTACTGTTTTCGGATTGAATTCACGAGTTAGGGGGCGCTAGAAATAAAAATATTCTCAAAGTGAGCGATGGGCAAAAAAAGGTTGAGAATCTATGATCCATCACTATATGTAGGTTTAGAGGAAATGTAGGTATTTTTTCATTATTTCTTGTAAGATTTGGGTTTGTTTATGGACAAAAATATTTATTCATACTCATATTCAATATGTACAGGCGCAAACAATTAATTTACTTATTATTTTTTAATTGATAAACTAACGTTTAAATCAAGATTTTTATGCATAGCACAAAGGGTAAAAATTATAATAAGCAATAATTATCAGCCTGAAACACTCATCTACATTGAAAAAAATCTTCCGAGAAAAGATACTTGCCGCCAACGGGACTTGAACCCGTGTCCTTCTGATTGCCGGTCAGGTGCTCTCACCACTGCGCTAAGGCGGATTATCTAATACCTGCCAAATAATTCAATATATACTAATGTTTCATTCAACAATTACTGTTTATTACATTTTCCCACCTGAAAACAACCAACTTTATTTTTGTGAGAGAGGCATTGTTAGTACTAAATCTCTCGCCAGGTGGCGTCGAGACAAATTATGTCTACATTTTTTTGGGGAAATACTTAAACTTGTCAAATATTAATTATTATTTTTTAATTGATAAACTAACGTTTAAGACGAGATTTTTATGCATAGCACAAAGGGTAACAATTATTATAATCAATAATTATCAGCCTGAAACAATCATCTACATTGAAAAAATCTTAAAGCTCAGTGGTGAGAGCACCTGACCGGCAATCAGAAGGACACGGGTTCAAGTCCTGTTGGCGGCAAGTATCTTTTCTCGGAAGATTTTTTCAATGTAGATGAGTGTTTCAGGCTGATAATTATTGATTATAATAATTAATTTATCTTCATATTTTAATGCGTAACGTGCAAAAAGTATTAATAACCTAAAATAATTTAATTGGCGCCATCTGTGAATGCGTAGATTATAACGTAAGTGACGTTTAACCTTAAATGTGAAAAATTTAATTATTTTATGGTTAATTTTTAGATTTGAATATACAGCGTGTTGTTTTCTCTTCCCAATACCGTTTAGATCACATTTCTCACAGACAGTACGATTTCTGAGACCTATGTGACCTGGGACAAATATAGTTTTCTGCGAAAACGGGCAAGGCATTCAGTTATAAGGATTTGAGTGTTGGTATATAACTAAAAATCTCTTGAAAAAATGATGTTAGACCACGGACATATGAATATATCTGGACCTGCCCTAAGTGATAAAAACGTAATATTTCCCCCTCCCCATGGAGCCGGCTATAAGCTCCGCCTTGGCGCCAGCTCGCTCCATGGGGAGGGGAGAGAATCTAAAATATGTGACGTCATCATTCTTGTTGTGACCAGCGCGAAAGTAACGTCTATACGTTTTACGAAATATCACGCCAAAAACGGCAGCTCGCGCTATACATTATAGGTACACATTATTTAGACATAGCGAATGTGGGCGGTTCTCCAGTGTTCGCGTCGCTGGTTACAGGGGTAAGTAAATTATGAAACATTTGTAATAGTGTTTTAACTAAACACGGTAACAAAATATTGCTATGTGTATTGGGGCGAGTCTTTTTGCGGCGAGCATTTGGCCTTAGCAAATATGTTATTATCGTGGCAAGCAATTCGCGCTCCCATGTAAAAAGGTCTATTCATTCAAAGCAGATTTTGAATTATGATGTCTATGTGTTAGACGAAAACTTACTAAAAAACGTTTTCTATTGTCATTTGCTAAGATTTACTGAAGCTTTTTGGGTTTTTGAAGCTTACATTAAATTGGCTTGGACGTAATAAACTACAGGAGACCGGCAGGACCAGAGGCAATCAGAACTCCCCGTGGTTTTTAGATACATAAGAGAGTACAATTTTTGTTTTAGAAATCCATTTAGAAAAGGTTCATACAATCTTCAATTTTTTTCATAATATAGATATATGTTTTTTGATATGGGCAATCCCTAAAAATAGTGCTTTGTACCAATAAAGTTAAGTAGGTAAGTTAAGTTTTTTAACTTAACAAACGGATTTTTTTTTTACATTAACTCCCCACAGGAAGCCCTGAGGAAAATAATTTCCCTCAGGGCCTGTCACCTGAGATGCTGTGTGGAGGGTCTTTTTGAGGAGAAGAAGGAATGACCATTGGTTTTGAAGAGACCCATATTGTAGGAAGGAGGAAACACAGAGGCCGGCAAATCATTCCACAGCCGAGCTGTTGAACACAAGAACGAGTCAAAGAAATGACCCGTTCTCATGTGACAATTGTCAACCGTGTACAAATGTTGGACACGCGTTTTTCGTGTTTCCCGACTATGCACCGGTGCCGAAGGGATCAATGATGCTAGTTCCTCGGAGCATCTTCCATTGTAATACTGGTAGAACAAGGATAGCATTCCCACCCGACGCCTGTGCTCTAATGATTGCAATCCATCTGTTAAGATAAGAGAATCTATCAAACGGACCGCCCGTTTCTGCTTGCAATCTTTAGAACACAGTCGTCGGGTGGGAATTACCATCCTTGTTCTACCGGTATTTCAATTGAAGATGCTCCGAGAAACTAGCATCATCGATCCCTTCGGCACCGGTGGGTAGTCGGGAAACACGCAAAATGCATCCCCAACACACAGTTGACATTTGTCACATGAGAACGGGTTGCTTCTTCGACTCGTTCTTGAGTTCAACAGCTGGCTGTGAAACGATTTGCCAGCCTTTGTGTTTCCTCCTTCCTACAACATGGGTCTGTTCAAGGCCAATGTTCATTCCTTCCCCTCCTCAAAAAGACCCTCAACACAGCATCTCAGATGACATAGGCCCTGACGAAAATTATTTTCCTCAAGGCCTCCTATGTGGAGTTAATGTAAAATAAATAAGTTCGTTATAATTTTGTGACTAATCTATAAGGGGACAGGAAAAATCAAATAAGTATTGAAGTTATTCAAGTCTAGATGTGAATTATAGAACTAAAAAAAAACCGAGGATTTTTTTTTTTTTTTTACATAAGCTCCACACAGGAGGCCCTGAGGCAAATAATTTCCCTGAGGGCCTATGTCATCTTTAGGGATGCTGTGTGGAGGGTCTTTTAGGGAAAGGAAGGAGAGGAGGGTTCTGGGAAGGAAAAGGGTTTAAGGGGTGGGTAGGAATCTGGGGTTCAGTGTGTCCTGGTCATCAGACCTAAACACACCTCATCCCATGAACCCGGGCACCTCTGCTAAATCACCAAACGTAGCGAACCACTTGGGGTGACCTATGGCAGAGGTGTTGGTTATCCAATAAAGGTATCCAATTAAGATTGTTGAGAGACAGCAAATACGGATTACTGAGGGGAGAATGATAGGTGATTTTAATAATCAAACAATAGCTTATTATAAAATAAGCTCGAAAAATGGTACACTTTACCCTCACCGACGATGCTAATAAATAAATAGTGAGTTCTACCACGGTGCTATTAAAATTTAAAAAATGCACTACACTTTTTGCAAGACAATCAAACAACCAAATCCTCTGCTTATTAGCTGATAACTTCATCACCATCAAGAGGAATGGCGCTTTGAACTGATTGAAAAAATCACTAAACGGTTTAAAGATTACAAAAGACACGATAATTAAAAAAAATCTAGAAAAATAGTTTTAAAACTCAAGCGAAGGCAGCTTGAATATTACCAACTAGCGGAAAAACTCCGAAGCTTTTACCACCAAACTGTTTTCACTGGATAGCTACAGATGGTGCTTTAACACACAATTTTGTATATTTAAATTTATTATGCAGTTATTATAACAAAAATTGTTATAATAGCTGGTATTAGCGCAGACCCGTGAAAAATTTGGGGATATTATAGTTGTAGGATTTGTAAAGATGGAGGTACATTATAAAATAAATTGTCTCACGATAATTGCCTTTCAATAGAAGAAGTTTACTTATCGCATGCTAGTGAACTTGAAAAATTAGGTGATGACCGGCCAACTCAGAATGAAACCAACTTAGAACCACCTCAAAAAGGTCATTAAGAGTGGTGATAAAAAATATTTAAAAAAAATGGTTAAATAGGTTGCGTTGAGTTGACTTGATTCTGAGTTGGCGTGCAACCGGCGCGGCGTAGGTTACCCCAAGTGGTTCGCTACGGGGACTTAGCAGAAGTGCACGGGTTCATGGGGTGAGGCTTGTCTGGGTCTTGGCGGTGGTTGGATCTGCCCACCAGCTGCATATCAGGCCGCATCGGGAGAGAATGGTTGAGGGAAATCATTTGACCTCTCCGGCCGGACTCCCCCGGAACATCGCTTTGCACCGCAGTGGGAGGGTAGGATTCATTTATGTCCGTCACTCTTGGACACACTGACCACCAGATTCCTAGACATTCCTCATACATTTTTCCTTCCCAGAACTTCTTCTTCTTCCTTTCCCAAAAAGACCCTCCACATGCTGTGTAGAGGGTGGTGAAAATGGCCCTGAGGGGAATAATTTTCCCCAGGGCCTCCTGTTTGGAGCTTACGTAAAAAATCAACGTTTTAATTCTGAATTGTGATCTTTCACCAGGGTGATACTAAGAGTACCTACCACTTTGCTGGTTGTTTGATTAAAAAATAATAATATTGCAATCATTAAAAAAATAATAACAAAGAAATAATTAAAAGTTACGGGATGATCTAAACTCTCGATTTTTGACAAATCAGTTCCAATTATTGAAATTATAAAATATTAGCTGGTTCCGGCACGCGTTGCAATGAAATACATTCAAAGAAATACATTGTTTCTCCCTGAATAACCTTTCCCGTGCGTCCCCGGTCACCCTCCCGCGTCCCCTTCCGAGCTAGCAACATAAATTATAACCTTTAAGTTAATCTGATGTATGAGCTATACTATTGTAAAGTTTCATTAAATTCCATTCAGTGGTTTTGCGTGAAATAGTAACAAACACACATACATCCATACAAACTTTCGCGTTTATAATATTAGTAAGATAAGATAAGATTATATTTATGGGTAGGTAGCTGCATAATTACTTCCCTGGATTCTTCACACAACTGATTACAATTTTGAAAAATAATACATTAGATCCACACAGGAGGCCCCGAGGAAAATGATTCCCTCAAGGCCTTTAGAGGATTTCGTTTTTGAGGATGCCGTGCGGAGGGTCTTTTTAAGGAAAAATAGGAGAGGTAGTTCAGGGAAGGAAAAAGTTATGAGCAATGGGCTCATAACATGAGAAACCTCACCCCATGGACCCGCGTATTTACAATCCCTACCGCGTTTCAGTCGCGCTACCGACAATTTACATCTTCAATATCAATATTTAAATATTTAGAAATATAATAATTAATTTCTAGTGTACACGTCGGAAAGATTATTTTATCTAGATTTTAGAACAATTTTTGTTCTTGCAAAGTGATAAAAAATTATCAATATAGAGGTGTATTTACAAAATACGGGGATAATATGAAATTTTAAATATTTAGAAATAAAATTATTAATTTCTAACACACACATCAAAAAGATTGTTTTACCTAGATTTTAGAACAATGTTTGTTTTTGCAATGTGATAATAAATAACCAATATATAGGTATATTTAAAATGTAAATTGTCGCTACCGCGACTGAATCGGTATAGGTTTTGTAAATACGCAACCCGGACACCTCTGCCAAAACATGGCACTTGGTATGACCTATGACAGAGGTGTTGGTAATCCAATAAATGGTTCCCGAGGCGGCAGTACCCATTCCCGCCTCTCAAATAAATTCAAATGTTTATTAAGAGGTAATAACCAGACAAAACCGGAAATTTGTCATTTTTAAATCAAATTTTAGACGTATTGACTCTTTTTCACTAAAAATTAAAATTGATTTCGAAAGACTGTTTTTTTTTTAATCTAGTAAAGCTATGTTTTAAATTTTGAGAAAAAATGTTTATTTTTAGTACAATAAGGTTTTACCGTAGGTCGTTGGCAGATTTTTTAAATATTTAAATCAAATTTTGCATTATACAACATACATTTCAAATCATATAATCATGCAGTAAAATAAATAAATAAATAATTTGGGAAAGCTACTTTTCAGAATTTTAATTTTAGTTCAAATAAAACCTTTGAAAAAATATCTGCGCCCTTGTTTTGTGACGAAAATACTTCAGTTTTTATGTTCACTATTTATTTACGGTTTTACAAACTAATATATTTAACAAAAAAATACATTCTTATTTTGCTTGGACATTATTGAAAAATTATAAATACTTGTGATACTATTACTTATAAAAGGGAGGATTCCCTAAAAATACCCTCCACACAGCATCCCCAAAGACGACATAGGCTCTGAGGGATTCTGTTTTCCTCAGAGCCTCCTGGGTGGAGCTAACGTAAAAAGGCGGGATATTAAAACAATAAAGCAGGACCCAACATGGTGCCTTGAGGTATTCCTATCATGAAGTAAATATGATTCATCTTGAAATGGAACATCGAACAGCTGGACGTGTCTGGTGAATGTGTGAGGTGACAGAGTTAACAGTCCCAGTAGCACTCTCAGAGAGTTTATATTCATATCAAGTAGTTGCTCAGTAGTTGAGCAGTTTTTACACTACACACAACATCCTAAAAGATCACATAGGCTCTGAGGGATTATGTTTTCCTCAGAGCCTCCTGTGTGGAGCTAACGTAAAAAGGCGGGATATTAGAACAATAAAGCAGGACCCAACATGGTGCCTTGAGGTATTCCTATCATGAAGTAAATATGATTCATCTTGAAAAGGAACATCGAACAGCTGGACGTGTCTGGTGAATGTGTGAGGTGACAGAGTTAACAGTCCCAGTAGCACCCCCAGTGAGTTTATATTCATATTATATTCGTATTATATTATCAATGCTGTGTTTGTCTTTAATTAGTGATAGCATCAACCATGTTCAGTATAATTTTATCTGTGAAAGCTTTGATGTAAATCACTGTTGACAAACCAAATAAAAAAATAAATTAAAAAAATATCAAGTAGTTGCTCAGTAATTGAGCAGTTTTTACACTCCACACAACATCCTAAAAGATCACATGGGCTCTGAGGGATTCTGTTTTCCTCAGAACCTCCTGTGTGGAGCTAACATAAAAAGGCGGGATATTAAAACAATAAAGCAGGACCCAACATGGTGCCTTGAGGTATCCCTATTATAAAGTAAATATGATTTATGTTGAAAAGGAATATCAAACAGCTGGACGTGTCAGGTGAATGTGTGACATGATAAGAGTCCTGTTGATCAACTTTTAGTTGTTGCCCTGTTGTTTATAATTTGGACGGTCCATTTTAGAATGTCTCAAACCAGATGCTTTCTCCCAATAAACGATATGTAAATCATTAGTTTTTAATTTAGACAAATAACATAAATACACGTTGAAATATCAGATTAATACGGTTGTTTGTAATTAAAGAAAATTGTGTCAATTAATTTAGGAATTACCATTTTAATCTGGTTTATTCACTGGGGCCATTAACAATAATTGATCCGAAACGCGATTTATTTTAGATAAGAAATATTGCAGACATGTACATATGTTGTATTGATAGAATCAAACTTTTAATGATAGGTTTTCTATTATTGGTTTAACATAATTTTTTCTAGTCGACAAGAATTACAATTATATACGAGAATGTGGATGAAATTCAGAATTCTATGTACACCAGCGATGGACATAAACGAAATATTTGGGGTTAAAATAAAATTCGTTAAATTATTTCAATATTTTTTTTCCGATTTTTCCTTTTTTTAATATTTTATTTTTATTTTTTATTTTTTATTTTTTATTATTTTTTTTTATTGGCAATGTTTATTAAAAATATAATATGAAGTTACAACAGTTACATAGTTACATAGTTACATAAGGTTAACAAATAATAAAAATAAATTGCCTTTCCTCACCATAAAGAGACAATGAATAATTTTAATATAACAATATAATTTTCTGTCTCCAGATTTCTGTTTCGCTTATATTGTCTTCATTTAAATAAATAATTTTACGCACCAGATTTAAATGTCCGGGTTTAATTTTCCCCACAGGAAAAACTAAACCCTTTCACACACTTCCCAAACGATCATCTGGTCAATCCACGTTATGCAATTGCACTATATAAGTATTATAATTACAAAACAATACAAGAACAACATGTCAACCTACCAGAGACCAGATGGGAAAATAATTCACCGACAATGAATAATGAATATTAATATTATTAATATTAATATTCATTTAAATAATAAATAATTTTAATTTTTTTAATCAATTACACAGGTCTACAACAAAAATGCTGTCTGGATGTTTTCAACTGATTTCTATGTATTTAGGTGTTCTGAAAACTAGAAAATTTTTTTAATAAATATTCACCCTAGACTTGCAGAAAAATCAGAAGACGTCGCATATTAAAATTAAAAAGGATACAAATTTATGCAAACACTATCTAGATAGTATTTAGTTCGGGTTTGAATCTTACAATAATATATAAAAATAGTAGCCAATAATATGTGCGTTAAGAAAATAAAGATAATATTGGTAGTTCTTAGTCGAAGTATGATACAGTTAAAAGTGAAGGATTGGATATAGACACCTTAGCTCAGTTGGTAGAACTGTTGCCATGAAAGCAGAAGGTCCTGGGTTCGAGTCCCAGATGTGCCAATATCTTTTTCTGATTTTTCTGTCTCCAGATTTTCGATTGAGTTTCTCTAAAATTGTCTTCATTTAAATAAATATTATAATTTGAAGTTTTACTCATTGAAAAAAACAATTATTCGATTAAAACCTATCACAAATAAATAAAGAAATTAACTAAAATTCTTAAAATCATAGATTGTTGTTTGCAAGAGAAAAAGCGGTTTTTACGGTAGTAGCCAATATACAACAATTCGGTGTTAAAGGTAAAAAAACAATCCCGAGGCGGGTACGGGTACCGCCGCTCCGGAAACCATTTATTGGATAACCCACACCTCTGCTATAATAGGTCATTCAAAGTGGTTCGCTACGTCTGGTGACTTAGCAGAGGTGCCCATTTTTATGGGGTGAGGTTTCTCGGGTCTAGGAGGCGAATGCTCACTAACAGCGGATCAGGAGATACTAGTTGAGTAAGACTTTTGAACTTTCGAGGCGGATTCTCTCGACCCATTTGCACCGCAGTGGGAGGGATGGATTCATTCGTTCATTGTATCATTCATACAACATTGTACACATTGTCCCCCAGATTCCTACCCACCCCTCATACCTTCCTTTCATAAAAATACCCTCCACACAGCATCCCGAAAGGTCCTAAGGGGATTTATTTTCCTTAGTTCATCCTGTGTGAAGCTATAGCAAAAAAAGCTATGGGCCACAAATACACACAAATATTCACAAATATCCACAAATTTAACAACATCTCCAATTTGGGAGGCCGGAGTGGGTACCACCGCCCCGGGAACCTTTGTTTGATAACCAACACTCTGCCATAGGCACCCCAAGTGGTTCGCTACGTTTGGTGAATTAGCAGGGGTACCAGGGATCATGGGGCGAGGTTTTTCTAGGAGACGGATGACCAGGACACACTAAACTCCAAATTCCTACCAAGCCCTTAAACGCTTTTCCTTCCCAGAACTCTTCTCTCCTTCAAAAAAAACCCTCCACACAGCATCCCCAAAGATGACATAGGCCCTGAGGGGAAATTATTTTCCTCAGGGCCTCCTGTGTAGAACTTAGTTACGCATTGCAATATGTTTTGTTTGTTCGAAAATTTAAATAAATATATATCACAAGGAGGGTACTTACTCACTCCTTGGATTTAGCAGAGACACCTAAATGGATTGTTTTCAAAAATAGAATCTAAAACAAGAAAATAACTGACACTGTTTGTTTCTTGGAAAATTTTAATCATTGTGAAAACTTATGTGTTTGTGTATTGATTGACAAATTTCATCTCTTGTGCAAATTTTCAAGTCACCTAAGGATTGCATTGACTGAATTTAATTATTGATGGAATGACATTACGGAGGCCTCCAAGCATCAAGATCTACAGAATAAGGTTGGTGGATCTGTTATCTTCCCTGGAGTTTTGCTTTGTGCCATTTTTGTGATATATTTGTCCGCGCAAGTAGAGTTTTTCATAATCATAATTCTCGGGTATTAAGTCCAGAGGGTCTGGGGTTATTTACACACCTCAGGCTCGCATATTATAATGCAGAACTCTTGTAAAAAAACCTTCATTCAAACATCCACAAATAAAATATCTAAATATCATAATGTTGTACAAATAAATAATATGCAAAATACATTGTCCAAATGGAAACGAAAATTGTCCTCATAAATATCTACAAATATTCTAAAATGTCTGCAAGTATGGAAATATAAATATCCACATATATCCACGAATATCCAAAAAATTCCAATAAACTATTTTCAGCTCGCAATGTAATTTTTTTCCCAAAGACATGGTCAAGGTGAAGCTCATCGAAACGATACTAGAATTCATGGGCGAGTCTACCAATTTAGACGTCCATGGTATTAATCTTTCTTTCTGTAACACATGTCTTTTATGAAAGGTTACTAGTTACGCAAGAGCTATCAGCGGCAGGCCTTTATAAGCAGCGCCGTATATCCTCCTTCCGCTCTAGGTACCTACGTGCAACTTCCGGTTTCAGATCGCCGTCTCTCTCTCTTCTCGTTCTGTTACTTTTCACTTTCGATTACTCTGAGAGGTGTTGCTTACCTTCACATTGCCGTCGTTGCATTATTATATTATTAATCTACATCAGTGGATATTGCAGATTACGTTATTTTTTATTTTATTTAATTATTTGATTCTCACAACATAAATCATATGTTTTAACTAACTAACTAACCATAATTTGCCTTCATGCATCATCTCATATATACTCTTCTATTATTTTTACTCTTGACTAAAGTATCTGATTTACATGATCGTGCCATGTCTTCCTCGGGTGTCCCCGACTGCTTCTACCATTCGCTTTTGCATCGTATACTCTCCTTTCTTCGTTCATTCGCTCTACATGCCCAAACCATCTGGAAATATGACAAGGATGAAAAAATATGCCAGTTTTTCTCTCAACACAAACATCTTAACAATTTCTTTTAAATTTAATCAAGGAATTGGAAAACTTAATATAATTTGGAAAAATATTAAACATACTCGTAAGTGTTAAATGCATTAAAAATAAGTGTTAAATGTATTAAACATGAGTGTGAAATGAATTAAATATAAGGGTTAAATTAATTAAACATAAGTTTTTAATGTGTTATTAAACGTAGATAAGTGCTAATTTTTTTTTTACATGGAGGGCCTGAGGAAAATAATTTCCCTCAGGGCCTATGTCATCTTTGGGGATGCTGTGTGGAGGGGTTTTTTTTAAGGAAAGGAAGGAGAGGAGAGTTCTGGGAAGGAGAAGGGTTTGAGGGGTGTAGGAATCTGGGGTTCAGTGTGTCCTGGTCATCCGCCTCCAAGACCTAAACAAACCTCACCCCATGAACCCGGGCACCCCTGCTAAATCACTAAACGTAGCGAACCACTTGGGGTGACCTATGGCAGAGGTGTTGGTTATCCAAAAAAGGTTCCCGGGGCAGCGGTACCCATTCCCGCCTCCCAAATAATAATTATTGAATTAAATATGAATTAAACATAAGTGTTAAATGTAATAAACAAAAGTGTTAAATATATCAAACATAAGTGTTAAATGTATTATACATAAATGTTATAATGTATCAATAGTTTATTTCAGAATTAAGAATGGTTGTGCAATGCAATGCATTCCATATTTCTAAAAAATTGATCAATTATAACGGGCGGTCCGTTTGATAGATTTCCCTTTGTTAAAATTGTAAGGGTCCTTTTAAATAAAATAATTCCCTTTGCAAAAAACTTCACTTTTTATTTCACTTGGACATGTTATAAATGTATTATATTTTACGGTGATAATACACCGGGCCAAACACTGGCAGTTGTTTTACTGTTAAAACTTGCGTTAGGAAGAAGCAATAATAATGAAATGCTAGCATTTTTATAATGTAAAAACCTGCACACATTTAAAGAATTAACTATTATACATCTGACGTTTGAGAGTATTTACAAAAAAAAAAAATGGCTTCTCCTGTAATACGTACTTCGTAGTTAAAACAGGTTGCTACCGATCTACCGAACACTCAGCGACTAGCCAAGCTTCGCACCATTTGTTTGAAATACTAAAACCTGGGAGTTTGCTCAAGCAACTCATAGGTACCGAATCTTTAGAACACTCTTGGTTGTTTTTTGTGAAGAAACCCATGGTCTTGAAGAGACCTATGTTGTTGGAGGGGGGAAACACAGAGGCCGGAAAATATTTCCACAGCGGAGCTGTTGAACTCAAGAAAGAGTAAAAAAAGAAGCGACCCGTGCTCATGTGACAAACGTCAACCGTGTACATAATATGTTGGGTCCGCGTTCGGCGTGTTTCCCGACTATGCACCGGTGCTGAAGGGATCAATGTCTAATTCCTCGAGGCATCCTCCATTGTAATACCAGTAGAACAAGCGTAGAATTCCCATCTGACGCTTGGACTCTATTGATTGCAATCCGTTTGAGACCGCCCGTTTCCGCACAAATAATAATTTCCTGCAGGGCCTATGTCATCTTTGGGCGATTTGATATCATCTATGTCAACTTTCCAACCTTCCCCTTTCTCATCTCTTCCCCCTTTTTTTTTTTTACAGTGAATACCGCACAAGAATCTCAACTGCTCCCGTCTGGAGCCAGTGAGACTATGGCATCCCCAATTGGGGTATGTTGTGAGGCTGAAGGTAGTGAGGAGGGGAAGGAGGTGGGGAAGAGGAAGGTTGGGAAGTACCTGGCTATTCAGATCTGGTCACTAAACACGGCTAAAGCCATTTTCAAGCAACGTTTCAATTCTGAATGGTGGTCTTACACCAGGGCGATACTGATAGTATCTTCCACTCTGGAACATGCCGCAAATATACTATATATTATTTTAAATGAATTAATTGTGAAATAACACAAATTAATCAAATAAAATTTATTTGCGCATGCCGGGTTCGAACCCGCGACCTCCGGATTCTGAGGCAAGCGTCTTACCCACTGGACTACGGAGGTCGTCAATTAATAACTATCAGCCTCATAACGTAATCCAATTGGTGATGCCATTATTTTTCTTAGTTTCAAAGTCCATTATTGTCAGACTGGTTCCGAAAACTTTGAGAGCAGTTGGGACTCAATACAATACAAATACATATTTTTTATAAACATTCGTTAATGTCGAAAATTAACAAAAACACTATAACTCATTTTAATAAAGTCATTAATTAGAGTTTATTGCGATTTGTCTGTTTAAAATTTCTCCTCACGCGTCAGTTTATTGTTCATACGTCAGACCGCATTTAATTCTCACAACAGAAAGTATGGCGTCATTATTTTGTCGAAAAAAACTGTAACAGTGTTTACCAGTGTAACTTGACTGTATCCGTGGGCGAGGAGTAAGGCTCTGGCTAGCGATACGTGCGCAAGTAAATTATTCATTTAAAATAATGTACAGGTCGTTAAGGGACTTACTTGACTTACTTTAACCAATGATTCCTGACATTATTTTTAGAAAAAATGTAAATTAAATTTTCGTTTTTGGTGACGCTTTTTGACAATTTTTGAAGTGAAAACTTCTTTAGCACAGTTGTGATTTGAAAATCGATGAAACGAAAAATAGCGCCAAAAAGCACGATAAATAATATCTATATAAAACCATTCAGAATTGAAACGTTGCTTGAAATGGCTTTAGCCGTCTTTGGAGACTAGATCTGAATAGCCAGGTACTTCCCCATCTTCCTCTTTTTCATCTTCCTTCTCCTGCCCACTATCTACAGTCTCATTTTTTTTATTTTTTCACAAGAGTCTCAACTGCTCCCGTCTGAAGCCAGTGAGACTATGGCATCCTTATTTGGGGTATGTTATGAGGCTGAAGGTAGTGGGGGGACCATTTCAAGCAACGTTTCAATTCTGAATGGTGGTCTTACACCAGGGCGATACTGAGAGTATCTTCCACTCTGGAACGGGCCGCAAATATACAGTATATTATTTTAAATGAATAAATTGTGAAATAACACAAATTAATCAAATAAAATTTATTTTCCACGCTGGGATTCGATCCCGCAACCTTTTCGCTGTACTGCGCCGGCCGTCAGTACGAACCTCAATTGAGGATGCCATAGTCTCTCTGGTCACAGACTGTTGAAAGCAATTGGGACTCTTGTGCGGTATTAACATTTAAAAAAACTAAGAATAATAGTGGTGTAACTCCAGTTACGTACATAAGTTTTCAGAATGACAGTTTATTGTAAAATATTCTAGAATTTAAAAAAACAATATGTACTCGCATACGTGCAAGTTTTTATTTATGAAAATACAAGATTTTACAATGTCAAGGCAGTGTCTTAGGCCCGATTTTATTCCTGATATATATAAATGATTTATGTGAACTAAACTGTCACGGCTCAGTCATTAGTTTCACAGTCCTTCTATTCCATGGAAAGTCATGGGAGACTGTATTTGAAAAAGTTGAAAAAGGGATGAATCGGGTAAAACAATGGCTTGATTCAAATTCACTAACACTAAATGATACAAATTATATTAAATTCAAAATCCACAACAAACAGACGGATAACCTCAATACAAACCTAAACATAAAAATTCATAAAGACTGTATAAACGTGAACCGAGAAACTCCTTGCAACTGTCCAAAATTGAATGAAATATAAACAATAAAATATCTTGGAATAATAATTGATCAAAACTTAAATTGGAACTCCCAAGTGGAAAATGTGAGCAACAAATTAAAAAACTAACCTATTTTTTCAAAACAATAAGAAACATTTTAGATAAAGAACAGCTAATTAAAGTCTATTATGCCTTAGCCCAATCTCAACTACAATATGGTCTTATCGGATGGGGAAGCTCATGCGATTCCACTATAAAACCAGTCCTCATAGCACAAAGGGCAATTCTGAAAATTATACTTAGAGTACCCATCAGAACCCCTACAGACTATGTTTTTAAAGCGCTGAATTTAATGTCACTGAAACAATTATATACAAAAGATATTCTAATGTACGCATTCAAAAATCAGGATAACTTTACACAGACAAACTCGGGCCGATTCACAAGATCTACATTACAACATACATTCTACCAACCTACAACTAAAACGACTTTTGGACAAAGAAATATGGAATACTTCTCTGTAAAATTATTTAATTTACTCCCTCTTGCAATGAAAACCACAAAAAAAAAATAACCGCCTTCAAAAGAAGCATAAAAATATGGACTATGGACTTGGGAAGGAAGAAAATAGATTCAATTTTGCAACCCAACAAAGAATAATGCTTTGTTTTGTACTTTCTTTTAGATCTAACTTAATAATTTTCCTTGGCAATATTCTAACATAGATTAGGTATTTACTTATAATTCAAATAATAAAACTTGTACAATGTGTCCTTAGAACGGGGTAACCCAGTTAGGACACATTTTCTCTAAAAAAAACTGTAAAAAAAATATATATAAATAAAAAAAAAAAAAAAATAGAAAAAATCAATAAAAGAAGGAGAGGAAATTCTGGAAAGGATAATGATGTGCGCAGTGGGTAGGAATCTGGAGGTCAGTTGAGTTGTTCAATTTCTATATCCGCTATATCAACTTTCACTGATTCAGAGAAAACCGCAAAAAACTGTCACAACTCTAGCGTAAATATAAAATTGCAATTTATATTTTTATATAATGAATTGGAGTAATATACATTCGAAAAGTGTTCATTTTTCAATGTATATCTAGAAATATTTAAGTAATTTGGATAAATAAAATGGATATAGCGGATTTTGATACTCACTTTATGATTTATATGGAATACAGGGACTTTTGAAACTCAACTGACCTGAGGCAATGACGTTATATAAATAGACTCGCCGTAGTCTCACATGCTCTTAAAATAATGTGGCAAGTAAGCAACACTCTTTTGTTTTCAGTAATTTCTTAATTCAAAAGTTATTCATTTTTAAAAAGTTATGCTACATTCACACTGAAGCCAAACTTCCAACGCATGAACTACCCTTCTACGCAATCGTCCGAAAGTTTGAAGTTGGAAGTTGACCTCAGTGTGACCGTACCATAAGACAATTAAAGAATGTGTGTTTTTTCTCAAATGACGTACAAAATTTTCGGACGGGGAACATGAAAATTAATTGTATTGCTTATAATAATCGATAATAATAAGTAATTTGTGTGTACATATAAATTAAATGTTATTTCTTCACTTTTACTAATGTTTGCCGTGTAATGGAAACATTTTCTCATCATACAGGAGAGACATGACCTTACTTGACGAGTGACAGTTTAGTACTAAAGTATTAGAAATCGAGAACAGTACAATTGTCTTGCGTTTGGCTTCCCACTTTGAGATTTCTACCCCGCGTCTAAAGTATGTAACGTTTTTGACCTGAGGGGCGTGTTTCTACACCCGCCATCTTGGAAAAATAACTGCTCGTGATGGGTTGAATTCCGATATAGCGGGTTTTGATAGTAACTTCTTGAATGATATAGCGGGTTTTGTTTTTCACTCGCAGTTTAAACATGGTTTTTGGTCGTGATAAGGGAGGTTTTGAAATTCAATTTTAGGTTAGTCGTGTAATGTGAACAAGATGTCATACTCATCATTTTGTCAAAAAATCGGATATAGCGGGTATTGAAATTATTGAACTCAGATTTTCTTTCGTATGGTGGGAGTCTGAGGGGGACATCTAGGTCTGCGAGCCAGTCTAGGGCCTCAAGCGTTGCCCTGTGGACACCATCAATCCTGCTGGGACATGCACCGCATTCACACATCACCGACTCTTAAGTCCCTATATATGCATGATGTCAACACAACGGCTGTGGGAGCACCTTATCCTATTGATGGCAGTCCAGAGTTTGCGAGGCAATCAAAGGTTGTCTCTCAGTGGAGTCTTGAACGAGATGGGCGTTTTTGACGTTGGCCGATTGCCACTCAAACTTCCACCTATCTTATGGGGTGAGAGGTGATCGGAGTCTTTCTCCTTCTGTCCAAAAGGGTTTTCGAGACTTCAAGCGGCATGCCGGGTGAGAAACGACATCATCGTGGAAGTCAGTGTGTCCAGGAGTAAGAAACGTATGTATCCATCACTCCCACTGCGGTACGAGGCGATGTATCGAGAGAGTCCGGTTAGATCAAAGGGTCTCCCTCAATCAGCCTCTCACAATTCGGCCCGCTACCTGACAAACCTCATGAACTCGGGCACTCCTGCTAAATCATCAAACGCGGCGAACCACTTGGGCTAACACATTGCATAGGTAGTTATTATATAATCTATATCCGCCTCTTAACTCATCTTAAAATTGACCCCTTGAACTTTGTTTTTTTTTTCTTGCGGTTCGTTAATTTGGATGTAATAAATTATATTTTTAATGAATGACAAGAAACTTTGCAAATTTAATGTCATTAATTAATTGGCAAAATCGACAAAACGCCCAATAAAAAAATTGATCACCGTTTCTAAGTCAATCGATATATATTTCGATCATCTGGTTTTATCACTTTATTATTATAAGATAAAACGAAAGTGGTTCGAGATGTTTTGCTATCTCCATCCGGACAGATTTTTTTAGAAAGAAGAGAGTTTGAGAGGTTCAATTCCCCCCCCCCCCCGCGAAACTGAGAGCTTTGCTTTTAGCTAAAAACGAGAATCTCGTTTGCGTTTTTCTTTTGCGATTTTCCGGTAATATATAAGGGTTCCATGACAGTTGATCCGCCGACAACTTACTTATATACAACCCGGAGTACTTATACACAATGTGCAGTCGATTTAGAGAAAATACTTAATAAAATTATACAAAATATAAGGGTGTTTTAGGCCATCTTTTAAAATTACAGAGAAAGGAAAGGTGAAATTATATATTAATTTTATTTAAATGAGCAAATTTCAGAATTAAATGGAAGATTGGAGTTCAGACTTGAAGAGATGAAATGTTGAATGGAGGGGAGGCAATTTTAGATGACGCTTGGTAGAAGAGAGGATATTTATTTAGAGAGGGACAACCAAAAAATATGTTATCTAAAGTTCCCACATCTAGACCACAGAATGTACAATCTGGGGAGTCAAGGATGTGAATTTTAAAAAGTTGAGAAGGAATGGAACAATGTCCGATTCTCCATTTTTGAAATGACATTAAACAGCTGTTATTCAATTATTATTGATATGGGCGGCATTGAGAGCCCACAATGTACCAGAAGGATATGTGCTCTCCATACAAGATATGTATACAAACGTTGAAACTCAAGTAAGATGCACATCAGGGACATCACCAAAATTTCCAATTAAAGTGGGGGTACACCAAGGATCTGTCCTCAGCCCACTGCTATTCATAATGGTGACGAATTATCTAACAAGTCAAGAAATGAACAGTATTCTCACGACTATGCTTTTTGCAGATGATGTAGTACTGATAGCAGATAATCATTGTGACTTACAGAATAGCCTGGAAAGATGGAGAAAGATCCTGGAGGACAAAGGCCTAAAAATTAGCAGGAAAAAGACTGAATATTTGCATTTACCATTTGAAGACACAAACGCTGTAACTCCTTCGATGCAACTGGATGGAGTAACATTAGCCAACTGTGATTCATTTAAGTATCTGGGCTCACTAATCCACAGAGACGGAGGATGTGCAGCGGATGTCATCCATATAATAGGTGTGGGATGAATTTAATTTAGATCCGTAACAGGAATATTGTGTGACTCCAAAACGCCTATAAAACTGAAAGGAAAGATATACCAGACTATTGTAAGACCCGCAATAATGTATGGCTCCGAATGCTGGACTATGTACAACTCCTACACTAGGCAATTTGAAACAGCAGAAATGCGAATACTTAGATGGTCGGCAGGAGTATAATAATAATAATAATAATAAATTTGGACAACTTATATAGCGCTGTTTTTGCGAAAAATCGCCTCAAGAGCGCTGTAAATAATGCTTTTCTCATTATCTCAAAACTTAGTAGTTGGAGATGACTGACTTATCGACCGGATCACCGATACGTGTATTGTTTCTATTCATTAAAGTATCATTAAAGATAAGATCAAAAGTTCACGGATTCGTGGTAGCCTGGGTGTCACAGACATAAATAGTAAGCTGGAAGAACGACAGTTTTATTTATTTATTTATTTATCTATAATGAAATATGTTTACAATGGTTTTATTTGTATGCCTGTCTCACTAGGGTATACCTGTGTCGAGACAGGCGTACAGGTATATAAATGAATATAGTAATTACAAGGATATTTCAGGTAAAATACATATTATGAATAGAATTAAAACAGAAGGGTGATTGGAAGGGTAATAAATCTTTTAACCCGTCTAATCACAGGAGACCCAAGTTGTCCCAAAACATCAAATGCCGTTATAATAACAGGAGACCCAGATTGTCCCAGAGCGAACGTGCATTATTAAAAGTTAGATATCTCTCTTCCTGTCATGCGAATATTTGTGATTTCTTTTATGGTAGAAACGGAATGAAATAATGCTTCTCATTGTCTTAGAATTATATGAGCTAGGTTGTTCAGATATTTTACAAACCCGATCAAAAAAGTGACGGTTTAATTTTGCGCCAGTTTGTGACGTATCACACATTTAATTTTAAAATAAAATTGTATGAAAGTGATAAAAGTGAGGTGACAGTTTTATTACAAATTTTGTTTAGAAAAGGAATCTGTATTTAAAATTTTGGATTTATTCTATTTTAATTACTTCAATTCAAATATTCGCAAGTGTGCATTTTTTAGCCAATTTACATTTCCAATATTAAAATTTTAATATTTAGAAACAAAAATGTTGATTTCTAATAAACACATCGGAAAGATTATTTTATCTAAATTTTAGAACAATTTTTGTTTTTGCAAAAGCGTTTAAAAAAAAAACAATAAATAGGAACATTTAAAATGCATGGGATGAACCAGGAATTTTGCGCGCAAACCTTGACAGGCAAAAGTTGACAGAAAATTATTTTCTTATTATTCGAAGGGTTAAAGAGAGTTATTTTATAAATGTTGGAGATGGAGTAATGAAATCAATTCTGCCTAGTCTATTTATAGGTTAAATTTGACAGGATTCCATTATTTTCATTTGTTTTATATGGGTTAGGTTGTATGTGAAAAGTTATTTATGTCTATGTGTGATTTATTTTACAGATATTCGTGATAGTGTGGCGTCCAATACTTATAATCCATTTTTTAATATCTTGTTTGAATTTTGTAAAGGAGTCACTTTGTCTGATCGTAGTTGGTAGTGTATTGTATAGTTTGCAAGTTATGTATTTAGAGTGTCTTTGCCCGAAGGTGGTTTTGAAAAAAGGAGTTTGGAGAAGTTCGTTGTTTTTGGCTCGGGTATTGAGTACAGTTGAGATGGTATGGACATATAAGACGGAGACCATCAGACCATACAGTGAGGCAGGCAATGTCTATGGAGCTTCATCGACAGTCATCCAGAGGAAGACCGAAGAACTCCTGGATGACTCAATGTTCCAAAATTCTTCGGAGAAACGGCCTGGATGAAGGCGATACCCAGAACAGAAGATATTACAACCTTAGAACGAGAAGAGCCGACCCCAACAGTCGACCTAGGCAATGAGTTGGGACAGCGCAAAGGAAGAAGAAGATTAAACAGCTGTTATTGATTCGTTCGATCGATTTTTTTCAAATCAGACTTCAAAAGTTTCAACTTTGGAATCAATTTATTTGAAAATGAAAGCCAAATAAAAAAAGGTAAAGAAGGTAACATTTCATTTTATAGAATTAGCTTTTTATTGTAAGCACAACATCCCTTATTAAATACGTCCAGAATTGATACTTTAAGGCATTTCATCATACATCTTTAGAACTCTATATATAAGGCACTTCTGTGACTCCGATTTTCTCATATGCGGCAATCTAACTCTATTCATATGTCTTGTTTCATAATTATGTATTTCTATATATATATATATATGTATATATATATATATATTCTCATATTAAAAAATTGCCGTAAGAGTTAGTTTTGATTCCAGTGTAACATCCAGTTATTCATTCACCATTAATTGTCAAATTTAATCCTGTGTTATGCGTTTTATTGCCTATTTCAATATATTTTGTTATATTTTGTTTTTGTAACTTTATTTAGATGTAAGCAAATTTTTTCATACATCTAGTATTAAAAAAAACATATAAAATACATAATAAAATAAATATAGTCATAAAATTATAACGGAAAGAATACAGTTTTAAAAAGAAATACAGTTACTCCAGTTAGAAATACAAACAATAGGATTTAAGACATACAGTTAATACAAATAAATACAATTCATAAAATTTTCTTAATGTATGTAGCACATGTTTTACGAAAAGTGCTAAGACTTGAGGCTTCCTTTATGGAATTTGGTAGGTTATTATAAAGTTTTTGACCTTTATAAAACACGCTGTTTTGTGTACACGTCAGTTTAGTTTTGGGAAGCCTGAAGTCTCGGCAACTCCTCGTAGGATAATTGTGAATATTTTCATGGTACATAATATTAGTTTGCAGATATTTAGGGAGCATGTTATTTTTAAGCTTGTACATCATTGTTAACGTATTATATATTATATGTTGTTTAGTTGTCATCATATTTAAGTTTTGTAACATAGTTTTAACTCTAGTAAAGATATTACATTTCAGAATCATCCTCATTCCCCTATTTTGTATAACCTGTAGTTTATTATTTTGGGTCTCGTTACATAAGAATAGAACACTAGAACAATAATTTAAATGAGGAGTTACAATAGAATTATATACAAGGTGCGTTGTCTTGAGATCCAAGTTATTCCTAATCCTTTTTAAGAAGCCAACTTTTTTAGCAATTTTCTTAGATATGTAATCGAAATGTTTGTCGAATTTTAATTTATCGTCTAATATTACACCCAGATATTTAATATTGTTAACCCTTTCTATATTTATGTTATCAATGGTTAGCATTGCATGTTCAGTTCCACCTTGACTATCAATAATCAAAAATTTAGTTTTCATAACATTCAGTTTTAGTTTGTTTATGTTTAACCAAAGCGTTACATTATTTAAGTCATTTTGTATCTCTTCAATGGCATCCTGTAAATTTTTTCTGGCTATATATAACAATGTATCATCAGCAAATAATTTAATGGCACAATGCTTTAAAACTTTAACAATATCATTTATATATATAATGAATAACAATGGACCTAGGACAGATCCCTGTGGAACGCCTTTGCTAGATTTACGTTCAGCTTTTAATTGTTTAACTTCAGCCATTTTTCTATATTTTGTCGGTATTTGTTTATTTATTTTTATTGCATATTTGTACTCTTCACACGAAACATTATTAGCGTGCAGTCTGCGAAAACCGTAATTTTGCATTGTTTTATGGTTTCAATTATATAATTTATGTAAATTACGAATAGCATTGATCCTAATACCGACCCTTGCGGACACCAAGTTGTTTTCCATCGGTTTTGATATTGAGTTTTCAAACTTTGATACCGGTTTTCTTTTCTGGAATATCCTATGAATAGGTTTAGAGCTACGGCAGAAAGACCAAGGTCTTCTAATTTTTCTAAAAGCTGTCATTGCGTATTGAGTTTGACCGTTAAATAAATATATTTTTTTAAGGGGAAAGTAATGTTCACGTTACAGCATGAAGAAGAACGGATAGCCTCGTCGCGTCGTTACGTCGCTATCCGTTATCCGTTACAGTTTGTTATTACATACGCGCCGTTATTATTAAATTTCTCCGCTCCACTGACGAAATGTTCATTAATGGTACATTATCAACAACTCTCATAAAACGCTTTAAATTATAAATATTATGTTTTACTGATTTTTTTACAACACCACTTTGTTAATAAAATGCTTTTAAATAGTAAATTTTAGCGGGTTTTGCGAAAATTAACCTTTGATTTGAACAGTTAGTTCTTTTTAGTAGATCGAATTATTTGTTTAGTTTTAACCATTTCTCTAGAAGGTTTTGATTCAATTAATCATACCATTTCTATGTCTTCTTCAATCGTTTCTGACTTCTTCTACCATTCAATTTCGCCTCATATATTCTTGTTTTACTCCTTTCTTTATCCTATTCATTACTTTCTTACATCAGTCTTGAATTTTTTCCAAACCTCTACAATATCTACGCCGGTCATTAATACGCTACTACGGCTTAACCCCTCCGAATTTTCGAGAATATTAGCTTTTGGTGTCTTAAACGAAATGACATTTTACGAAAACTTTGTATTATTACCGCTTCACAATTAACGCTCTATAAATGAAACATTTCTGAACGTAGCCGAATAATAAAAACTGTTTTAGACAGGTTACAAAATAAGCTTTCGAATTATTATATTACAAATAAATTTTAACATTTGTAAATATTTAAATTTAGAATGTAAACATTAAAAAAATGTGAAAATGACTCACGTGATGTTTTTACGTGAAAACGGTACTAAAATCACAGATTATGTAAACAACAATACTTATTCTATTGTATATATGTGTAATAAACACTTTTGTGACCTCACTTTTTTATCATTTCATATAAAAATATTTAATAGAAATTAACAATGTCGGGCGCCCGTGGGAAATTTGGCGGGATAAATTATGTGTCAGACTGCGCGTCTGACAGAATGTTCTTTTTATGTATTTCTATGGACAACTTGAATAGAGATGTGCAGCATGATTCACTATCGACATTTCACTTTTTATTTTAGGGATGTAACTAAAACAATAACGGAATTATAACGGTTTCTATGGAGACACACGCGCTGACGTGTAAACACGCTTATTGTACTTGACTGCTGTCGTATTTTTAACCCATATATCTGCTTACGTTGCGGAGGGGAAGGGCCTTTAATCAACCAGCAGCCGAAAATCCACATTTCATCCGCAGCTTTTGCACACCGGCTTTTTAATAAAATTGATAAACTAACGTTCAAGACAAGATTTTTATGCATAGCACAAAGGGTAACAATTATTATAAGCAACAATTATCAGCCTGAAACACTCATCTACATTGAAAAAAATCTTCCGAGAAAAGATTACATGTAGTAATTGTAGAATGAAACACTAGTATATATTGAATTATTTGGCGGGTATTAGATAAGCCGACATAGCTCAGTGGTAGAGCACCTGACCGGCAATCAGAAGGACACGGGTCCAAATTCCGTTGGCGACATGCAGCTTTTTAAAATAATAACTCAATATCGATTTTATTTCATCCAAAATTTGCTTCAATTTATGGCTACATTCAAAAATGCTGAAAGGCGTGATGATAAAACTACTAAAATTATGTACTTTTGTAAATTTTTTTTTAATTAAAAGTATTTATAATTTTTCAATAATGTCTAAGCAAAATAAGAATGTATTTCTTTTTTAAAATATATTAGTTTATAAGACCGTAAATAAATAGACCAACCAAAGTAATTTCGCCCCAAAACAAGCGTGGATTTTTTTTAAATGATATTATTTAAGCTAAAATTAAAATTCTGAAACATAGCTTTCCCAGATAATTTATTGATTTATTTTACTGCATGGTTATATGATTTGAAATGTGTGTTGCATAACACAAAATTTTGTTTTGAAAATTTAGCAAATCTGCCAAAGACTTATGGTAAAACTCATTGTACTAAAAATAAACATATTTACTCAAAATTTAAAATATAGCTTTACTCATGGACATATGAATATATCTGGACCTGCCCTAAGTGATAAAAGCGTATTAATTCCCACTCCCCATAACGGTTTCATGGAGCCTGCTCGGCTTACGAGAGCCTCACTTGAATCTAAAAAATGTGACGTCATCATTCTTGTCCTGACCAGTGCCGAGTTCGCATCCTACAATTTACGAACAAATATGAGAGCTTGTGCTACACATTATACCCTAGTATATGTGAATATAGCGAATGTGGGCGTTTCTCCAGTGAGCTCGTCGCTGGTTACAGGGGTAAGTAAATTATAAAACATTTGTAAAAGTGTCTTAAATAAATACGGCAACAAAATATTCCTCTGTGAAAAAGGGCGAACTTTACTTTGCCGCATTTGGACTACGCAAATATGTTAATAACGTGGCGGGCAATTCGCGCTCCCATGTAAAAAGGTCTATTCATTCAAAAGCAGATTTTGCTTTTAAGAACTAAATGGTGATATTATAATGCGAGATGCCTATATACCAGGGATGGCGAACCAATGGCAGGCGACACAATATTTTGGGCACGTCACTGATCAGTGATCATAAAATTTACTATGCACTACGAAAAAAAGTTTCTCAGTTCAAAGAATTATCGGAAATACTCCAGCTTATTATTTACCCTGATGTGACGTCATTTGATAAACTGAATTTGTCCCCATTCGATTGGTTGGAAATTGATAAATTTGAAATGCAGCTTAGTTGATTTCCAGTTTAGTTCAATATGGATTCAAAAATTTGTTGAAACAAGGAGAGATTAGAAATAATTGAAACAGAAAGATTGACATGTAATAATATTACCTGCTTATATTATAAGTGAAAAAGCTAATAACGAAATTTTGGAAACATGGAATGCGTTACCAGACACATTTAATTATTTGAAGAAGCTGGCTCATATATTTTAACAATATTTTCATCAACCTATGCCTGCGAGTCATTATTTTCAGAGATGAATCACATTATAGACTCAGTTAGATACCGTTTGACAGAATAAAGCAATTAACTATCATTTTTTATACTTTATTTTTAAATTTAAAGTGGAGATGGGTTAAAAACTAAAATGGTCTGTTGGAAAAATAAGAACTGAGGCGACGAGATGACTCCAGTTCAGAATGCATTCTGCTAAAAGTAACATCTTACAACCCTAACATATGTTATTTGTCATCTAACCTGCAACGACAGAAGTCACCCTATTTTTACTTTAATTTAAATTACGCGTATAATTCTAAATGTTCCTATTTAGTAGTAGTAAACAAAGAGTTTTTAATTGTTAGTAAGTATTTATTATTTTTATTTTCCCAATAAACACAAAGTCACAATTATTTGATGGCGCGTTTATGACCTCATGAAACATTTCTTTAGAAAAATGGCACGTTGATACGTAAAGGTTCGCTATCCCTGCTATATATTGTCAGATTGATTTTTTAACAAATCACAGTCATCTTTCCCCTCTTCGCCCTTCATAGTTTGGTTTTACCCCTCATCTGTATCTTCTAGTCTATCCATTTGGAGGTCTATGGCTTTACTAGATAAAATAACAGACTTTCGAAATCAATTAATATTTTTTTGTGAAAAGAGTCAATACGTCTAAAATTTTATTAAAAAATGACATATATTTGCGTTTTTGTCCGGTTATTCCCTCTTAGGGGGAAAGCAATGTAAACTTTACAGTATGAAGAAGAACGGATAGCCTCGTCGCGTCGTTACGTCGCTATCCGTTATCCGTTACAGTTTGTTATTACATACGCGCCATTATTATTAAATTTCTCCGCTTCACTGACGAAATGTTCATTAATAGCACATTATCAACAACTCTCATAAAACGCTTTAAATAATAATTATTATGTTTTGCTGATTTTTTTAAGAACACCACTTTGTTAATAAAATGCTTTTAAATAGTAATTTTTAGCGGTTTTTGCGAAAATTAACCTTTGATTTGAACAGTTAGTTCTTTTTAGTAGATCGATTTTTTTTAAAGTGTATGATTTATATTGAAGAAGAAGATAATAATAATAATCTAAACGAAAATACGAAAGAGAACAAGACATAAAAAAAAACAGAAAAAGATAATGGTCTCAACTGGAACTCGAATCAGAGCCTCTCGTCTATCCGGGATGTGCGTTTATCAATTCCGCAATTGCACCCTACTGTCAAACCGCCATAATAGCCAATCTCATATTTAAAATTTTAGAATTAACAATATTATCTTCAACAATAGGCCACTTGCATGGATTTCATAACGACTTGGAAAAAATCGTCTGGATAGATCTTTTTAGTAAGATTACGAAATTGTTATTAAATTTTTTTTTAAATGTACGTTTTTATTTATTTTTAAATAAATAAATCCATTATTTGGGCTCGTGACGTCACTACATGAAAATGTCCAGCCTCAGAGAATGTTCCTATTAATTTTGTAAAATTCCACACTGATTTATTTTTTTATATGGCATCACTTTGATTTCAGGCTAACTTTTGAATTCGTTCACTAGATTTATTGTTTGTTCTCTGCGAAATATCATTTGGTTTGAATTTTTGACAGATATTATGAAGAGAACCCCGTACATTTTAGATGTCGGTACGTGTTTTAGAGGTTATGGTTATGGTGCTGATTTTATCAAAATCAAATTTTATAATATTCTTATTATTATTATAATTTACAAGTACAAGTATATTACATTGGATTTATTAATATAGACGTTTTACATTATAATGATTTATGATCAATAAGATGGATCAAGGAAAAAAATATTTATGAGATGTAATATTTTTGGTATGCCTCGTTATTCTCCTGTGTCATTCGTGTGGAAAACGTTCTTTTTTTTAAAAATGATTTTCGGCTATGTAATTATCGTTTTTTCGCACCTATAAAAATTATGTCCCGTCTTTCCGGTTTATAAAAAATGGTCTGATTTTTCGGATTGAAATTTTCAAAAAATCCCCAGGGTTTCAAAAATACGATAAAAAAAATACAGAATGTCTTAGAATATTTGCCTAAACCGGAAATTTTTTTTTTTAAAATGTGATGCAAGTGGCCTATTAACAATAATTTATTTGTCACTGGCAGAATCTATTATAAGATATGGATTAACAATATGGGGAAATACTACTATAACCAATCTGAAACAAGTCCAAGTTGTACAAAACGCAATTGTAAAATTATTAGTCGTCCCTAATATTTTCAAACAGAGACAAAATACACCGTTGCTGTTTCAGAGTGCCAAAATTTTACCCGGGCAATACTATGGCACAAAATTTTAATTCAGCATATATTTACCCCGCAGCGTAAAGAGAAATTAGAACATAAATACAGCACTAGATTCACGCGCAAAGACGGGTTAATAGTTGCGAAATTTAACAATAAGTTTGGATAGAGAACGTTTGAATACATCATACCGAAGATATTTAATTTATTACCTGACACTATAAAGCAATGTAAATTCTATGAATAAGGTTAAATATATGGTGAAAAATTGGTTATCGGAAAAAAATATTTATATTGATATTGATATGTATGAAAAAATGTTGAATCTGTAGATATAAGATGTAAATTTAAATTTTAAAAATGTATATGTAACTAAAATATAAACACCTGTTGACAAGCCAATTCAATTGGCTTAGCAGGACTTGTTTGTTGATTATATGTATTATCTATTCTTTCAATTAAAAAAAAAAAAAAAAAACTAATTTATTTTCCATTTCATAGGCAACTACCCTTTTATTGGAAACAATCATTCTAAGAATTCGTTTGTAACCTGGATAGCGTCTCGGATAATTATATCCGATTTTATTTATATGGAACTATGACATTTTATAAAAGTCTAAAGTTCAGTTTTACCTATTGCCAAAGAGGTTTTCATTCAATTGACCGTACCACTTCTAAGACTTCTTCAAGCGTCTCTGACTTCGTCGACTGTTCACTTTCTCGTCATATATTCTTGTTTCACCCTTTTTCGCCTTACTCATTGCTTTCATTGTTCACATTTGTAACGCGGTCATACACGATCTTACCACACGTACGCCTTAGTGATCTCATTTCTACAGCATTCAATCTACTTTCATCGTTCCTCTGCCAGTTCATTGTATTTTTGCATTAGCAACGCACAGGAGGCAATGAGGAAAAAAAGTTACCTCAAAGTGTCATCTTTGGGGATACTGTGTGGAGGTTCTTTTTAGGGAAAGGAAGTTCTGGTAAATAAAATGGTATAAGGGATGCAGGGGAACAGGGGCGACGGACGTATGAATCTTCCCCTCTCACTGCGGTGCAAGGCGATGGCTGGAGTGATCAAAATGTCTACTTCAACTAGTCTCTCCCGATCCGGTCCGCCACGCAGTAGGTGCGTAATTGCACACACCGCCTAGATCTAGACAAATATCACCCATAAACCCGGGCACCCCTGCTAAGTCACCAAAGCTAACCACCGGGGGTGACCTATGGCAGGGATGTTGGTTTTGCAATAAATGGATCCGGGGCGGCCCATACCCGAATCCTAAATTGTGAAATATGTGATATTTAGAATATTACAGTGAAATTATGGCATTACCAATTAGGGGTACGTTGTGGAGCTGAATGTAGTGAGGAGGGGAAGGAGATGGTGTAGAGGAAGGTGGGGAAGTATCCGGCTGTTCAGATCTGAGTAGGATTACGAATCTATTTTAGGATTTGGAAGTGTCCTTAATTTTAAAATGAACGACGTTTTCCTTAACTGCTATTCCGTTCGGATGATAGCAAAAAAGTCGTTAATTTTGAGGTTAAGGACAGATCCTTATCCTTCAGCAAAACCGGCATCGCCCTTCTGGTCACCAAACACGATCTGAAAACCGGCGTGGTCGGGGGGTAAGGCTCTTGCATCGCAATCCGAAGGTCGCGGGACCGAATCCCGGCGTGGGCAAATAAAGTTTATTTGATTAATTTGTGTTATTTCACGATTAACACGTTCGAGAGTGGAAGATACTCTCAGTATCGCCCTGATGTAAGACCAACTGAAACGTTGCTTGAAATGACTTTAGCCGTGTTTGGTGACCAGATCTGAATAGGTACATCCCTACGTTCCTCTTCCTCATCTTCCCTTCCCCACTACCTCCATCCTCACAACATACTAGTACTGGGCGTTGACGATAATTCTATCCAACGCCAACGTCGTTATCGTTGGCAATTTTGAACTGTTGAAAATAGCTGTTGAAAATAACGTCGACGTTGACGCAACTATAATAGGAGATCGACACGATACTAACAAAAAATATATCGAAATCGTATTAAGGAATCCCTTTTAACGGGTGGTTCCCCGAATCATTGATGTATTATTAATTATTATTATCTCTACGCCCCACGCCCCACACACGTAATAATAATCCTATAATAACGTTGAAAGTTAAACTGTTGGAAGACGTTGGTTTCGGTGTTGAAAATATTATCCTGTTGAAGATATATTTTGCTTGTCACTGATAAATTCGCTTGTTGCTTGGCGCTACGTATCGGCCGTATTGGACGGGAAAATAAAATAAAACGTGCAGTAGGTATGTACATTACCAAAAGACCTTGTGTAATTGGGTATAATATCGTTCACGAAGTGTGATCTCTTGACCCTTTTGACTTAATCATTCCAACGCCGTTGAAAACAATAGGTACAAAACATAGCTGTTAGAGACAATTATCAATAGGTTATTTTTTTGCTTGTCGTTGATAAATTTGATTGTTCCATGACGCTGGGTATCGGCCGTATTGGATGGGAAAATAAAATAAAACGTGCAGTAGGTACGTACATAACCAAAAGACCATTTAAAATATCGAGTAATTTTGTTCACGAAGTACAAACTCTTAACCCTTTTTATTTATTAGGCAGTTGAATCGTTGACTGCGTTGAATAATATTCGCATGTAGGTATTATATTTCAACTGTTGGCGCTAATTATTTTCAACAGCGTTGGACGTTGAAATAATATAACTATTGTTTCCAACGGCTAGTTATATTTTAATACAGTACTACAACATACCCCAATTGGGGATGCCATAGTCTCACCGACTCCAGACGGGAACAGCTGGGACTCTTGTGAGGTATTCACGGAAAAAAATACATTAAAAGAAATGCAATCTCTAGCAACGCTTCAATATCTGAATGGTGATCTTTCATCAGGGCGATACTGAGAAAAATGTTCACTGTAATCCACCAGGGTTGGTGTTAGCACTTCACTGGACTCCAGATACTAATATCTACAGCCTGTATGTCGGACGAGTATCTACAGCTCATATGTTGGACTAATATCTATGAACTTCAGAGTGAGGACCAATATCTACAGAGCTAAGGTCGGACGAATATCTATGACGATCCCAGTGGTGACTAATATCTATGGAGCGTAGGTTGGACTAATATCTACAGAGGGCAGCTGAGCAAGAGGTTGTGCGGAAAAGCATAAATTACTTCAATTACGTAATTACTAATTGCGTAAAGGCTTAAACCTAACCTAACCTAACCTAACTGACATAGAAATGGTCATGGTAACAGACTAAATAATTTCGAAGCACTCGAAATAAATAAAGCTGTTAAAACAAAAACCCAAATCCTTAATAATCAGCTAAATGTGTCCAATAGTCCGATATTTGGGATTTTTACATACATACCTACATACATAAATTAAGTTTTTTAAACTGCATACGCAATATTACGTTATTCCATAAGCTATACATAATTGCAAATCTAACCTCTGTCAGTGCTGTAGATATTCGTCCACACTTTGGTTCTCGTAGAAATTAGTCAGCAGTTTGAGCTGTAGATATTCGTACGCACTTTGGTTCTCATAGATATTAGTCCGATTTTTTCAGTTTTTGGAATTCCTGTAGGTATTAGTAGACGCCTCCCTTCACTGTGGACTGCTAGCTTATAGTAACGACCAAATAAATTAACTTCAGTCAACAGTCTACACCTAATTTTGCAGGTTAATTAATTAATTCACAAACTCGAACAGTGAATAACGCGCTGCATTTTTTTTCATTGCAGCCAAATAATTAAAAAAGAGATATTTTACATTTAAATAATTGTACAGTGGTTGCCTTCTGCAATGCATTGCCGAAAACCCGTTTGAAAGCTGCTCAGTCGTGATATGAAAGCTGCGATATCAAACAAAAGCTTAAACGAGAACGTGATTGCAATTCTGCGAAGGGGTGTGCAGAGAAATTTAATATTACAACCACTGAAGATTTAAATCTATAAGAAGGCACAGGAACTGAATTTGTGCACAAAACTGAGTGTCAAATTATTGAAATGAAAAATTCTTTGGAACCGTTGTGATTTGAAACTCGATGAAACCAAAAAGCGATACTAAGAAGAGAGAAACATTTACATCTGTAGGATTTAGCATGCGAGAGAATGAAGTAGAATGATCGGTAGAATAAATAATAATACTTATTATTATGTAACAATAAATTCTTTGTGGCTTACCCACTCTTGACTACTTTAGTTTTCTGAAGGTTTCACTTCTACCGCGTGTGAGTTGCACACTCTATTTTTTTTAAATAGACAATTGTATTATAAATGTTATTATCACCTCACTTTTCTGTCGTTTCACGTAAAAATAATAATAATTTAAAAATTCGTAAGGTTTCAATATTATTTTTCAAATTGCGGTCGAAAACTTTGGTTTATTTGCGTGTACTTTTTAATTATTAATTTTTATGATTGATTTTTAGATTAGAATATGAAGCCTCTTGTTTTCTCTTTTTAACACCGTTAAGATCATATTTTTCATCCACGACAGGGATACACAATGAGAATTGAGACAATATGAGCTGTTCGAAAAAGCAAAAAAAAAAAATATTTTTATTAGTTTTTGGGATATTATGCCGTGTTGCAACACGGCATAATATCCCAAAAGCTAATAACAAAAATACTTTTGGCCGTGAAAATCTTAAATTGTACCTTCACCTATGTCATTTTTGGGGATGCTGTGTGGAGGGCCTTTTTGTGAAAAGGAAGAGGAGGAAGTTCTGAGAAGGAAAAAAGTATGAGGGGTGGAAAAGGTAGTAATCTGGTGTTAATGTGTCCAGGAGTGACGGACGTATGAATCCATCCGTGCAAGGCGATAGGTCGAGAGATTCAACTCGTCTCTCCCGATTCGGTCCGCCACAAAGCAGGTGACCTAGACAAGACCTAGACAAACCTTACGACTTCGCAGGTGTGTTGGTTATCAAGCAAATGTTGAGCGGGGCGGCGGTATCCACACCCGCGTCCTAAATTGAAACCTGAGAGGATATATTAATTATTTTAACTAATTCATCATTTAAAAAAAAAACAAGGGGCCTAAATTATCAGGAACTCTGCTTGCAAATCTATTAAGAGGAAACTGGGCGACATTTTGTCCATACAAAGGTATTCCCCAATTTCCCCTCTGGATTTTGACACAACTATATTTAAATTTTTTTTAAATAGATATCGACCACTAGCGTGTCGGTACGTTTTGCCTTTTTTCATAAGTTACTTCTACGAATATAGGAATTAGAACCCTTAATAAATAAAATTGCTTGGTTTGAACGCCATCAATATATTTTCAGTATATAAACTAGACAATGTATTTTTTAAAATAGATAGAGCAATTTTTTTCTAATTCAGTTAGTAAAAAAAAACATTAAAAATCGATACAGTTTGGAAGGAGATAAATGGGGATTACAAAACCTTGATTTTGATGATTTTATTTACGTATTTTCAGCCTTAGATGCTGTTGTCCCTTTAGCTCAGTATTCGGGGGATTTAGAGCTACAGTGTCAACAAATGTTTGGTAGAATACGTATTGCTTAAATTATGACCGACCCCCAGTGTTACAAAGCGCCCTTAAAAACCAGGAGTTTTCTAAAAAATTATTCCAGATAAGAAGAAAAAAAAAAGTGTGCTTTAGACCACACGACTGAAGTAAAACTACAAGACAAACCTCGCCCAATGAACCCAGGTATCCCTGCTAAGTTACCAAACGCAGCGAACGGGGTGACCTATGACCTAGGGGTGACATATGAAATTGGGGTGAAATATGATCATGGGGTGACCTAATATCTTGGGGTGACCTACAACCTTGGGGTGACCATCCTTATTCTTATCCTAATATTATCATTATCCTTATCCTTATCCTTGTCCTTGTCCTTGTCTCTGTCCCTGTCCCTGTCCCTGTCCCTGTCCCTGTCCCTGTCCCTGTCCCTGTCCCTGTCCCTGTCCCTGTCCCTGTCCCTGTCCCTGTCCCTGTCCCTGTCCCTGTCCCTGTCCCTGTCCCTGTCCCTGTCCCTGTCCCTGTCCCTGTCCCTGTCCCTGTCCCTGTCCCTGTCCCTGTCCCTGTCCCTGTCCCTGTCCCTGTCCCTGTCCCTGTCCCTGTCCCTGTCCCTGTCCCTGTCCCTGTCCCTGTCCCTGTCCCTGTCCCTGTCCCTGTCCCTGTCCCTGTCCCTGTCCCTGTCCCTGTCCCTGTCCCTGTCCCTGTCCCTGTCCCTGTCCCTGTCCCTGTCCCTGTCCCTGTCCCTGTCCCTGTCCCTGTCCCTGTCCCTGTCCCTGTCCCTGTCCCTGTCCCTGTCCCTGTCCCTGTCCCTGTCCCTGTCCCTGTCCCTGTCCCTGTCCCTGTCCCTGTCCCTGTCCCTGTCCCTGTCCCTGTCCCTGTCCCTGTCCTTGTCCTTGTCCTTGTCCTTGTCCTTGTCCTTGTCCTTGTGTCCTTATCCTTATCCCGTCCCGACCGTTCGCTTAGCAATCGATCACCGTTCACATCGATTACCGTTCGCATGATATTTTCCGTAACAATCACCACTTTTCGTAACGCATTCACTAGCCTACCCCCTAAGTAGAGCGTGAAATTGTAGTGGTTTTATCAGTGTTTATCTTTCACGCTACTGGTTCGATGGGTTTATTAACTAACAAAGAATCCCATCCAATTAATTCGCAAAACATGTTATTTCAATTGGCCTTGCCAAATTAAGGAATCTAAATTCACAGCAGACAGTTGCATCCGTAGATTTCTATTTCATCTGCATTTTAATAATTGTGGTTTTAGATATTATTATCGTACCTGGGTTTGGGTGACCCAACAGTTGATACGCCGACATTTTGTTCCCCGAAATGATAGGTATTTACTATAAAGTTATAATTTTTTGTGCATTATTTACCAATTTCAAACGTAAATCTGTCTTCAAAAGTACCCTTAATAATAAGTTGATAAGAATATCAAACGAATTTATACACAGTGTTGGTTTTTCGGACTTATACGCTGGTATATACAGTATATAGACAAGTAGATTTTTCCTTGATGCATTTGAATGAAAATATGTTTGATACTTTTGTTTCCGAGAACCATTTATTGTATAACAAACACCCCTGCCATAGGTCGCCCCAAGATGTTTGCTAAGTTTGGTGACTTAACTAGTGTGCCCGGGTTCATGGGGTGAGGTTTGTCTGGATTTTGGTGGTAGATGATTTTGCCCACTTACAGCGTGGCTGGCCGGATTAGGAGACTGGTTGAGGGAGATCTTTTGATCCTGAAAAGGACTACCTCGGTCCATCTCCTTCCATTACAGTGGCAGGGATGGATTCGTACGTCGTCATTCCGAAAACATTGAACCCCAGATTCCTACCCACCCCTCATACCCTTTCCTCCCTAGAACTTCCTCTCCATCTATTTCATAAAGATACCCCCACACATCATCCCTAAAGATGACATAGGCCCCAACACACGCGGATAATTAATATATATTTACGTTCTGAAGATAACTGAAAAAGATAATTTTTTTGAGTAGCAGCCACTTTGCGAGAATATTTTTTTTCATTTTTCCTGGTTTCTTCCATAAACACATTTGTACTGATAAAGAATCTACCTTTTTTGTTTTTCAAATGACCAGAAGGGTTGGAATCGTGACAAGATGGTGTAAAAAGCGTGTAACTTCTTGAAATATCATCATCATCACTCTTGGCTTTACAACCCCTGGTGGGTCTTGGCCTCCTCAAGAGTCTTCCTCCACTCATCACGGTTTTGTGCCAGCTCTCTCCAGTTTACAATATTCAAGGTGGATATATCTTTGAGGACGTTATCGCTCCATCTTAAACTTGGTCTTCCCAGGCTCCGTCGCCCTGTCGGTCTTGAGTTCAGCAGGGACTTTGGTTCTTGATGCTCGATCATTCTCTCTATATAACCCAGCCACCGAGGTCTTCCCAGTTTTATAAATTTTGAAATATATATATTTTTGAAATTGTTTTTGTGAATTCTTAAAACATAAATAAATTAATTATAAAAAGAACGTACAGTTACAATTTTCATTTTTTTATCGACTGCCAAACAACGCCTGAAATTCGGGCTTCTAGACTAGAATACGCCCTTAAAACTCAGAAACTAATTATAAAGATTATATTAAAACTACCGATCACAAGCATTTCGGATGAAATCTTCGGGAGAATCCGTGTTTTAGACATTAGGCAAATTTATGCCAAAAACATAAAACATACCTCTTCAAACACAGAACAACCTTTGAAAATGTCCAAACTGCTCGAGATACCGGCACCAAAGGGTCTAATTTCTTACTTATCCCTTTTGCTAAAACCACATTTGCCAAAAAAATTTTAGATACAACAAAACTATACGTTAACAGCCTTACTAATAACAAAACGCCTTAACGAGCGGTCAACTGCATATTTGTTGCTTGCGCGGTACACTGTGTTTTTACGTCTTTACTAATAACACAATCATGTATTTTATGATTTTTATGTTGGTCCCCTTGAATCTCACATAGATCTGCGCAGGCGCCGCGGGCGCCGCGGCCATCTTGTTTTATAAATTTCTCGGTAAAACAATGTTTGACAATGTTCAGTTATATTTGCAGTTAATTTTTATGTTTTTGAAGATAATTTTCGTTTAAATGATCAATTCACTGTGATATTAGTGTAATTCAACATAATTACCAATGCTGGCGTTACTTTTTTTCAGTTTTAGTCCTTTAAATATTGAAATAAATGAAGACAATGTAAGCGAAACTCAATGGAAAATCTGGAAGCAGAAAAATCAGAAAAACATATTGACTCCTCTGGGACTGGAAAAAAAAAACTTTAAATATTGTTTTATTGATGATTTAGTTTCGTTAACGATAGGTTTTAGGTTATTTCTGAAATTTTATTTTTTTAACGACTCTTCTCCGTGAATTTAATAAAAATTCCATAAAAGTAATATTATTTAATAATGAAAAAGCCTCATGCATGTGTAAATATAAACAAATTCGAGAAATCGACGTATTACTTGCGGAAAAATGAATCCAAGATGTCAGATTTTTTAAATTATTTTTTCGGAATTATTATTATATTTTTTATACTTTTTAATTGTATGAACGAGATAAAAAGTGAAGTGACAGTTTTCTTCCAAATTCATAAAGTAAGAGGAGTGTATTTTTTAAATTTTGAATTTTCCAAAATTTTTCGACCATTTAATAGAATATGTTTACATTCAGCGGTTTTTTTTTAAATTTTTTCATGTTAAAACTTAAAATATTGCAATTTTCAAAAAACGATCGTATATTTCAGATACAAAAATCTAAAAGGCCATTCTATCTAGTTTTTATAAAGGTATTTGCTTTTACGACATCTTCAAAAATAAGAAATATACAAGACATTTAAAATACGTTGAAAAAATTCCGAATTTCTTTCGGACATCAATCGTTAAAACAGAGATTAAATACCCCTCAAATTTTTTAATTAGTAATGTTTTCACATCCGCGGCCGTTTGTCAATTGAATAAAATTTTCACGGGGTTTTTTAGTAAGGCTGTAAAAGTCTAAAATTAATAAGGGTGAATAAAATAGTTTCTCATGCATACCCAATGTAGTGTATCTAAAAGCTTCATGCTTAGTCAAATAGATGGCAGTACTAAGAACTGTCCCAAAAGTCCGCCAGATGGCAGCTAGATTAGTTCAGGCTTTGGGCAACAGAGGGTCCAAGGGGTCAGAAGCAGTCTTCAGGAGATCACTCACTTCAGATTCTAATTAGCCAGTTCCTAGATAGGTCGACTATCGTGGTCAATACTTGTATCAATAAACCCAGATTTATACGTAAAGAACTTTATTCTTCCTTTTTAAGAAATCTCCTTCCGAGGTGAGTTGGAGAACTGTTGACCACACCACACACCACACCTAATGTGACCAGACATCTCATTTTCATCGGGACAGTCCCGTTTTCAGGCAGCGTGTCCCGGTGTCTCTGAACACAGCTTCGGGGTGCCAAAATGTCCCGTTCCATTTAGCCTCCCTTTCCTCTCCCACGAACCCTTCCCCTCTCGCGTTCCCACTCCGCCTTCCCTCTCCTCACTCCCTTCCCCCGCTTCTTATTCCTATTGCAATTTTTTTTATTACAGTTTATATAAGAAATTTTCAATATTTTCTCACCGTTTAAACCTCCCCTGGACTACGACAAAATTTTCAGATACTAGGGTCAATCCTCCATTAACTGAATTCGTTAATTACCATTATATATTTTAATTATATCGATCGTTATCGCCGGATATTTATTATCATTGCTTTTGATAGATCCACAATGATATACTAGAATATATTAAAAGAATTATATTTAGTTTGCGTAATAAAGAATTTCACCTTTCATTTCGCGACTCTGTCAAACATTCAAAAGTGTCAAGAGTTTCTCTTGACATCTAGTTTGTCAATTTCTAAAGTGTGATTTGAACGTAATGTTATTTGACATAAGTAACGTTTGAATATCATATATGAAATTACATAAATAATGAATGTAATTAATTTAATAGTAGGTTTCGAAATGGTTTAACACGAAGAAGATAAAAACAGAATAGATATTGAAGTAAAAATTTTGTTAACAAAAGTATGGTTTTCAATATCTGTCGTATTTAAGAAATTGTGAATACGACACAACCTAAACTAGCCTAACCTAAACTAGCCTAACCTAAACTAGCCTAACCTAACCTAACACAATACAACCTAATCAAACCTAATCCAACCTAATCTGACTATCGGAGTCAGTGAGACTACGGCATCCCCGATTGGGGTATGTTGTAGGGCTGAATGGAGTTGGGAAGGGAAGGAGATTCTAAAGATGAAAGCTGGCAATTGCTGGTCACAAAAAATCTAACCTAACCAAACCTTATGATGAAACCTCACTATTCAGATCTGGTCACAAAAAAATCTTACCTAAGCTAACCAAACTTAACCAAACCTAACCATGAAACTTCACTATTCAGATCTGGTCACAAAAAATCTAACCTAACCTAACCAAACTTAACCTAACCAAACCTAAAGATGAAACCTCACTATTCAGATCTGGTTACAAAAAATCTAACATAACCTAACCAAACTTAACCTAACCTAACCAAATCTAAAGATAAAACCTGGGTATTCAGATCAGGTCACAAAAAATCTAACCTAACCCAACTTGAACAAACTTAACCCATCCTAAACAAACCTAACCTAACCCAACCTAACCAAATCTAACCTAACCTAACTATCTGGAGTCAGTCAGACTATGGCATCCCCGATTGAACTATGTTATGAGGCTGAAGAGAGTTGGGAAGGGAAGGAGATGGTAAATATGAAGGTTGGGAAGTACCTGGCAATTCAGATCTTGTCACAAAACATGGATAAAGCCATTTCAATTTGGGAGGCGGTTATGGGTACCGCCGCCCCGGGTATCATTTACTGGATAACCAACACCTTTGCCGTAGGTCACCCTAAGTGGTTTGCTACGTTAGGAGACTTAGCAGGGGTGCCCGAGTTCATGTGGTGAGGTTTGTGTAGGTCTTGGTGGCCGATGCGTTTGCCCACTGCGTGGCGGGCCGGATCGGGTGAGGGAGACCTTTTAATTTCTCCTCTGCCGACCCATCGCCTTGCACCGTAGTGGGAGGACTGGATTCATTCTGTCATTACTGAACGCGCTGAACCCCATATTCGTACCCACCTCTCATACCTTTTCCATCCCAGAATTTCCTCCCCTTTCTTCCTTAAAAAAACCTCCACACAGCATCCCTTGATATGACATTGGCCATGAGGGATATTATTTTCCTCAGGGCCTACTACGTGGAGCTAATGTAAAAAAAGCAACGTCTCAAGGGCGATACTGAAAGCATTTACCACTTTGGAAAGTGTCGTAAATGTATTATATGATTTTTTAATAAATTAATTGTGGAATAACACAAATTAATACCGTGATCCTCCGATTCGTAGTAGAGGGTCATAACAACTCAACCACGGAGGTCATCAAATATGAATTCGGTGGTCCAGCTGATTAGTCAGACATCTCATAGGTTCTCAACCTTATTTTGCCCACCGCCCACTTTGAGAATATTTTCCTTCTAAGGTGGGGGGGACCTTCTTGTATTCTTGATGTAGTGTCAATTCTTAACAATAATATACAAGTAAGATTATTGGTATGTGATTTGTGGGTTTTTTTTTAAATCTTTTTGAGACCATTTTTTTACCTGCCGCCCACAAGGGGGCGTTACCGCCCACTTTGAGAACCTATGCTCTATCTGGCACAAAACTCATAATACAATAGTTTCCTTCAACGGAAGCAATCTTCCAAACAGGACCTCCATCGATATGCTTGGTGTAACTCTAAGTGACCAGCTTAGGTCCGGACTTCCATCGAAACCAGAGTTAAGTTAGCCTCTCAGAAACTGGGCGTACTGTACAGGGCCCGCAGATACTTTAATAGTACACAACTGCTAACCCTATACAAATCACAATTGCGCCCCACTGTTGAATTTGGCAGCCACCTCTGGTCTGGAGCTCCAAAATACCTAAAAAAAAACCCTTGACTCTGTGCAGAAATGGGCGGTCCGTTTGATAGATTCTCCCATCTTAACAGATCGACTGCAATCTTTAGAGCACAGGCGTCAGGTGGGAATGCTGTCCTTGTTCTATCGGTATTACAATGGTAGATGCTCTGAGGAACTAGCATCATTGATCCCCTCGGCACCGGTGCATAGTCGGGAAACACGCCAAACACGCGCCCAACATTTGTACACGGTTGACATTAGTCATATGAGAACGAGTCGCTTCTATGACTCGTTCTTGAGTTCAACGGCTCGGTGTGGAACGATTTGCCGGCCTCTGTGTTTGTGGTCTCTTCAAGACCCATGTTCACTCCTTCCTTTCCTCAAAAAGACACTCCACACAGCATCCCAGATGACATGAACAACTTGTAGTGAATTAAAAAAAATGTTAATGTTTTCTGGATCACTAGTCATACTAATTTATCGGACCGTTATGCCTCCTGGTTATATTTTATAGCATATTTATTATGTAAAATAGTAGGTGTAATTAATATTTGATTTATGATAAGTATTCGATTATTGCTTTTTTTTACACAAACTCCACACAGGAGGCCCTGAGGAAAATAATTTCCCTCAGGGCCTATGTCATCTAGGATGCTGTGTGGAGGGTCTTTTTGAAGAGAGGAAGGAATGAACATCGGTCTTGAAGAGACCCATGTTGTAGGAAGGAGGAAACACAGAGGCCGGCAAATCATTCCACTGCCGAGCTGTTGAACACAAGAACGAGTCAAAGAAACGACCTGTTCTCATGTGACAAATGTTAACTGTGTACAAATATTGGGCACGCATTTGGCGTGTTTACCGACTATGCACCGGTGCCGAAGGGATCAATGATGCTAGTTCCTCGGAGCATCTTCCATAGATAGAACAAGGAAAGCATTCCCACCCGACGCCTGTGCTCTAAAGATTGCAATCTGTCTGTTAAGATGGGAGAATCTATCAAACGGACCGCCCGTTTCTGCTCAAAGTCGAGGGTATTTTTCAGGTATTTTGGAGCTCCAGACCAGAGGTGGCTGCCAAATTCAACCGTGGGACGCACTTGTGATTTGTACAGGGTTAGCAGTTGTGTACTATGCTTTCCTCGTTATCTCAAAACTTAGTATTTAGAGATGTTTGAGTAATCAACTGGACGGTCGATATTTCTCGTTGCACTTTTTTACAGCGCTAATAATGAACTTGGACCATGGCATTCGAAATCTATTGAATGCATTCGCCAGTCCTCGGAAAACCAGATCTTTCACAGTGAAACAGGGCTGTGCCAAAATATAGAAAGTGAAATTAACATCTTAATAGTAGTATTATTCTAATAGATCTGCGAACAGTATACCTCGCGTCCAAATAAGTGTGTTTCTAATTTTATCTTATTTCTTAAAAAAAATAATTTTCAATTTTGGACGCCAGGTCTTTTGTTTACAGAACTCTACTAATTTGTTTTCGGCCGACAAGGCAACACATTTAAAGAAATTTCTATCATGGGCTACCGAGCTTTGCTATAGCAATTATAAATATTAATATTTAAAAAAATATTTTGGAAGAATATGAAGGGTGTCAATATTATCAAGAGATAGCTAAGAAACTTTGGGCAGTCGTTCGGTTATCGTAAGTTCATGGAATTAAAATCCCCAAAATCCAACCTCTAGTCCTAGTGAAAATAATCTGATTTTTGGAACATTCATTTTTGCTAAGCAATATTTTCTCATTTTAATCACACTTTTAACTTTAGTAAATTATTCATACTGCAAACTATGAAATACGTTTTGAAAAATAATAATAATTTTGAAAAAATGAAAATAGAATTATGTTTGTAATGTACTAGCGAGTTCCCGGCATGCGTTGCCACGTACTAAAGAAATTGTTTCTCCCTTGCCGCGCGAACCCCCTCTCGAGTTCCCCTCATTCAGTCCCGGTATTTTCAGTTTTCAAACAGTTCCGTGCCACCTATTGCATTTTTTTAATACAAATTTCATTATGCCGGAGCTCACCGCTTCTTTTGTACAAACTTTGTCCTAATAATATAGAACACAAAAAAAAAAGAATTTTCCAATTTGGTGCAGTCGTTTGGAAGTTATGCTTGTACATGCATTTCGGCGATTAATTTTTATTTATATAGATAGATACATAGACAGATAGAAGATAGATAGATATAAAATTAACGCAAACACTTAGCAGTTTTATTGGTCCCCATGCATTTAACCTTCTACCAAAACAAATCAAATATCAAATTACAAAAAAGAATTAAAATTATGGCTAAGTGATTCAGACGTTGAAATGTTTTCCTATAAACTGTTTGTAAACCTTCATTTTTCACTTTTAATTCAAAACTATAATTATATACTTACTTATTTTTTTAAACTTACATTAAATATTGCTGGATGTTGTATTTTATTTTATTTAAAAAAGGATATTTTTTTATTTATTAGTGCAGTGCCTTTAGTGGGTTCCCATTAATTACATTTTTTTATAATTTTTACTTATGAAATTTAAAAAAAAAATATTTATAAATGTTACGTAAAATTTTGTAAATTTATTGGAAAAAAAAAGAAAAAAAATATTGCTCCGGCGTGTTTACGAAAAAAAGTCAAAAGTTCTTTATCTTTTAAGCTGCATTAAAAATAAGGCACAATTAAAAAAAAATCTAATAATATACATCTTCTCACGCCAGGTTTCAAACCCTTAACCTAAAACTGAGACATACTACTGCTCTACCGCTGAGAGCATGCGCTGAATAAAATATAATAAATGATCCACAATGCACAACCCTGATCCGCTATGCACACAGAAACCGTATTCAAGAATCATATAACCGCGCCGGACAAACGAAAGTTAACAGTCTTAACTTGAACCTCGTCCGGTAAACAGTTACCCAATCCAATAACTCTCTCACAAAACAGTTAAAATTATATAAAAACAAACATAATTATCAAAGAAAAACGACAAGTGTATAATTCGTCAATGCAATTTATTTTTTTAATACTGCTAAAAGAACATTCTGTCACACTGACGTTTTAAAGTGCGCGCAATTTTTTGACATTTTCGCGCGCGTTTTGAAGGTGTTTTAATTTCAAATCGGATGTTTTGAGTTGCAGAACAACCAAGGATTAGGTAATTACACATTTTTTAATAATATTTCATGATTTCACCATACTTCTGATAGCTTATCCATACGGTAACGAATATTAATAAACCAGCAGACCCGGCCACACGTTGCTGTGGCTAACGAAACACAACCTTTATAAAATCCACACCACCCGCTTGCCAGCTGCCCGCTGCCTGAATTGAATATTTGAATTTCTCGACTTTTATCTACTATAATAAGCATATTTTTATACATTTAAACCTTCCTCTTGAATCACTCTATATATTGCTGAAAACCGCATGAGTATCCGTTGCGTAGTTTAAAAAATCTTTGCGCACATACATTTTGAGCGACTTCATCAAATAAAATAATTCAAATCAAATATCTACTTACTCTAGGACATCTATTTTCCAATTTCTTCCGTAGAACGAATTTCAAAAGTGACAATAGTACAATAGCAGCAATATATAGCCAGCCGTTTTAAATCGCACAAAAATATGTTTTCTTTAAATTTCTTGGCTTTTCTCTAATATAATTTACATGTATTGTACATACAAACATTCCTCTTCAATCACTCTATCTATTCGTGAAATTCGTATTAAAATCCGTTGCGTAGTATAAAAGATTAACGCGCACATACATTTTGAGCGACTTCATTTTAAATGCTCGCAACAGGTAAAAAACTCGGTTAACTTATTCTATATACAGCCACTATTCAAAGGTTTAAGTACCTAATTGTAAACTCAGACTTTTTTATAAAATAAATCTTGTTTAATTAATAGAAAATGTATGTTTTCGTAGAAATAATAATCTATGAAGAGGATGGTAGAATATACCCTGAATATCTTATTGCTTTTTACAACTTCTTTTGTTTACATTAATTCCAGACACGAGGTCTTGAGGAAAATAATTTCCCTCAGGGTCTATGTCATATTTAAGGATGTTGCGTGGAGGGTCTTTTTGAGGAGAGAAAGAAGTGAATATGTGACAATGTCAAACGTGTACATATGTTGCTTTGCTTTGCACCAGTACCGAAGGGATCAATGACGCTAGTTTCTTGGAGATTTTTCTATTGTATATCTACCGGTAGAATAAGGAAGCAAACCTTCCTGATTTACTCAAAGATTGCAATATGCGTGTTTTAGATAGAGGAAACTATCAAATGGACCGCCTGCTTCTGCACAGAGTCAACGGGTATTTTGGGGCTCCAGAACAGAGTTGGCTGCCAAATTCAACAGTGGGACGCACTCGCACCCAGACCTCAGTAATATGGAAAAAGAAATGGTTGAAGATAAAAGATAATTGTTAATTCTAAAATTTGAAATACGAGATTGACAAATATGACGGTTTGACAGAAGGTGGCAATAGCGAAATTGGTTATCGCGTACGTCCCGGTTAGATGTAAGGTCTGGGTTCGAGTCCCAATTGCTACCATTGTCTGTTTCTATTTTTCTGTGCCTTGTTCTCTTTCATATTTTCATTTAGATTATAATTATTATCTTCTTCTTCAATGATATATTACATTGATGAGAATAATCTCATACCTGATGCATGGAAGGCAAAGAGTACTAACATTCTGCGTATGCAGGTAAATAATTGGCTTCTGGTCTTGGGGAGAGCTGAATGCGAGAATATGCTAAACAACATTAATTGAATTGTAATTTTTGTTTTTCTTTACATTTTAATTTATATTGGTATTATATTAGCATTAAAGTAACTGTATTTTTTACATAAAGTAAGTTCGAAAATTGCTCAATTCTGCGTGATATTTTTCCTTAAAGGAAAAGTTCCTTCATTACTTTCAGTTTTTATTTTTCATTTTTCTTGTTTTATCTATTAACATTTCTTTAGTTTATTATGTCAACTAAACAATAGTAAAAAAAATGTCGTGGTATAACTGAAAGTATAATAGTTTTATGAATATATATATATATATATGTATTATTTTACCAACAGATTTTTTTCATTCATTTTCATTTTCAAATTCATTTTTCTTGTTTTATCTATTAATATTACTTTAGTTTATTATGTCAGCTAAACAATAGTAAAAAATGTCATGGTATAACTGAAAATATTCTAGAATATGAATATACATATGTATTATTTTACCAACAGAATAGTCAACACTACAACTTACTTTAATTTATTATAATTTACATGTAAAAACATTATCATATTGGAATGTCCTAAAACGGGCAATTGCCTAGTTGGACATTTAAGTTCATTATATTGTATTATGTAATATTTACAAACAAACAATAAATAAATAAATCTCCCTTTTCAATCTTCCTCTTTGCAAGACCAACTCCAAACATAACTCATCTATCTACAGATTCACACACTCATTCAACTTAAATTATTACCACATTTACATTTTTAACTCGACTTTACGTGACATAAAACGAAAACTCACTGAGCACATGACTCAAACTAGAAAGATTAATCCCTATACAGTCCCGTCCTTTACCCATTAATCCTAATTCTATGTTCCTCCTCCCCCCTTACCTTTCATTTATATTATAACAAATTTTTTTAAAATTATTTAAGAAAACACCCTTACAATGTCACACTTTATCATTCATTCACCATAATCAGTGGAAAATTCATAATTGGCATAATTAACTATCTGTATTATTGTGTAATCTCAGATTTGCTGACAACTTTACCTAAAAAAATAAAATAACAATTATTATAAGCAATAATTATCAGCCTGAAACACTCATCAACATTGAAAAATCTTCCGAGAAAAGATACTTGCCGCCAACGGGCCTTGAACCCGTGTCCTTCTGATTGCCGGCCAGCTGCTCTTGACCACTGAGCTATGGGGGCTTATCAAATACCCGCCAAATAATTCAATATATACTAGTGTTTCATTCAACAATTACTGCTTATTAGATTTTTTGGAAGATTTTTCAATGTTGATGAGTGTTTCAGGCTGATAATTATTGCTTATAATAATTGTTACCCTTTGTGCTATGCATAAAAATCTTGTCTAAACATTAGTTTATAAATTAAAAATAATAATTAAATAAAATAACCTTCAAAAGTTATAAAAAGAGAGTTTTTGTTATCCTTATCTTTAATAGACTCGGAATCGACCTTAGATAACAAAACGTCGTTCATTTAAAAGTTAAAGACAACGCCTTTTTCGTAGAACCGGAATCACCTATAGTTAACAAAAAACGTGTTGGAGATGTACGATGTCACGCAAGCGTAAGTGTGACAGAGCGCTGGACTAATGTGCTAATTGGAACATTGGTTCCATTTAAATCTACATGGAAGGCACTTATAGTTTTTTTTTCTTTATTCTATGCTGTGTCTCAATGTCTGCATGTTGATCTAGTTGCTAATCTTTTACGGTAATAAAATAAAAACAAAAATGTGTAAAGTGTCAAGTGATAAAGTGCAAGGATTGAAAAGGTTTCCAACCCAGATATCGTGGGTTCAATTACATTACTGACTAATAAGTCTTCCATTATTGCATAAGTAATTTACCCATTATAATGATGTTAACAGGAGATTTTCGAATTCTTTGCGACAGCCTAAAACGCATGTTAAATTGGCCGTATACGACATATTTTGACACTTTTCTTAACAAGCTAAATACTGCGCTTGCTTTAAGACATCAACTCTTAAAAGTAGTTACCCTAACGCCAGAGATGACGGCGCGTTTTGCCGCGTAATTCTCGTTAAGAGGTGACGGCCGGCGTAGTCCAGCGGTAAGGCTCTTGACTCGCACACCGAAGGTCGCGGGATCGAATCCCGGCGTGGCAAATAAATTTTATTTGATTAATTTGTGTTATTTCACAATTTATTCATTTAAAATAATATATAGTATATTTGCGGCACGTTTCAGAGTGGAAAATACTCTCAGTATAGTTCTGGTGTAAGACCACCATTCAAATTTGAAACGTTGCTTGAAATGGCTTTAGCCGTGTTTGGTGACCAGATATGAATAGCTAGGTACTTACCCACCTTCGTCTTCCCTATCTCGTTCCCTTCCCACTACCTTCAGCCTCACAACACACCCCAATTGGGGATGCCACAGTCTCATTGGCTCCACACTGGAGCAGTTGGAATTCTTGTGCGGTATCCACATAAAAATGCAAAAAACACAGTAGATTCAGATTACCCGTAACCCGGGAATGTTTGTCTTTCTTTAAAGGAAATGATATTAGAAAATATATTTTGTGTCAAAAAAAAAGTTTGCCATGAATGTACGAGTAAGTCGGAATTTCAACTTTCTGAACATGCTGTACAAATGGCACCCTGTAGCTAAACGGTTCCGGTTTACGTAAACGTTGAGGAGTCGCGGTTCGTAACCTGGCTATTATAGAACTAGTCGCTAACACAAAAGGAAATCTCAATTAATTAATATTTAACGGTACGAAAAGTCATTGTTCGAGAAGCCATTTTTTGTACAAACCAAGTTTCTCTTTTATTACCGTAGTTTATAATAATTGTCTGAAGGATTAATAATTGACGATAAACAATATCTCTTTTTTTAACGATGTCATTTAATCATTAATAAATTTTTGTTAGCGACATATCATTTTTTGAATCTCACACTTTACCAAATTAAAAATTAGAACACCCGGTTTTTACGCACTTTCTTTTTTAATTAAACTAAATTTTGGTAGAAAGCAGTCACTTTGTGGTTTGACATATTAATTAAAGGAAAACAATCACTTTGTTTGTAACCACGATTTATTGATTTAATTTTTATTTACCGACCGGTTTCGCTTAATACAAGCATCTTCAGGGTATAAATTAAAACTGATGAAAAAATACATTGTGTGAGCTTATATATACATACAGACAGAGACAAAACATAATATAAAGTAAGAGTGAGAGAGTGTAATTAACATCCTACATAGTGATAGAGAGAAAGAGACGGGTATATCTAATGAATAATTACATTATATCTACCGGGACAAAACGTCATTTGAACAGGTGTTGAACAGGTGTTGAACACCTGTTCAAATGACGTTTTGTCCCGGTAGATATAATGTAATTATTCATTAACAGGTGTTGAACACCTGTTCAAATGACGTTTTGTCCCGGTAGATATAATGTAATTATTCATTAGATATACCCGTCTCTTTCTCTCTATCACTATGTAGGATGTTAATTACACTCTCTCACTCTTACTTTATATTATGTTTTGTCTCTGTCTGTATGTATATATAAGCTCACACAATGTATTTTTTCATCAGTTTTAATTTATACCCTGATGATGCTTGTATTAAGCGAAACCGGTCGGTAAATAAAAATTAAATCAATAAATCGTGGTTACAAACAAAGTGATTGTTTTCCTTTAATTAAACTAAATTATTTTGAAGACACTAATTCACTGATGTTTTCTTCTAATTTCTATCAAAATATAACGGTGACCGGACAACTCAGAAATCAAGTCAACACCTCCTTTGACAAGTCATTAAGGGCCGTCTGTTTCAACGCTCGCTAAAGTAAAAGTAAAACAAAATGCCGTTACTATAGTTAAATTTCACCAAAATGCGTTTTTCAATCAATTTGACTGCTTGTTTTATGTTACTTTTAACTTTTGTATTTACTTTCCGAAAACCGATAGTTACTCTAGAGTTACTCAGCCATATTGGCATATTTGACAGTTCTGGTCGATGTTAAGTACGGAAATGGGTGCTTCAACATTGATTACTAATATACTAATCAGTACCTAATCATGATAAATATTGTAGAAGAGTATGATAATGACGATGAATTTCTCATCCAATATATCTTGCAGCGAAAACCAAAACATTTCGTCCCCGCGTCAATAATATGGTTATCTGGGATGATTTCGAATTATTTTTGGCGCGGCACAGCATGTCGAAAAAATCTTGCTGTTGAACATAATCAATTCTGATATCGACATATTTAGCGTTGCCTTTTAGAGACAATCTATATTAAATGGATTTATCGCAAATTTTACAAGATCTTCAAATCAATATACCTATTGTATCATAAACATTACAAAAATATAACATGAGTAGTAGGTTAGAATCTTTTCGTATATCGACATTAGCGAGTGAAGCTGCATTTAAAAGACTCTATTAATGCTAGTGTAGTTTGTACACGTACACCTACTACTTACGTTTTATGTAATATTCTTACAAACGGATTATCAAAAACTACAAAATGTATGTTTTTCTAATGTTTTCGATACCATAAATAAGATCTCGTAAAATATGTGACACTTCAAATTCAAGGAGATATCACAACCACTGGAAAGTAAATTACGTTCATATTGTATATTATATGTTTTATAATAATTATGTAGGTCGTCATTTATTTGTAAATATTCATACAAATACTTTTATCGGAACAAAGCCGTCAGATCTTACGACGCGAAACAAAATACAACCGGATATTTTGACAGTTTTTCTGATTTAGTATACGGTGTTGCCGCATCAAAAAATATTTCGATGGGTTTTTTGACATAATTCCGAGGAATATTCTGCTTTTTAGGCTGGCCACACTGACAACTATTACTTTGGCGAAAATACACTTGAAACAGCGCGCGGTCCTATTTAACGTCCTAGTTACTTTAACTGTCAGTTAAAATTTAACTTTAGGACACGATTTAACTTTCTGTTGAAACAGACGGCCCTAAGAGTGATGAAAAATTTATTTATTTATATTTGGGAAATAACATTTTAGACGGATTACATTTTTTCAGTTTGAATAGCAGTAATATAGCCAAAATAAAACCAATTATTGATTCCCTCTTTGTGAATTTACCTCTCATAAGGCAGCATAACAGGGAATAATAAATTATAAAATTTATAAGGAAGGAATATGAAGCCAAAAATTATATAAAACAAAAAATTATAAAAAAAGAAAATTTTAAAACGACAAACGTACACACAAGAAAACATTATCAATACTTTGGTTATCATAAGAAGACAGGTTGTACATACAAATCAAATCATAACAGAATTATAAATATAAACAATAGAAACATAACATATTCACTAGGGAATGCAATCTCGTTCTCGCGAGATCTCGGCCTTTTTAGCGAGATTGATCTCGGACGAAAAAAGGGCGAAAAAGTTTAACGAGATTGCACTCGAGCATAAAAACATCTTATTCGAAGCGCGGACTGACACGGACGGAGTTGCGATCTGTAGGTTTCGTTCGGTGCGCGTGAGGCGGCGGCCTGAGGTAGCCTGAGATCTGTGGTTCCAACTAGCGTTGAATCCGAAAGGGCCTTCTCAGCGGCTGGTTATCTGGTCGACAATATAAGAAGCCGTTTAGCAGATGATTCTTTAGACATTTTGTGCTTCTTAAGGAGCTATTTTCAAAATAATTCGTAATAATGGCTTGTGATTTGAACTGAACAAATCTTTCATTTGATTGGTATATTTTGTTAATTAATCTGTAATTTCTAATAGTCTGACTAATTTGTATATTTTGTTAATTAATCTGAAATATCTAATGGATCTACTTAGTAGATATAGTTTTATTTAATTGATTTAATTGGTAGAAGAAGTCGGGGACGCCCTAGGAAGACATGGCACGACCAAGTGAATCAGATACTTGAGTCGGGCCATGTGAAGAGTCGGAATAATAGAAGAGCATGTATGAGACGATGTATGAATGTGAACGAGGCAAGGAGTGTGCGCCAAGATCGGGTTGTTTGGTGGTCCGTCCTCTCTGCCTACCCCTGCGGGGAAGCGGCGTGATGGTTAGTTAGTTAGTTAGTTAGATAAGGTGAGTGAGGGACCAAGTGATAGAGAGATAGCCTCAGAGGCATCAAGTGCCGAGTCATCAATTGTCCGAGATGAAGTTCCCGAGGGATCCTCTGTGGGGGGAATATATAAAGGAATTTGTAAAGCACCCTTGAAGTGATTTTCGCACGAAAATGGCGCTATAAAAATCAGTCATTTTAATTCACGTAGGATTACAAAAGATATATTAAGTATTTATATTGAGGGATCAGTAGGATTTATAGGTCCAATAAGGAGTTCCACCGAGCCGAACCCTCTGATATGAAAATATCTGGAGTCGGTGAATTATTTTCCCATTTGGTCTCTGGTAAGTTGACATGTTGTTCTTGTATTGTTTTGTATTTATCATACTTATACAGGCAATTGCGTAGCGTGAATTGACTAGATGATAATTTGTGGAAAAGTGTGTGAAAGGGTTTAGTTTTTCCTGTGGGGAAGATTTAACCCGGACATAAAGTCACGTAAAATAAATACAAACTACATTTTCAGTCCATCTTTTACAATCATGTAATTTTTCAACCCACTATAACCTTTCTTACAATCAATGCTACATTAGCAGGGTCACTATAATAGCCAATGAAGTTTTTATGTCATCTATTGTAATTGTCGTACTAACACTACAAAACAAACCTTGACGGCCTCCGTGGTTGAGTGGTTACGATCCACGGCTACGAATATCGAGGTCGCGGGTTCAAATCCCAGCGTTCGTCAATAAATTTTATTTGTTAATTTGTGTTATTTATAACTTTTTTTTTACAAAATTATTCACTAAATGAATTAAAACTTTTTCGTTTGAATCGTGACCTTTAGACTCCGTTAGTTACTCCTTTAGACTCCGCTAAGCGATTTTTATGCATATTACCTATATTTGTGGCGATATAAGCCACACTAAAAATACACATTTTTTGGCTTTTGGCTTACTCTTAAGGGCCCGCAACCCGAATTTCTACTGATTTCGTACATATCTCCCTTAAACACTGACAGCCTTACTAAAAAACCCAGTGAAAATTTTATTCAATTGACAAACGGCCGCGGATGTGAAAACATTACTAATTAAAAATTTGTTCTTTGAAAGAAATACACATGGTTTCCACGGCCTGATAGGGTAGTTTATCTCTGTTTTAACCATTGATGTCCGAACGATGTTTGTAATTTTTCCATAGTATTTTGAATGTTCTATATATTTCTTATTTTTGAAGGTGTCGTAAAAACAAATACCATTTATGAAAACTAGATAAAATTACCTTTTAGATTTGAGTATTTGAAATACACTTTAGCTTTCAAAAACTGCCGTATTTTAAGATTCAAACTCGGAAAAAATGGAAAAAAATTTCCTCCCACAACATTTTTGACCAAAATGTAGAGAAATTTAAATAAAATCAAAATTTAAAAAACACAGTCCTTTTGTGTAATAAATTTGGAAGGAAACTATCTCCTCACTTTTTCATCGTGTATACAATAAAAAAATAATAAAAAATTTCAAAGTTTTTTTTATTGCCAAAAAAATAACTTAGAAATAATACCGAAATTTAAAACAGATTTCTTGCATCTCTAAAGACGTTAATTTTTTTGATACGTTTACGAACACATGTATTAGATTTTAATATTATAAAAAATTATCACTTTTTAGAAATTATCTTAAAATAAAGATCTTAAAATGAAAATTTTATCTTTTAAGTAACCCATAAAAAACAATATTCTGACAGTTCAACTTTGAAAGTACGGCGTTTGTACAATAACTTGATTAAACTGATGTAAACCACACAAATAACATGGTAAATATATCAATTATGTGAACAGAAGAGTAAATTCGTCACTACAATAGAAATTATTAAGTAAAATCACAAAATTTTCGATATCCCGCCATAAAATACACCGAGCTGTTTTGTCATGTCTCGGGCCAACGAACTAATGCATAGGCGCGCCAATAATGCCCCTTGCGGAGAAAAATTAAAACAATATTGTTTCCTAGTAAATTAAAACCATATACAACGTTGTCACATCTTCAATGCGTTTTAACAGCGTGAACACGTAAGAAACGTTATTGGTAATAAAACGTCTTTTAGTGTATACGAGCTCTATTTATGTTATTGCAATAACACAGTTAATCGGTCGCGCTGTGGTTTTTTTTTAGTAAGGCTGGTTAAGTTTTAAAACTCCAAAAAAAATATATGTTATTCCTGAAGATAATACCTAGACATTTCCCACGCCTAAGCGCAAATTATATAAAATAATCCCTCGATAGAAAAAAATCGCGAAGTATGCTCAAAAAATTATTACAAACACGTTTGTTTCAGTTATTTTACGAGTTAGGTATATGTATGAAAAAAATCACAGTGTTTCTTTAAATGCTGTTTAAAGCGTCGATGACACAGGGCGAGTTTACAAGCTACTATCTACTAAGTTTAAAAGCGGGGAAATCGGCGAGTGTGATTGTCATGATGACACACAAAACTGTCCACTCGCTCAGAAGCGTAGGAAACTGAGGTCGCTACTAGCGCCAGTAACAATAATAACGACACCTGCGTGAACTAATTCTTCAGATGTTTGACAGTCGAAATCAGCTGTTTATCGGAAGCCATGTTGGAAACATAAATAAACTAATCACGAACAAGCGTGTAGGCGAGTAAAGTTGACGACCTTTCAACTTTTTTTCGTAGATTGTCAACAATCTGCTAGTCGCTGCTAGTTAGCTGCGATGACACTGGGCGAGTTTACTAACAGATAGTGAATTTCCCAGATAGTAGCTTGTAAACTCGCCCCGTGTCATCGATGCTTTAAACAATGCCCGCGAGATTTTTGCTCTAATTTAAACGAGCCGTGTTTTATTAAACACTTTCGCATCGATTTTGTCGCTGTAAATGTTAGCGCTCTCCTCTAACATTTGTAATTTCGTATTTCTCCATCTTCTTCTTTTCGAGCCCGGTTGCGGAGCCTTAATAAAAAAAATAAACCACTGTAATCTGACCGTTCTACAGCTAAATGAACAAGATGTTATAAATAATTTAAATTTGTACTTTTTTTAGCTATAACGCATCGCAGTTCATTTATTTTTTACGCTGGAAGTGTGAATGGTTATGTAACAAAGAATTTTCTTTAATTTTAAATGAAAATACGTCATGTCATGTTTTCATGGTAACCCTACACTTTCTATTAGAATCGCTTGCTTGTAATTCACAAGTGTCCGTCTAACACAGTAATTATTCAGTGGGAGTTATTTACTATGTACTGTTGAACATATTACGAGTAATACGTAAGCCAAATACTGGCTTATCTAGATGTAGGTTCATCAACACGAGAGATTTATAATAAAATCTAGCGATTTCCCGTCATGCGTTGCAATCTTAATAAAGAAATTGTTTCTCCCTGCATGTCCTTTCCCATTCGTACCGTTCACCTTCCGCACCCACTTCCTCTCCCGCGTCACCTTACCCTAACGCGTTTCCACTCCACCTTATCCGCCTTCCCTCACCCGAATCCCCTCTCCTGCTTCCCTCTCCCGCGAGTCATATATTCAATACCAATACATTCAGTTTTTAAACAGCTCGCGTGCCACCTAATACAATTTTTTATTCAAATTTTCATTTTTCTATTATTACAATTTTGAGTATTATAAGCACAGTTCATTCTCAAATTGTGACATTTTTGACAGTTTCGTAAGAGTTGTTGTAATGATTGAAAAATATTTTCAGATTTATTGTCATATGGTTTTAATAATTCAGAAACCTTCGCGAGGGTGGAAATAAGGTATTTTGAAAGTTTCATACATTTTCTATGCAATGCATAGACTACTCACATACATTCAAGTACACTCTCGAATGTTGTGGAATGTTCTGAAACATTGTGGACCATTCGAATCTTTTTTGTATGGGTGGCAGATGGTTATAAAGCAAGATCCGTTGTGGTTTCGAACGTCAGTTCGGTCTCATATCAACTCTCTGAGCGAAGCCGGGTACTCTAGCTAGTAACTGATAAATAATTATAAAAGGTCGTAATTTATTTTAAACAAGCGAATTCCCGGCATGCGTTGCTATGCCACTTAATAAAGAAACTGTTTTTCCCTGCGTGTCCTTTCCTATTCGTCCCGTTCCCTTTCCGCCTCCCTTTCCTCTTCCGCATCCACTTCCCCTCACGCGTTCACACTCCGCCTTCTACGCCTTCCCTCTCCCCACTCTACTCCGCGAACACCTCTCTCGAATTCCCCTCCCCCCCACCCGCATTGCATACACATTCAGTCCCGGTACATTCAGTTTTTATATTGCAATATTTTAAACAAATTTCATTATGCCAGAGCTCATAGCTTCTTTTATACAAGTCCTGACAATAACGAACCCAAAAAAAAGAATTATCCAATTTGATGCAGTCGTTCGGAAGTTATGCGCGTACATACATTTCGATGCTTCATTTTTATTTATATAGATACTCATAAATATTTTATAGGAAAAGCTGCTTGAGTTCCGTAACATGAACAATAAATACCGTATAGTTTTGTGACAACCCTGCCTAATCGAATAAAGATCTAGTTTTCACGTGGCGCGTAATATCTAGAATTTAATGGTATAAATTACGCGTACCTCGTAAGTTTCATTACCGTAGTAGAATATTCATAACTAAATTACTTGCAATAACCTCTCATAAATTATATTACATGTCTTATTTAAGAGAGATGAATGGATATTTGAATGCTTCAATAACTCCAGATAATAACATAATGAAAAAAATTCAAAATCAACAAAAATACTTATTTTGGTTGTCTGTGCGTCCTGCATAACTCAAATAAAAAATAATAAATAATCAAATATCCGATGAGAGAATGGACTACCACATCTACCTTACTGCATTCACACTCTAACCCGTTTTTTTTACATTAGCTTCACACAGAAAAGGTGTAAAGATACACGGGCAAAAGGTGGATATGATAAGGTTTGCTGACGATATTGCTTTGGTTGCTGAAAGCGAAGAAGAACTGCAAGAGGCCTTAACAACCATGCAAAGCATTCTTCAAAATAATTACAACATGAGGATAAATAAAGACAAAACAAAGCTGCTGACTGTAGGCTGAACGCAACATCAGATGAGAGTTGAGATGTCAGGAGTTCCACTAAAGAACACCAAGGAGTTTGTCTACCTCGGGAGCAAAATAACATGGGACGGTCGGTCTAAGAGCGAGGTCGACAGCCGTATACACCAGGCTAGGCTTGCATTCAATAAAAGGTCGAAAATAATAGAATCGAATAATATAGACCTGAAACTGAGAATACTCCTCATCAAGACCTATGTATGGAGTATCTTGATGTACGGCTGCGAAACATGGTGCTTATCCGAAAGAGATAAACGGAGACTAGAGGCTTTTGAGATGTGGTCCTATAGAAGACTACTAGGAATTTCCTGGAGAGACCACATCACAAATGAGGAGGTTCTCCAAAAAATCGAAGGAGGAAGGCACCTGCTCAGGACCTTGTCCGAAAGGCGCGCAAGATGGATCGGCCATGCAATAAGACAAGAAGGCCTCTTGCATGCCATAATGGAGGGTATGACCGAGGGGACAAACGCTAGGGGACGCCCACGCCGAGAGTACCTGAAGGACCTGCTGGTGGACGTGCGCTGCTTATCATATGCAGAATTCAAAAGAGCCGCACAAGACAGGGAAGAGTGGAAGAAACGAATAGATGAAATTGCTGCAAACCAATCCCAGGATTGAAACCAGAGAGAGAGAGCTTCACACAGGAGATTACGAGAAAAATAATTTCCCTCGAGGCGTATGTGATCTTTGGGGATATTGTGGGGAGGGTATTTTTAGGGATAGGAAGAAGAGGAAGTTCTGGGAAGGAAACATGTATGAGAAGTGTTTAAGAATCTGGTAATCAGTTTGTTCAGGAGTGACGGACGTATGAACCCATTCCTCCCACTGCAGTGTTAGGCGATAGATCGAAAGAGTCCGGTTGGAGAGGTCAAAATGTCTACCTCCACTAGCCTCTCCCGATCCGGACCGCCACGCAGTATGCGGGTAAATGTATCCGCCGCCAAGGCCTAGACAAACCTCACCCCATGAACTTGGGTAGCGTGATAAATCACCAAACGTAGCGCACCACTTGGGGTGACCTACGGCGGGGGTGTTGGTTATCCAATAAATGGTTCCCGGGGCGGCGGTACCATGCCGCCTACCAAATTTAACATCGTCACAAATATACTTTTGTGTATGCTTATTTACTATACAACACATAAAAAGTATATGTATATATATTTTTAGTGTGAATCCCGCATGAGAGTCCCGCTGCTTCCGTCTGAAGCCAGTGAGTCTATGGCAACCCCAATTGGAGTATGGTGTGAGGCTGAAGGAAGTGGAAAGAGGAAGAGATAGGGAGGAGGGAGGGGGGAAAGTCCCTGGCTATACTATATAGTACGGTCACCAAACATGGCTAAAGCAATTTCAAGCAACGTTTCAATTCTGAATGTGGGTCTTACACCAAGGCGATACTGAGAGTACCTTTCACTTTTTTTAAAAAGTTTATAGTTTTCTCAACATTACATCTTTCGACCAAAATTTATCGCTGTAGGTAATAATAATATAAAGATCTTCTTGCTATAGTGTCCTTTTCTTTGTCTTTTCCATTACACCCAGCTAAAAATTCTCTAGTTTAATTAAACCTAAAGTATTTAATTTTCACCAAACACGGCTAAACCCATTTCAAACAACGTTTCAATTCTGATTGGTGGTCTCACACCAGGGCGAATCTGAGAGTATCTTCCACTCTTTTAAAGAAGTTTATAGTTTTCTTAACATTACAAATCTTTACAAAAATTGAATACTTTATCTCTGTAATAATAATGTAAAGATCTTCATGCTATAATGTCCCTTTCTTTATCTTCTCCATTATACCCAGCTATAAATTCTTCAGCCTAATTAAGCTTGAAGTGTTTGATTTACCTGAAACTCCCACATAATTTCAGTGGTGGAAAGAATTTACACTTAACGCTATCATAAGATAAAAAATAAAATCATACAATTAAGAAAAAGCTTTCGCTGTTAATTTAAGTCTTATTTTATTACTTAACGAGGAGAAAAACCTATTGTCTTTCTAGAGAAAATCGTAACGTTCGTATTTTAACGATTGTGAGAATTTGTATACATTCTTTGTTCATATAACAGTATAAAGGAATCATTTATCAAGAATGTTGAGTTTATTTTTTATAGATTATTATCTATTTGATAACTTGGAATTATTGTTTTATTTATTGAACATTAACACAATAAATATCGTTTAGTAGCTTAGTGCAGGGGTTCCCAATCTTTTTCAGCCAGCGGTGCACTTGCAAGTTTAGTATTTTGTCACGGCGCCGAGCCCTACGTAAGCTATTTGGAATAGATATAGTGACTACATATATATTACAGTCGAAAGAACTAGGTACCTACAATAATAGTACAAGTTGGGTAGATGGGCACAAAAATTAAAACACCCACAATATGAAATTGAGTTTCATTATATTTATAAGAATTCAGAATTGGAACAGAGAACAATAAAAAAGACTTAATAAGAAAATAAAATACGATAGTTACTCAGTCAAATCAATGTGACGAGTGAGCTTGATTATTTCCGCACAGTTTTTCAAAGCAGGGAATAAGACTGCTACTCTCATTTCTTGCTCCACATTGATCTTTGAGCATTTTGTTCTTGATTACAGCTACAGCTGAAAGAAATCCAGCTTCACATAAATATGATGTGGCAAAAGAAATAAAATTTTTAAAGCTTTCGAAGTTAAATTTGGATATTCATTTTGAATCGATAACCAAAACTCTGCCAAATCGGCACTGGTGAATCTAGTTTTTAGGCTGTTATCGCAAGAGAGTTCAATGAGACTCTCTTGCTTTTATGTTGTGAATCCTGGCGGAGCTTGTGCACGGAAAGGATCTTGGATCCACGCAAATTATTCGACATCATCATCTGCAAAGTACTTCGAAAACCATTCGTTGAGCTTCAATAGGTGTTCCGCGAAAAGGGCCACTAGGTCTTGTGAGACAACCGTTTGTTAGATGCCGCATATTTATACAATTGCGGGAAGCTAGCTTGACTTAAGTAAACGGACATTGCGAGCAAGCAGTCGCGGGCGGGTAAAGACGTGGGACGGGTAAGGTATCAACGGTTTTCAAGCGCGTAGGTACTTTTCGGCGAGTGAGCGACGGCGATGAGTATGTACCTATGTTCTTTAAAGATGCGCGAATATTTGTGGTTTCGGATAATGATGAGGATCAACTCACGACGCCCCCCTTTACTTTCTACGGCGCACCAGGGCGCCGCGGTGCACACTTTGGGAACCTCTGGCTTAGTGGATAAATCTGTCAGTTTTTTTTTTACATTAACTCCACACAGGAGGCCCTGAGGAAAATAATTTCCCTCTGGGCCTATGTCATCTAGGATGCTGTGTGGAGGGTCTTTTTGAGGAGAGGAAGGAATGAACATTGGTCTTGAAGAGACCCATGTTGTAGGAAGGAGGAAACACAGAGGCCAGCAAATCATTCCACAGCCGAGCTGTTGAATACAAGAACGAGTCGAAGAAACGACCTGTTCTCATTCTGACCGGTTCCTGGATGCGTGAGTTTATTTTCTCTACTAGATTTTAATTTTGAAGTAAAACTTCTTTACGCACGCTTGACTTGGGGAGTAAGCTGGTGAATGCGTGACGAGAGCGTTACGAAAAGCGAGGCGAACGGTAGTTGAGAGGGAGATATAAGTTAGCGAAGATATAAAGAGAGAGAGTCAAATTTGGTATATTACTGTAGGGGCAAGAGAGAGAGGTGCGGGCATACATTTTCTTTCTCTTTTTCTCTCATAGCCAGTTAAGTTACATGGTGCAGGCCTTTTGTCTGTTTTACATTGTAGGAGCAAGAGAGAGCAGTGCGCGCGCACATTTTCTTTCTCTCTTCCTATCATATAAATGGAGCAGAAGTTTTAATTCAGTTGTGTGGTCTAAAGCACACTCGTTTTTTAATTCATTAATTTCCTCAGGATCTGTCATCTTTGGGTATGCTGTGTGGAGGGTCTTTTTAGGGAAGGAAGGCGAGGAGTTCTTAGAAGGAAAAAGATATGAGGAGTGGGTGGGAAACTGTGGGTCAGCGTGTCCAGGAGTGACGGACGTATGAATTCATTCCTCCTACTACAGTGCAAGGCAATCGAAACTGCTTGAAATGGCTTTAGCCGTATTTGATTACCTGATCTGAATAGCCAGGTAATTGCTTTCCTTCCTCTCCCCCATCTCTTTTCCCTCCCATATTACCACAACATATTACCACAACATATTTTCCACAACATATTATCCCGATTGGGGATTCCATAGTCTCCCTTGGTCCAGACGAGAGTAGTTGGGAATCTTGTGCGGTATTCACATAAAATTTAAAAAAAAATACGTTAACGCCACACAGGAGGTCACGAGAAAAAAATCATTTGGGAATGCTGTGTGGAGGGTTCTGGAGGAGTCTAGGATTGACAGACGTATGATTTCATCTCCCCCACTGCTGTAGAGGTCAACAGGTCTCCCTCAACCACTCTCTCCCGATTCGGCCTGCCATGCAATAGGTGGACCTCACCACATGAACCCGGGGGTGACCGGACAACTTGGAAAGAAACCAACTCAGAAGCACCTCAGAAAGGTCATTAAGAGTGATGATAAAAAATTGGTTAAATAGGTTAGGGAACGTACCCATACTACGTGACCAACTTTTTGCAATTTTTAACCCCCCCCCCCCCCCGGTGACTAAAAACCTAAGCTCCCAGCCGCTCATTTGTACCAAGCGTGGTATTTTAAAGACCCCCCCCCTGAACAGATCACGTAGTATGGGTCATAGCTATTAATGACCTTTCTGAGATGTTTCTGATTTGGTTTCATTCTGAGTTGGCACGGAACCAACCCGGGCACGTCTGACACGTAACCAAAAGCAGCGAACCACTTGGAATGACCTGTGGCAGGGGTGTTGATTATTCAATTAATGGTTCTCGGGGTGACGGTACTCACACCCGCCTCATAAATTAAAAATAATATCCATAAAATATCTTCGTAATTTTGTTTGGTACGAGAATGCTTCTCACATATAATAACGTAACCTTCCTGGTATCAAGTTTATGATCAAATTATACATTAATTCACATGCGCTTTGATCACGTAACAGATAGATGGTTGTACCTGTCTACAAGTAATGCTTTTTACATCTACCTCTTAATTTTCACTTTCGCCTTGGCACACAGTTATTTTCAACGCTCTTACAATATTTCATAATCACAAACTATTGATATGATATCAAAATATATAAATATCCCCTCCCCCTTGACCACGGAGGCCATAAGAAATAAATAAAATAACAAATATTCACCTCTGTACTTGTAAAAACTGCTCTATCATTTTTGTTGGCAGAAATTTTGTCTAGAAAGTTAAGTCATAATTATTGCTTAAGAAATGACAGCAAACAATAAACTGGTACTAAAGTAATAAGTCTTCGTAATGAATTTGTTACCAAAATTAAAAGGCATGACTTTATTAATTAAGCTACCTTACTGGGCATTGTTTCTTTGAATGATACAAATGAGCAACTTGCACCCGTTTTTATTTACGTAGAATTTTTTTTGTGAATTAATTTTTGCACTGGGATTACGGAGTATCATTTTTTTAGTAATTGTTTTTCAATTATTTATTTACATTAGCTCCACACATGGGATGCTGCTTGGAGGGTATTTTTAAGGAGTGGAAGGAGAGGTTGTTCAGGGAAGGAAAAGGGTATGAGGGGTGGATAGGAATATAGAGGTTGGTGTGTCCAGGAATGATGGACGTATGCCGTAATCCATCTCTTCCACTGCGGTGCAAGGTGATGCACTGCGTACAAGGGTCGAAAGAGTTGTGCTGGAAAGGTTAAGAGGTCTTCCTAAACCAGTCTATTCTGATCTCAGAGGAGAATCCACTGCCAAGACTCAGACAAACCTCACCCCATGAATAAGGCACCCCCGCTAAGTCACCAAACATGGCGAACCACTTGGTGACCTATGGCATGGGCGTTAAATATCCAAAAAATGTTTCCCGCCTCCCAAATTGAAAATCAAAAATAATTAAAACAAATTCTTCTTTTATCTCATGACATGTATTTTTGAAAATAACATAATTTGCCTATTCTTTATTTTTGGTATTTTCATACATAACATAATTTGGTCGGCTTTTAATATTTAACGTATTCATAACAATGTATTCATAATAATAATATATGAAAATGAAATTAACTCTTTTTATCTTCCGCGTGCTGCTTGCCGCGAACTTCTCCTTAACCCCTCTGCAACGTAAGCAGATATAAGCGTTAAAAATAGGACAGCAGTCAAGTGCAATAAGCGTGTTTACACGTCAGCGCGTGTGTTTCCATAGAAATAGTTCTAACTCCGTTATTGTTTTAGTTACATCCCTAAAACAAAAAGTAAAAGGTCGATAGTAGATCAAGCTGCACATCCCTATCAAGTTGTCTATGGAAATACATAACAGGAATCAGCTGTTAGTCGTGTAGTTGACAAAAATATTTACTGCGCAAATTTGCTACCGGCAGCTCCACCGCGCTCCACATTTTAAATTTTTATTAAATGTTTTTATATGAAATGATAAAAAGGGACATGACAAAAGTGTTTATTACACATATATACAATAGAATATGTATTGTTAACATAATCTGTGATTTTAGTACCGTTTTCACATAAAAACATCACGTGAGTCATTTTTTACCTATTTTTAATGTTTGCGTTCTAAATTTTAATATTATAATAATTTGAAAGCCTATTTTGTAACCTTTCTAAAACAGTTTTTACTATTCAGCTACGTTCAGAAATGTTTCATTTATAGAGCTTTAATTGTGAAGCGGTAATAACAAAAAGTTTTCGTAAAATGTTATTTTGTTAAAGATACCAAAAGCGAATATTCTCGAAAATTCGGAGGGGTTAATATAGCTTTTATATGTACGTAAATCTACGTTTAAAATTAATAACACGATGTTCAGTATTTTGACAGTTCACTTCTGACACCTGATGTTAAAAATTACAGTTGTTGAACAAGAGAGTAAATTTTAAAATATTTGGCTGTTTAAAAGTCAATAAGCTAAACTTTTCTTTTTATTCGTCTCGTGCCCTGTCCGTTCAATGGATGTTGGCATCATGTTGGCTATGCGAACTTTGTTTGCTGTGGCCCGGAACAGCTCTACAGTAGACTGGCTAAACCACTGTCTCAGGTTTTTCAGCCATTTATTTATTTATTTATTTATTTATTTATTAATTTTCGGACAACAGTCCATTAAAAACATAATAATAACACGAATACAAAATAAAAAAAACAGAGATGACAGTGAAGGGAGAGCACATAAAAATTAATAGCAATGACAATATAAAATATAAAAAGTACATATAGAGACTGTCACATAAATAATTATGTGACTAATGCAGTTCTTGCTTAGGTGGTTATTTTGTCTATGGTGTTTTTTTTGGACACTGGTAATTTTTGGAAAAGAGAGAGTGCCTTTTTGTTTATGGTCACTTCCTCCCGATCAACTTGGGCAGTTGCGTCGGAAATTGGTCACTCACCTTCCTGGTGTTTAAATTTACGTTAATCATGTGAATCTGAGTTGATTTTGACTTAAAAAGGCGCGGGGTGTTTTTTCGTAACACGAGAAGTTCGTGTACGTTTTTATTTTTAGTGGTTGATATGCAAATCCCACTTTTTTCGATGTTGGTAGTTGGCCATTTTGTGGTAATATTTTTGGACACGTAATTGTAAAGTGATTTGGTCCTTGTGTTGGCTGCAATAGTGTGCCATCATGGCCCCGCGTAGCGAAGTCACGGATTGCTGACGGTTTTTTCCGAAATCCGTAAGTCTTGGAGACTGGTTGGGCCACGTGCCTTTTGAATGGAGTTTGTTGAGATGGCCCGAGGCTGGATACGCTCCTTGGAGGTGTAGCGGCCTTCTTCCAAATAGAAGGAAGACCTTGGCTCTCTGGATTCCGCGCCGTCCCCGGTTAATGAGCTGGAATTGTCTTCTCTCCACTAAGCAACGTCGCGGACGTCATCCGTCGTGATTTCTTTTAGTTAGCTTAGCGTGTCCATTAGAAGTCCATCGGGTATGTTTATGTTTTGTATTCTTATATTTCCTTGGTATAAATTTAATGCTAACCTTTCATTGGTATGAAATTTAAAAGTTTGTTTTTTGTTGGCTACAATATAGTTTTATAAAATTCATCTTCTTTTTATTTGACTGAAAACCCTACCTACATGACAGTTAACTACTTGGCCCACTATCCTGAGCCCTGGTCTCTGCTCTGCCGCAAGGTTACCTTTTAATGCAAACATGATACGTTTCAGTGGCGCTTCCAACGTGTAAAATCAGTTATTTTCGGTGCCCGAAACGTACTTTTCTGTCATGTGGGGTGGATTCTCAGTTCTTTTGCTGATAATTTTAGTGAAATCAGAGATGAATCGGTGTGTGTGCATTTATTTGGTTTTATATCTAACATTAACCGTTCTGCAGAGATTCTGTGTGTCATTCTGAAAATACACCTCATTGTGTTATGTTCTTTTTTCTGTTGAATATTATTGTTTGTTTACCTTTTCGTAAGGCATGTAATTATAATGACACCAACTTTAAGTGTTGCCATTAAGATAATGTTAAACACAAAATTCATTCATAATATCTCTAGAGGTGATAACCGAAATATTGTTGGGAACATTTTTTCTGTTTACTGGCAATTCTGTTTTAACTGTCAGCTGTCTATTTTTCATCTATGTTATGCTTTATCGGAGCCGAGCTGTCAATTCTTGTTAACATTTGTCAGGTTATGTGCATTGTTTACTTACAAAGCCGCGGTAATTCATTATTAAATACATTATTTTTGTTTTTTAAACATAGGACGACTTGTGACAGACATTTATCATAAATAATTGTTTATTATAAGCTTGCGGTTACTAAATATTGGGAGAATATAGTAACGACACTATTCTTGTTCGCATTTGTGTCCGTTTATACCTTCATACATATAAAGGGAGTTCGTGGAACGTATGTTATAAAAATAATTATTATTTTAAAAATATTTACTGCATTCTAAGGTGGTTTTAAATAAATTATAAATGGCTTTGTCGTTATTGAAAATCAATGACTATTTTTCGAGTTCATACGTACAGGGTGTTTGGTAATTGACGTGTTACAAATAAATAATTAATTATAACAGTTTGGTTAATCCTATTATTACATTTATTTTCATATAATTATTTGAGAATAATAATTTAATTATAAATTAAATTAAAATTTTTATTTATTCTTTAAAAATGGCGATTTCCGATATTAATGGGGTAACCAAGGAAGAAATGATAAAATTGTTAACGGATCGTAACATCGTTCCGGAAGCTACATTATCAAGTATGCGCGAACAGGCTCGCTCTTTTAATAAAAGTTTGAAAGAGGGGAGTGCTTCCAATATGAATATAGGTGATGATAGTACAGGAAGTGGTTCCAATATGAATATAGGTAACGATAATACAGTTAGTTTAGAAAAGACTACAACCGTAATTAATAATTATTACCAATCGTCTTCTCCTCCAACTTCTTCTTCGTCCGTCCATTCTTGGGGTTTAAAATTTTCTGGGTCCTCGGATGTCAGGGATTTCATTTTACGCATAGAAGAATTATCCAGATGCCGGAAGGTGGAGTTGTCCTCAGTTGTTACCTCTTTCCCTGACCTCCTGGAGGGAAGAGCTCTTTCCTGGTATAGAACTATTTTTGATGATTCTTTGTCTTGGTCAACCTTGAAGAAGCTCCTCATTTCTCGTTTTGACGTTTGTACCAATCAAACAGAAGCTTTAAAAGCTTTGTTTGCTATGAAGCAAAAGTTTAATCAACCTATAGTGGAATATGTTGAAGATGTTCAGTTAGCAAACTTAAGATTGGATGTTCCACTCTCTGAAGAACAATTGGTGGACTTAGTCTGTGACAGTCTTCAATCTAAATACGCCTTAGCCATTGCTTATTTCTCGGAAAAGAATCTTTCAGCCTTAGTAAGTGTGTGCAGTAAATTTGATAAGCTTTCAGTAGACAAACCCGCACCACACTTTAATTCTTCTTCGCGAGTTACTTTTCCTAAAACCTCGTATCCTCATCGGAGCCCGCAACCGTCGCACCAGCCACAAGCTCAAGGCTCGCACTCTCCCCGTGTTACTTATAATCAAGCTTCCTTTTCTCCACGAGCGTCTTCTTCTAGTTCTGCTTTCAATAGTAAGAAAACTTTTAATTGTTTCTATTGTAAGGAACAAGGTCATACGAAACAATTTTGTCAAAAATGGAAAAGGGACTCTCTTAAGCATAATGTCGCGAATAAATCTGATTCAAAAAACTAACCGACGATCTTTTGCGTTCTGTGCACAAGGATGACAGAAGATCGTCGTCAGTTACTAGTAATATATCTAAGTTTACCACGCACAACATGGACGCATGTGTGCCGTTAGCTGATTGTGGACGAGATGTTAGACCACATGTTAATATTAAAATTAAGGATTTGGTTTTTTCAGGACTTTTAGACAGTGGAGCATCTGTCAGTTGTTTCGGGGGTTCTGTTTATAATTTTTTCATAAGTTTAGGGTATAAGTTAAATAAGTTAGATTCCTACGTTACCACCGCGGATGGCAAGCGTCAGGATATAATTGGTACTATGCGAGTACTAGTATTGTATAATAATATTAAAAAATATATTAAGTTTTTCGTTATTCCGTCTCTGTCCTCTTCCATTGTTTTGGGAGTAGACTTTTGGAAGCAATTCGACGTGGCCCCTCAGTTGTTTCCAAAAGTTGACAGCAATGTTAATTTTGGGAAGGTTGTCGGTGAGGTTCGCAAATTAACATCAGCTTCCTTGCTGTCCCCCCAAGACAATCTCAAATTAAATTCGGTTATAGTTAAGTTTAAGTCAATTTCTTTCGAAGAACGTGGTTTAGGTAAAACCCATTTAGTACGTCATAAAATAAATACAACAGGGGATCCTATTAAACAGCGTTACTATCCTTTATCTCAAACTCGCCAGAAACAATTAGAAGCACAATTAAAAGAAATGTTGGATTTAGGTGTTGTCCGCCGTTCCCGTTCAGCTTGGTCAAACCCAGTTTTGATTGTTCCTAAGAAGGATGGTTCTGTCAGGTTTTGTTTGGACTCGAGGCGCTTGAACAGCGTCACATTGGCAGATTCCTACCCCCTCCCTTACATTTCACGTATTTTAGATAAACTAAGGGGTGCTCGTTTTATTTCATCGATAGATTTGAGCAAATCATTTTGGCAGATTCCCTTAGATAAGGAATCCTGTCCTAAAACGGCTTTCGTTGTACCAGGCCATGGTCTGTTTGAATTTGTGAGGATGCCGTTCGGTCTTAAGAATGCTCCTAGCGAATTGCAGCGTCTTGTGGATGCTCTTTTTGGTCCTGAGTTCGACGAGAACGTCTTTTGTTATCTCGATGATTTGATTGTTATTTCGGAAGATTTTGAGTCACATTTGAAGATTTTGAATAAAATTTATGAACGATTAAGAGATGCGGGTCTAACAGTTAACCTCAAAAAATGCGAGTTTTGTAAAGAAGAGTTAAAATATCTAGGTTATATCGTAGACGCGAAGGGTCTTCGTACAGACCCCGTTAAATTAGAATGTATTCGTACTTACCCTACCCCTAAGAATTCGAAGCAAATTAAAGCTTTTATAGGTCTTTGCGGTTATTATAGGCGTTTTATCAAAGATTTCTCTACTATTGCAGCCCCGTTGACAAAACTCACTGGTTCTAGAATGGGAATAAGTAATTTTTCTTGGACTCCAGAAGCGGAAGACGCGTTTAAAAAATTAAAAAAAGCCCTAACTTCTGCTCCCGTTATTAGTTGCCCTGATTTTTCGTTGCCCTTTACTATCCACTCGGACGCGAGCAACGTTGGGATCGGCGGCGTGCTTACTCAGGTGTTTGACGGGGAAGAACATCCTGTTTCTTTTTTCTCTAGGTGCTTAAATGTTCACGAACGAAATTACGGCGTTACGGAGCGCGAACTCCTTGCGGTATTAGAATCAGTCAATCATTTCAGGCCTTACGTAGAAGGAGTTCATTTCACAGTAGTGACGGATCACTCCAGTTTGCAGTGGTTGGTTTCGTTGTCCAATCCAACTGGTAGGCTTGCACGTTGGTCTACGCGTCTTTCCCAATATTCTTTTGATGTGGTGCACAGAAAGGGTAAATTAAATACTGTTCCAGATGTTCTTTCTCGTAAAGACGATTTTACTGTTGCTGCCATAGATTCTTCGCCTACAACTTCGGATAGTTGGTATAATAATTTGTTTTCCAATTGTATGAATAATCCCCAACGTTTCAATAACTTCCAAATTAAAGATAATTGTTTATTTCGACATTCTAAATCTCGTTTCGCTTTGCAAGAGGATACAGCCTGGAAGCTGGTTGTGCCTTTTGAAGACCGCAACGCTATTCTAAGTAAAGAACACGAATCTATTAACTCTTGCCACCCCGGTGTATTCAGAACGTATAAGAAAGTTCAACTCCGTTACTTTTGGCCGGGTATGTATAATGACGTCAAAAAGTTTGTTAATAAGTGTAAAACGTGCAAGGCACATAAAATAAATACATCTGCGCCGGCTGGTATTTCTACGAATCCAAAAATAGTCAACAGACCGATGCAAATGTTGTCTATCGACCTTATTGGACCTCTTCCACGTAGTTACGCGGGTTTTATGTACATTTTATCGGTTGTTGACGTTTTTTCCAAATATACATGGATTTTTCCACTCAGAAATGCTACTACTAAAAGCATTGTAAAAAATGTTGAACAATTTATTTTTCTAGTCCACGGTGTTCCACAAACCCTGGTGTGTGATAATGGTAAACAATTTGTTTCAAAAGAGTTCAAACAATTGTTGGCTGATTATAATGTTCCAATGCCTTTTTATAACGCCTATTACACCCCGCAAAATAATGTAGTTGAGCGGTATAACCAAACTATCGGGACTGCCTTGTCTATCTTGACCGAGTCTGACCATCGTAATTGGTCCAGATTTCTGCCTCAGATTCAGTCAGCCTTGAATAATACTGTTAATTTTGCAACAGGTTTCACGCCTTTTTTCCTTATGCACGGCAGGGAACAAATTGTTGACGGCAATTTACACAAAATTAATGTTTCTTCTAGTGTCGTGGACGAACCTTTGGATCAGTCTAGAGCTGAATTTGCAAAAAAGTTGGAAGACTTAGTTCCTATTTACGAACAAGTTTCAAATGCATTAATACAGGCCTTTAAAAAGAATGCCCAACATTATAATTTACGCCGTAAATCCGTGGTTTATAATGTAGGTGATGTCATTTGGAGGAAGAATTTTGTTCAATCCAGTGGTCCGGATTACTTTTCCCATAAGTTGGCACCTAGATTCGTTCGTAATGTTATAAAAAATAGAGTCTCGGATTTAGTGTACACATTGGCAGATATGCAAGGTAGAACTGTAGGTAATTTTCACGTGAAAGATATTGTTCGGATAGATTAGTTTTTTTCTTTAAGGAGGCCAATGTTGTAGTGTGCAGGCCTACCAACCCTTCACATTATTACATTTGTTTCTTTTGTGATTGTTCTGGTCTCATGATTTGGAGTTTGGTACCTCCAAATCTTGTGCTCAGTACAGACACTTAATTCTAGTTCATTGACGATAAACCGTTTATTTACCCTCGGTAAACTGGAATGTGATCCTTGTGGTCACTGGCGCCCAAATTTTGTTAGTTAAGTCTTTCTTTCCTCTGTTAATATGCTTTTCTGTTAATAATAACATGCACTAGTTTCGAGTTTTTTTTTTGTATTATTAAACGTATGATTATTTTGGTAATAATATACTTGTTCACATGAGTACACACACACTGATTTCATACCTTGTTCCGTCTGTTTAACGGATTTAGTTGTAATGCTATTATTTTTAAGTTTATGCCCTTCTTTCTTTAGTCCACTGGAGGCTCTTTTATTGCCCATTGCCCATGGAACCTCCAGAGAACTTGAGAAGGAATATTTTGGAATTTTGTGTTTCAGAGACTTGAGCACCTTTCTGATGCACAAAAGTTCTATTAGTTTTATTATTGATATTTTGTATTTCATAAGTTTAAGTATGGTATAGCTTTCCTAAAAGTTCTTTATATAAACCTTAGTTCATAAGAAAGTTGTTTTGTCTCTAACAAAGTTAGTACTGCTTCGGCGTGCTTAACTAATAATTAATTCCTTTGGAATTATCGCTTTGCCTCTAATACAGGAAAGTGTGTTCTGTATAGTTTTTTAAGTCTAAGTCTGTTCTGTATAGTTTTAACTCTAAATAATATAAACATTAATATCTTACTGTTAGTATCATTATTAAACTTTAAATTAAGTATTACTAGTGTCATTCATTAAAATTTTGAATTGATCACTCCTCGAATAGTGTCAACTCACTGAAAGCCATAGTTGATCACACATTTTGTTTTGTTTGTACAAGAAATGCTGACTTTTGTGCACACGTAGAGTGTTTTTTTAAGGGATGCCAGCTTGGGTATTACCGTGGTCTCATTTTTTTTACAAACAATGTCACTCTTTTGAGTTTTTGATGCAGGTTGTTTAATGGATTTTTGGATATCCTAAGCTGCGAGCTTAACTTTATGTTTTGCTGTTAAGTACCAATTGACTTTTGTCATGATCTGATAGATAGGTATTGTGTTATGTAAATCCTAATCTGACCACCTTGATTGGCAGGTATTTATTGTTTTATAAAACCTGACCTGATTTGATTTTTGAAAATTGGATAATTTAAATATTATTCTAGTTTGACGACCTTTTTACATATAGGTATTTCTTCGGAATTGTAAATCCTGGTTCAATAATGACAGTTAGATGATCCAATGTAAGATCCCTACTCTGCCCACGTCTGATAGACAGTTTGTATACTGATTCTATATTACTTATAACACAGAAAAGTATTTTCTTGTGTCCTAGTTTTGCCAACATTGAACTCCATTGTTCTGATTGAAAAATGTATAATTATATAGATATTTTCTTAATTTAGGCTTCTTTAATTTTAAGTATTTGTTTATTTTTAAGTTTTATCTTAAGAATGTTAAACCGGATGGACTTAGTAAGATAGGTTATTTTTTTTTGCTATTCAAATATAGCGTAAATTCAGTGCGAGTGAGGGCTGTTTAACCCTAAAGAGTGAAGCCAAATTGGCCTTTATTTCCTGTATAAGGAAAAGTGATCAAATTTTTTTTCTTTTCTACAATTTATTTGGTTGTGTTTTTTCTTAAATTAAGTATTGTTGAGTATTTTATAAGTATAAATCTTGTTAAATTGACACGAAAACAACAGGTCTTCTTTTTTAAGTAAATTCAAAACTTTGTTTAATTTAGTAGATGTTGGTTGACTCCTTGTTTTCGTGCCTTTCTTTTCTTATTTGTTCTTTATTATTAAGAAATTTTGTTTTTTAAGAAATTTAGTTCTAAGTTGTTATTTTAATTACTAATTAATGTTTTTGTTATCATTTTTCTAGATACCTGATGGACTCATAGTTTAGTTAGTTTGTGGACTTAGTTTTTCATGTTTGAGGGCAAACATTTTCGTGGGAAGGGGGGAATTGTCACATAAATAATTATGTGACTAATGCAGTTCTTGCTTAGGTGGTTATTTTGTCTATGGTGTTTTTTTTGGACACTGGTAATTTTTGGAAAAGAGAGAGTGCCTTTTTGTTTATGGTCACTTCCTCCCGATCAACTTGGGCAGTTGCGTCGGAAATTGGTCACTCACCTTCCTGGTGTTTAAATTTACGTTAATCATGTGAATCTGAGTTGATTTTGACTTAAAAAGGCGCGGGGTGTTTTTTCGTAACACGAGAAGTTCGTGTACGTTTTTATTTTTAGTGGTTGATATGCAAATCCCACTTTTTTCGATGTTGGTAGTTGGCCATTTTGTGGTAATATTTTTGGACACGTAATTGTAAAGTGATTTGGTCCTTGTGTTGGCTGCAATAGTGTGCCATCATGGCCCCGCGTAGCGAAGTCACGGATTGCTGACGGTTTTTTCCGAAATCCGTAAGTCTTGGAGACTGGTTGGGCCACGTGCCTTTTGAATGGAGTTTGTTGAGATGGCCCGAGGCTGGATACGCTCCTTGGAGGTGTAGCGGCCTTCTTCCAAATAGAAGGAAGACCTTGGCTCTCTGGATTCCGCGCCGTCCCCGGTTAATGAGCTGGAATTGTCTTCTCTCCACTAAGCAACGTCGCGGACGTCATCCGTCGTGATTTCTTTTAGTTAGCTTAGCGTGTCCATTAGAAGTCCATCGGGTATGTTTATGTTTTGTATTCTTATATTTCCTTGGTATAAATTTAATGCTAACCTTTCATTGGTATGAAATTTAAAAGTTTGTTTTTTGTTGGCTACAATATAGTTTTATAAAATTCATCTTCTTTTTATTTGACTGAAAACCCTACCTACATGACAGTTAACTACTTGGCCCACTATCCTGAGCCCTGGTCTCTGCTCTGCCGCAAGGTTACCTTTTAATGCAAACAAGACACGTTTCAAGACACTACAAGTCAAAGCATGAAGAAGCATTTAAATATTGCGTAACGACTGCCGAAATTCATTTAGTTTTACACCAAAAAAATCAATGCTTTGACTTGCGTTGACAAGTCTCGACATTCTGGATAAGGGAGAATGGTATCCGTAATTAGTAGAATGTTGATTGAGGAACAGCAATTCATTATTTCGAAGCCTACGGAAAGGGATGTTAAACTGGATGAGTTGTAACAATGCAGGTGTATCTGTAATACTGTTGATAATTTTAAATATGCAAATTAGATCAGAGTCCTTTCTACGTTTTTCTAAAGAAGGCATGTTTAAAATGTGTTCAATTTCATCATATGAGTACTTGCCTCTTTCAAGACCCAACCTCCAAGCAATTCCTCTTAGGAAACGATGTTGTACGGATTCGATGTGACAAATGTGGACAGCGTAGAAAGGAGACCAAATGACACTAGCATATTCAAGGTGAGGGCGAACCAGCGAACAGTAAAGAGTTTTAAGTGTACTTATATGTTTGAAGTCAGAGGTAATTCTATGAATGAAGCCGAGTAGTTTAAGTGATTTATTTACGATATTATTTATGTGATCACGGAAAGAAAGTTTGCAGTCTAGAGTGACCCCAAGGTCCTTGATAGATGTGACAGTAGATAGACAAACACTATTTAGTTTATAATCAAACTGAATAGGTTTTTTGGTTCTATAAAAGGACAAAATTTTGCATTTATCAACATTAAGTTCCATGCAGTTAATTTTGCCATGTGGTTCTCCTTCCAGGGCCCCGTCTTCCGGCAATCTTTCCCTGCATTATGCGATGCAAGGTCTCATAACTTTTCTGTTTGACAACAAATGCTTCGATTTTGTAGTTGTCATAAAAGGTTACACATACATGGTGTTTGTAAGGGACGTACTTGATTTATTAACCAGTGATTCCTGATATTATTTCGTGTAAAAAATGTAAACGAAATTATGGTTTCCGGTAACTTATTTTGGTGAATTTTTTCTTCATTTGTTTCTTCAAATCCTAACAAAATAAAATTCTTCTACATGCCATCACCGACACGACCGAGCTACTGTCCACCAACTGTAATCTACTGATTTTGTTATTGTTAAGAATAGTTAGTGACATCTATGAGATAAATATTGTAATTAATTCCATTTGGTTAATTATTCTTAGTTTATTAGAAAAGTGTGCATATTAGAGACCTCTGTGGGAATTTTATAGAAGCTAGTGTTATCAGCCAACAAATTTAGGGCACGTGACGTCAGTGGATATTTGCTACTTGTATTGTTATTATTGTATTTTAAAACAGTCTGAAAGACGGTATTTTTATAGTTTTTAGTAGTATAAAAAGGGCTACACTCAAGAAATTTGTTCTCTTCCATTAACCCTTACCTAGAGTATAGACGCCGTACCGCTTGAGGCGGGGTCTGGGCTGAATTTAGTTCTAAAAGTGTTGATTTCATTATTGCTCAAAAAGTGTTTGTAAATAAAACGACTCTTCAATAAAAAAGTGTTTTACAAATAAAAAGTCCACCACCCTTGATGAGATTGAAGTGAACCTAACAGTTATGTTTACAACTTTAAAAAAATACCAAAAAGTCACCGGAGACAAAAAATATCATTAAATTTTATTCCAAGTAATGTCAGCAATTACCGGTTAAAGTAAGTCTGAAGTAAGTAAATTACTGAAAGACCTGGACAGTCTCACTAAACCGATTTTTTTAATGAAATAATTAAAAACACTTTGTTTTTACCACGATAATCTTTATTTAAAAGTCAACATGTTTCAAGAACGATGTTCTCTTCATCAGGACATTATATGTACTAAAACTATACGATCAAATATAGAAAGACAAGCTTTGTTTAAGATAGGGTTATTCACAAAATTAATTTGATTGTTAATAATATTTAAATTTCTATAGGAATTAGGAATAATGTCAATAGAAATGTAAATATTATTAACAATCAAATTAATTTATTGTGAATAACCCTATCTTTAACATATTTCCACTGTAATTTTTTGTCTTTGTTTTTCTAAGTACCCCCCTTTCCACCTCTCCCCCTCCCCTTTGTTGATCTTCTAAGCACCTCCCCTTTCCACTTCTCCCCACCCCCACTACTTCCATTTCTATCCACGCTTGTCTTTCTATATTTGATCATTTAGTTTTAGTACATATAATGTCCTGATGAAGAGAACGTCGTTCTTGAAACATGTTGACTTTTAAATAAAGTTTATCGTGGTAAAAACAAAGTGTTTTTAATTAGATAAGTTTTAAGATTTTCACGGCCAAAAGCATTTTCGTTATTTGTTTTTGGGGTGTTATGCCGTGTTGCGCTACCTCCTTCTTTAGCCAACGTTTCGGACATCGTTGCAGTGTCCAGATGTGAGACATCTACCGGATCTGCCGGATCTGCCCTGATGATGGACACTGCAACGATGTCCGAAACGTTGGCTAAAGAAGGAGGTAGCGCAACACGGCATAACACCCCAAAAACAAATAACGAAAATGTTTTTAATTATGTCATTAATAAAATGGTGCCACAAGGTGAATTTGCAAAATTTGAAGAAGTGATTTTCTTTTAATTTTAAATCACCATGAATCTGGCTCATTGTATTGTAAATCGTTTCGCACAGTCAAGTCGGGAGGACTTGACTGGGCAAAAAGTTTTATATATAATTTTATGGCATGTTACTTGTAAAATTTCGAGTTTTGAATTTGTTATTAATGGTATTTTTATTGCGCTGTTTTTATTATATTAGAAAGTTATTTGAACATTGCCTGTCTTAAGATTTTCACAATACAAAGAAAGGAATTAGAGAAAGACATAATTAGTTTGGATGGCCTCCGTGGTCGAGGGGTAAGACTCTCGACTAGCAATTCGAAGGCCGAGGGTTTAAAACCCGGCGGGCGCAAGTAAAATTTATTTTGTTGATTTCTGTTATTTCATCTTTCTGTTATTTCATCTTTCTGTTATTTAATCTTTCTGTTATTTCATCTTTCTGTTATTTAATCTTTCTGTTATTTCATCTTACGATAGATGGGAAGGCTGATAGAGATATTGAAAGAAGTGTGAATGCCGGTACTTCCATTAATGGTGGACTGAATGCCGTTGGCACTAATAAAAACCTGTTAAAAGAAGCGAAGCTAGCAGTCCACAATAGAGTCCTGGTACGTACCCTGATGTATGGCAGTGAGGCATAGAACTGGCAGAGGAAGGATGAAAATAAACTGAACGCTGTTGAAATGAGATCCCTGAGACGTATGTGTGGTAAAACAATGTATAATCGTGTGAGAAATGTGGATAGCCGCAAAGAATGTAAGGCTGATGTAAGCACAAGGAGTAAGATTAAGAAAGGGGCCCTCAGATGGTTTGGGAATGTAGAGCGAATGAACGAAGAAAGTAGTGTAAGAAGAATATACGACGCGAATGTGAATTGTAGAAGAAGTTGGGGACGCCCAAGGAAGACATGGCACGATCAAGTGAATCAGATACTTGAGTCGGGCCATGTCAAAAGTCAGAATAATAGAAGAGAATGTATGAGACGATGTATGAATGTGAGTGAGACAAAGAGTGTGTGCCAAGACCGAGTTGTTTGGCGGTCCGTCCTCTCGCCTACCCCTGCGGGGAAACGGTGTGATGGTTAGTTAGTTAGTTAGTTCTGTAATAGTAATAAGTAAATATTTTATACAAAACATATTATAAAATATAACCTAAGAAAGAATCGTGTCTCCCTTATCAGGCACGAGAGCTCCTATTTTCTGATAAGGTATACATGACCAATTATGATCTTTAATTTAATATTTTGTAAAATATATATGTATTAATAAAACTAATATCTTTATATTAGAATAAAAAAAATCGCATAGTTTGTTAACATTTCAAGTCTTCAGGTTTTCTTCATCCTGATGATCACTTTGTATGTCTTATTCGAGTATTGATAACCTCCATTCAAAGCTCTGGAAAAACTGTCACTCTGATTTGGATTCCTGGACATGTTGGCATAGTGGGTAACGATATTGCTGATTCCTTGGCAAAACAAGGAGCGTCTAACCCTACCGTTACCCTCGTAAACCATATTCCCCTGTCTGATATTTTTTCCATCATCAAAGATAGATCCCGCAATGTTTGGACAGAGTATTGGAACATTGCTAGTCAATCCAAGGGTGCCCGCTACGCCTCAATACAAAGGACTATCCCATCAAAACCGTGGTTTCAAAAATTCCCCCATTTTTCCAAAAAAGAAATTTCCTTACTTATTCGTATGAGAATCGGACATTGTTCCGTTCCTTCTCACCTTTATAAAATTCATGTGCTTGACTCCCCAGATTGTACGTTCTGTGGTCTAGATGTGGGAACTTTAGATCACATATTTTTTGATTGTCCCTCTCTAAATAAATATCCTCTCTTCTATCAAGCGTTATCAAAAATTGCCTCTCCTCCATTCAACATCTCATCTCTTCTAAGTCTGAACTCTACTCCAATCTTCCATAAAATTCTGAAATTTGCACATTTAAATAAAATTAATATATAAATTCTCCTTTCCTTTCTCTGTAATTATAAATGATGGCCTAGAACACCCTTGAAGGGTGAAAGCCAGAAATAATTGAAAAAAAAAAAAAAAAAGTCTTCAGGTTTCGTGCTTACCCAACCGATGCAGTTATTTGTATGGAAGTTAGAAGATCCAAGAATAATTTGTTTGAAGGACATTTAATTATAATTCTCTCAGTATATAATTGAACGTCCATATATTATAGTAACCAAATAACATTGTACGCTAACTGATGGATAAATAAATAATACACATAAATTAATAACTGTTGTGCAATAACAATGCAGTTTCCGTGGAATATGTAGGTAAATGCATTAGTTTAAATTAATTATCTTCATTGAATAATGTTATTAAGGTTAAACGGAACTTACGTTATAAAATACGCATTTAATATGGTTATATACCTGCCTGTGCAACCCGCTAACACGGACTCAGATAATCAAATATTTAGGCATTTACATTGACAACTATTTTAGATGGACAGAACAAATAAATAAAACAGCGGGTAAAGTAAGGAAACTTGTATATTTTTTTAAGAACATTCGAAACATAATGCCAGTGAAGACTTTAAAAACTATATACTGCGCATTAGGACAATCAATTATCACCCACGGTATGATTGGTTGGGGTGGTGCTGCGAAGACTAATATGGACCCTCTCGACAAAGCGCAAAAGGCCTTAATTAAAGTTATTACTAAAAAACCTTTTAGATTCTCGACAATACAGTTATTTAAAGACTTTGCTGTATTGAACATACACCAACTGTACATCAAAATTATATCTATACATTACCAAAAAGACAAACTAAACCATCATACTGCACAACACAATTACGACACAAGACATAGACATCAACACATGACTCCGAAGACAAATACTACATTTGGACAAAGACATTATCACAATTTGGCTCCAAAATGTTTTAATTTAATTGAAAAAGATATAAAAGATATTCTAGTGACAAAAAATCTAAAACGCAAAATTCATACGTGGGTAGTAAACAAGGGTATTGCATACTGCGTGCAGATAACTTGATCAAACAACACACTCAACGCCTGTATTTTTTCTCTTTCCTCCTTAACTATTTTCATCTATTTATCTCATATCTTTTTTTCATTTCTTTATATTTTTTTCTTTTATTCCATTTATCTATTTAAATTAAAATTATATTTTTTATCTTCCAAGATTAAGATATCAAAATTAAATTAAATTCCTGCCACCTCAGAACAGGCTCAGCCTAGTGAGGTGGTATATACCAATTTTTTTTTATATATATGTATATGTAGGTATATTGTATATATTGTAATGTTATTCTTGGTTAATAAATAATTTAAAATATATGTATATATATATATATATATATATATATATATATATATATATATATATATATAATCTAAGCATTCGTTTTCTAGTATATTCCCTAAATAAAAAGAAAGTGTTTTCAAAATTTCGTATTCTCTACAATTTTTCGACATTTTGAGTAATGTCGTTTAATTTTTTAATTAACAACATTCACAGATGGTGCCAATTTAATTATTTTAGATTTTTTTTTGCAAGTTATGTTTAAAGGTGAATTAATTGTTTGCGCCCGTATATATTCCACGTGAATATGAATAAATAGTTTTGTCCCCAAACAAACTCAAATCTTTCAATAAACGCTAATAAATATTGGATTGAGTCACCAACACAAAAATGGATTTGTTAGTCTTTCTACTTTCTGTTAGTCTTTGGTGACTTAGCAGGTGTCATGATTCATGGGGGTCAGGTTTGCCGGATCTTGGCGACGAATGCGTCTGCTCAACACCTCTGATTGAGTGGTTATGATCCTTGCCTATGAATCCGGCGATCGGCGTACGCATAGGCGTATGGCTTAGGTACATTTTATTTGATTACCGTAGAGTTTCTCTGTAGTCCTCTATATGGATATTGTATTTTATTAGTACTGGCCAGTATCTCATTACTATTCTGTTTTGATTGAAAGACTTATAGTTCTTTGACTAAAGACTTATTTTCTTTCTTATTTTTTTTACCCGTCTGCTTGTTTAGGAATAAATACATCCCAAAACACGTAATCAATTTATACTTTCATAAGACCAAAAACGTCCCAGAGAGACCTTACATTTTAAAAGCTATATATCTCTCTTCCTCTCATGCAAACATTTGTATTTTTATTTTAATCAGAAAGAAAACGAAAGGGAACGAAATAATGCTTCTTATTGTCTTTGAAATATGTATCGTGCATAGATATTTTACAATCTCGATCCAAATTGACGGTTTCAGAATTTACGCGCGAAACCGGGGCTTCCGGATTGTGAGGTGCGAATATATTGAACCGAGCAGACGGGTTAAAGGTGCACACAAAAACTGATTCGGCTGATATCGTCAGATCTGCACAGGCGTTGCAAGCGGTATTCATTTTGACGTGAGAGTTTATAATTGTGTTGGTAGTTCGGGATGAACGTGTGTGTTAATTTCGATCTCTGTTGATAAATTGATTATTATTGATGTTTGTTTATTAGCTATTAACTGTCGCAGAATCACTTCAAACACTAGTCGATTTAAAAAGAGTTTTAATCGGTTTTTATTTTGTTTGGGACGAGAAAAAGTGCGTGTTTACTAAGATTATTATAGAAAGGCTTTGTACTGTCACTTTATTTCAAATTGTTATTTTTATCATTTTTTTAAGTAATTTGATAAGTAGATAGGATGTTTCACTATATTGATCAAAGGTAAAATACCGATATATCTTTTAGTTGTTTTCACAGGTTTTTAGCTACGTTTTTAAACAGTGACTGTTTATTCTTATTTCGTACTGTACAAATATGATTTAAGAGGACACAAATCCTTGTAACTTGGAAGCTAGGTTTTGTCAAGCGTGCTGTCGCAAAATTATGAATTTTTGTATCCGTGTTCGGCTATCTTTGACACATTGAATAATATTCAATAATAATTATTGTCTATGCTATATTCACTGAATAATAATAGACAATTCAAACAATGTTGGAACTGATCATAGATGATATTATAATTCAATACGATTACTTTTACCATCTTCTTAATAGGTATATCAAAGATATTGAAATATAAGTAGATGTGCTATCTGCAGTTTTTACTAGGTGGAACTGCGCTTCCGGGTGTCGCCGATATTGTTTACCAATTAACAAATAAACTAAATGAACGAATAATTAACGAATAAACCAAACGAACGTTAAACTAAATGAACGAATGCTTTCCGTATTCAAACTATATTGTTAACCAATACTAATAATGCACATGTTCAAAAAATCAACGAAATGAACAAATACTTTTTGTATGCAAACTACTCTAATTAGGGTGTAGTCCGGCGACAGTTGCGCGGACACCATAGCATATCTCTTTTGTATTTGAATATCTTTGAGGTATATAAAAATCAATGTTACGTTGTTTGTTCTTTATGGGCTCCTAAACCATTCATCCGATTGCGATGAAACTTTGGGGATTTGATAAGTCCGCGATGGTTTCTATGTATAATAGTGAGCTCTGGAATTATGAAATAATTTCCTATTCTATTCATTTCATTACAATGAAACTTTTGTGAATTGTTGAGCGCACGCCTGCGAAGGTGCTTATGTATACACTGATGAGCTCTGACGTTATGTAATTTGTACAAAAAATTTGCAATAAGTGGCGCGTGATTTGTTTGAAAAATGAGTGTATTTCAAATAGTTTAACGACAGGTCGGGAGGGAGGGAGGGAGAGGGATGGGAACCCGGGGAAGAGGAACGAAGAAGGGTGGGGGGTTTTTGCAATAAAGGGAGGGGGAAGGAGAGGAAACGCGGGGTGGAAGAAAAGGCGTGAAGGGGAGGCGGAAAGGTAACGGGAACGATTGGGAAAGGACACGCAGGGAGAAACAAATTATTTATTTATATGGAATTTATGAGGTGATTTTCTCACAAAAACGGCGCTCTAGAAATTATCCAATTAATATTATTATTGCAACGCATACTGAGAATTCGCTAGTAGTACCTATTATTATTATTTTTTTGGATGCGAGGTCTTCTGTTTTCACTGAACCACCAGTGTAAATATTTGCACGTTTATCAAAATTCCACACCTATCCGTATTTTCTACACACCTTATTATATTAAAATTTCTCCAAGGTTTCTACGGCATCACGATATTTGACTTATTTACTACTTTCTAAGCGACTAACATCAAAACGTTGTGTGCATACTACTTTTAAAATACATAATATTAAATACGTTTCAGTGACGGACACTAATTCTTGAATATATATTTATATAAATTTGAAATTTTAGTTACAACTGTCTTTTTTGCATTGGGTCCACTAAATGCATGTAAATCCTAATAGAGGTCTGTACGCAGTTGGTGTCTATCTAAACAGTCCAAAGAAGCAAAGCTAGCAGTCCACAAGGGAGTATTGGTACCATCCCTGATGAATTTCGGCAGTGAGGCATGGAACTGATAGAGGAAGAGTGAAAATAGACTGACTGAATGTGGTACATCCATTAATGATCATGTGAGAAATGTTGAGATCCGCAAAAAATGCAAGACTAAGTTAAGTCAGAATAATAACTTAAGAGTAAGTACAAGACGATGTATGAATGTGAATGAGACAAGGTGTGCCAAGACCGAGTTGTTTGACAGTCCGTCCTCTCTTAGGTTAATTAGTTAGTCATTTGGTTAACAAATGAAAGATTTGATTGAAAAGTGATGCCTAAGTCTTTATTTATTTAATTTTTAATTTTTAATTTTTTAACTTTATGAGTAAAACCTCAAATTGTAATATTTTAATATTTTTCGAGTCCCAGAGGTGTCAATATGTTTTTCTGATTCTTCTGTTTCCAGATTTTCGATTGAGTTTCGCTTATATTGTCTTCATTTATTTAAAACTTTATTTATTTATTTATTAATTTACGGACAACAGTCCATTAAAACATAAGAATAACACGAGTAAAAAAACAGAGATGACAGTGAAGGGAGAGCACATAAAAATTAATAGCAATGACAATATAAAATATAAAAAGTACATATAGAGACACTACAAGTCAAAGCATGAAGAAGCATTTAAATATTGTGTATCGACTGCCGAAAGTCATTTAGTTTTACACCAAAAAAATCAATGCTTTGACTTGCGTTGACAAGTCTCGACATTCTGGATAAGGGAGAATGGTATCCGTAATTAGTAGAATGTTGATTGAGGAACAGCAATTCATTATTTCGAAGCCTACGGGAAGGGATGTTAAACTGGATGAGTTGTAACAATGCAGGTGTATCAGTAATACTGTTGATAATTTTAAATATGCAAATTAGATCAGAGTCCTTTCTACGTTTTTCTAAAGAAGACATGTTTAAAATTTGTGTTAATGTCTCTAGTGCCTTGTTATTAGCAAAATATAAAGTATTGGTCAAATAACATATCACATGAATTAAATGAAAAATATTTGCCATGGCGGTGTTTTAAACTGCAAAATCTGGATTCACAATCCTTAGAAAATGCTATATTTTAATTTTTTATATAGTTTATTAGGGAAACAAACAGTTATACATATTTTATTAAAATAATTACATGTTATATGGTTGTATTAATCAAATTAAAAAATATATTCAAAACTATTTATTGCACAAAAGTACAATTACAAAATTCAGCGAAGTTTCCGCAAAAAAATCGTATTATGTACAGAAAAGCATAGATGATTAAAGACGACATAAAGTGGAGTTGGAAAAAAAAAGAAAAGAATTAAAAAAAACACAGTTTAAAGATTATAGGATGGATTATGTAAAAGTAACTTAATTTATTAAAATAAGACATTTGTACATCATAGGATACTGTTCACTGGGACGATTTAAAACTTTTTTCGACGATTACTCGAGATTTTTTGATGGTCATTTTAAATATTTTCAGTCCACATTAAAAAAATATATATCTTTGAATTTTAATATAGAGACAAACAAACTGATTATAGTAATATATAGCCAATGAATTCACCTATCCTTTGTCGATTATAACATTTTCGTAGGATTTATAAAAAATATATTATAAAATCGTAAACTTCTACTTAATTACTTACAAATAAGGGAAATTTTGCCAAAATTTGGCAGCAAAGCAATCCGAGGTATTTTAAATAGTGCCATCTGTTTCACGGTCAACCAATTTAGTTCCTTTAACATTTTGATTATTTTTGAGAATCTGTTTCGTCGAAGAATTATTCTCATTGCCCTGTTTTGGAGAATTTGTAACTTATTTTGTTATAGGAAGGGGAGAGGAAGAAAATGTAGGAAAAGAATAGGAGATGCTCCCGATACATTCCATACTCTCTTATTAATAATCGATCGTACGCGTTACTTCATAATAATAATATTTGGATGATTTATATAGCGCCGTTTTTGTGAAAAATCACCTCAAGGGCGCTGTACAAACTTATAACACATTTCTAAAATCTAAAAAACTACAAGCTAGGCAAACAATTATAAACAACTTATGGCTAAAAATTGCAAACATCGGTTCATTGATCACCGATACGAAAATATGTGTACAATATTTTGACCAATGAACGCGATGCTGCCTAAAATTTAATGAAAACAGAACCATACTTCTTACCTGGGAGGTCGCTTGAAATTAACACTGTATATTGTCCATTTAAAGAAATTTAGATAGAGTTCGCACGCAGAGGACGTTATTGTCGACATTTCTTTAGGTTATTTTTTTTTTTACAGTGAATACCGCTCAAGAATCTCAACTGCTCCCGTCTGGAGCCAGTGAGACTATGGCATCCCCAAATGGGGTATGTTGTGAGGCTGAAGGTAGTGGGGAGGGGAAGGAGGTGGGGAAGAGGAAGGTTTGGAAGTACCTGGCTATTCAGATCTGGTCACCAAACACGGCTAAAGCCATTTTCAAGCAACGTTTCAATTCTGAATGGTGGTCTTACACCAGGGCGATACTGATAGTATCTTCCACTCTGGAACATGCCGCAAATATACTATATATTATTTTAAATGAATTAATTGTGAAATAACACAAATTAATCAAATAAAATTTATTTGCGCATGCCGGGTTCGAACCCGCGACCTCCGGATTGTGAGTCAAGAGTCTTACCCACTGGACTACGGAGGTCGTCAAATATCGACATAAAATGTCAATGCTGTGAAATTTTGTGTTATAATGTGCACACACACGAAGAGTTCTACTCCAATGGTATTTATTATAATCGGATTCCAGTATACAATTTGTTATAAGTTATAACATTCTCACATTAACATTTACAACATTTATTCTTCACTTCCGGAAGTGTGAATATTTAATTATTTCTCCGCTGACAGACAGTCGTTAGGTTGATATGTGTCGGGAATTGCGCGCGGAAGTAACGGAAAGAATTTCTCCTCTAGACGTTCTTATCTTTGCAATGTACTCAACATTCACGGAAAATAATAAAATGTGTTATATAATTCAAAATATCTTGTTTATATATGGGTTATCGTATCCCATAACTTTGTCAAAACTAAAATATCACACGGATGGCATTTCTAAGGTGTCACTTACACTATAAAATACAATCATATTTTAATGAAAACGGTCACTTAAATGGAATGAAAACAATAATGTTGGGCGTACTGTACAGGGCCCGCAGATACTTTAAAAGTACACAACTGCTAACCCTGTACAAATCGCAAGTGCGCCCCACGGTTGAATTTGGCAGCCACCTCTGGTCTGGAGCTCCAAAATACCTGAAAAATACCCTCGACTCTGTGCAGAAACGGGCGGTCCGTTTGATAGATTCTCCCATCTTAACAGACGGATTGCAATCTTTAGAGCACAGGCGTCGGGTGGGAATGCTATCCTTGTTCTACCGGAATTACAATGGAAGATGCTCCGAGGAACTAGCATCATTGATCCCTTCGGCACCGGTGCATAGTCGGGAAACACGCCAAACGCGTGCCCAACATTTGTACACAGTTGACATTTGTCACATGAGAACGGGTCGTTTCTTCGACTCGTTCTTGTGTTCAACAGCTCGGCTGTGGAATGATTTGCCGGCCTCTGTGTTTCCTCCTTCCTACAACATGGGTCTCTTCAAGACCAATGTTCATTCCTTCCTCTCCTCAAAAAGACCCTCCACACAGCATCCCAGATGACATAGGCCCCGAGGGAAATTATTTTCCTCAGGGCCTCCTGTGTGGAGTTAATGTAAAAAAAAAAAAAATGTTGTGATCAAAACGGTTTCTTTCATATTTATTTCATAATTATTTGATAGTCACTTTAATATTGCATAAGAAAGATTCGCTCAAATGTAATCGCTTATAAATCATTGTTTTGTTTCATTTTTTATTTTTTACACATATTTAAAAAAAAAAACCTAAGGACATATATTTTTTTAAATTTTATCTGTTGTTGAAAATGGTATGAACTAATGATATAATGAATGAGAACATTTTGTCTGATCTCTTAACACTGTGTTATTAATTCATATATTTTTATCACTTATTATTTTCTTTGTTTATCATTTTATTTTTAAATTTTATTATTTTGCTTTTACTTAACTGTTTTGCATGACTGATATTTGCGTGTGTTATTTTTATTAAATTGTGAAATTATTAACCCCGATACAGGCGAACCCTAGTGGGGTTAATAATTACATGCTAAAAATATATGTATATAAATTGTGAAGAAGCAATAAATAAATAAATAAATAAATATATGCAGGTTGTTCGGGGTTGAGGTGCATAAGCTGCGGATTCTACACGATTTAGGAGCAAAAACAATTTTTTTGGGATATTTTCCATACAAACAATTCAACTTTTTTTACCTGAAAACTACCAAAAAGGTATTATTATTAATTTTTTATTTTTTAAAATTAGCTCCACATAGGAGGCCCTGAGGAAAGTAATTCTCCTCGGGCCTGCGTCATCTTTGGGGATGCTGTATGTAGGGTCTTTTTAGGAAAGGAAGGAGTGGAAGTTCTGGGAAGGAAAGTGGGTAGGAATCTGGGTTGCACTGAAAGTGTGTTCAGGAGTGACGGACTGTGGTGCAAAGTGCAAACCGCGGTGTAAAGTGATGTTCTGAGAAAGTACCTACGGTATAACCTTATTAAAAATAAACATATTTTCTCATAATTTAAGACATAGTTTTACTAGATAAAAGAACAATCTTTCGAAATCAATTTATATTTTTTTGTTGAAAAGAGTCAATAGGGTTAGAATTTTATTTAAAAATGTCATATTTCCGGTAGTATCTGGTTAGTCCCTCTTAATGGGCGATTTCGCGATAGTATGAAAAAACGGGAAGTGTCCGATGTGTCATCTTGTATAACACATATTATTTATGGATGTCATAAACTTAATGCAATTACCATAACGTAATGGCTGTTTGCGATGGCCAGTTATGCGTAACACGCTGCGATTGTTATGTTTATTAATACATAACTAGCGGTAAAAAATCCCACCGCGAGTTTTTGCTGCAAGGCACTGTGGGCGGCTATTGGTTCGGATGCGCCCAGTTTAAGTGTTGGTGATAATAATCTAAATTCGATAGATACTGGCATAATCACGCTATATCCTTCTTTTTGAACATTAGCTCCATAAAGGAGGCCCCGAAAAAAAAAATTCCCTCAGGGACTATGTCATCTTAGGGGATGCTGTGTGGAGGGTCTTTTTGGAACGCCTCCAAAATCTAAAAAATGTTTTTGAGAGGTGATGAAATTTGCTTTAAATTTTTGAATTCAAAATATACATTTAATTTTTAAAATATAAATTTTTTTAACTCAAGCATCAGAAAGTTGTAAAAATGGATCACCTTACGTTTTTTCTATCTTAATTTACTGATAACGAAAAAAAAACACACATATTTAATTAGGCTAACGTATTCACCTTTTTATCGTTCATCGTAAAATGAATTAATAAAAAATCCCGAAATTTCACTTTTTTTTCTAATTTTTCTAATTGAGTAAACGTGCGTTTACAAACACGCGATATACATAATAATTTTGTAGAACAGCAATCATGAAGTAAAATACTATGGAAGCTGTTAAAATTATATAGAACCCAGGCAGAAGAATAATTATTATCATTTTTAATCGTTTTATATTTCATCATTTTTACAGGGTATATATTTATGGCGATATAATATAATAGTAATCATTAACTCAACAATGGTTGCCAATGTTGAATCTATTTGATGACTTATATTTAATATTTTAAAACACAATTAAATAAAGATATCTAGTTCCTACATGTAACCTAGTTTATTTTTTGTGTTTAGAAATATAAAATATAGGCCATTAATTATAAGAATCATATTTTTGAATGTAGCTATTACTTTGTGGTTATCTATTATAGAAAAATGAAACAATACAACTTTGTATAAACCACTTATATAATGTCCAAATCCGACCGGTTTCGGAACAAACGTTCCTTCGTCAGGGAAAGCTTATACTAAAATACTAAAGATAAAGACCATAAATTGACTAATTCCGGAATATATGAACTCAAATGCAATGATTGTCCCTCATTTTATATTGGAAAAACAACTCGTAATTTTGAAATCAGAATCAAAGAACATTTAAGGTGTCTTAATAATAATAATTTTTTCTGAGTTCGCTAACCATATCATTGAAAATAACCATAGTTTTGAAAAAAAACACAGGGATAAATATTCTTCATATTAATCATAAAGGAAAACGTTTAGATAACTTAGAAGCTTTGGAAATTAAAAAATTCCTTAAAAATAATGAATCTATTACCAACAAACAAAAAATATTGTCATATAGCCCAATCATGGATTTGTTCCCCTACCCACCCACTCTACACTAATATCTACCCACCCAATCTACATTATTAACTAACAACGGCTCCACCCTCTACCATAATAAAACATTGTTCGAAACTGTCAAATTAGTATAAGCTTTCCCTGACGAAGGAACGTTTGTTCCGAAACCGGTCGGATTTGCACATTATATAAGTGGTTTATACAAAGTTGTATTGTTTCATTTTTCTATAAAAATCATCCTTAGGAAACCACACGACATCCCTACTATAGATTTATTTCGGGAATTTAATGTACCATCTATCACAGAATTGTATAAGATAAACGCCTTATGTCAAATTTATAAAGAATATTTTATTAAAAAAATTCACCTCTCAGATAGCAAAAGCAATAGATTTAAAACTAATGGCTTAATAGCCATACCTATGCTTAGAAAGACCACAGCTCAGCACCACTATTTGTATTTAGGTGTCAGTTGGTAAAATATATTATCGTCCAAAATCAAAACTAGTATAACAGAAACACTGAAATATGAATTATTCAAAAAAACAAATTAAGTCCTTGAAATTGGATAATGATATATTGTACCCTTAATATAATATACCCTTAGGGTGGGTTTCTTCATTTACCGAGAATGCTAAATGCAATGCTAATTGTAAAAATAAACGATCGAAATTTAAAAATTTCTATGCATTTGACCGTTTACTTTTACAATTAGCATTGCATTTAGCATTCTCGGTAAATGAAGAAACCCACCATTAATGTAATTTACCCTCACTTAAACCGTAATTTTTAATATTAAAAAATATGTATTTAATAAAATGAAGACAATATAAGCGAAACTCAATCGAAGATCTGGAAACAGAATAATCAGAAAAAGATATTGACATCTCTGGGACTCATTTAATTAAATATTACAATTTGAGGTCTTACTCATAAAGTTAAAATAAAAATAAATAAAAGATATGTATTGTTATTATTGTCCTTATATGTATAACTATTTTTTTTCTAAATTGTGTACCTATCTAAGATATTTATTTCATAAGTTCATCGATTTTAACGCACCACATTTAAATGTCCGGGTTAAATTTTCCCCACGGGAAAAACTAAACCCTTCCACACACTTCCCCAAATGATCATTTAGTCAAACCACGCTATGCAATTGCACTATATAAGTATTATAAATACAAAACAATACAAGAACAACATGTCAACCTACCAGAGACCAAATGGGAAAATAATTCACCGAATCCAGATATTTTCATATCAGAGGGTTCGGCTCTGTGGAATTCCTAATTAAACCTATAAATCCCACTGATCTCTCAATATAAATATTTAAAAAATCTTTTGTAATCCTACATGTATTTAAAATGACTGATTTTTGCATTTTTATATATAAATTCTTTGACAAATCTAATATGCCTAAATTTTGAAATTAAGTTGTTAAATTAAATTGCTTACACATTTCATTAGAACATTATTATTATTTTTTGCATGTAAATTTACTCCTCCCATAAACACGAGCTCCTAGAGCTCAACTTATGGAGTAGTAGAATAAAATTATTTTATAACCTTGCATAGATAATCAATTATAATGTAACAATTATTATAAGCAATAATTATCAGCCTGAAACACTCATCCACATTGAAAAATCTTCCGAGAAAAGATACATGACGCCAACGGGACTTGAAACCGTGCCCTTCTGATTGCCGGTCAGCTGCTCTCCCAATTGAGCTATGGCGGCTTATCTTATACCCGCCAAATGATTCAATATATACTAGTGGTTCATTCAGCAATTACTGCTTATTATATATTTTCCACCTGAAAACATGTTTTCAGGATTTTGGATTTTCAGGAGGATGTTTTGTGGATGAGTGTTTCAGGCTGATAATGATTGCTTATAATAATTATTAACCGCTTGTGCTATGCATAAAAATCTTGTCTTAAACGGTAGTTTAACAATTAAAAATAATAATTAATCATAATGTATAAACAAAATTCATGAAATAAAAAAATAGAGAACTTTGGCAACTATTTGTGATTTAATGATAATAATTATTTTTTAAATTGCCATACATATCTTGTTAAAAAGATGAAATATAAAAATGACATATTTATGGGCGTAGATTTAAAATACAAACTAATGATTTACGCTGGGACATAAATTTGTTGTAAATAAATAAAAATTTCGACCCGATAAACTCCTTTTTTACGGTGTTTTCTTTTTGTTTTTTGTATTAAACATATTTTCATTCAAATGCATCTAGGAAAAATGTACTTGTCTAATAATAATACCAACGCATAAGTACAAAAATTGATACTTTATATAAATTCGTTTGATATTCATACCAACGTATTTAAGGGTATTTTGGAAGTCGATTTTACGTTTGAAATTGGTAAATAATGCACAAAAAAATATAATTTTATCATGTGTCGGGTCAGGTTTGATCCTGAAATCGGGACAGCCTGACATGACCAAATCCAGCAATTACCGGCCAATATCCTTAGCAACTATAATTGCAAGACTATTTGAAAGGGTAATTCTAAATGAAATAGAAGGTAAACTCACTTCTAAAGACAACCAGATGGGTTTTAAGTATAGATTATCCACTAATATGGCAATATACTCTGCAAAGCAAATAATAGAATTTTACAGAAAACGAAAATCTTCTGTTTACGGATGTTTCTTAGATCTAAGTAAAGCGTTCGACAGGGTATGTCATAAAACCTTATGGGAGAAATTGAAAGCTAGGAATATACCTATCATGTATATCAACATACTATTCCGATGGCACTCCCAGCAGGAAAACGTTGTACGGTGGGCAAGTACATACTCCCAACCGATATACTTGCGATCAGGAGTAAGGCAAGGAGGGTGTATGTCCCCAATCCTGTTCAATGTATACATGGACAAATTATCAAATCGCCTGGACACCAGAGCTGGCTGTCGTATCAATAATCTGTGCCAAAATCACATTAGCTATGCGGACGACATGATTCTCCTAGCTCCGTCGATCAAGGGGTTGAGAATATTACTAAAAATCTGTGAGGAATACGCAAATAATCACAACATGATGTACAACCCCAAGAAAACGGAGCTAATTGCATTCTACCATGGAAAAAAATCCCGAGAAGATGCTCCCCGTACAACTTAACGAGGAAACAATAAGCACATCCACGAATGTAAAATACTTGGGGCACATCATCACTGAAGACCTCTCGGATGATGGTGATATTGAACGACAGAGGAGAAGTATCAGTGTTTTGTCAAATATGATTGCCCGAAGATTCTTCCGATGCAGTAATAATGTTAAAAAAACATTATTTAATGCATTCTGCACTAGTCTGTATACGTGTGAAACATGGTGCCAATACCGAGTAAGCTCAATGGAACGTCTCCGGATCCAATATAATGATGCGTGCAGAATCATATTTGGATTCGGAAGGTATAGCAGCGCTTCAACAATGTTCACAGAATTAGGACTCCATGGATTCGCCAGTCTGATGAGACACCGGGTCACTGGAGCCAGGATGCGACAACACGTTGGTGACCGCAGCCTTCCAGCACCAAGCTCCACTCCTGAGTGAGCGATGGGCCCGAGCGCACTTAAGATCACGCCCTGCATAATAATTTAATATTTGCTTTTGTTATTATTAATTCTTATTACTATTATTTTTATTTTCTATTTACATTCTTATTTCTTTACTGTGTAAATATATAAATATGTATAACTATATGGGACGTGTGGGATTGCACTATCCTCCCCACATCCTGGGATAAAGATTATTATTATTATTATCAACTGCCGGGTCACCGTATGATCGAAACATGTACAAAAGTTGGCCCATAAACTGATTGAATGTCAAGTTTACACATCATAAAGAATGAAGAAAGAAAAACTCTCAATGGAGACAGCTCTCGGAGCATATTTAGCCGTGTGTAGAGATATGTCTGTCAGGTTCACCGCAGTCTCTACTTTCACCGGTCATCGTCCCTCTGCCGCTAGAGTTATGCGTTGTTTATTACAGACAGGTTTTATCTTGTCTTGTCACTGCCCGTCAATATACACACATGTACAACATATCAATGTGTTATGTACATTGTACAGGGGGAGACACAATTTTTTTCCTATTTTTTATTTATAAAACTTCTTTACGCACGCTCGACTTGGGGGGTAACTGGTGAATGCGTTACGAAAAGTGTGATGCGAACGGTAATCGATGCTAACGGTGATCGATGCGAATGGTGAACGGGCCAGCCGAACAGTCGGGCCTTTACGCACGCTTGAAGTTGAGAGGGATATATAAGTTAGTGAAGATATAAAGAGAGAGAGTTACGTTTCGTATATTACTGTCACCAAGTCACCCCAAGGTCGTAGATCACCCCAATTTCGTAGGTCACCCCAAGGTCGTAGGTCACCCCAAGGTCGTAAGTCACCCCAGGATCATAGGTCACCCCACGGTCGTAGGTCACCCCAGGATCATAGGTCACCCCATGGTCATATGTCACCCCAATGTCATATGTCACCCCAATGTCATATGTTCTTTTATAAGTTAGTGAAGTTTTACTTGAGTCGTGTGGTCTAAAGCACACTCGTTTTTTTAAATTTTATTAAACACACCGACCCCTAAGCTTGTTTACACGACAATACAACAATAGCAGTCAAGTACAATAAGGTTGTTTTCAAGCTAACGCTTGTATTCCTACAGAAATCGTTATAACTCCGTTTTTGCTCTAGTAACTACCCCAAAACAAAACGGAAAATATCTATTACAAAGCACGCTACACATCTCTGTTCAACGCTGTCCTTAGATAATGTATAAATACTTTTTTTGCAGAAACAGTTTTCACCCTCCAAATCGAATACGCGCCGTTAGGCAGTGTTAATTTTTTATTTAATATTTTTGTATGAAATGATAAAAAACGGAGGTGAAAAAATTGTTTATTATACATTTGTACGATAAAATAAGTGTTTTATTTTACATAATCAGTGATTTTAGTACCGTTTCGTTTTTACAATTTTTTTATGTTTGCATTCTAAATTTTAATATTTAAAAATGTAAATATTTATTTGTTATAATGCAATTTGAAAGCTTATTTTATATGCTTTCAAAAAAAGTTTTTAGTATTCAGCTACGTTCACAAATATTTAATTTATTGAGCTTTAATTGCAAAGCGGAAAAAACACATTTTTTTATAAATCTGACAGTTCGTTTAAGACAAAAAATTTGCCCAAAGGCGATAGACCGGAGTGGTGTCACTCACAGTGGTGGAGAAAATACAGAAACTATTTTTTGCGAATTTACTAAACAGCTGATAAAAACATAGACAAATATTTTTAGTTATAAATAGGGAAAAAAGTATATACATAAGAATATAATTTTACAAATAGAGAGATGAGAGAAATGCGCAAAACCCTTATAAAAGTTTACAAATTATTTTTGAAAAAATTTAGAGGGCAAGATAAAAATATACCGTGTATGGATAAAAACAATTATGTTATATAGAAATTTAAATAAAATTCAAGTTCTTAAAAATATAAACAAAGTTTATAAAAAAAGGTTTTTTTTTTAACTATATGAGTAAAATCTCAAATTATAATATTTAACTAAATGAAGACAATATTAGAGAAACTCTATCGAAAATGTGGAGACTCGGTCACTTTTAACTTTATAATACTTCGACTAAGAACTACCAACATTATCTTCATTTTCTTAACGCACATATAATTGGTTGCTATCCTTATATATGATTGCAAGATTCAACCCGAACTAAATGCCATCTAGATAGTGTCTGGATAAATTTTTATCCATTTTATTTTTATTTTTAATATGCGACATCTATTGACTTTCTGCAAGTCTAGGATGAATATATTTTTTTTATGAGTAAAATCTCACATTATAATATTTAACTAAATGAAGACAATATTAGCGAAACTCTATCGAAAATGTGTAGACAGAAAAAACAGAAAAAAATATTTCTTAGGTCCTGGGTTCGAGTCCCAGTGGAGCCAATATCTTTTTCTGATTTTTCTGTCTCCACATTTTCGATTGAGTTTCGCTAATATTGTCTTCATTTAGTTAAAAAAAAAAAGTTAAGTGAAAGAACTCTTTTGTACTAATCTCTGTTTTTCCGCTTTTTGTTTTAAAGTTTTTTCATTATTATTTTTTATTTATTTTTTCTTTTTTTCATTTTCTCTGTTCTTTATTTCTCATAAATTTTATTTAACATTTTTTTTTCAATATATATAGGTAGGTTTTTCCAGCCGAATGTTAAAAGGCGATCGATATTGCCCACCCTGTATCTAACATATTCAATCAACATTATTTTTACACTTGTAGAAGTGTACCGCATTCGATGGTCGTACTATTATTTTCCAATTTCGGCATTTCGACGTCTCTGAGAGAATGGCAAATATGAGTTATAATGAGAAGGGAGATGTTGATTGCTTGGCCTTCGCGGCTTTTCAAAGCACATCTTATTTACAATCAATGTGTTGTGATAAAAGAGAAAATAAAGAAATGATATTGATGTTGAATGATTCATAACGCACATAGAAGTTAAATCATATATTTTTAACAATTATTATAAGCAATAATTATCAGCCTGAAACACTCATCCACATTGAAAAATCTTTCGAGAAAAGATACATGACGCCAACGGGACACGAACCCGTGCCCTTCTGATTGCCGGTCAGCTGCTCTCCCAATTGAGCTATGGCGGCTTATCTTATACCCGCCAAATGATTCAATCAAAGATATTCAAATACAGAAGAGATATGCTATGGTGTCCGCGCAACCGTCACCGGACTACGCGCTAATTAGCGTAGTTTTCATACAAAAAGAATTTGTTCATTTCGTTGGTTTTTGAAAATGTGCATTAATATTGGTTAACAATATATTTTGAATAAGGAAAGAATTCGTTCATTTAGTTTAACGTTTGTTCGGTTTATTCGTTAATTATTTGTTCTGTTAGTTTATTTGTTAATTGGTAAACAATATCGGCGACACCCGGAAGCGCAGACCCACATAGTAAAAACAGCAGATAGCACATCTACCTTATATTTCAATATCTTTGGATTCAATATTTACTATTGTTTCATTCAACAATTACTGCTTATTATATTTTTTCCACCTGAAAACAACCAACTTTATTTTTGCGAGAGAGACACTGTTAGTGTTAAATCCTTCGCTAGATGGCGTCCCGTTGGCGTCATGTATCTTTTCTCGGAAGATGTTTCAATGTGGATGAGTGTTTCAGGCTGATAATTATTGCTTATAATAATTGTTACCCTTTGTGCTATGCATAAAAATCTTGTCTTAAAAACGTTAGTTTAATAATTAAAAATAATAAACATATATTTTTAGTTATTTATTGTAAACCCCTGGAGTCTCCGATAATGCAAAAATTCTTTCAAGATGAATGTGTGACCAAAGTTTCACGAATGCACGATTTATTGTCATTTATCAAACCTTGCTTTTGACCTGTATGTATGTATGATAGTTGATCTTCAGATATTTGCCTCCCCGGCATACTTCTAAGGGAACGTACCCATACTACATGACCGACTTTTTGTAATTTTTAGCCAAAAACCTAAGCAACCCGCCGCTCATTTGTACCAAGCGTGGTATTTTGAAGACCCCCCCCCCCCTCCCTGAACAGGTCACATAGTATGGGTACGTTCCCTAACAATCAACATTGAGGATCTACAACTTTTGCTGAATCAAGTAGTGAAGACTTGTGAGAATTTTGGGCTAGAACTGAGTATAAATAAAACAAAATACATGCTCATAAGCAAAAATAACGCATTGCATGAAAATCATTATATTGCTGGAACGAAACTAGAGAAGGTACAGAGTATTATATACTCGGGCTGCAATGTAAATGATAGATGGGATCCTTTGGTTGAAATCAAATGCCGCATTGAGCAAGCTCGTGCAATCTTTATCCGCATGAAAATGTGCAGTCAACATGTGCAGTCAAATGATCTCAACCTTGGATTACGAATGCGAAAGGTCAGAAACTACGTGTTTTCGATATTATTTTATGGAATGGAAGCATGGAGGCGTACTGAAGAACTAATTAGGCGACTGAAGTATTCGAGATGTGGATCTACAGAAGAATACTTAAAATTATCTGGATGGACAGGGTTACGAATTAAGATGTTATGGTTCGGATGAATAAAGAAAAATAAGTAATTAAAACTATAAAAATCTGAAAACTTTAATATCTTGGACATGTCATGAGACATCCAGAGAAGTATGAGATCCTGCATCTCATAATGCAGGGAAAGATTGCCGGAAGACAGGGCCCTGGAAGACGGAGAATCTCATGGCAGTGGAGGTAATCCACCTCTTACCCGCCCTGATATAAGTAACTGATGGTTACTCCTTCAAGGCTCTCGCAAGATTCTAATTTTTTTTGTTAAACGAAGCTACATTTATTTATTTTGAACGAATCTAGACCTCCAGTGTCCTTGCATACGTTGTTAGTAAGCAGTATGCAAGTGCTTAACAGATATCTTAATCTCATGGCAGAAAAACCTGAGACAGTGGTTTGGCCAGCCTACTGTAGAGCTGTTCCGGGCCGCAGTAAACAAAGTTTGCTTAGCCAACATGATAGCCAACGTCCGTTGAACGGACAGGGCACAAGAAGAAGAAGGCGTACTTATATTCAATATGCAGTTGGTTTAGGGAAAATATGGTACACTACTTACACAAAACATTATTGAATGTCCCCAAAGCGGTGTACAAAGAAGATGTACCGCCGAATAACATAAATGATCGAATAAAACATGTACATCAAGATAAAAACTACTTGTCTAAATGCTATAAATATCATCAATAAGTATAAAAAATCGACACTGTAATTTGTTTGATTTTCATACCAACTTATTATTAGAGGTATTTTTAATCAAATATCTTCTTCTTTCTAATAAATAAAAATGAATCGCCAAAAAGTATGTACGCGCGTTAACTTCCGAACGACTGCACCAAATTGGAAAATTAATTTTTTTTGTGTTCATTATTGTCAGGGCAAGGTTTGTATAAAACTACTGGTGAGCTCTGGCATTATGAAATTTGTATTAAAAATTGCAATAGGTGGGACGCGAGCCGTTTGAAAATTGAATGTACTGGGACTGAATGTATGGAATACGGGAGGGGAATTCGGGTAGGGAGTCCGCGGGAGCGGGAGGAGAGGAACAAGAGAGGGAGGAAGGGAAATTTGGAGGGGGGAGGGGAACTCAGGAGGGGGGTTCACGGGACGGGGGAAGGGGGGAGTGGAGTGGGGAGAGGGAAGGTGGAGGATCCGGAGAGGGAAACGGAAAGAATGGGAAGAATTTGTTTATTAAATGGCATAGCAACGCATGCCGGGTACCTCTCTCTCTCTGGTTTCAATACTGGGATTGGTTTGCAGCAATTTCCTCTATTCGTCTCTTCCACTCTTCTCTGACTTGGGCGGCTCTTTTGAAGTCTGCATATGATGAGCAGCGCACGTCCACCAGCAGGTCCTCCCCAGGTACTCTCGGCGTGGGCGTCCCCTAGAGTTTGTCCCCTCGGTCATACCCTCCATTATGGCATGCAAGAGGCCTTCTTGTCGTATTACATGGCCGATCCATCTTGCACGCCTTTCGGACAAGGTTCTGAGCAGGTGCCTTCCTCCTTCGATTCTTTGGAGAACCTCCTCATTTGTAATGTGGTCTCTCCAGGAAATTCCTAATAGCCTTCTATCTATAGGACCACATCTCAAAAGCCTCTAGTCTCCGTTTATTTCTTTCGGATAGGTACCATGTTTCGCAGCCGTACATCAAGATACTCCATACATAGGTCTTGATGAGGAGTATTCTCAGTTTTAGGTCTATATTATACCTACCTACCTACCAGCTGGTATTTAAATAAATGAAGTCAATATTAGCGACACTATATCGAAAATAGAAAAATCAGAAAAAGATACGGTCTCATCTGGAGCTCGAATCCCGGACCTTTGCATTGCCGGGGCGCAAACTCTACCATCTGAGCTAATGTGACCCTTTCCGATTCGGTCACATTCCTTTTAACGAACTACCAACATTATCTTCATTTTCTTGACGCATATTTTTATTGGCTGCTATCTTTTTTATATATGATTACCAGATTCAAACCCGAACTAAATGCTATCTAGGTAGTGTCTTGGAATTTTTTTATATATTTTAATTTTTAATATGCGACATCTATTGACCATTCTGCAAGTCTGGGATGAATATTTATTTCTTAACTTAATGAGTAAAATAACCTAAAATTGTAATATTTAACAATTTTTTTTTACATGAGCTCCACACAGGAGGCCCTGAGGAAAATAATTTCTCTCAGGGCCTATGTCATCTTTGGGGATGCTGTGTGGAGGGTTTTTTTAAGGAAAGGAAAGAGAGGAGAGTTCTTGGAAGGAAAAGGATTTAAGGGGTGGGTAGGAATCTGGGGTTCAGTGTGTCCTGGTCATCCGCCTCCAAGACCTAGACAAACCTCACCCCATGAACCCGGGCACCCCTCCTAAATCACCAACCGTAGCGAACCACTTGGGGTGACCTATGGCAGAAGTGTTGGTTATCCAATAAAGGTTCCCCGGGCGGCGGTACCCGTTCCCGCCTCCCAAATTGTAAACTCGACTGAGACTCGAATCCAGGACCTTTGACTTGCCGGAGCGCAATTCCACCCTCTGAGCTAATGTGACCCTTTCCGATTCGGTCACATTTTTTTTACGAACTATGAACATTATCTTCATTTTCTTCGACGACCTCCGTAGTACAGTGGGTAAGACTCTTGACTCACAATCCGGAGGTCGCGGGTTCGAACCCGGCATGCGCAAATAAATTTTAATTGATTAATTTGTGTTATTTCACAATTAATTCATTTAAAATAATATATAGTATATTTGCGGCATGTTCCAGAGTGGAAGATACTATCAGTGTCGCCCTGGTGTAAGACCACCATTCAGAATTGAAACGTTGCTTGAAAATGGCTTTAGCCGTGTTTAGTGACCAGATCTGAATAGCCAGGTACTTCCCAACCTTCCTCAACCGGCTGCTATCTTTTTTATGTATGATTACCAGATTCAAAACCGAATTAAACGCTATTTAGGTAGTGTCTTGGATTTTTTTTATTAATTTTAATTTTTAATTAGCGACAACTATTGACTTTTCTGCAAGTCTAAAATGAATTTTTATTTTTAACTTAACGATTAAAACTTTAAATTGTAATAATTAATTAAATGAAGACAATATTAGCGAAACTGGAACCAAAATTGTCGGGGTCAACTGTTGGGTCACCGTACTATATGATAAGAACGGCGAAGAGAGAGTAAGCTACATAACAGAGATGTGTGGCGTTCTATTCTCTCTGCCTACCTCTACGGATAAATTAACTGTTAGATACACACATCTTTGATACCACAGAATTCACAATTCGCGACTAATACGAAAAAAACTTACATTTAAATACTCGTAAAAACATCAAATATATATATATATATATATTTTTTTTGTCATTATCCAAACAATTACTTGAACATTTATTACGAGATTACAGGCTGCTTACCTTTCTTATAAATTACATAAATTACCTGTTAACCAGACTAATTTCAACAATATCCCAACCTTCATCTTTTCATCTCATTAAATTTACAGCATTTTTACAACTGGTAATAACAAAAATTCATAATATAAAAGCGCACAGTGGGATAAAATGCCGATTTAAATTTTTTTATCTGAGATCGCACAGTGGGCTTAAACGTCAATTTATAAACTAATTGGTCAAAATCACAGCTGGTAGCAAAACCAGATTTAAAATGGACAATAATAAGAGAGTGATAGTGAAATAATTTAGAGTCGTAATAAAACTTATTTGTGTATCAGATCGTAAAAAATATTTTAAACTTTCGTTTGTCATTAATTTTTGATAAGAGGTTCGATAAAATTTGCATTTAAAAGAAGGTTGTTGTGATGGAGTCTGTATTGACGCGTAAATTAAAATTGATGATTTTTTATTAATAGAAAGGAGAAAGTAAAATGTTATGAAAATCTGACAGTATTAATAGCCTTGCGACTGTACAGTTGAAATTTAAGAACCTGATTTGGAATACATCTCTGACGCCATGCCTTATGCAATTTGCCGCTGACCCGGGAACCATTTATTGGATAACCAACAACAAAAAGGATCACCCCAAGTTTTATTTTTTATTTTTTTTTATTTAGTAACTATATAATATTTTTTACATTTTTATATGAAACAGATGTATATATAAAATATATTCGTAGTCCTCCTCACTAGGAGATCATGTGCTGAGGGGGACTATGCTTTGGATAAGTTTTTCAGCGACTTCTATGGTTTAACTTCATTGGATAAGGTTTTCCAGAAACTTCTATGATCTTTTAAGTATACTAGTAAGTTCATTTTCCGATAGATTCTTCAGCCAACATTTAATGTCCTTAATGTAGCTATTTTTTTATTTTATTTGTTTGATACTAAGTGGGAGTTTGTTATATAACTTTACTGCTAAAAATGCAGAACTTCTTTGACCAAATCAAGAGTTACACTTTGGTATATTAAGTATGTCTGTTTGTTTAGCTCTGAGTACTTTGGTGACTTAGCAGGGGTGCCCGAGTTCATGGGGTGAGGCCGATGTGTCTGCCCACCTGTTGCGTGGCGGGCCGGAGCGAGAGAGACTGGTCGAGGAGATAGCCAGAATCCCACAGTTTTTTTTTTTTTTTTACAGTGAATACCGCACAAGAATCTCAACTGCTCCCGTCTGGAGCCAGTGAGACTATGGCATCCCCAATTGGGGTATGTTGTGAGGCTGAAGGTAGTGGGAGAGGAAGGAGGTGGGGAAGAGGAAGGTTGGGAAGTACCTGGCTATTCAGATCTGGTCACTAAACACGGCTAAAGCCATTTTCAAGCAACGTTTCAATTCTGAATGGTGGTCTTACACCAGGGCGATACTGATAGTATCTTCCACTCTGGAACATGCCGCAAATATACTTTATATTATTTTAAATGAATTAATTGTTAAGTAACACAAATTAATCAAATAAAATTTATTTGCGCATGCCGGGTTCGAACCCGCGACCTCCGTATTGTGAGTCAAGAGTCTTACCCACTGGACTACGGAGGTCGTCAAGTTGGGTTCAGTTGGGTTCATACGCCCGTCACTCCTGGACATACTGACCCCCAGATTCCTACCCCACCACTCATAACTATTTCCATTACAGAACTTCTTTTTTTCCTTTCCTTAAAAATCACTACACACACACCATCCCCTAAGATGACATAGGCCCTGAGGGAAATTATTTTACTCAGGGCCTCATGTGTGGTGTTAGTGTAAGAAAAAAAAAGTTGTGTTTCCATTAAGAACTTTTTTTTAACATTAACTCCACACATCTTTGGGGATGCTGTGTGGATAATATTTTCAGGAAAGGAAGGAGAGGTAGTTCTGGGAAGGAAAAGGGTATTAGGGGTGGGTAGGAATCTGGGGTCTGTGGGTCCAGGAGTGACGTATGAATCCATCCCTCCACTGCAGTGCTAGGCTATGTTCCAAGTACGGCTAGAGTAGTCAAAGAGACTCACTCAACCATTCTCTCCCGATCTGGCCTGCCACGCAGCTGGTGGACAGACTTATCCGCCGCCAAACCTCACCCCATGAAGCCGGGCACACCTGCTAAGTCGCCAAACGTAGCGAACCACTTGGGGTGATGCCTTTTTGTTCTGCAAGTTAAAAAGCAATTCTTTTGATTTTAAGTACCGGGTGACTATCGTCTTCCTTGTGTAATGGTTCAATTTTCATCAACTTCCCGAACTTCCGAAATATATGAATTTTTGTACACGTGGTAAAAATAATTACACTAAGTATCTACAATAACAAAAAAAAAATAATATAAAAGTTTACTTTGCTTTATTAGTACGCGATTAGCGTGTTTTTTGTCCTTTTTAGACTTTTTTTTTTACCTGCTCACTCCCTCACTGTGCCATCTTAAAGCTCCCTAATTTTCTATGGATTTTTTACTGCGCCTCTAAAAGTTTCAAACGCCCACTGGGGGGCGTTATCTCCCACGTTGAGAACCAATGGCGTGCACCATGCGCGCGTTCAAAATCGACTTAGGATGTGTTCAAAAACCAACTCGGCCTTTTAAAATCAAATGCCAATCAATTAAGGGCGTACATACACAAAATATTTGAAAAAAAAGAAAAAGCAGGTTAATATAATTAATTATACAAGAAAAAAATACACATTTAAAAAAAAGAAAGCACAAAAAAATTTGCCGCGGGCCTCAGATCACGGATCTAAACCGTAGGTTCTCAACGTAGGCGATAACGCCCCCCTGTGGGCGTTTCAGACTTTCAGATCTAGAGAAACACATCCCACCCCATCGCATCCCATTTCGCCCCCCCCCCACCGTTGTGGTAAATATAATCGTGACAATAGCGGTTTTAAAGTCACGACGACAGATGGTAAGTAAAAGTCGTTGGGGGGCGCTAGAAAAACAAATATTGTCAAACTGGGCGGTGGGCAAAATAAGGTTGAGAACCTGTGGCCTAAACGGTGTCAGAAAGATAAAATATAATGCTTTGTATTCGAATTTAGAGGTTAACCACAAAAATTAAAATGTGCACCTCTATGAAACCAAAGTTTCCGACCGCAATTAGAGAAAAATTTCTGAAATTTCTTGAAAGTGAGATGAAAATAATGTTTTAAATACATTGGACCAATAAAATATGTAGGTATGTGTTTTTCTTTTTTTTTTCGTTATCAGTAATTTTAGTTCATATCTTTTTCAGCAAAGAAGTAAGGTGGGCCGGTTTTAAAACTTTTTAATGTTTGCATTAAAAATTTAAGTTGTAAAAAAATTATATGTTTATCTATGTAAAAAAATTCGAGTGCAGTTTACACGCGGTAGAAGCGAAACTTTACCAAAACAATCTCAATCAATACTTGAAAAGTGAGGTCATAATCAATGCGACCAATATACCGTTTGTACAAAAACTGAACGGAAAGAACGTTTTTTGTACGAAAACTGAATGTACCGGGACTTAATGAATGGAATGCGGGAGGGAAAGGGAACCCGGGAAGGGGGAGGGGAACTCGAGAGGGGGGGGGGGTTCGCGAGACTAGAGAAACGGGCGAGGGGAGTGGTGTGAGGGAAAGCTGAGTGGGAACGCGTGGGGGGACGCGGGAGAGGAAGGGGAGGCGGACGGGGAACAGGACGAATGGGAAAGGACACGCAGGGAGAAACAATTTTATTATTAATTGGCATAGAAACGCATACCGGGAACTCTCTATAATAATATAAATGGAGCGGCCGATCCGTGTGATTTTTTTAAACAGAGATAATTGGAGGACTGGGAATTGACATAGGCTACATGTTCCCCTTAATACCATGCGTGTGAAGCCGCAGGTAAAAGCTAGTTTCTAATAATAATCTCATTTATAATCGTATTTCATCACCTTTTAAAACCCTGGCCGGTCCACACGCTATGTTTTGCACAGCCTTTTGTCAGCGCAGTTCAACACGTTGCAGTTAAAACGTTGCGTGTGGATTGGAAAACTGCGCAGTTTTGAGCCCGGTGAAAAGACGGTACAGTTGCAGCGATAACTGAGCTTTGAAATCCATGACCTGTGCGGACAAGTCGGCGCATGTGGACGCTTGCTCCGTTTTGCGATTCGTTTTGATCCTCAGTTTTCCCTAATCACTCGACGATTGCTGACCTTCGGCAATGTTCTCGGGAGTTTCTAACCGATTTTATTGCACTTTACGACTATTACACTTTACGTGTCTATGTCCATTCTCAAGTAGTTCAGTCAATCATTAGGTTCATCACGTAATTCACGCAATAATCTAATATGGGAAAAGTCCCGCCTTTTTAATAGCCACTTACGCGACCACTTAAAACACCCAGTTCTTCTGAGATGTTCTAATTTTTTTTTAACAAGAGAGCATGAAAAATTGACCACAGGAGAACCTCCTCCATAACGATATCACACAAGACTGAGCGAAAAATACAAATATGACTGCACCGTCTGGACGCTCAAAATTGCAACGTTTTAAGACTGCGCAGACTTATTATGTTGTGCAAAACGTAGCGTATGGACCGGCCTTTACTCCAATTTCCATGGTGGACAAGGCTCCACCACTCCTCGTGGTTCTGGGCTGCGTGAAGAGACAAAAACACTCTAGTACCAGATGCCAGTGATACTTCGTCGCTCCAGCGCATTGGTGACTTTCCCCTGCTTCTTCTGCAACACTTTGCCAGTGACTATGAGTTTCTCCAAGTTAGAGTCCTCAGTTTGGCGAACAACGCACCGCGTTTTGACGGCCTCCCTGGTCGAGGGGTAAGGTTCTCAACACAGAATCCTAAGGTCGCGTGATTGAATCCCGACGTGAGCAAATAATTTTTATTTGATTAATTTTTGTTATTTCACAATTAATTAAAAATAATGTACAGTATATTTGCGGCACATTCCAGAGTGGAAAATGTTCTCAGCATGGCCCAGGTGTAAGACCACCATTCAGAATAGAAACGTTGTTTTTTTTTTTTTATTAGAAAGAAAAAAGTTATACAATATTACAGGAAATCAAATTAAAAAAAATATTACAGAAAAAAGAAAAGTCCCAATAAACGACTTTTAAGGAGTTTGTCAATGGGTGCTTTTACTTTGAAGTTTTAAAAAATAAAACTTATTATGTGGACTGTAAATCCATAGGCCGCTGGTTCAAATCCGGCTCGAAGGACCAAATGTTGCGGCAGGTAGCAAATGATCCCTCTCAAGATCGAGGGATCAAATGCTGCGTGGATGTTGTGGACTGTATACTGTATGCGGTTCTTATTTACCTATTTTATTATATTTTAATCGCACTTACCCAGACTGCTTCCCTCTTCGTTCCGTGTTCACTGGAAAGGTAGGTACGGTAGTTTGGGAGAAATTTTGGAAGGGAATGGCGATTGGGAATGAACGTTTGATCGCGAAATAATAAGCGAGAATGGATGACGAGTGGCGATGGTACTTGCGAATAGCTGCGATTTAAGAGTTCTGTTTGCGGTTTAAAAAACTGTAAAAGCGGTGCGGTTTTTAGGACTTGTGTCCTGTGCGGCGAGGTGAATTCAACTGAACTAATTATGGCAGAGGGCACACAATACGCATTGAAAGAACCACATGTAACAATAAAGGCGCGAACAATGCAGTTAGAAATTTTTTTGTGTTACTACAAAAATGTTAATACAAACTATTTCTTTCGGCGAGCCTATTTTTCAATATAATATTTGTTTTTACATTATTTTTACATTTTTTAATTTTAGCATGTAACATATTTAAGCATGTAGGTATCATGTAGTCCAGCGTTCTTTGTCCATATTTGTTTAGGTGCTTAGGTACGATTAGTCCTTCATTTAACGTAAATCGAGTATTGTTAGTATGGTCCAGTCTATTTATGTATATAGGGTTATTCATATGCTGAAAAATGATTTAATGCCACAGAATGCTCTCACTGAGATAATTTTGAGATTCTGGTAAAAGTACGGAACATTGTGCATTTGTTCGTATAAACTTTTATGAGCTAATAATTTAACTAATGAATTTTGGACTGATTGAACATGATTTACATTTGTCTTACAGGAAAGTCCCCAAGCTGTAATTCCGTACCTTATAATAAACTCAGCTAATGACAAATAAATTATTCGAAGTGTACATATTGGAACATAGAATTTAAGTTTAAATGGCTAGCCGTGTTGGGTGATCTGAATATCCATTAACATCCCCACCTTCCTCTTTCTCATCTCCTTTCCCTACCAACTTATCTTCAGCCTCACAACATACCCCAATTGGGGATACCGTAGTCTCATTGGCTCCAGACAGGAGCAGATGGGACTCTTGTGAGGTATTCGCATAATAGAAAATCTTATCTTAAAATAAATTGTAGAGAGCCTATTCTTGATATCTATCCGTTTTCTATAGCTGGCTCAACGGCCGTTGTTCCTTCCTTTCGATCGAACAATCTGAGTCTGCCATCAGCTGAGCGATTTGTATTTAAAAGGTAACGCTCGATTCTCGATGTTCCCAAATATTTTATCATTGAATATCTTAAGGCGCCGCTACACGAACTTCAACCGATTTCTTACATATCTCCCTTAAAGCTCTTAAAAAAATATATGTTATTCTTGAAGACAGTATCTAGACATTCCCCGCGCCGAAACGCAAATTATATAAAATTCCCTCGATAGAAAAAAATCGCAAAGCATGCTCCAAAAATTATTATACAGACGGTTGTTTCAGTTATTTTACAAGTTATATTTATGAAAAAAATCACAGTGTTTCATTCAATGCTGTTTAAGACTCTATTTTAAACATATTAAATATATATTGCGTGTTTTATTAAACATTTCCACAATTTTCGCATCGATTTTGTCGCTTTAAATACTAGCGTGCTTCTCTAACATTCGTAATTTCATATCTCTCCATCTTCTTCTTTTTGAGCCCGGTTGCGGCGCCTTAAGTAATCTCGCCCACTTTGGCCCCGCCCAAAATGGCATCAAAGTAAAAACTTTCGATGTTAAATTAATATTAAAGACTTAAATATTGTGTAAATTTGCACTTTATATTTTTTAAACAAATGTATAAAATATATTAAAAAATAAGAATCAGCTTGACCTTTGCCGTCAAGCGTCGGTACCACGTCACGTTAGCGCCACTCTGTTGACACTTTTTATAACTTTGCTCTGCTCAGTCGAACTTAGGCCATGTGTCCGGCTTCCTTAGATTAAGCGATGCTTGTATGTTGGAAAGAGCGTAGTTGTGCATTTGAGCAGTGTTGAACCTTAGTTTCGGCTCAGCAGTTGATTAGTAGGATTGGGAACAGCGGCCGTAATTGTCCATGTTTCCACACCATGTAGAAATATGAAGAAAAAATAAGGAAAATCAACGAGATGTAACGCATACGAGGAGAAAATATTTTGATTTTTTTTATCTCTGTTATCCTACAATTTTATTATTCCAACTAATCAAAGGTCAGTGGATGTATGGCATCATCATTTAGGGAAATTAATGAGGTGTTAGGAATTGAGGGAAGGGAAGGAGAAGAAGCTTGGGCTTACCAGGCTATTAAAATCTCGTCAAAGCCATGTCAAGCAGCATTTTAATTTGAAAAATAATTTTTCACCAGAACGATACTGAATGTGCGCATTTATAATTACCGTGACGATTCACGGTTAGGTACCGTGACGGAAAAAAGGCAGTAAACATACGTTCCTTATCACTATCATGCTGCAACTCTTTCTTACACATTAAATAATGGTGAGACATGTAAAAACGTTTCCTATTTCCTATCGTTGTTATTTAGTGTGTGTTGAGGAACGTATGTTTATTGCCTTTTTTGTCGTCACGGTACCGTAACCATGAATCGTCTCGCTAAATATAAAAGCGCGCAATAATTGATAAACATTAAAAAAAAATCTATATCTATATTAAATACATAAAATACAATCAGTTTAAGAATTTTTTCTACGTCGTCGGCTATTGAACTGTATTAGATCTAAAATTGTATACATATATCTTTTTACATTGAAATTATTTAGTATAATTCAACTTTTTTTTTTCTTTTTAGATTTCCTGATCATCCGGGATTCAAACAGCATCAAAATGGGGTCTTTAATACGACTAACTACAATTGCTACCGTGTTTGTTTTTACGCTCGTAAATTCTGCAAATATCCCTCTTAGACCTGTGTACGAAAGATCTGAAGAGGATGTCAACTACTTTGGAAAGTCAACACTTGGAAGACCAAGATATACACTGAGTCAAGATACACAGCGATTCAGATCAAACTTTCACGTTCAGAACCAACAGAGAAGATATATCCATGAAAAAGAAAAGAAACAAAGAGCCCAAGCTAGAAGGTTTGTGCCAATCCCCCAAGAGGTCATGAATCAACACATCAAAGAGAATGCAGAAAGACAAGAATTGAATCTTAAAGAATTAGAAGCCAAATTCATCAGGGAAATCACTGCAGTGGTAAAAGCCAATAATTACACAACGGTTAAGCCAGTAGAACAAAGGAAAGAAGAAGAAAAGCAAAATAAAAACAGCACTCTTAGAGAATTGCCGAACCTTGTCGAACAAACCGAAACAGACACCAGTTCAAATGAACAAATCAGGAGTAAAAGAATAGCAGACGGTAGAGTAACTAATTTAAACTCACCAAGGCATATTCCGTATTCCTCTTACCCAAGATATTATACCCAAGGACATCAAAAGAATTTCAATGGCAATCAACAACCGATGTACGGACAGCAGTTTAGAAAATATTTCCCTAATGGAAACAATCATAATGCGCCTGTCAAGTATGTTCCAACCCAACAACTTTACACGGAAGATGTCAGCAGTTTGACTTCTTCGGCGTTTAAATACCCTGCTCCAGAACCTCAATTCAGTCAATTGGATGCTTATAAAAGCAATGAAAATTATGAAACTTCTTTAGAAGCACTGCTAGGAAAAGATCCGAATGATCAGATCAAAGGTTTGAACCATTTGCTTCAACAAAGCAGCGCTAATCACAAACTCACCAACGAAGATCTGAGAAATGTCAATATAAATTTGAAATCCTCGTCTCTGGATGTTCCTGCGCAATATTACGCATACGAAGAACAGCCTGAAGGGGTTTTCGTTACACCGAGATATCAATATGAGCCTAAAGACGAATATCAACAAGTCAGGGATTACACTCCAATAACAGAAAACGTCCAAGATATAGCCGATACAAGACAGCCTGTCAGAATTATCACACAACAAGACATCGCCACGGAGAGACCAGCCACCCTCACCTCTTCAACAAATTACTACAAGGTGGAAGTCGCCAGTGAAGTAAAGGAAATTCCAACGTCTGCAGAAACTAATGACTACGCACCATCTCCAAATTACGTCTCTGGATATGACAATGTAAGTATTGCGGATAAAAACAAACATAACGTTACTAACTCCGATGTTAAAACCCTAAAAGATATTTTTAAGCCGAGGATGAAACCAATAACCCAAGTCCTATTACCAACCCCAATCCCAGAAACAGTTACAAAAGAGGGTATTCGAGTTAAATACAGACTAACAACCATAAAGCCTCTAACAACTACCACTGTAAAACCTTTTAGAGTTATCAATAGCAGATTAAAGTTTGGTGACAGATTAGTTAGACGAAATAAGACCTTGTCTTTCATGAAGTCATCGAACAGGACTAAAAGACAAGTTCCTTATATTTTAAACCAAAATCTTAACAATAACACCCAGTCGTTTTTTCAACAGGGCCCTACAGCAAAATCTCGATATAAAAGATTTGAGACAGCGATAAATTATGCTGTTTCGAATAATACTTCTCAAAGTAGAATCAAAACTTCTTTGTTAAATTCTTACACTGCTGACAATTCAGTAAATGTTGAAATTCCTAAAACAGCCGTAGCTGCTCTTTCGCAACAAGTTAATTGTAGCGATTGCTTTAAAAGCAATGGAGATTCAGAGTTTTATTATTACGATAATGAGAATAATACCGATCCGCAAATGGATAACGACTTTCCATCGTATGATGACTTGGCATATAATAACACAATGGTAGTACCTCTTCGCTTTAATGCTTCGGACTTGATTATCGTACAGATTAACGGTACAAATGTTACCTCTGAGAATCCGCATTCCGAAGCATTGAGGTATAGAATGTCCAGAAGACCAAAGCTATATAGATTGCTAAATGGATTAAAAACACGAGTTCTACGTCCAAATTTAAGCAGATTTCAGAAATATCTTGTAAAAAGACCCATTAAAGAGTATATGAGTTATAATAATAACAATAGATACGGTGGAGGTTATATCACTGGATCTGCATTTGATTACGGTTCAAGAGGAGTCAATAGTGGACAATTTGAAAGCTTGTATGATCCTTCTGGAGATGCTGACGAATATATAAATGATGAACAAGATCAGGAGGAATACTACGACGACAGCGAAGTCCAAGAAGATGATGAAGAGCTTGACGAAAAATACACACAAAACAGATACGAGAATGTCATTGATAGACCACTGTACAGTCAATACGCTTCAGGATATAACAATTACAACGAAGACTACGTTGTTGATGATACTCCAGTATATCAAAACAGATACAGCAATCACAGATTCCCTCAAAATTATGAAACCCGACCAAGAGAAAGGCAGAGATATGCTTCAAGATATAACCAATATCAAAATTATATATCTGATGATACTTTTGCAGACTATACCAAGAATTACAGAGGTACGTATAGAGTTCCTCCGGATCATAGCTTTGATTATGGCTTCAACCAACAATCAAGCAATCCTTACATAGAAAGTGATGAATATTTTGATAATTCTGAAAATGATGGTAGTTATTATACCTTTGGAAACCAAGTTCAACACCATAACCAACCATCTCAAAAGTACAATCAATACTTAAACAAAGACTTCAGCGATTCTTATGGCAACTTTTACGAATCAAGCTATGGTAAAAAAAGAAAACAAGAACCAAGCAATTATTACGTTGAAAATTACAATCAATTTATTCAAAAGCCTGTACGTGGAGGTCATACAGGACATTATAAAGAACAGAGGCAAAAACCAGTGAATGTTTACAACATTTTTAGAACCGAAACTCCTAAAAACAGGCCAGTGATACTTAATTCTCACCACGGCCATGACCAAGGGGGTGTTATAAATATCGACCATCTAAACCTATACCCCCATGGTCAAGAACATGGGTGGAGGAGACCTCCCCATGGTGTCTATGGCAAACCTAGAAGGCCGGTTAAGCACAGAAAAAGGAGGCCACACAAATGGAGAGGGTCTAGATTTGGTTCAAGGAAAAGTCACAGAAATAATATTTTACATGTTCAAAAAAACATCCATAAATTGAACCACTTATTCGGACGATATTAAAAATATTTCTAATAAGTTTTTGAAACAGAAATTCAACACTTTTTCTAAGATTATTTTTATAATCGAACAATTATTTATTGAAGATGTCACCCGAACAACGCTGTACGGAAAATTTTGGTTATTTTAAAAGAATTGAGAAAAATAGTTCAGTTTATCAAATTATTCGGTAAATATTCAGATAAACTGGACATGGTGATTATGCACTCTTTATTTAAAAAAAATTGTATCAGTTAGATGACAGTGAGAAACAACTATTTCTGTGAGCGAAAATGGAAAATAATGCATTCAAACCCTCAGACCTCGGGCCAATTTTATTGGAAATTTGTTTCCTTCAAAGGAATAAAAAGTCATAATTTTCTTGCATCTCTCTTAGACACCGCACCGTGACGTCTCCGTAGACCCCTACCAATACTACTTACGTGACGATAATTTTGAAAGTATGGAATATAGTCACAACGATAATTTTGAAATGTGTGTGAATTCCAAAAATTCAAAAACATAAAATGTCAATGCGCTGATGGTTTTGCTTTTGTTCTTTAACATGCAGCAGCTCCTTCTTACAAATTAAATAACAACAGTCGAAGGTGAACGTATGTCTGCACCCCCCCAAAGCAAACTTATAATCATTTTCATACATATGCCTCACACGTATAAAGAAAATGAAACGCAATTCCCGTCGTAAAAAAAGTACTTTAGAGGAAACAGTCACACGTATTTTGTATGTCTCACCATTATTTAATGTGTAAGAAAGAGCTACAGCATTATATCGAGAAGAAACGTATGTTTATTTCCTTAAAAGTGTGCATTGTTTCATAAAAAATATTTACATGCACGTATTTAATTTTACAAACTTATTAGTATTTATATTGTTAATTACGAATTATTGTTATATTGTTATGTAATTATAAGAATAACTTATAAACTTATAAATATGTGATTTGTTATCTTAATATTTTAAAAACTGTGTTAATTAACCTTGAAACTATTTAAAAGTTATGGATATATATATTTTTAATTGAAATCACTTAATTACATTGTTGTAATTCATATCCATTATTTAACCAACTAATTTATGACCTAGATTTAATGTTTTAATTAGGTACACAAGAACTGAACAAGGTTTTTATTACTTATCTGTTGAATAGATAAAATGTATTTTAATTTGGCTCTCAATTATAACATTTTTTTAAATTCAAAGATATAATATTAGGTCCTTACATATGAAATTGGCGTTTTGTATGGGAGGAACATAAAGTCTATTTTTTTTTTTAATATAATATATTTATTTAATCAAAGTATGTACCATTGCTATCTATGCAATTTTGCAATCTCATAGGTAGTTCATCGATCCCTTTACTAAAAAAACCATTCGGACGGGAATCAATAAAATCTTTGAAGGCGGTTTGGACTGCCCCATCGGAGTTGAATTTTTTCCCTTGCAAGAAGTTATCCAAATTTCGAAAAAAGTGGCAATCTGTTGGGGCAAGGTCCGGAGAGTTCGGTGGATGTCTTAGACATTCCAATTGAAGCTCCTCTAATTTGGTAGCCGTCTGTTGTGCAGTGTGTGGTCTAGCGGTCAACGCGCGTTTGTTGATTTGCTTCACTCAATTCGTTCTTTCAAGCTTTTTCCCAATTTGCTTCAAGAGGATTAAAACAGTTTTATCACTAACACCGCAGCCTGCAGCTAACTCGGACGTGGTTTGCGATGGATCCGCTTTCACAATAGCCTTCAATTCTTCATTATCAACTTTGGTCTCCGGCCGTCCACGGGGCTTGTTCTGCAGGTCGAAATTTCCAGAACGAAAACGTTGGAACCAAAAACGCACTGTGTTTTATTTTGCGGCACCGTCGCCATACACATCATTAATCCTTCGAGCCGTTGCAGCACTGGTGCCACGGTGGAACTCGTACTCGTAAATAACGCGATATTTCAAGTTTTCCATTTTGTAAACTAAGTGACGCAAAAAAAAAAAAACAATTAAGGAAAAAACAAATGAATTATAATTTTTGAAACACAAATACATGAGTAAATAGCTGTATACATTTGAGTTTGGAATTCCTAACCAAAGAGAAGATATTTGAGATCAAAGTTGCCAGTACGGCAAAAAGCCAATTTCATATGTAAGGACCTAATATAATATATTTTTTTTTGTTAGAAGAACTTTTGTTATGAGCACCAATGTAATATGTCATTTTAGAAAAAGATAATACTTTTTAATTTAAATGAAAATATTAAAAAGAGCAGGACACAGAAAAATAAAAACGGTCGCAAATCAAATATGTTCATCCGAGACATATCTGTGTTACAACCCAATTATTTCCGTTATCATTTAAAAAGATAGCAGCAATAAATATGAGGTAAATTAGTCGAAGATAATATTGTTAATTCTGTCCGAATCCCGAGTTGCGACCGTTACCTTTTTATTTAAATTTTTCTGTTACTTGTTGTTTTTCATATTTCAGTTAAGATTTATTAGTGTTATATTCTTCTTTAATGATATTTCATAGAATTAATGAGCCTAAAAATAACGATTTCGTTTCATCATTTTTTCATGGTGTGTCTTATAACAGCCCCAATTGGGGAATATTGTGAGGCTGGAGTCAGTGGGGAGAGGAAGGAGATGGGGAAGATGAAGGTGGGTAGGAACCTGCCTATGGCATTAAAAACAATTACAGTTTTATTCCGAGATTAATGAAATTTTGCAAACTTGAACATTAAAATAAGAATAAGGCCATTAAATACATATTGAGATTTAAACTGCTATTCCCTTTTACGAACCCTTAAAGTAAAATTTTTGATATTTATTGGTGAAATTTTGCACACTTTTTTTATTTGAAAAGCTCTGTATAAAATATTAATTAATTTGCGGCACGCTTTGAAGTAGCAGATACTCTCAGTATCGCCCTTGTGAAAGACCACCATTCAGAATGGAAAAGATGCTTAAAATGACTTTAACCATGTTTTGTGACCAGATCTGGATAGCCAGTTACTCCCCAACTTCCTCTCCCCATCTACCCCCCCCCCCCCACTTTCGTCAGCCTCACAACACACCCCAATTGAGGATGCCATAGTCTCACTGGCTCCAAGAGTTTGGGGCTTCAAAAACAACTTCAATTAAATTAATAATTTAATCAATTTATTAACAGAGTGTCCCAATGTATACACCATTTATATTTTATATTGTAATAAAAATTACACGAATAAATCATAAAATATGTCGTTTTGTTGTCGGTTTTAATTTATTTTATTTATTCAACATTACATAAGAATAATTATTGTGTTTTAGACAAATCAAAATTTTAGTAAGTATATGTTAAATCATTAAATATTATTACAGTGTGGAATGATATACATACGTAATGAACGATGGAAAAAAGGCTTCAAAATTGAAATAACATTTATCTTACCCACTCCCTCCTCATTGTTATCAGCGGGAAAAGGACAACACGTGTATTCGATCGGTTCCATGACATCTCGGAACTGCACGAAACATAGGTCCAAGATGGCCATGCTATCATATTTTTTTAACCACTATTAATTTTAAATAACCATAGTTTTGAAAAAAAAATACAGGGATAAATATTCTTCATATTAATCATAAAGGAAAACGTTTAGATAACTTAGAAGCTTTGGAAATTAAAAAATCCCTTAAAAATAATGAATCTATTATCAACAAACAAAAAATATTGTCATATAGCCCAATCATGGATTTGTTCCCCTACCCACCCACTCTACACTAATACCTACCCACCCAATCTACATTATTAACTAACAACGGCTCCACCCCTACCATAATAAAACATTGTTCGAAACTGTCAAATTAGTATAAGCTTTCCCTGACGAAGGAACGTTTGTTCCGAAACCGGTCGGATTTGCACAATATATAAGTGGTTTTTACAAAGTTATATTGTTGCATTTTACTATTAATTTTATTTGTATTATAGATTTTTGTATGTAAATGTATCTCTGGTGTCACTTCCCAATGTATCGTCACAATTAACTGTTAAACATACACTGTTTTACCATTACTAATATTTTGAATATGAATTTGTGACATGTAATTAATGTTTATGGCATACTTATGCCGTTTGTATTAAATAAATAAATAAATCTCAGAATAATGCATGTTCAACACCCCTTTGAAAAGTCATTAAACATTATAATACCCCATTGAAATATAAAAAATATATATATTAGACAAGTAGCCCATTATTTAAATGTAACCTGATATGATTTTAGATTTTCACGGCCAAAAGTATTTTCATTAGTTGTTTTTGGGGTGTTATGCCGTGTTGCGCTACCTCCTTCTTTAGCCAACGTTTCGAACAGCGTTACAGTGTTGTGTAATCACACATCTACCCTGATAGCTATCTTTTGGTAACACATTATGTGACATTGTGTGACAAGGGGTATGGGGGGTCATAAGTTCTGTGACGTCACGTGTAAAAAAAATTGAACATCTGTTTTGATTATTTTTAGATGTAAAATTGCAAAATATGTGACGTCGCACTAGGGGGGAAGGGGGTCTCATAAATGTGACGATGTGCGACAGGGAGGGGGGTCAAAACATCATGAAATTCGTGTGACGTAATTTATGGATGCCCCCCTTGGGGTGTTAACCAAAAACAACTAACGAAAAAGGTAACCAACTTAACCAATTCTTTTGTTTAATTTTGTAATCATTTTTGAAAGGAGGAGTTGAAGTTGTATGATTCTAATTGTCCAGTCACCTATTCGATCATAGAATTGTTTGAAAAGTTTTATCGCTTTTCATTTTCTCTTTTACGTAGGTATTCATCCTCACCAATTTAAACCATAAAGTTTAATTTGTTTATAATATCAATAAAGAAAGTGGCACTAAAACCATTGTTAAATAAACATACAACATCTGAGGATAATATTTATATATTAAAATTTCTCTTTTATCAATTTAAGTAATTTCTTTCTTTTATAATATTTGACTTTCTGCGATGACATTTCTTTGATTTATATAACAACTTCTTTAATGTAAATAACCGACACCTCTGTCATAGGTCACCTAAGTGATTAGCTATGTTTCATAGGGGTGCCTAGAAGTGTGTCTAGATCTAGGTTAAAGGTGGATGCGTCTGCGGGCCAGATTGAGGGAGACCATTTGATCTCTCCAGCATGACTCTCTCGACCCATCGCCTTGCACCGTAGTGCGAGGGATGGGTTCATACGTCCGTCACTCCTGGACCCACTGACCTTCAGATTCCCCTCATAACGTTTTCCTAAGACCCTCCACCCAGCATCCCAAAAGATGACATAGCTCCTGACTGGAGCTAATGTTAAATATATATACACAAGTATTTTTGTTGTTTGTTTTTGGGGTGTTATGCCGTGTTACGCTACCTCCTCCTTTAGCCAACGTTTCGGACAGCGTTACAGTGTCCATCATCAGGGCAGATGTGTAAATAAATAAAATTAGTGGTAAAATGTGTGCTTAAGTGAAGCAATACCGTGTTGCCAGCTCCACTCCACTGCGAGCTGGAATTACAGTAAACTTGAATATTAAGTAATCCCTGCTCGCAGTGGAGTGGATCTGGCAACACGGTATTGCTTCGAAGTACTTAAGCACACATTTTACCACTAATATTTACACATCTGCCCTGATGATGGACACTGTAACGCTGTCCGAAACGTTGGCTAAAAGAGGAGGAAGCGTAACACGGCATAACACCTCAAACACAAACAACAAAAACACTTTGGCCGTGAAAATCTAAAATCATATCATATATACACAAGCTTTCTATTTATCCAAGATCGTCTTTGCCCAGAAGAAAGTGTTTTGGCTAAGACAGATAGATGATTTTGAGTTCGATTCTCAAAGTCTAACACAAAAATTTACCCCCCCACCTTTTAAGGAAAATACGGTATACTTGCTTTCACAAAATATAGCTCAGTGACCTCCAAGGGGTGTGCGGAGAGGATGTACCGCCAAATAACAAAAGCAAAAAACCTATTTTCATTCAAATGCATCAAGGGTAAAACTACTTGTCCATATAATGTATATACTCGTACCAGCGTATAACTACAAAAAATTGACACCGTAAATAAATTCGTTTGATAACCATATCAATTTAATGTTAAGGGTATTTTTGAAGTCGATTTTAGATTTAAAATTGGCAAATAATGCACAAAAAATTATAATTTTATAATACTCGTAATTTCAGGGGGCCAATTGTCGGTGGACCAAGTGTTGGGTTACACCAAAACACATCTAGTGGCTAAAGCCTAGTTTGTAAAATATTTAAAAAAAAATTGTTCTTATTTATTTAGACTAATTTAACTTCTCCCAATTGTCTGGAGTCCAAGTGAGTCTATGGCATTCCCACTTGGGGTATCTTATGAGGCTGAAGGTTCGGGAAGCACATGGGAAGAGACAGGCTGAAAAGTAACTGGCTTATTCAGATCTGGTTACCACACACTATATATTACATATTTTATTATGAAACAACACAAATTAATCAAATAAAATTTTGTTGCACACGCCGGTATTTGAACCGGCAATCTCCGGATTTGTAGCCAAGAATTGTAACCTATCAACCATGTATGCTGTCATTAATAAATATAACTTATATTTTAATTAATTTAATTTAAATTATTTATAGGATGTTTGTATTTTATGTCATAATTAAGTACCTACCTATTATTTATTTATTTATAAGTACATGTTACATAACTAATACATTTACTTGAGAAGATACTCTAGATCACCATACTAGACAGCTGCCTGTTTCATGGTGACCAACGGAGGATAGTTCTTTTGAAATGAAGTCTAGTGAGTGTAAATATATTTAAGTAAAATTATTAAAAAAAATTTTTGAAAATTGGTAGAAATGTTTCCAATAACTCACACCTGAAAACAAATTTATTTATTTTAGGTGATTTATCACTGTTAGTGTTAAATCACCTAGCGAGGGATTTAACACTAACAGTGTCTCTCTCGCAAAAATAAAGTTGGTTTTTTTCAGGTGGAAAAAATATAATAAGCAGTAATTGTTGAATGAAACACTAGTATATATTGAATCATTTGGCGGGTATAAGATAAGCCGCCATAGCTCAATTGGGAGAGCAGCTGACCGGCAATCAGAAGGGCACGGGTTCAAGTCCCGTTGGCGTCATGTATCTTTTCTCGGAAGATTTTTCAATGTGGATGAGTGTTTCAGGCTGATAATTATTGCTTATAATAATTGTTACCCTTTGTGCTATGCATAAAAATCTTGTCTTAAACGTTAGTTTAACAATTAAAAATAATAATTAATTATTATGTTTTTTCATTTTCGTTTTATACTTTATTTTTAACGTTTTTTTTTTATTTTTAAATGTAACAGTTGTACTTTTATATCTCATGTAATATGGCAGGCTTTGGTTGCACTATTCCAGTATTATTGGATTAAAAATATTAATAAAAAATAAATAAAATTACTCACTATAGGAGGCTTCAATACTCTGATATTTAAAATGATATTTAATTTTCCTTTGTTTATTATTGATTTTATTATTGCATTAGACAACATTTTACATGAAAACATCTGCAAATTGATACATCTTACCTGTGAGGATTGGGACACGCGATCTCTGGGTTCATAGAGCCAAAGCACTTACTGATCTGGTACGGTGGTCATCAAATGTTCCATTGGCTATGTGATGCGAAGTCTTGTACAATCGTGTGTTTTTGTTTTCAAAATTTGATCGCTCAGAAATATTATAGATGCTTTGATTAAATACTGCGAGTAGAACTCATCTTGGCCTTTGTTATAATCGAGATTTTTTTTTGATAATGTCTTTAAAAGTCTAGAAAAAAAACAAAGTATCACGCGTATAAAAATTGCTTTAAATATCTACTTATGAACTCCTTTTCCGATATGATTTTTAAATGTATAATGTAGCAAATTAAATTTTTTCAGATTTTTTGGTAAACATTTCAATATTTGTGCCTGGGGGGCTAGTACAGTCACAAAAAAACGTCGGTATCTTGTATCGTTCCCGATCACGACTGCAGATCGCAAACGAACAAGCAACAGTTTATAACTACTGCGCGTTCTGTATTTATTTGAAGTGAACTGTTGTTTGTACATAAACGATCTGTAGTCGCGCTCCGGATCGCTGATTATCGATATTTATCAATAGTTACCGATATTATCGATTTACTGATAGTTAGCTATATTATCGATTAACCGATATTATCAATTTACCGATATCATCGATTTATCGATAGTTACCGGTTTTTTTTTACATGAGCTCCACAGAGGAGGCCCTGAGGAAAATAATTTCCCTCAGGGCCTATGTCATCTTTGGGGATGCTGTGTGGACGGTTTTTTAAGGAAAGGAAGGAGAGGAGAGTTCTGGGAAGGAAAGGGGTTTAAGGGGTGGGTAAGAATCTGGGGTTCAGTATGACCTGGTCATCCGCCTCCAAGACCTGAACCACTGAACCTAGCGAACCACTTGGGTTGACCTATGGCATACCGTTGACCGTTATTATCGATAAAACCTTTTTCGATCAACCGAACTAGCCCCCTAAACTTCACAAAATAATATTATAAAACATGCAATCAGCGACGTCTTTTGCACAAATCAAAACAGTCGGTTGTCCTTATCGCCATCTGCGAAGGAGCGCGGGATTTCGCCCGACTCCGAATTTTACACGTTGAGTTGAATCACTTTAACTTGTTTTCAATCTCTTGTTTATACTCCCAACATATTACCTTCCATCATATTATCATGTGGCAAAATCAGATTACATTTGAGGACCAAAAAAACGGTAATTTCACTTTCCACTCTACTTTTCTCGTAGTAAAAATAAATCTAGCAGTAAAAAATCACCAAAGCAAAAACTCACCAGTCATTATTTTTTCAACCTGCAACAAAACACTAAATCATGTTTTATACCTGATGATTTACGAATGTATATTTGTTAAATCATTTTATAATCTGATTGTGAATATACGTTCTTTAATTTGGGTGAAAGTTTTAGTATAGTAAATTAATCCACTACAATTGCGCATTCATATTCATGTTTTTTTTCAATGTCTGCAACTAATTTATCAAAATTCTTTAATGTGTGTATGTTTTATACCATGTTGAATAATTTTATTTTAGAGTTTAATTAATTAAATTATAATATTGTAAACATTTCATTATATAAAATGTAATGATATACATTACGGAGTATCTTTTGTTGCAATTACACATGTTGAATAATTTTTAAATATTATATTTTTGAATGTAGCTATTACTTTGTGGTTATCCATTACAGAAAAATGAAACAATACAACTTTGTATAAACCACTTATATAATGTGTAAATCCGACCGGTTTCGGAACAAACGTTCCTTCTTCAGGGAAAGCTTATACTAATTTGAAAGTTTCGAACAATGTTTTATTATGGTAGGGGTGGAGCCGTTGTTAATTAATAATGTAAATTGGGTGGGTAGGTATTAGGGTAGAGTGGGTTGGTAGGGAAACAAATCCATGAATGGGCTATAAGATAATATTTTTTGTTTATTGATAATAGATTCATTATTTTTAAGGGATTTTTTTTAATTTCCAAGTCTTCTAAGTTATCTACCTACCCACCCACAATGTACATTAATAACTAGCAACGGATCCACCCCTACCATAATAAAACATTGTTCGAAACTGTCAAATTAGTATAAGCTTTCCCTGAAGAAGGAACGTTTATTCCGAAACCGGTAGGATTTACGCATTATATAAGTGGTTTATACAAAGTTGTAATGTTTCATTTTTCTAATTACATATATAATGCATTCTTATAAAGAGGACATGTATAAACCAACCATATTTTAAACTGTATATTTCTCTAAAATAAAATATTGGCAGCGGGAATGCGTACCGCCGCCCCGGGAACTTTATTGGATAACCAACACCTCTGCCATAGGTCACCCCAAGTGGTTCGCAACGTTTGGTGACTTAGCAGAGGTGCCCGGGTTCATGGGGTGAAGTTTGTCTTGGTCTTGGAGGCGGATGACAAAGACACACTGAACCCCAGTTTCCTACCCACCCCTTAAACCCTTTTCCTTCCCAGAACTCTCCTCTCCTTCCTTTCCTTAAAAAACCCTCCACACAGCATCCCCAAAGATGACATAGGCCAAGAGGGAAATTATTTTCCTCAGAGCCTCCTGTGTGGAGCTCATGTAAAAAAAAATACTCGTACACGGTGTTCGGAAACATGTAGTAGATACTATTGGTAAATTACTGAATTTAAATCACATAGTGAACACAAAAAACTTATTTTTTCTATATGCATAGCAATTCTATAACGGACGTGATCTCCTTTCAGATATGTATAATTTTTACATATTTAAAAAGCTAACTAACTAACTAACTAACTAACCATCACGGCTTTTCGCCGAAGGGGTGGGCAGAGGCCGCCAGACATCTCGGTCTTGGCACATACTCCTTGCCTCGTTCACATTACACAATTCATTCATCTTTCTTTCCATATCTCCTCTGATATTCCATGTACCAATTAGACATTGTTCGCGTTCCGTCCTCCTCTTTGCGCAACAGAAAGGTTGGCGATGTGATGGGTACCGAGCCTCATTTACTGTCACATATTTTAGTTTAGATTGTTTTAAACACGAATTCCTGCAAGTATGCATGATTATTTATTTATTTAACGTACGTTGTACATAGAAAAAGCAAATAAATCACACAAATCTGACAGGAGATCACGTCCGTTATCCCATAACGATCCCATCACTCGGCTGAGCGATTTAACTTAATTTTTTTAAAATTATTTCCATTTTTAACTTTGTTTATATTAGCTCCACACAGGAGGCTCTGTGAAAATGAAAATCGCTTAGGGCCTACGTCATCTTTGGCGATGCTGTGGAATAAAATGTGTAAAATAGTATAGAGTATAATTAAAGTAAGAATGAAGTGTATTGTACATACTTTATATATGGATGTTTCGTAAATGCCTCATTAAGAGAACTTGTGCTGAGGTGTTCAAGTATTTTCGATGGTGTTCACGCATCGTTGTGAATTGGTTATATTTATAATGTTAAATAATATTATATTATTATGTAAGAAAAAAATGCAGATAATGTTATTGTATTGTATTTTTTAATGTAGCTATTACTTTGTGGTTATCCATTATAGAAAAATGAAACAATACAACTTTGTATAAACCACTTATATAATGTGCAAATCCGACCGGTTTCGGAACAAACGTTCCTTCGTCATGGAAAGCTTATACTAATTTGACAGTTTAGAACAATGTTTTATTATGGTAGGGGGTGGAGACGTTGCTAGTTAAGAATGTAGATTGGGTGGGTAGGTATTAGTGTAGAGTGGGTGGGTAGGGGAACAAATCCATGATTGGGCTATATGACAATATTTTTTGTTTGTTGATAATAGATTCATTATTTTTAAGGGATTTTTTAATTTCCAAAGCTTCTAAGTTATCTAAACGGCTTAATTAAATAAATTTAAAAAAAAATTGGCTCTAAATTCTAAAGGCTCCACCCCTACCATAATAAAACATTGTTCTAAACTGTCAAATTAGTATAAGCTTTCCCTGACGAAGGAACGTTTGTTCCGAAACCGGTCGGATTTGCACATTATATAAGTGGTTTAAACAAAGTTGTATTGTTTCATTTTTTTTTATTGTATTGTGTTTGATTTGGTGTTTTTACGTTGTGAAAAATTCAGTACCTTTTGTTTTTATCCAGACCGAAACATTATTTTGTTTATTTATAATTTTATGTATTGGCGTATTCTTTGCGTTGTTTCAATGATGTAGGCATGTGGTTATCAAGTTTAATCACTTGAAATATTCTTATTCGTAGATTATATGTTTTAAATAGATATTCGGGGAGTAAATTGTGATTGTAAAGGAATTTGGAGATTGGATTTGAAGAGACGTCAGCTTTACAAGCAGCAAAACATTAGTTGAATGTACGGTCAATTTGTTAATAGTATAATAACTAAAATTAAAATAGGAAGGGACGTGAAATAAAACACTTAGAAAACCATTTTATTGTGCTGTTTGTGCCATACAAATAAATGTGAACATTTAATAAATAAATAATAGAATCATTGAATATCACACTCTTAAATTAATAATATACAAAAAAATATAATTTACAAACATTTTTGGGGGTCCCATGCCAACTCAGAATGAAACCAACTCAGAAACACCTCAGAAAGGTCAATAAAGGCTATGAAAAAATAATTTTAAAATAGCCGGTAACCCTAACCTAACTTAATCTATTTAACCATTTTTTAATATATTTTTCTCATTACTCTTAATGACCTTTCTGAGGTGCTTCTGAGTTGATTTCATTCTGAGTTGTCCGGTCACCATTTTTGGGTACCCCGTTTTAAGGTCATATTGTGCACGGTTACGTATCATAATACAAGCTTTAATCTCTGTTAGGTTGCAAAATTGTATCTATATTCTTCCTTCCAATGTCCACAATCCATATCTTAATGTATCTTTTGACGTCGGTTATTTTTTAATGGATTTTATTGCTAGGGGGAATATATTAAATGATTTGTAGAGAAACTAGCTGACCCGACAAACGTTGTTCTGCGTATAAATTATTTCTAGTGAATATTTTGGTTGTTTAATAAAAAAAATAACGAATGTATTGTAAGTGTGTGGGGATGGGATCTATGACAGAAAGAGGAATGGAGCGCTGTAGACGATGACCGCCGATAAAAACAAAAAAAAACACCAACTAAAGTAGGAAAATAAAATAAAGAAAATCAATTTGAATTTCGAAGAGCAATTGAGTGAACGATATTTTTTGTCAGTCCATCTTTAGCCAACACAAATAAGCTCGATGTTTTGCCCACGCGAGAACATGATGCCGAATGAAATATCATAATGACACGAAGCTTCTCGTGAATGTCTTACGCATGTATGGATGAAAATTCGATGAGGCGGACGTAGCGCCATCTGTCATTCAACAACATAAATAATTTCGTTCTGTTTGAAATACGAAAGATGGTTAAATTTATTCATTTGAAAATACTAAAATCGCGATTAAAAATGGGAGGGTGGGGCTAGGTTGGCTAAAATTTGGGTTTATAGGTATTTTTTGATGCCAAATTAAAAAAAAATGTCAAAAAATAGTTTTTTTTTCTGGATAGGGGCACCCTAATCACAAACCGGTATGAAATGTACTTTAAAACCTATTTTCATACCTACCAAATATACATAAAAAATTTCATACAAATCGGTCAAGCCGATTCGGAGGAGTGCGACCACAAACACCGTGACACTAGATTTTTATATATAAGTTATTGCATATTTCTTTGTCCAAAAGTTGTTTTAGTTGTAGGTTGGTTGAATTTATTTTGTAATGTGAATCTTGTGAATCGGCCCGAGTTTGTCCGTGTAAAGTTATCCCGGTTTTTGTATGCTTACATTGGAAGATCTTTTATATATAATTGTTTAAGTGTTTGTAATGATGTAGGTATAATCTTTGCATTTTATTAATGTAATTAATAATAAGTACTTATTTTTAATTCTTCTAGCTCCAGTATGCCTCGAAGTATGAGTTTGGCTACAGGGTCCGCGATCCCCACACTGGTAGCGATTTTGGCCACACCGAGGTCAGCGATGGGGACTCAGCAAGGGGTAGCTACCACGTCATGCTGCCCGATGGAAGGTTGCAGAAGGTCAGATACCACGCAGGACCTGATGGATATAAAGCACAAGTGACCTACCATTAGAGGGTAACATTATAAGAGGTAAGTTTGATGATAGTTATACCTTTAATTTAATCGAGGTCTGTAATATAGTAGTATTTTTTATTTGAGCGACTATATAAAATAATTCTATAAGTATACAAAATATAATGGTTATGTTAGATAAAGATATTGTATTTCTTAGTCCTCCAAACTAGGGGCTCCTGTGCCGAGGCGGACTATAATTGTTTAATTATAGTTTATTTGTCTTCTATGTCGTTTTTAGTGTCTTCATCAGAGTGTTTTCCTTGACCTCTTTCAGCCATATTTTTATTCTTGATTTGTACTCATCATTTTTTTTTATTAGTTTTATGTCTTGGGGAAGAATATTATGGAGTTTAGTTGCAAAATAAGTGTAGTTTCTTTGTCCGAATGTGGTTTAATAACTTAGAATATTTTTAATGTCATTTTTATTCGATCTTGAGTGATGGATACGCGGTCTAGTAGAGGATTCTGTATTTTTGAATAGTTTCAATAATATATTTTTGACATATATTCGTTGTACGTTTGGTACGGCAAAGCTTTTGAAAATTTCAATCGAAGGCGTTCTAATAGGTAAATTCAGTATGGTCTTCATGATTCCTTTTTGAATTGTATTCAAGTTGTGTATGTATTTATGTGTAGTAGATCCCCATCCTATAATTCCATATTTAATTCGAGAATGACATAACGCGTAGTAAACCTTTTTCAAATCCTTTTTATTTACCACATTTCTTAGATTTTTAAAGAAATATATGTATAAGGCTTGTGAGTTTTTCAGTAATACCTTTGATGTGTAGGTCCCCTCTAAGATTTTCATCAATTATTACTCCGAGATATTTTATATTTCGTGTTTTTTCTATGACTGGGCAGTGACATTGAACATTATTTCCATGGCATTCGTGTAGTTTTAGCACAAGTTATTTAGTTTTTATCTAGTTATTGCCTAACCGAAGTTAGCAAAAAATGCTTTGGGCACTTCGAGGTAAGCAAATAGAGATATTCTGTGAATTTTTAAGATGTGCTTTTATTATTATAACATCGTATATGTTATTTGAATATTACATCGTCTAAACGGGAGGAGTATTCTCCACCATATTCAAAGAACATTTACGGTGTTATAAAAATAAAAGTACTTCTTCAAAATTCAAAGAAAATCTCTTATTGAATAATCACATATCACGTTCCACTTAAGGCGCCGCAACCGGGCTCAAAAAGAAGAAGATGGAGAGATATGTGCGCTAGTGACAAAATCGATGCGAAAAACAGTTTTAAAACGGTCTTGTAAATCGAAACGGCTGTCACAATAATTAAAAAAAAATGCTTAATATTAAAATGATTGAACTTAATTTAAATATAATAAAATAAAAATTTGACACATATACTAAATAGGTAGGTACCAACGTACATTTACGCAGCGGTAATCAACAGCACGTACCCGAATGATTTTAACCAGCGATTCGTAAACATATTCGGAGTAAAAAATGGAGATGATATTTTGCCGTTCGAAGATATTTTTATTCAATTAAAAATAAACAACAACAAAAATTCCATCACGCATTGCAACTGAGAAGTGAAGTTAAGGCCCGGCCGGATTTATTACATACTAGCTTTTTCCCGCGGCTTCGCTCGCATGGTATTAGGGGGTTCCCACTCCGCCTCCTCCACCTTCCCTCTCCTCCCCCCTCTCCAACCCCTCCCTACCCACTCCACCCCTTCCACCCACTCCCCTCCACCCCCCCGCTCTCCCTCCTCCACTTCTCTCACCCTTCCCCCCCTACCCACCCTATCCGTACCCCACTCCTCCCACCAACCCCTCCACCCTTCCACCCTCCCCCACCCCCACCCCCACCCGCACATATTTGAAGTACTCCCCTAATAATTTGAATCGAATAAAGAATTATAGATATCTTACTAATCGAGACACCTATTGCAATTTTTTTCATACAAATTTCATAATGCCAGAGATCTGATCTATAGCCTATATCTTATTCTGATGTTTGAGCTATATTAGTGTAAAGTTTCATTAAAATCCATTCAGTAGTTTTTGCGTGAAAGAGTAACAAACATACATCCATAATATATACTCTGTACAAACTTTCGCCTTTATATCTAATATTAGTAGGATTTTCCTTATACACTTAGTTATATTTTGTAGGTATACTGTATTTTCCCCAAACCGACTGCATATTGCATACAGGGTGTTAAGGGACGTAGGTAGTTGACTTACTTTAACCCGTGATTCCTGACGAGTTAAAAAAGCAAATGAAATGTTGGTCTCCGGTTACATTTTTGATGTTTTTTTTTCAACCAAAAACGTTAAAAATCAGTAGTTATTTTTTAACATTAATTCCACACAGGAGGCCCTAAGGAAAATAATTTCCCTCAGGGGAATGTCATCTTAGGGGACGCTGCGTGGAAGGTCTTTGGAAGGAAAGAATAGAAAGTTCTGGGAAGAAAAAAGGTATGAGGGGTGGGTAGGAATCTATGAGTTATTGTGTCCAGGAGTGACGGACGTACGAATCTATCCCTTCCACTGCGGTGCACGGCGATGGATCAAGAGTCCAGCTGGAAAATTCAAAAGGCCTCCCTCAACCAGTCTCTCGCGATGCGCAGGTGGGCAGATGCATCCGCCGCCAAGACTTGGTCAAACCTCACCCCATGAACCTGGGCACCTCTGCTAAGTCACCAAACAAAGCGATCCACTTGGGGTGACCTATGACAGAGGTGTTGGTTATCCAATAAATGGTTCCCGGGGCGGCAGTACCCATACCCGCCTCCTAAATTGTTATTGAACAGTTAGGGTCTGTGTGAGAGGTTGGTCGGCTCAGTGACTAGTGACACGTGTGGAAGAATTTTTGTTGTTTGATTTTAAAGAAAAAAAAAATTAAAAAAAAGAACGGTCACCGGGACAAAAATTTTTGTTCTTATTTTTCACTCAAAGTGTCAGGAATCACTGGTTAATGTAAGTCAAGTACGTCCCTTAACACCCTGTATATACATATTATCTAAATAGGTATGTTAAACGAAATTTGAAAACAAAAGCTCTTTGGTTCTTACCTGCATGTGTTTGAAAGAAAAATTAAAAGTAACTGTATCTATAATTTACAAGGTAAATATAATGAACTTATATTATAACAAAAATAAAAATCTCATTTGGTGTGAAACCACGAGTTTTCATTAAGTTATTTACCGACCGGTTTCGCTTTGCTCAAGCATCATCATGGTACAAATTAATACAGTGTACAAATTAATACCAGCATGCCGACCGGTTGCGCTTTACTATCAGGCTGATCGTTGCTATTATGTATTAATTTATACCCTCTACTAATTTGCGCCCTGTATTCTTGTACCCTGTATAAATTTGTACCCTGTATAAATTTGTACCCTGCATTAATTTGCACCCTGCATTAATTTGCACCCTGTATTAATTTGTACCCTGTAGTAACGTGTATCCTGTATTAATTTGTTCCCTGTATTAATTTGTACCCTGTATTAATTTGTACCCTGTATTAATTTGGACTCTGACGATGCTTAAACAAAGCGAAACAAAATGAAAACTCGTGATTTTATACAAAAAAAGTGTATGCGATAAACCACAAAGTGATTGCTTTCTACAATAATGTACATATATAATTTTCAAACTGGTGCACTTACCTTTATGAAAGATGTCAAAGAAAAATTAGCATGCAATGCTAAATTATCTTCATCCGAATTCACACATTTTTGACACTAGAATACTAGAACAAACCAAAGAAACACTTTATAGTATGTGAAAAAAAAACATTAAAAATAAGCGAGTCGATGTTATTATTTTTAATGGAATTAAGAACAGAATCCCTATTTTTTTTGTCACAATATAGTAAGTAACACATAATGTGTGTTTAGTTTGACGTCCGCCCGATAGGCGGTGTTAGTAATGACTAAATAACTAAACACAACACAACAGTGATTTTAACAGCCGAATCAAGACTGGGCCGCTCTCCTCACAGATGGGCGCGGAACTAAGTGCCTAGATGTTGAGGCGATTAGAGCAGAAACCGAACAATGCCTGTTATAGAAAATTATTTATTTTATATTTTAATTAATCTCACATCGTTGTATGTGTTAATAATGTTAGAATAACGCATATAGAGGGTTTTAAGGGACGTACTTGACTTACTTTATTCGTTGATTCCTGACATTATTTGAAGTAAAAAAATGTGAATGAAATTTTGGTCTTGGTGATCCAGTGACAGCTAGCCACCGGGACAAAGTAACTGCGACAGGCAATAATAGTTAGATGGACGTCATATGTAACATATAGCCGAGTGATACTATTATTCACAACTCTTAAGTATAACCGTCAATCTTTCCATATCCGGAGAGATAGTCAAATTTACAAATCCGTAATACTTATACCTGCCTGGGGCACGTCTTCATACAATCTGTTAACGTAAGTGGCGCCATCCTTTGACAATTTCTTGAATTCTTGATATTTTTTAATATTAGCGCACTCCCTTTGTCATTCTTATTTACATTTCTCACTTTAAAACCATCTTCAGTAATCTCCTTCTTTTTTTATAAAATTTCAATTCGGAGGCGGGTATGGGTACCGCCGCCTCGTGAACCATTTATTGGATAACCAACACCTCTGCCATAGGTCACCCCAAGTATTTCGCTTGGCGACTTAGCCGGGGTGCCCGGGTTCATGGGGTTAGGTTTGTCCGGATGGCGGCGGATGCGTCTGCCCACCAACTGCGTAAAAGGCCGGATCGGGAGAGACTGGTTGAAGGAAATCTTTGGACCTCTTCAGCAGGACTCTCTCGAAACATTGCCTTGGACCGCAGTGGGAGTGATAGATACATACGCCCGTCACCCCTGGACACACTGAATCCCAGATTCCTAACCGCCCTTCATATCTTTTTCCTTCACAGAACTTCCTCTCCTTCCTTTCCTTAAAAAGACCCTCCACACACCATCTTAAAAACTTCACTAACTTATATCTCCATCTCAACTTCCGTTCGCCTCGCCCGATCACACTTTTCATAACGCTCTCTTCACGCAATCACCAACTTACTCGCCAAGTCAAGCGTGCTTAAAAAAGTTTTACTTCAAACATTAATAATAATAATCCTTCCCGTAAAAACATACTTCCCAGAAACTCATCCAACTGCTCCAAGTATTCATCATCGTTTTCGTACTTTCTCTTTCAAATACCATGACTTTAGACCTACTTACATTCTTCATACACACTTCATTCGTCCTAGACACGAGAGACTGTAGATCTTCCGTAGCGAGAGAGATACATTAAACCTAATATTTACAATATTAACAATTTGGGAGGCGGGTATGGGTACCGCCGCCCCGGGAACCGTTTATTGGACAACCAACACCCCTGCCACAGGTCACCCCAAGTGGTTCGCTACGTTTGGTGACTTAGCGGGGGTGCCCGGGTTCATGGGATGAGGTTTGCCTAGGTCTTGGTGGCGGATACGTTTGCCCAACCACTGCGTGGCGGGCTGGATCTGAGGAGACTGATTGAGGGAGGCCTTTTGACCCCTCCAGCCGGATTCTCCCGACCCTTCGCCTTGCACCGCAGTGTGAGGAATAGATTCATACGTCCGTCACTCCTGGCCACATTGACCCCCAGATTCCTACCCACCCCTCATACCTTTTTCCTTGCCATATCTTCTTCTCCTTCCTTTCCCTTAAAAAACCCTTCACACAGCATCCTCAAAGATGACATAGGCCCCTAGGGAAATTGTTTTCCTCGGTGCCTCCTGTGTGGAGCTAATGTAAAAAAACAATAACCGAAACCGGTTGGTATTATATATTTGTTTATAATGATATACTTCTTAAAGAGGTTTAAATAAAAAAAAAAATTTAAAAAAAAATCTTTTTGAATAAGTGAATCAGGCAGATATTGCTACTGCCGCTTCAACCCAAAACCGCAAAAATAAATATTAATTTATGGACTGATATTATACCTATAGCCTTCATACAATATATACGAAACACTTTCTTCGCACGCCGCAATGCGCATGTGCCATTTACATTAACAATATTTTAACGTCGTAATAAAACATGGAAAATTATCATAAAACCTTTGCACATATGTACATCGGTTGCACTTGTGAGAATCCGGTTTAGAGTTCGGTTAATATTTTTTTATTATTTTTAAATGTTAAACTAACGTTTAAGACAAGATTTTTATGCATAGCACGAAGGGTAACAATTATTATAAGCAATAATTATCAGCCTGAAACACTCATCCACATTGAAAAGTCCCGTTGGCGTCATGTATCTTTTCTCGGAAGATTTTTCAACGTGGATGAGTTTTTCAGGCTGATAATTATTGCTTATAATAATTGTTAATATTTTTTTCATGAATAAAAGTATTCCTCGCTTTTCTTAATTTTTTTATTAGCTCCTCACATGAGGCCCTGAGATAAACAATATCTCTCGTGCCTATTTCATCTTTGGGGATGATGTATGGAGCGTCTTTTTAAGGAAATAAAGAAGCGGAAGTTCTGTGAAGGAAAAATGCATGATGGGTAGGCAGTAATATTGGGGTTCAGGAGTTATGAATCTGCCCCTTCTAGGCTTGTTGAAAAAATAGCGATATATCGAAATATCGATAGTTTTAATTCAAAATATCGATATTTTTAGCCGATATATTTTGATCCGATATATCGATACATCGATACAAAATATCCAATATCGAAAATTGTATTAAAAACGATATTTTTTTAAATTTAATAATAATAATAATAATAATATTTGGATGATTTATATAGCGCCGTTTTTGTGAAAAATCACCTCAAGGGCGCTGTACAAACTTATAATACATTTCTAAAATCTAAAAACTACAAGCTAGGCAAACAATTATAAACAACTTATGGCTAAAAATTGCATACATCGGTTCATTGATCACCGATACGAAAATATGTGTACAATATTTGGACCAATGAACGCGATGCTGCCTAAAATTTAATGAAAACAGGACCATACTTCTTACCTGGGAGGTCGCTTGAAATTAACACTGTATATTGTCCATTTAAAGAAATTTAGATAGAGTTCGCACGCAGAGGACATTATTGTGAACACATGTTATTTAATCCTGAAAAATATTTTAATATTAATATGTACCTAATGTATTCTTTGACGAGTGTATTTTGGAAAGTAAAAGCAACATATAAAGGTGGGTGGTGCAGTAGTACCTATAAGGATTTGATCTTTCTAAATGTGATTCGTCAAGAGACAGATTGATGTGTAAAAATTTATGTATTTAAAATGTATTTAAATTTATGTATTTAAAGTCACTAGAATCCAAAACCGTATAGGAACGAACGGAAAAAGTAACTGTATTGGGTCATGACATCTGGCGGTTGAAATTTTAACTATTAATAGCTTACAAATCTATTGTCTTTGCATTAGTATTTGTGTTCACCAATACTATCTCATGTGTGTAGGTACATACATAGAAATTTTTCGCCATTTTTTTCTAAGCCACTCCTATGTGTTGGTTCCCAATTGTCAATGATTATTGACTATACCTTGTTCCAAACACGAAGTCCTTTTTGACAGATTAATACGCTAAGAGAATGTTACTGAGACGCATACAAACTTTGTATGCATCTCAGTTTACATATAAGTTAGAAGACAGCTTTTTAGTTTTTGATATTTTTGTAATTATTACGTAATAAAAATGAATAGTGATAAAAATACCTTCATTTTTATTGAGATTTTTGTACATTAAAAAAAGCAAATTGTGTACAAAAATTACTATTGATAATATTGAGCTGAATACACTATTATTTAAAAAACGCAAAATCTCTTGAAAATTTTACCGACATATCGATATATTTTCCTCGATACATCGACGTCGATATTGATATTTTAATAAATATCGATACATCGATATACCGATATTTTTTTCACTTTCGACATCCCTAGTCCCCTCCACTGCGGCGCAAGACGATGATGGGTCGAAAAAGTCTGGTTCTCCTGTCCGTTCAACGAACGTTGGCTATCATGTTGGCTATGCGGACTTTGTTTGCTGCGGAACAGCTCTACAGTAGACTGGCCAAACCACTGTCTCAGGTTTTTCTCCCATGAGGTTCTATTTCTTCCAGGGCCCCACCTTCCGGCAATCTTTTCCTGCATTATGAGATGCAAGATCTCATACTTCTCTGAATGTCTCATCACATGTCCAAGATATTGAAGTTTTCAGATTTTTATAGTTTTTATAACTTCTTTTTATTTATTCATCCGAACCATAACATCTTCATTCGTAACCCTGTCCATCCAGCTTATTTTAAGTATTCTTCTGTAGATCCACATTTCGAATGCCTCAAGTCGCCTAATTAGTTCTTCAGTAAGCGTCCATGCTTCCATTCCATAAAATAATATCGAAAACACGTAGCATCTGACCATTCGCATTCGTAATCCAAGGTTAAGATCATGACTGCAGAACATCTTTTTCAAAGTCTGGTTGCATCCAGTTTCATCGCAATCGGAGAATGGTTTAGGAACGCATAATGGACAAATAAAGAAATTTTAATTTTAAATATTGCGATACAACTAAAAAATTATAAGAATTCCAATAATTAATAAAATAAAATAAACTTTGGGCGGCGGGTATGGGTATCGCCGACCCGGGAACCATTTATTGGATAACCAAAAACCCTGTCATAGGTCACCCCAAGTAGTTCGCGGACGCACAATTTCTTTCTTTAAAGCGTTGCAAAGCTGCCAGGTGGATGGGTACTCGCTAGTAACTTATATAAATGAAAATCCCTAATTTGGGTTGTCATGGTTCAACTGATTTTGGACCGTTAAGATATTCAAAATAACTAAAAAAAACAAACAAATTTAGTTAATCTACCGATTAATGATTGAAATTAAGTAACTGAACATCTCTACATAACGAATCGAACAGTATTAATACGGTAAGAAGGTGGAAGCTTAGTGGCAATCAGCCAACGTCAAAAACGCACATCTCGTGCAAGACCCCACTGAGAGACAGCCTGGGTTCTCATTGCCTCGCAAACTCTGGACTGCCATCAATAGGATAAGGTGCTCCCATAGCCGTTGTGCTCACATGATGCATAGATGGGGCCTTAAAGAGTCGGCGACGTGTGAATGCGGTGCGGTGCAGACCACCGAACATGTGGTCAACGAATGCCCGCTCCATTCATTCCCCGGCGGGATTGATGAGGTCCACAGGGCAACGCCTGAGGCCCTAGACTGGCCCGCAGACCTAAATGTCCCCCTCTGACCCCCCACCATGCGAAAGAAGAAGAAGAATACGGTAATGTCAGAATGGTTGAATTTCAGAATCCAGTTTCGAGTGCATGTCTGACGCTACGCCATACGCGCCGCGCCACAAATAACATCTGTGTACGTGGAATTTCACACAAAGCTGCTGTTATAATTCGGTTTCGAATTCAAGAATTCGTCACAAGATGTCGCTACTTCCGTCAGCAGGTCAGATGGGGACGTCTCCCCCAAGGTATAACTGCTAGGAATTTGTGAATATCTAGTATCTCTCCGGATATGGAAAGATTGACGGTAATACATGTTGTATCAAGCGGCTATATATTACATATGACGTCATTTCTCTGTCTCTGTTACTTTGTCCCGGTGACTAGCTACACTGGATAACAGGGGATCCGAGGAACGGGTTATTTTTGGAACCAGTTCCAATTGGATTTATAAAATGGTCACCAACACTAACTGGGCGAAACCGCACTAAAAGCCGCCCGCAGAGCCTAGCAGTAAAAATCTGCGGAGCAGGTTTTTAACAGCTAGTTATAAATTAAAGCCCTCCGCCGCATCTGTCTGTCTGTTCGCGATAAACTTAAAAACAATTTTCACTAATAGATAGAGTGATTCATGAGGAAGGTTTAGGTATATAATCTGTCAAGGTTTTGTGTAATTTGGTTGAAATATATAATATATAAAGGAGAAGGTCTGTATGTGGTATGGATTTGACATGCATGCAAAGGAAGGTCGCAGTCTATATTATTTGATTTCGAAAACTCTGTGTAAACCCGGGCATCGCCGGGGACTTCGGCTACTTATTATATAAAAATCAACTAATGTGATAATGCCTACTCATTGTGTTAATTATCTTTATGTTTAAATGAAATTACTGAAGATGACTTGAAATTTTTTTGTGTTCGTAATGAAATTAGAATTACTATTGGGAAACTTTTATTTTTAATAATAGGCTACTTGCATGGATTTCATGACGACTTGGAAAAAATCGTGTGGATAGTTTTTTTTACTAAGATTACGAAAATGTTAGTAATTTTTTTTAGAAATGTACAGTTTTTTTTAAATAAATAAATCCATTATATGGGCTCGTGACGTCACTACATGAAAAATGTCCCGTCTCCGAAAATGTTCCTATTAATTTTGTAAAATTCCACACAATTTTTTTTTTTATATGGCAACACTTTGTTTTCAGGCGAATTTTTGAATTTGACATTTAATGTTTACTAAATTTATTGTTTGTTCTCTGCGAACTTATCATTTGGTTTGAATTTTTGACAGATGTTATGAAGAGAACCCCGTACATTTTACGCTGTCTTTACGTGTTATAGAGATAATGGTAGTGGTGCTGATTTTAAAACAAATTTATAATATTCTTATTATTATTATAATTTACAAGAACAAGAATATTTCATTAGATTTAGTAATATAGACGTTGAACATTATAATGATTTATGATCAATAAGATGGATTAAGGAAAAAAAATATTTATGAGATGTAATATTTTTGTATGGGTAGGGAAAACGTTATTTTTTTAATGATATCGTTTTTCGCACCCATAAAATTCTGTCCCGTCTTTCCGGTTTATAAAAAATGGTCTGATTTTTCGGATTGAAATTTCGAAAAAGTCGCCAGGGTTTCAAAAATACGATTAAAAAAAATACAGAATGTGTTAAGATATTTGTCTAAATCGGAAAAAAATTAAAAAATCTGATGCAAGTGGCCTATTACTAGTCTTAATATTCATTCGTAACTTCAGAGGAAAGCATATAATATGATTTGCACTTTCGTAAAATTTTGAAACCAGCAGGTCATTTTTGATTGTAACTAATTTCATATCAAGTGAACGAAATACGCAATCGCCACTTGTTAAGAGGAAATCTGGTCCCCAAGAAATTTAAATAATAAGTATTTTCCAAACCATTGGTGTCACTGTCGCTCTTAATCCCCCGAATACTGAGCGAATGGGACCACTGCTCCTCAGGCTGATAATCTTATATATAAAAATGAGTCACTAAATGTGTTGCTAAGCGGAAATCTCGAGAGCAGCTGAACCGATTTCGCTAATTCTTTTTTTAGAATATTCCTTGAAGTACGGGGATGGTTCTTACGGAGAGAAAAATTAAGAAAACTGCACAGAAAATTGGATAATGTCAGAAAACCTAACGACTATCGCACGTTTGACAGTTCGCGTGTTTGATAATGACATTTTAAATCAGGATTCTATTTTTGAAAATATTTAAGTTGATAAATTTATTTAAATTAAGTACTCTCCTAATAGTTTGAATCGAATCAAGAATTTTAGATATTTTAAATAGGTACCTATGTTAGGTACCAAATTTAATATACATGAAAAAAGGAAATTTTAATAAAAATTATAAAAGGTGGCACGCGGGCTGTTTAAAAACTGAATGTACTGGGATTAAATATATGGAACGCGGGAGGAGGGTTGTCGAGGAAGATGGAAGGTGAACGCGGGAGGGGAAGGGGACGTGTGAGGGGGAGGGAGGGGGAAGTGAAGTGGGGAGAGGGAAGGTGGAGGTGACGGAGTGGGAACGCGAGAGGGGAAGAGGACGCAGGAGAAGAAGGAGAGGCGGAAGGGGAACGGGACGAACGGGAAAGGACACTCAGGGAGAAACAATTTCTTTATTAAATGGCATAGCAAATAGCAACGCATGCCTGGACCAGCTAGTACCTAAATAAAATCATCATTTATTTTGTTATAAAGAATACATTAATAATATAAAGAAGCTTAGACTATCCAAATAGAAAGGTCTTCCGTTCTAGGACAGTCAAATTGACAGGTTTCGTTTTTTATTGGGTATGTAGGTACATGATTATTCATATATGTAGTATTAATTATTATTTTTAATTTATAAACTAACGTTTAGACAATATTTTTATGCATAGCACAAAGGGTAACAATTATTATAAGCAATAATTATCAGCCTGAAACACTCATAACATTGAAAAATCTTCCGAGAAAAGATACTTGCCGCCAACGGGACTTGAACCCGAGTCCTTCTGATTGCCGGTCAGCTGCTCTTGACCACTGAGCTATGGGGGCTTATCAAATACCCGCCAAATAATTCAATATATACTAGTGTTTCATTCAACAATTACTGCTTATTATATTTTTTCCACCTGAAAACAACCAACTTTATTTTTGCGAGAGAGACATTGTAAGTGTTAAATCCCTCGCTAGGTGGCGTCGAGACAAATTATGACTACATTTATTGGGGAAATACTTAAACTTGTCAAATATTAATTATTATTTTTAATTTATAAACTAACGTTTAGACAAGATTTTTATGCAGAGCACAAAGGGTAACAATTATTATAAGCAATAATTATCAGCCTGAAACACTCATCAACATTGAAAAATCTTCCGAGAAAAGATACTTGCCGCCAACGGGACTTGAAACCGTGTCCTTCTGATTGCCGGTCAGCTGCTCTTGACCACTGAGCTATGGGGGCTTATCAAATACCCACCAAATAATTCAATATATATAATAAGCAGTAATTGTTGAATGAAACACTAGTATATATTGAATTATTGGGCGGGTATTTGATAAGCCCCCATAGCTCAGTGGTCAAGAGCAGCTGACCGGCAATCAGAAGGACACGGGTTCAAGTCCCGTTGGCGGCAAGTATCTTTTCTCGGAAGATTTTTCAATATTGATGAGTGTTTCAGGCTGATAATTATTGCTTATAATAATTGTTACCCTATGTAATATTAAGTAAAGTTAACATTCACAGATTCTATAATACATAATTTATAATATACGATACAGTAGGAGGATCAAAATTGAGGTTTTTTACTCTCCATTTTTCTCCTCTAAAATTTACAGATTTTTTTAACTAACTTTATTAGAAGAAAACATTTTATATCAGTAAGTTTTGCTTTTTAAAAACTACATTGTCAAGTTTGTATACTGAACGTCTGTTGATGGCGTTGAAATCAGGCAATTTTAAAGATTTTTGGAGGGTCCTAACTCCTATAAGAACTTATCAAAAAAGCAAAACGTACGGATACACTAGTGGTTGATATCTATATCATATTAAAAGAATATTTGCAGTATTGTCGAAATCCAGATAAGAAATTGGGGAATACGTTTGTATTGACAAAGCGCCGCCCGGTGTTCTCGTAATAAGTTCATTTATCTGTGGTGCAATTTTAAAAGATTGTTTGCTATCTGCTCGCGTCGATATACATAAGCTGTTTGTTTCTTAATAATATAATAATAATTCAATTATTATTAATTATTCAATTATTTATTCATTTTAAAACATTACAAAATAAAATTTCAATGCGTTTTAAAAGAGTATTAAACAGGCTTAAGTAATTTATATTTCAATGAAGCACAATCATACTAACAACAACAAAGCTTATCTGATTGTGCTTCATTGATATTAAACATATCGATATTCGAAGTGACAACAAGACAGCTCTCCCGACTGGCATAACCATTGGCAAGTTAGTTCTGCAAGCCGGGAGATAAAACAGTCTTGTCGATGACGGAGATAACCATCGGGAACATAGAAACTAATGCTCTCCATGATAGCCGAGTTTTCGAACCATCCACGAATCAGTCTGAACAAATGTGTTACAATGAGCGCATCCCTTCTGACCCATAGAAGGTTCACACCAAGCATGACCTATCACGCGCTTCTCTTCTCCAATGATGTCCAGCATTGAGCTTTAGGTCGTCTTCCCATCTTATTTGTTGACGTCCTCTACTTCTGTTGCCATCTCTGGGATACCATTCAGTGACATTTTTGCACCACTTTTCTTGTATATCGCGGATCATGTGACCTGTCCATCTCCACTTTTGTTGGTCTATTTGAATAACTATATCGGCATCTTTATTTTTCTGCCTTATTATGCTACATCTCACTTTGTCCTGTTTCCTTTCTCCTGTCAAACTTCTCTCCATGGCTCTCTGGCAGCGTTCCAACTTTTCTGTGTGGCGTTTGGCGAGTGCTCAAGTTTCACATCCATAGGCGATGACTGGAAGAATAGTGTCGAAGACTTTTATTTTTATTTGCATACTTAGCTCCTTGGATTTCAAGACTTCTTTCAAAGAACAGTATTTCTTCCATCCATTTGCTATTCTTTGCTCTATTTCTTTAGTGGTTTGATCTTTGTGAGATATTATCTGTCCTAAATAGATGTAATTTGACACATATTCGAGTGGTTGGTTGTCAATTTTTATAGTTACTGGTTCAGAGTTTGTAAGCAATTTTGTTTTGTCTTTGTTTATGCAAATAAATATATAAAGTTAATTAATTACATATTTTTCTTTTTCAGAAACGGATGCAGATTTTATCATCGAATCACAATTTCCAAGCTGCCTACCACAGGACAGACATTATATTTTATTTTGTTTAACTATCGATATTCGCACTATTTATCTTATACAATAATGCTAGTTCTTAGTTTTACAGTTATTACAATGGTGATCTGACAGTTGATCCGCTGAAAATTGGCCCCCCGAAATGATATCTTTATATATAAAAATGAATCGCTAAATGTGTTGCTAAGCGCAAATCTCGAGAGCAGCTGAACCGATTTCGCTAATTCTTTTTTTAGAATATTCCTTGAAGTACGAGGATGGTTCTTACGGAGAGAAAAATTAAGAAAATTGCGTAAATTGCAATATACTTTTTTTTCGATCATTTGAATGAAAATATGTTTACTTTGTTATTCGGCGGTACTTCCTCTCTGCACATCCCTTCGTGGTTACTTAGTTACATTTTGCTTAATTAGGTATACCGTATTTTCCCTAAACCGACTGCACATTGTATATAAGTATGCCGGGGGGCAATTGCCGGCAGATCAACTGTCATGGAACATATTATAATTAATCTTAAGAATATATGGGACCTGAACAACTATATTTTTAAAAGTAAGCACAAAATTATATTTATTCGAGCGCAGCCACGTGAAAAATTAGGGAATATGATGATAATTGCATTATTTGTGAATTTAAGAGGCGGGTATGGGTACCGCCGCCCCAGGAACCGTTTATTTGACAACCAACACCTCCGCCACAGGTCATCCCAAGTGGTTTGTTACGTTTGGTACCTTAACAGAGGTGACCAAGGTGAGGTTTGTCCAGGTCTTGACGGTGATGCATCTTCCCACCATCGAATCGGAAGAGACTGGTGGAGGGAGACCTTTCGAACTCTCTCGGAACATCGCCTTGTACCGTAGTGGAAGGGATGGATTCATACGTCCGTCATTCCTGAAGACACTAACTCCAGATTCTTACCCATCCCTCACACCTTTTTCCTTCCCAGAACTTCATCTCCTTCCTTTTTTTACACTAGAAAAACCTTCACACAGCATCCCCAAAGATGAATCTTTGCTCTGTTAGGAATTATTTCCCTCATGCCTACTGTGTGGAACTAATATAATAAAAATAAGGTTTAAGTATTTATAAAAACAAATATTTACCTCAGGATCATCAAATTACGAGATCTATCTACTGTCAAACATTAAAACATACGAAATACACATTTCAAATAAATAATTATTCATTAATACTATAATTTTGATACCTAATTTATCACATGTCTGATATATCAGTACCAATTTTGAAAATTAAGTGTTCTTTTAACTTGAGTAATTTCAAATACGCACTCGTGCACCGACAACCGAAATTAAATTTTTTATAACAACATCGTCAAACTATGCATTGAAATTATTAACAAAATCAAAATAAAATATTAATTTTGTACTTAACTGATTTGTTAGACTTGCAGACTATCCCGTGATTTTTCACGGGTCTGCGCAATTTTTTTTTTTTTTTTAATAAAAGTGTAACATAGCCATTCTTAAAAAAATAATGTTATCGTCACATAAAATAATATCATATGCTATTTAGTTAAACAGAAAAACTTTTTTTTTTTATACTTTTAAATTGCTTCCTGTAGATTTTTAAACGTGTTATTTTGGTTATTTTTGATGCTGATTTATTTTAAAAAAAGCAGTCAAATTGTTAATTATTTTTAAAATAAATAAAATGTAATGTATTTATCATGTAAGTCAACGGTTTCGTCGACACGAACAACGCTCAACGCGCTGAGCTGCGAGATCTGGCAATGAAGTTAAATAAAAAAATACTTGAACATTTGTGGGAAGGCCCGTACACTTTATTTTGCCATTTTGCTATTTGGGAGCGGCTGAGCACGTTGCGCGTTGTTCGTGTGGACGGAATCAATTATTATAATAAATATGTATACAGGGTGATACATATAGACGTACTTGACTTACTTTAACAAGTTATCCCTCACATTATTTGGAATAAAAAAATGCTAATGAAATTTTGGTGACTTTTTCAGTGTTATTTAAAAACTAATATTCTATTTAAACATTTTTTTCCATGTTTTTTTACACACTGGAGGCCCTGAGGAAAATAATTTCCCCTAAAGAAAATATCTAAAGATTGCAATCCACGTGTCACTCAGCCGAGTAACCGCCCACTCACCCCGACCCTAGCTGTCCATTACGAACTGATCTGCTACCAGCAACCAGGGTTGCCAGGTCTTTTCCGAAAATATACCGAACAGTAAGAAAAAAAAAATTTCGAGGTGAAATTTCCCTACATTTCACGGTGGTACCTTGGCAAAACCCGCGTCGGAGGGGGGGGGGGATTTTGAACTTTGAAACAATGTAAGCAATTTGAAACAATTTGAAACAATGTAAGCAATCAAATTATTTCGAAAAATCACATTTACGCAAGTACGTAGTCACCCAATGTGTAACACTAATCCGCGAAATGGCTTGAAAACAGTGAGCGCGTGCACGAAGCGCAATAGGCAACATCGCACAAACTAAGTTAACCCGTCTGCTTATTTAGGAATAAATACATCCCAAAACACGTTATCGCGTTATACTTTCATAAGACCAAGAACGTCCCGAGCGACCTTACATTTTAAAAGCTATATATCTCTCTTCCTCTCATGCAAACATATGTATTTTTCTTTTAACCAGAAAGATGATGAAATAATGCTTCATATTGTCTTTGAAATATGTAAGCTGTCTTGCATAGATATTTTACAATCTCCACCCAAAGTGACGGTTTCTGATTTTTCGCGCGAAACTGAGACTTCCGGATTGTGAGGTGCGAATATATTGAACCAAGAAATGTTTTTAGTTGAAAAAAATAATCAAAAATGTCACCCGAGTCCTTTCACTCATTTCATGGACCATTTTTTACTCCAAATAATGTCAAGAATCGCTGGTTAAAGTTATTCAAGAGTCAAGAGTACGTTCATAACACCCTGAATAAGAAATCTCATTTGAGTGCAATATTTAAAAATTATTATTTAGTTTTAATTGATTCAAAAGAGATGCATGCATTTTTAATAAAAAAATATTGAAATTCATAAATGATTTCAGTCATCAAAGCCAAATTTCTGTGCAATATTGTAAATTAAATGTATAGTAATAAAATTATGTTGTTATTGTTTTTTTTAAACTTTTGTATGTTGTTATTACATAAAAAATAAATAAAATTATGCTTGATTGTGTTGTAGTATATTCCATTTATTTCCACCCTGTGGTGTCTTGTAGTGCGGGTAGTAATAACATCCGTTAATGTTACAATGTTTATTATTGAAGAGATTCTTATGGAGAGAGCGCACAACCTCCAGTACATCCCTTTTATACATCTCCATACTCGCTGTCTCGCTCTCATGCCGTCACACTCACACACATACATCACACACCCTATTCCCAAAATTTTTGAATTTTTATTTATTTTATTTATTGTGAAAAACAGTGCATTCAATCATTGTTGATGCAACTGTGTTCATCTCTCTTCTACCTACTTTCCATGTTTCTATCCTATCTGACAATGTGTGGGCAAATTACCTAGTAATCAGTATTTTAGTAGATGCTGGATATCTCTGCTTACCTCATCAGAGATATCCGGGTTCTCTAAATAAATGGTCACGGAATTTAGTTTATAAATCATAACACTGATTGTTTGGTAGAGTTATATTTTATTTGACACCAGAAGTGAGATATTACAAGGATTCTATCCGCGACAATAATTTGCGTAATTAAAAATAGCTTACTGGCTAGAGGAATGTTCAGAACGGAATTATCTCGAAGTTTTTTCCACTCGCGAGCTCAGTTCTGCTGTCTGCGCATTTTGTTGCGCAGGCAAGTGTTGCTAGAGTCAAGGTGACATTTTGCTCAAAATATAATAATAATCGCGGTGCCTACAGTATATTGAAATAACCCGTTCATTAAAAATATTAAATTAAATTTACTTTGCACTTGCGCACTCTGTACTACAATATGGAATCATAGCTTGGGGGATGCGTATAAATCATCCCTTCTCCCACTCGAAACAATTCAAAAAATTCTTACAGAAATTATTTAAAAAAACCGTATTACTACCCAACAATAAACGTATTCCAAGAATTCCCTGTTGCCCCACTTACAAAAATTTACGAATAATAACACTACGTCAGTTGCACAAAGATATCTTTAATAAAAATACTACACTGCTAAATATTAGCATAAGGAATACATCCTGTACGAACCACAACAGTACAGAATCACAATGACGTATATAGAGGAATAAAATTATTTAATCAATTTCCCGCTGATATGCAAACAGAAAAAAATTACGTCAAACATTAAAAACAAAATTAAATCTTATTTTGGTAGTACCACCATATAATTTTAACTTTCTTGATATGATTTGACTGTTTGTTATTCCTAATGTTTTATGTACATCCTATATACATTTCTTATTTAATTACCCTTATAGTCTTTAAAAAATATCTTAAGTCTAAATCCCTTCATAAGTTAAATTCTTAAGTTTGTGATAAGGATTTTTTTTTAAATTCTTAAGTTATTAACAAATTGTCCTCTCCTAAACACAAGCATTTGCTTTATTATGAGAGTGTACAAAATATGTAAGCTATATTATGTTATATTATATGTATCTCTAGTTAGAAGCCAAATTGAATATAACTCGATAGTTTGGTCTCCATCTTACAAAATTCACGTTAATAATGATTTTGAGCGAATACAAAAAAAAGTTTCTGCTTTTTATAAATTTTAAATTAAGTATCCCACTAGAAGACTTAAAATATCTATTACTAAATATTCTAAAAATACATACAGTAGAAGACCGACGTAAAATAAACGACCTAACATTTTTATTCAAAATACTTAACTCTAAATTCGACTGTTGCGAACTCCTACAACTCATAAACTTACGAATACCGACAGTAACCACGCGACAAAATACACTATTCTACTGCAGCATTCACAAGCGGAACTACACTCTCCTATACAACGATTTCACACTATGGGGAATCAGTACTTAGGTGATGTCGACATATTTAATACCAACTTGGCGAATTTTGTGGAACTTGTAAAAAACTTATTCCAATACTATTCCTAAACATATCTGTATTTTTGTAAACTTATCAAATCGCAGTACCTATATATTTTTTGCGTTTTTGTGACTTGTGTGCATTTTTTATCTAATTTTATTTTTATTATTTCTTTATCTGTTGAAAAATCATCTGTCATGAATTTATTGTACTACCAACCATGTAAAAGCCCTCTGGGTCTCTATTCTCCAAGCGTCGTCGCTCGTAATCGCCGTCGAAAGTTGCTCGTAATCGCCGTCCGTTGGTCGACTTGGTTATTCTTGAGCTTGGTCGAAGGAACATTCTTAGACGCAAAACGTCAAAAGTCATTCCACACAACAACGAGTGGGGTATACCAGTCGAAACGAGCAGCGAGTGGTAGGTTGTTAGCGTATCTACGCAATTAGCTGTCAAAATCTGGCATTATTGTTTTCCCGCGCGAACTTTCGCACCCGCAGTGACATCGTCTATTTTTGTAAAGTCATTTTGCAATTTTAGAATGGCTGATTTACCGGCGATGTTGGCTTGATTAACCATGTCGACTGTCAAGAAACAACTGTTTCGAGACTGACAAGAATGTTTCGACAGATCAATTCGATTATTTATCAATGCATGTTTGGTGCTTCACAAAATGGGTGTAAAAGATAAATTTAATCTTCCAGAATACCTGACCGATCATAATCTAGATTTAGGGCTGATTGCTGGAGGAATGGCTCCACTTGAGCCCGAGGCTGTTTAGAAACCCAGATTTAGTGGCTGGTAGAAGATTTAGTGGCTGGTAGAGCTGTTCGAAATAGGATAGTTCAAAATTATTTCTGTGTTTATACTAAGTACCTAGTCTTTTTATCCTTTTGTTGTTCTGTTCACTGTACATCATTTGTAAAGTGTCTAGATCATATTATTAAATGATATTAGCCACACACAAATAATGAGTGGTGAGGTGAGGGGTGAGGCTACATGAAGCTGCGTTATAACAAACACTTCAAATACAAATCGTTACAACAAATACTACAATACCCATGATTTTTTTTTTTACATTAACTCCACACAGGAGGCCCTGAGGAAAATAATTTCCCTCAGGGCCTATGTCATCTGGGATGCTGTGTGGAGGGTTTTTTGAGGAGAGGAAGGAATGAACATTGGTCTTGAAGAGACCCATGTTGTAGGAAGGATGAAACACAGAGGCGGGCAAATCGTTCCACAGCCGAGCTGTTAAACACAAGAACGAGTCGAAGAAGCGACCCGTTCTCATGTGACAAGTGTCAACCGTGTACATTATGTTGGGCACGCGTTTGGCATGTTTCCCGACTATGCACCGGTGCCGAAGGGATCATCATCCTCGGAGCATCTTCCATTGTAATACCGGTAGAACAAGGATAGCATTCCCACCCGACGCCTGTACTCTAAAGGTTGCAATCCATCTGTTAAGATGGGAGAACCTATTAAGCGGACCGCCCGTTTTTGCACAGAGTCGAGGGTATTTTGGAGCTCCAGACCAGAGGTGGCTGCCAAATTCAACCGTGGGGCGCACTTGTGATTTGTGCAGGGTTAGCAGTTGTGTACTATTAAAGTATCTGCGGGCTCTGTACAGTACGCCCAGTTTTTTTATTATTATAAGTAATTTTGAAAGCATCACCTTATTTTGGTTGCAAGCCAACTGATTTATTTAAGGCCAACAAAATACCATCTAAGTTGTTGCTGTACAAAATAATAAGCCCCATCACCAACGGTAGACGCCAGACTCTTGTGGGTGGGTCTCGCCCCATGTGCAGTATATTTGTGTAATTTGAAAAGTGAATTTCAACAAGGTTTTATATATTTTGTGATAATATAGTGATGTAAAATGTAAGAAAACAATGGTGTGATCATAAAAAATGTATTTAATATTAAGTATATTATAATTATTATCAAGTAATATAGAAACAAGACAGTTTTCAATGTACAATGTCAATATATTTTGTAAAACAAGCTAAAAATAAAGAATTAGTACACTGATGAAATAATCAAGTATGATATTTTCTAGTAAATTAAAAAACAACTCTGGTGTTAAGTAGTAAAACATTATATTTATCCATGATAGAAATAAAACACTCTCATTCATTACGCTGATACGATGATAATGAAAACATTATATTTATCCACGATAAAATTAAAATGCTACTAATAAATAGCATCACAATTTTTATCACATGGCGCAGAAAACATTACAGTTTCACTTGTTCAATTACAATTATTATTTCAACATATTTTGTGTTATAAGCTAAAGAATGATAAACAAGTCTGATATTGTCTTAAATATCTTCATTGTTAAATTTAAATTAAAACATTATATTTATCCACGATAAAACTAAAAATCTTCTAAATATTTTAGTTATTAGTTTTAGTTATAATATTTAATAGGCAATATCAGACTTGTTACTTATTCTTTAGCTTATAATACAAAATATGTTGATATAATTTCAATTGTTGCATTATCAGGGCAGATATGTCTAATCTGCCGGCTCTGCCCTGATGATGGACACTGCAACGCTGTCCGAAACGTTGGCTAAAGGAGGTAGCGCAAAGCGTAACACCCCAAAAACTAATAATGAAAATACTTTTGGCCGTGAAAATCTAAAAACGTATCTGCTTGTAGATAGTATCCCAATTTTTATCATATAACACAGAAAACATTACAGTTTCAGTTGTTTAATTACAATTGTAATTATTTCAACATATTTTGTATTATAAGCTAAAGAATAAGAAACAAGTCTGATATTGCCTATTAAATATTATCTTCAATGTTAAATTTAGAGAAAAATATTATATTTATCCACGATAAAACTAAAACTAACAACTGTAATTACAATTGAAATTATTTCAACATATTTTGTATTATAAGCTGAAGAAGAATACATGTACTGACAATAAAGTATGATTTTGGTTTTAATTAAATTTAAAATGAGGGTATTGAAGAGATTCAGTACACCTCGGAGTCTGTACGGGTGGAAGATCAATGGTAGGGGGTTCCACAAGGGGAGGTGTGGCCTTCAAGAGCACCTCCAGGGCTCCTTGGCAGACTGTCAGCTGCTGCAGCCAGCAACAGACTGGGGTCTTCCGAGAAAGGAAAAGTCCAAGTTGATCTCCGTACAGCCCACACTGTAATCACACTGGGTTGACTGCTTGTAGTATCAGTCCATCACATCTACTGCTGGCACCACGTGCCGGTGGCGGTGGTCCGCCTCTAGTCTCGGCCGCAAGCCTTTGAGCGTAAATCTTGCCATGCCTGAAAATATTTTTGAATCATATTAATTATTTACACTAAATATTAGTGAAAAGAGACTTTCTTATATCGTAGAGTATTCAAAAAGAAGGACAACGTCAAGATCACACAATTTTACTTGAATTTTGAAACGATTGGCTTTGAAGTAACGTAGCCCCATTATAATTCTTTTCAATATTGTGATATTTGACATACAAATTAAGACTTAAAACGAACATCATGTGAGCGATGAAGTCATAAGTGATGATACAAAAATATAAAAAATAGGTTAAGGGCTATTTCAAAACAATTTGTTTCATAGCTTTTAATGACTTCTTAAAGAGATGTAGTTGACTTCATTCTGAGTGAGCATCTTGTTCGTTTTGTTGAATAGAAATTCGTCATAGGCGGAGCTTCATCTGAACAAAGCGTTAGGATAACAAGTAGACATTTTAAATGTACTTTACACAAATTAATGGACATGAATAAATACTGACCTTTCTCCAGTGTTTGAATTCCGTCGAGATTCGCCGAAGGTTAGTGAAGACAAAAACTTTCCTCTCATTAAATCCATATCCGAACTTACTAATTCGATTATTAGCAGTTGCTTTTGACAGTTTGTAATTCATAAATAAACCAATCATTTGTATCCTGCAAACCTGTAACATACAAATTAAGACTTAGAATGAACACCATGTGAGCGATGAAGTCATAAGTGATGATACAAAAATATAGGTTAAGGGCTATTTCAAAATGATTTGTTTCATAGCTTTTAATGACTTCAAAGAGATGTAGTTGACTTCATTCTGAGTGAGCATCTTGTTCGTTTTGTTGAATAGAAATTCGTCAAAGGCGGAGCTTCATCCGAACGAAGCTTTAGGATAACAAGTAGACATTTTAAATGTACTTTACACACAAATTAATGGACATGAATAAATACTAACCTTTCTCCAGTGCTTGAATTCCGTCGAGATTCGCCGAAGGTGAGTGACGACAAAAACTTTCCGAACTTACTAATTCGATTATTAGAAATTGCTTTTGGCTGTTTGTAATGCATAAATAAACCAATCATTTGTATCCTGCAGCCATTTCAAATATTATCAGCATATCAATTCATAAATATGCTAAACCAGACTAATATCAACTGTTTGACGTTTGACATTCACACCATAGAAATCTCAAAAACATCAAGAACATAGACAATATTCACAGGGCTGCCAATATAATCATCTCTTCGATCGTTCGACGTTCAAGAATACGTAAAATTGAAGGATTCGACAAAGGTGGTCGCGACGACGAGTAATTTTTGGTCGCTGCGAGGCGCATAACGAGTAACGTTTGATCGTTTGCTCGGGAATAGAGACCCTGGGCGTTGAATAAATAAATAAATAAATAAATAAATATTGTGTAAATGTAAAATAAATAAATATAAAAAAATAAAAATACACCAGACATGCAAAGAGGAACCCAGTAGTTCCTCCCACCACTTCTTCATCTTTAGCTCAAAGACTATTCTCATACTTAGGCCCTAAATTGCTTAATCTTATACCCGATGCATGGAAATCAAAAAGTGCTATCATTCTGCGTTATCTGGTAAATGATTGGCTTCTGGTCTTGAATGCGAAAATATGGTAAATAACAGTCATTAATTTTTTAAAGTAAAACTTCTTTTCGCACACTCGACTTGGGGGTAAGTTGGCGAATGCGTTACGAAAAGTGGTGATAGGTGAACAGTCGGGCCTTTACTTGGGGATTGATAAGGATAAGGATAAGGATAAGAATGGTCACCCCAAGGTCGTAGGTCACCACAAGGTCGTAGGTCACCCCAAGGTAGTAGGTCACCCCAAGGTCGTAGGTCACCCCAAGGTTGTAGGTCACCCCAATGTCGTAGGTCACCCCAAGGTCATAGGTCACCCCAAGATCATAGGTCACCCCAAGGTCGTAGGTCACCCCAAGGTCGTAGGTCACCCCATGGTCATATTTCATCTCAATGTCATATGTCACCCCTAGGTCATAGGTCACCCCTATGACCTAGGGGTTACGCTAGTTCGCTATGTTTGGTAACTTAGCAGGGATACCTGGGTTCATTGGGCGTGGTTTGTCTTGTAGTTTTACTTCAGTCGTGTGGCCTAAAGCACACTAGTTTTTTTTAAAGTTTTTTTAGTGGACCTCTCCTATGTATTGGTATTATATGTATTTGTATTACATTAATATTATTTTGAAAAAAATGCTTAAATTTTTCATTGCATTCAGCGTCCCTTTTCTTTACTTCCTTTTCTTTATCTATTTTTTTATTATTCTCTAGTTCATAAATCCATCGAAATCCAAACTAAAAATTCATGGAATGGTTGAAAAGCATACATGTTCAAAAATGTTTTGTTTCTTTTTGAATTTTCTTTTATTTCTCTTCACTACGTTTATATTATTTAAATATATACATTAACAATCATAAGCAAATTCCTGTATATACCAACATAACTTAAATATATTATCCACCAAGTGTAATATCTAAGTAAAAGTCAGTATGATAGACAAAACAATATTTCATGTAATAAATCTGCTCATTCTGACTGTACTGCCTTTCTAGTTGCACAGCCAAAGATCATTGTAATATGTACAGTCTGTCAAATAAGAGTAGAAAACGTAGGAGGGCGCCACTGTAGTTCAAATGGCAATACTAAACATATAACTAACGCATGGTGTTGATGTAAAGCTGTGCAACCTACATTTTTATAAAAAAATTAAAAAGGCGTAAAAGTGAAAAAAATATTTTTTCATTACAATATAGCTACCCACTGATCTCAAAATTAGATTAGCATATAGGTATATTATTATTATACCTTGGCAATTTTGTGTTAACATAATGAAGAAAAACGATAATGTAATAAAATATAAGATTCTGAACAACCTGCGTTATGCAGATGATACAGTACTTCTATCAAGTAACATTGAGGATATACAACTTTTGCTGAATTAAGTAGTGAAGACTTGTGAGAATTTTGGGCTAGAACTGAATATAAATAAGACAAAGTACATGCTCATAAGCAAAAATAACGCATTGGATGAAAATCTTTATATTGCTGGAACAAAACTAGAGAAGGTACAGAGTATTGTTTACTTGGGCTGCAATGTAAATGATAGATGGGATCCTTCAGTTGAAATCAAATGCCTCGTGCAACCTTTATCCGCATGAAAAAAATGTTCTGCAGTCATGATCTCAACCTTGGATTACGAATGCGAATGGTCAGATGCTACGTGTTTTCGATATTATTTTACGGAATGGAAGCATGGACGCTTACTGAAGAACTTATTAGGCGACTTGAGGCATTCGAGATGTGGATCTACAGAAGAATACTTAAAATAAGCTGGATTCGGATGAATAAAGAAAAGGAAGTAATTAAAACTATAAAAATCCGAAAACTTCAATATCTTGGACATGTGATGAGACATCCAGAGAAGTATGAGATCCTGCATCTCATAATGCAGGGAAAGATTGCCGGAAGACGGGGCCCTGGAAGAAGGAGAACCTCATGGTTGAAAAACCTGAGACAGTGGTATGGCCAGTCTACAGTGGAGCTGTTCCGGGCTGCAGTAAACAAAGTCCGCATAGCCAACATGATAGCCAACGTCCGTTGAACGGACAGGGCACAAGAAGAAGAAGAAGAAGAATAAAATATAAAGCACTGTTCAGAAATTGCCCACATTTATTAGTTAGCGTTGCCCGGGCTTTAGATTGTGTCTCTAATTTTTAATGTGAATATATTTAACTCATTCAGATTTAAAAGTAGTGTAACTAAACTCACCGTTAGTGATTCATCCTTTCTATCTACTATTAAATTCAAATTTATGTTAAATTAAATTAAAGCAAATCGCTTTATGAAACTCCTTTCAAATTTATGTCATGAACCAAAAATGTTTTTTAAAATGTGGTTTCTTCTTCTTCTTTGTGTGCCGTATCAGGTCCCCCCGACGTTGGCGATCACTCTTGAGAATGTCTCTCTGTCTTGCGCTGCCCGGAATAGCTCCTCCACACTTCTAATGCCGGTCCACTCTCGTATATTACGCAGCCAAGACATTTGTCTCCTACCAGGCCCTCGGCGACCCTCTATCTTGCCTTTCAATATCAAATGGAGCAAGTGATACTTCTCCCCTCGAAGTATATGACCCAGATAAATGAGACATGTTCCCCAAACTGGAAAGAACATGTCTCAAAAATTGTAGCAAAAATCAGTAGTTTTTCTTATGTTCTGGGTACCTTGAGAAAAATATTGAACACCGAATCAGTAATAGCCGCATACTATGGTTATGTATATTCAATAATAAAATACGGTATTATTTTTTGGGGAAACTCGGTAAACGCCAAAGATGTCTTCATCATACAAAAGAGATGCATAAGAAAAATTACAAACTCCGGTCGTTTAGATTCATGTAGACCTATGTTTAAAAATCTGAAAATTCTAACAGTCACAGACATATATATAATGGAGTTATGCATGTTAGTGCGATCATCTACAGACAAGTTCCCACTAAAAAACTCAACACATAAATACGCTACAAGGCTCACAGAAAACCTATTAATACCAAAAGCAAACAAAACAACATTCCAAAAAGGACCATACTACATGGCCATTAAAGTATATAACAACCTTCCACATAACATTAAACAAATACAAGATACACACAAATTCAAATCGTCACTAAACACTTTCCTTGTTAATAATTGTCACTACACGTTGAGTGAATACCTCACGTAAATGAAACGCCTATTTTTATTGGTATATATATTTGTATTTTATTTTTTTTTCCATTGGAATATTTTTATTTTATCTGTATAAACATTGTAACTATAATAAAACAAATAATATTATATAAACATTGTAATTAAATAAATGTGGTTAGCTGGAAGAAATGGGGTCTACCCATAAGCTACACCTTTTGTAATTTTTATTTTACAATAAATATTTTTTGATTTGATTTGATTTGATATGAAATTTTCCTGATTTTTATTAATGTGAGCAGTTCTCTATCTGCTCTAGCCCGCCTGAGAATTTCTGTGTTGGTGATCATGTGGGTCCATGGGACCTTGAGCATTCTTCGGTGAAGCCACATTTCAAAAGCCTCTAACCTGTTCATGGTATTTACTTTCAAGGTCCATGTTTCACATCCATAGAGCAAGACCGACCACACATAAAATGTGGTTTACTGTGTTCTATACATTCAGTGACATTGCACTCATAAATATACTGACCCCATTGCACTTTTAAACAATATTTGACAGTTAATTTGGTGTTGCCAGCCTACAAATATTGTAGTTCAATTTTTTATATTTTCTACTCTTATTTGACATACTCTATGTAATGTTTAATTTTTTTTAAATATTATCACCTCCTATGGTACGAGTATCTCGGTGACATTAAGGTTAAACGTAACGTACGTTATAATCTATGCACTCACAGATGGCGCCAATTAAATTACTCCGTGCAAGGTGAGTACGGAGGTGTGAAAGATTCCGGCTGGAGTGGTCAAAAGACATGCTTTAACCAGTCTCTCCCGATAAGGCCCGCCACGCAGTATAGGTGGGCAAACGCATCCGCCGCCAAAAAAAAATTAGACAAACTTCACTCCGTGAACTCATGCAACTCTGTTAAGTCACCAAACGTAGTGAACCATTTGGGGCGACTTGCGGCAGGCGTTTTGGTAACCCATTAAATGGTTCCCGGGGTCGTGGCATCCATACCCGCCTTCCAAATGGGAATAAATAAAGATTGGCGTCTAACATGACCCAAGGGCGTAGCTAGGATTTTGTTAAGGGGGGGGCAGATGTAGACAAACCAAGAATATATCTAAGGTAAATGATGCATGCGGGGGGGGGGGGTGGCGGCTAGAGAATTTCAGAAATAGGCTATTTTCGTCTATTAGAAGACCGTCAGGCTCAAAAATTCTCCCCGATTCAGGACATTCCACGGGGAACCATGGAGCTCCATATAAATATGTAGTCTCAATAAAGTCACCTCTCCGTCGGGTAGCACCCCCCCCCTCCCCCTCGCTAAGCTACTGCGTTCAAACGGTTTTTAGTCATCGTTAATCTCAGCCATGTTTTGACACGACGCAGTGTAGAAAAGGACCTCTCTATGTTACTTGTAGTGCAAGATTGTGCCAAGGACATAAGTATTGCTTTTTTTGTTGCGGGAAAGAAAATGTTCGCCTCCTTTAACACTTCAGTAAAATATAGTTCTTTGAGATCTTTTTTGGTCAAACCCTTTTTCTGCCATTTTTTATACCACAGTTTGGCTTCTTGATTAAAATTAAGTAAATCGTAGTATAGGCAAAAAATTTGTGCTTTTTTCTTTAAAATCAATTAACGACATATTCAAAATTGTACCGAGATGTAGCGACATTAATCCGAAAGCAGGCAAATTTTGGTTACCAGAACGCTGCTCCAATGCAGATATTAGGGAATCTAAATAAAGAATGATAATCGATCGCTTCCAAAAATCGCACGGAGTCTCAGCAAGGTAATTGGGCCGATGTTGTTGGCAAGATACAATGCGTGGGACTTGTACATCAGTTCTAAAGGCAACTGCAGTTCTAATTGAAATATCTAAAATATTTGGGCTCTCTATGTCTACGTTGCTTCGATGATCATTTATAACAGAAATTATGCCTTTAATATGACTCACACATGCGTACATATTGATAGTTTCCGATCGTAAAGCATTGGAAATAGGTTCCAATATGCCTGAGTACTTGGTTATCAGTTTAACACATAATGAAAACAGATTTAATAACAGCGCAATATAACTGATAGGCACGTTTTCTTGATGCTTCATTAATCATGATCAACTAAAAAGGTAATAATAAAAATTAAATTGATTCTCACAAACAATGTGCTACCGACGTAAACTTTACGGTTTGTGAGCATTCCTGCACCTCACCTGCCCGTACCTCGCTACGCCCTTGACATGACCTTCTTCTTACTAGCGCCAACGGCTGATTCGAGCGAACCAGATTACACCAATGCGTTTCGGAGCATTTTTTCGAAAGGTTTTGTATTTTCACTAGTAACCTACCAAATTATTCACCAAAAAACTGCGGTCAAATTTATATTTTGGTCAAAGTTAGCACAAACAACAAAATTCGAAATAATTCTTTTGTATTTTTTTTCTTTCTCCTTGTGGCTATACTGAGATGTCATTACGTTGTCGCGATTCTCAGTCGAAAAAAAATATTATTCTGCCGTAATTTTCTAGAGATTATTCTGGAAGAAATGTTATTTGAAGAATTTTGAAACTGTGTAAAAGTAATTTACCAAAATGTTTCTTCTCGACCTTCCCGATGTCATGATAGAGCATGTTTTCTCGTTTCTGACTTATGACGAAGTGGCCAAATACAGAATAGTAAGGATTCCAATCATGTTGCATTATTTTTATCGCTAATGTCTGTATATTTTGGTACAATGTTGTTGTTTTGGTTTGTGAACGACTTTAAATTTGTATGCGTACGGAATATTACGGATTTACGTAGTTTTTTTAAAAGGTTTTCACGCACGATTTTCAATCTATTTTAAAATATTAACAGGCCTACGAAAGTATGGCAGACAATAATAACACTGGACAGGTTGCAATATTTGACTAGATTCTTTATTATGTATCTACTTAAGCTATCAACACATTTTAATAATAAAGACTTCTAGATGTGGAATGATCTGGAACAATATTTTGAACACACCCCAATCGGTATTCTTAAATATTATAATAATGATTAGTTACCCAAATGAACCTAACGCGCACCTTTTATAGTTATTTTAAACATGCGTTTACCGGTTAGTAGCCGAGTGGGAAAAATGCTTTGGGTTACACCATAAATGAGGATTGTAGGAGTTTTTCAAATATTGTTCGAAACCCGGGAATGTTTTTAATTACAAGATTTATAAAACTGGCAGAAAATGACACTTTCTGAAGAAGAAATGAATCGCCTCTTTGCTAAAATAAAGGAAGAAAACCGTAATCTAGGTCTAGTGATCAACAAGGCCAAAATAAGGTAATTATCGGTTCGGACTGGCCACGCTTATTACGAATAATTTTTAGAAAAAAACTTTAGATTCGCCTTAATTACTATAAAAGGAAACTTTTTGGCTTTGGGGCGGCGGAAAATAATGCATTTTAATTTTCAATTGCATAAAACCAAAATTCACTTCGCGAACCGACGCAGCGAAAATCCGCGGCCGTAGCTGTCACTTGCTGTCACTGTTATGGACTGTAGCTGACTTCGTGGGATACCTACATGAAATACCGCGAATCACAAACCATGTTACACAAACCTAGCGTAGCCGCTAAGCCACTTGAAAACTGGGATGTTTTTCTTGCGTTGACGCGAGTAGGCGTTATAAAGGGGCACTTTCTTTTGTATCACAAACCATGTTACACAAACAAGCCCGCTAGACAAATTTCGTAATTACGCGCCTTATCCCATGAAGTCGGCTACAGTCGTATTAGCTCTTGTTAATTTATCAAGGATACCAACATCACAGTGACATGTACGGCCGCGGATTTTCGCTGTGTCAGTCGCGAAGCGAATTTTGGTTTTATGCAATTGAAAATTAAAATGCATTATTTTCCGCCGCCCCAAAGCCAAAAAGTTTCCTTTTATAGTAATTAAGGCGAATCTAAAGTTTTTTTCTAAAAATTATTCGTAATAAGCGTGGCCAGTCCGAACCGATATTTACCCAAAATAAAACTAATGGCAATCGACAGGTAACACCTTTGTAAAAACATGTTTGATAGTAGGCTGACATTTCATACTCATATTTGGATGGTTTTGTAGCACTTCATTGAGAATGCTGGGCTTTGTTCTGCGTACTGCAAGGAATTTTAGAGATACCCGGGTTCTCATAATCCTATTCAATTCCCTAGTAAGGAGTAGACTTGAAAGTGGATCGGTAATTTGGAGTCCGCACCAAGTAAAATATTCCCTCATGTTGGAGAGAGTTAAGAAAAAAATTCTGAGATTTCTGTACTTGAGGGAGTACGGCTATTACCCGTGGCTCTATCCTACCGACTTTCTTTTGGGTATGCTCGGAATGAACCATCTACGAGTCAGAAGGGATGTACACATTGCTACGCATTTCTTCAAATTGATTCGCGGATGGTTTGAAAACTCAGCTATCTTGGAGAGCATTCATTTCTATGTTCCCGATGGTTATCTTCGCCACCGACAGCATAGGCTGTTCCCTCTTCCGGCCTGCAGGACTAACTTGCCAATGGTCATGCCGGTCGGGAGAGCAATCTTGCTGTTGAATAGAATTAATTCGGATATCGACATATTTAGCGTTAGTGAAGCTGCTTTTAAAAGGAAAGCTCTATTAATGCTCGTATAGTTTTTAGCCTACCATTTATGTTTAATGTAATACTGTTACAATTGTATTTTAAAAACACATTAAAGTTTTTAAATTTGTAATGTTTTTGAAAGAATAAATAATTTGAATTGAATTGAACAAATAATGATCTCACAGACTTAGAAACGGTGAGCGACTTCGTATACCTAGGCCAGGGATGGCGAACCTATACATATCAACGTGCCATTTTTCTAAAGAAATGTTTAATGAGTTTACAGACGTGCCATCAAATAATTTTGACTTTGTGATTATTGGGAAAATAATAATAATAAAGTCTTACTATCAATTAGAAACTCTTTATTTCCTACAAAAAATAGGAACATTTTGCATTATATGCGTGTATTTAATCATAGATGTTGACTGTTTATTTCTGTCTTTCAATGCACTTGGAGTTATTTCTTTTTGCCCTAGTTGGTTTTTTTGACTAACGGATTTGTTTCAAAATGCCGTTTCACAGACGATGTTCTGCATACCACTGTTCCAGAACATAAAACACACACCGCTTTGTCACCTTTACTAATCATAGCATATTTCTCTGTCCACCAAGTTTAAAATTCTCTGATACTCTTACTATCTTGCACTCTTTGTTTTTTTGGTGAACTAGCCATGTTAAATAACATTTAAATCACAGATAAAACTCAAATAAACTTTAAAATACAATTATATCAACGAAATTCACTATTACGTTAAGCATAAAGAAACTATGCGTCATTCATTAGCAATAGAAACTCGCAATGTGGATTGTAGGTATGAAAACGAACGAGTGAGCGCATCGCAGCCCGCACACCGCACCCGAACATTCTGTAGCATAGGGATCACTCGGGTTCGCTTGTTTACATACTATACACTTCACACTTTTTTTCATAGGGCATAATAAATTTTGTGATCACTGATAGTGATGTGCCCAAAATATTGTGTCACGTGCCATTAATGGCACACGTGCCATAGGTTTGCCATCCCTGCGATGAAGGAGACTTTGAAATCAGATGTGAAAAGAAGGATTTGCTTGACAAAAGACGCCACGAACAATATGCAAAAGATTATATGGAGTAATACAGATAATGGATAATACAGAGGCATAATGAAGATCACCAAGATGAGTCTTGTTCGGGTCACCAACGCTCTGGAGTGAACAAGTATCACTGGCTTCCGATACGTCGGTCTTCGCAGTGCAGAACCTTAAAGAGTAGAGGAGCCTTGTCCAACATGGAAACTGGAGTGGAGGACACAATCTGCAGCAATGAGGAACCAACTTAAGAAGGACACATAGTAAGAATGGAAGATAGCTGACAGAATGAAGTATTGAAGGAGAAGTAGAGATGGTGTGGAGTAGAGATGGGTAAGTTCTGCATTTTTCTGGAGGCCTCCGAGGCGTGCTTCCTTTTAAAAGGACTTGAGCTCTTGGAGCCACTCCTGATTCGCGAATGGCCTGAGCGCGCAAAAGAATTCGAACGCGCAACCTGCTCCCGACTCTCGGAGACGCTCGGGTTCCACCCTAGCCGGACCTCGGAGCCAGAGCTCGCAAAAGAACTCGTGGATCTACAGAAGATTACTTAAAATAAGCTGGATGGACAGGGTTACGGATGAAGATGTTATGGTTCGGATGAATAAAGAAAAAAAAGTTATCAAAACTAAAAATCCGGAAACTTCAATATCTTGGACATGTGATGAAACATCCAGAGAAGTATGAGATCTTGCATGTCATAATGCAGGGCAAGATGGCCGGAAGACGCGGCCCTGGAAGAAGGAGAACCTGAGACAGTGGTTTGGCCAGTCTACCGTAGAGCTGTTCCGGGCCGCAGTAAACAAAGTCCGTACAGCCAACGTCCGTTTAACGGACAGGGCACAAGAAGGAGAAAAGAGATTCATAGTTGAACTTGTTAATTTTGAGCACTTTAAGTAAGGAATTTTCCCTATAACCTACTCATAAATCAATTCCTTAACCCATATCTCAACATCTTATGATATAGTTCCTCTGGTTAAACACAGTACTGACAAGGGAGTTCTATTCTCGATCCAAAATAAGATCAACCCGTGGACGCGCATGTCTCCGCCCCTTCTCCCCACTGCTTGCTAGACGAACGCTAACACATTCAATCCCACTATTTAAATGAATTGAATTATTTTATTATTTTTTAATTTATAAACTAACGTTTAGACAAGATTTTTATGCATAGCACAGTAACAATTATTACAAGCAATAATTGTCAGCCTGAAACACTCATTTATATTGAAAAATCTTCCGAGAAAAGATACTTGCCGCCAACGGGACTTGAACCCGTGTCCTTCCGATTGCCGGTCGAATGCTATGACCACTGAGCTATGGCGGCTTATCAAATACCCGCCAAATAATTCAATATATACTAGTGTTTCATTCAACAATTACTGCTTGTTATATTTTTTCCACCTGAAAACAACCAACTTTATTTTTGCAAGGAAGACATTGTTAGTGTTAAATCCCTCGCTAGGTGGCGTCGAGACAAATTATGTCTGCATTTATTGGGGAAATACTTAAACTTGTTAAATATTAATTATTATTTTTTAATTTATAAACTAACGTTTAGACAAGATTTTTATGCATAGCACAAAGGGTAACAATTATTACAAGCAATAATTGTCAGCCTGAAACACTCATTTACATTGAAAAATCTTCCGAGAAAAGATACTAAAAGATAGCTCAGTGGTCAGAGCATTCGACCGGCAATCGGAAGGACACGGGTTCAAGTCCCGTTGGCGGCAAGTATCTTTTCTCGGAAGATTTTTCAATGTAAATGAGTGTTTCAGGCTGACAATTATTGCTTGTAATAATTGTTACCCTTTGTGCTATGCATAAAAATCTTGTCTAAACGTTAGTTTATAAATTAAAAAATAATAATTAATATTTAACAAGTTTAAGTATTTCCCCAATAAATGCAGACATAATTTGTCTCGACGCCACCTAGCGAGGGATTTAACACTAACAATGTCTTCCTTGCAAAAATAAAGTTGGTTGTTTTCAGGTGGAAAAAATATAACAATCAGTAATTGTTGAATGAAACACTAGTATATATTGAATTATTTGGCGGGTATTTGATAAGCCGCCATAGCTCAGTGGTCAGAGCATTCGACCGGCAATCGGAAGGACACGGGTTCAAGTCCCGTTGGCGGCAATTATCTTTTCTCGGAAGATTTTTCAATGTAAATGAGTGTTTCAGGCTGACAATTATTGCTTGTAATAATTGTTACCCTTTGTGCTATGCATAAAAATCTTGTCTAAACGTTAGTTTATAAATTAAAAAATAATAATTAATATTTAACAAGTTTAAGTATTTCCCCAATAAATGCAGACATAATTTGTCTCGACGCCACCTAGCGAGGGATTTAACACTAACAATGTCTTCCTTGCAAAAATAAAGTTGGTTGTTTTCAGATGGAAAAAATATAACAAGCAGTAATTTTTGAATGAAACACTAGTATATATTGAATTATTTGGCGGGTATTTGATAAGCCGCCATAGCTCAGTGGTCAGAGCATTCGACCGGCAATCGGAAGGACACGGGTTCAAGTCCCGTTGGCGGCAAGTATCTTTTCTCGGAAGATTTTTCAATGTAAATGAGTGTTTCAGGCTGACAATTATTGCTTGTAATAATTGAATTATTTTATTAAATTTTATTTTATTTGTCTGACAAAAAATGACAACAATTTATACCTTTAAATAATGGTAGCGGTAGTATTACCAAATACATATTGTACTTTATGTGGCATGAGATTTACCAAATTGGCTGAGGAATTAATCGGAAGCTAAGAATATCATCATTGTCATTTAAAAAAAAACCTCAGATGATTCACTTGAAACATCGAAAGCCAGTGAATCATCGTTGTTGTCTCCGAGGTCATGAACAATAATATGATGGACATTCCAAAATTATCGCTTAATACCAATAATATGTCGAATAAAATTACTCAAATACTCTGATGTAACTTCATACGTAGGTGTTCTTGGGCATTTATTTTGAAGGAGAAATCGTTCACTTTAACATCATCGACCATACCAATTCGCTCGTGTTTAATTCGCAATGTCAAGGAAGTAAACGTAGCATAGTTTTGTTGACTTCGCTAGCAGTGACATTTACCATATACTTTTTATTTATCATATAACCCTCTGTGAGAGCTGTCCTCTTTTGTTCTTTGTAATTAGTGATAATGCTGATTAACCATTTTACCACTGGGTCTGAACGGGTTAATTTTTTGTAACGCGGACACACAGTACGAAGGTCAACGGCATACTGAATTTTGGGCGAAGTGATTGGCGGCAGCCGAGGGCCGGTGAAGGGACCGTAGCGGGGGGAGTGGTATGCGCAGTACAAACCAAATTTTGTATCATCGCAGGTTGTTCTAAACGCGAATAGAGAATAGTCGGTTACATTAATTATGTGAGGTCAAAAGGGGGGGGAGGGGGTCTAGCAAAATCTCACATTACTTGAAAAGAATATATGAAGTGGCCCAAATTTATCTCACCAAGGGGGGGAGGGGGTCTAGATTGGAAGAAAAACTGCTGACGTAATTAATGTATGCCCCCTTGTGACTTTAACCACTCGGTCCCATAAGCTTGTTTACACGATAATTTAAAGTTACCAGGCATATGTATAAGGTAGGAGGCGTGCCTGACTTATTAACCCGGCGTCGATGACGCTGGGTCACAACGACCCGAGGCGATTTAAAATGGCCATATTTTTTTTACCCGTCAACCGTTCGACTTGAGCGCTTGAGTAGCTGGAGATACAACCCCCTCGTCGCACTGAGCACCGCCGGCGTGGTCAGTGCGACGCCGCTTGCGGAATTAGATACAGGAGATATATGAGGAAAACGGGTTAATATGACCAATAGTTGTAATGAAATTGTACAGTTATTTTTTCATAGTTGATTTCGCATGTGTTTCTTACTAAGATAATAAAAAGGTAATTTATAAAATATACTGGTATTATTAATATTTTTTTATGAGCAAAGTACCCATAAATAATAAATAATTTTCAAAATCAAGATAACCCTTTCAGTTTTGGTACAACCCATCGATAAAACTCGGGTCACTGACTGGCGTCATTGACCGCGTAATTATTTTCACGTCATTGACGCCGGGTTAAAATTATAATATATGATTTTTCAAGACAACATTTAACAGACGTTAATCCAATAAATTATAATATATGATTTTTCAAGACAACATTTAACAGACGTTAATCCAATAAATTATAATATATGATTTTTCAAGACAACGTTTAGCAGACGTTAATCCAATTAATTTATTGCCTGAACTTTGAAGGTATACATACCTACATTTTAAATAAGACTGTGCAAGTTGTAGCCATAGATAATAGAAACAAGAGAGATGGGTCATGAAACATTATTTGTAGTGAACGTCCGAAGATTCGGTTTCGGCAAGTTTCGGCAAAAAATCTAGTTTCGGCATCAGTTTCGGTTTCGGCAGATTTTCTGCCGAACCTTCGGCCGCACCGAAACTCTGCAAAAGATCTAAATAAATGGTAAATTGAGTCTTAAGAATGTTGTGATTGTAAACGCTAATTGTTTGTATAAGGGAACGTACCCATACTACGTGACACGTTTAGGGGGGGGGTCTTCAAAATGTCACGCTTGGTACAAATGAGCGGCGGCGGGCTTAGGTTTTTGGTCACCGGGGGGGGGGGGGGGGGGGGTAAAAAATTGCAAAAAGTTGGTCACGTAGTATGGGTACGTTCCCTAAGTGTTAACCTCTTGTTTGCCGGGGTAGGCCAGCAAAAAGCTCCACCAATTACGACGCGGCATCCGGCACAGAAATGACACTTCATGTCCAGCGATTCTGACACTGTCCTTTACAAATTCGTAGGGTCAAAGGGTCAAAATCGTAGATAAACATATTTTTCCCGCGCATGCGCAAGAACTGCGCACACTCCCGCGCTCCGGTAAATTATTAATATAAATTATTTGGAGTGACTAGGCGCATTGCAGGTTTCGCTATGGTAAAGGGCGATAATAGAGCAAGCGATTCTGACCATGTTCTTCATACACTTTCTTTATACATAAGGGTCAAAATCGCGTGTAAAATCTCATGACACACCGGTGCACGAGCGGTAAACAAGGTGTTAAAAAAAGCTAAACTTCAGTAAACAATAGATTTTTAACATGTCTAAAAAAGTTACGGTTTCGGCCGAAACTGAGGCAGTTACCGAATATTCAGTTTCGGTTTCGGTAGAAAGTCCTGTTTTGGTCGGACACTAATTATTTGTACCGTAAGTATGTTTTAAAAGAATATTTTATCTCCCTTCAAAAACTGTTTTTACTTTTCGGATACATTCAGAAATATTCAATTTATTTGAATTTTGTTGTAAAGCGGAAATATTTTGACCGTCTGGTAAAATATGACCAAGGCCTGGGGGGGTCAATAGTTATATTCTGTTTATAATTTAATATTCTGTTCAAAATGTGAATAGTTTGATGCCTTTTCTTCACACCATGTTTTGGCATAATAGTATTAAAACTAGCAGTTAAAAAAAACACGTTCCGCAGATTTTTGCTGCTAGGCCCTGCGGGCGGCTTTTAGTACGGCTTTGCCCGGTTTGAGTGTTTGAGACAAAGTAACAGTGACAAAGTAACCGTGACAAAGTAACCGAGACACGCAATGATGTTATATGTAATTTATAACAACTTCGTCAAGTATTGCCGTCAATCTTTCCAAATCCGGAAGGATGCGTAAAGTTTATAAATCCGTAGCACTTATACCTAAGGGGAAACATACACATGCGAGCTGCTGACGGAAGTAGTGACATCTTGTGTTGAATTCTTGAATTTGAAACCGAATTATAACAGTAGCTTTGTGTGAAAATCCAAGTACGCAGATGTTATTTGAGGCGCGGCCGTTAAGCGTGGCGTCCGACATGCACTCGTGGCTGGGTTCTGAAATTCGACCACGCAGACGCTAACGTAATAAAACTGTTCGATGGGTTTTTTTAGGCTAGTTGTTTACTTTATTTTTTTTAATTAAACCCGAACCAAAAACACATTTTAAGTTCTTAGTTTCAAAATTTAGGTTGAATAAGAGAATAAAAAAAACTAACCTTAAAACTTTCACATCAATAACAATGGTTGCCATGTCAATAATCAATCTTAATTTAAACGAAATAACTATTAAAATCCATTATTTTCCTTTCCGCTGACAGAATTAGTTGTTCCTCATTGTTATTAAATAAGGAACTCCAGTCCAATTTTTAATTTTTTTTTAAATGAATAATGGTCTTCTAACTTAAATAACTGCATATTTATTTTTATTTTTAGAGTTAAGGTCTCTGCACACTACACCGTTCCATACCATGACCGTAACCATAGCGGCGCATGCAAACAAATATTCTTTGTATCGATCAGTATAAAACGCTGCCCACTAGTCCGTTCCGTCACCAACCAACACCGTCGCGTACCATGACCGGACTGACGGCGAATTCTCGATGACAATATTTTGCAGGTGCCGGTCCGCTCTATGCATGGCATGCGACGGTGTTAGAACGGGGATCATACGCGTATGATCTAACCGTGTTGCCACTCCGTCAGTTCGTGATTTGTGTTCATTTTCGTGTTTATATCCAGGTATTTTAATGATGACACTATGCTTCTCCTGACGCGTCAGTCCGACACGAAAACACAGGCGAAATGATATAACGGGCACCGATAGAACGGGCACATTTTGTATGACAGTTATACGGAAGAAAGTATGATACTATTCGATAAGTTAAAACATTATTTAGGTGGAATTATTGATTTATTATACTATATTTATTTATTTTTTCAATATTATTCCGGCAGAGTGGTATAAAAATTGTTTGAAATAATTTTTTTTTTTTGGCTTTTGAATCGAAATCAATATTAATGAAAACCGAAGCACCGAATTGATAGTAGGGGAGCCCAAGCGGGGATTTTGGGATTTACTCGATCCAATAGGTCCCCACAACGCTCGAGTAACTACCCATTTAGCCTCTTGGGCTCCCCTACTATAAGATCGCGCAATCAGCTGATCGACTGGCACCATTTTGAAATTCGGAGTTAGAAGGATTCTCCCTAGAAGTAGCGTTATTATATTTTTTGTACAGAAGTTTTTTAATATTTTCAATAAAAGAGATAAACTAATAATAGATACCTTTATTTTTGAAACTTAATTATTTAGGCATAAATAATGTTTCAATAAACACAACAACTAAATTTCTATAAACAGTATGTAAATTTTTGTTATTAGTTTTTGGGGCATTATGCCGTGTTGCGCTACCTCCTTCTTTAGCTAACGTTTCGGACAGCGTTGCAGTGTCCATCATCAGGGCAGATGATGGACACTGTAACGCTGTCCGAAACGTTGGCTAAAGAAGGAGGTAGCGCAACACGGCATAATACCCCAAAAACTAATAACAAAAATACTTTTGGTCGTGAAAATCTAAAATCGTATCAGTATGTAAATTAACGAATAAGATGAAATGTTGTTAATAAAATGGCATGTGTCATACCTACATTCCCATACAATGACTTTAAGGTGATTAGAGACGTCACCACTAAACATTTTAATAATACCAACTTGACGGCGTGTTCGACAATGGACTTTTTAATGATTTTTTAAAAACTCTGCATTTAATATTATTTAATAAAACTTATATATTCAGAATCAGCGTTTATTGGTCTACTAGCTGACCCGGCCACGCTTTGCTGTGGCTAACGAAACACAACGCCATCTACTGGATGGTTACCCAACCTCTTAACTCACACTGCCATCTGTTAATTTTCATAAAAATCAAATCGATCGGTCGCTCCATTTATATTATTATAGCGCGTTCCCGGTATGCGTTACTATGCCACTTAATAAAGAAATTGTTTCTCCCTGCGTGTCCTTTCCCATTCATCCCGATCCCCTTTTGCCTCCCCTTCCTCTCCCGTGTCCTCTTCCCCTCGCATTCCCACTCCGCCTTTTCTTTCCCCACTCCCCTCGTCCGCTTCCGCCGTCCTGCATAAACCCCTCCTGAGCTCCTCACCCCATCTCGAGTTTCACTCCCCCCACCCGAGTTCCCCTCCCCCCTTCCAGGTTACCCTCCCCCTTCCCGCATTCCATTCATTCAGTCCCGGTACGTTCAGTTTTCAAACAGCTTGCGTGCCACCTATTATATATTTCATAATGCCAGAGCTCACCATTATATATAGAAAACTTCACGGGCATGCACACATCAAATCCCCAAAGTTTGAATGAAATAGGTAGTCTTTCGGAAGTTATGCGCGTACATACATTTCAGTGATTCATGTTATTTATACAGATATGAACATATTTTTTTAAAGCCATAATATTTTTCACTGGGGTTCCTTATTGATTCAAAATGTTTTTAAACTAATTTGTGCATATTATAAACCATGTATCTGTGAATTTACATTATTTTTTGACATTTGACCTTAAATGTTATGTGAAAAATACGCTTCACTGACATGTGCTCAGATTATAAGTAAAGTGAATCCACACAATTTATTTATCATTTAAAAAACATTACACAATTGTACATTAGTGCATTTTGAAACTAACTAACTAACCATCACGCCGTTTCTCCGCAGGGGTAGGCAGAGAGGACGGACCGCCAAATAACTTGGTCTTGGCACACACTCTTTGCCTCACTCACATTCATACATTGTCTCATACATTCTCTTCTATTATTCTGACTTTTGACATGACCCGACTCAAGTATCTGATTCACTTGATCGTGCCATGTCTTCCTCGGGCGTCCTCGACTTCTTCTACCATTCACATTCGCGTTGTATATTCTTCTTACACTACTTTCTTCGTTCATTCGCTCTACATGCCCAAACCATCTGAGGGTCCCTTTCTTAATCTTACTCATTATGCTTACATCAGCCTTACATTCTTTGCGGATATCCACATTTCTCACACGATCATACATTGTTTTACCACACATACGTCTCAGGGATCTCATTTCAACAGCATTCAGTTTACTTTCATCCTTCCTCTGCCAGTTCCATGCCTCACTGCCATACATCAGGGTAGGTACCAGGACTCCATTTTTTTTTTCTGCATTTTGAAATACATTTATAAAAGAGTATTACATAAAACATAAGCGGCGGGTGTATCAACTATACTAGCGGTAATAGAGCTTGCCTTTTAAAGGCAGCTCACTGATGCTATGTCGATATCCGAATTGATTCTATTCAACAGCAAGATAGCTCTCCCCACTGGCATGACCATTAGCAAGTTAGTCCTGCAGGCTGGGAGATATAACTGTCTATGCTATCGGTGGAGACACTGATTCATAGCTTTCATTTTTAAGAAATGTAGCATTAATTATTGAAAAAATAGCTTTTTACTTTAATTTTGCATTTATAGCTAACCCCTCCAAAAATCGCGAATATTCACTTAAAATGTCTTAAACGAAATGACATTTTACGAAAACTTTGTGTTATTACCGCTTCACAATTAAAGCTCTATGAATGAAACATTTCTGAACGTAGCCGAATAGTAAAAACTGTTTTAGAAAGGTTACAAAATAAGCTTTCAAATTGTTATATCTCTACATATTATAAATTAAAGTCCCCCGCGTCATCTGTCTGTTCGCGATAAACTCGAAAACTACTGAACGGATTTTCATGCGGTTTTCACCAATAGATAGAGTGTTTCGTGAGGAAGGTTTAGGTATGTTATTTGTCAAGGATTTGTGTGTATCGATAATTGTTAGAAGTGTCGGAAAAAGTCAAGCCGCCTGGTAGCTTTCATCGAAAACGCTGCCTAATCCTTTTGGGATATAACAAAACAATTCATGGTGGGATATTCCTCTTTTATAGATCTACAAAAAAGTCCAGGAACGCAAATATCTATCTTTTACGGATAGCTTACTATATCAATTCTATCTTCTAAAAAAATGGTCACGTACATTGCGGTAATTGAAAAGTTATTTAGACGGATACAGTATTAATCCTTATGAAAGATTATAATACTGTGCATTTCATGCACATTATTATAATCTTTTACACCATCTCTATGTATTAAAAATTAAATAAAGTCCTCCGCGGCATCTGTCACGATAAACTCAAAGACGGTGGTGGTTATAAAGGTTGAATAACCATCCACAGCAACGCGTGGCCGGGTCAGCTAGTTACAAATGAATATTAACATTTGTAAATATAAAAATTTAGAATGCAAACATTAAAAAAATATAAAAATGACTCACGTGATGTTTTTATGTGAAAACGGTACTAAAATCACAGATTATGTAAACAACAATACTTATTCTATTGTATAAATGTATAATAAACACTTTTGTAACCTCACTTTTTTATCATTTCATATAAAAATATTTAATAAAAATTAACAACGTCGAGCGTGGTCGAGCCGCCCGTAGGAAATTTGCTGGGTAAAATACACGTCGACCATGTGACTTGACAGATTAGGTCTGTTTACGTATTTCTATGGACAACTTGAATAGGGATGTACAGCTTGATCCACTATCGACCTTTTACTTTTTGTTTTAGGGATGTCACTAAACAATAACGGAGTTAGAATGATTTCTATGGAGACACACACGTTGACGTATAAACACGCTTATTGTAATTGACTGCTATCTATTTTTAATGCATATATCTGCTTACGTTGCTGACCGGCTAAATAGGATAACATCAAGGAATGGGAGTCGCCAAGAGGGGAAAAACAATTAAATTAGCAAAATCACTTGAAACATGTTTATTGTATTATTGATTGAAACTCAACATGGCACATGTTTCTACAGTAGAGCGTGTCATGTTCGTTCTACGATCTGTCAATACAAGATTATAGCGACTAAAAAAATCTTTCTGCATCAACACTATTCACAGGGGCCCACACAGTCATCAGAGCTGCCTCACCAAATTCTCTGAACAATTTTTACAATTAAGAGTAGCTGAATTATGTCTGTAGTGACTCCATCCCTAACATGCTCTACGAGCTGTCTTTGATAGCTGTTACCTTCCAGGAATTTACTGTCATCAACAGATTTGGCAGGGTTTGGCACCAAGGACTTGTCAACAAACTGCCTTCTTACGGACTTCCCGCATCCTTGTGTACGTGGATTGCCAACTTTTTGAGGGAGAGGTCGATTCAGACAGTAGTCGATGGTTTCACCTCTTCCTCACACTCGATAAATGCTGGCGTCCCACAGGGATCGGTTCTGTCTCCGACTTTGTTTTTGTTGCAAATCAACGACCTTTTGTCATGTGCACCAATTCACTGTTACGCGGATAGCAATCATGGAAGACAGTAGATCCACAGACGGAGGTGTTAGAGCGCGGATCGCCCGGCAGTCCTGCTGAAAGTTAGTCGGTGATCAGGCACGAGGTTCAGATACCGCACCCCTAAGCCGACATCACGGTGGTGCCTCGACAATCAGTAAGTGGGAGAAGGGGGCGTACCCTTACTAAGGAATTGAATAAAATTATGAAAATCCGGGTAACTCTAAAATTCCTTGCAGTGCGTAGAACGAAGCCCAGCATTCTCAATGAAGTGCTACAATCCATCTCAATATAAGCGTGAAATGTTAGCCTACTATCAAACATGATTCCAAGATCCTTCATGAAGGAGACACGTTTTAAACCTACATCCATTGTATTCAGGTATGACACGCCTAGGGAATGCAAATCTCGCGAGATTGGGGCTCAAGCGAGATCCCACGAGTTTAGAATAACAATACTGCGAGATCTCGCCAATTTCGAGATCTCGCGAGATTGGCAGTTTTGTGTGTTTTTTTGCAAATAATCACAATCTTATATATAAAAATGAATCGCTAAATGTGTTGCTAAGAGCAAATCTCGAGAGCAGCTGAACCGATTTCGCTAATTCTTTTTTTAGAATATTCCTTAAAGTACGAGGATGGTTCTTATGGAGAGAAAAATTAAGAAAATTACGCAGAAAATTGGATAATTTCAGAAAACCTAACGACTATCGCATGTTTGACAGTTCGCGTGTTTGAGAATGACATTTTAAATCAGGATTCTATTTTTGAAAATCTTTAAGCTGATAAATTTATTTAAAGTAGGTACTGCCCTAATAGTTTGAATCGAACCAAGAATTTTAGATATTTTAAATAGGTACCTATGTTAGGTATCAAATTTAGTATACATGAAAAATGGAAATTTGAATAAAAATTGTAAAAGGTGGCATGCGGGCTGTTAAAAAACTGAATGTCCTGGGATTGAATATATGGAAAGTGGGAGGGAGGGAGAGATGGGGGAGGGGGAGGGGGAAGGGGGCGGGGCGTGGTGGGAGGGGGGTTGGGGGGAGGGGGGGTGGGGGGAGGTGGGGAGGCGGAGTGGGAACCCCCCTTACACCATGCGAGCAAAGCCGCGGGAAAAAGCTAGTATTTGAATAAATTAGGAAAAAAATAATAAAACTTGTAAGTATTATAAGATAATCATTTATTTTCATGAATTTTTTAATAGACTTTTATGCATCAACCATTGTTTGACGTATTTGTCTATAATTTTTTAATAAACTTCGTGGTAAACTTTGACATAGCTAGTATTTGAATAAATTAGGAAAAAAATAATAAAACTTGTAAGTATTATAAGATAATCATTTATTTTCATGAATTTTTTAATAGACTTTTATGCATCAACCATTGTTTGACGTATTTGTCTATAATTTTTTAATAAACTTCGTGGTAAACTTTGACATACGTGTCTATAAAATAACAAATGAAAGAAACAACCAGTCTTCTCTTCTAATATCAAACAAAACTATTTTAGTAATAAAACGTAAATAAAATAAAAACGTTTTTTTGCATAAATAACAAAAATATACTCGAAAGAAATCAAACTCAATCACGTAACACGTTAGCTAGCAACAACTATTAGTAAACAAAACAAATGCGCGCTGATGACGCTGCACGCCGCGCGCCGGCTCAATTTTCGACCAATCGCCCGCACAAACGAATCTGAGAGACACCTCGTCCCGCGACCGCTAGCTCAGGCCGCCGCCTCACGCGCACCGAACGAAACCGACAGATTGCAACTCCGTCCCTGTCAGTCCGCGCTTCGAATAAGACGTTTTTATGCTCGGGTGCAATCTCGTTAAACTCGCGAGATCTCGCCCTTTTTTCGTCCAAGATCAATCTCGCTAAAAAAGGCTGAGATCTCGCGAGAACGAGATTGCATTCCCTAGACACGCCCTAGTGAATGACTTACCCATACATATACACCCACCTTTATCCGCATGAAAAAGATGTTCTGCAGTCATGATCTCAACCTTGGATTACGAATGCGAATGGTCAGATGCTACGTGTTTTCAATATTATTTTACGGAATGGAAGCAAGGACACACTTACTGAAGAACTGATACGCGACTTGAGGCATTCGAGATGTGGATCTACAGAAGAATACTCAAAATAAAGCTGGATGGACAGAGTTATGAATGAAAATATTATGGTTCGGATGAGTAAAGAAAAATAAGTTATTAAAACAATAAAAATACGAAAACTTCAGTATCTAGGACATGTGATGAGACATTCAGAGAAGTACGAGATCTTGCATCTCAAGATTGCCGAAAGACGGGGCCCTGGAGGGAGAACATCATGGCTGAAAAACCGACAGTGGTTTGGCCAGTCTACTGTAGAACCGTTCCGGGGCGCAGTAAACAAAGTCCGCAAAGCCAACTTCTATTGAACGGACGGCACGAGAAGAAGAAGAAGTGAATGACAAAATTAAACATACTGGGGGCAATTCTAGAGGGAAGACGTTCAGTTGGCCGTCCTGAACGAAGCTGGTAAAAACAACTCTAGAAGCTGGGCCTGTAATCGACGGAGGCCGCTGGAGTAGCCCGGGATACGGATGCCTGAAGACCTAAAAGATCCTTGTCGATGGGTCGCCAATCCAAATATGAATCTTTCAATGATGAATGATGTCCTTTTTGTAATAATAGCGTCTTTCTGTTTAGGTGTGCAAAGACTTCAACGTGATATGCCAGCGACTTCTGAACCGAGGATTTGTCATGATAGAGCGCAGGCAGTCACACAGCCTGAAGGCCATCAAAGCGCTGTTACCGAGGAGGGAAAGCGAAAGACGGTATGTTTAATTCACCAATGTTAGTTAGTCCCTGTAATTAATATCATTATTGTTACGGAGACATTGTGCATAGATTCCTTGGTCACTAAAGTCAAAAGCCCAATGCTATGTCCCATGTGGACAGTGTGCAATAAATACCATTAACACTTATGGACTCGCGCGTCAATTTGTAACACAAATTTATTTATTTATTTATTACACGCCCTAATGGGCTTTTACATTCTTTGTTTGTCTAACATAAAAAAGAATATGCAATATAAACAAAGTTGCAGAAATTATCCACGACTATTTGTGTCTAGATGTATAAAAGAATTGGAATAAATAATGTTTATACTGATTATAGCCCAGTCAGTGGGGAGTTTTACCTTGCAAAAGGTCGTGTATTAGCGATTTTGATATAATATGTTGTTAAGATTGGGACACTAAAGAAAAAAAAAAGTTTTCCACCTTGGGAGGGTCGAGCTCGAGCCGCCATCTTGGATTGAAGGTGCCAAAATTTGGTTTTTTCAAAATAATTGTGCAATGGTTGATCTTACGACCAAATTGTCAAAGACATACTTAAAGAAGATAAAATTTTTAATATTTTTGTTCCAAAATTTTTTTTGCTAGTCTAATAGGTAACGAGTTACAGTAGCGGAAATGTGAATATTTTTCTAAAAAATGGTGAAATTAGCAATTTTAGTTATTTTTTCGGGCTATTCATTACATAATTATAATTTTGTAAACTCATTTCCACACCACCATGAGGTAGAGAAAATGGCTCATTTTTTATTGTGGTATCCCCAGTAGGTCTTCTTCCTCTTCAATGGCATTACAACCCATTTTGAGCCTTGACCTCCTTCAACATAAGTCTCCACCGCTCTCCGTCCTCGGCCGTCGGTCGTCTTCCTAACTGCGACATGGAGTAGTCCTCTTGCATCCTTCCTGACATCATCCTCCCGTCTCAGCCTAGGTCTGCCCGCCTTTCGTTTACCTCCCGGGTGTTCTGTTAGAACCTTCTTCAGTACTCGTGTGCTTGACATTCGATGCACATGTCCGGTCCATCTTAGTCTTTGGAGCCTTAGAGTCTGGGAGCTTGGTAAATAACATAGAGCTTTTTTGTGGCGGATTCTTCATGCCTCTCCCTTATGTTAACCTTTCGTGGTCTGTAATGCGTAAATACTACACATTGCTTCTAATAACTTTTATATCTCTATAAATATAATGAATTCTGGGTTCAGGTTTTAGGTATTCCTCCGTTAAACATTTACACACTGAATTAAAAAATAATATTTTTAATAATTAGCAAATTTAATTCAAAATCAGAGATATTTTGTTAAATATCGGGAATAAACCACAAATACAATCAACCGTGTGCCAGTGTGGACCGAGATACGCGAAGAGTGTGCGGGGGGAGATGACACGCTATGTGACGTCTCGCTCTACTTTGCTATACGGGAACACGAGAAACAGAGACCTCCGTGTTGTGTTTCGACCGTCGATACCTACGACCGCGTAGTAGCTAAACATACATAGCTGTATATATGTATTGGGTAGCAGCCCAGCGCCCAGCGCCTCAGTCGCTCGCGGGCAATCCTTTGAGATGGTTTCCTCGCCCGTTTTTTGAGCAACGGACGATGGTTTTTTCATGTTTTCAGCAATTAAATTACAATTATTATCACTTGTAACACAAATTACGAAAAACAAAAGCGATTAGCTATGAATGTTCATATATTTCCGATATAAAATCGATGATTTTAACACGTGAATTGATTACACAGCACCGGAGCGCGCATATTTTTTTAGCACAGTAAGGGAAAGGTTAATGTAAGTACTTGCATACTGCTTTCTCACCCTGTATGCATGGACATTGGAGGGTCTAGAGTCGTTCAAATAAATGTAGCTTTGTTCAATAAAATAGATTCTTGACATGTGCGGTTAAGGAGGATGTGGTGGGGTCCCCTCCGATGCCACTCCCTCTCGCACCGCTCCTAAGATTCTTCGAAGAACCTTTCTTTCGAAGGTGTCCAGCTATTCCCGCCACACATCCATAGGCCAAGACCGTTCTAATAATTGTTTTATATAGGGTTTTCCTATGGACGTTTCAGGATTTGAAACTGGCAAGAACGCGAAGTAAGTGTTGTTAGTGCCTATGAAGTGCTTTCTTACTTCTACTGGGTTTTCTTTGTCATGCGTTATGATGGAGCCCAGGTATGTAAACTCTTCGACCACTTCGAAATTATAAGTGTCTTTAAATTTCAATTTATCTTTTATTCTATGGTGTGGGGTTCTGGTTTGCATCATGATTTTAGTTTTATTCTCATTGATTTGCAAACCCACCTCTCTTGCCGACTCTCCAAAACCCTCTCTTACAGCCTGTAGGGATCTTTCGACAATGTTAAGGTCAGTGTATCTATTCCACAGATATTCCAGCGATGGTATGGCGAGCCGCACAGAGTTCGACTAATATTCGTAATTATATTACATATTCGCTATTGCGTAATAATATTTTTTTGTTGATCCCGGTTGGTTGATATTGACATCTTAATAATAGTCTTTGTCATCAATGTCATGATCTAACTCATTGCCTGCGGTACTGAGATGCTGGGCTTCCATTTTCAAAATCTCTTCATATTCAATTGCAAGAAATAAATTTTAATAAAGTCTCGGGTGCTGGTTTCTTTGTCATTCTTACTGGAACAAGCCAATTGGTGCCACGTTTCCAGCCCCAGTTTTCTGGACTTTTTTGGATTCCATACCATTTTTGAACTCCCGTAAAAAGCAACAAGAAAGCGTTTTCCTTCATCTGCTATGTCTTCTGGTCTTGCATCATGTTGTTTCATTCGTATACTCAATAAAGACGTACTGGCAGACCAGCTTTTTTAAGGCTTACTAAATGTTCATTATCACTACAAAGTAGTTTCATCCACGCACTCGATGACGTCGGGTTTGTCATGGTGGGATCCTAGCCTGTAGCAATATAGGCGCTGAGGTGGCAACGCTGCAGTCAGGACTGCAGGCATGCAGTATGTTGCCGTCTCTTTCTCTCCTATGTAACACAAAAAATTACTGTAATTTGAAATATGTGTTGTGGAAATACGTTAAAATGATGTTGTGTAATATGTTCTTACAAAATTTATCATGAAAATTTGATTTTTTGTCAAAATTTTCTTCTTTCTACCGCTGTAAGTCATTATATATTAGATTTATAAAAAAAAATTTAAACAATAAATGTACGTAATTTAGTTTTCTTCAAATTTGCCGTAGACATTTTTATTGTAAAATCAACCGTTGAGGAATTATTTTGAAAAAACTAAATTTTGGGACCTTCAATCCAAGATGGCGGCTCGAGCTCGACTCCCCCAAGGTCGAAAACTTTTTTTTTTCTTTAGAGTCCCAATCTAAACGACATATATCAAAATCGCTACTACACGACCTTTTGCAAGCTAAAGGCCTTTTTTATCCCCCACTGACTGGACTATTATTCTTAAAGTGAAATATATCTCCTAGATCAGAATATTTATTACGGAATTGAATTGAATATGAAGTCTCGGAATCGGGGAATTTTGGTAAGAGAGTAACCTGGTGTTGTTAAAGTAAAAGGGTAGTAAATATCGGCAAGATCTTTTGGGAATATGGATGTTGATTAATTGAAGTAATTCAGGACAGTCAATTTTGTAATGCAGTATTTTATATAATAATATTAAATCTGTGGTAATTCTTCTTTCTGAATGTTTTAATATAATCAATATTTAATATAATTTAATGTTTTAATACAATTTAATTATAATCAATATTCAGTACTGGAATATGCAATTTATAGTTTATAAACCTCAGGAACTTATGTTGAATCTTTTCAATGCTATCGGAATGAATATTGTAAAATGGAGACCATAACGTAGAGTTATACTCCAGTTGGCATCTCGCTACTGGGTGCGCTGGACCCAGTATAATATCATATGTGTATTCCAAAACGATCAATAAAAGTGAATCTTTACTATTTTTTATAAGGATAATGTGTGAATAAAAAAAGACGATTTTTAATCAAATACTAATATTTATTGTTTTTACAATCAAAAATTAACCACAAAAGTAAAAGGAATTTTACCATACTTTTATGACAAGATTAGGGCTAATTGTTATAATTTTTGTAAATATTTATTTTAAGTAAAATCTTGTATATTTTCTTACAGTACTATAATGAACCTACATAGACTAAATTATAATGAGAGATCAATCATTATAGAAAAAAAAAAACAAAAACAACTATGAAAAGTAACAAAATATCTTCTTTGGAATAAAATCACATCTCAACATTGTTAGGTCTGTTTCTACTACAAATTTAATTATAGCAACTCAAACAAAGGTGTTTCACGTGCTCTCTACAAGGTATATTGCATTTTATGCAAAAAACTTTTTTTTTTTTTTTTAAATCTTTTTTCCAATTACAAAGGCCGTTATTGCCTTCCTGTTCGGAATCCGATTCAGCCTCACTTATTTCTAAACAGTCTTCGTTTTCTATTTCTTCATTGAGATATTCTTCTTTTTCTTTAGGTCTCAAAAAAACCTATTTGTAGCCATTTTCTATGAAATAAAGTAAAAAAAGTTATATAAATAGTAACAACATGATGGGAAAAAACAGTTACATATTTAGTCGCTAACGAACCCATACACACCTTTTAAGTCATCAGCACTCGCACGCAGCATGTTAACTGATGACTTAGATCGTCATCTATCGTGCTACACTTACGTTGAAAGGTAATAAGAATGGCAGAGTCGCAAACGTCGAAATTTTAAAGTATACGAAGAACTGGGTATGTTAGACTCATTAGCGAGTCCTTAAATGTTAAGGTTATTATGTCCATACAGACCAAAAAAGACATAGACTTCTAAAATCTGGTTATCATTTGACGAACTGGAGGCAAACCACGTGACAATCTTTTTGGCACCGAGAAGGTTCAAGCAAGTCCTAACCTGTGGAGGCCCGTGCCCTGAAACAAGGAAATTATGCAAAATATCACTGCATCACTTTGAAGTTAATGTTTTGTGGATTAATTTTGAGCTATCGTATATTTTATTTACCGAAACACATTCCTTGAACATAAACTATGTATCAAAACAACATTACTTGCGTTAATATGGTAAATTGGTGGGTTTTACAATGTTTTTGTCAAGTATCACGCATCAGACTTTAACAGTTTGAATCGTGGCAAAATTTGACATCCAAATTCCACAGATAAATCATTTAAAAATATTCTGGTGTCGCCAGGTGAATGAAACTTTTGTATATGTCATGAATGATGTTGGCGCAAGCGATTTTGACCTTGTCCTTCATACAAATTCTTTATACATAAGGGTCAAAATCGCAATACTTTTTTTTTTTTTCAAAATTTGTCTCGCGCGCACCCCCCGTCTCCGGCAAATAAGAGGTTAAACATCGTGTCTTATGACAACATTCATACTTTTTTGTTGTTTTTGTTTTACACTAACTCCACACAGGAGGTCCTGAGGAAAATAATTTCCCTCAGGGCCTATCTCCCCAGGGTCATCCTTGAAGACGCAGTGTGGAGGGTCTTTTTGAGGAGAGGAAGGAGTGAACACATTGTAGGAGGGAGGAAACACAGAGGCTGGCAAATCATTCCACGGCAGAGCTGTTGAACTCAAGAACGAGTCGCAGAGTCATGTTTGTCATTTGTAAAAGCATCTAACTAAATACTGTAACAAAATGGTTGATTTTGGAAACCAGCTTAACCTTTGTTTGCCCAAAATGCTCATTAGCTTACAGGTGGCGATTTCACCGAAGTATGTGTCTTCTCTCGTCGAAACAAACGTCAAGACCCTCTGACTTCCTATTTGGAACTGTTGATGAAAAATTCTCTTGCTCCTAGTATGTTTTGAGCAACAAAAGAAATGCAAGATTCCATTTGTTCAAAGTTATATTTCCATTTTGTACATTATTCTGATACATCTTTTACTGACCATTACAATCTTTTCAGATGCCACACATTTTCTCGCCACTGCGACATCCTTACTTCGATGGAAACCCGCCTGTCAATGCTCAGTATGACCTACACCAAGTTCATTGAACACAATGTCTGCTGCTTCATACCGGGAAAGGTAAGACCTGTATTCAATACGCTAACATACAATAATACGTAATAATCATAGACATATGAATATTAATAGACCTGCCCTAAGCGATAAAAGTGTATTATTTCCCCCTCCCCATACCGGTTCCATTGGAACCGGCTGGGATCGAGTATGGCTTCGCGTGAATCTAAAAAATATGACGTCATCATTCTTCTGCGAGCCAGCGTCGAGCACTCATCGGTGCATTTTACGAAATAACACGGCAAAAATAGTGGCTTGTGTTTTGAAAATGTGTAAAAATAGAAGTGAAAAAGAGAATAAACCCAATTGTCGTATTATATTACATAGGCAAGCATTATTTTAAGCTTATTCAGATCACATAATATCGTCGTTTTTGTAACACACACTATCACTCGAGATACATGGCGTGTGCTCGTCGCTGTTTAGTGGGGTAAGTAAATTATGAAACATTTGTAAAAGTGTCTTAACCCCTCCGCAACGTAAGCAGATACAAGCGTTAGAAATAGGACAGCAGTCAAGTACAATAAGCGTGTTTACACGTCAGCACGTCTGTTTCCATAGAAATCGTTCTAACTCCGTTATTATTTTAGTTACATCCCTAAACCAAAAAGTAAAAGGTCGATAGTAGATCAAGCTGTACATCTCTATCAAGTTGTCTATAGTACATAACAGGAATCAGCTGTCAGTCGCGTAGTTGACAAAAATATTTTCGCGCGCAAATTTACTCCCGGCAGCTCGTCCGCGCTCGACATTTTTAATTTTTATTAAATATTTTTATATGAAATGATAAAAAAGTGAGGTGACAAAAGTGTTTATTACACATATATACAATAGTATAAGTATTGTTGTTTACATAATCTGTGATTTTAGTACCTTTTTCACATAAAAAACATCACTTGAGTCGTTTTTACTTATTTTTAATGTTTGCATGCTAAATTTTAATATTTACAAATCTTAATATTTATTTGTAATATAATAATTCGAAAGCTTATTTTGTAACCTTTCTAAAACAGTTTTTACTATTCGGCTACGTACAGAAATGTTTCATTTATAGAGCTTTAATTGTGACGCGGTAATAACACAAAGTTTTCGTAAAATGTCATTTTGTTTGAGACAACTCAAGTGCATATTGGCGAAAATCGGGGGGGTTAACTAAATATGTCAACAAAATATTGGACTATGAAAATAGGCCAACTCTACTTACCGTATTTGAAATTTGCAAATTTGTTCATTACGCGGCTAGAAATTCACGCTCCCATGTAAAAAGGTCTATTCATTCAAAAGCAGAGTTTACTTTTAAGAACTAAATGGTCATATTATAATGCGAGATGCGCATATACTCTCAGATTGAGTTATTGACGAATCACATATCACCAAAGTCATCTTCCCGCTCTGCGCCCCGCTGTAGTTTGTTTCTCTCCGTCACCTTTATGTTCTGGTCTAGTAATATTCATATGTCTATGGTAATAATATTTAGATGATTTGTATTTCGCCGTTTTTTTGAAAAATCACCTCAATATTTTTACAATCTTACTTCTAGTTACAGACTAGACAAACGATTATAACAAACTATGGCTAAAGTATTGAATCCACCGGTTCTTTGATCACTGATACAAGACTATACAGGGTGTAACAGGACGTACCCGAGGGATTTTAACCATCGATTCCTGACATTATTTAAAGTAAAAAATGTAAATGAAATTTTGGTCTCCAGTGATATATTTGATATATTATAAGAAAACTAATATAAAACTTTATTCCACTTAATTTTATTTGACCGTAACTGGTTTCAGCTCGTTAGAGCCATCTTCAGACTGGTACAAATAATTCTTAGTCTACGGTTTATATACACAACATATTGGGGAGGGGTTGTCTACAAGGATTTTAATAAATTATAATAATTATATTTGTTGCTAAGTCGTTTTATACTGTCGAATTTCTAAATATTTTGGTAAGTAAACAGTAAGCTAATTTACCTTGGGTTTGTAGCTCACTTCAATGATGATTAGGGAAAAACCTTACAAGTAATATGAGTTACTAATGACCTAATTTTATTGTCAACTCGTTATTATATTTATGAAGTATGGTATTTTTTTATTGCTCTTTGAAGGGATACATGTTTACATTTGAGTGGGAATGGTCTAAACTAAATACATATTTTAATATCGAAATTATTATGAAAATTACACTGGATACAAAGGCGGGGACTTAGCAAATGAATCTAATTGCTTTATCTTTACAAAGTTACTTTTTGAAGGGTTACATGTTTACATTGGAGTGGGAGTGGTCTAAACTACATACCTATTTTAATTTCGAGATTATTATGAAAATCACACTGGATACAAAAGTGGAGACTTAGTAAATAATTCTAATTGCTTATTCATTATATATATTTGATGTTTTTTTTAATTTTTTTTTTCTACAAAATCATTAAAAAATGGTATGTGTTGGACAGTTGGAGGTGGGGTGAGGGGTTGGTCGGTTACTCAGCTGAGTGACCAATGACAAGCGGAATTTTTTTGTTTTGTTTGAATTTGAAGAAAAAAAAAAAAAAGTCATCTAAAAAGTTACCGAAGGCCAAAATTTCATATACATTTTTTACTCCAAATATGCTCAGGAATCGCTGGTTAAAATCCCTCAGGTACATCCTGTTACACCCTGTATGTACAATGCATGGTTTTATCACACATGCGTCTCAGGGATCTCATTTCTACACCATTTTAATTTGGGAGGCAGGTATAGTTACACCTCTGTAACACTCTGTAACAGAATGCGTTTGCCCACCTACTGCATGGCAGGCCGGATTGGGAGAGACTGGTTGAGGGAGACCTAACCTAGATCTCTCGGACATCGCCTTACACCGCAGTGGGAGGGATGGATTCATACGTGCGTCACTCCTGGACACATTGACCCCCAGATTCCTACTCACCCTTCTAAAGAACCCTCCGCACAGCATCCTCAAAGATGACACAGGTCCCGAGGAAAATTGTTTTATTCAGAGTCTCCTGTGTGGAGCTAATGTAAAAAATGGCATTACTTCTGTCTGAATAAATCATGAAATCTTTTTAGGTCATTGACGAGATCCGCCGCGTGCTCACAATTGTGGAGAAGTCGGAGACGCTGCCACGCACTCACGAGGTTCTCGAGGAGCTGCGTGACATCTCCAGCATGGCCATCGAGCACTTTGACGACAAGGTGTCGCCAGCCCTCCGTGCCAAGATGCAGATGGCCTGCCGGGTGAACATCGTCAATAATAATGGCTTTCAGAGTGAGGACGATTTAATTTTTAATTTCTTCACAGTAATGCCTTTTCCCATCTCCTTCGCCTCACAACCACGTGCGACTCTTCCTAACATTCACTCGTGAACAAACCGCCTACAAACTTGAACCAGCCTATTTTGTCAGATGTCAATATATTACAGCTTTGCAATGAAATTTAAATGAACAAAATATTTCAAAATAGAAATAAACATATAATTTTTGAAATATTATTTTTTTTTATGTAAAAATCTATATATATATATATGTAAAAATCTCGTGTCACGGTGTTTGTGATCGCACTCCTCCGAAACAGCTTCGGTCAAGCTTTTTTATGAATTTTTTTATGAGATTATCACATGTATTTATTTTTCGTTGACCGCACAATAATATTCTGAAAATTTCAATATACTTTGTACTAAAAAAATACAGATGGTTTTGGGTATGGGAGGGGGGGGGGGGGGGTAAAAAAGTTGCTAAAAAACATCATGTGATTAACCTGACAAAGGCCATCAAATTCCAGGAAAAATACGGAAATTTCCTAAAAACCACCATTTTGAATTGAATGTTTTGTGGATTAATTTTGAGATATCGTATATTTTATTGACCGAAACACATTCCTAGAACAATAAACTATGTACCAAAACAACATTACTTGCGTTAATTACGTAAATTAATAGGTTTTACAATGTTTTAGTCGAGGAACACGCATCGACTTTGACAGATAAAATTCGCAGAAAATTGATATTTTCATGCCACAGATAAAATCGTTTAAAAATATTCTGTGGTTGCAAGGTGAATGAAATTTTTACCCGTCTTATGGGGAAATGTTGGCGCAAGCGATTCTCACCTTGTCCTTCATACAAATTCTGAACATAGAAGGGTCAAAATCGCAGACAAACATAATTTATTTGAATTTTTTTTTTAAAAATTTCCCACGCATGCGCCCAATACGCGCGCGCCCGCGCGTCTCCGGCCGATTACAGGTTAACCTGTCAAGGGCCAGTTCCTAACAATAAATTCCCTAACAAAGCGCCACTTTGAATTGAATGTTTTGTGGATTAATTTTGAGCTATCGTATATTTTATTGACTGAAACACATTCCTAGAACAATAAACCATGTACCAAAACAACATTACTTGCGTTAATTTGATAAATTGATAGGTTTTACAATGTTTTCCTCAAGCATCATGCATCGGACTTTGGCAGATTTAATCGAGGCAAATTTGACATTTCGATGCCACAGATAAAATCATTTAAAAATATTCTGGTGTCGCAAGGTGAATGAAACTAGTGGTTATATCATCAAAGACGTTGGCGCAAGCGATTCTGACCTTGTACTTCATACAAATTCTGTATACAGAAGGGTCAAAATCGCATTAAAAAAAAAATTTCCGCATGCATGCGACCCCTTAGGGTGTCCCTGTCCAGAATTTTTTTTCTATTTTATTGGCATAAAAAATACCTATAATCTCAAATTTTCGCCCTTCTACACCCACCCTCCCATTTTTTAATCACGATTTTAGTATTTTTGTATGAAATTTAACCGTCGTTCGTAATTCAAACAAAACGAAATTAATTATGTTGTTAAATAATGTATGTCAGAACAACGTTTGCCGGGTCAGCTAGTAATTAAAAAAAATTCAGTTTCATAAATTTTTTTTCAAATCGCATTCGAAAACTTTCATTCCATAAAGGTGTACATTTTAATTATTTTGTGGTTAACCTTGAGTTTTGAATGAAAAGCGTAGTGTTTTCTCTTTCTAACGCTGTTTAAATCATATTTCTAACCACGATAGCAAGGGAGATACAATGATTTCTATAAGACCTATATGAATTGTTCCGAAAAGCAAGGTTACACATATGCTTTGTATATTGTTAACATCATGTCCTGTGTTAGGGCAAGGAAGTCTTTCCTGATTTCATATTTAGATATGTGTTCTCCCGCAGATGTGCCGTCGACCTTCGACGCCGCCGGCCTGGTCTCCGCGCACTCTCCCACGCAGCTGCTAATGAACGAAATGAAGATGCGGTGTGCCCGCAGCCAGCGGAGTACCATGCAGATCTCACGCAAGATGGGAAAAATACTCAACAAGGTGAATATACAGAACTAATGTACACACCGCTATGATCTAGTCAAAAGAATAAACTGGAACTCGAATCCAGGATCTCTCATCTTACCGGAAAAGGTGCCTTAACCAATTCAGCTACTGAGACCTCTTACACTACTTAGGTTACATACCAATTCTTCGAACAACTTTACATAGTATAAAGCAAAGTCGCTCCCGTTGTCTTTACGCTTAGATCTTTTAAACTACGCAACAGGTTTTCATGCGGTTTTCACCAATAGAGAGAGAGAGTGATTCATGAGGAAGGTTTATGTGTATAATTTGTCAAGGTTTTGTGTAAATTGGTTGAAATATATAATATATAAAGGGAGCGGGCTGGCAAGCGGCCGGCGTATTCCAGTGGTAAGGCTCTTGACTCGCACTCCGAAGGTTGCGGGATCGAATTCCGGCGTGGCAAATAAATTTTATTTGATTAATTTGTGTTATTTCACAATTTATACATTTAAAATAATATATAGTATATTTGCGGCAAGTTCCAGAGTGGAAAATACTCTCAGTATCGCCCTGGTGTAAGACCACCATTCAGAATTGAAACGTTGCTTGAAATGGCTTCTGCCGTGTTTGGTGACCAGATCTGAATAGCCAGGTACTTCCCCACCTTCCTCTTCCCTATATCCTTCCCCTCCCCACTACCTTCAGCCTCACAACACACCCCAATTGGGGATGCCATAGTCCCACTGGCTCCAGACGGGAGCAGTTGGGACTCTTGTGCGGTATTCATGTAAAAACAAAAAAAAAAAAAATAGGGCAGTGGACTGGCAAGCGGGCGGTGTGGATTTGATATGTATGCAAATTAACAGATGGCGTTGGGTATAAACGTTGGGTAATAGCGTTGTGTATCGTTAGCCACAGCAACGTGTCTCCGGGTCTGCTAGTTTTTTTATAATTTAAAAGGGTAGCTGCCAAAAATATAGAAAAAAAATTGTCGAAGATAATATTATTAATTATGAATTTGAAATATGTGGACAAAAATGATTGAAAATAATCAGTGGCCGAATTGGTTAAGGCGCTTGTTCCGGTAAGACGAGATCCGGCGTTCGAGTCCCAAAAGCGGCCAAAGGGCGGTCAGTTTCATTGACAATTCACGCAACGTGAGCGTGCTTAGTCTGTTCTACAGTTATTTTAATGGAGCATGCTCTAAGGAGCTAGCAGCATTGATCGCCAGTGAACCGGTGCATGTGCGTGAAACTCGACAGACACGAGCGGAACACCCATTCACCGTTGGTTTTTGTCATGAGAACAGGTTGTTTCTTCGACTCATTTTTGTGGAACGAGCTACCGACATCACAATGATGCTCAACCAGGTGGCGACATAATTCCCTGTCTTTACATAATTTGGAAGGCGGGTATGGGTAGCGCCGCCCCGGGTACCATTTATTGGATAACCATCACCTATGCCAAGTAGTTCGCTATGTTTAGTGACTTAGCAGGGGTGCCCGGGTCCATGGGGTGAGGTTTGTCCGGGTCTTTGTGGCGGATGCATCTGCCCACCAGCTGTGTGGCAGGCCGGATCGAGAGAGAATGGTTGAGGGAGTCCCTTTGACTTCTCCAGCTGTACCCTCTCGGAATATGGCTTTGCATCGCAGTGGGAGGGATGGAATCATACGTCCGTCACTCCTGGACACACTGACCCCCAGATTTCTACCCACCCATCATACCATTTTCCTTCCCAGAACTTCCTCTCCTTCCTTTCCTAAATAGACCCTCCATACAGCATCCCCAAATATGACATAGGCCCTGAGGGGAATTATTTTCCTCGGGGCCTCCTGTGTAGGGCTAATGTAATAAAAAGGGCCCTCTTGTGAGGTTTATCAAAAAAAAAAGAAGTGGTGTTTCATTGTTTTTACAAAATACCTTTTTTAATTTATAATCTGCCGCTCTCACTAATTGGACACTTGCTACGTTTTTGGGGTGGTGGATTGAGAGTGAGAGACTACTGTATTTTTGTATGTTCATTTTATTTCTAGCTGCGCTGGTACAAAGGCCAGGTTGGTGCGCAGAACAGAATAATTAAAGATATTTCCGACAAACAGGCAGAGCAAGAGAGCAATATCGGTAAGTCCAGTGTTTAACTGCATACTATTATTGTAGATGTTAGGTTATGTTCTTTTCATTTTATTTTAACCACTCCGATCTATCGTGAATGTGCATGTTTTTCGTCTTAAACGAAATGTCAGAGTTACAAAAAACTTTCTGTTATTTCCGCTTCGCAATTAAAGCTCTATAAATGAAACATTTCTGAATGTAGTCGAATACCATAAACTGTTTTCGAAAGGTTATGAAATAAGCTTTCCAATCGTTATATTACAGATAAATATTAACATTTGTAAATATTGAAATTTAGAATGCAAATAATTTTTTTTTTTAAAATGACTCACGTGATGTTTTTATGTGAAAACAGTACTAAAATCACGGATTTTTTAAAAAACAATACTTATTCTATTGTATAAATGTGTAATAAACAATTTAGTCACCTCACTTTTTTATCGTTTCATACAAGAATATTTAATAAAAAATAACAATGTCTGGCGGCGCGTAGGCGATTTGACGGGTAAAATCTGTATCTACTGTGTATCTGACAGAATAGGTCTTTTTATGTGCATATTTCTATGGACAACTCGAATAGGGATGTGCAGCTTGATTTATTACGGACCGTCTACTTTTTGTTTTAGGGATGTCACTAGAACAATAATAGAGTTATAACGATTTCTGTGGAAACAGACGCGTTGACGTGAAAACACGCTTATTGTACTTGACTGTTATCGTTATATTATTGTGTATATCTGCTTACGTATCTGAGTGGTTAAAGCACTTTAAAAGTGCCATCAACCTCTCATCTGTTGTTCGCCCGTTTTTTATTTTTTTAAATCCGATTTTAACCCCTCAGCAGATATACACGTTAAAATGACAATAGCAGTCTAGTACAATAAGCGTGTTTTCACGTCAACGCGTGTGTCTCCACAGAAATCGTTGAGACTCCGTTACTGTTTTAGTGACATCCCTAAAACAAAAAGTAAAAGGTCGATAGTGGATCTTAGTTGTTCATAGAAATACATAAAAAGACATATTCTGTCAGACATTTATTTTACCCGCCAAATCGCCTACGGGCCGCTCGACATTGTTAATTTGTATTAAATATTAAATAAAAAAGTGAGGTGACAAAATTGTTTATTATACATTTATACAATAGAATAAGTTATTATTTTTAATTGTTAAACGGACGTTTAAGACAAGATTTTTATGCATAGCACAAAGGGTAACAATTATTATAAGCAATAATTATCAGCCTGAAACACTCATCCACATTGAACAATCTTCTGAGAAAAGATACATGACGCCAACGGGACTCGAACCCGTGCCCTAAATAATATAATAAGCAGTAATTGTTGAATGAAACACTAGTATATATTGAATCATTTGGCGGGTATAAGATAAGCCGCCATAGCTCAATTGGGAGAGCAGCTGACCGGCAATCAGAAGGGCACGGGTTCAAGTCCCGTTGGCGCCATGTATCTTTTCTCGGAAGATTTTTCAATGTGGATGAGTGTTTCAGGCTGATAATTATTGCTTATAATAATAGAATAAGTATTGTTTTTTTACATAATCTATGATTTTAGTACCGTTTTCACATAAAAACATCTCGTAAGTCATTTGTTTGCATTCTACAATTTAATATTTACAAATGTTAATAATATAATGTTTGTAATATAACAATTTGAAAACTTATTTCATAATCTTTCAAAAACAGTTTTTAGTATTCGGCTACATTCAGAAAATTTTTGTTAAAGTGACATTTCGTTTAAGACGAGAAATTTGCATAATCGCAAATAACCTCAGGGGTTAACACTTAAGTATAAAGAAACTGTATGAAGGACAATGTCAGAATCGCTTGCGCCAATATCAACGTGGGACCTAAGTTTTATTTGATTATTGTAGCTACTCTGAATGATTTGGACTCATAAAAGTGTACATTTTAATTATTTTGCGGTTAACTTTTAGATTTGAATATACAGTGTGATATTTTCTCTTTCTAACACCTTTTAAATCATATTTCTAACCATCAAAGTAAGAGAGACACACCGATTTCTATGAGAAATATGATAGTTTCGAAAACCGAACAAATAGACCTAACTGGTTAATTTGTCTAACATTGTTCATCTGTTCAGGTAACTCCATTCGAGGATTGAACGCCGTTTGCACCAACAAAAAAACTGTCCAAAGACGTGAAACTAGCAGTCCATGATGGAGTTCTGGTACCTACCCTGATGTATGGCAGTGAGGCCTGGAACTGGCAGAGGAAGGATGAAAGAAGACTGAATGCTGTAGAAATGAGATCCCAGAGTCGTATGTGTGGTAAAACCATGTATGATTGTGTGAGAAATGTGGAGATCTGCAAAGAATGCAAGGCATTAATGAGTGAGATCAAGAAAGGAACGCTCCGATGGTTTGGGCATGTAGAGCGAATGAACGAAGAAAGGAGTGTAAGGAGAATATATGATGCAAATTTGAATGGTAGAAGAAGTCGGGGACGCCCGAGAAAGACATGGCAAGACCAAGCGAATCAGATTCTTGAATTGGGCCATGTCCTCCAATTTGGGAGGCGGGAATGGGTACCGCCGCCCCGGGAACCTTTATTGGATAACCAACACCTCTGCCATAGGTCACCCCAAGTGGTTCGCTACGTTTGGTGATTTAGTGTGGGTGCCCGGATTCATGGGGCGAGGTTTGTCTAGGTCTTGGAGGCGGATGACCAGTACTTACCGAACCCCAGATTCCTACCCACCCCTTAAACCCTTTTCCTTCCCAGAACTCTCCTCTCCTTCCTTTCCTTAAAACCCTCCACACAGCATCCCCAAAGATGACATAGGCCCTGAGGGAAATTATTTTCCTCAGGGCCTCCTGTGTGGAGCTCATATAAAAAAAAAATGTCGAGAGAGAATAATAGAAGAGCATGTATGAGACGATGTATGAATGTAAACGAGGCAAGGAGTGTGTGCCAAGACCGAGTTGTTTGGCGGTCTGTCCTCTCTGCCTACCCCTGCGGGGAAACGGCGTAATGGTTAGTTGTTCATCTGTGAAATGAAATGTAAGTCAACCTCTTTTGTTCAAGTTGTTCAAGTGAAATGTAAGTGATCCTCTCAGCCCTGCCATTTTCCAACTGGAGCGCAGAAGCCTGTTGCCGAGCTGTCAGACTGACGTAGTGATGTGCAAGTTGATCGATAACATTTCTGGGATGGTAACGTGTAGTGGCTGAGTATCAGGTCCTTGCGTATCCACAAGGAAGAAGGCCTCATATTAAGACAAAATACCATTGTTCAACGTGTTAATTGTCATGTTTTATTTGTTACAGCGGAACTTAAAAAGAGGATAGAAGAATGCGATGTCAAATACCAAGAGCTGAATAGTCAAGGAGGAAAAGGGATAAAGGGTTTGTTAAAATTTTATATTTGTTTAACTCTTGGAGTCTGTCGAATAAGAGTAGAAAATATAAAAAAAGGAACTACAAAATTTGTGGGCTGGCAACACCGATTTACCTGTCAAATATTCTTTTAACCTGTTATTTGCTGGAGACGCGAATCCACATGCGGTTTGTGAGCATGCGCGCGGAAAAAATTCGAAAAAAATATTTTTGGTAGCGATTTTGACCCTTCTATCTACAGATTTTGTATGAAGGACAAGGTCAGAATTGCTTGCGCCAACATTTGCCTATGATTTGGGAAAAAATTTCATTCACCTGGCAACCCCAGAATATTTTTAAATGATTTTATCTGTGGCATCAAAATGTCAAATTTGCCGCAATTCTTTCTGTCAAAGTCGATGCATGTTACTTGACGAAAACATTATAAAACCTATCAATTTACGTAATTAACGCAAGTAATGTTGTTTTGGTACATAGTTTATTGTTCTAGGAATGTGTTTCGGTCAATAAAATATACGATAGATCAACATTCAATTAAAAATTCAAAGTGGTGCTTTGTTAGGTAATTTCCGTGTTTTTCCTGGCTTGTGACAGGTTAAAGTGCAATGACACTGAAAATACAGAACACTCTACACAGATTAAAAAAAACATTTTTTTGTTCTTAAAAAAAAAAACAAAAATCGAAGAAGCAATGTTGTTTAAGATACCTAATTGATGACATAAATTTGATTAAATTGTGTTTTACAAAGTGATTGGCTTTCATTTAATTTAACATGAATTTGAATTTAACAGTAGATAGAAAGGAAGAATGATTAATGGTGAGTTTAGTTACACTACTTTTAGATCTGAATGAGTTAAGTATTGTGTTCAGATCTAAATTTAGAGACATGATCTAAAGCCCGGGCAACACACTACTTAAGCTACTTAAGCTAATATTTAATAAATGCGAACAATTTCTAAAGTGTGCTTTATATTTTATTACAATATCGTTATTCTTCATTATGTTAACACAAAATTGCAAACGTATAATAATAATATACCTATATGCAATTCTAATTTTGAGATCAGTGGGTATCTCTATTGCAATGAAAAAATATTTTTAATAGGCCACTTGCATCACCTTTAAAAAAATAAAATCCGGTTTAGGCGAATATTCTAAGACATTCTGTATTTTTTTTTTATCGTATTTTTGAAACCCTGGCGATTTTTTGAAAATTTCAATCCGAAAAATCAGACCATTTTTTATAAACCGGAAAGACGGGACATAATTTTATAGGTGCAAAAAAACGATAATTACATATCCGAAAATCATTTAAAAAAAAAAAACGTTTTCCACAAGAAAGGGCACAGGAGAATAACGAGGCATACCAAAAATATTACATCTCGTAAATATTTTTTTCCTTGATCCATCTTATTTATCATAAATCATTATAATGTTCAACGTCTATATTAATAAATCAAATATAAAATATTATAAAATTTGATTTTGTTAAAATCCGCACCATTATCATTTTACCTCTAAAACACGTACAGATAACGTAAAATGTGCGGGGTTCTCTTCATAACATCTGTCTAAAAATCAAACCAAATGATACGTTCGCAGAGAACAAACAATAAATCTAGTGAACGTTAACCGGTCAAAGGCCGTGACATTTAGCGGAAATTCGCGGAACTTCGCAAAAAAACACTAAAAAACCACAACTTTGAATTTTGAATTGAATGTTTTGTTGATAAATTTTGAGCTATTGTATATTTTATTAACTGAAACACGTTCACAACACAATAAGCTATCTACTAAAACCACATTACTTGCATTTATTACGTAAATTAATAGGTTTTATGATCGTTTTATTCGCGATACACCCATTAATTGCGACCGTTAAATTCGCGGCAAATTCTGACAGCCGATTGTCATAGAAGATATCGTTTTAAAAATATTCCAGGGTGACTAGGTGAATGAAACTTGTAGCGTCTCCGAGAGTAATGACAGCGCAAGCGATTCTGACACTGTTCTCCATACAAATTGTGTACATAGAAGGTCCAAAATCGTGGACCAAAAGTTTTTTGTCGGATGTATTATTCAAATATTTGAATTATTTTCTCGCGCATGCGCATATGACGCGCGCGCCGGCGCGTCTCCGGCCTTTGACCGGTTAAATGTCAAATTCAAAAATTTGCCTGAAATCAAAGTGATGCCATATAAAAAAAATAAATCAGTGTGAAATTTTATAAAATTAATAGGAACATTTTCGGAGACGGGACATTTTCACGTAGTGACGTCACGGGCCCAAATAATGGATTTATTTATTTAAAAATAAAAAAAACTACATTTCTAAAAAAATTTCGTAATCTTAGTAAAAAAATCTATCCACACGAGTTTTTCCAAGTCGTTATGAAATCCACGCAAGTGGCCTATTTTTAATAAAAATGTAAGTTAGACAGCTTTACATTACCACCATGGTTATATTTTTAGTATTGCCATTTGAACAACAGTGGCGCCCTCCTATGTTTTCTACTCTTATTTGACAAACTGTACATTTATTTTTTATTTAATTACCTTTTATTGGATAACCAACACCTCTGTCATAAGTCACCCCACTTAGAAGGTGTGCTCAGGTTCATGGTGAGGTTTGTCCGGGTCTTGGTGGTGTGTGCATCCGCCTGTCAGCTGCGTGACAAGCTGAATCGGGAGAGACTGGTTACAGGAGGCCTTTTGACCTCTTCAGCAAGACTCTCTCGGAACATCGCCTTGCACCGCAATGGGAGGGATGGATTCATCCGTCTGTCACTCATGGAGACACATTTCTCTCTCTCCGATGGCGCTACAGCCCATATCGAGCTTGACCTCCCGCAACATTCACCTCCAACTCCTCCTGTCCTCAGCGGATGACTTCCAGTTTGTTACCTGGAGAAGCTGTGCTGCATCCCCTCTTACCTCGTCTTCCCAATTCAGTCTGGGTCTTCCCACTTTTCTCTTTCCACCTGGGTGTCCAGTCATAATTCTTTTTTGGGACGCGTGTGTCTGGCATTCTCTGTACATGCCCAGCCCATCTCAATCTGTGCCTGATGAGTCTTATATACAGGGTGTCCGGGAGTAAAGTGCATTAACTTCGGGAGGTGAGCCTACATGATAGTACAAGTAAAAAAGATAAGTAACTTTTTTCGAAATTCCAACTTTTAGGGGTAGTTTTCTGGTAAAAAAAATAAATTAGACCGGCGTGTGCGGGCGGCATTATTATTTTCCGCTGTTGCCGAATCCCCGCTCCAAGCGCTCAGTGTCACTGTTGAATTCGAATGTAACAATTTTATTCACATAGTAGTGTTTCACTTTAAAAACTTTATTGTTGTTAATTGAAACTTTGATTTGTTGATTTAACCCCTCCGCAACGTAAGCAGATATATGCGTTAAAAATACGACAGCAGTCAAGTACAATAAGCGTGTTTACACGTCAGCGCGTGTGTCTCCATAGAAACCGTTATAATTCCGTTATTGTTTTAGTTACATCCGTAAAATAAAAAGTGAAAAGGTCGATAGTGAATCATGCTGCACATCTCTATTCAAGTTGTCCATAGAAATACATAAAAAGAACATTCTGTCAGACGCGCAGTCTGACACATAATTTATCCCGCCAAATTTCCGACGGGCGCCCGACATCGTTAATTTCTATTAAATATTTTTATATGAAATGATAAAAAAGTGAGGTGACAAAAGTGTTTATTACACATTTATACAATAGAATAAGTATTGTTGTTTACATAATCTGTGATTTTAGTACCGTTTTCACATAAAAACATCACGTGAGTCATTTTCACATTTTTTTAATGTTTGCATTCTAAATTTTAATATTTACAAATATAAATATTTATTTGTAATATAATAATTCGAATGCTTTTTTTGTAACCTGTAAAACAGTTTTTACTATTCGGCTACGTTCAGAAATGTTTCATTTATAGAGCTTTAAGTGTGAAGCGGTTATAACTAAAAGTTTTTGTAAAATGTCATTTCGTTTAAGACACCAAAAGCTAATATTCTCGAAAATTCGGAGGGGTTAATGTGTCTTTATCTAGTGTGTATTTATTAAGACTAACTTAAAGGAACAACTTCATTCAGTGCGTGTTTTTCTCAGACTTACTTTTGTTTATTTAGTTGTAGACTTGCCTAACTGTAAAAATTGTGTTTATTTGTGCGTAATTTTGTCATTGAATTATTGTGCCTATACCGCGTAATTTTGTTATTGAATTATTCGGTCAATGCCTTACTTTACCAACATAGAACGGGAAGACATTCATTAATGAGATATGCCACAACGTACGAATTGATAATAATATTACTTTACGTTTACATGCTTGCTTACAAGCTGAAGGTGGACATTTTGAAAATTTGTTAAACTAGTTAAAAGCGATGACATTAGTTAAGTGTTCAATTAGTTTATAACAATTTAATCGTTAAAATCGTGCCTTCAAATATTATTTAAGTGCAGTTATCTTTTTAAATTTGGTTTAAAGCATACGATCTGTATGAACGTCAAATTCTCGGTCTTGTTATTGTTTACAAACGGTTTCCATGGATACAGGCCAAATCGCACCAAGCAACGTTGCAACAATTGCGCCCGGCAAGCTAACAGCAACTTTGTTGGGTAAGTGCTACCTTACACCAAGGATTTTTAGTAGGTATGTCTTTTTGTATGGGGAAAAAAAAGTTGGAATTTCAGAAAAAGTTATTAATCTTTTTTACTCTGTCGCGTACCTCGGTGGAGGTACCTACGTTCTGCCCCAAAACTAGCTCAGATAGGTCGGCAGAACAGGAGGGGCTCTCAGCATCAAGGGTCGTAGGTAGCTAAAAAGGGGGGGGGGGGTACATAGAATATGCCAACACTCGTCATGCCTCGTCAAATAAAAGATCGTCTAAGGTGAACATTACTTGTATTGCCGGGAACACACACAAATACAGCAAAGCAGTACATTTACAATCAATAATTATGCACAGGTACATTAATTGACTATCTACACATGGGGAAGCCTACCAAATCTCTCTCAATTTGTGTCTCCCCTGGGGGTCGGTTATTGTTCGCGGGACATGAAAGGACACAACAAAAATGAGGGAAAGAGTCGTTACTCACTGGTACCAGGTGGCGGCTGGACAGGCATTCCAGGGGGCGCTTGCCTGGGAGCAGGGCAGGCTATGCCCGACAGGAAACCCATCGCAAACAGGTAGCGCAGCAGCGGGGGCTGGTCAACTCGTGCCCCACCGAACACGGCGGTCGGGCGTGTCTCTCGTTCGGCCCCGTGAATTCTATGAAATGTTCTCGAACAGCGCGGGAACACTATCGCAGCGACAGACACGGGTTACAGCTAGGAGAGCCCTGTATATCACACAGTTCCCCCTCTTTCACAGATCCAAATATTCTTCTCAGCACTTTTCTTTAAAAAGTATCCAGCATTTCAGCCATCTTTGCGGTCAGTGTCAGCGCCTCACCTTCATATGCCAACACATTTCTAACAATGTCTCCTGGATACACTGACTCCCCAGATTCCTATCCACTCCTCATACCCTTTTCCTTCCCAGAAATTTATCTACTTTCTTTCCTCAATAGACGACCTCCGAAGACCTCCGTAGTCCAGTCCATACCCCGTAGTCAATTCGACGACCTCCGTAGTCCAGTGGGTAAGACTCTTGACTCATGATCCGGAGGTTGCGAATTTTATTTGATTAATTTGTGTTATTTCACAATTAATTCATTTAAAATAATATATAGTATATTTGCGGCATGTTCCAGAGTGGAAGATACTATTAGTATCGCCCTGGTGTAAGACCACCATTCAGAATTGAAACGTTGCTTGAAAATGGCTTTAGCCGTGTTTGGTGACCAGATCTGAATAGCCAGGTACTTCCCAACCTTCCTCTTCCCCACCTCCTTCCCCTCACCGCTACCTTCAGCCTCACAACATACCCCAATTGGGGATGCCATAGTCTCACTGGCTCCAGACGGGAGCAGTTGAGATTCTTGTGCGGTATTTACTGTAAAAAAAAAAAAAAAGACCTTCCATAAAGTATCCTCAAATATGGAGCTCTCTCAGAACATCGCCTTTCACCCCAGTGGGAGGGTTGGATTCATACGTCCATTACTCCTGGACACACTGACCCCAAGATTCCCACCCATCCCTCCTACTTTTTTCCTTCCCAGAACTTCCTCTCTTTCCTTTTCTAAAAATACCCTCCACACAGCCTCTCCAAAGATGACATATGAGGGGAATTTTTTTCCTCAGAGCCTCCTGTGTGGAGCTTTCTTCGAACATCGCCTTGCACCCCAGCGGGAGGGTTGGATTCATATGTCCATTACTCTTCATATCTTTTTCCTTCCCAGAACTTCCTATCCTTCCTTTTCTAAACACAGCATCCCCAAAGGTGACATGGGCTCCGAGGGGAATTATGTTCCTCACGGCCTCCTGTGTGTAATAATGTAAAAAAAAATAATAATTCGGTCGACTTTCTTTCTTCCTTCCTCTGCCAGTTCCATGCCTCACTTTCGTACATTAGAGTTTGTATCAGGTCGCCACTTCAGTCTAGATCACGTATATAATGTGCTCTTAGAGGAATGATGTATGTTGCAGACCTGGCCTCTTCGAGTGGTTTGTGTGGCCCCACCGCAGCGGGACAGCAGCACGAGGCAGCTCACGGTCAGCAGAAGCACGTTGGGGAGGCCACCAAACACTTCAGCAGCCAGATCCGATTGGACCCCTCGATTCTTGCCATCGGTGTACGGAGGAGGGGGAGAGGTTAATAATCTTTAATTCAAATACAGCTCTCTCTCTCTCTCTCGGTAATCTGCCGCTTCACTATTTATTTATTTATTTACACCCGTCAAACTAACATTCATTTACACGTCCAGAGTTAAATTGTTTCATCAAATAAATTATTTATTTAATAATCATCAACGCCCTGAACGGTGATTTTGTATCTTTTGAGATAGCGTAACGCGTGTTAAATCATCGGCCGTATATGACACATTTTTAAAGTTTTCTCAAATGCAATTTGTTCATATCCCGCTAACAAGCTAAATCCTGCACTTGTGTTAAGACTGTTAACTTTAACCGTTGTGTTAACTTGACAATATAACAATAGCAGTCAAGTACAATAAGCGTGTTTTCACGCTAACTAGTGTGTTCCCACAGAAATTGTTATAATTCTGTTATTCTTCTAGTGACAACCCAAAACAAAAAGTAGAAGATCCACATTGAATCAAGCTTCACATCTCTATTCAAAGTTGTCCATAGAAGTACATAAAAAAAACATTTTTACAATTTTTTTATGTTTCCATTCTAAATTTTATTTTAAAAACGTTCGGAAATGTTTCCTTTATTGAGCTTTAACCGGTCAAAGGCCATGCCATTTCACGAAAATTCACTAAAAAAGCACCACTTTGAATTTTGAATTGAATGTTTTGTTGATTAATTTTGAGCTATCGTATATTTCATTGACTGAAACACATTCCTAGAACAATAAACTATCTACCAAAACAACATTACTTGCATTTATTACGTAAATCAATAGGTTTTACGATGTTTTAGTCGCGGAACACGCATAAATTGCGACGGTTAAATTCGCAGCAAAATCTGACAGGTCAATGTCATAGACGAAATCGTTTTAAAAATAATCTGGGGTTGCAAGGTGAATGAAACTAGTGGCTATATCATCTATGATGTTAGCGCAAGCGATTCTGACAGTGTTCTTCATACAAATTCTGTACATAGAAGGGCCAAAATCGCAGACAAAAAGTTTTGGTCGAAAATTTTATTCAAATTTTCGAATTATTTTCTCGCGCATGCGCATACGACGCGCGCGCCGGCGCGTCTCCGGCAAATCAGAGGTTAATTGCGAAGCGAAATAACACATATAAATTTTAAATTAAGTTTTTATAAATCTGACAGTTCGCAAGACAAAAAACTTGCACAACCGCAAAATATCTGAGTGGTTAAAGTTACTTACCCTAACTCCAGAGATGGTGATACCCCCGTAATCCTCGTTAAGAGATGTCAGTCGCGGGGAAATTTTCAAATCAAAAGTCATTGCGTACAAACAATAAAATAATATGACAAACTTGTAGTTGTTTATGAATGCCTTTTAGGCTTATTGATAGGTAGTTTTAATAACTAGTAAATTGTGTTTTTAAGCAGGTAATTAATCCATTTAACACACAGCAGGCATAGACAAGCCAAAGCCATGGAAAATCACAGAAATTAGGCAGCTGATTTTTCCTTTAGTCTTTGTCTTGTAACGCTGACTTAACCTCTTATTTGCCGGAGACGTGCGGACGCGCACGCAAAAAATTTCGAAACAAATATTTTTGAATGCAATTTTGACCCTTCTGCGTACAGAATTTGTATGAAGGACAAGGTCAGAATCGCTTGCGCCAACATTGTTGATGATATAGCCACTAGTTTCATTCACCTGGCGACACCAGAATATTTTAAAATGATTTTATCTGTGGCATCGAAATGTCAAATTTGCCGCAATTAAATCTGTCAAAGTCCGATGCGTGATACTTGACGAAAACATCGTAAAACCTATCAATTTATCAAATTAACGCAAGTAATGTTGTTTTGGTACATAGTTTATTGTTCTAGGAATGTGTTTCGGTCCATAAAATATACGATAGCTCAAAATTAATCAACAAAACATTAAATTCAAAATTCAAAGTGGTGCTTTGTTAGGGAATTTCTTGTTAGGAACCGGCCCTTGACAAGTTAATGCAGAAGGTAATACAAAAGATACTGAATCACCCTTCAGTCAGTTTTTTTTTCCACATGTTAATTTTCTTCTTCTGTCTCCTCACACAGCTAGCCCAAACATCAAACCTCGGAGGTCATCGATCGAGCCACCAACTCGTGACGTGTCTTCTCAAATCGGCGTCTCCGAGCCGCCGATTTCACGTCCGAAACGACGCAGGCTTCTACACGATCAGCCTTCCTGCAGCAACCACCAATCCAACTTCAGTATCTACAAGAACCTCTCTTCAGTACTCTCAGACCTACTGGGCACGGAAAACACACAGACGGACGGCAAAAGAAAGAAGTCACGATACCAAATTGACACAACCAAACCTTGCACGGTCATTTCTAACTCTTCCGCATACAGACCAGATTTAGACATACGCGATTGTGACAGCAGCAAAACTACCTTTGCAAAGATTCAAAGTGACAACGATTCGTTAGTACGCAAGTTTTTCACGGATATATTCGAAAGCAATCGTTTAGCTGATGCCGAAGCGGCGGAAGAACGGCACGAACCGATGCAATGTGACGCTCAAATCAACGCCGAAATCAATAAGAAGCGTGTCGAAAAAGATGTCTCCCTTAAAAAATCGGCTATCGTCGATGATTCAAACGCGAGCAATCTCAGAGACCGTATGAACGTTGTCGTGAATCGGGTTTTCGACGTGTTGGGTAAAAATAACACTTCGAAAGACGTGATAGTTTCGGACGTGACTCAAGACGACGACGCCATGCCTTGCACTTCGGGAAGTTCGAACTTTGACGGCAAGGAGATTCCTCCGCCTGACGAAATAGACAATTTGATAACCGTCATGCAGAGTGTTGATCCGCGCGAAACGGAGAAAATTACCGAGTTGATCGCCGTGGCTAAAAAGGTTTTGCGGGGCACTGGGGACGGAGCAAAACAAAAAGAGACGGATCCAAAATGCAGCAAAGACAAATAATATAGAATAAACCGTTATAATTAATATTTTCCTTTTTATTTTGTCTTGATAATTAATTTACTTTTAAAATGCTGTTGTATCTTACACAAGCTCGAATCCCGGAATAATTTGATATAAACAAAATTATTTTATTTTATTGATATGTATACACATATACATACGCACCTACATTTCTTTTTATGAAATATAAATAAAATCCAATGAAAATTTTCATTATGGTAACACTGATTTCGACAATTAATTATAAAACGTTCAAATTTGAGGTTATTAAATCGAAAGTTTTTTTTTAAATATTTAAAATTTGTATTACGATAAATGCGCGTATCTTTCACATTGTTTGTCTTTTCATTTAACTTAAGCGTTTCAAAATAACATGTTCAAATATTATATTACCTCAGAATATATGTATATATTTTTTTTCATTAGCTCCACACAAGAGGCCCGAAGGAAAAAAAATTCCCTTGGAGTCTTGACATCTTTGGGGATGCTGTGTTGAGAGTCTTTTTAGAGAAAGGAAGTTCTGGGAAGGAAAAATATATGAGGGGTTGGTAGGAATCTGGAGGTAAATGTGTCCACGAGTGGCACAAGTATGAATCCATATCTCCCACTGCAGTGCAAGGTAATGGGTCGAGAGAGTCCTTCTAGAGAGGTAAAAAGGTCTCCCTCAACCAGTCTCTCCCGATCTGTCCCTCCAAGCAGTAGGTGGGCAAACGCATCCGCTGCCAAGACCTAGACAAACCTCACCCCATGGATCCGGGCACCCCTGCTAAAGGCGACCTATGGCAGAGGTTATACAATAAATGGTTCACAGGGCAGCGGTACCCATATCTGCCTTCCAATTTGAAAATATAATTTAGAATCATTTCATTTGGAAAGCACAACTAACTTCTAAACACCATGTACATATACAAAATGAAAAATTAGGATTTTGACCAAAGTTGCATCTCTTACCTTTGAATCATTTTTTATAATTTTTTTTCAGACAGTACTTGACAGCAATTAACATATTTTCCACAATGCGTGATTCGCCACACGCCTATTTTAATTATTTACAATCAGTATGCACTATATTCAGCCCCCGGATGTATGACTTTTTCAAACCGGGGCAGAAACTTGTTAGTGGCGCCCCCTCTCGATGTGTGGCACCCCCTCTCGTGAGGTGAGTGATCTTCGCTTGACATTCGACCGCTCGGGTTTATTTGGCGCAGCTCGTGTAGCCCCTAGCTCTAGATGCGACGGGGATTCCCCTGGCAGTGACATCACACATATGCAGGCGTTCAAAATTGACATAAATTATCGGTTTTGGCGCCTCCTAAAACTGCCGCTCGGGGCCGGCGCCCCGATTTAGATAGAAAATTTTGACGGCTGTGCTATATCTAAATCCTCCATGTGCGGCGTATACTAAAATTGTATCAATTCTATGCACAGATAATAGAAATAACAGAGATATGCCATGATTCTTTATTAAGGAAGGAAATGCCAGGCTCGCATACACAATGTAGGCAATGCATTAAGTCAACTGGACAACATGCATTCCAATATGAAGTATTATCGTGATTTATTTTTGGGGTGTTATGCCATGTTGCTCTACCTCCGTTTCGGACGGCGTTACAGTGTCCATCATCGGGCAGATGTAATGGATAGTTGTGAAGTGTGTGCTTATGTAGATACTGTGTTGCCAGCCTCCAAGAGCTGGAATTAAATTATGATTTACCTCTTGTTTGCCGGAGTAGGCCAGCAAAAAGCTCCACCAATTACGACACGGCATCCGGCGGCAGAAATGACACTCGTGTCCAGCGATTTTGACACTGTCCTTTACAAATTCGTAGGGTCAAAGGGTCAAACTCGTAGATAAACATATTTTTCCCGCGCATGCGCAAGAACTGCGCACGCTCCCGCGCTCCGGTAAATTATTAATATAAATTATTTGGAGTGACTAGGCGCATTGCAGGTTTCGCTATGGTAAAGGGCGATAATAGAGCAAGCGATTCTGACCGTGTTCTTCATACACTTTCTTTATTTATAAGGGTCAAAATCGCGTGTAAAATCTCATGACACACCGGTGCACGAGCGGCAAACGATGGGTTAAAATGGTTTTCTGCGTTTAGTTTTGGTGTAGTCGTCAAATACCGGATGCCAAGAACTTTTGAGCTAAGCCGTGTCTTTATTAATATTAAATATCTCCATAATTAGCACTATTAATTACTTATCTGCACTGATGAAGAACATTGTTAACGTTGTCCGAAACATTGGCTAATGAAGGTAGTGCAACATGGCACAATACCCCAAACATGGTAAAATATTGAATCCACTCATTTTCTATGAAAATAGATGCTTGAGAAACATATTTGACTTACTACAGCTATCGATTACACCTCTGCATTGATGAAGGACACTGTAGTGCTGTCCTAAACGTTGTTTAAAGAAGGAGGTAGTGCAATATGGCTTAATATCCCAAAAATAAATCATGATAAAACATACAATCCACTCATTTTCTATGAAAATAGATGCTTCAAAAACATATTTGTTATATGCAACAACACAATCCAACGCTCCCCACATCGGCGTGGGATGTTCGAAAGAAAGATGGCGTTGGTGTAGGGCCTTCCAATGAGTTGATTCGACGTTTTAAGGCTCTGTTTGTTTTGGCGTTTACTGACATTAGTTCCTTGTTTTATTGTTAAAACATGAGATAAACAACTAATAGATTTAGTAAGTCGTTACAAAGTGATTTATAGCGTAACATCCGTGAGTTGATTCGACGTTTTAAGGCTCTGTTTGTTTTGGCGTTTACTGACATTAGTTCCTTGTTTTATTGTTAAAACATGAGATAAACAACTAATAGATTTAGTAAGTCGTTACAAAGTGATTTATAGCGTAACATCCGTGAGTTGATTCGACGTTTTAAGGCTCTGTTTGTTTTGGCGTTTACTGACATTAGTTCCTTGTTTTATTGTTAAAACATGAGATAAACAACTAATAGATTTAGTAAGTCGTTGCAAAGTGATTTATAGCGTAACATCCGTTGGATATCGCAGTACTGCAATTCAAATTTGCATTGCACGCGTATAGCAAGTGTTTACATTCACCCGGGATACCTAAAGAAGTAATGCCCAGTGATTCCTTAAGGCTCGATGACACAGAGTGAGTTTACAAGCTACTATCTACTAAGTTTAAAAGCAGGTAAATCGGCGAGTGAGAAACTGAGGTCGCTGCTAGCGCCAGTAACAAGAATAACGACGCCTGCGTGAACTAATTCTGTGATGTTTGACAGTCGAAATCAACTGTTTATTGGCAGCCATCTTGAAAAACATAAATAAACCAATCACGAGCAAGCGTGTAGCGAGTAAAGTTGACGACCTTTCAACTTTTTTCGTAGATTGTCAACAATCCGCTAGTTAGCAAGTAACACAATGACACTGAGCGAGTTTTTCCCAGATAGTAGCTTGTAAACTCGCTCTGTGTCATCGACGCTTTACATTTATTATTGCACCACGCGCACAAGGCGTGTTGCCAACATTTTTCTGCCGTACGCATCTACGCGCAGTGGTGCACCGTCTTTGTTTCTACCTCCACACCAAACGCATAATTTTCATTGTGCAGCTGTTTTGATGGTCCATGCAGTTTGGTTGTGTCTCAGCGAAAGACCTGCCACTTTTCAAAATAGACTTTTTGAAGTGAAATTTGTCCTGGGTCCTCAGTTCTAATATAATGCGGTAAATTCATGGCTCTGCACGAGCTCCCGATAGTGTAAATCTCAGCGGCTAGAGACATCCAGCGAATGGAGGTTAGAATCTTACGAAATCCAAAAAAATGAACATTTTTTTTTTGTAAAATCAATATCCAATCTTCAAACTACTTTGAAATAAACAGGCAAAAGAAAAGAATGCGACAGCTAGCGACTTTCTTGTATCACTTGTACCGCTTGTGAATTTCACACTCTGATTTTTTTATGTCTATATCTCACTAAAAATAGTTTTAAACTTGTGTTTATTTATAATTTATATTTACATATCAAGGTCTTAATGTCAAACAATGTTATATACAAAAAAAATCCTGTAATATGCACGGGTTTAAAATGTACAAAAAACATACCAATGGCTCAAGCAAGGTTAACTAAAAGAAATTCCTGTAATATTCAAGGCCTTAAAATCAAACAACGTTTTCTATATAAAACGTGCCATTTAACCTGTAATCGGCCGGACACGCTCATTTGCGCGCAGCTTTTGCGCATGCGTGAAAAAAATATTTCGAAATAAAAAAGTTTGTCTGCGATTTTGACCCTTCTATGTACAGAATTTGTATGAAAACAAGGTCAGAATCGCTTGCGCCAACATCATTGATGATATAGCCACTAGTTTCATTCACCTGACAACACCAGATTATTTTTAAATGATTTTTATCTGTGGAATCGAAATGTCATTTTTGGCGCAAATTGAAGCTGTCAATATTGACGTGTGTTCCTCGACTAAAACATCATAAAACCTGTTAATTTACGTAATTAACGCAAGTAATGTTGTTTTGGTGCATAGTTTATTGTTCTAGGAACGTGTTTCAGTCAATAAAATATACGATAGCTCAAAATTAATCAACCAAACATTTAATTCAAAATTCAAAATCGTGTTTTATTACGAAATTTCCGTATTTTTCCTGGAATTTGCGGGCCTTTGACAGGTTAATAATCGAGCCCTTGCCTGGAAGAATGTTGTATCCAAAAAAATTCTAGTTCCGAGAAAAATTGAAAAAACGAGATCAGTATTTCATAACATTTTATATTTAAAATACATAAACCATACAATACAATTGAAAAGTTGTCTGGAAAATAAATTAAATTAGAATGTTTTACTAGAAATTACGCAGATTTTTTGGAATAATGTTGTATATGAACACCTTCACGTACAACGTTATTCCACATTTTTTTTTTTTTTTTTTACTCTTCGTACCTTACAGAAAGCAACAAGCTCTTCTAACAAATGTACACATGTCATTGATGTTTTTGAGCTTAAAAAGCGAAAAAGCAATATATGAATGAATGAAACCTTTTCTAGATATTGTCTTGAGATCAACATACAACATTATTCCACAAAACTGTATCAATGGCTAAAAAGCTTGCTTATAATATTTTTTCTGTAAAAATTCTAATATCCTTCATTCTTCAGTTTCTTGGCTTTGAAGACTTTCTAGTTGAAGCCATAAGATGTTCGTTTTCTCCATTTATTCCCATAAATTAAACCACGCGCCGTGATTTTGATAAATGGTGTTATACAACATTCTTCCACAAAACAAACATTTAAAGGCTGTCACAGGCCTAAAAAAATTTTTATTACCATAATTCCTACCTTAAAAGATGTGTATTAATGTGCCCAATATTATTCCATCAATAACTCAACATTGATAGTTTTGTTGGATACAACATTATTCCGGGCAAAGGCTCAATTATTGGTATGTCTTTGTGTAAACGTTTGGCTTAAGCCCTCAAATTTTTGGCATGTCTTTTTGTAGATAATGTTGTTTGACTTTAATCTCATGTTTGCCAGCATATCCTTAATGCCTTAACCCATTTAAGACGTCAACGAGAGCCAACCGATTGCATTCCTAAAAGACGAGCGTCATCTATGTACGACGCTACTGGGTTGTTCTTCTTTATAACCTACATAACTTTTACCACTTTGTCTCATTTCCACCCCTCCGTCACATTTCTTTTTACTATAAATGAATTTTCTCTGGATCTCAGAGGGGAAATTGCAGCAAGGGGGGAAGGAGGCCTAAAATGCCTATCGGGGGTGACAAACACGAGCTGCGTGTATACCTATTTCGAATGACAACAAGTTGACGTACGACATAAAAGTTGTAGGGGACAAGTTTTTGCGATTTAAAAAAATATTTTATTAAACATCATATAAAATAATAATCGTTGTTTCTTGATAGGTTATACCTTTTGGAGTTTAAAAATAGTTTTATATTTTATGTCGTCATATCATTTTTTTGTAACATTATAGAATATACGCAAGTCGGGGTGGCAGGAGACTACTGTGATTATGAAATACACTTCTATCACGAGGAGTTACAACTCTGTCACGTAATTTTTACTACAAAAATATAAACACATATTTTTTTTAAATGCACATCACAGTCATTATGTCTTTAATATAGTAGATTTTAACCCGTCTGCTTGGTTCAATATATTCACACCTCACAATCCGGAAGCCCCAGTTTTGCGCTTAAATTCTGAAACCGTCACTTTGGATCGAGATTGTAAAATATCTATGCAAGATAGCTTTCATATTTTAAAGACAATAAGAAGCATTATTTCGTTCTCTTTCTGGTTAAAAGAAAAAATACATGTGTTTGCATGAGAGAAAGAGAGATATATTGCTTTTAAAATGTAAGGTCGCTCGGGACGTTTTTGGTCTTATGAAAGTATAACGCGATTACGTGTTTTGGGATGTACTTATTCCTAAACAAGCAGACGGGTTAAAGTAATTATAAAATAATAATATTGGTTATTCTGTTGAATTTTTCTCCAATGTGGAGACAACTTTATGTAGGTTAAAAAGAAGAACAATCCTATTACGTTATTATAATTGTTTAGATAACGAAATGTTTGATTGTTGGATTTGATTTGTTACCTTTGAACCGTTTAGATTACATCTACGTCTTTGAGTATTTTTTAAGTGACTATACTCAATTAAAATGAGATTTATAAATCACAAAAAATCTGCCCGTCCACCGGTATTGCAGATTCTTTAACGACATCCTCGTAAAAAGGTTAAGGATACTGTTAAAAAATCATTTCTCTGAACATAACTTTAAATTCTTTTGAATTGAATTAAATTCTGAAATAACTACTTATGGTAGATTATAAACTCTATTTTTATAAATATATAAACACGTTATCTGGTAAGACGGTGCAATTTACAGAAACATCATTTTGCTAAAAACAAGTAAGTTAGCATGAATTTTTAGCATCGCGATCAAGAACGCTTGAGAATTATTTGTTTGTGGCTATCTTTGTTTGACAAAAGGGCCTCGATAAGTGTTACAAATATATGTTAAAAATTACGTCAAAAAGTGAAATTAATTGTAAAAAGCCAAATAAATATGTATGGAATATTTAATAAGTTTTTGCATAAACATTGTTCTGATGTAAATAAACAAGACGGCGATGAATGGAAATGAGATCCCTGAGGCGTACGCATGGCAAAACCGTGTATCCTGATGATGTAATCTAAAAGTTATGCAAGGCTACTATTAGTGATTAAGAAAGAGATGCTTAGATGAAGACACGGCACGATCATATAAATCAAATATATATACATACTTGAATTGTGTCATGTCAAGAATCAGAAATAACAGAAGATCAGATGATTTATGAATGTGAATTAAGCAAGGAGTGTGCCAGGCAGGACAATGAAATTCCTAATCAGTTTTAGAAAATAAACTAACTAACTAACCATCACTCCGTTTCCTCGCAGGGAGAGAGGACGGACCGCCAAACATCCCGGTCTTGGCACACATTCCTTGCTTCGTTTACATTCATACAACGTCTCATACATTCTCTTCTATTATTCTGACTCTTGACATGGCCCGACTCAAGTATCTGATTCACTTGGTCGTGCCATGTCTTTCTTGGGCGTCCTCGACTTCTTCTACCATTCACATTTGCGTCATATATTCTCCGTCATATATTCTCCAACTTAAAACTAGATTGGAGTTTTAGAAAATAACTGATGTTATTTGATATATATATGTATGTTTAATCATATTCACTCTAAGTAAGGGAACGTACCCATACTACGTGACCAACTTTTTGCAATTTTTAACCCCCCCCCCCCCCCCCCCCGGTTACCAAAAACCTAAGCAACCTGCCGCTGATTTGTATGGAGCGTGACATTTTGAAGACCCCACCCCCCCTAAACGTGTCACGTAGTATGGGTACGTTCCCTAAGATGAAATTGATCCTACTCTGGGTATACGAACACACCCATAATACACTTGTCAGTTTATTTCTTCAGTGTAAATGACCTATGGGCTCGTAGGCCCCAGAGAGGCTGATAAAATTGATCAATTTATCTCTGCAGTAACGGCCGTTGTTCCCAATCTTGCTGTTCAATTGTTGAGCCTAAATTTTGGCTCAACACTCCTCAAATGTACAAATACGCTATTCCCAATGCAACTCAGCGACCAACAGGCGAATCGAGCGTTATTAAAGAAATCACTTAGCTGATCGGAGGCTCAGATTGATCGATGGAAAAGTTGGGAGCAACGGCCGTAAGTATGAGTAATGAGTGTGAATGAACGTGGAGGCAGCAAGAAAAAGTTTTGTGACATTTTCGCAATCTCTCTTTACCTACCCCTGTGAAGAAATGACATAATGGTTGGTTAGTTAGTTTGTTCTCCCAAATTGTATATTATGAAATTCTGAAGGCAGGCTGCTAAAAATGCCATTATATTTAAAAAAAAAATCGTTGTATAAAAACTTATTACTTTTTATTTATAAGTATTTAAATTAAAACAATGTGCCCAATGTTATAATTTAGATTGCCAATAATTATATAGGTCATGCAATTAGGTTGTGTGTCGTTGTTTATGTACAATTTTTGTCTTTAGATGAACTTATTGTTGTAATTTGAATATTTGCCGTTTTAATTATCTGATAAATATTAAATCTGCTGTTATTTTTACTAGTTGAATGCACAAAATCAAACTCTGTAATTCGCCGGTATTCATATGCCAAATTCAGTAGTCTGCCATGTGTGTAGACTAGAGATGGGTTCTGCATTTTGCCGGAGGCCTCCAAGACGTGCTTCCTTTTAAAAGAACTTGAGTTCCTGGAGCAGGTCCCGGGAGCCACTCCCGATTCGCGAATGGCTCAGACCGAGACGCACGGGTTCGCACCTCGGAGCACGAGCACGCAAAAGAACTCGAACGCGCAATCTGCTCCGATTCGCTAATGGCTCGAACCTAGACGCTCAGGTTCCATCCTAACTGCGAAAGAACTCGAACGCGCGACCTACTCCCGACTCGAGCGTGGCTCAGACTGAGGTGCACATGTTTGACGAGTGCAAACTGCCGCCACCCGACTGTGGCTCTGCCCACCGTGTTCCGGGTACAAGTACTGGATCGGGTTCTTTGGGAGTAGTCGATTTGAAAAGGGAGTAGGAGTTGGATCCGATTCGCGTGAAGAACCCAAATTTAAGAGCCCACTCCAGCTGAACCTACATATCGCTAATGTAGACTTGTGCGTCAAGCTTTTTATGCTGATGGTACGTGGAGATACTTGCAAGCAACTCAAGTTTCGTGTGCGTGGCATGCGTGAGTACCCTCCTATACTATTTTGCTAGTGTTAATACATGATGCTACGCATCGGCTACGAGTTTGATGTCAGTTGCATGCTACTGACAGTGCTGATAGCGTGCTACGCCAGTTGTATTTGCGTCTACTACTCGTTTGACAAAAAAATGGCATTTGGACATGATTTGAATGTTAAATTTGTTCTGAGAGGTGGGAAAATATCCATTTTTATAAAACTATGCTTTGAACGAGTATATCCTAGTTTCCTCCAAACTACAACTTATTTCCTTGGAGGAAACTTATATATTTTATTACGGTTCATGTGAGGGAGATGTATGATAATGATTGTATGTTTCCTTTGGGATGCTGCCAGGAAAGGAAAGCAATACCATCAGCGCATTGATGTTCGAATTTTAGAGCCCAGTGACACTTGCCCGATTTTAGGGTTGACGGATTAGTGAGAGAGAGCACTGTAAAAATACAAAAATTACTGGAATTTTATTTTGTGAAGATAACACTTTTCAAATGTTATGTACGCAAGCATTGAATCTGTTTTTCAACTCTGATTGCGGTACCGATAACAGGGCACATTTGTTGTAGACTTCTACGGCGAAGGCCATTGAAGAAAAAATACAAAAACTGTAAAAAAAATATGTCATTTTTACTTGAATGTCAAATAAAAATTAATGTATTGCATAAAAAAACTTTAGCATAAATCCACTGTTTTATTCCTGACTAAATTAACTCTGAACATAATGGAAACAAGGGAGATAGGTCGTGAGCCATAATTAGTTTTTCACGGTGCGCTTTTCTAACATCGTTCACCCATACTACTAATGCTAGCATCTATCATAACTTTTATTGCATTTGATAGTCTGCAGTTTCTTCATAACTCGGCGACAGTCTTCCATGCCTTATCTCCTTGTATCTATTTTTTTTTTTTTTTTTTAAACATTTTTTCCACACAGGAGGAAAATAATTTCCCTCAGAAAATAATTTCCCTTTGAGGATGCTGCTGGGTGTAGGGTTTTTTAAGGAAAGGAAGAAGAGGAAGTTCTGGGAAGGAAAAGAGAGGAATCTAGTGGTCAATGTGTCCAGGAGTGACGGACGTATGAATGCAACCCTCCCAGAGATTCCAGCTGGAGAGGTCTAGCTTAGGTCTCACTCAACCAGTCTCCCGATCCGGCCCGCCACGTAGCTAGTGGGCAGACGCATCTGCCGCCAAGACCTAGACAAACCTCACCCCATGAACTTAAGCACCCCTGCTAAGTCACCAAAATGTGACTGTTTTTTGTTTCTTTCATTTTCGTGTGAGACGTAAGATAATATTGGCAGAATGCAGCATGACAAACATTCTTTGTCAATATACATGTGAGTATATTTTCTTTCAAACTGCATCACGTTTGGACTCCTTCAAAATGACGTTTGGTGCCATTTTAAATCTTTGACAAATTTTGTTAAATGTAGATTTTAAGATTATTGTGATCAACTGACTAGCATAACAATGTTAGCTTGACAGCTGATCTCAATTTGATTAAAAGCTGAAACAGAGACCATACAAATGTCAAAGGTTCGTAATGGAGTTGATCTTTGATTTGGTGAACATTGAAAAACCCAAAAAAAACAACTTAATTATCTTGATTATTTTTGGGGGAAAATACCTTGTTGCGCTACATCTTTCTTTAGCCAACGTTTCGGACTGCATTACAGTGTCCATCATCAGAGGAGATGTATAATTATATCGATGCTGGAAAGGGAAAATGGTTAAAACTAGTGACCGAATGTTCAGTTTCGGTTTCGGCAAGTTCATCATAAACATTTTTAGACATGTTAAAAATCGATTGTTTACCTACTGTTATTTATTAAAAATAATCTTTTTTTATAATACTTCTATAAAAACAAACAAAATTTATAAAAAATAACAAAACATATTAACTACTTCTTGGAACTTCTCGTTCGGCTGACTTCAGGCGAGTTTGTGGCTCGTATGTCACCCGCCATCATCAGCAAAATGCTCAATTAATGAGGTCCTTCCTTGTGTTGATTATTGACAAAATGTTTGTTCCAAGAAGTAGTTAAAAAAATGGCGGCAATGGAGATGTTTTATATGGGAAATTTTAAACTTTGAATGAAAACCAAATTAATCTTTTTAAATAACATAATATATTTTTAACCTTGTTGTTATTTATGAATACCCCTTTGAATTCAATCCTGAAGATTATCGCATTAAGTTAATAAACTTATTTTTCTTCCTAAACCTTCAGTATTTCTATAAAAATGTTGTAAAACAACATTAGTTTTATGTTACCGATTTAAACACGCTTTGGATTCGAATTCTCAATTGTGAAATAATTATTAATTGCTTTTTTGTTAAAGCCCAAAACGAAACACGCTGTATGAAAGTTTTGCATCTGTGTGAGTACTGTGATGAAGTCAACTTAACTTGCGAGACCTATAACATGTTTGTTAATTTTATTTATTTATTTATTTACACCCTTGGATCATTTACATCAATCTTGTAACATAGTAAGTAATAATAAAAAAGAAACAATAAAATACCAATTATTATTTCTCTTCCTTTACACTGATAGAAATTAAGCAGAATTTTGATTTGTTTACAGCAGTAATATCAAAAAAATGATTATTTTTTTTACATACTTCAATTTATGTTTTTTTATTTCATTTAACACAGTATAAAAAGAATGTTGTGATTGTAAACGCAATAAAAATTAAAATACTCAATATTATTGAGGTCCTTACTTTATAATGTACTGGTAAGTGTTGATTATTGACAAATTTTTGTTCCAAGAACCATGTTTTGTTATTTTTTATAAATTTTCTTTTTTTTATAGAAGTAATATTTTTTTATTTTTTATTTAGGAAACAAACAGTTATACATATTTTAATAAGAAAGTAACATATTACATGATTGCATTAACCAGCGAAGTTTCCGCTACAATTTATAATATATACTATACTACTATAATAAGCCATGTTCCTCAAGTTTCTGGAAATTGTTTGGTTTCGATTACCTCTTTACTATAGTTTTATGTGCACTCTGAATTTGTATTATTTCTAAATGTTAACTGCCTCCTGTTCTATATAATTTAGTTTAAATGATTCTTGTTGAGTGGCACAGTGATGGTTTATCATTATATATTGTCCTGTGCCAAAACAGCACTCACTATTGTTGTTAATATTGTTCTTTAGGAATTGCTTTGTATATTTTTGTATATTCGTTATTTCACATTATTTAATTAATATTTTAAGGACTCGTAAGGAACACTGTAGGTTAATTTTAAGTTTATTATAATTAAGCGCACTTGAAGTGAAACATCACAAAACTGCGCTATATAAATACTACGTTATTATTATTATTATTATATATATATAAAAACATGGATTAAAACATTAAAGAAAACATAAAGTGGTAGAAAAAAAAGAAAAAAATATATATATACAACAGAAATGAAAGAAAAAAACACACACACCAAATTAAAGCATATGGGATATATAAATCATCCAAATATTATTTTTATAATAAAAAGAAGGAAAACCAACATAATGAGAATGAAAAAAATAACATGCAGCAGGGGTGGAGAGTTATAAAAAACTATAATATTTGTTCGCATACTTCAATTATAGTTTTTTTATTTATTTAATTTAACACGTGTTAACTGTCTGAATAAGTGTAAAAAAATAAGCCAATTACATGTTCTGGTACAAATAATAAAATACATACAAAAAATGCTTACCTATTGTAATTTGCAGTCACCCGTCAGCTGAACCACCGTTAATAAGGAACTCCAGTGAAAAATATTATCTTCTTCCTTGCGCTGTCCCAACTCATTGCCTAGGTAGGCTGTTGGGGTCGGCTCTTCTCGTTCTCAGGTTGTAATATCTTCTGTTCTGGGTATCGCCTTCATCCAGACCGTTTTTCTGAAGAATTTTGGAATATTGAGTCATCCAGGAGTTCTTCGGATGACTGTCGGTGACTGTCGGTAAAGCTCCATAGACATTGCCTGCCTCACTATGTAGTCTGATGGTCTCCGTCTTATGTGTCCATACCATCTCAACTGTCGTTCTTCCAGCTTACTATTTATGTTTGTGACACCCAGGCTACCACGAATGCGTGAACTTTTGATCTTATCTTTTAGTGATACTCCTGCCGACCATCTAAGCATTCGCATTTCTGCTGTTTCAAGTTGCCTAGTGTAGGAGTTGTACATAGTCCAGCATTCGGAGCCATACATTATTGCGGGTCTTACAATAGTCTGGTATATCTTTCCTTTCAGTTTTATAGACATTTTGGAGTCACACAATATTCCTGTTATGGATCTAAATTTAATCCATCCCACACCTATTCTATGGATGACATCCGCTGCACATCCTCCGTCTCTGTGGATTAGTGAGCCCAGATACTTAAATGAATCACAGCAGTTAAGGAGTTACAGCATTTGTGTCTTCAAATGGTAAATACAAATATTCAGTCTTTTTCCTGCTAATTTTTAGGCCATTATCCTCCAGGATCTTTCTCCACCTTTCCAGGCTATTCTGTAAGTCACAATGATTATCTGCTATCAGTACTACATCATCTGCAAAAAGCATAGTCTTGAGAAAAGCATAGTCCAGTGAAAAATATTATGGCTTTAAAAAAATATGTTCATATAGAATATAGACCAATAAACGCTGATTCTGAATAAATAAGTTTTATTTAATAATTTTAAACGCAGAGTTTTTTAAAAAATAAAAAAATATTAAAAAGTCCATTTTTAATCGGGTCCTAGACACACGCCGTCAAGTTGGCATTATTGAAATTTTAGTGGTGACGTCACTGTTCGGCGTGTCGTGACGTCACCGTAAAGTCATTGTGTGGGAATGTGAGATGACACAGGCTTTCGTATTAATTTATTAATTTATTTTTATACTGTTTTTTAGTTGTTGTGTTTATTGAAACATTATTTAGGCCTAAATAATATTTCAAAAATAAAGGTATTTCTTATTAGTTTATCTCTATTATTGAAAATATTCAAAAACTACTGCACAAAAAAAAATAGAAATTTATTTATTATGACTTAAAGCCGATTAACGGCTTTTACATGGGAATTGCAATAAATTGAAAGAATATACATAGTTAAAAAAAATTACTTAGTTTAATTAATTAATTTATTACTTCTAGGGAGAATACTTCGAACAACGGAATTCACAATGGAGGCAGTTGATCAGCTGATTAACTATAGTAATTTTTAAGGAGTGATGACATCACATGATTCACCATACATACGGTGGTTTTAGGGGGAACTTGAAAAAATTAAAATTTTGACAATTATTTTAACTATTAAAACTAACACTATAAATTAAAATAAAAATGCATTTATTTAAGTTAGAAGGTCATTATTCATTAAAAAATAAAAAAAATGGACTGAAGTTCTCTATTGGTCCCTAGGGATGTCGAAAGTGAAAAAAAAAATCGATATATCGATGTATCGATATTTATTAAAATATCAATATCGACGTCGATATATCGAGGAAAAAATATCGATATATCGGTCAAATTTTCAAGGGATTTTGCGTTTTTAAAATAATAGTTCAATATATAAATATATTATCAATAGTAATTTTTGTACACAATTTGCTTTTTTTAATGTACAAAAATCCCAATCAAAATGAAGGTATTTTTATAACTATTCATTTTTATTACGTAATAATTACAAAAATATCAAAAACTAAAAGCTGTCTTCTAACTTATATGTAAACTGAGATGCATACCTACAAAGTTTGTATGCGTCTCAGTAACAGTAACATTCTATTGGCGTATTAATCTGTCAAAAAGGACTTCGTGTTTGGAACAAGGTATAGTCAATAATCATAGACAATTGGGAACCAACACATAGGAGCGGCTTAGAAAAAAATGGCGAAAAATAGCATACATTTCTATGTATGTACCTACACACATGAGATTGTATTGGTGATCACAAATACTAATGCAAAGACAATAGATTTGTAAGCCATTAATAGTTAAAATTTCAACCGCCAGATGTCATGACCCAATACAGTTCCTTTTTCCGTTCGTTCCTATACGGTTTTGGATTCTAGTGACTTTAAATACATAAATTTAAAAAAAATATCGTTTTTGATACAATTTTCGATATTGGATATTTTGTATTGATATATCGATATGTCGGATCAAAATATATCGGCTAAAAATATCGATATTTAGAATTAAAAATAACGATATCTCGATATTTTTTCAACAAGCCTAGTATACACAGTATTGTAGACAAGTAGATTTTTCCTTGATGGATTTAAATGAAAATATGATTTATACTTTTGTTATTTGGCGGTACACCCTCTTTGGGATCACCTAGTTATATTTTTAAACGACTTCAAAAAGGAGGAGGTTCTCAATTCGACTGTATTTTTTATTTATTTTTTTATGTTTGTTACCTCAGAACTGTTGACTGGGTGAACCGATATTGATGATTCTTTTTTATTTGAAAGTTGATGCTTCCCGTGTAGTCCAATTTTAATTTGGTCCAGTTCCGACAATGGCTTCCGTTAGAAAACCATATAAGTCTTAAATTTGCATTAAGTATGTGCGCGACAAATGGACGAATAACTCAATACTACGCCAACCGATTTCGATGATTCTTTTTTTATTGGAAAGGATGTACTTCAAGGGTAATTTTATGAGAGTTTGGTTAGGTTCTAATTATCGGATCTATGACAAATTAACGAAACTCGGCCGAATCTCTTAATTTGACCCTAACGTCGTTATGGTCAAATTATGTCTGTCTCATATGAGCAGCACTTAAAAAAATGCACTAAAAAGTAAAAAATAATTTCGTATTCTTCTACAACTTCATAATCAACTTTCTTTTTATAATCATCAATATGTAGGTACGATTGTTATTTTTGGAGTCGGTGTCAGCAGAGGTACCCGGCCCGGCGTGTTCACTTGACAGCTCCCCTCCCGCCGCGGCCCCGCTCTCGCCTATCGCCTCGTCAAGTCGCTTGTGCGACACAAGCACATCTCACCTATAACTATGTATGTAGTTGACTGACGCCGACTCCAAAAGTAACAATCGTACCTACATATTGATGATTATAAAAAGTAAGTTGATTATGAAATTTTTTTTTACTTTTTAGTGCATTTTTTAAGTCGTTTTTTTGTTTTGTTAAAATTTTTGTTTATGTGTAATTAGGTATATTGTATTTTTCCTAAACCTACTGCATACTGTATACCTATAAGTATGCCGGGGGGCAATTGTCTGTGGATCAACTGTCATGGAACCGTAATTGCATGACATTAAATTAGAGATCTTGTCAGTTCACATAATCATGTACAAAATATAGAAAAATAATCATATATTTGCAGACTCATTGTGTTTTACTTACTAACTAACCATCAGTTAACGTTTCGCTGCAGGGGTAGGCAGAGAGGACGGACCGCCAAACAACTCGATCTTGGCACACACTCCTTGCCTCTTTCGCATTCATACATCGTCTCATACATGCTCTTCTATTATTCTGACTCTTCGCATGGCCCGAATCAAGTATCCGATTCACTTGGTCGTGCCATATCTTCCTCGGGCATCCCCGACTTCTACCATTCACATTTGCATCATAATTATTCTCCTTACACTCCTTTCCGCGTTCATTCGCTCTACATGCCCAAACCATCTGAGCATCCCTTTCTTAATCTTACTCATTACGCTTACATCAGCCTTGTGTTCTTCGGGGATCTCCACATTTCTCACACGATCGTACACGGTTTTACCACACGTACGCCTCAGGGATCTTATCTGTACAGCATTCAGTCTACTTTCATCCTTCCTCTGCCAGTTTCATGCCTCACTGCTATACATCAGGGTAGGTACCAGCACTCCATTATGGACGGCTAACGTTGCTTCTTTAAATAGTTTTTTGTTGGCGCCAACGGCATTCAGGCCTCTATTAATAGAGTTGCCTGCATTTACCCTTCTTTCAATATCTCTATCAGCCTTCCCATCTCTCGTAAACATACTTCCCAAGTACACAAACTCATCCACCTGCTCCAAATACTCATCATTCACAACTGTGTCGCACATTGTTTTCATACTCTCTCTTTCAAATACCATGACTTTAGACTTACTTACATTCATCATTAACTCATTCTTCATACATACTTGGTTCATCCTAGACACGAGAGACTGTAGATCTTCCATGTTGTTAGAAATCAGCACCGCATCATCAGCATACAACAGAAATCATCAATACATCAACAATACAACAGCAACAACATGAATTTGGTTGACGGCCTCCATGGTCGAGGGGTAAGGCTCTTAAATAACAATCCGGAGGAAGCAGTTCAAATCTCAGCATGAGCAAGTAAATTTTGTTTTATTGATTTGTTTTATTTCATAATTTAATAATTTAAAATAATAAAAGGTATATTCGCGGCGCGTTTCAGAGTGCAAAACGCTCTCAGTCTCGCCCTGGTATAAGACCACCATTCAGAATTGAAACGTTGCTTGAAATTGCTTTAGCTGTTTTTGGTGATCAGATCTGAATAGCCAGGTACTTGCTCACCTTCCTCTTTACCATCTTCTTCCCCTCGCCACTCCTTCAGTCTCACAATATATCTCAATTGGGGAATACCAAAGTCTCACTGGCTCCAGGCGGTTGGGAGCAGTTGGGACTCTTGTGCGGTAAATACTTTTAGAAATAAAAATAGGTTATGTTGGCTTTCTTTTATGCGATTGTGCATTTTTTTCACATTACCTCAACACAGGAGGCCCTGAAGATTTTTTCCTCAGGTCATATATTATCTTTGGGGATGCTGTGTGGATGGTCTTTTTGGGGAAAGGAAGGAGAGGAAGTTCTAGGAAGGAAAAAGGTAAGAAGGGTGTGTAGGAATCATGGATCCAAATCCAACCCTCTCACTGCAATGCAAGGCGATGGGTCGAAAGAGCCTAGCTGGAGAGGTGATAAGGTTTCAATCCACGCCGCCAATCTCTCCCGATTCGGTCCACCATGCAGTAGATTGGCAAACACATTCGCCGTCAAGACCTAGAGAAACCTCACCCCATGTACCCGGCGCGTATTTACATTCCCTAACGCGTTTCAGTCGAGTCGTAGGGATTGTAATGCATAAATCACCTTACAAACACTACCTCGTTTCAGTCGCCTTACGCGCTTCGTTGCTCTATCTGTTTCTGTAAGAGTAACGACCGTAATTATAGAAGGGTTAGCAGAGAAGATGTACCGCGTTTTTTTAATACTTAAGATGAAGCCATAGTAAATAATGCAAAATCATACAAAATCACATGTTTTTGTTTTGAAAATTTGATCGCTTAGAAGTATTATAGATGCTTCAATTAAATACTGCATGTAGAACATACCTTGGCCCTTAAAAATATCGGTCAGTTTTTTTATAAGTCTTTTAATAAGCCTATAAAAAAATAAAGTATAAGGTCTAAAAAACACACTTTCAAGTCCAAACTCTTCTATTTATAAACCCCTTTTCGGATATGGTTTTATTGTAATGTGGCAAATTCAGTTTATTTTATAATAATCGCAAAAAAAGTTGATATTTACACCCGATCTTCCCAAAATAAAATAAAATATGCATTTTCGCGTTGTTATTTTACAATACGGCCGCTAGTCGACGAATTCGGTTTTTCAAAGTGAACCCTATGGCGTCCACCGAAGAACTACTGTCCACGCCACAGTCGCCATACCTCAGTCACGCCCCGAACGGAGCGAAAGATGGACGCGTGCCTCCGAGTCGCTTGATTTCGTGAAATCAATTTTAAATTTCCGTTTTATTACAATAAACAATGCGTAAAAAGGGAGTTAATGTTTTTTACAGGTTTTTACGAAATCAACCTGTAAAAAAAATTCTTAAATACCTTTTCCAACGTTTCCAAAAGCTTTTTATTAAGTATTTTCAAACTCCTCCCATGAAAGGGCGTGAATTCCGATTTCGATTTTTTCCTGAACTATTGTTTCGCCTTAAAAAAAAATTTTTACAATGAAAATTTTTTTTAAGTAAAATAAAAACGCGCGTTTTTTTTTACTGAAAAAATAAATTTTCAATGTAAATTTATTTTTAAGTAAAAAAAACGCGGTCCATCCTCTGTTTACCCTTCTATAATTACGGTCGTCACCCTCAGTTAAAAAAAACGCTTTTTTAAACTTTTTTATAAATTTTCAATGTAAAAAAAAATTGTAAGTTTAAAAAAACGTGGTCCATCCTCTCTGCTAACCCCTCTATAATTACGGTCGTCACTCACATAGAAACAGATAGAGCAACGAAGCGCGTAAGGCGACTGAAACGAGGTAGTGTTTGTAAGGTGATTTATGCATTACAATCCCTACCGCGTTTCAGTCGGTAGCACGATTGTAACGCGGTAGGTATTGGAAATACGCTACCCGAGCATCCCTGCTAAATCATCAACTCTAGGGTGACCTATGGCAAGGGCGTTGGTCATCTAATAAATGGTTCCCGGGCAGGTGGTGCCCATACCAGCCTCCCAAATTGATATTGACACTAAAAGGTTCATGATAAAATTGAGGTTGACATTTATTTATTTATTTGTTATATATAATTCACTACAGAACACAATCGTATCAGTTTAAAATGGCGTGGACACTTTTTTCGATAATGTCAAATTCCACGCTATAAAACGTAGGTATACTCCGCTGACTTTCTACTAGTAATTACTAGATATGAACAGCCAGATAAGCACGGAAAGTTTGCAGTACGCGGTTATCGAAAAATAAATTCTTTGTACAGGTTGCACAGAATCTGTCGCTCATATAAACAAACTAATTGAATTTAAAATATGAGATCGACTAAAATGACACAATGGCTGAGTGGAAAGAGGCATTTTTCTGGTAAGACAGAGATCCTGGATTCGATCCCCAGTAGGGACAGTGACCTTTTTGTTTTCCGTGTATTGTTCTGTTTCATGTTTTGTTTAGATTTATTAGATTATCTTCTTCTTCAATGATTTTTTTCACAAGTTCATTTTTGGTTTCTTACTCAGCAGACTGCATTTATTCATCCATAACATTGTTTGTATAACAGAAAACGATACGCTGCAGCCTTACTTCGCAAATTCTGGGGTCCCCCAAGGGTTTCATTTAGGACCTCTACTATCTTTTCAATAATTAATAAAATAATTTAATTTTAACAGTACCTAATAACATTGAAAAAGACACAGGAAAGACAACATATTTGTTTGCGGCTTCAAATCAAATCAAATCAAAAAATATTTATTGTAAAATAAAAATTATAAAAGGTGTAGCTTATGGGTAGACCCCTAAGAGTATGGATACTAGAGAGACGGCATGTAAAGTGTGCCCACCTGCCCAAAGCATGCCTTTTCAAAAATTTTACCGAACGGTTTTTAGATGGCTGACATTGGCTTTTACACTTCGGTCGCACATAGAGCTCCCAGAAAAACGTTCATAAAACATAGAAAAATGGTCCACTGTGCCGTAAAATTGTGTAAAAGTAGTTCTATGAAGACCTCTAAGAAGAAAGACGGTCTTACCTTTCACATGTAAGTGTTTAAACATAGCTTAAATATACATTTTATAATTTTCGGCGTATTCATTTCAACCGCCATCGCCATGAGCCCGATGTTATCACGTGAACTCCGACTGCCAATGGGCCGAATCAGTCAACTTAAATTATAATTATTAAAATTTACCAAAACACTTTTATGTTTTTATTAATCATAACGCTCAAATATAAATTTGTGATTCACACGTGTCATAGGTATATGTTTTTTTATCATTTAGCTTATTCATTTAAAAAAAAATTTACTTTGTCTCTTTTGCACTGTTATTTTTAGATTTTTTTCCTACTAATTTACCACTCCTTTTATATGTTTACAATGTTAATTCAAAGTTTATAATCACTGTATTGTTATGTAAAAGTCACATTGACATGCCCTCGTGGTCGAGGGGTAAAACTCTTGACTAGCAATCCGGAGGTCGCGGGTTCAAATCCCGAAATAAATTTTATTCGATTGATCTGTGTTTTCAACATTTTATAATTAAAAACATTATAAGATATATTTCCGGCACGTTCCAGGTGGAAGACATTCTCAGTATCGCTCTGGCGTTCGTAAGACCACCATTCAGAATTGAAATGTTGCTTGAAATTGATTTAGCCGTGTTTGTTGACTAGATCTGAATAGCCGGGTACTTCTCCAGCTTTCTCTCCACCATTTATTTCCCCTCACCATTTATTTACCTTCAGCCTCACAACGTACATGCTACAGACGGAAGCAGTTGGGATTCTTGTGATATATATGGTATATCTCTACATATTACATATTATAAAACAAAGTCATTCGCCGCGTCTGTCTACCTGTCAAAAACTACCCAAACGGATTTTCATGCGGTTTTCACCAATAGATAGAGTGATTCATGAGGAAGGTTTAGGTATATAATTTGTCAAGGTTTTGTGTAAATTGATTGAAATATATAATATATAGGCAGCGGGCAGCGGGCAACGGGCTGACAAATGGGCGGTGTGGATTTAATTTAACAGATGGCGTTGGTTATAAAGGTTGGGTAATGGCGTGGCATTGTTTTACGTTAGCCACAGCAACGTGTGGCCGGATCTGCTAGTATAATATAATATGTACATTATTTTAAAATAAATTAATTGTGAAATAACACAAATTAATCAAATAAAATTTATTTGCCCACGCAAATAAGTCAAGCAGTGTTTGTTCCTATTACTTATTTTTTTGTTATCATTGTAAAACTGTAAATACAGTTCTTTTATTAGATTAATATCGAGCCCTCCTTTCTTAAAACTCAAGCACCAGCTTACATCAGAATAGAATGCACAAAATTTTTCACTGCAAGTCTGTTGATTTTATAAAATAAGTATAAAAAACAATACTTACTATTTATATGATAAATTAAAATCTATTTCAAACTGATGAGTTAAGCAATGATAGCCCCAAGGAATGGCGCCTTGAGTTACAGCTTACAGCGAGTTCATAACACTAGTTTTTTTACCCACTTGCACTTGTCAAGTGAAAAGTGAGGCCGATGTATTTCGACAAGCGCTTCACAAATCAATCATAATATTGATTTCGCAAAAAATGAGTTACGTCCTAGTAGATAAAGGTAACTTAAAATAACTTGTATAGGGAACAATAAAAATTAAACAACATATAAGTCTCCAGTCTCCTTGTTACTCCCCTTTCCTCATTTCATTACTTATTTTTCAATTGGGCTATTATATTTTATGTCCAAATGTGATAAAAAATTAACGAAAGTTTAAAAAATATAAAAATAATAATGATTCCCATTCACAGTTCGGCCCTTATCTCCATAGTGCCGCCTTCCCCCCGCACGCTAGCCACATTCCCCGTTTCTATCCCCTCCCACTAGACTAGACTAGAAGTTTGCAGAGCTACATAGGTTTTTCGCTTATCCCCGTAATATTCCGAAATATTGCCGCTTCCCTTCAATCTTAGTTCCATGGTAGACCCCATTTCTTCCAGCTAACCACATTTATTTAATTACAATGTTTATATAATATTATTTGTTTTATTATAATTACAATGTTTATACAGATAAAATAACAATATTCCAATGAAAAAAAAAATACAAATATATATATACCAATAAAAATAGGCGTTTCATTTTCACTCAACGTGTAGTGACATTTATTAACAAGGAAAGTGTTTAGTGACGATTTGAATTTGTGTGTATCTTGTATTTGTTTAATGTTATGTGGAAGGTTGTTATATACTTTAATGGCCATGTAGTATGGTCCTTTTTGGAATGTTGTTTTGTTTGCTTTTGGTATTAATAGGTTTTCTGTGAGCCTTGTAGCGTATTTATGTGTTGAGTTTTTTAGTGGGAACTTGTCTGTAGATGATCGCACTAACATGCATAACTCCATTATATATATATCTGTGACTGTTAGAATTTTCAGACTTTTAAACATAGGTCTACATGAATCTAAACGACCGGAGTTTGTAATTTTTCTTATGCATCTCTTTTGTATGATGAAGACATCTTTGGCGTTTACCGAGTTTCCCCAAAAAATAATACCGTATTTTATTATTGAATATACATAACCATAGTATGCGGCTATTACTGATTCGGTGTTCAATATTTTTCTCAAGGTACCCAGAACATAAGAAAAACTACTGATTTTTGCTACAATTTTTGAGACATGTTCTTTCCAGTTTATGTTTATGTCTAATTCTATTCCCAGTAGTGAACAGGTTTGGGAAGGTTCGATAATATTATTATTAATGTTTACATTTATATTTATAGGTGTAGCTTGCACTGGACAAAATTTTAAAATTTGGGTTTTGTTTGTGTTGAGTGATAGATGTTGCGATAACAGCCAGTTTGCTATTAATTGGCAAGTCTCGTTAACTTGTTTGTTAAATTCGTCAACGTCTCCATTACATTCAAACAACAAAGCGGTGTCATCAGCGAACATTGAACATTCTGTGCCAGCAATTATTGGGAGTTCGTTTATATAGATAAGGAAGAGGAGAGGCCCAAGAATGCTTCCTTGTGGCACACCCTTGTTTATTTTTCTCCATTTGGATTCTACCATGTACTGGACCATTTTTTCATCGATATTTGAAATTTGAACTTTCTGCTGACGATTTTTTAAGTACGATTCAAACCATTTTAATGCTAATCCTCTAATACCTACATGTTCAAGTTTAATTAGAAGAAGCTCATGATCAACATTGTCGAATGCTTTTGAGAGGTCGAGAAAGATACCTACGGTTTTTTTACTAACATTAATATTTTCTAGAATTTTGTTCAAAAAATTGAATACTGCCTGTGTTGTTGAACGGCCTTTACGGAATCCAAATTGTTGTGGACATATCATCTCAAAATATCATCTTTCTCTTTTCGAGAAAGTTATAAATGCGATTGTACATGGCTCTTTCAAATATTTTTGAAAAGTTTGGTAATAAGGATATCGGTCTGTAGTTTGAGATTTCCTGTTTAGGACCCTTCTTATACAAAGGTACAATAATAGATTGTTTTAATTGTTCTGGGAAGGTTCCTGATTCGAAAGATTTGTTAATTAATATTTCCAACGGGTAACTTAACGCTTCTGCACATACTTTTATAATTTTTATAGGGATTTTGTCAGTGCCGACACTGCTTTTATTTTTCAGTTATGCGATGATTTTAATAATTTCCTCCCTGTTTACAGGCGTTATGAAGAATGATCGCGACTGTTTGTTTTCGACTGTTTTGGCAGATTGTGGATGTAGAGATGTATTTTGTGGTGGTGGCGGTGGTGCAAAGAAAATGTTAAATTCATTTGCAATATTTTTTGGTTCTGATACCAGGTTATCATTTATTTTAAGACAGATTTTTGGTTTACTTTTAGAATTAGAATTATTTGAGTTCTCTTTTATTATGTTCCACGATGTTTTGGTTTTATTTTGCGCGTTTTGAATTCGTTTACTATTATAATTCCGTTTAGCTACCTGTTTTACTTTACTAAGAATTTTTTTGTAATGTTTTGTAATTGTTTATGATTGTGAGGTCATTTGTGTTTTTTTGTTTCATGTACAGGTGTCTTTTTTGTCTAATAGATATCTTAATACCAGTCGTTACCCAATTTATTTTGCGTTTTTGGGGATATTTATACAGTTTAAAGGGGAAACAAAACTTCATACCATTATTTATTTCATTAATGAAGTATTCGTAGCTATCATTAATGGATTCAAAGGATTTCAGTGTTTCCCAACATATACATGATAAGTAATTGTTAAAAATGTTAGTGTTTTCTGTATTAAATAATTGTTTTTTTGTATACCACGTTTGGTTTATATTATATTCTGTTTTTATTATAAAAATAAAACAACACTTTGTATTTAACCACGAATTTATTATTTATGTATCTACCGGTTTCACTTAGACCAAGCTTCCTCAGGATAAAATAATAACTGATAAAATAATTAAATAATATCAGTTATTATTTTATCCTGAGGAACCTTGGTCTAAGTGAAACCGGTAGATACATAAATAATAAATTCGTGGTTAAATACAAAGTGTTGTTTTATTTTTATAATATAATGTCTAACCACAAAGTAATTGCTTCTTATGAAAAAAAAATACATCTGTTTTTACGTGCATTAACTGTGCCATGTGATCTGATACAGCTAATTCTGTGACTTCCCATGTGTAAGAGCTTTTTGGTATATTTGTACCTATATGATCAATTATACTTTTTTTATTTCCTTGTATACGAGTAGGTTTATCAATAATCAAGCGTATGTTGTGAGATTTTAATGTGTTTTTGAGTGAATCTGCGTTTTTGTTCTTGTAGCTGGTATCAATATTTAAGTCACCGCAGAGTATTATTTGTTTTTTGTTGTTTTTGCAAATTTTGTTTAGTAATAGTTCAAGTTGTTCAAAAAAATATTAATATCAGAGTCATTATAGTAAATTGTACAAATTATCATTTTAAGTTTTGGAATTTCAATACCAACACATTCAAATACAAATTCTTTTGTTATTTGTTTAACAGATTCTAGTTCTTTAAATATAATGTTTTCGTTTAAGTAAATGGAGACACCTCCATGAATATGACTCTCTCGACAAAAAATTGAACCTAATTTATAACCATTAAAATTAATAGATGTTGTTTCGTCCTTTTGTAACCAGTGTTCGCTAACACAAGGTACATCGATATTTTTTTCATATAGAATATTTTCTAATTCTAAGATTTTATTTAGAATGCATTGCACGTTTTGATGCATTATTATGAAGGTGGGTTTGATGTCGTCAGGTTTAGGAGTACGTGTATTATTCATAAAAAAATATTTTGTTCTTTCGGATAAGGTGAGTTCCTGTCATCTCGGGTTTGTGTAGGAATGGGTGAATGAATATATTTTGGTTTTTTTTCTGATGGATGTGGGTGCTCAAAATTGTAGACTGATATTTTATTGATCTCATTTTTTATATGCGCCCTTGTTAAGCTCATCATTTTGATAATTGTATGGCTATTCATTTTTTCATAAAAAATGGGCCCACTAAATTTACAATAATTTTTGAATTTGAAGATGTGAGATATAATCTCAGAATTCAGTTTATAGATGTTTAAATAGTTGTTTTTAGTAACTGGATGTATTAGGACATTAGTATGGGCTAGTTGTCGTAGGGTGTAGTACAAGTTGCTTAGAAAGTTTTTAGGGATGTCTCATTTTCTCCGGCTATTAAAATTACAAAATCATTTTTGTTTAAATTATTGCTTTCTCTTATGATGTTTGCCGTGTACCAGTCTAGTGTTGCCCCAGGGTATATATAGCTGGAACAATCTACATCTTTAAAGTTTTTTTCCAGATTTCTTCTTATTTGGTGGCCTGCTTCTTCTCCAAAGATCCGTATTTTTATTTCTTTCCATTGAAGTTGTGCTGTTTTAATTCTGCGATGTGTGTTGTCCTGTGCCGGAAGAGGTGTTTTAATTTCTTTATTTTGGTTATTAATATTGGTGAGATGCAATTTGTTTTTAAATTCTTCATTTTTTTCTGCCATGTTTACGAGAAGCGACTTGTTTTCATTCATTACATTTTTTATTTCAATAATATTTTGGGTAGAGTTTTTTATTAGTGGTCGTAATATTTTTAATTCGCCCTTCATTTCATTATTTTCAGCCACTAAGTGGGCAATAATGTCGAATAGTTGATCCATGCCTTCGTTTATTTTTTCTTTTAGAATGATTTTTCCTTTCCCTTCCGTTATTATTTTTTTAATATTATTTATGGTAAGTGTTGAGTTTTTTAGGGCATTATTTACCTCGTTTGCCTCTATCATTGTGGACGTTTCTTTTCATTTTTTCTTTTATCCTCCGAATCTGAATAAGGATCCTCCTCGTGTTGATTTGGAGATCTTGGGGTCAGGCAGGATTTTGTAAACGGGTCCTCATTTTTTGATTTAGGTGTTTTATTACCTTTTTCCATTTTCAAAGATTATTCAACATAATTTGATATTGTATGCACTTATTGCCCTCTATTGAACAATAGCGGTAAATAATATATTTTTACTTGATTTATGCGTTAACTGTCATCTGTTGTTTATTAGCGCAAATTATTAGTTTATTTTGCGATATGGTTAAATTTGTGCATTTTCTGCCATCTATTGACAGGTAGCGATAGATGGAACGTATGTAGGTAGAGTATTCAATATCAAATCATTAAATGTCAAAAAATCACAGTGATTTGAATTTTTAAAAACAATTTTTTCTTAGATATAGTTCATGTACATACGTGGTAATTGCTTCAGTTTTACAGCAACACTGTTATGCTTCTGTTTGACAGGTTTTATGTTGATTAAACATACGTTTTGCACTTTATTTTTACTGTTTTATACGGAGCAAATTGCACTTGACATCTGTCAATTATTATCAACATCAATTCGAGACTCGAACTCGGAACCTTCCTATATCCAGGGGACGGACTTACCAATATGCTAGTGAAACTCATTTATTTACTGCTGTTTTTATTAATCAAAATGCAAAATGGTGCAATTTGATAGAAATCGAGGGTAAATATATATTAGTAAACATATTAATTTCGGTTGTCAGTGCAATGGTCCGTGATTTGAAATTATATTGCTGTGTAATGCGTAAAATTATTCAAACTGAATAAAGAATTTATTTTCAAAATTGGTTTTCGTAAGTATAAAACATATCCGACAAAATGGGTATACAAATTATTTTATTATTTAATAATCCTTTATTTGAAATGTGTATTTAATTTCTTAAAATGTTTGACAGATGCAGGATAGATGTCGTAATAATTTTTCAAGTTTGTTAATATTCGAAATGTTAATTTCTTCCTTTGAATAGCAATGTTTTTTTTTAATAAATATTTTTAGCTTCACAAATCTAAAAAATATTAAAATACATATATATTATTCGATTTGATCGAGTGACAGGTACTCTTAGTATAGCCCTGGTGAAAGACCAAAACTTAGAAATGGCATTAGTTTGGTGACCAGATTTGAATAGCCAGGTAGGTACTTTTCAATTTTGCTCTTTCCCGTCTCCTACCCACAACAAAAACTGGGGATGCTGTAGTCCCAATGGGTCCGAGAAGTTTTTTTTTACATTAGCTCTTAACTTTATCTTTGGGGATGCTGAGAGGAAATGAATGAGGCAGTTCTGGGAAGGAAATATAAAGGAATCTATCCCTCCCACTCCATAGACCATTTAGACGGTGGGTTGACGACATCAAAGCCATAGCAGGTGGTACATGGACAAGAGTAGCTAATGATAGAGAGAAATGTCGACAGTTGTAGGAGGCCTTTGTCAACTAGTGCCATACAGACAGGGAGTCGATGCATGATAAATGTTATATTATTATAAATAATTTAATCTACAAAATTTAATGTCTGAATAAAGGCTATTATTATTATTATTATTATTATTATCCCTCCCACTCCAGTGCAAGGCGATGTGGTCGAGAGAGTCCCGCTGGAGAAATCTAGGTTAGGTCTCCTTCAACCAGTCTCTCTTGATCCAATGGGCAAATGCATTCGCCGTCAAGACCCAAACAAATCTCACCCCATAAACCCGGACACCCCTCCTAAATTACCACACGTAGCGAATCGCTTGCGGTTACCAAGGTATGCCAAGGTGTTGGTTATCCAATAAATGGATTCCGGGCGGCGGTACCCACCACCGCCTCCCAAGTTGGGACTCGGGTCCCTTCCGCGGCATTCACAAGTTAAGGCCCCGCAACCGCGCACAAAAAGAAGAAGATGGAGAGATATGAAATTACGAATGTTAGAGGAGTGCGCTAGTATTTAAAGCGACAAAATTGATACGAAAATTGTGAAAATGTTTAATAAAACACGACACGTTTAAAATAGAGCAAAAATCTCGCGGGGGTTGTCCTAAACAGCATTTAAAAAAACACTGTGAATTTTTTCATGCATATAACTTGTGATATAACTGAAACAAACGTGTTTATAATAATTTTTGGAGCATACTTTGCGATTTTTTTCTATCGACGAATTTTTATATAATTTGCGTTTCGGAGCAACGAATGTCTAGATATTATCTTCAAAAATAACATATGTTTTTTAAGAGCTTAAAAACATCAAATGTTTAAAGGAGGTTTGCAAGAAATCGGTTGAAATTCGGGTAGCGGCGTCTTAAACATAAATCCGAGTTTTTTTGCCGGACCCAATACATTTTGCACGTGCAACTTTTTTCGTTGCATGCAGATTGTAAAGAATGTACTTGCATACTAAAATGCATTCGACACAATGCAAAAGTATTGATTTTTCCTTTACCAATAAAGTCAACTATAAACTGCGATGGTTTCGCTAGGATATGATATTCTCTTGCTTGAATCTAAAAGGGACAATGTGGTTTTTCGATACTATGTCGATCGTCCACATCGATTAGTCAGACATCTCCAAATACTAACTAACCATCTCGCTGTTTCCCCGAAGGCCGCTTCGCCGTTTCACTTTGGGAGGAGGGTATCGCCGCCCCGGGAACCATTTATTGGTTAACCAACACCTCTGCCATAGGTCACCCCGAGTGGTTCGCTACGTTTGGTGACTTAGAAGGGGTGCCCGGGTTCATGGGGTGAGGTTTATCCGGGTTTTGCGGCGAATGCGTCTGCCTACCGCTGCACGGCAGGCCGGATCGAGAGAGAATGGTTGGGGGAGTCCCTTTGACTTCTCCAGCTGTGCTCTCTCGGATTATCGCTTTAATCATACGTCTGTCACTCCTGGACACACTGACCCCCAGATTTCTACCCACTCCTCATTTTTCCTACAAACCCCCAGATTCCTACCTACTTAGCCTTTTCCTTCCCAGAACTTCCTCTCCTTCCTTTCCTAAAAAGATCCTCCATACAGCATCCCCAAAGATGAAATAGGCCCTGATGGGAATTATTTTCCTCGGGGCCTCCTGCGTGAGGCTAATGTAATGTGGGCGTTATGGGCGCTCTAAGTTTATATGTTTATTGTCCTGAAGAAGGTTGAGTTCAACCGAAACCGGTCGACAAATATAAATAAAAATAAAGTGGTTTTTAAACAAAGTACTTGTTTCATTCTATAAAACAATAACCATCACACCATTTCCACGCAGGGGGAGGCAGAGAGGACAGACCGCCGAACAACTCGATCCTGGCACACACTCCTTGCCTCGTTCACATTCATACATCGTCTCATAAATGCTCTTCTATTATTCTGACTCTTTACATGGCCCGACTCAATTATCTGATTCAATTGGTCGTGCCATGTCTTCCTTGGGCATCCCCGGCTTCTTTTACCATTCACATTTGCATCATATATTCTCCATATATTCCTTCCTCGTTCATTCGCTCTACATGGTCAAATCATCTGAGGGTCCCTTTCTTAGTTTTACTCATTACGCTTACCTTGCATTCTTTGTGATTTTCTCGCACGATCGTACATGGTTTACCACACATATGCCTCAGGGATCTCATCTCTACATCATTCAGACTACTTTCATCCTTCCTCTGCCAGTTCCATGCCTTACTCCCATTCATCAAGGTTAGTACCAGCACTCCATTACGGACGGCTAGCTTCGCTTCTTTAGACAGTTTTTTTGTTGGCGCCAACGGCGTTCAGTCCTTCATTAATGGAGTTACCAGCATTTACCCTTGTTTCAATATCGCCATCATCTGCCTTTCCATCTCTCGTAAACTCACTTCGCAAATACACAAACTTATCATAAATCAAGTTTTTTTTTTTTTACAGTGAATACCGCACAAGAATCTCAACTGTTCCCGTCTGGAGCCAGTGAGACTATGGCATCCCCAATTGGGATATGTTGTGAGGCTGAAAGTAGTGGGGAGGGGAAGGAGGTGGGGAAGAGGAAGGTTGGGAAGTACCTGGCTATTCAGATCTGGTCACCAAACACGGCTAAAGCCATTTTCAAGCAACGTTTCAATTCTGAATGGTGGTCTTACACCAGGGCGATACTGATAGTATCTTCCACTCTGGAACATGCCGCAAATATACTATATATTATTTTAAATGAATTAATTATGAAATAACACAAATTAATCAAATAAAATTTATTTGCGCATGCCGGGTTCGAACCCGCGACCTCCGGATTGTGAGTCAAGAGTCTTACCCACTGGACTACGGAGGTCGTCAAGTATTAATTAAGTGAAAACTTATTTAGCACCATTTTGATTTGAAACTCGATGAAACGAAAAAGCGACACTAAAAAGAGACAAAGACATACATCTATAGGATTTAGCCTACGAGAGAATGATATAGAATACATTATACAATGTGTCCTATTATCTCAGTCTCCTATTTTGTTTTAACGTGGTAACAATATTAAAATAAATAAACTCTACAATTATCGCACTCATACTCTACATTCGACTTATTCTCTCCAAGCTTAGTTTTCTGAAGGTTTCAATTCTACCGCGTGTGAACTGCACAGATGTTTTTTTTACACGTCGTGTCTGTGTTTTGCATATTAAATATGCTATAAAACAATACAAGGGAGCATAATTGTCTGGTACATTATTACGACATCTTGTAATTTCCTACCATTATCCCAGAAAAACATAACGTTTTTGTTAAATTCACTAACAGTTTTTGTGCATTATAATTGATTTGGTGGTGTTTATGAGTATTGTACCAGATAGAGGATACACTTTTACACATAATTGCATACTCAACTCAAATTTTTATTCTTCGGAGATGTCTGACTAATGAACTGGACGATCGATGTATGTATATTTCGCCTAAAAATTGGGTTATCTTCCGAATTCTAAAAGAACATTCCTTTTTCTAGAAACGTATTTTCGACATTCGGCGTTGTTTCTGTTACACCAGAAAACACCTTTCTTAAAATTAAAACTTTTGAAGCAAAACTTAGCGTCGTTAGTGACTTGAAATTCGGGTGAAACAGAAATGCGTCACAACTCAGTTCTACACAAATACTCAGTTCTAATGCAAAGCGGTAAATTCGTATTCGTATTCGGACTTCAAGCGAACGGAGGTTCGAATCCTACGAAATCCAAAAAAAAAACTTTTTATTTTGTGAAATCGATATCCAATCTTCAAACCACTTTAAAAAAACAAGCAAAAGAAAAGAAAGCGACATCTAGCGACTTTCTAGTTTCAATTCTACGGCGTGTGAATTACACACTCTGATTTTTTTTTATAATACTCCATACGGAGGCCCTGAGAAAAATATTTTCCCCAGGGCCTATGTCATTTTTGGGAATGCTGTGCGGAGGGTTTTCTGTGGAAAGGAAGGAGTAAAACTGGGTCTTGAAGAGCCCGTGTTGTAGTACGGAGGAAATACACAACTCAGCAAATTGTTCCACAGCCAAGCTGTTGAATTCAAGAACAAGTCGTAAAAACGACCCATTCTAATGTGACAAATTTAATGTCACCATGTACATATCGACGGCAGAAAGGCTAATTGACGTAACCAACATTTTGTCGATTTTCACTTTTTGATGCCATTTTACTTGAAAAAAAACTGCGTCGATCTGTATACTCGAAGTTTATATATTATGAAAATTTGAAAGTTTACCCCCTTAAAATACCTACTGTTTTTCCCGGAAGTCCGATCAAAAATTGATGTAAGTGATGGAAAATCCGACGTTTTCTTAATAAAATGCGGGTTACTCCCTTTAACCTGGGCGTATCCAATGTTTTAGTTTTTATTTACTATGAAAAATTATATGGTTACGTCAAATAGCCTTTCCGTGTTTTAGGAAATATTTTCGCTTACGGTAAACGGCTGACTAAGTTTTAAGTTTTATTTGGTTACATTAATCCTATAAGTTGTGCCGTATCGAAAGATTTTAGTAACATCATTTTGTAAGTTTAAAAACTTTATTAAAAGTTGAATACTACCACAGATTTGAAGACTTTTATTTTGTGGAGAACGTTACATTGTTTTAATCGAAAATGCGTCACGCTCAAACATCGTGTTATTGCATCCTGCTTCGGCGTTCAGTGCGCATCCGACCGATTTTTTTTTTACTTGAGCACCACACAGGAGGCCCTGAGGAAAATAATTTCCCTCAAGGCCTATGTCATCTTTGGGGATGCTGTATGGAGGGTTTTTTTAGGAAAGGAAGGAGAGGAGAGTTCTGGGAAGGAAAAGGTTTTAAGGGGTGGGTAGGAATCAGGGGTTCAGTATGTCCTGGTCATCCGCCTCCAAGACCTAGACAAACCTCACCCCATGAACCTGGGCACCCTGCTAAATCACCAAACATAGCGAACCACTTGGCAGAGGTGTTGGTTATCCAATAAAGGTTCCCGGGGCGGCGGTACCCATTCCCACCATGGGGTGGTACCCATTCCCATGCAGGGTGAACGTGAAGACGTAAATTCGTGGGTAAATTTTGTGCTCATGGTCATTGAGAATGGTCTCATACGATAGGGGTCGATTAGTAAATGAGAAAAAAGCAGGTCTGCCGACCGGCAGCCTGGAAAACGACGGAATCTTCCGAAACCCGTCCGTTCCACAGTGCTTTCGCGTGCCCCGCTAGCAACGACTAAATCAAATACACGAATGAAACCAACGAATTACTGTAGTCTAGATCACACTCCATTGAAGAGTTCTTTGATCGATCGGCCCACAGCCTGGACCTTTTTGGTGTACATTTTTTTTATTTATTTTTACGATACGTTTTTAAAAAAAATTTCTTATATATTTTTTATTATTTTTATTTAATTATGTTTTTAAAAACTTCTATTCTATAACTATTTAAAAAATAAGTGATGCATATAAAAAAAGTAATGATATATAATGATATAATGACGACGTTATTTAAATAGAGCTTAAAAAAATGATGTGCATAACACCATTTCTGAAATAATGTCAGTTGCGAGCTGTCAACTTATTGCCTTCGATATGAAAAAACGGTTGTTAAAAGAATATTTCGCCGTACCTCCTATTACAAAAATAAATTTGTAATTTAAATTTGGTTACATCAACTAATTGTAAGTCTGATTCCCTTCGAAGAGGGTTACACCATGGTTTTAGGAGCTACAAATAACACAAAAGAGGTTACGCCCTTTTGCCTTTCCGTAAATTAATCGCACACCGAGCTTCTCATACTAGATATTGTTGGTTACAGCCAAGCAGTCGTAAAATTTTCATAAAAAAGAATGGATGTAACCACCAAAATCATCATTTTTTAAAATAATTACATAGATCTAATTATATTAATAGAAACATAAACATTATTCTGTTGTTCATTGTAAAAATCAACGAGATAGGGGTTACCATTACTATTTTCTGAATTTTTTGTTTTTGTTTTTTCGACTTTCCCAAAAGTAGAGGATTTGCTGGTTACGTCAATTAGCCTTTCTGCCGACGATATGTTGGGCGCGTGTTTGCCGTGTTTCCCGGCTATGCACCGGTGCCGCGGGGATCAACGACCCAAGTTCGTCGGAGCATCTTCCGTTGTAATATTGGTAAAACAATTAGAACAAAAGTTGCAATCCGTTTGTCAACTTAGGAGAATCTATCAAACGGACCGCCCGTTTCTGCAAAGAGTCGAGGGTGACATGCCAAAAGCAATTAGTTCCTGCGGATTTGGGTACTGCCGCCCCGGGAACCATTTATTGGATAACCAACAACCCTGTCGTAGGTCACCCAAGGTAGTTTGCTACATTTGATGATATAGCAGGGGAGCCCAGATTCATGGGGTGAGGTTTGTCTAGGTCTTGGCGGCGGATGTGTATGCCCACTAACTGCACGGCAGGCCAGATCGAGAGACTGGTTTGGGGAGGATTCTCTTGAAATATCGCCTTGCACTGCAGTGGAAGGGATAGATTCATACGTCCGTCACTCCTGGACACCCCGACTCCCAAATTCCTACCCATCGGCCATCCCTCATACCATTTCCTTCCTATAACTTTCTCTTCTTCCTTTCCTTAAAATACCCACAGCATCCCCAAAGATGACATTGGCCCCGAGAGTAATTGTTTTCCCCTAGGGTGTCCTGCTTGGAGCTAATGAGAAAAAATGTCTTTTTCAAAATCGGTAGTACAATATTCCACGATTTTTCATGGGTTATAAAAATGGTCTTTAAAAATTACAGAATAATTGGCATTTTTCTAAGTAGGGAAGAATACGTGAGAATGAATATTCCTTTATATAATTATAAGGTTTTTCCAGTAAAGCCTTTAATCCTAGCGTGTTAGCGTCAAATAAGGGCGATTACAGTATGCTGCCAAAAAGCTGGGTGCGCCAAAGTACAATACTTATACAGCCAGCTTCATATTTAGCCAAACACCAAACCAAATCAGCCTGCGAATAATTTAAAATTAAAAGTTTTTTTTTAACCTCTCAGACTAATTTGTTTGGCTTTCGAAATAACTCCCATAGTAGGATGGGTCATGACTGTATGGGAAAAAATCTTGTGTTGATTTGTCTAATAGTGATAAAGGGGTGTGAAATGGAGATATAAAATCACGTAATTTTTTAAATAATGTTTGGATATCATCTTCTTCCTCCGGATTGACTATGAAATTTCACATAATAGAGAAAAACCCTCCCTTGTTAAATCTTAAAAAAATGTTAGATAAACCATTCAAATTGAACTATTTTTAATAAAACACCAAATAAAGGGAATATTTTGATTTATTTATTCAAAAAAGTTATGAATATAATTCAAATTATCTCAAGGCGGTGTATTCAAAAACTAGCAAAATCCTTCTTACTCTGAAATTTCGGCATTATTTTGCGAGACTCAATCTGGGGACTTTTGTAAATGATTTCGTAAAAATATACTACATTTGCTATGAAAGATTACAAAAAATATTGATCAAAAGATTTAGAGTAACTTTTATATGTACAAACCAGAAATAACCTCTTAAATATAATTTTTTTTTAAATAAATGAAGACAATATAAGCGAAACTCAATCGAAAATCTGGAAACACATAAATCAGAAAAAACATTTTGACACCTCTGGGACTCGAACCCAGGACCTTTTGCTTTCCGGGCAAACGCGCTAACCACTGCGCCACGGTGTCGATATAAAATTCGGTCATGTTTAACTGTACCATACTTCGACTAAGAACCACCTACATTATCTTCATTTTCTTTAACGCATATATTATTGGCAACTATCTTTATGTATGATTGCAAGATTCAAACCCGAACTAAATGCTCTCTAGATAGTGTCTGGATACATCTTTATCCATTTTATTTAATATGCGACATCTATTGACCTTTCTGCAAGTCTAGGATGAATATTTTATTTTTTATTTTAACTTTATGAGTAAAACATCAAATTGTAATATTTAAATAAATGAAGACAATATAAGCGAAACTCAATCGAAAATCTGGAAACAGAAAAATCAGAAAAACATATTGACACCTCTGCGACTCGAACCCAGGACCTCTTGCTTTCCGGGCAAACGCGCTAACCACTGCGCCACGGTGTCGATATAAAATTTATTTAAATATTACAATTTGAGGTCGTTTTGAACCCGTTTGGCACCCAAAATACCGAGCTTTATATTCAAATCTATGGTACATCTTAATTAATCTAAATTTTTCGACCGCCATTTGAAAAAAAGTTATGAAATGTTGGGAATTTTATATTAATTATTTTTAAGTGGAACGACAAAGAGTCAGTCGAGGAAAATTTTTAAACAAATACATTTTCCCAATAAAATTTGTGCGTGTTATTATTTTTTTTCATTATGAAAAATGTAAGGTTAGCCATTTATAAAACTTTTCATGATTGCATTAAATTTTTTTGAATTTAAACAATCGTATGTTTATTTCGAATTATAAATTTTGAAATTTATTATATCATTTACTAGCTTTTTCCCGCGGCTTCGCTCGCATGGTATTAGGGATTCCCACTCAACACTCACATCAACCCCCCTCCCCCACCTCCTCCACCCACCCTCCCGAAACCACTCCCTCCACCCCTACCCCTCTTCCATCCACCTTCCCTCGCCCCACTCCATTTCTCCCATCACCGCCCTCCCCCTCCAACCCACCTCCACCACCTATTCCTCCCCTCTCCACCTCCCCCCACCCTCCTCCACCCCTCCCCCTTCCTTTCCTCCCCCTCTCCACAACCCTAACCCCCTCCACTCCATCCCCCTCCCCTTCCCCACCGCCCTCCCCCCTTTCACATTCCACACATTCTTTCCCGATACATTCAGTCTTCAAACTGCTCGCATGCCACCTATTACAATTTTTTATACAAATTTCATAATGGCAGAGCTCAACTCAAAATAACGAACAAAAAAAAAATAATTATCCAATTTGATGCAGTCGTTCGGGTTTACACTTCTGTGATTCATTTTTAGAGATGGTTATTAAGTACGATGCCAAAAAAGCACTATTTTTAGGGTGAATTTCCTAATTTAAAAAAAAAAAAATCGTTTCCAAGGCGACGATTGGTTTCTGACGTTTGCAATAAATCGATTTTGTTAGCGACAGAAAACGTATGATAAATAATTTCATAACGCCAGAGATTATTCATAACGCCAGAGCTTACCAATATTTATAGCCTTTAATAATCGCAAATGATGTAGCTTTCTATTGGTGAAATAATTTTTAAAATCCATTCAGTAGTTTTTGTGTGAAAGAGTAACAAACGTACATCCATACAAACTTTCACCTTTATAATATTAATAGGATAATAGGATTTGGATTTTTTTGCAAAGCGGAAATATTTTGACCTTCCAACAAAACAGTTTGAGGGGTTAAATTCATCATCATCACAATATTTTATTTTATTTTAATTTAATTTTATTTTATTTGTTAGCGTTATAAACAGTCATTACAAGTTCATATATAACAGTGTTAGAGATAGTCATATCATTGACCAATAAAATAACGACATAAAAATTTGAGACCATAATAAAAAATATAAAAACAAACAAAACAATATATGTATGTAATATAAACAGTTCTGAAAAAGTGCATCTACTAACTTAAATCTACAAAAAATGTATTTTCAAACTGCTGAAATCAAAAAAGAAAATGTAATGAACACGAAGAAAAATGAAAATGAAAAAGAAAGATAAGGAATTAATGAAACATTAAGTTTTCCGTTGAATATTACTTTTTACGAATTTTATGAAGTTAGCAAGGTTCGTGTTAAACATGTCAATGTCTGTGCATAATCTATTGAAAGTGCTACAGCTTCTTCTTATAAACACATTTTGAAGATAATTAGCATTGCTCTTAGGAATATAAAATATGTCTGGAGATCGAGTGACTCTTATTGGACATCTGAAATTGATATTTTGTAATAGGTAAGGGCTATCAATAACCCAAATGGGGATGCCAAGGGAGGGCATGAATGGGAGTCCCAACTGGATCCAAATGGGAGCAGTTGGGACTCTTATACTATGATTTTATTTATTTTATTTTATTTTATATTTTATTAACGCCCTAGTGGGCTTTTACAAGAAAAGAAGCAAATATATAATAAACAATATTAATTACATGTATTACATAAACAATAAAACAGAATAAATATGAATGCAATCGACTCGTTAGGTAAAGAATATTACAACATAAAAAAGAAATTAAATGAGATAGTACAAGTTGTACTTACAAAAAACTAAAACAATTCAGCTTTAAATATTTATACATATTATTAACAATAATAATAAGACCTGACACAGAACAAAGTGTAAATAGAACTGCAAAAATATTATAAAGTAAGTATACATTTTACTGGTGAGGTTTAGATGAGAAAATATTTTATGAGAAAAACAAAAAAAAATAATAAATGCTAATTATTAGCAGATAGAATCGAGATTAGTTGATTTTTGAAACATTCAAAACTGTCAATACTAAATATATCTATATATTCGCAGTATTTATTCGCAAGGTTATGGATTCTCGGTATTGGTGAGTATATAGAGTAATTAGTGTTGAGTTTATTGTTGCATTTAAAAGTATCTTTACTACGAGTTTGTCTAGCGGGTATGCTAATGCAAATTAGTTCCAACAAATTAGGGCTGTCAATTAAAGATTTTATAATTTTGTATAAAAATAATAAATCAATTAACACTCTTCTATCTGATAATTTAAGAAGTCTGGTTTCAGCGCGTAAGTAATTATAATTTATAAATTCGATTGGTATTTTCATTTTAAAATTGATGTACCAGAGAAATTTGTTTTGTACCTTTTCCAATGATTGAGAATGAACATTGTAATATGGTGACCATACAGAGGAATTGTATTCTAATCTGCTTCGTACTAGTGAGCAATACAGATGTTTTAATGTTAACATACTTTTAAAATTTGCCCCCATTCTCAAGATAAAACCTAGTATTCTCATTGCATCGCTTGTTATTTCATCGATGTGTACATTGAACTGTAGACTCTCGTGGAATATAACACCAAGATCACGAATCTGCGATACACGAAGAAGATTAACACCATTCATATCATAAGAAAATTTAAAAGGATTTTTACCTCTGTAAAAACTAATGATCTGGCATTTACCAATATTTAGTTGTAAATCATTGACAGAACACCACGCGCATAGTTTTTTCAGGTTTAACTGCAGAATGGCGCGATCGTCATCGTTTCTAATTGTTCTGTAAATCTTCAGATCATCAGCAAACAATAGGACTTTGACATTACTAAAAATATTAACTATATCATTTATGAATAAGCAAAATAATATCGGGCCCAAATGAGATCCCTGTGGTACCCCACTCGATGCAGCAAATGTATAAGAAGTAAACGAATCAACTTTGACCGCTAAGTACCTTTCCAATAGATAACTCTTAAACCATTCCAAAATACTCCCTCTCATTCCCAACAACTTCAGTTTTCGTAATAAGAGTCTGTGGTTAACCTTATCAAATGCCTTACTGAAATCAGTATATATGGAATCAGTTTGATGTGATGAAGTCAAGGCATTAACAATGTCATTCGTGTATAATATTAAATTGGACAGGGTTGATCTTCCTTTAATAAATCCATGTTGAAGCGGTGAGATGGTTTGATTGATTTGGGATATCAATTTGTCTAGTACCAGGCTTTCAAAGAGTTTGGGTAATGTAGACATGGTGCATATTGGCCTATAGTTTGTTACGTCGCTCTTATTTCCTTTTTTAAAAATGGGTGTCAAAAGACTAAACTTCCAAAGGTCAGGGAACACACCTGATGAGAGTGACTTTGTAAATAACTTATGTATGGGATACGATAATGTATGCATACAATTAACTAAGAATCTGGGTGGAACTTTGTCAGGTCCTGCGGATTTGCGGGAATCGAGACTCTTCAGCTTGGATATAATATCATCTATGGTTAGAGTACAATCAGATATATCAAGAGTCTCAACTAAATTAGAGCAAGAGATATTGCTATCTACATTTGCATTAACATATACACCGCTAAAGAAATCGGCGAACAGATTAACAGTTTCCTGAAGATTTTGGGATAGTTTAGAATCGAATGACATAATACTAGGTATACAAGTACCGTTTTCTTTTTGGGATTTAACATATTTCCAAAAGAAATTTGAGTCGTTCATGATAGAGCCTTCAACATCACGTATGAAAGTTTTGTAACATTCTGCAGAGAGCTTATTGCAGTCTCCCCTCAATTTTTGAAACATGGAATAATCGATAGCCAGGCGACTTTGTTTGAATTTCTTATGAGATATTTTTTTGAGGTATATTAAGTCAATCAGTTCTTTTGAGAACCACTTTGGATATTGAGTTTCCCTGTAAGCTGTAAAAGGTACAAATTTTTCAATTGCAGAATTAATAATGGAGTAAAAAAAGTTAAGGTGTGCATTGATATCAACCTCGCTATCCAAGAATGACCAGTCAATCTGGTTGAGATAGTTGGAAATTTGTACATAGTCTGCTTTTTTGAAATTTCTAGTTTTTACTACCCTTTTTTCAATAGGAATTGGTTTGAGGTTAGACATGCATATTTCTAGTGGTGGATGGTAAACATCAACAGGTAATAGTATTTCAGTACTTCTCGCAACACAGATGTCAGACACATTTGACAATGCCAAATCCAATGTACGACCACCAATATTATGAATACTATTACACTGAGTTAGTCCTAAGAAGAGAGCCATATCTCTAATTACACAAATATTAACATTAGAACAATAATTGTCAGAATTCATATTACACCAATCGTATTGAGGCAGGTTGTAGTCACCAACTAGAAGTAATTTAGTGTTAGGGTTTTTAGCACAGATTGATTCAACCTCGTCACAGTGATTGCTGTAGCTTTGGACGTCAGAATTTGGAGGTAAATATGCACATCCCACTATTAATTTACCACTAGAAGTGTTCACTTTGACAAAAAGTTGCTCTATGGATGGGTAATTCGTGGATATTTTTAAGGAGCTGAAATTTTTTGAGATAGCTATGACCACTCCGCCACCTCTTGATTTGGCACTTGTTTTCGTGTTTCTATCCATACGATAAATATTAAAATTAGGGAAGCCTAATTCAGCCGAATTAATTCCTGAATCGAGCCATGTCTCCGTTAATATGAAAATATCACTGGTGATAGTTGCCGCCGAAGTCAATAGTTTGGGAAGTTTTGTACGGACCCCTCTCACATTTTGATAATAGCATTTTATTTTATTTTGCTTTAGTTTTTTGGCGTACAATCAATAATTTTGGGTATGGAGTTTATATATTTGATGGTGATATTGGTTTCACCATTGTTCTTTCTGGTCTCAAGTTGTTGGCGTAAGTCTAGAAGTTGGGTCCTCTGCAACAGCGTTTGATCACTTCTGGCCTTGACACCATTTTTCAATTTAGCATTATTGGTCAAGATCTCACGTGCCGAGATAAAATCCTTAAATTCGACCTTAATTGGTCTAATTTTCTTTGATTTTTGTAGACCCAGTCTGTACATCTTTAACATATTAGGTATAATTTCACTGTTTACATCGCCTATTGCTGAGGTAACTTTGTCGTTGTCCATTGTTATAGCCGTGGTTTTTGATTCAGATAAACTTTCAGGAATATTGAATAGAATTATGTTCTTCGCTCTGGTTTTCCTATCCTCAGCCTCCGCGAGCAAATCATTGATTGAAGAGGTGTTATTAGCTGGCGGTTGAGGTTTGTCAATTAACCGTTCGTAGGATTCTATTTTACCAACAAGAATCCCCACTTTCACTCCTACATCTGTCATGTTTCCAGAGACGGCGGAGAGAAGAGATAATATTTTTGTCATCTGATCTCTGGTTATTTTGAGCGCAGGATCAGTTATGGCTTTGTGAAGAGCACTAATTGATTCAGTCGCATTATTTAAGGATAACACAGCACTGTCGTTGTTATTCATTGTAGAAAAATAAAAGTTTATTTGTTTAATTATGGACAAGAAATAACTTGTGACAACCCTGTCGCATTAAGCGGAATTACTGACACAATCACATGCAAATACGTAGCACATTCGACACACACATCAATTGTAGTGCACTGGTGTTGTAAGTAGTGTCACTTCTCACAATGTTAACTTTGTAAGTTTAAAGTTATTATAATGCTTGCACAGTTGAGTTTAACACCAACGACCTCGATTTGCAATAGTTACTAAAGTGCACCGAGAAGTTAGAGTTTTTGTAGTGATTTATTCCGTATTATCAAGTTTATTTAGGAGCGTTAAAACAATCGACCGTTATACTTAATATTGTTGTTGTAGTTGTATGATATTCACATTAAGAAGAAATTCAGAGATTGTTTTTGTAATCACGTTTTTTCATATTATAAGAGTGTTGAACTATAAATGAAGCTGGCTGTTGGTCGTAAAAATTCCCGGATTCTCAAATTTCCAAGGCAATTCTGTAGGAATAATAATTGTTATTTTCTTCCTATTAATTTATGGCTCTGTTGTCTGAAAAAATACTCCACCCTCTGAAGAAAAAGATTTAGAGGAAATGGATTGAAATTGAGAAAGAGTTTGAATTGGCTTTATCCATATTTGGTGACCATGTCTGAACTACCAGGTTCTTCCCTACCTTTCTGTTCCTCCAACTTTGATATGTCGATTGCTAGGCGAACGGTCGGGCCTTTACGCACGCTTGACTTGGGGAGTGATAAGGATAAGGATAAGGATGGTCACCCCAAAGTCGTAGGTCACCCCAAGGTCGTAAGTCACCCCAAGGTCACAGGTCACCCCAAATTCGTAGGTCACCCCAAGATCGTAGGTCACCCCAAGGTCGTATTTCACCCCAATGTAAATGTCACCCCTAGGTCATAGGTCACTCCAAGATCGTAGGTCACCCCAAGGTCATATTACACCCCAATGTCATATGTCACCCCTAGGTCACAGGTCACCCCGTACGTTTGGTAACTTAGCAGGGATACCTGGATTCATTAGGCGAGATTTGTCATGTAGTTTTACTTCAGTCGTGTGGTCTAAAGCACACTCGGTTTTTTTTATTATTTCAGAACATTCAGTTTTAGATGTTTTAAAAGTGATAGCAGAATGTGAGTTGCATGAAAACTGTCGGATTAATCTATTGACGTTCCTCGCAATACGGTTTGTTCCCCTTACCCATATCGGCCTGTCTACTGACGTCATCGTACGGGGAGGGGATCAGATGAAAGCAAATAATTTTCAATAAAAAACACATAAATTTGTTTAAGACCACTTTTATTTTAAAACACTCTACCGGTTTCAGAAGCACCCTTCCTTCGTCAGGAGAATATTATAACTAAACTATGATACAGAATGTTAGGTGTTTGAGTGGGAGGTGAGCAAAGGGGTGGGGGTAATTGCGGGATTTCCGGAAAGAACAGAGCGGTTAATTGGAAAAATATTTAGAATGGGACTGAAAGATAAATTAATTTGGTTATTCAAAATACTAGCATTATTATTTAGGGATTTTCTGATTTCTAGTGCTTCTAAATTATCTAATTTTTTGCTTTTATTGTTACAGTGAAGAATTTCAACCCCTGTGTCCTTATTAAAAGTGTGATCTGTAGAAATTAGGTGATTAGCAAACTCTGAAAAATTATTATTATTTAAGCATCTTAAATGTTCGGAGATTCTAATGTTTACATTTCTAGTTGTTTTACCTATGTAGAACGAAGGACAATCATTGCAACATAGTTGGTAAATGCCTGAGTGGCTTAATTTATGATCTCTATCTTTAGTGTTTTTTAGTAATTTACCTAAATTGTTATCAGTATAGAACGCGGGCTTAATGTGGGCAGGTAAGTTTTTTGTACTAAGTGAGGAAAAGTTGGATATATATAAAATTCTGCGCCATTGAACGGGATTTATTATTTTATTATTATTTTCAGGTGAACCAAATAAAAATGTATTAGTTGAAATGAGTTTAAGTTTCTTATTTAGGATTTTATCAATTAAATTTGTGGAATAACCATTATTTAGAGCAATTTGTTTAATTTTTGAAAGTTCAATCGCGAAATTAACAGACGATAGAGGGATTTTTACTAGCCGGTGCACCATTGAATGATAAGCAGAATGTTTATGAGAAGCCGGATGATTTGACATGTTATGTATAGTTATATCTGTGTACGTCGGTTTACGAAAAATGTTAAAATCAATTCTATTATTTATTGAAGTAAGTGTTAAATCTAAAAAATTAATCGATGCATTACTGCCTACCTCTAAAGTGAATTGGATGCTTTTATGGAATGAATTGATAAGAAGAAGGAATTTAGACAGTTGCCGCTCTGTTCCTGTCCAAATACAGAAGATATCGTCCACGTATCTCTTCCAAATTAGAACATTATTTAAGAGTGATGAATTACAATTAAAAATCTTATTTTCTAAGTTATCCATAAAAATGTCTGCTAACAGCGGACTCGTTGGAGCCCCTATCGGAAGGCCTTGATTCTGTTGGTAGACACTGTTGTTATATTGAAAATAATTTTGCTTAAGGCACATGTTGAATAACCGAGACAGGTCATTAATCATATCAGTATCCAAATTGGAGGAATTTAAAATATCTACAATAATTTTTTGGCACTCAGTAGTTGGAACATTTGGGAATAAGTTAATTACATCTAAGGAAATTAGTTTGGCATTATCGGGAATAACCAAGTCCTTAATTGCATTGATCAGTTCAAACGAGTTCTTAATTGTATACTTTGGGGAAAATACATTAATATTATTAAAGACATTAGTAATGTGAGCAGCTATTTTGAAATTCGGGGAAGCACAACATGACACAACAGGTCTGATGGGTTTATGGCTTTTATGTATTTTCAAAAATCCGTATAATTTGGGGATTTTGGGATTAGATTGTAAAAATTTATTTTGGTTAGGATAATCATCTTTGAAAATTCGAGATTTACATGCTTTATTGTAAATTATGGCGAGCCACAAAGTTAGTGCTTTTTACCAATATGAAATAATTTTCAGTTTGAGAGGCCCTGCCGCCTCGGCAACCACTTATTAAATAACCAACACCTTTGCCGTAGGCCACCCCAAATGATTCGCTACTTTTAGTGACTTAGCAGAAATACCCTGATTTTTGGAGTGAGGTTTGTTGAGATCTTGGCGGTGGATGCATCTGCCCATCTACTGCGTGGGAGGCCGAATCGGGAGAGACTGGTTGAGGGGGTTTTACCTCTCCAGTAGAACTCTCTCGGAACATGGGAGGGATAGATACGACTGTCGCTCTTGGATCCACTGACCTCCAGATTCCTTCCCATGCCTTATACATTTTTCCTTTCAAGAGCTTCCTCTCCTCCAAAAAGACTCTCCACCCAGCATCCTCAAAGATGACTTAGGCCTTGAGGGGATTTATTTTCCTTAGGGCCTCCTCCAGTGTGGAGTTAATGTAAAAAAACTTCGAAATTCACTCCGCGCGACCAAAGAATAATTGAAGGTTATCCACCACTTACCCGCCTTGGTATACAAAAGCAACAGATGGTTAAATGGTTACTCCTTCAAGGCTCTCGCTAGGATTCTAATTTTTTTGAAAGAACGAAGCTACATTTAGTCTAGAACGAATTTAGGCCTCCAAAGTCCCTGCATACGTTGTTAGTAAGCAGTATGCAAGTGCTTAGCGGGAAATTCAAGATACACTATGTCCAAAGAATCAGTCATAACTCCGGAAAGAAAAGGGTTACATGAATTATTCTTGCTTCGCCGTGTTGATCTTGAGGTGTTCTAAAAAGCAAGCTAGGCAGACAAACACACATTGTGCACCGTGACGAACGAAATAAATTATCACGCAAGAAAAGTAACGGTAGTCTAAACTAAACCATTACTTAAACCATTTTTTCAGTCAGTTCATTCCATAGTTGCGCTGTGTCCTGTTCAGTTGTATAACCATAAACACCTCCCAAAACTGCCACACATAAAGGCTCCCGAGGGGAAGACAATACTTAATAAAAAATAATGTATGCCTGTTGATAACACATTACTTTGTCTGATTAAAATGGATAAGTATATTGATTAAACTGCTCACGAGTATAAATTTCGATTAATCTCCTTATTAGATGTAGGAACGCTATATGTTACGTGTTACTAAAGTTCACGGGGTGACCGGACAACTGAACACAGTGGCATTTCAACGCACATTTGAAAAGTGATATAAAGTAATTTTTATATGAATACCGCACAAGAGTCCCAACTGCTCCTGTCTGAAGCCAGTGAGCCTATGGAATCCCCTATTGGGGTATGTTGTGAGGCTGAAAGTAGTGGGCAGGGGAAGGAGAAGAGGGAGGTGGGGAAGTACCTGGCTATTCAGATTGGTCACCAAACTGTAACCGACGAGTTCATCGAAAATCAATTCATCGAAAGCAAATTCATCGAAAACGAGTTCATCGAAAATCAATTCAACGAAAGCAAATTCATCGAAAACGAGATCATCAAAAATCAATTCATCGAAAATCAATTCATCGAATGATCAATTCATCGAATCGCCAATTCATCGAATTTTTTTTGTAGATATTAGAGCTGTCAAAATACCCAAGCTGTAAATACCCAAAAAGGTTGGTTTAACTGAGTTAAATGTGTTTAGCAACTGTCAGTTTCGTAGTGACAATGAAAAATTTATAGGTTATCTCTTCGCTTTCAGATTGTCTGATACTGCAAAAAAGGGATATCTAAGGAACGGTGACCAGACAACTCATAATGAAACCAAATCGTAAACAACTCAGAAAAGTTATTAAGAGTGATGATAAAAAAATATTTAAAAATTGGTTAAATAGGTTAAGTTAGGTTAGGTTAGGTTAGGTTAGTTTAGGTTGACCAATGATTTTTTAACTTCTCGGTCCGCTCGGCATTTGTCTCAAATATCAACAAAATATATTTTTTCGATGAATTAGCGATTCGATGAATTGATCATTCGATGAATTGGTTTTCGATGAATTAATTTTCGATGAATTGATTTTCGATGAATTCGTTTTCGATGAACTCGTCGTGAACCTCACCAAACACGGCTAAATCCAGAAAGGAAATTGCGACATACGTTTGTAAGGATAAAACGCCGCCCGATTTCATTTCGCCCGACACTTTTCATGACTGACGGCCGGCGTAGTCCAGCGGTAAGGCAATCCGAAGGTCGGGGGATCGAACCCCGGCGTGGGCAAATACATTTTATTTGATTAATTTGTGTTATTTCACGATTAATTTATTTTAAATAATATGTAGTATATTTGCGGCACGATCTAGAGTGGAAGATACTCTCAGTATATCCCTGGTGTTAGACCACCATTGAGAATTGAAACGTTGCTTGAAATGGCTTTTGCCGTGTTTGGTAACCAGATCTGATTAGCCAGGTACTTCCCTACCTTCCCCTTCCCCATCTCCTCCCCTTCCCCACTACCTTCATCCTCACAACATACCCCAATTGGGGATGCAATAGACTCACTTGCTCCAGGCGGGAGCAGCTGGGACTCTTGTGAGTTATTCATATAAAAAAAACTTCCCTATGCATCATGAAATTCTCCTAAAGTATTGGGGATGCCATGGCACCATCGGCACCCTGCAGATGGGTCTCTTGCAGTGGCGGCCCTTCCATAGGGGTCATTAGGTCAATGACCTCCTAATTATTTGGATCGAAAAAACTAGGCAATTCTCTATTTTAATGCGCCCCAAAGTTTGTTCAGACATTGGAAAAACAATACTTCATTTGTGTTTATACTGCCATCTCGTATGCAAATCAGAAGCTATTTTATTTTATTTTAAATAAAAAATAAAATCATAGCGTACCTATTAGGACTAGCGCCATCTTGCGTCCAAGTGAGAAGCAATTGTGCGAATTCATCGTAGGGTCAGTTCGAAATTTGCCCCAGAACGATCTACTATCTCTTTCTTTGGTATACAGACAAAAGAGGTAAAACGATCATGTCTAACGTATGCCTAGAATAATACCAAATATTTTTTCAAACAAGCTTGGGTCATGTCCCGGGCGAGACAGAAGTTAGTTTATTAAGGATGTTAGAGTGAGACGTCAAAAAATGTCAGCCGATATGTGATTTATAAAATGGGCTCTCCACACGACACTGCATGTAGTGACTGCGGCAGTGACTGCAGAGAGCTTGGAGTTGAGCAAACTAGCGCTGTCTCGTTTGTTAAAGGGCCGCTAGAACGAGACAGCGCTAGTTCGCTCAACTCCACCCTCTTTGCAGTCACTGCCGCAGTCACTACATGCAGTGTCGTGTGTAGGCCGCTTACATATTTTGTTTGACTTGTGACAAGAGCAAGGCCATCTTGGATTCATTAGTCAGCAGAAAGCACGTTTTATTGTTGACGCGATTAGCATTGAATAAATTAGAATGTCAAATTCCGTAGATAATATTTTGAAAGAAATATCGGATAATTCATTGAACCATGAAAAACGTATTCAAATTAACCAAAGATAAAAATAAAGATATTAAGGGTCGGGTTTGGAAAACATCGCTCCGCATTAGCAGTAGCATCCACGTCTCGTAGCAGCAATACTAGAAAATTATATACGGGTAGTTAGAAAAATGTGTAAAGTTACTAGTGATTAAATTTTTTTTACTGTTATCTTACAAATTCTATAAGTTATACATACTGCAACTTTAGTTAAAACGCTGAAAAAGGCCTTCGCGATTATCTCTCCTGAACCTGTTGTAAACATTTTTACCAAAAATCCTTCCGTAATCTCAGAGTAAACACTATGTTAAAACACGCTATTAAATTAAAAACACTTCAGTGTATCTAGATTTTTATTGTAATTCGCCTAAACTTTCTGAATTTTTCAACTATTCTCCGCCATACAAAAATGTATGGCAAAATAATACGCCGCGCGATGTCTTATATAACGGTTGAATTTCACAGAATTCATTCAGTCGTGAGATAGCGGTTAAGGTGAGACCACGCATGTTTTTTTCGCAGCAATTTTGTTCGCTGTTAATTCGATTTTCGAAGGAATCATTGAGGAGATAGGTGTTACAGTAACCGGGTAAGTAGAAATAAATATATTTATTATTATCTAATAAATTATTTTTAACTTGATTTACAGTTTACAGATTTTTTTTTTTTAAACTTCAGGTACCTTCAAAATGGGTAAAAATAAAGGAATTCTTGCTTACCGTGCTATAAAAAATAGACCCTCCCACTGGAAGAAAAGGAGAATAAGGTAATAATGTAAAAATTTAATTTTTTTACTGATTTCTATCACAGGTAGTTCGAAGGTGGACTGAAGTCATTTTGCTTTTTGACATCTAAAAATTTCGGAATCCATCTTGAATTTCTCTGTAGTTATCTACCGATTTGGTTCAATATCAGAATTCGGGCGTTTAGGAGTGCACTGAACTCGGATCTAATGTCAAAATGCAAAATTTCGGCATCCATCTTGAATTTCTCGTGTTCTCTACCGATCTGGTTCAAAATCAGTATTAGGGAGTATTGGCGAGCACTGAACTCGGATCTTATGTCCAAATGCAACATTTCGGCATCCATCTTGAATTTCTCTAGTTATCTACCTATTTGGTTCAAAATCAGGATTAGGGCGTTTGGACGTGCACTGAACTCGGATCTAATGTCAAAATGCAACATTTCGGCATCCATCTTGAATTTCTCGTGTTCTCTACTGATCTGGTTCAAAATCAGTATTAGGGAGTATTGGTGAGCATTGAACTCGGATCTAATGTCCAAATGCAAAATTTCGGCATCCATCTTGAATTTCTTTAGTTATCTACCGATTTGGTTCAAAATCAGGATTAGGGCGTTTGGACGTGCACTGAACTCGGATCTAATGTAAAAATGCAAAATTTCGGCATCCATCTTGAATATCTTAAGTACTTTGACGATTTGGTTCAAAATCGGGTTTAAGGAGTTTGGGGTTCACCGAACTCGAATTTAATGTCAAAATGCATAATTTCGACGACCATTTTGAGTTCTCTACCGATTCCGTTCAAATTGTAACTAAGTTTTATTGAAAACAACGACTGTCAGATCCATTGATATATCGAATGAATTTCGATGTTGGGTAAATTCTGGGTTGTATTATTACAAATAAATTTATTTTATATGTTTTTTTAGGAAAGCAGCAGAAGCAATATAAATGACGTCGTTATAACAGAAACTATCAGTGAACATGTAAGTTTTTTTAAATAAACATAAGCGGCCTGAGTAATGCCTTCCATATAAACTTTTTGCTATAATGAATGATCTACCACACTTTTTGTGAATGTTTAGAATTATCGATAATAGACATGGAGAAAGGATGATGTCATTACAAAATGACAGTCTTATGAATAAATGAGGAGCTAACACTTATCACTCTGTATTGTTTTGTATTTTTTTTATTAATAAGTTTACATTACAAATGTATAGTATAATGTCCTCCACGCTAGCGACTACAGCAGACTACTCCGGCTGTGTTGTGGAGGACATTTTTCAATTGTAAAATTATATAATAGTAAACAAGTATATAATAGTAACTTTGTTATTTTTGGATAATGCTGTGAAATAACTATAATAATTGTGGGTAATAATTAATTTATTTTGAACTTACATATAACATTTGCAATTTTACCTGTAACACGCACAACACGAGTTAAGCGTGTTTTATACAAAGAAAAAAAAAACTTTTCAACAGCCTTCTATAAAAAAACAGAGTGGAAGATACTTTATGTATCGCCCTGGTGTAAGACCACTATTCAGAATTGAAACGTTGCTTGAAATGGCTTTAGCCGTGTGTGGTGACCAAATCTGAATAGCCAGGTACTTCCCCTATATTATTCCCCTCCCACCTTATTCAGCCTCACAACATACCCCAATCAATGGCCCCAGGCGATTGATAACAGTTGGGACTTTGTAAGGTACATAAAAATAAAAATAAAACATTTAGTTGTTTCTTAAAAATTTGTCTGAACTTCTTTATATTTTTGACTGTCTTTTTCTAAATGTGCTTCGTTCTACTTTATATATATCAAAGATAAATTGTAAAATATATTCTTTCTTACTAGGTATTAAAAAAAAATTGTATGCATATAAATAAACTTTCAAAAACAAAACTACCGGTTTTTTAATTTCTAAGGCGCAGAGTAAAAACTGGTTGTCGTAACTTATTCACACCCATTATTTTTTGGTAAAATTATAAAAAAATTAATAACATTATACAAACAATATATGAACCAAAAATTTTTTCCACATCAAAACACCATTAGATTCTATGTCACATTGAGTCAAAAACTAAGACGTCTGTAAAGATCCAGGGGCTAAAAAAAGTCCACGTATCCTTACCCTTGCATAATATGATTTATAGTCTGTCGAGCTGTATCAATTATGTTGGCAATAAATTAAAATTTTACAAAGCAAGTGTATTTTTATTCCGTATTTTGTCAAAATGCTCACCAGCCGTGCCTGAATCTAACCGAAATACACAGTAGATCGCGGCGGCCGAGCTTGTTTGCAACTACCAAAAATACCTAACTGCAGTGAATGGGCAGTTGACCCAGGCGCAAATGTCTCTATGAGCTATCCACGCTATTCCACAATATGATTCTTAGTATGTTAAGCTGTATCCATTATTAAAGTAGGAACTAAATTTTAATTTTATAAGGCAAGTGTATTTTTATTTCCTAAGTCCGTAGTGTCTAGTATACCCACATCTCCTCTAGTCAGACGCAGGCGGTCAGCTGCGGCCGTGTTTGTCTACAAGTACAAGAAATACCTAACTGCAGCGTCAGCGCGGTTTGATACCCGACCCTTAAACGTTACTTTAATTTCAAAAGTTATAATTTCTGTGAATGGATTTGCGGCTGTAACAAAAGAAACCTTTACTTTTGTTTTAACCTTTTGTTATTTGATTCAAGTGATACGCAATGGACACAGATAAGTGTCAGTGATTTGAAACATTTGAAAGAAAAAAATAAAAAGCATTCTAATTCTACATTGCACATTAATAATTCAATGAGTTTTATTTTGTTAGGAACCATTGATATTCGGATTCAATTGATACCTAGTGCATATCGTAACGCTTTTATCTCGGTACATAGATTTTTGTAATTTTTTTCAATAAGGAACTCCAGTGAAAAATATTATGGCTTTAAAAAAATATGTTCATATAGACCAAGAAACGCTGATTCTGAATATATAAGTTTTATTTCATAATATTAAACGCAGAGTTTTTAAAAAAATATTAAAAAGTGCATTTTTAAACCTCTTTCAAAACACAGCGTTAAGTTGGCATTACTGAAATGGTTAACTGTGACGTCACACTTAACCTGTCACCTGGTGATAGTGTGTTGACATTTGAAATGACTTGAAGTGCACACGTACCCATGCAATTCAACATTTCGTGTGTTTGGTTTATTTTCATACTGTTTATAGAGATTTAGATAAATAATAGTTATTGTGTTTATTGAAACATAATTTAGGCCCTCAACAATTAACGAAAAGGGCTATATTTGCGGACAATCTGCAATAAATTTTGCCTATTTGAGGTTAAAGTCGTGTCATATTTGACACTGTATTTTCAAATTGTTTTTAGTATAGGGCTTTTTATACAAGTTACTACACAATCGTCATGATCAGTGTATTATAAATACCAGTGTTTCTGTATGTGTTATACTTAAAACAATGTACAAAATCACGCCTGAACACAAAATTGAAGAATGATGTCACTTGTATTTGCAATGAAAAAGATGATTTATTATTTTTATATTGCACTTTGTTAAAATACAATAACAGTAGCGGTGAAATGTGGACATTTTACCAATGTTTTTCTATATTAAAAGCAGTTAATATTAAATAAAAACGCCTCAATTTCTCACACAAAAGTCATTGAGTCATCCTATATTAATTTTATTCCGCCATTTTCTTAAATTCAAAATCAGGGATGCTCAGCCCAAGAAAATTATTTCCCTAGATTTCGAAGTGAAATTTCACATTTACGCAATTACCTACGTAGCCACCCGATTGTGTAACACTAATCCTGTTATATGTTAATTAATATGATAATTAATTGGAAAGATATCGGAACTTGGTAAATATACTAATAATACCGTGATTTTCCAAATAAAACACTTTTTGCTACGTGAAGTAATAATTTAAAAGTACGAATACACTCACCACTGAATTAGAAACTGAATTCCAAATAAAAAAAAACACTTTGCAAAATAAAAATCATAAGCAACCCGCCGCTCATTTGTACCAAGCGTGGTATTTTGAAGACCCCCCCCCCCGAACGTGTCACGTAGTATGGGTACGTTCCATAATATCATTTTGAGTTGTCAGTGTTAAAAATAACATTGCATGTAAGTACATGAACAATAATTAAGATTCATAGGAATTCCAAAAAATATATATACGTATATATATATATATATATATATATATATATATATATATATATATATATATATATATATATATATATAAATATTACCAGTAATATTGTCATATGTAATAAAATTTTTGCAAGAGTTCGAAATTTCCCTAGATTTTGTCCTGATTTCCCTTATCCCTAAAAAATATTTTTCTCCCCTAGATCTTGGGAAATTTCCCTCGACATGACATCACTGATTCAAAATGACAACTTAAAAAGTAAAAAACTATGGGTGGGTGAAGACCACCATAGATACGGTGCGTTTCTGGGAGTCTTTAAAAATTAAAACTTTGACAATTATTTTAACTATTAAAACTAACTATAAAAATAAAAATAAAAATGCAGTTATTTAAGTTTGAAGGTCTTTATTCATTAAAAAAAATAAAAAAAATTGGACTGGAGTTCTCTATTATAGGGGAATTTCAAGCGAGGATCATACTGAGCAGACGCAACGCGACGCAACGTTCCTGTCCCGTTCACACTGGCCGACGTATGTACGCGTCGCTGTGACCACGTGACAAGGGGTCTTGATTTGACACATTTTACATTTATTTTTTAGGTTATGGTTTATGTGATTCCATTTATTTATGTGTGATTCTTTTCTCAGCAGACGACAGCTTTGCCATGTCTTGAAAGCGAATTTGAGGATGATTTGCTACGATTATTATTATTAAATCAATATTCTCGTAAAAAGAAAAAAGTGAGAAGTATTTGGGTCCACAACATTAACAAAGACAAATATTTGGAGAGTTCCATACTTTAGTAAAGGAACTAAAATCTGATGACGGACGATACTTCATGTACTTCCGTATGAGTAAAGTGGTATTTGAAGAGCTTCACAGCATAATTGAATATGACATAAAAAAAGAAAACACACGTCTTCGAAAGTCAATTGGGATCAGAGAAAGACTGGCAGTGTGTCTAAGGTTTGATTGTCATTCATTATAGGAGTATAATATTGAAAGTCATACCATGAATGGCTGAAATTTCCTCCCAAGCTGCACTGCGTACGCAGAATCTCTATAATCGTGTAATTTGATTTTATAAATAACTTCGTGCCGTCTTAACAGTTTCAATGAAATGTTCGTCATCCATTTTTGAATAATATCTGTCAAAAAAACAACCACAGATATAACGAAACATAACGTTAGATGCTTAGATAACACCACAAAGATGTAAAATCATCTCGTAGTAGGTGTGACCATACCCCCTCTACCTTCCACACGGCCCACGCCGATCTGGCTGTGGCAGATCCGCGTCGCGTAGGGGGCGTCGGTTTGCGTTGCGTGGGGCTAGTGTGATTCTAAAGCTCCCGTTTCCATAGAAAATGTATGGATGGTAAGCAGTCCAGATATGGAAATGGTGACGTCTACCCACGTGGCGTCACGTTGCGTGGGCTTAGTGTGGTTTTACCGTCATAGTCATAGTAATAAGAGCTCAAACGATGTTAAAAACATTAATTAATAACATGTACGTACACTAAAGTTTAAAGTTAATTGCGTTAATAATTTTGAATTAAATAAATAACTTTAAATAAAACCATATTGTGCTACCGGCTTCGGAATAGGTGAATACTGGCGTTTTTATAATATTCCCTACGCATTAACAATAACTCTGATAAATTTTTTTCGATTGACCTTCCACTTCTAGACCCCTAGAGCCGCCTCTGGTCTCTTGTGTGGAATAACATAAAAAAAATGTAACAGTCTTCCCTAACCCCTAGTGTGCCAAGAAATCCATCTTGAATTTTATAGTGTTTCAACGCACTTTTATGGAATTTTGAACCTTAAAAAATATTCCTGGCATACTAATTTTTTTTATTCGCTTGACAAGTACATAATAAACTATCTAAAATTATTATAGTTTTTCGTTTATTCACTAGCAAATACGTTTATTTTATTTGTGAAAAGCGCGTAGTAAAATTCCATGTCATAATTTCGATCCTCAAAAGTCATGGTACACGCCAAATTTTAAGATCGCCTTGACGTTGATCAGAAATCGTCGCAATAGGCGAGTTCAAGGCGGTACACAACCCTAATAATTTTTGTTTGCTCAAAACTCACATTTTAATCATTTCCGGCGAATTCGTAACTATAATAACTTTTTTGTTCCAACATAACACTGGGGATGTAAGTTCTTCATATTTAAGAATAAAAACAATATCTTACCATTAATATATTTTACGTTCAACTTTATAACCCGTTTTTCAACTATAAAGTTAGCGGTAAGCACCAGATTTTATTTTTCTAGACGGTGAATTAATAACTTCGGAAGTGCGACATGGAGACACATTTTTAATATTAGTAACACGTTCTTCAGAATTAATTAAAACGAACGCGGCGGAAAGTGGAAAAATCTCCAGGCCTGCTAGGGTGAATTCGATTGTACGTCCGTCCAATACGCCGTGCCGCGGGCGCATATTTGTTTACACGCTTTCTTCACTTACGTCGTTATGATTCCCACATTATTTGCTTCTTCTTTTTGTTGATAGGGCAAATTCGACAGTATTTCCGTCCAATACACGGGTCGCAAGTCGCAATTTGTATACACGACTTCTTTACTTACGTCGTTAAGATTCTGAATATATTTAGGTTATATTGTCGTCTTAAGGACAGAAAACTGACATGCACCCCGCCCACGCCTGTCTCTGTCGCACTTATCTTTTTACGCATCTTTCTCTTTCGCTTGCGTTCATTGCATAGTCAGTAACTGCGCGAGAATGGATCCTACTATGTTCAGGCCCATCTTAAAGTTTGGCGTGAACTATGCTGTAGGTATATTTCAGTACAGACGATAGATATATAGGGTGTAACAGCACATACTTGAAGGATTTTAAACAGGACAAAATTGATGTGTTATTTTTCTGTCCGATGATTTTTTTTTCAATTAAAAACAATCAAAAAAATCTTTCACACGTTGCAACTGAGTGGTTCGGTACAGCATAGCGACGAGTCACATGCTAAGCTCTCCATCTCCTTCTAACAGTACGGTAACACACGAAACAGCGCGCGTATCGCTCGATCCCGTAGAATCAGTGGCGATGTGCGATTTAATTTTTTTTTTGTTTTTAAATCACACAGAGCCAGAAAAAAAATCGAGTGCAGTTCACACGTGGTAGAAGTAAAACCTTCACCAACACAATTTCAATAGGAGCCTTGAAAACTGAACACATAATCAAAGCGGCCAATGCGGTAAGGATTCATTCTATTTCATTCTTTCGCCGGCTAAATCCCATTGATGTATGGGTTTGTCTCTTTGTTGTGTGGTTTCTGTTTCACCGAGTTTCAAATTACAACGGTGCTAAAGATGTTTCATTTCAAAAAATATGTCACTGAACAGCAAAATGACAAGTACATCTTTACTCCAAAAAATATTCTCAGGAATCGCTGGTTAAAAAGTTTTGGGTACGTGCTGTTACACCCTATAAAAGATTTTTATAAATATATTAACCCATTATCTGGTAAGACGTTACAACTTACAAATACATCGTTAGGCTGGGGTTACACTCGTAACTAAAATTTACGGATTACGTAACATTTTGACAGGTTTTTTGCACACAGGAGCGTTTATATATGTATCTGACTTGTGGTAATTAATGATCACGGAAGCTCGACATCTGTAAATGCTCATGCGACCGTTTACATCTGTAAATTTATTTGCGGTAAGATGGCTTCCTGTCAACAACGACCTGCTACTGTCAAATTTACGCGATTTTGTCAATAAAGATGAAAAGGCCCAAATAAAGTGTTGAAATAGATTTTGGCTTTAGTTAAACAATTATCCACGCACTTTTGTGCCGTCAAAGGCGGCAATTATGTAATTTCGATTTATCCGAATGACAGCTACCTGACATCTGCTGACAGCAACAGACTTCGAATTCAAAATTTCAAATTGGTAAATGTTAAAAACAGAAACATTAAGATTGGAAAGAATTGGACCGATAATTGAATAGAAGGATGCTCATTTTCCAGAAAACTTAAATAAGTGGAAATAAATACTAGTTTTATAGGAAAAAATCCTATGTAAACAATCGTCTTTTAATTTTTGACATTTCGCAATGGTGCGCGGTGCATTTCGGAACTATTTCTTGCAGTAAGTCTCTTAGCTTATCAAACTGATTTTATAAGCTGTAAGACGGCTGGAAATTCGCGCGGGCGCGACTAGACCTGTCATAAAAACTTCCGAAAGAATAAGTTCTGTAACTTGCTATAAATTACGTTAAGTGACTTTTGGTGTCGTTTACATTGGTAATTTGGCCATAAATCGCTTATAAGAGCGATTTACAGGACAGAACTTACGAGTCTAAACCCAGCTTTAAACGTAAAAAAACAAGGAAGTTATTACGAGAATAGTGTTAGCCGGCGTACTGCTGGCAATTTGCATTTACCCCTGGCATTCCGTGGGTTAAGGACGTTACTGTATTATTCATATAACTACATAAGTAGGTAGTTTTAGAGGAAACAAAATCGATTTTTTAAACTTCGTATAAACTTACCTTTGATCGTTATTGCGAAACAATTTCCAATAATGCCATGCAAATTTTTGATTTTGTAATGTGTAATACAAGAACTTTTCAAAATGTTGAGTAAATGAGCGCATTTATTATTACCGTGACGATCTACGATTACGGTGCCGTGACGGCACAAAAAAAGCAGTTCTTTATCCTAATAATGCAGCAGCTCTTTCTTACACATTTTTTAATGGTGAGACAAAAGATGAGACACCCGGTATAAGAAAGTCTGTTTCCTCGAAAGTACTAATTTTATTCCTTTGTAGGAAATAGATACATATATCTATTACGGCGACGGGAATTGCGTTTAATTTTATTTATACGCGAGAGGGAGATGTACGTTTCGTTTGGGGGGGTGCAGACATACGTTCACCGTTTGTCTCTTTTTCGACTATTGTTATGTAGTGTGTAAGAAAGGGCTGCAGCATTATAAATTTAAGAACAAAAGCAAAACCATCAGCGCATTGACGTTTGACGTTTTTGAATTTTTGTAATTCACTCACACTTTTATTATCCTTTTTTTTATATGATCTTCACACATGAGGCCCTGAGGAAAATAATTTCCCTGAGGGCCTATGTCATCTTTGGGGATGCTGTGTGGAGAGGTTTTTTTAGGGAAAGGAAGGAGAGGAGAGTTCTGGGAAGGAAAAGGGTTTGAAGGGTGGGTAGGAATCTGGGGTTCAGTGTGACCTGGGCATCCACCTCCAAGACCGGGATAAACCTCATCCCATGAACCCGGGCACCCCTGCTAAATCACCAAACGTAGCGAACCACTTGGGGTGACGTATGGCAGAGGTGTTGGTTATCCAATAAAGGCTCCCGTGGCGGTGGTACCCATTCTGGCCTCCCAAATTGAACAAATCCCCTTGTAACTATATTACATACTTTCAAAATTATCGTCACGGCAAGTAGTATTGTTGGGGTCTATGGAGATGTCACGGTGCGGTGTGTGAGAGAGAGGCAAGAAAATGATGATTTTTTTCCTATGGAGGAAACAGACCTACGTACATTGTGTGTCTCAACTTTAGAAAGAGCTGCAGAAGTATTGTGATAAGGAACGTACGTTTGTTGCCTTTTTTGTGACGTCATGGTACCGTAATCGTGGATCGTCACTGTAATGAAACTACTGTACTGGTCTCTAGTGAGATCGCTACTTGGATATGCATCTCCTGTATGATCTCCTATTTATACATGTAACTTACACCGCTAGGAAGAAGTATAAAGGAAGATTCTTAGATATGTTCAATATAAATTGAGACAACCTGTAATTGATATCTGCTTTAATACATTGATGTCTAATCCAAAACTACCGTTACTTTCTATCCGTAGAACCAAATGATGTTGGCAATGCTTTCTCAGAAGTAGTAGATGTGTTCAACTGCACCGAATATAGTTATATGAAGGGTATAATATCATACCTCAATGACAATAATTAATGCTAGGTATAATAGTGTTCGTCTGCACGGCGTCTATATCATACTCTAATATAGATTCCAAACTGCTTGCTTAATTTATATTAACTATCAGACAGACTAGTTAAGTGATAGCTAATAATGTATAATTTTTTTTTTCAGAATTATTATTTTTAAACCAAAGATTTATTATTGATTCTCTAACTGGCAGCCCTGAAAAGCTGAACTAATTAGCAGTACCTGTAGTAATTTTAAACTTCAGTCATTTCAACTGAAGGTAACAATAATATCATTACTAAGTTAGTCCATTTTAGCCAATTCCTAGAATCCAACAATACGTACAAATAAAAGTAAAGTAGGTATATTATACTTGATGTTGAGAATTTTTCTAAGAATTCACCTTTATTTACTTATGTTTATTCTGCATAAAAATGTGTATTTTGTATGAGCTCATATTCTTTTTTGTTTGTTATAAACATATTTGTATCCTATAACTAAATACTAGTTGTTATCATACATATGTACTTTGTTTAATGTACACTATTGTAATTACCCTCCTATGCACCACTGTGTATCATGTATCACAGGATGTAATAGCCATTTTATGGCGTTGAAATAAATAAATAAATAGATATTAATATGAAAACTTCTTTTGCACCGTTGTGATTTGAAATTCCATGAAACCGAAGCGAGCGACACTAAAAAGAGAAAAACACGTACATCTCTACGATTTAACCTGCCAGAGAATGAGAAAGCAATAAAATATTTCTTTAGTTCATGGGTTCTCGGTTCCAATATATGGGTTCTCGGTTTTACCAGACACCACACAGGGATCTCATTTCTACAGCATTCAGTCTACTTTCATCCTTCCTCTTCCAGTTCTATGCCTCACTACCATACATCAGAGTAGGTACCAGCACTTCATTATGGACTGCTAGTTTCGCTCCTTCGGATAGTTTTTTGTTAGTGCCAACGGCATTCAGTCCTCCATTAAGCCGCCGCTAACCGAATTTCTACCGAAAAAAAATCGCAAAGTACGCTCCGAAAATTATTATAAACGCGTTTGTTTCAGTTATTTTATAAGTTATATATATGAAAAAATTCACAGTGTTTCTTTGAAGGCTGTTTTAGACAACCCCTACGAAATTTTTGCTCTTTTTTAAGCGAGTCGTGTTTTATTAAACATTTTCACAATTTTCGCTTCATTTTATCGCTTTAAATATTAGCGCGCTCTCTCCAACATTCGTAATTACACATCTCTCTACCCTCTCTCTCAGATAAATGTGTCATAAAACGGCAGCTAAATGGAGTTACCTTCATTACCGTTCTTTCAATATCTCTATCAGCCTTCCCATCTCTCGTAAAATGTTATATGGAGTTACGTTATGGATACTTTAACCGTGTTTAATTCAATAAACCTTATCACTTATATCAGAACATACTGTATAAACTGTCTAAATAAATTAATAACCACATCTTAAAATCATCACCCACTATCAAATCAAATACATTCCGATTCGAGCCGGCTGCCCCATACAAGATAGAAGTATTAGTGACTGTAGACTGGATACACGCCAGATATAACTATAGTGGCTTTATGTATACATAGGTATCGCCGTATAGTCGGATTTCAGACCACCCTGACTCGGCTGGCTTGACTACAATAACCATGGCAACGGTTGCTAGGCCAGACCACAGATTGCGAAAAGGTTCTAGAATGGAAAAACCAATAATCAATAATAATAAGATTGTAGTTCTTGTTTGTTTGTTTTTGTGGAGTTGTGTTGGATCAAATTCCTTGTTTCATTCACATTCATACATCGTCCTTTGTCTCTTTTGTACCGAATGAAAACGGCGGGTGTTAGGATGAAATTCAGGTTTGAATTTTACGTAACCAATCGAAACTATCTAACTCCTCAGGCCTCTAGCATATTCTGTCAAAACGTCACAGTATCCAAATAAATTAAAATTTTTTTGAAAACTAAAAATTGTTTTTGAAAGGTGATGAAATAAGCTTTCAATTTTTATTATTTGAAATAAACATAAATTATTATTTGAAATAAAATAAAATAAACTTAAAGATACATTTTTTTAAATATTAAAATTTTGAATGAAAATATAAAAAAATTGTCACCTCAGAAAAAACAACTAAAAACTAGTGACCGAGCGAAGGTTTGGTTTCGGTTTCGGCAAAAAAATCTAGTTTCGGCATCAGTTTCGGTTTCGATAGAAAATCTGCCGAAACCGAAACTTTTTTAGAAATGTTTAAAATCGATTGTTTACTGTTAATTGGCTTATTCAGACAGTTACGTGTCAAATTAAATAAATTTAAAAAAAACAATAATTGAAGAAGATAAGTTTTAAGATTTTCACGGCCAAAAGCATTTTCGTTATTCGTTTTTGGGGTGTTATGCCGTGTTGCGCTACCTCCTTCTTTAGGCTAAAGAAGGAGGCATAACACCCCAAAAACAAATAACGAAAATAATTGAGGCCCCTAGAAACAAAGAGGGAAGTGTCCACCAAAAGTCAAAAATGAGTTGAATATGCAGTTTCATAGAGAAAGGTTCACTCTATCTCGATAATATTTCTATTTGTAACATAAACGTCAATAAACCATAGTATTTTGGCTTTAAAGTTTTGTTGTTGAAACAAATACGGCAGTGTCCACCTCCTTCCGAAACAAAAGCGGCAGTTTTTCAAATAGCCAATCAGGACGCTCTATTCATAATGGCTGCCACACTGTAATTCATACAAACTCGTGCGGAAGCGTAAGTGAGTCGTGGCATTGATAAGTTATTTTTTGGGTTATAATAATCATTTATTGTTAGTGGACGTTATATATTCCAAGAATGGAAACATTCCCCGATGTTTTGCCACCAGAATCAGCGAGGAAACGTGTCAAACAACCGCACAAATGGAAGGCAAACATTGCCAAGAAAAAGATGTAAACCGCCATTATGTTGTAGGCAATGTCAAAATATGACATTTTTTGTAGATTTGTCTGAATTTGTTCACAATTTTTTTTGTAAGGATGTGGATCGAGTTGGCTAGGCCATGTACTTTGATAACTAGACTTGAATAAATAATTGTATAATAATTAATATAATATTTCAAATTTATAACTAATTAATTTTTAAAAATTTATTTGGTAGAGATTCATTTCAAATTTAAATTGTGTTTTTTAATAATAAATGTTGTTTTTTTTAATAATAAATAATAAAAACTGTCTATTTTCATTAAAATAAGTATGTAGGTATTATTAGAAACAGCTTATTACTTTAACATCTAACTATATTATAGCGATACTTTTTATTAAAATAATATATTTTTTTAAATTACAATATGATATTATTATTTCTTTATTAAGAATAATTCCTTTTTATGTTACTTACTGTAAAAATAAAATTACCTGGTTTATTATCTTTTTGGTGTAAAAAATACACGCTTTTAATGTTGATTTTTTTTTTATATTTTTGAATATTCCTGTCTTGGACTTCTACTCCAAATTAATTCCAAATCCTTCGTTTGTACCTCAAGAAGAAGAAGAAGATGATTCTATCGACGTAGAATGTAATGCAGGATCAGCAGAAATCGTGTCAGACTCTTTAATGATTTAGTTATTTTAATTTTTTTTGTTATTTTATAATTTAGTTAACTCTTCTAATTTTTCTTTTTCATAGTGGATTTAATTTCACCATTTAAAAAAAAAAACCAATATCTTTTTCTCAGAATTTATGAATATTCCTAAATTTGATAAAACTTTAAGCTGTTCATATAATTTCCGTTTCAATAATTATTTTAATAAAAAAGTCTTATTTTAAATATTGTTTTCTAACATTGACTGCAACATCTTCAAAATTGTCATTTAAATCAAAACTGGCAGTGTCCAACTGTTTGTGAAACAAAACAGCAAGTGTCCAAATGTTTGAAACAAAAACGGAAGTGTCCATCAAAAAAACGCATTTTTTAAAGAAACTAGGGCATTTAGATACATAAATGATTTGAAATATTATTCTTAAACCGGTTTACTTACATAATATTAAATGTTCCTTCCATATTGAAGATTAACGGACTAATTAAACGTTTTTTTCAGTTTGCCAACAATTTGACAAAGTGGACACTTCCCTCTTTGTTTCTAGGGGCCTCAATTGAAGAATGTTAAAAAAGAATATTGGTTTTATTTTATTTCTACCATTTATTGGATTACCATAGGTCACCCTAAGTGGTTCGCTACGTTTGGTGATTTAGCCGGGGTGCCCGGGTACATGGAGTGAGGTTTGCCTAGGTCTTGGAGGCGGATGACCAGGATACACCGAACCCCAGATTCCTACCCACCCCTTAACCCTTTTCCTTCCCCTAACTCTCCTCTCCTTCCTTTCCTTAAAAATACATTCCACACGGCATCCTCAAAGATTACATAGGCCCTGAGGGAAATTATTTTCCTCAGGGCCTCCAGTGTGGTGCTCATCGTAGATGTGAAAACAAAAGTTTCGGAAAAAAAAATAGTTTCGGCACAAAATTCGGCTGCACCGAAACTCTGCGTTCATGAATTATCGCGCGTCGTTCGGCTGACTTCGGGTGAGTTCGTGGGTCGTGTGTCACCCGCCATCATCAGCGGAATTCGCCGGCACTGACATGTTTTGTTAATGTTCATAATTTTCTTTTGAATTATAGCAGTAATAAAAGAAATATTTTTTACACCTACTTCAATTATTGTTTTTTTATTTCATTTAACACGTGTTAAACAGTCTGTATAAGTGTAAAAAATAAGTCAGATTTCAGTAAAACATCTCAGCTTTTTAACATGTCTAAAAAAGTTTCGGTTTTGGTTTCGGTTTCGGCTGAGACTGAGACAGATACCGTAGATCCGGTTCCGGTTTCGGTTTCGGTAGAAAGTCCTGTTTCGGTCGGACACTAGTGAAAACCTTACTAATACCTATAGAAACTGACCTAAAATGGTTCATGGATATATATACTCGTACACATTGTTTATATTGGCAAAGAGGGTTATTAATCTATTGTACAAACTGTCAATATAAAGGTATTTTAAATGTGCTATAAATTTCTCCTATTTGAAGATGTCGTAAAAACCAATATCATTTAGGAATATTGATAAAAATACTTTTCATAATACACTTGGATATTTAAATATTGCAATATTTAAATTTCAAACAATGCTTATCATTTTTTTTTTAATCAAAACGTCGAAAAATTTAGGCAAATTTAGCAAATTTTCATTTAAAGAATTTGCAAGAAAACTGTCGCTTCACTTTTTACGTCGTTCTATACAGTTTTTTTCTTATAAAGATTCTCATTATATCTTGGACATTTGTCTTCATTGGGGATGCTGTGTGCAGAGTCTATTAAGGGAAAGGAAGGAGAGGAAGTTCTGGGAAGGAAAAACATCTGAGGGGTAGGTAGAAATCTGGGGGTCAGTGTGTCCAGGAATGAGGACGAATGAATCCATTTCTCCCACTGCAGTGCAAGACGATGAGTCGAGGTGGGTCGAGAGTCTCTCAACCAGTCTCTTCCGATCCGGCTCGTCACGCATTAGGTGAACAAACGCAACCAACGCCAAGACTTAGACAAATCTCACCTCATGTATCGGGCACCCCGGCTAAATCAAATAGGGGTGTTGGTTATCCAATAAGTGGTTCCCGGGGCGGCGATACCCTTACCCGCATCCCAAATTGACAAAAATACAAGTGTGCAATTCATACGCAGTGGAAGTGAAACCTTTAGTAAATTAAAGTAGACAAGAGTAGGAAGGCTACGAAGCACAGCACAAATAGGATACCGATTATTCTATCTCATTTACTCGATGGCTAACTACTTTAGATGTATGTGTTTTTCTCTTTTTCGTTTCATCGAGTTTCAAATCACAACGGTGCTAAAGAAGTTTTCACATCAAAAATACAAGTGTGCAGTTCACAAGTGGTAGAGTTGAAACCTTGACGGCCGACGTAGTCCAGCGGTAAGGCTCTTGACTAGCACTCGGAAGGTCGCGGGATCGAATCCCGGCGTGGAAAATAAATTTTCTTTGATTAATTTGTGTTATTTCACAATTTATTCATTTAAAATAATATACCGTATATTTGCGGCACGTTCCAGAGTGAAAGATACTCTCAGTATCGCCCTGGTGTAAGACCACCATTCAAAATTGAAACGTTGCATGAAATGGTTTTAGCCGTGTTTGGTGACCTGATCTGAATAGTCAGGTACTTCCCCACCTTTCTCTTCCCTATCTCCTTCCCCTCCCCACTACCTTCAGCTTCACAACATACCCCAATTGGGGATGCCATAGTCCCACTGGCTCCAGACGGGAGCAGTTGGGACTCTTGTACGGCATTCATTTAAAAAAAATAACAAACAAGGCAAGAGTGAGGAGGCTATGAAGTATCTGTTTGTCCGTTTTTAGTGTCGCTTTTTCGTTTCATCGAGCTTCAAATCACAACGGTGCTAAAGAAGATTTCACTCAAAAAATTAAACTCAGTCAAATATAGAAATCGAAATTAAATTATTCAAAAACTAGCAGACCCGGCAAAAAGTTGCTGTGGCTAACGAAACACAACGCCATTACCTAACCTTTATAAAATCCACACCAGCCGCTTGCCAGCTGCCCGCTGCCCGCTGCCTGAATTGAATATTTGAATTTATCGGCTTTTCTCTACTATAATAAGCATGTGTTATACATATAGACCTTCCTTTTGAATCACTCTATCTATTGGTGGAAACTGCATGAAAATCCGTTGCGTAGTTTCAAAGATCTATGCGCACATACATTTTGAGCGACTTCATTTTATACCATGTATGTAATGTAATCTAGGTTAGGATCTTTATTACAATTTTATTTTTAAATTTAAATTCACAGTGAACAAAAGTTAGTAACGGATACGCGCCAGACAGGGGTATAAAAAAATGAGTGAACTAATCGCGGAAACTCTACGCTAATATTATATTATGTGAAAAGTTGAATTGCTTGTTATTGAGTTTCTCAAACTACCGACTTCCAGCTTTCTGGCAACCCTATATCTTTTACTATAGGCCATGTATAAACTATGGCAGTTGTTACAAACCATCGGTATTAGAGCGCTATAAGCAAAAAAATCAGAGTGTGCAATAAGGAACTCCAGTGAAAAATATTATGGCTTTAAAAAATATGTTCATATAGAGATATAGACCAATAAACGCTGATTCTGAATATATAAGTTTTATTTAATAACATTAAACGAAGAGTTTTTAAAAAATTATTAAAAAGTCCATTTTTAATCGGGTCGTAAAAATATGCAGTCAAGTTGGCATTATTGAAATTTTAGTGGTGACGTCGCTGTTCGACGTGTCGTGACGTCATTGTATGGGAATGTATGATATGGAACACGCCATCGTGTTAACTTATTCGTTTATTTACATGCTGCTTATAGAGATTTAGTTGTTGTGTTTATTGAAACATTATTTAGGCCTTTAGGTATCTCTTATTAGTTTATCTCTATTATTGAAAATATTCAAAAGTACTGCACAAAAAAAATAGCAATGCTTTTTCTAGGGAGAATACTTCGAACAACGGAATTCAAAATGGCGGCAGTTGATCAGCTGATTGCCCGATTCTATAGTAATTTTTCAGGAGTGATGACGTCACACGATTCACCATACATACGGTGGTTTTGGAGGGTCTTAAAAAATTAAAACTTTGACAATTATTTTAACTTTTAAAACTAACTCTAAAAACAAAAATTTAAATGCAGTTATTTAAGTTAGAAGGTCATTATTCATTAAAAAAAATTACTGTAGTTCTCCATTCACACGCGGTAAGTGAAACCTTCAGAAAATTAAAGTAGACAAGAGTGGGGAAGCACTGCACAAAGAAGAGACCGATTATACTATCCCATTATCTCTCAGGCTAAATCCTATAGATGTATGTGTTTGTCTATTTTTAGAGTCGCTATTTTTCGTTTCATGGAGTTCAAATCACAACGGTGCTAAAGAAGTTTTCACTTAAAAAAAAAACAGTCTGTGCAATTCACACGCGGACCTTCAGAAAACTAAATTAGACAAGGCTACGAAGCACCGCACAAAGAAGAGACCGATAAGCTATGAAGCACCGAATAAAGAGGAGACCGATAGGCCACGAATCACCGCACAAAGAAGAGACCGATTGTACTTTATCATTCTCTCGCACGTTAAATCCTATAGATGCATGTGTTTGTCTCTTTTTAGTGTCGCTTTTTAGTTTCATCGAGTTTCAAAACAGAACGGTGCTAAAGAAGTTTTCACTTAAAAAATTAATCAATTTGGGAGGCAAGTATGGGTACCGCCGCCCAGGGTTCCATTTATTGGATAATCAACACAACCTCCATAGGTCAACCTCAAGTGGTTCGCTATATTTGACGACTTAGCAGGGGTGCCCGGGCTCATGGGGTAAGGTTATCTACATCTTGGAAGTGGATGCGTCCGCCCACCTATTGCCACAAAATTGCCAAAAAGTGAATTTTCACAAATTCGGCGCTCAAAAAATTATCCAACTATTAGTATTGTGTGGCGAGCTGGATTTAGAGACTATTTGAGGAAGACCTAACCCAGACCTCTACAGCCGGACTCTTCCGACCCATCGCCTTGCACTGCAGTGGGAGGGATGGACTCAAACTTTCGTCACTGCTGGACACACAGATTCCCAAATTCCTCACACCTTTTTCCTTCCCAGATCTTTATATCATTCCATTCCTTAATAAAACCCCCCACACAGCATCCCCAAAGATAATATAGGTCCTGAATGAAATTGTTTTCCTCGGGGCCTCCTGTGTGGAGCTAATGTAACAAAACCTTTTTTACCTCTGCAGCAGGACTCTCTTGGAAAATCGCCTTGTATGGTAGTGGCACTTTCTTACATACGTCCGTCACTCCTTGACACACTAAACCCCAGATTCCTACCTACTCCTCATACGTATTCTTTCCCTAAACTTCATATCTTTTCTTTCTCTAAAAAATCCACTATACAGCATCCTCAAACATGACAGACAATTATTTTCCTCCTGGATGTATGGAGCTAGCTCCAGTTTGGAGCAGATTTATTTTTTTTTTAATTTTTTTTATTTAAAAGTATATTGGCTTATTCACGGTCCTCCTCACAGGTAGCTGTATTAATGTTACATCATGATTTCCTCGACTTCGTGTTTGTTGATTACATCATTTTCATGTTTGTTAACTAGTTGATTTCCACATCTTCAAATGACAAGATTTTACGAAAAAGCTTAAAATTGTAAATGATAAATTTGCAAATGTATACATACAGGGTGTTAAGGGACGTACTTGACTTAACTTTTTGATGTTTTATTTTATTTATTTTTTTCTACAAAAACATAAAAAATGGTAGTTGTTGAACAGTTGGAGGCGGGGTAAGGGGTTCGTCGGATACCTGGCTGAGTGACCAGTGACGACATGCGGAAGAAATTTTTTTTTGTTTGATTTTGAAGAAAAAAATTTTGAAAAAAAAAAAGTCGTGAAAAAAAGTCACCGGAGACCAAAATTTCATTTACATTTTTTACTCCAAATAATGTCAGGAATCACTGGTTAAAGTAAGTCAAGTACGTTCCTTAACACCCTGTATATTCTAAAAGGGAAATAAATTCTTTACAACTTTTTTCAAATAAATTTCTTTCTTTGATGAATATTTTAGACGATGCGAAAGAATGTATAATGAATGTGAAAGAAAATTGTGAGGTAAAATTATTTTTTCGAAAATATCTACATTTGTGGTGGGTGTAACTCAAAAAGGGCTGGGATTTCGAAAATTACGTATAGAATAAAAGTTATAGATAATTTTATGAGCTTTTACTTATTTAAAATTAAATTTTCTTCTCAGACGCACTGTTTTCGAGATGTAAGCAGAAACCCGAAAATTGGGACCTTCCCGCCACCCCCAAGCTCACCACCTACACGTCAGGAATTTTAGTATTTTCACACCCTAAGCACCCTGAACAAGATTCTGAAGGGATCGCTTAGGTCCCTGCTCACGCACTCTACACCTCCTTCCTTGACTGGAATAAATATGTAGAAGTAACAAATATTTTCAATACTACCTACACAAAGAACTTACAAAAACAATTAACATTTTTTTTTGCAAATAGTTATTCGTTTATATTTTGTTTCCCTGTTTGTAAATTTGAGTCAATTTATATCATATTTTGTTTATACTTTACCAGCTGGTACCCGGCATGCGTTGCTATGTCATAAAGAAATTATTTCTCCCTGCGTGTCCTTTCCCATTTTCCCGCGTCCCCTTCCTCTCTCGCATTCCCACTCCGCCTCCTCCACCGTCCCTCTCTCCACTCCACTCCCCCCTTCCCCCCTCCCGAGTTTCCCTCCCCCCTCCAGATTCCCCTCCCCCTCCTTGGTTCCCCTACCCCCCTCCCGCGAACCTCCTACCCGAGTTCCCTCCCCCCTCCCCCCTCCGGCATTTCATACATTCACTCCCGATACATTCAGTTTTATAATGCAAACTATTGCAAATTTTATAATGCCAGAGCTCACCAGTACACAAACCTTGTCCTGACAATAGCGAACACAAAAAATTTTTTATCCAATTTCGTGCATTCGTTCGGAAGTTATGCGCGTACATACTTTTCGGCGATTCATTTTTATTTATATAGATAGATAGAAAGATAGATAGATAGAAGATAGAAGATAGATAGATATATAGATAGATAAGTGTTTTGTAAACCTTTTTAATTTAAAAAAATGTTTTGTTTAAACGTAATTGTACCGTAAATAAATAAACATTAACAAAGTATTGAATATATGACGCAAATGTGAATGATAGAAGAAATCGGGGACGTCCGACAAAGACACGGCACGACCAAGTGAATTAGATACTTGAGTCGGGTCATGTAAAGAGCCAAGTCCGAGTTGTTTGTCGGTCCATCCTCTCTGCCTACCCTTGCGGGAAAACGGCGTGATGGTTAGTTAGTTAGTTGTTAGTCATAAAGTTATGACTAAATTCAAAAGAATTTTTTTTTCATTTAATTAAATTTTCTCTTCACAATTTAAACAAAATTAAAATTGGTTGAATTGACGATACATCGGTGATAATGCTGTGAAAAAGTTCAAAGCTTTGTAAAAATAGTTTTTCCAAAAAAATCACCCCTAACCAGTCGTCCAGAAACTGTGAACTACCCCTCCGAAGGCTATATATTTATAGACTTGCTGGCTGGGAGGGTGTGTGGGAGGCTGGAGGGTGCCAGGGGGGAAGGGGAGGGGTTCTTTCATCTCGCGATGTTTGCCAGACTTTGCCCAGACATTGTGGCGGCATCGAACCCGCTGTAGCTCCCTTAATATACGCTGGGGTAGGGGTGAAGCCGGGTGTTTACATAATCTTTAAGTTGGATGACAATTCGACGAAGGCGAAATATCGATTTTTCCATCCATCTATCAGCTTAAGGTATTTATCCACACCATTGTTTAAGGAAGATAATTTTTTCCTTAACACTGATGAAATCGAGCAAACGTTTTCAAATGATTTCATATTTACCATTTTTCCTCAGTTCAATTTGCTTTGTTTTATGTGAACACTGCACACGTAGACGACGGCCGGCGTAGTCCAGCGGTAAGGCTCTTGACTAGCACTCAGAAGGTCGCGGGATCGAATCCCGGCGTGGCAAATAAATTTTATTTGATTTATTTGTGTCATTTCACAATTTATTCATTAAAAATAATATATAGTATATCTGCGGCACGTTCCAGAGTGGAAGATACTCTCAGTATCGCCCTGGAGAAAGACCACCATTCAGAATTGAAACGTTGCTTGAAATGGCTTTAGCCGTGTTTGGTGACCAGATCTGAATAGCCAGGTACTTTCCCACCTTCCTCTGCCACTTCCCTATCTCCTTCCCCTCCCCACCACTTTTAGCCTCACAACAAACTCCAATTGGGGATGCCATAGTCCCACTGGCTCCAGACGGGAGCAGTTGGGACTCTTGTGCGGTATTCAAGTAAAAAAAAAACAAGAGTCCCAAATGCTCCCTCCTGGAATCAGTGAGACTATGGCATCCCCAAATGAGGCATATGTGAGGCGGTGGATGGGTAGGTGGTGTGAGGTACCTGGCTATTCAGATCTAGTCACCAAAAATGGCTGAAGCCATTTTAAGCAACGTTTCAATTCTGAAAGGTGTAGAGCGAATGATAGAAGAACGGAGTATTTATTTATTTATTTATTACACGCCCTAATGAGCTTTTACATTCTAGTTTATAAAGCATCACAATTATCTATCTATCTATTTTCTATCTATCTATATAAATAAAAATGAATCGCCGAAATGTATATACGCTCATAACTTCCGAACGACTGCACTAAATTGGATAATTCGAGGTTTGTATTAAACTACTGGTGAGCTCTGGCACAATGAAAATTGTATAAAAAACTGCAATAAGCTGTTTGAAAACTTAATGTACCGGGACTGAATGTATGGAAAGGGGGAAGCGGGAGAGGGGAGTGGGGAGAGGGAAAGCGGAGTATGAACGCGTGAGGGGAAGGGTACGCGGGACAGGAAGGGGAGGCGGATGTGAAACTACAAGTTTCGGAAGCAAAGCGGACTTACTATGGTGGTAGTAGGAGATTTTCAAACATTGTTCGGTAATTGTAACCCGGGAATGTTTGTCTATCTTTTTAAAGAAAAGAAAATAACTTTGTACTAACCACTTAATTATTTACAAAAATCGACATGTTTCGTAAAATAAAATAAATTGGTAAAAATGATAAGAAGTCTGACATAAATAGATATTCGATATAAATAAAAATTGCAGAAATTATGCACGTCTATTTGTGTTAAGAAGTGTAAAAGAATTGAAATAAATATTTGTTCATATGAAGCGGATACTTTGTGATGTGACATTATAAATTTAAAATAAAACAATAACTTTGTAAACACCACTTTTATTTTTATACTTTATGCCGACCGGGTTTCGCTACAACCGTAGCTTCATCAGGGCAGTATAATACTCTACTAACATTAGGTTACATGTGTGTTATAATATATAATTTACCAAAAATGGGCTGGGCTCGTCAAGTGGAGGAGGAAGAAGGAGGCATAGATGGAGAATTGGGAACGGAACGGACGTGTTCTTTATCAATAGGGAACAATCTTAGTATGGGACTTTTATTTAAATTAAGTTGGTTGTTTACTACCTTACTATTAGTGTTTATGGCTTTCCTAAGTTCAAGTGCCTTAGGAAATTGGAATAAATATTGTTTATACTGGTTATTTTTAAAATGAAATATATTTCCCAGATCAGAGTATTTATTTCCAAGACTGTGAAGTCTCGGAATCGGGAAATTTGTGTCCTGGCCCCCTAACCAGGAGCTGTATTTATAATTGCCGTGGTGATCCACGGTTATGGTACCGTGACGGCAAAAAAGGCAATAAACATACTTCCTAATCTTTATAATGCTGCAGCTCATTCTTACACATTAAACAATGGTGAGACACTAAAAATACTGTTTCTGTTTCCTCCAAAGTACTATTCTTTTGCGACTGAGGACTGACTGACTTAACGCGTGTGAGGGAGATGTATGATAATGATTGTATGTTTCCTTTGGGGGGTGCAGACATACATTCACCGTTTGTCTCATTTTCGACTGTTGTTAGTGTGTAAGAAAGAGCGGCAGCATTATAGCGATATATATTACACTAAACATATCGAAAACAAAATTTACAACGTACAGTATAAACAGCACGGGACAACCAAAAAACAACACAAACACCATAAAAATACACGAATATTTAAATAACAACATCTGCAATTGCCCTTCTTTAGAAAAAAACAGAACAAATAAAGTATCTAGGAATCGTAATTAACCATAACCTAAGATGGACACATCATATCAAACAAATCACAAATAAACTCCTTAAAACAATACACATTTTCCTAAACATAAGGAACACTTATAAAATAAAACAAATGAAGACAATATATTTTGCACTTTGTCAATCAATAATAGAATATGGAATAATTGTCTGGGGAGGAGCAACAAACTCAGCTATCGATCACTTAGAAATCGCGCAGAATACGATCTTAAAGGTAATTCTTAAAAAACATAGACTAACTGATACAGACTAAATATTCAACAGTTGTGAGGTACTAGATATACGCCAATTATACGTTAAAACTCTACTAAACTTCATTTTCGACCAAAAAACTAAATTTAAACAAACTCAAAATATCACTAAGAGACCAGTAAGACAATCGTACAAAAATATCATAAAAAATCCGACAGTGAATACAAGTTTTGGAAAAAGGCACTATAAATATCATGCTATAAAAGCATTCAACAGTCTTAAGCTTGAAAATAAAATAGAAGAAAACAAAAATAAATTCATTCTCAAAATTAAAAATGGATTAAAGAACAAAAAAGTCTGTATTACCAAAATCTCATTAAGTAATAAGAATAAAACACATACACGTAACACACAAAAACAAATATAAAACACATTAAAAAAATACATTTTACCTTAATTATAAATTTTTATTTTTAGTTTAATTTTAGCTTTTTTTAATGCTGCATTATTTTTAATGTATTATGTGTAAATTTTTATTTTATAAGTTGGAGCCTCAGCACAGGTGAGCTACCCAGTGAGGCCAACATTGCTGAAGTGTATTTAAAAATGATAGATATTATGTCAAATAAAATAAATAATAATATACGCCAAAGGAAGACATGGCAAGATCAAGTATACCAAATACGTGAGTCAGACCATGTCAAGGGTCAGAATAGTAAAAGAGTACGTAAGAGACGATGTATGCATGTGAATGAGGCAAAGAGTGTGTGCTAAGACCGAGTTGTTTGGCGGTCCGTCCTCTCTGCCTACGCCCGCGGTGAAATGCCCTGTTGGTTATTTAGTTGGTTACTTTATTACATAAAAAAAATATTTTTTAAAATACCGGTAAATCTTTCTTGACAATATATTCAATACCTTTGAACATTTTTTTGTAAAAAGCCCCCTACTTTAACGTTTCTCGGCAGTTCATTAAAAATGTAAAGACCTCTTAAATAATAATATTGTTTTGGACTCCCTACAAATTGGTTTTGCAGTGCCTAAAATCTTCGCGATTTCTCGTGGGACAGCTATGAATTTTACAAATTAACTTTGGTTTTTCGTAAATAGAGTCGGGGAACTTTGGATTCATAAAGGTGTACATTTTAATTAAATTGTGGTTAAATTTAAGATTTGCATATAAAGCGTGGTGTTTTTTTTCTTTTTAACACCGTTTAGAGCAGGGATTCCCAAAATGGTCGATACCCCTAGGGGTCGACATAAACGAAAACTGATTTTGGGGGTCGACGAGGTCTAAAAATCGACCCTTGCGCATGCCCGAAAAAAATATTCCCATGAAAACATGTTTGTCTGCGATTTTGACCCATCTATGTACAGACGTTGTATGAAGAACAGTGTCAGAATCGCTTGCGTCATTATATAACCATAAGCGGGTAGAAATTTTATTCACCTTGCAACCCCAGGATATTTTTAAATAATTTTCTCTATGACATCGAACTGTCAAATTTTGCCGCGATTGTTATCTGTCAAGGTTGATTGATGCGTGTTCTTCGACAAAAACATCGTAAAACCTATTAATTTACGTAATTAACGAAAGTAGTGTTGTTTTGGTACATAGTTTATTGTTTTAGGAATGTGTTTCGGTCAATAAAATATACTATAGTTCAAAATTAATCGACAAAATATTGAATTCAAATTTCAAAGTCGTGATTTCGCGGGAGCTTTCGTAAATTTTCGTGATTTTGGACGGCATTTGACCGGTTAACGGTTAATTATTTTTTATTATTTAGGTAGTTTCTTATTTTTTTATTTGCAAGATTACTGAGAGTTTTATGATGGCGGACACGAAAAAAAAATGCAGACAATACAGTTTGGACTACTTGAAGTTCGGATTTATTGCATCTCCATCAACACTTACCAATGTGTCTCATATGTGAAAAAGTATACAGTAACGATGCCATGAGCCTTCAAAAATGGATGACCACTTATCAAGAGTACATGCTGACAAAAAAAGTAAGCCCTCGTCATTTTTTCAAGCACTTAAAGATAAACTAGACAAAAGGACATCCATAAGATCGATGTTTGCGTCATCATCTATTAAAGACGATGATGGTTTACGAGCGTCCTTTAATATATCTTTACTAATAGCGAAGTCGGGGAAACCCCACACAATTGGAGAGCAGCTTATCTTACCAGCCATTGCGGAGGTCCTTAACAATGTATTGCACAAACCCGAACATGATATTTTAAAGAGAATACCTTTGAGCAATAACACCGTTCAGAGACGCATAGACGAGATGGGACGTGATGTGGAAAACATTTTATGCAAGTTCTTACAGACCAACAGATTCTCTCTCCAGTTGGACGAGTCTACATTACTCGGCAATGAAGCTCTGTTGTTAGGATATGTTCGATATATCAAAGATGAAAATATGTGCCAAGAACTGCTTTTTGCTACATATTTAGAGACTGATTGATACCAGAGGAGAATCGATTTTTCAGGCCGTGGAACATTATTTTACTGACAAAGCTATTCCATGGAAGAACATTGTTTCTGTTGCGACTGATGGTGCACCGTCTATGGTTGGTCGTCATCGTGGTTTTATAGCTCACTTAAAGCGACAACTGCCTGATGTACTGGTCATTCATTGCGTGATTCACAGGCAGCATTTAGTAGCAAAAAAGCTGAGTCCTAGATTGCATAAGTCTTTACAATATGTAATAAATGCTATCAACAAGATTCGAAGCAATTCTTTGAACTCTCGGTTATTTGCTCAGCTATGTGAGGAAAACGACGAAGTCTTTATTCGATTACTTCTGCACACTGAAGTTCGCTGGCTATCCAGAGGCTCTTGCTTAGAAAGATTTTCAGCCATTTTTGAATCTGTGTTGGAATTTTTACAAGAAAAAGATGCGAATTTGAAAGAAAATCTGAACAATTGTAAAACAGATATTTATTACTTGACTGATATCTTTGGAATGTTCAACAAAGTTAATTTGCAGCTACAGGGTGACGATCTTAACTTGATTAAAACAAAATCAATAATATCGGCCTTCGTGGGTAAACTAATCCTTTACAAAGAAAATTTAGGCAGAAAACAATATTCGCAGTTTCTGCATTTGTCAAAATTACCAGAAATGCTTCATGATGATGACATTTTATTATATGTCACTCACTTGGACGCATTACACAAGGATTTTGAGGAGAGGTTTGAGGATCTTTTAAATTTACAAATTCCTCAATGGATAATAAATCCGTACGATACCACTGCCATAGAAGAAGCCAATTTGATAATGCAAGAAGAGTTGATTACCATCAGCACAGACGAAGAGCTAAGCAGAAGTTCAACCAAGGCTATCAGAAGTTCTGGTTACAACGCAACATTGCAACACAGTATCCTACACTGTGGAACATTGCTGAAAAATACCTTATCGCTTTTCCATCATCATACCTAGTTGAAAAAAGCTTCAGTGTGGTAACAAACATTTTGACGAAACAAAGAAACCGTTTGAAAATCAACGAACGTCAAGATTTAAGGCTGCAACTCACCAATATTAAACCAGATGTAGCTAGATTGGTAGATAGTCACCAGGTTCATCCATCACACTGAATGTTTTATTTTCTAACAATTATTACAAGCAATAATTGTCAGCCTGAGACACTCATTTACATTGAAAAATCTTCCGAGAAAAGATACTTGTTTTATTTTCTATTTGTGAATTAATCCTTTTTTAAATATAATAACTTAAGATTCTTTAAGTACGGTACCTAATTTGTAATAATCATTATAAATTAAACTTGATATTTACTGAATTGTATGTCTTTTTATTTTGTTAAATTTTGATGAGAAAATGAAGTCCTCTTTTACTCACTTAACCAAGTGTAAAGTTTTCCAATTGGTACCTTAGTACCTAGGTATTTTGTATCAATAGGAAAAAACTTAAAATAGGCCTCCTTATTCATAATAGTCTGCTAACTTAAAGCATTGCTAATTCTCACTCTGTCATCTTCTATTGACCTAAGTCAGAATGAATAAGGGACCTTCAAGTATTACGTAACGCACTTGAGGGGGGGGGGGGTCTTGCAAAACGTTACTGTGCGTTACGGGGGGGGGGGGGGGGATTGGAACAACGCGTTACGTAACATTTCATTTTTAAAGCCACTTGGGCGGTACGGAACACCTAGGGGGGGGGGGGTGTACAGGAAAACGTTACGGCGCGTTACATGGGGGGGGGGTCAAAAATCTTCAAAAATTGCGTTACGTAATACTTGAACGGCCCCTAAGGGGGTTGATTTTAAAAGTAGGTTATTTGGCCATGGGGGTCTGGGGTAACAGTTCATTTTGAAAAAGGGGTCACTTGTCCAAAATAGTTTGGGAATCCCTGGTTTAGAGCATATTTATAACCATGATAGTAAGGAAGGCACAACGATTTCTATGAGATCCGTAAATAAACATGAAGATTACTTAATATTCTCACAGAGACTCTTGACCCAGATGTAGAGGTTAGGTGCAGAATTGAAGCAGCAAGACCTGCTTTCAGTAAAATGAAATCCCTCTTCTACAATGACAAAATCAATTTAAAACTAGGGTGGAGAATGCTAAAATGTTATGTGTGGTCGGTCTTGCTGTGCGTGTGACATGGACCTTGAAATTAAATACCATGAACAGGTTAAAGGCTTTTGAAATGTGGCTTCACCGGAGAATACTCAAGGTTCCATGGACTGACATGATCACCAAAACAGAAATTCTCAGGCGGGCTAGAGCAGGTAGAGAACTGCTTACATTTATAAAAGTCAGGAAGATTTCATATCTGGTCACATACTTCAAGGGGAGAAGTATCACTTGCTCCAATTAATATTGAAAGGCAAGATAGAGGGTCGCCGAGGGCCTGGTAGGAGACAAATGTCTTGGCTGCGAAATCTACGAGAGTGGACCGGCATTAGAAGTGTGGAGGAGCTTTCTGGGCAGCGCAAGACAGAGAGACATTTTCCAGAGTGATCGCCAACGTCAGGGGGACCTGATAGGGCACACCAAGAAGACGAAATAAACATGGGGAAAAAGACCGCTCGGACGAGTCTTGGCATTTTTCGTTATGCATTGTAGGTAATAAAGTTAGTTAATACTATTTCTACTATAAATAATTTTATATCCATGTTTTATGAAATATTTCATATGAACTAGTCTATCTTTGAGGTATTGAAGTACTGAATCAAGTATTGAAGACTTGTGAGGATTTTGGGTTTGAACTGAATACAACTAAAACAAAATACATGCTCATTAGCAAAAATAATGCATCTGACTTGAATGAAAATCTTTATGTTGCTGGAACAAAGCTAGAGAAGGACAGAGTATTGAATACTTGGGCTGTAATTTAAATGAAAGATGGGATCCTTTGGTTGAAATCAAATGCCGCATTGAGCAAGCTCTTGCAACCTTTATCCGCATGAAAAAGATATTGTGAGATCGTGATCTCAACCTTGGATTACTTATGAGAAAGGTCAGATGCTACATGTTTTCGGTATTATTTTACGGAATGGAAGCATGGACGATTACTGAAGAAATGGCAAGGTGACTTCTGGCATTCGATATGTGCATCTACAGAAGAATACTCAAAATAAGCTGGATGGACAGAGTTACTAATGAAGATGTTATGGTTCGGATGAATAAAAAAAAGGAATTATTAAAACCATAAAAATCCGTAAAGTTCAAAATCTAGGTCATGTGATGAGACATCCAGAGAAGTACGAGATCTTGCATCTCATAACGCTGAGAAAGATTGCCGGAAGCCCTGGAAGAAGGAGAACATCATTGCTGAAAAACCTGAGACAGTGGTTTGGCCAGTCTACTGTAGAGCTGTTCCGGGCTGCAGTAAACAAAGTCCGCATAGCCAACATCATGTAGCCAACGTTTGTTGAACGGGGGGCAAGAGAAGAAGAAGGTATTTAAGTAGGTGCCTATTTACAATTCTTATGATTTCGGATGTAATTATGTTTTCGATTTATTAAATAAGAGAAAATTGGGAACATTATTTATCCTTATACTTATAAAGTACACGGTGAATGGCAGTTTTATGTAAAACTTTATACTTGTTAAATATTTTTTTTTTAAGTATATTTATTCAGTTTTTTTTAAATTTTACAATATTAATCTTTAAAATCTTACAAAACTGATCAATCAGTTTGATTGTAAGAAATCTCTCATTTGTCCTATTTAATTAATACTATTATACTTTTATGTTTTACATTGTAATAACTGTGTAAAATCTAAAATACTAATTATTATAAACTACTAATTATTATAATGTTTATGAATACAGTGTGTGATAGTAATTTCCAGGTATTTGATCAATATTCGATCTGGGTATTTGTATACAATATTGTTTGCTTTCATGTTCTACGGAGATAGAATGATTTTATTTATTTTTTTATATTTGAATAAGATGTCTCATTTTTAATATTTTCAGGTAATGCGTTAAATATTTTCGGAATTCTATGCCTCTTTGTTCTATCACCGTATACATTTTGAGATTTATTAATAATAAACATTTGTGCTTCTCTATGCCTAGTAGGGTAGTTGTGGTTTATAGGTTTTTTGAATTCTGTGTTCCAGAATTCATCTAGCGTCAATTGATAATCTACCTTACTGTGTATAGAGAGGACATTACACAAGGAGAACATTTTTTTATAATCGCCTTCACATAATTGAACTTTTTTTTTGCCTGATATCAATTTTAGGAAACGGATTTGTAATTGTTCTATTTTATTTAAGTACGTTTTGTACGTTAATCCGTAACTATTTATTCCGTATCCTATAATTGATTCTGCTAATGCGTTGTATATACAGTATAATATGTTTTTATCAACAAAGTTTTTTAGGTGGTAAAATTTCCCTAATATGGATCTTAATCTATTACATACATTTTCAATATGATTTGACCAGTTAAAATTGACATCTATTGTAAGACCAAGGTATGTATTTTGGTACACTTTTTCTATATTTGGGCAATTACACTGTTGGGATTGGTTTTTTGTATGTAAACAATCATATGAATGACTTTTTATAAGCAATTCCTTATCCTGACAATTTGTATATGGTGAGTGATTTGTATATGGTGAGTGATAATAGGATTCTAAAAGCTTTCTACTAGAGTACTTTGAAGAAGGAGGGTTACATACCAACGTTTATGTTAGCTTTTTACCGGTTGTAATAAAGCCATTAGAAGCTGTAAAGAAGAAGGTTAAATTTTACGAGAATGTGTTTACGAGTATTACGTTATAATAAAGGATTATAAATGCTTGGCTTCATTCTCCGTAATGGTGGAGACTTTCAAAATATTTCAACATTAAAAATCTTATATTCATCTCTAGGTCGAAGTAAAGTCGAATATAATTCTTCTATCTGGGTACCTAGCATGGTCGATCGATATAACCCTATATCAGTACTAGCCAAGATATTAGCCAAATCCATCATCTATGGTAAGGTTATCAATATTTGCGATCATGGTAAACAATTATTGTTGACAGATATTCCGACGGACAATTAATAAACTTTAGCCTGGCGTCCATAGCCTCGGATAAGTTTCAGTTAACTGTATGTCAACGCATTTATTTGAATTAACTCATTCGTTATGCAAAATTAGTGGCTTATTTAATGAATGTATTGAACTAAATTGATACATATTATTATAAGCAATAATTATCAGCCTGAAACATTCATCAACATTGAAAAATCTTCCGAGAAAAGATACTTGCCGCCAACGGGACTTGAACCCGTGTCCTTCTGATTGCCGGTCAGCTGCTCTTGACCACTGAGCTATGGGGGCTTATCAAATACCCGCCAAATAATTCAATATATACTAGTGTTTCATTCAACAATTACTGCTTATTATATTTTTTCCACCTGAAAACAACCAACATTATTTTTGCGAGAGAGACATTGAAAGTGTTAAATCCCTCGCTAGGTGGCGTCGAGACAAATTATGACTACATTTATTGGGGAAATACTTAAACTTGTCAAATATTAATTATTATTTTTAATTTATAAACTAACGTTTAGACAAGATTTTTATGCATAGCACAAAGGGTAAAAATTATTATAAGCAATAATTATCAGCCTGAAACATTCATCAACATTGAAAAATCTTCCGAGTAAAGATACTTGCCGCCAACGGGACTTGAACCCGTGTCCTTTTGATTGCCGGTCAGCTGCTCTTGACCACTGAGCTATGGGGGCTTATCAAATACCCGCCAAATAATTCAATATATAATAGTGTTTCATTCAACAATTACTGCTTATTATACTTGTTGTTTTCAGGTGGAAAAAATATAATAAGCAGTAATTGTTGAATGAAACACTAGTATATATTTAATTATTTGGCGGGTATTTGATAAGCCCCCATAGCTCAGTGGTCAATAGCAGCTGACCGGCAATCAGAAGGACACGGGTTCAAGTCCCGTTGGCGGCAAGTATCTTTTCTCGAAAGATTTTTCAATGTTGATGAATGTTTCAGGCTGATAATTATTGCTTATAATAATTTTTACCCTTTGTGCTATGCATAAAAATCTTGTCTAAACGTGAGTTTATAAATTAAAAATAATAATTGATACATATTAGATCACCCAATGCCAAGGCAAATATTATGAGCCCTGAAATAAAAACACACACTTCAGATTGCTTACATGTCGGTATCTCTGCATTATGTAAATGTGAAAATATTGAACTGGTTAAAAAAATTTTTTGTTACTTATTTTTGGGGTGTTATGCCGTGTAGCGCTACCTCCCCCTTTAGCCACCCCAAAAATAAAAAACAAAAATACTTTGGCCGTGAAAATCTAAAATCATATCTGGTTAAGAATATGTTTATTTATGTGTTATTATTGACTGCCTTTTCAAATGGGATTTACAAATAAATAAAGTCTGTGATTAGCAGATTATAAAGTCTGTGATAGTCAGATCTATTGAAACCAGGTTATATAAATTTTAATTCTATGTTCCAATACGCAAAAAAATATTTATCATTAGCTGCATCTATTTTAAGGTATGGAATTCCAGCTTGGGGACTTTCCTGTAAAACAAATGTAAATCACGTTCAATCAATTTTCGTTATTTGTTTTTGGGGTGTTATGCCGTGTTGCGCTACCTCCTTCTTTAGCCAACGTTTCGGACATCGTTGCAGTGTCCATCATCAGGGCAGATATAGATCTACCGGATCTGCCGGATCTGAATACGTATCTACTTAAAAGTAGTTTATTGGGAATTTTCTTTTTTCTGTAAAATATTTTTATTTTTCTTGTCATATTGTATTACTTCGTTTTTATAATAATAAAAAAACCAACCTTTTTGAAATGAATGAAGTCGTAAACGCGATCCATAGATAAATAATGCATCTAAGACGCAATCGTTTTATTCCGTTCGATCTTTGAGAAACGAAAATTTGATATTTGAATAAAAACCTCATCACTGGGAAACAGTGTTTAATCTAGTTTATTTCTGGTTATTGTAATTAACTAGAAATATACGAAAGATAACGAGTGGATACGATCTTCGAATTTGTTTATTCGAAAAGTTTAATTTTGTGTGCTTCTCATTCCTAGAAGTAATAATTATTAGCCTGAAACACTCCTCTTCGTTGAAAAAATCTCCCGAGAAAAGATACTCGCCACCGACGGGACTCGAACACGCGTCCTTCTGATTTCCGATCAAATGCTCTGTCCACCGAGCTACTAAAAATTCAATATATACTAGTGTTTCATTCAACAATTACTGCTTATTACGTTTTTCCAAAGTTGGTGGAAAAATGTTGTGTGTTTCAGGCTAATAATTATTACTTATAATAATTGTTACCCTTTGTGTTATGCATAAAAATCTCGTTTTAAACATTAGTTTATCAATTAAAAATAATAATCTTTGAAAATGCTTTATAAAAGTAGTGCATCTGTGCAAGTACTCTGGTTGTGATACCTGTAACTATTTAGGCATATATTTTATTTTCCATGAAATTGAAGGTAAGAGATATTTAATCTTTGCAATTTCATTTATATCTATGGAATCCAAACAATTCTCACGAACAGACCGATACCTTATTACCGTTGGTTGCGTTCACCACTTAATAACTAATTTCCGTGTCCAAATTGGATATTATAAATTTGTTCCGTATTAATTAAGTCTGTCACGAAACACAAAAAAAAAAAACATATCTAAACTCCATTGATGTATTATGTATAGATGAGACACAAAGCGAAAAAATAGGTTCCATTTTTATAGCTCCAATACACCTCCAACGCTCCTAAATCCTAACGTCTGGTACCTACCAAATCCACGCCAAAAAGCTATAGAGGTGCTCTCATCATCTCTGATGCCATGTCTTACGCAAAACCGTTTTCGTACGTGGAGTTAGTATGCACGTCTAATTTTGTAACATGACCGAATTAAAGCAATACCAAAAAATGAACCACTTATGTTAACAGCTAGCGTAAGGGGCATCGCATGGCAGGCGTAAGTACTATTGGATTTGTAATTTCGTTAATCTCTCCGGATATGGATAATATGATTATTATTGTAACAGGCAGTTGTGAATAATAATACCACGCGTCTATATATTACATATGACGTCATTGCCTGTTGCGGTTACTTTGTTCCGGTGACTAGCTGTCACTGGATCCCAGTGGATCTGAGGCACCGGTTATTTTTTAAACCAATTCCTATCGGATTTATAAAATGATCACAAAAACTCAAACTGGGCGAAGCCGAACCAAAAGCCACCCGCAGGGTCTTGCAGCAAAAACCTGCGGTGCGGGTTTTTAATTGCTAATTGTTTACTAATATCTGTATATTTGAATTCGTAAAATATATACAATTTGATGAATTCGAGGACTATCTTTATGACAGTCTGCAGTAGTCCCGTGATTCTCATATGTACATATTTGCTTTAATTTGATGTGATTATAATATTTGCTTTAATTTGAATTTCAATTTATATGATTTATTTTTAATAATTTTATATAAATGTACATATATATTATATTATGTGTATTATATCAGAGGTACTGCTGAAAAACAGCTGCACTCCGGGAGAAATCCTGAATATAAAACTTCAGTTGGATTGGGCACTTGAATTCCTCGGGTTCTTTGCGAGAAGAAGATCCAACTCTTATTCCTTTTTAAAATCTACTACTCCCAGAGAACCTGGTCCAGGACTCAAACCCATAACGGAACTCAGAGCCGGACTCGGAGCTGGAACCCGAATGCGTCCACCGGCGTCCCGTGTTCGCGGTCCGAACCACTCGCGAGTTGGTAGCAGGTCCCGGGTTTGAGTTATTTAGCGGGTTCCGGCTGCTACCAAACCGTGTGTTCCGGTAACCACAACAGCACCCAGTACCCAGTCTGCGACCCGCGAACTCAGACCCGGGACCTGCTCCTAGAATTAGAGTAAGTTAGAGTAATTAGAGTAATTTTAAAAGGAAGCACGCCTCGGATTCCTCCGGTAAGATGAAGAACTTACGCATCTCTAATTTGTCAATATAATCAAATTTAAATAAAAAGATGTATAAATTTCTAAACATCTATTGACAAATATATGTTTATTATATATATATTAATACACAGTTGGCAAGCGTTGGAGGTCAATTATTGGAGGTACCAAAAATGGAACCTATTTTTTCGCTTTGTGTCTCATCTAAAAAAATACATCGATGGTCTATGCGCACCGCTTACCCGTTCCAATAGTGGAACACGTTTCGACGAGATATTAATAAGCAATAGGCTATTTGATCTTAGCTAACAAAATATAATATTATCTGAATTTCTGATAATATAAGTAAATTATATAATTAAATAACAATTATGTAAATTAAATAACAATTTGGGAGGCGGGAATGGGTACCGCCGCCCCGGGAACCTTTATTGGATAACCAACACCTCTGCCATAGGTCACCCCAAGTGGTTCGCTACGTTTGGTGACTTAGCAAGGGTGCCCGGGTTCATGGGGCGAGGTTTGTCTAGGTCTTGGAGGCGGATGACCAGGACACACTGAACCCCAGATTCCTACCCACCCCTTAAACCCTTTTCCTTCCCAGAACTCTCCTCTCCCTCCTTTCCTTAAAAAAACCCTCCACACAGCATCCCAAAAGATGACATAGGCCCTGAGGGAATTTTTTTTCCTCAGGGCCTCCTGTGTGGAGCTCATGTAAAAAAAAAAAAAAAAAAAATGGTCTGAAAGCCAAAAATTTGGAGATCCGGAAAGAATTACAGGCTATTGCGAATTAAGTGTAATGGTTAATATTAAGAAAAGGACGCTTAAAGGCACCAGAGCGGATGAAATAAAAAGGAGTGTAATAAGAAGAATAGATGACGCGAAATTTGAAGACAGAGGAAATCGAGGACGACCGAGGAAGGCATGGCACGAATAGCATATACTAGGTGAGGTACGAATTTTTTTTTTTACATTAGCTCTATTCTCATATATACATATTTCCTTTAACAAGTCTACCACCATGCCGTAGACAAACCGCACCCCATGAACCCGGGCACCCTTGCTAAGTCACCAAACAGAGGTGTTAGTTATCCAATAAATGCTTCCCAAGGCAGCGATACCCTTACCCGCCACCCAAATTGAGAATGAAGCAAGGAGTGTTAAAGTCCACACATAAAACAGATTATAAATAATATGGTTCTAAGAATTAAGTACAATAAAGTAAATTCTTGTTAACAAACTACCCAATTCAATAGAGAAAATATTTCTCACTAGCTTTTTCCCGCGGCTTCGCTCGCATGGTATTAGGGGGGTTCCCTCTCCGCCCCTCCCCCCTCCCCTCTTACCCCCACCCCCACCACCCTTTCGAATTGAATCTGAATCGAATAAAGAATTATAGATATCTTACTAATCGTGCTACCTATTGCAATTTTTTCATACAAATTTCATAATGCCAGAGCTCTGAGTTATAGCCTATATGCTATTCTGTTCATCCATTGATCCATACATCCGTACAAACATTCGCCTTTATAATATTAGTAGGATAGGATGTTTGAATTGGAGAGTAATGCCGTTGGAAGGTTTTTTATTTGCCATGACGATTCACGGTAACGGATTCGTGAAGGCATAAAAAGGCAATAAACATCCGTTCCTTATCATGCAGCTCTTTCAAAAGATGAGATACACAATGCACGTAGGTCTGTTCCTTTCAAAGGAAAAAAAAATCATTTTCTTGCATCTCTATCACACACCACAGCGTAATATCTCAGTAGACCCCTACAATACTACTAGCCGTGATGATAATTTTGAAGGTATGGAATAATGTTACATGGATAATATTGAAGTGTGAGTGAAAAAAAAAACAAACACACAATTCTATGGGATTTAGCCTGCGAGATAATGAGTCAGTATAATCGGTCCCCTCTTTGTGCGGTGTCTAGTTTAGTTTTCTAAAGGTTTCACCTCTACCGCGTGTGAATTGCACACTCTGTGGTTGGGCATTTACACAATATATCCTACACTTACCTATATATAGCTAAATATAGCTATACTTACCTACATACATCGTATATACAAACGTAGCTACACTTACCTACATACATCTCTAAACATCCCTGTATACCTGTCATTTTACATTACCCTGTCTTTAATCGACCCTCGCCGCATAAACATCTAATACTCCGCATACTTCTTACGCTTACCGCATCCGCAAATAATCCCACATACCGCAAGTAAAAGTATCGTGACTAATACAGTCCTACAAGTACATGAACAAACCCAGCCAAGATAGAAGAGAATACCACAAGGGTCCGCAGTAAGTCCTTTTTATTGCTTTCCTTAGTGGATTCTTTCAACAAGTGCAGTGGTGGTCAAAACACATAAAACACTTTCAAGGTCCTTAGACATCCGCATTTACATAAATCATACGTCACTTTGTTTTCATATAACCCCAGAAAGATATAATCTATGTCTTTGCGACGTAAGCGAGACACAAGTATTGCTGTCTTTTTTATTTCGCAACATAACAGTTAGCTCAGTTTCCGAGCAAAATTTGCACCAAATACAATAATAAAAATACATAGGTATCTACGTTTGAAAGATGTATGATAATCCTTAGTGTAACTTTCGTAATTCGTCTTGTAAATGTGATTAAGCGTAAAAAATGTGATATGTGATATAGCACAAAAAAATACGATTTAGACATAAATAAAATATTATTTTACTATACTATGGGGGTCAACGTGACCAGGAGTGACGGACGTATGAATACATTCCCTCTCACTGTGGTGCAAGGCGATGGGTCGAGAGAGTCCGCCCGGAGAGGAAAAACGTCTCCATCAATAAGTCTCTACCGATCCGAGCCGCCACGCAGTAGGTGGGTAAACCATTCGCCAAACCAAGCACTAGACAAATCTCATCCCATGAAGGGGTGAGGCTCTTGACTCACAAGTCGCGGAATCGAATCCCGGCGTGCGCAAATAAATTTTAGTGGATTAATTTGTGTTATTTCGCAATTAATTTAACAATTAATTTCACAATTATTCATAAATAATATACAGTATGCTTGCAGCACTTTTCAGGGTGGAAGAATCGCCCTGGTGTAAGACCACCATTCAGAATTGAAACCTTGCTTGAAATGGCTTTAGCCGTGTTTGGTGACCAGATCTGAATAGACAGATACTTCCCCACTTTCCTCTTACTCATTTACTTCCCCTCTCACTACCTTCAGCCTCACAACATTCCCCAATTGGGGATGCCATAGTCTTACTGGCTCCAGACGGGAGCAGTTGGGTCTATTGTGAGGTATTCGCATAAAAAATAATATGGACGTACTTATCAAAAATTGTGTCTGTTTTTATTGGGCTGCGTTACAGTAGGCCAAATATTTCGTACAGTCGCTCAAATATTCATTGTGACATTTCGTGTCTGATTTTCTTTTGTTTGATTCATGGGCCGACACTCCATTGTTTCAGTGTGATTAATAAAAGATGGCGACGTCAAAATTGGTTGCTGTTGATGTAGAATACAATTGGTGGGTTGTAGGTATAGCTTAGTGGAAATACCATTGACTCCAGGTTCAGATGTACGAAAACCTGCCTTGCAACGCAGTAAAAACATTGACCTTCAATCCACAACTTTTTAACAGGGTATATATTATAACCAGAGAAAACCAGAAATATGTCATTTTTAAATCTGATTTTAGACGTGACTCTTTTCCACAAAAAAATTATAAATTAATTTCAAAAGACTGTTCTTTTATCTAGTAAACACATATTTTAAATTTTGAGGAAAATGTTTATTTTTAATGTAATAAGGTTATAATATAGGTCGTTGGCAGATTTCTTAAATTTTCAAAAAAGATTTTGTATTATACTACACCCATTTCAAAACATATAATTATGCAGTAAAATAAATCAATGCATTATCTGGGAAACGCATGTTTCAGAATTTTAATTTTAGTATAAATAAAATCATTAAAAAATATATACGTTCATGTGTTTCTTGACGAAAATTGGTCCGTTTGTGTATTTATTTGCGCACTTACAAACTAATATATTTCAGATTTTTTTTACATTCTTATTTTGCTTAGACATTATTGAAAAATGATAAATACTTACGATAAAAAAATAATTACAAAAAGTACATAGTTTTAATAGTTTTATCATCACGCCTTTCAGCATTTTTGGATGTAGGTGTAGAACTATAAGATTGTGTTCTACTAAAATCATAATACGCAAATAAATTTAGGTATGGACAGCAAAACAGATTTTCACAACTCTACATATATATACTTATAGTTCTACATTGGTGACCCCGACGTGATATGGATACGCAGCATACAGCATCCGGTGTTCTACATTGGTGACCCCGACGTGATATGGATATGCAGCATACAGCATCCGGAGTTCTACATTATAATAGTTCTACATTGGTGACCCCGACGTGATATGGATACGCAGCATACGGCATCCGGTGTTCTACATTGGTGATCCCGACGTGATATGGATACCCAGCATACAGCATCCGGAGTTCTACATTATAATAGTTCTATAAATTCAAGCAAATTTGGAATGAAATAAAATCGATATTGAGTTATAATTTTAAAAAGCTGGTACGGAGAATAATTAATCTTTCTCATTGTAACCGCCCTATTCGATCGTAAGAACATATTTCGACGAAATCTGGCTGGTTAAATGCTATATAGTAACTAAATAAAAAGAAAAAACTTGTATTAGATTGGAAGGTAAAAAATTTATTGTGTAGAAATATTATAGGTAAAAATAAAACAAATATTTTCTTAAACCTACAAACCAAAAAAAGAATTGTTTTACAACGTTATTTGAGAAATTGTACGTATTGACTTATTACATGCGATTTTCGCCATCTATATAAAAATCGATGTTTCTTTGTTTGTCCCTTCTTATTTCCTACACCATTCATCCGCACGCGTTGAAACTTTGGTGAGTTATTGAACCCACACCCGCAAAGGTTTCTACATATATATACAATGGTGAATGCTGGTGGTATGAAATTTAATGTACGTAAGTTTTTTATTATTATGAAAAAAAATAAAAGGTACACAGCAATTACATACATAAAGAAGTAAATAGGTACTATGAAAATTGTTACAGAGCAGTGGGTATTAAATTTGTTACTGTTAACAAACTGGACATTTAAGAATTTTTGCATGTGCATACACATCGCAGGAAGCGATGTTTTTATAAAAAAAATATGTCAACAAAGCAAGTTTCATTCCCCACACGATGCAATCTCTGAAGACAAGAGTTAAACATAAAATTAGTGCGAAAAGCTACTATGTTAAATATAGCATGGAGTCTAGTGTTGTAACTGTTAGGTACTTGATAATTTATCATGTTCACAAGTTCAGGACTATCCAAATATCCATTGATGATTTTAAATAATAATTAAATATCAGGGATTTTTCTTCGCTGTGATAATTCGAGTAGTTTAAGCAATTGCATTAAATAATTATAATTTGTAGCGCGCCGTTTTTACGCTTGCCACTACACCATCTCTTTCCCCCGTACAGCGCCATCCTGCTCACCCAAAACTAGGCGAACCAGGCTGCGCAGACGCCTTCTGCGCATTTCCTACTCTCGAGTCGCTACATAAACCACGCCCCGCAACAAGGAATGGCCTATATAAAGAGCTGCAAGCCCTAAATTAAACCAGTTCGTCTGTAGCTCGCTCTTGACTAGTACGCTCTCTTAGTTGCGCTTCGTCCTTTGGCACGACCCTCTAAGGAGTATTCTACTACCATAAGTAAAGCACCAACCAGACCCCAACTGCTGCCTTAGTTGCGCTTCGTCCTATGGTACGACCCTCTAAGCAGAACCACAGTCAGTTTTGTTGTTCCCAAAGACTAAACAGCAAGATTCCCTCCGATCCCTTGCTCAGTTAATTATTATTTTTGTGAATTGATACATTGTGACTATTTTTACTATATGTGATCTGTGAACTTACTTTAAATAAATAACATTTTACCAACAATTGTGTTATAAATTTAAATTTTCTATTGGAATGTATAGTTTGTAATTTATATTCCTTAAAAATTAATGTTGTACTCTTTCAATTTTGTGTGAATGTACATTGTAAAAAGGCGACCAGAGAGAGGAATCATACTCAAGAATGCTTCCGACTAGTGACGCATAACATAATAGTAAATTTCGTTGATATAATTATATTTTAAAATTTATTTGAGTTTTGTCTATGATTTAAATATTATTTAAGAGTATCAGAGAATTTCATACTTGGTGGACAGATTAATATGCCATGAATTAGTAAAGGTGACAAAGCGGTGTGCGGTTTGGTTGTGGTTTCCCAATAATCACAAAGTCAAAATTATTTGATGGTACTGGTCAATGATCTCATTAAACATTTCTTTAGAAAATTGGCACGTTGATACGTAAAGGTTCGCCATCCTGTACTAAGATGTCCTTGGCTCTCCACGCAGCGCAGAATCGCGAGGAGTGTAGGAATATTACTCATAAAATGATGCAGTCAGCATATTTAAAGACTTAATGATATATTGTAAAAATGACATCCAATAGCCTAAGGCCAATGAGAAGACCTTTGTGTTAAGTATGGTGATCCCCTTTGATTAAATGTTTTCTTTGAAATAAAAGGTATTCTTTGAAGTAATTCTTTGAATAAGTACTTACCATTATTTAGTAGTTACTGACCTATTTACTGGCATTTGTGTATTATCGACTTGTGTGGGAATGTAAAGTAAAAATTATTTAGCTATTTTATTATAATTTTATATTCGATAGCTGTTCGGAAAGTAACAGATGTTTAGCTATAAGAAAAAATATAGATACAAATATTTTATTACGTAGGTATCTCTTAAAACTACAGCTTTGCACTATTTGAGAAAGCTTTGACTTTGATCTTTAGGCTTTGAGCTTTCAGATTTATTTTGAACTTTTAGCTTTTAGTTTTTTATAATAATCATCGTCTCTGCCTTAGGTCATTGGAGGACCCACCACTTACCCGCCCTGGTATAGGTAACAGATGGTTACCCCTTCAAGGCTCTTGCAAGGATTCTAATTTTTTTGGTAAAAACGACTCTGCATTTGAAAACGAAACTAAACCTCCAATGTCCCTGCATACGTTGTTAATAAGCAGCATGCAAGTGCTTAGCAGGAAATACAGATACAATATCTGCCTTAGGTCACCTGAAGTTGTTCGCTACGTTTGGTGACTTAGTTTGTCCGGGTTAGGCGCGCTTCTTTTTGCGCCTGCCCGCGTGTTGCGTGGCGGCCGGATTGAGACTGGTTGACGGAGATATTTTGTCCTCGCTCTCTCTCGGAACATCATCTTGCACCGCAGTGGGAGGGTTGAATTCATACGTCCGTCACTCCTGGACACAATGACCCCCAGATTCCTTCCCACCCCTTAAATTTTCCTTTCTAGAACTCCCTCTCCTTCCTTTCCTAAAAAGACCCTCCACACACTATCCCCAAAGATGAAAAAGGCCCAACATATTTATAATTAAGAATAAAAATGGAATAAGAGCAAAAATAAATAAATCAAAGAAACGATGATGAAAAAAAAGAAAAACGAAAAATATTAGAGAATAAATGTAAGTACTAAATAATTAATCAATTTATATTTTTGTTATTTATTTTTAGGGTGTTATGCCGTGTTGCGCTACCTCCTTCTTTCGCCAACGAGACTATTCATACATCTGCCCTGATGATGGACACTGCAACGCTGTCAGAAACGTTGGCTAAAGAAGGAGATAGCGCAACACGCCATAACACCCCAAAAATAAATAATGAAAATACTTTTGGTAGTGAAAATCTAAAATCATATTTAATCAATTTATACGTTAATGCGCTGTTTGGCTGTCAGAAACCATAAAAAGTACCTAAATTGAATAAATTCAAAATAAGTTATAATGTGACAATTAACAAAAAATAGATCCCTTTTTTGCAGATTAAGTTGAAACGAAGTGATGTTTCAATAATTTGGGCATATTTAGATAAGCGAAGTACGGAAATTTTAACAAATTTGTTATTTTGCAAATATTTTCAAAATTTCCGATCAATTTCATAATACAAGTACCCGAAAATATTGCCTACGCGATTCGTAGCAGATCGTAGCAGTCTTTGTCTACGTTCGACGTGTACTCTACCCCTAATGTATTATATGACAGGCTGTAGCAGAACCAACCCCATTCTACCCACATTCAGTCTGCTCCCAGCCTTCGTTGTGGGATGTCGCGTCTATAAAACAGCCCTCGGCACCCCCCAATCGTCCATAAAACCTCCATTGATAATAAACAAAAAACATATCGGAAGTATTGGACAGAGTTTTTCGGGAGTTTTCTGTGAATTTTGTGGCAAATTGTGTTAAAAAATAAAACAATTGTGGAGTATTATTGTTAGTGACTTAGTGATTTTGACAGGTGAAGGAACACACTGTTTAAATAACGTAAGATTTAATAATATTTATTTATAAAAGTTTTAATTTTTTTACTTAACTATATTTGATTATTTTGTATCTGAAAAAAAAAAACAGAACCCCCTTGTCTGTACAGTGTAAAGGTTTGTTGTCAGCAGAGGCGAGTTAAGGTAGGGGTTCTAGGAAGGGATGTAATAGTGCGGGTCTTATGAAGGTCCGGATTATATGAAGGAGAAAAACAGAAGCTGGTAGCACATTCCACATGTGAACCAAGTTACAAAAAGACGTATAAAAGTACAAAAATATACATTAAATTTATAGTTACGTAATTGTAACAGAGTATTTAATTAATACAATCAAATTTCTCTATTAATTGAGTATGGGAAGTTATCTAAGAAGCGAGATCAGTCCACAGTGGAATGCTGATACAAACCCTGATGTAAGGCAGTTCGGCATGGAATTGGTTGAGGAAGGATCACAGTAGACTGGATGCAGTAAGAATGAGATTCTTGAGGCGTGAGTGGGTTAATATTGTGTTATTAATGAGTTTAAAAGATTGCAAGTCCGATATGATGCGAAAGTGATAGTAAAATAAGTCGGATACGCTCTAAGAAAACATGGCACGATCAAGTGAATCAAATACTTGAGCGGATCATGACGAAAGTCGTAATAAAAGAAGAGTACGTTTTAAACCATGTACGAATGTGAATGAAATAAGAAGTGTGTTGTGGTTCATCCTCTCTGCTTGCTCCTGCGGATACGGGTATGGGTACCGCCGCCCCGAGAACCATTTATTGGATATCCAACAACTTTGCCATAGGTCACCCCAATGGTTCGCTACGTTTGGTGACTTAGAAGGGGTTAAGGGGGGGGTCTCGGCGGCGAACGTGTTTGCCCACCTATTGCGTGGCGGGCCAGATCGGGAGAGAATGGTTGAGGGAGATCCTTTAACTTCTTCAACTGTTGTCTCTAGGAACGTCGCCTTGCGCCGCAGTGGGAGGGATGGATTCATCCGTCTGTCACTCCTGGACACATTGACCCCCAGATTCCTACCCACCCCTAATACCCTTTTCCTTCCTTTCCTAAAAAGATCCCAAAAGATGACATTGGCCCTGACGGGAATTATTTTCCCCAGGGCCTCCTGTGTGGAGCTAATAATATCCTAATTTAGCCAACGTTTCTGACAGAAAAAATCAGATACTTATCTTTTATTTTTATTTTTACATGTATACCGCACAAGAGTCCCAACTGCTCCCGTCTGGAGCCAGTGGGACTATGGCATCCCTAATTGGAGTATGTTGTGAGGCTGAAGGTAATGGCGAAGAGAAGGAGATAGGGAAGAGGGAGGTGGGGAAGTAACTGGCTATTTAGATCTGGTCATTTCTGGTGAATAAATTGTGAAATTAGACAAACTAATCAAATAAAATTTATTTGCCACGCCGGGATTCGATCCCGCGACCTTCGGAGTGCTAGAGAAGAGCCTTACCGCTGGACTACGCCGGCCGTCTGTTTCGATGATGGTCACTGTAATGCTGTCCGAATCGTTGAATAAAGAAGGAGATAGCGCAGCACGGCATAATAACCCAAAAATAAAACACGATATCTATTGTATTGACTAACACAGCATATTTGTATAATTAATTTCTACCATTAATTTGACGAACTCCGTGACCAAGCGGTAAGAACCTCGGCTTTGGATGCAATGGTTGCAGGTTCAAATATCTAAGAATGTGGTATTTCTCGGAGAACATAATTTATATGAGATGCAGCAGTCCCCGGCGTTACCCTCTCTTTATAAAGAGTTCTTTTAGTAATCAGACACAGATAATAATTTTCTCTTATTTTGACCGTCAAGTTTCCAAAATTTCATCAAAAAGTAGTAAAATTCTGGTTTAATGGCCTTGCTAATGTACTAGCTTTTTAAAAGTATAACTCAATATCGATTTTATTTCATTCTAAATTTGTTTTAATTTATACTTACATTAAAAAATGCTGAAAGCCGTGATGATAAAACTGATAAAATTATGTACTTTTTTTTAATAATAATAATAATTTATTTCACATAAAATTATACAATGAAACATATATGGAAACTTTGACTAGCGATTTTTATTGGGACTATTGGATTGTTCCTTGAAAGTCGAGTGTCGTGAAGGTGGTCAATGGACGGGAAGTGTTGACGTTGTTTTTGAGCATGTAATATAATCTTTCTAATATACAATTGTCTAACATCAAGTACTTTTAATTCCGTGAATAATGCATCACTGGGGTACCTGAATGATTTACTTATACAGATCATTGTGGAACATTCCACGACACTCTCGATTGTTGTGGATATTTGAAATATACATAAGTAAGTAGCTAAGTTAAAATATTGTTAGTGGAAAATTATAAAGTTATATCTAAAGGAAAGTACAACACAAGCATTAATCTTTGTCAGGTTGCAAAATTGTATCTATATTCTTCCTTCCCATGTCCATATTCCATATCTTAATGCTTCTTTTGAAGTCGGTTATTTTTCTAATGGTTTTTATTGCATGAAGGACTATATTCAGTAATTTTATAGAGAAGTATTGAATATTTCTTTGCCCAAAAGTCGTTTTAGTTGTAGGTTGGTGGAATGTATGTTGTAATGTATGTTGTAATGTATGTTGTAATCTTGTGAATCGGCCCGAGTTTGTCTGTGTAAAGTTATCTCGGTTTTTGGATGCGTACATTAGAATATCTTTTGTATATAATCGTCTCAGTGACATTATATTCAACGCTTTAAAAATATAGTCTGCAGGGGTTCTAATGGGACTCTAAGTATAATTTTCAGAATTGCCCTTTGTGCTATGAGGACTGGTTTTATAGTGGAATCGCATGAGCTTCCCCATCCGATAAGAACATATTGTAGTTGAGATTGGGCTAATGCATAATAGATTTTAATTAGCTGTTGATCATCTAGAATGATTCTTATGTATATAATTTGTTGTATATATATATATATATATATATATATATATATATATATGTTATGATTAAGGTTTTCACGGGTGTAAGATGTAGAACAGTTTTCTCGGTTTACCAGCGTAACGTAGTCCTTAAAAGGACTTTTTAACTCCTGACGTTTCGGACAGATCACACTGTCCATCTTCAGAGGCCTTATGTCTTGAGTTTTTGTCTCAAACTGATAGCTTTCGCATGTCTGTTCGGTCCAAAAGCTAAAACTTAAGTGAGTGCAAGTCACTTCTTATGTCTAGAACGAAGTACCCGGGTTGCAGGTGATTGATGGTGGAGGGGGTGGGGGGCGGGGCTGACAGTAGATACCTGATTGGTAAAGCTAATTGGAGACACTACTGGTAATTTTGGAAATGCCGTTTTTGGGGTATTTTCATCGATTAAGACTTTCCAGGTGTTGGGAATTCTGATTGCGTCATTTCTAGTATTCATATTATTTTTATGTTTATAAATTTCTATTGCTTCGCGGTAAATTCTTTTTGGTTCATTGTATATGCTAGCTATTGTTTTTGTATTATTAAAGTCTATAACCAATTAAAGTCGAGACTGCTGTCCAGAAACACGAAGATATTAGTGTACAAAACACTTATCAGACCAGTACTTACGTACGCAGCTGAGACTTGGGTATTAACTAAGAGGAATGAGCGAGCACTGGACGTTTTTGAAAGAAAAATTTTGAGGCGCATCTTCGGACCGGTTCTAGAAAATGGATTTTGGCGCAGACGTTATAACAATGAGCTCTATACTTTGTTTAAGGAGCTAAACGTCGCAAAATTTATAAAATTGGGAAGACTTCGGTGGCTGGGTCATGTGGAGAGAATGACCGAGGATCAAGAACCAAAGTCACTGCTGAACTCAAGACCAATAGGGCGAAGGAGCTTGGGAAGGCCAAGACTAAGATGGAGGGACAACGTCCTCAAAGACATATCTATCTTGGAGCTTCCAAACTGGAGAGAGCTGCACAAAACCGAGATGAGTGGAGGAAGACTCTTGAGGAGGCCAAGACCCACCAGGGGTTGTAGAGCCAATAGTGATGACGATGATGATATATATATATATAATGTTTTTTTATATTCTTGAATAAAACAAAGGCGTAATTGTGTTTCTCTGTGAAAACAAAAGATTTATTAGCAATACGTATTTACAACTCTTAAAAATTAAAGATTCACTTACCTGTGAAAACAAAAGAAACAACATTATAGCCCTCATTTCAGGTTTCTTTATATTATAAGATAATATCTTCAGGAATTTTTAATGCAATAATTCTGACAGTTATATTTTCATAACTCGATTCTCTTGTTCATCTGTCAGCAGTGACATCTAGTGGGCCACTTAACTAACTCAGTACTAAATCAGTGATGCAGCAAATTCAAGCTTGAGGAAAGCGCTCATAAGTGGTTTTCTTTACATATATTTCTCGTATATAAAGCAAGATCCGTCGTGGGATCGAACGTCAGCTCAATCTCATATCAACACCCCGAGCGAAGCCGGGTACCCCAGCTAGTATAACATAATCACTTCCATGTTTAATTAAACTTAGAATTAAACTTCTATAAATTTATTGGTACTTAACACGGTATCAATTTCCTAACCGCGAAACCACTGAACGGTCGTTATGTAATTAATTCAACTATTGACTAATGCATGAAGTATATGTGAGATCGGCTTTAGTTGTTACCGTGCAGGATAGCTGTTTCGTTTTTAAATCCAATGAATGACCATTTTTTTTTTAAAGTGAAAACTTCTTTAGCACCCTTGTGATTTGAAACTCGATGAAACGAAAAATAGCGACATTTTTTAAAATTTTTATAGTAATACCTCACTAGAGTCTCAGCTGCTCCCGTCTGGTTCCAGTGAGACTATGGCATCCCCAATTGGGGTATGTTGTGAGGCTGAAGGTAATGGCGAAGAGAAGGAGATAGGGAAGAGGAAGGTGGGGAAGTACCTGGCTATTCAGATCTGGTCACCAAGCACGGCTAATGCCATTTCAAGAAACGTTTCAATTCTGAATGGTGGTCTTACACCAGGGCAATACTGAGAGTATCTTCCACTCTGGAACGTGCTGCAAATATACTATATGTTATATATTTTTTTTAATGAATAAATTGTGAAATAACACAAATTAATCAAATAGAATTTATTTGCCACGCCGGGATTCGATCCAGCGACCTTCGGAATGCTAGTCAAGAGCCTTACCGCTGGACTACGCTGGCCGTCATAAAAAACGCTGAAAAGTGACAAACATATACATCTGTGGGATTTAGCCTGCGAGAGAATGAGATATTTATTTAAGTCACGGGTACTCGGTTCCAATACCCACGCAGGTCCCCTTTATGTGTAGTGGTATAATGCACTCGACGAATCTTTGCAGACAATCGGTTCCAATACCCACGCAGGTCCCCTTTATGTGTAGTGGTATAATGCACTCGACGAATCTTTGCAGACATTGAGTCGACCAGGGATTGAATCCTAAGAAATTAAAAAAATAAAGTTTTATTTTATTTTTCTAAAATCGATATCATATCTTCAAACCGCTCCAAAATGAACGGGCAAAAGAAAGCGACATCTAGCGTCTCTGCAGAAGAAAAAACAATTACTAATAATATGACCAAATGTATAGGAAAAGGTGCACTGAAAGTGGATGACAAAAATATGGAAAAAATCATCCTTCACATTGATAAAAAAAGTGCTTTGTAGTCTCCTCACTCTTGTTTACTGTAGTTTTCTGAAGTTTTCACTTCTAACGAGTGTGAATTACACACTCCGATTTTATTTATTTTTTCTTAACATTAATTAATTAATTACCTCGGCAGTATTCTCACGGAGACTCTTGACCCAGATGTAGAGATTAGGTGCAGAATTGAAACAGCAAGAACTGCATTCATTAAAATGAAATCCCTCTTCTGAAATGACAATATCAGCTTAAAACTACGGCAGAGAATGCTAAAATGTTATGTGTGATCGGTCTTGCTATGGATGTGAAACATGGACCTTGAAAGTAAATACCATGAACAGGTTAGAGGCTTTTGAAATGTGGCTTCACCGGAGAATGCTCAAGGTCCCATGGACCGACATGATCATCAACACAGAAATTCTCAGGCGGGCTAGAGCAGATAGAGAACTGCTTACATTAATAAAAATAATGAAAATTTCGTATCTGGGTCATATACTTCGAGGGGATATGTATCACTTGCTTCATTTAATATTGAAAGGCAAGATAGAGGGTCGCCGAGGGCCTGGTAGGAGACATATGTCTTGGCTGCGAAATATACGAAAGTGGACCGGCATTAGAAGTGTGGAGGAGCTTTTCCGGGCAGCGCAAGACAGAGAGACATTTTCAACAGTGATCGCCAACATCAAGGGAACCTGATACGGCACACAAAGAAGAAAAAGAATTAATTAATTGGTTTACATAGTACATTGATGTTGTTAACTTCACAGTCTAATTTGAAAATTTAGATTTACGGAGTTTTTTATTTATTTATTTATATAATACATAACCTTTACGAGAGTGTAACTACTTGTGTGTAAAGGGAAAAAATAAAAATTGTAACATAAAATACATGTATGTATATAAAAAAAATTGTTATACATATTTTAAAGTGAAGAGAAAAAAATAATATGATATGGAGTGAAAACAATATGCAACTAATACATTAAAAAGTGATAATATCTATAAGAAACTAATGTGATATTATTTCAAAATTTATTGTAGACAGGTTCTAATCTCAGTTTTATTGCTAGTTGATTAAACCACACCACTCCATTGTAAGTGTAGTGGTATCGTGCAAAGCTGGTATGCATTAATGGCGTGCAAAAGCGACCCACTGTGTTTTACCTAGTGCTCTCAACACGTACCATGGCATGGTGCGAATGATTTTGTGAGTAAAAATGTATTATTTTTGGTTTGAATAACCTTAATAACTTTTCAATTCAATTGCTATAATTCAAGAGGATTTGTGCAATAATTGCGAAGTAATTGCAATTGAAAAATGGTTGCAAGTACTTTCGGTGTCGAGTTGCGAACACTTATGGTAATTAAAATTAATTGTGTCGTGCTCCCATAAAATTACTGTTTTTTTCCTATGAGCTCATTATTCTAGTCCACTGAACGGCCAATTCCTAGAGTTAAACAAGAGCTTTTGATTCGTAGATACCAGAGAGGTAAACGAATAAACAACTGGAGCGATTTCGGTCGAAAAATGGACCACTTTTATTTTTCTACGATTGATTTCGGTCGAAAAATGGACACCATTTTCCTACCATTCGTAAAAATTTATTGTAATTACTTCAAACATTTCCTTGGCCAACCGTTTATTTTAAAACGATGCTATTGAAATGCTTTATCTATTATGACCATAGATGTCGCAAATCCTAACTTTGTAGACTATTTTAGAACAATGTTGAAAATTAATTTAAAAAAAATTTGAAACCGAATTTTTGAAAAGCTGTTTACGAATAAAATTAAGTTCCCTTTCCATAGATATGCACCTTTCATTATCAAGTATACCACAGACAACACACAGAAACCGAAAATATTCAATGTTGATCCGAATAAGTATCCCTCACGGCAGTTTCATGTGAAAAACACCCAGGATTCGCGCGATTACAAACTTTACGATTTTTTTTATAAATCCTGCAAATATGAGATAAACGGTTAAATACGTGTTAATTAATTGGCTATATATTGGTCAATCCCAGTTTGCTACGTTTGGGGACTTAGTAGCCGGGTTCATGGGATGAGGTTTATCTAGGTCTTGGCGGATGGTGTGTTTACTCGTCTACTGCAAGGCGGGTCGGATCAGGAGAGACTGGTTTGAGGGAGTCCCTTTCACCGACTGTTATTTAGACTTTAGTGTAGGCGTGTGATGTGTTCTTGTAGATCTTAAATGATAGACGCGTGGTCGAGATGAACATTTATTTGTACAATATAAGTCGATAAGCTACGTGCTAGCTAACGGAGCTGTCTGTAGGTAAGGAGAGCGAGCAGGTACATTCATCACCTTTTATACTCAGATCTGCCGTCTCGCTCTTGCATATTTGAAAAGGCAAGCGTGCCACTAAAACCATTCTTTTTTTTATTCCAGTTAAAAGAAAATTACATTTTCACACATTTAACTAGAAATAATTATACACATTAAGATAAAATAAATATTTCAATACAGCGCGATTCTATTTCATTATTTTGTTTATCAAGAATAAATATAAATAATTGTTTTTTTAAATTTACCCAGCTTCTTTTCGTTTTTAATGTCATTTGGGAGGCAATTATATAAGTTGCCCCCCTCGTAACCAATGAATTGTTTACCATAGTTAGTGTGGATGGAAATGTATGTTATCGCGTTGTCGTGTAAAGTGTTTATGTATTTGGGACGTTTTATTGAATTCTGTGTTTGTGTGTACCAGATTATTTTGTATTTTGTATAATATAAGGAGACATGTATTGTATTCATATAGTTTTCCTAATGTTTTTTTGTTTTTGTTTTGTTTTTGTTTTGTTTCCATATATAATTTTTTGGTGGATGTTCTGGGCTTATAATTAAATAGTTTTTTGATTACCTTGTTTTGTATTACCTGTAATTCATTTATGTGTGTTTCACATGCGTTTCCCAGATTTCAATCAAATAATTTAAATGTGAATGTACGAGACTATAATATAAACCTATTTTTAGTTTATTTGGCAACAGATAGGATAGCCGGCTAAGTACGCTAATTAAGGAGACGATTTTATCTTTAATACCTTGTATGTGTTGTTTAAATGTCAAATGCTGATCAATGCACAACCCAAGATATTTTTCCTGGATCAGGTTTTGCAGGTCGTTGTTTTCAATTTTTAAGGGTACATGAGGAGGAATTATTTTACGGGTTGAGCTTAAGATCATGTATCCTGTTTTTTTAACATTCATTGTTAAAACATTTGACTGGAGCCAACTATTGATTTTTTATAGAATAGTTCGCTGCTTCTAACTATGTATAAATGTTGAATTTGGCAGCCACCTCTGGTCTGGAGACCCAATATACTTGAAAAAAAAAATCCTCGACTCTCTGCAGAAAAGGACGGCCCAGTTTATAGATTCTCTTATTTTAATGAACGGATTGGAATCTGTAGAGCACAGACGTCGCGTCGGGTGGGTATGCTGTCTGTCTGTTCTACCGGTATTTCCGAAAACATGCCAAACGCGCGCTAAATGTTCGTAAATAGTTGACATTATCTTTTAATATACCTATTGTTTTTTACTGTTTAATGTTCTAATTATGTTTTTATATATTTCTTGAAACTTAGTCTGTATATATAAAAATGAACCCCTGTTTCCCTTCGTCACGCCATAACTACAGAACGGCTTTACCAATTTCATTCATCTTTTTTAAAAAGTTTTCTAATACTTTGTAGAAGGTTCTTACGGAAAGAAAAATTAATAAAATTGCGCAGAAAATTGGATAATTTCAGAAAAATTAACGACTATTTTAACTTCGCACTTTTCACAAATCGCACGTTTGATAAAATTGAATTTAGCAGGCAGCTGTTTTTATTTATTTTGTAACAAAAGAATTGTCTATGGATTTTTAAAATTATAGATATTTTAAATAGGTGCCTATTTTGGGTATCAGATTTGATTGATTGTTCTTATAATACACAAAAATGAATATTTGTAATACATGAAATATTAAAATTTGAATAAAAAAATTGTAATAGGTGGCACGCGATTGAATGTACTGGGACTGAATGGAACGCGGGCGGTGGAGCGTGAGAGGGGAGAGGGTAGGCGGGGAGGATGGTAGAGGGAAGGTGGAAGGGGAACGCGGAAGGGAAAGGGGGTGTGGGAGGGGAACAGGGACGCACGGGAAAGGACATGCAATGCGGGAAAGGACATGAAAGGACATTCAATGCAGGAAGGAATAATTTATTTCTTTGAATATGGCATTGTAAAGCATGCCGGGTACCAGTTAGTTATAAATAATTTTACTTAAAAACCTCAAAGCTTAAAATTGAAAGCACAAAAAACAAACACTTGCGGGTCAAGCATTCTCCTGATTCTCAATCCGGCATCAGGACATCTTTTTTTGGTGGATGTACGAAGAAAGGATTGTTTTCTTTACTAACTATATAATGAAGTTGCTCACGCTGTATGTGCGCTTAGATCTTTTAAACTACGCAACGGATTTTCATGCAGTTTTCACCAATAGATAGAGTGATTCACGAGAAAAGCTTCTAGGTATATAATTTGTCAGAGTTTTGTGCAAATTACTTGAAATACATAATATTCCGGGCCGAGCGGCACCGGGCAGCGGGCAGCGTGGTGTGGATTTAATTTAACAGATGGCGTTGGTTATAGAGGTTTCTTTAGCCACAGCAACGTGTGGCCGGGTCTGCTAGTTAGATTATATAATGTCAAGTGAATGGCAGATGAAGTCGAAGACGCGCACGATCAAGTGATTCAAATACTTAATACTTATAATAAACTTTTCAATTCTAGGAAATTTTATTATTTCCACCTTAAAACTACACCTGTAGCGCGCCGTTTTTACGCTTGCCACTACACCATCTCTTTCCCCCGTACAGCGCCATCCTGCAGACGCCTTCTGCGCATTTCCTACTCTCGAGTCGCTACATAAACCACGCCCCGCAACAAGGAATGGCCTATATAAAGAGCTGCGAGCCCTAAATTAAACCAGTTCGTCTGTAGCTCGCTCTTGACTAGTACGCTCTCTTAGTTGCGCTTCGTCCTTTGGCACGACCCTCTAAGCAGTATTCTACTACCATAAGTAAAGCACCAACCAGACCCCGACTGCTGCCTTAGTTGCGCTTCGTCCTATGGTACGACCCTCTAAGCAGAACCACAGTCAGTTTTGTTGTTCCCAAAGACTAAACAGCAAGGTTCCCTCCGATCCCTTGCTCAGTTAATTATTATTATTGTGAATTGATACATTGTGACTATTTTTACTATACGTGATCTGTGAACTTACTTTAAATAAATAACATTTTACCAACAATTGTGTTATACACCAAGTTTACCTACTAGAGTTTACACTCTCAAAACATTACTCCAAACCGTTCACAACTCCGAGCAACGCCGGTTTTACTTCAGCATGTTTTATAGTATAAAGAAGAGTTTACCGGCGTGGGTTAATCTTATATTATATAAAAATCTCGAGTCACGGTGTTTGTCGTCGCACTCCTCCGAAACGGCGTGACCGATTTTTATGAAATTTTTTACGTATATTTGGTAGGTATTAGAATAGGTTTTAAAGTATATTTCATACCGCTAGGTGATTAGGGTGTCCCCATCCAGAATTTGTTATCTTTTTTGTATTTTTTTTATTTGGCATTAAAAAATACCTATAACCTCATATTTTTATCCTCCTACCTCCACCCTCCCATTTTTAATCGCGATTTTAGTATTTTTGAATGAAAAAATTTAACCGGCTTTCGTATTTCAAACAGAACAAAATTATTTATGTTGTTGAATGGCGGATGGGGCCCGCCTCATTGAACTTTCATCCACATATGCGCAAGACATCCACGAGAAGCGTCGCGTCATTTTATCGCGTGGGCAAACCATCGAGCTTATCTGTGTTGGCTAAAGACGGACTGACAAAAAATATCGTACTCACAATTATTGCTCTTCGAAATTAATATTGATTTTCTTTATTTCATTTTCCTACTTTAGTTGGTTTTTTTGTTCTTATCGGCGGTCATCGTCTACAGTGTTCCATTCCTCTTTCTGTCATAGATCCCATCCCCACACACTTACAATACATTCGTTAATTTTTATTTAACAACCAAAATATTCACTAGAAATAATTTATATCGCAGAACAACGTTTGCCGGGTCAGCTAGTTTTTTTTATAAAAATCTACAGTTTACTTTCAAGTCCGAGCAATGAAGTTGAACATCTTTCTAAAAGACTAGACTACTTGACTTTCGTCCATTGAACTCTGTTATTTGTCTTAACTTAGGTAAATACACAGACATTCAAATTGATAGATGTGCCCATCAGGGAAAGGGGAACAAACAATGGCATGCGGAGCGGGGAGAGGGCGTGACCGTCTACCATTCTGTTATTTGTCAATAAATGAATCTGACACCACAAAGGCAACTCGCATTGTAAGATCACGATTTTCTACGCGAAAAAAAAACTTACAAACTACTAGTCCTTTTTAGAATGGCGGGTAAATTGCTGACTGCGTAAAAAAATTAACTACAATTCATAAATTAGGTGAACAAAAGTTCGAGCTTGTCTCGAAAGTTTGATTATTTTAAATGTAAATATCTCACAAGAGTCCCAGCTGCTCCCGTCTGAAGCCTGTGTGACTATGGCATTTCCAATTGGGGTTTGTTGCGATACTGAAGTAGTGGGGAGGGGAAGGGATAGGGTAGAGGGTAGAGGAAGGTGGGGAAGTACCTAACTATTCAGATATGGTCACCAAATTCAGCTAAAGCCATTTTAAGCAACGTTTCAATTCTGAATGGTGGTCTTACACCAGGCGATTTTTTACTCGAGAAATATGAAAAAATAAGAACAGTTTTTAAGATGCAAGACATTCTTTATAATATTTCCTTCCCTGAGTAAATAACCAGTTCTGTATATTAATGGCATAAAGATCATCAGTTTTCGATGTCTTAATATCAATACTCAGTAAGTTGAACATTTTAGGAGCGATGTAAGAGAAGTGTCGTTGGGCGAAAGCTGTTTTTGTTGGAGGAATTTTTCATTTTTGGTGTGATGAATAGCGAGTGTAAATATTTTGTTGAGTTTTGAGTGTTAAATCATTTTTCCTTATGTGTATGAGAGTTGTCTTAACGTATAATTGTCTAATGTCTGGGATTGCGAATTTGGTCGCGTTGTTCGTCTCCAATGATACCCAGATTTAATGTTAGGGCAAGTCTATAAATTTTGATGTTCGTGGGTAAATACAATTGTATTAATAGAATTTTGTCATATTATGTCGAATGTGGTCGAACTTGAAAAGTTTCACGTAGTAACGCGAAATCAATATATATTATAAAAGAAAGTTAAAAAAAACGTGCGGAACGCAAAATCTCAGAAACGAGTGCCAGTACGATCGAGAGAGTTATATGGTATGGTAGATCTCCGTCCCTCCTATGGAATAAGGGTATTCGTTTTTACCTAGATGGCTTGCTTTTAAAGATATAAGGGCTGAAAGTTCTAAGAAGACTCCAGAAATTTTAAGAAGAGTCTAGAAGATTCCGGAAACTTCTAGAAAATTCTATAAAACTCTGGAATGTTCTGGAAGAAGTGGAGGAGTATGTCAGAGAGTCTAGAAGGTTCCGGAAAGTTCAAGAAAGGAGTGGAGGAGTGTGTCGGTGTATCTAGAAGGTTCCGGAAAATTCTAGAAGGTTCGATAAAGCTGTTCAAAGTTCTGACAGGAATGGTGGAATATGTCGGTGGATTTAGAAGTTTCCGGAAAGTTCTAGAAGGTTCGATAAAACTGTAGAAAGTTCTAGAAGGTTCCGTAAAGCTGTAGAAAGTTCTGATAGGAGTGGAGGAGTGTGTCGGTGTGTCTAGATTGTCTAGAAGGTCCCGGAAAATTCTAGAAGGTTCCATATAGTAGGAAGTTCTAGGAGGTTCGATAGAGCTGTAAAAAGTTCTGGAAGGAGTGGCGGAGTATGTCGGTGAGTCTAGAAGGTTCTGATGGTTCACGAATGCTTTAGAAAATTGTGGAGGGAGAAATTTCTAGAAGCTTTCAAAAATAATAGGCTGTGAGTCTAGAAGATTCCGGAAGTTCAAGAAGGTTCGATAAAGCTGTTCAAAGTTCTGAAAGGAGTGGCGGAATAGTCGGTGGGTCTAAAAGGTTTCGCAGAGTTCTAGAAGGTCCGACAAAGCTGTAGGAAATTCTAGAAGGTTCCATAAAGCCGTAGAAGGTTCTGAAAGGAGTGAAGGAGTGTGTCGGTGTGTCTAGAAGGTTCCGGAAAATTCTATAAGATTCCACAAAGCTGTAGGAAGTTCTAGAAGGTTCGATAAAGCTGTACAAAGTACTGGAAGGAGTGGCGGAGTAAGTCGGTGAGTCTAGAAGGTTGTGGAAAGTTCTAGAAGGCTCGATAAAGCTGTAGAAAGTTCTGAATGGTGTAGCGTAGTATGTCGGTCACTCTAGAAGGATCTGATGGTTCACAAATGCTTTAGAAAATTGTGGATGGAAAAAGTACTAGAAGCTTTCAGAAATAATTGGCGATGGCGATTGGTTTTATTAAACATTTTCGCAATTTTTGTATCGATTTTATCGCTATAAATTTTAGCGCTCTCCTCTAACATTCGTAATTTCGTATCTCTCCATCTTCTTCTTTTCGAGCCCGGTTGCGGAACCTTAAGACACAAAATATATAATATTGACGGCCTCCGTGATCGAAGGGTAAGGCTCTCAACTTTGATTCATCCCGGGGGTCATTTCAAATCCCGTATATTTAATTAGCTAGCAGCGGAATTGAACCAATACAAGTTGGGAATCCTGCGTATTTTTCCACTCAGCTACTAGCCTTTCAATGCTATGTACAACACGTACTGAAATAAGACAAATTTGCCATAAGCCACCCCGAGTGGTTCGCTACGTTTGGTGATTTAACAGGGGATACCGGGTTAATGGTTTGTCTAGGTCGTGGCGGCGAATGCGTTTGTACCTGAGAGACTGGTTTAGGGAGACCTAACCAGATCTCTCCAGCTGGAGTTTGGACCCATCGGCTTGCAACGCAGTGGGAGGAATGAATTTATACGTCAGTCACTCCTGGACACATTCACCAACAGACTAGAGGAACTATCGTCATCGATCACTTCGGCACCGGTGCATAGTCGGGAAACAAGCCAAACGCGTGCCCAACGTGAGAACGGGTCACTTTTTCGACTCGTTCTTGTGTTTACTCGTTCTTTTTCGACTCGTACTCCTCAAAAAGACCTCCCACACAGCATTTCAGATGACATAGGCCCTGAGGGAAATTATTTTCCTCAAAACTTCCCGTGCGGAGTTAATTAGGCCTCATTGAGAACAAATATTAGATAAAAATTCCCAATTCCTCGTGTATGTGCACAATATACTACAAAATTACGCAGCATTCACATTTATAGTAACTACCTAAAGAAATATCGATATGAAGTAACGCGTACGATCGATTATTATTAATATGAGAGTATGGAATGTATCGGGAGCATCTCCTATCCTTTTCCTATATTCCTCTTCCTCTCCCCTTCCTATAACCCAAAATTAATTTTAAGATGATAAGAAACTTGTGTGGCGTGACTTCAATTCACTTGTATATTTATCAATGCATATTATGTAAAAGCTGTTTGTTTCTTACAAAGTAAATGAATAAATAAATAGAGATTCAAAAATGAAAAAATCTGGAATATGTAAATTGAATAGTAATGACTGTGGTTTCTTTTGTATACTCGTAGGTAAAACTTCGAGAAACTTCGAAATAAGGATTAAAGAACATATGAAATCTTAAAACAATAACAGTTTATCGGAGTTTGCCAACCATTTGGTGGAAACCAGTCACACCTTTAACTTCAATAGTGGAATAGAATTAATAATAATAATAATAATAATAATAATTTTATTTTAGTAATTTGTACATTAAAGTTTACAAATTTCTAATTGATAATAATATTTCATATTCACTATATTTTTTCAAGTTTTATGTAGCTCCTACAATACATCTTGAACTTTGCAATTGGTGTGGACTTTAATGTTTCTGGTAGTGTGTTATACAACTTCATTCCCTTGTACAGTAGACTGTTCTGCGTATTCGCTTTGTCCTTTTTTTGTAGCCTAATTTCCTTGCACGTCCTTGTGTTATATCTGTGAATGTCTTTATTGTATAAAATTTTATTTGAGAAGTATTTTGGTAACGTGTTGTTCAATATTTTGTGAATAAATACCATCGTGTTCAAGGTCAGCATCTGTTTCACGGTCAACCAATTTAGTTCCTTCAACATTTTAATAATTTTTTAAAATCTGTTTCGTCGAAGAATTATTCTCATTGCCCTGTTTTGGAGAATTTGTAACTTATTTTGTTCTCTTTCGTTACATAGGAAAAGTATACTTGAGCAGTAGTTGAAGTGTGGAGCAATAATTGAATTGTATATGGTGATTGCTGTTTTTCTAGAAATTTTTGGCCGAATTCTTCCAAAAAAAGATATCTTTTTGCCAATTTTCTTTTGGGTGTATTCAGCATGTCTATTGAAGTTTAGTTTCGAATCTAATATAACTCCTAAGTATTTCATTTCAGTAACATTTTCAATAATTTCACCATCAATTTTAATTTTGCTTTCACTGGATGTCTTCTTAAATAATAATAATAATATTTGGATGATTTATATAGCGCCGTTTTTGTGAAAAATCACCTCAAGGGCGCTGTACAAACTTATAATACATTTCTAAAATCTAAAAAACTACAAGCTAGGCAAACAATTATAAACAACTTATGGCTAAAAATTGCATACATCGGTTCATTGATCACCGATACGAAAATATGTGTACAATATTTTGACCAATGAACGCGATGCTGCCTAAAATTTAATGAAAACAGGACCATACTTACCTGGGAGGTCGCTTGAAATTAACACTGTAAATTGTCCATTTAAAGAAATTTAGATAGAGTTCGCACGCAGAGGACATTATTGTAAACACATGTTATTTAATCCTGAAAAATATTTTAATATTAATATGTAATGTATTCTTTGACGAGTGTATCTTGTATCCAATCACCATACATTTTGTTTTTTTTTGTATTTAATTTAAGCTTATTTATTTTTAGCCATCTTGATACATCATTTAGTTCAATGATGTATCAATACATTATAATGTCAATGGCATTCATTTGGATAAACTATAAATTTAAGAAATCCGAAAGAGTGTTAATGCGAATTTGAATATTATTAATAATCAAAAAATGTTCTTAAATCCCTTTGTAAATTGTCCCCCTTTGCCCCTCTCTCCTCTACCAACTCTCATATTTCCATTGATACATTATCTATGTCTATTTTTTTTCAATTGACACCATTGTCTATGTCTATCATCATCATCATCATTACATAGTATAAAATGAAGTCGCTCAAAATGTACGTGCGCATAGATATTTTAAACCGTTTCATGCCGTTTTCACCAATAGATAGAGTGATTCAAGGGGAAGGTTTGTACGTATAATACATGCTTATTTTAATAGAGAAAAGCCGAGGAATTAAAATATTCAATTCAGGCAGCGGGCAGCGGGCTGCTGGCAAGCGGGTGCTGTGGATTTTATAAAGGTTGGGTAATGGCGTTGTCTTTCGTTAGCCACAGCAACGTGTGGCCGGGTCTGCTAGTTATTTATAATTAGTATAAAAAAACCCTGAAGAAGTGAGCGTTGCTCACGAAACATGTTGGTTTTTGTAAACAATAATAAATTAATAATTTTAAAAAAAAATCCTTATACCTTTTACCTTTATAGAACTAAAAATTTGTTGAAACCGCTAAATAATCCTACATTAAACTTGAAAATAAGCGATGAAAACTCTGAGATAGTTTTTTTTTCAATATGTATTTACTTGATTCCTATCAATCACTCAATCTATTATTTCTTTCATACGCAACAGTTTTCATCCTTTTGAAAGTTTTCCGGTCCGTTTGGCTGCTTTCCTTGACATGGTAACATGCATGCATCGCGTGACGAAACAGTTACTGACTTTGCCTATATAAAATATATTTATATATATATCTGCTAAGTATTGGATTTACACTTTGGCACGTAACGTCAAAACGCTTCTACTGCGTTTGATGTTGCAAAGGTAAAATAATTTAAAAAATTGTAACAAACTATTGCGGTGAAATGCAGATCCCGCCAATGTGGGGGATTTTAATAAAAATGCACTTTCTGTATGAGAAAAGTATGGAAAAGTAGAATAAAAAAGAAATTAATGTGCGCTTGGCAAAATTGAGGGAGATACAGCCGTTTAAAGAATGAATAAAATGACACTTCGTGAACTTATACTAAGCCATTTTGTTACTATTATGTTGGTATCTCAGACTTGCTATTCGAAGGTTGATACGATTGTAGCCAACTTCGTGTGATATATAATAAGGCGCGTAATTATGAAAAACAGAATTAATAATGGTCACAAACCATGTTACACAAACCTGGCGTAGCCGCTAAACTACTTGAAAACTGGGGTGTTTTTCTTGCGTTGACGCGAGTAGGCGTTATAAAGGGGCACAAACCATGTTACATAAACCATGTTACACAAACCTAGCGTAGCCGCTAAACTATTTGAAAACTGGGATGTTTTTCTTGCGTTGACGCGAGTAGGCGTTATAAAGGGGCACAAACCATGTTACACAAACCTGGCGTAGCCGCTAAACTACTTGAAAACCGAGATGTTTTTCTTGCGTTGACGCGAGTAGGCGTTATAAAGGGGCACAAACCATGTTACATAAACCATGTTACACAAACCTAGCGTAGCCGCTAAACTATTTGAAAACTGGGATGTTTTTCTTGCGTTGACGCGAGTAGGCGTTATAAAGGGGCACAAACCATGTTACACAAACCATGTTTAGCGTAGTCTTAGGTTAGGTTACTGTAATGACCGTGGCCGGTTATATACATTACTTCTGGACTCCTTGTGGTGGATCCAGATTTCTCTTGATGGTGATCTCAGTGGGATTGCAATAATAATAAGTGGGTAGACTATTACTGTTTATTCCGAGGTCGTACAGAGGTGCGTCGTAGGAAGCCTTAATGCTAAGAGAGGACGAATAGACAACATTCACGCCTTTTATACGTTCCGCATGCTGTCTCACTCATACACGCATGTCTCTTTCATACTGCAAGACATACGTTCACTACAGTTACTTTAATTTGGAAGGTGATAAACAGTTTAAAAAATCGTTGAAAAAAGTCCGCTAGAAAAATTTCATAATTACGCGTCTCATCTATCACATGAAGTCGGCTACAATCGTATCAACCTTCGTTAATAGCAAGTCTGAGATACCAACATAATAGGAACAAAATGGCGTAGTATAAGTTCACGAAGTGTCATTTTATTCATTCTTTAAACGGCTGTATCTCCCTCAATTTTGCCAAGCGCACCTTAATTTCTTTTTTATTCAACCTTTCCACACTTTTCTCATCTAGAAAGTGCATTTTTATTAAAATCCCCCACATTGGCGGGATCTGCATTCCTCCCAACTATTGAGTAACCGTCATGCGTTTCAAAGCCACTCGAAGAAAGCAAGTGTTTGTGTTTTAGTTATTGTAGAACTATGGTTGCGTGTTGTAAGATATTTATTGAGTTCTACTTTAAAATATAATTTGCAAAACGAATTTATGTATGGACAGCGTTACAGATTTACACAACTACTGGCGTCTCTAGAAAAACCAAACGAACGTCGTTTAACTGTCAATGGTTCTGAATTCAAACATTTTGATATTATTTTAATATGCCTCTGGAAAGATAGCTACTTTTTGAAAACAATCTAAAGCATGAGGTAGCAGAGGCTGGCTGCTACTAAAGGGCTTTTGGAGACATATTTTTTGACGTGAAAACTTCTTTAGCACCGTTGTGATTTGACACTCTATGAAATGAAAAATAAAAACCGCCGTTAAAAATAGACAAATACAAACATCTATAGGATTTAGCCTACGAAAGAATGCTACAGTATAATCGGTCTCCTCGTTGTACGGTACTTTGTAGCCTATCGGTCTCCTCTTTGTGCGGTGCTTCATAGCCTCTCCACTCTTGTCTACTTTAGTTTTCTGAAGGTTTCACTTCTACTGAAACTGCACACTCTGTTTTTTAATTGTTTTTTTTTTCGTCTGCTGCGTACACAAATAAATCAAAAGTTTTAATGACGCGTGAGTAGGCCACAGGCCACACGTGTGAGAAGCATGGATTTTCCAAATTTACCCCCTACCGCTACTATGTCTCCCCTGCGTGTCCTTTCCCGTGCGTCCCCGTTCCCGCTCACTCCTCCGTTCCCATCCTCGTCCTCTTTCCCGCCTTTCCGCCTCCTGCGTCTTTCGCCTCGCGAATTCCTCACCCTTCCCGCATTCCCCTCCCCCCTCCATCGTTCCCCGTCCATCATCCCCGCCTTCCCCCGTCCTTCAGCTCAACTCCTTCCCTCCCTGTTGCTAACCTATATATCATGTCCTTACATACGAAATTGGCGTTTTGTATGGGAGGAACATAAAGTCGATTTTTTTAAATATAATATAATTATTTAATCAAAGTATGTACCATTGCTATCTATGCACTTTTGCCATCTCATAGGTAGTTCATCGATCCCTTTACTAAAAAAAACATTCGGACGGGAATCAATAAAATCTTTGAAGGCGGTTTGGACTGCCCCATCGGAGTTGAATTTTTTCCCTTGCAAGAAGTTATCCAAATTTCGAAAAAAATGGTAATCCGTTGGGGCAAGGTCCGGAGAGTACGGTGGATGTCTTGAACATTCCAATTGAAGCTCCTCTAATTTGGTAGCCGTCTGTTGTGCAGTGTGTGGTCTAGCGGTCAACGCGCGTATGTTGATTTGCTTCACTCCATTCGTGAGGTACTCACCTTTCAAGCTTTTTCATCTTCCCAATTTGCTTCAAGTGGATTAAAACAGTTTTATCACAAACACCGCAGCCTGCAGCTAACTCGGACGTCATTTGCGATGGATCCGCTTCCACAATAGCCTTTAATTCTTCATTATATTAAGCTAAATGTGTGTAGCATCAAACCAAAACACGTTGAAGAGACTCTCAACTACAAACGTGCAGATTTTAAATCTATAAATTATCATCTTTCCCGTGTCGACTGGTCCTTTTTGTCGGACGTGAATACTGACAAATCCTTAGATAATTTATATTTAATATTGTCTAGCACCATAAAATCATATGTACCACTATATACTCCTAAAAAACATACATATCCAACTTATTTCTCACCAGAACTAAAAGCCTCACTTCAACAAAAAAAGAAACTTCATAAGAAATTCAAAGAAACCCGATCGATGATCGATTATGCAATTTTCAGTGAAACTAGAAAACAATGCAAAGATCTTTCTAAAATCTGTTATAAAACATATATAAACTCTATCGAAAACACAGCTTTGCACTCAAGTAATCTCTGGAAATTTATCAAAACAATAAACAACGACAGCACAGACTATCCACCACAAATGCATATGGACTACAAATGTGCTAACAGCACACAAGATATCGTAAATCTTTTCTCAGATTTATTTAAAAATGTTTACGATGAGGAAACACCAGAAGAAAAAATTCTTTCATACTCATTTAAAAAAACCATACATTTAACAGACTGCTACATAACAGAAGAATCTTGCAAAAAGAAACTATGCTCCTTAGACATTAACAAATCTGCAGGCCCAGATTCCATCCCGCCAATTTTCCTAAAACATTGCTCCTCTGTATTGTCTAAACCACTAACCATTCTCTTTAACCAACTACTATCTTCTGGACATTTTCCTGTCTGATGGAAATCCAGCTATATTATCCCAATACTTAAAAAAGGCGATGAGACTGACATTTCAAACTATCGACCTATATGCATACAATCTGTATTACCCAAAATCTTTGAATCTCTAGTTCTTGATGAAATATATCCCACGTTAATAGATATAATAAATGAGAAACAACATGGCTTCATTAGATGTAGATCAACTTCAACAAACTTATTACTCTTTCAAAACTATATATTGGAATCTTTTTCTAAAAACAAACAAGTTGACTGTATATATACTGATTTCTCGAAGGCTTTTGATAAAGTGTCCCACAAAATACTGATCCTAAAACTTCATGCTCTGGGAATCAGAGCAAATATGTTGAACTGGTTAAGTAGTTACGTATCAGGTAGAACTTTATTTATAAAAATTAAATCTTTTATATCCAAACCATTTTCTGCCACTAGTGGAGTACCGCAAGGTAGTCATCTTGGCCCAATTTTATTTCTTATTTTTATAAACGACATAGTCAACTGCTTTAAAGACGTCAAAGTATTGCTTTTCGCTGATGACATTACATTATATAAAGAGATAACTATCCTTAATCACTGAGAAATTCTTCAATCAAATATAGACATGCTAAAAATTTGGTACTGGTAAAACAATCTATATTTAAATGTAGAAAAATGCAAAACTTTGACCTTTTCCAGAAAAAAAACATCACTGTTTTTCGACTATTCAATAAATAAAATAAATTTAGAAAGAGTGTCGGAAATGCGGGATCTTGGCATAATAATGGATGAGAAACTAGACTTCACGGTTCACATTCAACAAACTGCAAATAAGGGTATGAAAACTTTAGGATTTGTATTAAGAACAATTAAAAACTTTGAATCGTTACAAATCATTAAACTACTGTATACATCCCTTGTTAGAAGCCTAATAGAATATAACTCCATAGTCTGGTCGCCCTTCTACAAAATTCATATTCATACTATTGAAAGAATTCAAAGAAAATTTCTATGTTTTGTAAATTTTAAACTTCACATCCCTTTAGAGCACATAAATTACCCGTCGTTAATGAATACTTTAAATATTCCAACATTAGAAAACCGACGAAAAATAAACGACCTAACTTTTTTATTAAAATTATTAAACTCTAAATTCGACAGTTGTGAACTCCTGCAATTAATAAATCTACATGTACCTACACGAACAACTAGACAAACATTGACATTTTATGTACGTACATCTCATTCGAACTATGATTTACATTCTCCAATACAACGTCTGCATAGTCTTGGTAACAAATACTTAAACAATCTGGATGTATTTGACAATAATTTGAACTTAGCAAACTTCAAACGCCATATGTGCCAACTATTTATTTCTACCTATCCCATAAACTAATGAAAACAACAATTTTAAACATTACCTACTTTATGTCAACTACTATTATTTTATGGACTATATTTTGTTTCTTATATTTTATGTTACCTGTATTTTGCTAACGCTTATATTTTATGTAACCTAAATTTTTTTTTTTTTTTTTAACCCTTATATTTTTTCTAACCTATATTTTGTTTTTAACAAATATTATGTTACTTGTATTGTGTATTGTATTTTGTAAACCCATTCTATACACTGTAATTAAAAAAAATGTACTGCATTCTATGTAAAGGAACTATGGGCGTTTAAATAAAATAAATAAAATAAATAAAATAAATAAAATAAATAAAATAAATAAAATAAATAAAATAAATAAAATAAATAAAATAAATAAAATAAATAAAATAAATAAAATAAATAAAATAAATAAAATAAATAAAATAAATAAAATAAATAAAATAAATAAAATAAATAAAATAAATAAAATAAATAAAATAAATAAAATAAATAAAATAAATAAAATAAATAAAATAAATAAAATAAATAAAATAAATAAAATAAATAAAATAAATAAAATAAATAAAATAAATAAAATAAATAAAATAAATAAAATAAATAAAATAAATAAATAAATTATCAACTTTGGTCTCCGGCTGTCCACGGGGCTTGTTCAGGTCGAAATTTCCAGAACGAAAACGTTGGAACCAAAAACGCACTGTGTTTTTCGAGCCGTTTCTGCAGCACTGGTGCCACGGTGAAACTCGTACTCGTAAATAACGCAATATTTCAAGTTTTCCATTTTGTAAACTAAGTGACGCAAAGAAAAAAAAAACAATTAAGGAAAAAACAAATGAATTATTATTTTCGAAACACAAATACATGAGTAAATAGCTGTATAAATTTGAATTTGTAATTCCTAACCAAAGAGAAGATATTTGAGATCAAAGTTGCCAGTACGGCAAACACCAATTTCATATGTAAGGACCTAATATATTTTCAAACTATTCGTGCGCTACCTACTGTAAGTTTTTAGAGATTTTGTTTGAAAAGTTTTATTTTTATATACATTTGTTAAAATTATGTACATGGAAACAATTACATTAACAAATGTACATGGAAAATAAAAAATTTCAAAACAAAATGGCTAGAAGCTGCTAAATAGTTTATGCCCAAGAAATACAAAAAAATTTGTACATTTTTATACAAATTTCATCAAACTGTGATTATGGCACATTGAGTCGACTAATTTACATACATGACTTTATTTAGCCCTATCCTTTTATATATGATGTTTAACCCCTCCGAATTTTCGAGAATATTAGCTTTTGGTGTCTTAAACGAAATGACATTTTACGAAAACTTTTAGTTATAACCGCTTCACAATTAAAGCTCTATAAATGAAACATTTCTGAACGTAGCCGAATAGTAAAAACTAATTTAGAAAGTTTACAAAATAGGCTTTCAAATTATTATATTACAAATAAATATTAGCTATTGTAAATATTAAAATTTAGAACGCAAACATTAAAAATAGGTAAAAATGACTCACGTGATATTTTTATGTGAAAACGGTACAAAAACCACAGATTATATAAACAACAATACTTACTCTATTGGATATATGTGTAATAAACATTTTTGTCACCTCACTTTTTTATCATTTCATATAAAAATATTTAATAAAAATTTAAAATGTGGAGCGCGGTGGAGCTGCCGGTAGCAAATTTGCGCGGGTAAATATTTTTGTCAACTACACGATTGACAGCTGATTCCTGTTATGTATTTCCATAGACAACTTGATAGGAATGTGCAGCTTGATCTACTATCGACCTTTAACTTTTTGTTTTAGGGATGTCACTCGAACAATAACGGAGTTAGAACGATTTCTATGGAAACACACGCGCTGACGTATAAACACGCTTATTGTACTTGACTCCTGTCCTATTTTTAACGCTTATATCTGCTTACGTTGCAGCGGTTCATTAAAATTTACGGTCAAAATCGATTTTTTTAGAAAATCAATTATACAAGGCACTTACCGATAAAATTTTGGATTTCACCCTTTTCATGAAAGGATGACATGTTTATCTTATTTGTTTTTGAGTTAAGTCAATAGCCATTCGTTATTACCCGGTTTTAAAAATTATTTGTTGTTAGAATACCGCACCTGAGTTTTTTGAGAGGCCCTGAGGAAAAAAATTCCTTAGGGCCTATGTCGTCTTTGGGAATTCTGTGGATGATCTTTTTAGGGAACGAAGGAGAGGATGTTTTGGGAAGGAAAAGGTATCAGGGGTCGGTAGGAATATGTGGGTCAATGTTCAGGAATGACGAACGTATGAATCCATCCCTCCCACTGCGGTGCACGACGATGGAGAGGTCTAGGTTATATCTACCTCTTAGTCTCTCCCGATCCGGTCCGCCAGGCAGTACACAAACCTTAAAACTTGTTCTACCGCTATTTCAATGGAAGATGATCCGAGGAACTAACGTTATTGATCCCTTCGGCACCGGTGCATAGTCTGGAAACACGCAAAACGCGTGCTCAAGATATGTACACGGTTGACATTTGTCACATGAGAACGGGTCGCTTCTTCGACTCGTTCTTGTGTTCAACAGCTCGGCTGTGGAACGATTTGCCGGCCCCTGTGTTTCCTGCTTCCTACAACATGGGTCTCTTCAAGACCAATGTTTATTCCTTCCTCTCCGCACAAAGACCCTCCACACAGCATCTCAGATTACATATCCTCCTTGGGCAGTTAATGTAAGAAAGGTGACTTATGGCAGGGGAGTTGGTTATCCAAGAAATACCGGGGCGGCGGTACCCAGACCAGCCTCCCAAATTGAGACCCAACTGCTCTCAATCACCTCGAGCCTTAGTGGGGAGAGTAAGGAGATAGAAAGAAGAAGGTTGTAAAAATGTGGCTATTTAAATCTGATCACCAAATAAGGCAAAAGCCATTTCAAGCAAAGTTTCGATTCCAAATGGTGATCTTTTACCACGACGATACGTAGAGTATCTTCCACTCTGTAAGACGCTGCAGATACGAGTATATTATAAATTATTTCAAATGATCAAATGCAAAATAACACAAATTGACCCGTGATCTCCGGATTAACAGACAAGGATCGTAACCACTTAACCACTCTACAACGGAAGCCGTCAATATATAGACAATTCCAAACTGAATTTCCCAACTTTGTTTATCGATAGAATTGAACGTACTCTCAGATAAGTCCAGATTATCTACTAAAGAACACTTTCATGGTTTTGCTAGGCTTATGGGCTACCTTCTTTATTTTATGTGTATAGAGAACTAAGCCTTAAAACTTGTGAAAATGAACTTTGGAGAATTTTTCAATCAATAGTACCATATAACCATCAACGCATTTTTTTACAATTAACTCCACAAAGGAGGCCTCGAGGAAAATATTTTCCCTCAGGGCTCACTTCACATTTATGTATGACTAGCTTTTTTCCGCGGCTTCGCTCGTATGGTATTAGGGGGTCCTACTCCGCCTCCTCCACCTCCCTCCACTGCACCCTCCCCCCTCCCCACCGCCCCTGCCCTACCCACCCTATCCCTCCTCCCCCTCTCTCCCCCCTCCATCCCCCCTCACCCCCCCCTACCACATTTCCGTTCCCCTCCCACCACCCTCCCTCTCCGAACTACCCTTTACAACAAAGATATTGAAATATAAGAGATGATATCCGCAGTTTTTACTGGGTGGAATGGTGTTCGTCTGACGTCGCCGATATTGTTAACCAATACTACTTCCAGTGGAGGTCCTGCCTTGAGGTCAATTGGTCCAAAACCTCCCAAAATTATAAGATGACAATAAAACATTGTGAAATATTATGCATTTAAAACAACTGCTATTATTCTAATGTATTTGAAATTTACCGCGACATAGCAGTGACATCTAACTTCTATGTAAGCTTCCTTTCCCACGCAGTATGATTGGCTCGGTCAATTTTCAAATGTCTTCTGTCTCTTTACGCGCCGTACAATAAACGAGATGGCACTATACCGCCTAGAAGTAATGTTTTCGGATTCCAAAGACAGTTTGGGTCATGGCCGTGAGCGAGAGAAAGCATGATGAATATTACGCCTCTGAAAGAGGTGGTTTGATAAACGTAGGTTGATTTTGCATATTAATTGTAGGCTTGTCGCATAAAATAATTAACTACATTTAAACGTAAGTTGACTCTCAAACGCGTGAGGTAATTACAAAGGAAAATTTTCGTATTTGATTTGATCTTGATGATCTTCCACTTCTGGACACCTAAAGCCGCCTCTGATTACTGCACACCTTCGAAAAATTAACTAATTTCCGTATTCAAACTAAATAAAAATCTAGTATCTTTCAACGGTAGCAATCTTCCGAACAGGCCCTCCATTGATATGCTTGGTGTAACCCTAAGTGACCAGCTCAGGTATGGCGGCTCCGTCGAAGCCAGAGTAAAGTTGGCCTCCCAAAAACTGGGCGTACTGTACAGGGCCCGCAGGCACATTAATAGTACACAACTGCTAACCTTGTACAAATCACAAGTACGCCCCACGGTTGAATTTGGCAGCCATCTCTGGTCTGGAGCTCCAAAATACCTGAAATATACCCTCGACTCTGTGCAGAAACGGGCGGTCCGTTTGATAGATTCTACCATCTTAACAGACGGATTGCAATCTTTAGAGCACAGGCGTCGGGTGGGAATGCTATCCTTGTTCTACCGGTATTGCAATGGAGGAACTAGCATCATTGATCCCTTCGGCACCGGTGCATAGTCGGGAAACACGCCAAACGCGTGCCCAACATTTGTACATGGTTGACATTTGTCACGTGAGAACGGGTCGTTTCTTCGACTCGTTCTTGTGTTCAACAGCTCGGCTGTGGAATGATTTGCCGGCCTCTGTGTTTCCTCCTTCCTACAACATTGGTCTCTTCAAGACCAATCTTCATTCCTTCCTCTCCTCAAAAAGACCCTCCACACAGCATCCTAGATGACATAGGCCCTGAGGGAAATTATTTTCCTCAGGGCCTCCTGTGTGGAGTTAATGTAAAAAAGAAAAAAATTCCCATTCGGAAGTAATCCCGCCGACAATCGGGCGGACACCATAGCATATCTCTTGTATTTGAATATCTTTGGTTTACACTAAAGATCAAGAAAGAACGCTCTCGGTCTAATCCCACCTTAAGCGACCAAATTTTCAAACCAAAAACACATGGTTTTGCATTACTTCGTAGTGCTTCGCCATAAGGCGATCCAATCGTCCATGAAAAAATCGAAATCAAAATTCACGCCCCTTTATGGGAGGAGTTTAAAAATACTTGAGAAAAAGCTTTTGGAAGGATTTGAAAAGGTATTTGAGAATTTTTTTTAAATGTTGATTTCGTAAAGGCCAGTTAAAAAAATTACCTCCTTTTTTATGCATCGTTTATTATAAAAACAACTAAATTTAAAATTGATTTCACGGAACTAAGCGACGCGGAACCACACATATATTCCCCGCTCCGGCCGGGGCGATCTTTTTTTTACTTAAGCTCCACACAGGAAGCCCTGAGGAAAATAATTTCCCTCAGGGTCTATGTCATCTTTGGGGATGCTGTGTGGAGGGTTTTTTTTATCGAAAGGAAGGAGAGGAGAGTTCTGGGAAGGAAAAGGTTTTAAGGGGTGGGTAGGAATCTGGAGTTCAGAGTATCCTGGTCATCCGCCTCCAAGGCCTAGACAAACCTCACCCCATGAACCCGGGCACCCCTGCTAAATCACCAAACGTAGCGAACCACTTGGGGTGACCTATGGCAGAGGTGTTGGTTATCCAATAAAGGTTCCTCGGGCGGCGGTACCCATTCCCGCCTCCCAAATAATACATGGGTGTGCCAAGTGTATGGTTCTTGTGCCCATGGCATAAGGGTCACTTTAAGAATACAAATTCATGGAAAGCGGGCCTTATTGATCGAGGTCAAAAATAACAACGAGAAAATGCATATTTTATTTGATTTTGTAAAGTTCGGGCGTAAATATATATGTTTTTGCGATTATTATAAAAGAAACTGAATTTGTCACATTAAATAATAAAACCATATTCGAAAAGGGGTTTATCAGTAGGAGAGTTTGCACTACAATGTGATTTTTTATAGACCTTATACTTTATTCATTTCTAGGCTTATTAAAAGACTTTAAAAAAAATACCGATATTTTTAATGGCCAATGTATGTTCTGCACACAGTATTTAATTGAAGCATCTATAATACTGGTACCCACCCTGATGTATGGCAGTGAGGCTTGGAACTGGCAGAGGAAGGATGAAAGTAGACTGAATGCTGTAGAAATGAGATCCCCGAGGCGTATGTGTGGTAAAACCATGTATGATCAAATGTGGAAATCCGCAAAGAATGCAAGTCTGATTGATGTAAGCGTAATGAGTAAGATAAAGAAAGGAACGCTCCGATGGTTTGTGCATGTAGAGCGAATGAAAGAGGAAAATAGTGTAAGGAGAATATATGACGCAAATGTGAATGGTAGAAAAAGTCGAGGACGCCCAAGAAAGACATGGCACGACCAAGTGAAACAGATACTTGAGTCGGGCCATGTCAAGAGTCAGAATAATAGAAGAGCATGTGTGAGACGTTGTATGAATGTAAACGAAGCAAGGAATGTGTGCCAAGATCGAGTTTTTTTTTATACATGTATACCGCACAAGAGTCCCAACTACTCCCGTCTGGAGCCAGTGGGACTATGGCATCCCCAATCGGGGTATGTTGCGAGGCTGAAGGTAATGGGGAAGGGAAGTAGATGGGGAAGAGGGAGGTGGGGAAGTACCTGGCTATTCAGATCTTGTCAACAAACAAGGCTAACGCCATTTCAAGCAACGTTTCAATTCTGAATGGTGGTCTTACACCAGGGCGATACCCTATCGCCCTGGTGTAAGACCACCGGGCGAGATAGGGAAGTGGCAGAGGAAGGTGGGGAAGTACCTGGCTATTCAGATCCGGTCACCAAACACGGCTAAAGCCATTTCAAGCAACGTTTCAATTCTGAATGGTGGTCTTACTCCAGGGCGATACTGAGAGTATTTTCCACTCTGGAACGTACCACAAATATACTATATATTATTTTAAATGAATAATTTGTGAAATAACACAAATTAATCTAATAAAATTTATTTACCACGCCGGGATTCGAAGAGCCTTTGTAGTTGTTGTTTGGCGGTCCGTCCTCTCTGCCTACCCCTGCGGGGAAACGGCGTTATGGTTAGTTGGTTATCTATAATACTTCTAAGCGATCAAATTTTCAAAACAAAAAATATGATTTTGTATGATTTTGCATTATTTAGTATGGCTTCATCTTAAGTACCATTAATTTAGTGTAGGAAGTAAATAAACTTTTGTTAAGTTTTTCTTAAAGAACGGTACAGAAGCCTTAACATTGAGGTTTAATTCCATTAAGTATTTAAGTATTAAGATCTTAAGATTATAGAGAATTAAGAAATATTCTATTTTAGAGTGTTTAGACAAAGATCACATGTTTTAAAGTCGAATTATCAGATTAAAGAAAAGACGAAGCAATAAAGCCGGTCTTAAAGTACTTTATATCTGAAAATACGGAGTCGTTAATCCACTGACAGAAAACCCTCGGAAAGATTAATGAATGAGAGACATAATAGCGGCAGGCTTTGTGGTTTCAATATCTGTCTACTTTTGTGCAATTTCATGAAGGAAAGGATTTGGGAACGATGAAGTTGTGGCGAGCCAACTTACCTACCTGCGCTGCGAGAAGTACTTACCTACCTGCGCTGAAATATTCGGCATATCGTCGCACCTTACGGAAAGTACCGGAGAATTCAAATTCCCTGTACATTATTCTTTTAGAACAGCAAGGCAAAACAAATGGTCCCGTTATTTTTACTTCTGTCACGCTCCGGTATTCCGATATTATTGTGAATTTTACTGCTTAGTAAAAAAAACTATGAACAGTTAAATCTAGTGTTTTCTTTACACGTTTACGTAGCACGATTGATTGCTACAAAGTTAAGGAAATATCTGGTTGTTTAAATAAATGAAGACAATATAAGCGAAACTCAATCGAAAATCTGGAAACAGAAAAATCAGAAAAACATATTGACACCTCTGGGACTCGAACCCAGGACCTCTTGCTTTCCGGGCAAACGCGCTAACCTGGTTCCGAGTCCCAGTCGTTAAGTCAGGTTCGAGTCCCAGAGGTGTCAATATGTTTTTCTAATTTTTCTGTTTCCAGATTTTCGATTGAGTTTCGCTTATATTGTCTTCATTTATTTAAATATTACAATTTGAGGTTTTACTCATAAAGTTAAAAATTAAAAACAAAATATCTGGTTATTCAGATCTAGTTACCTAACAAGGTTGAGAGGGAATAACCAGACAAAACAGAAAATATCTCATTTTTAAATCAAATTTTAGACGTATCGACACTTTTCCACAAAAAATTAAAAATTGATTGCGAAAGACTGTTCTTTTTTCTAGTAAAGCCTTGTTTTAAATTTTGAGAAAATAGGTAGATATGTTTATTTTTAGTACAATAAGGTTTTACCGTAGGTCGTTGGCAGATTTGTTAAATTTTCAAACAAAATTTTCTATTATACAACACACATTTCAAATCATATAATCATGCAGTAAAATAAGCCAATTAGTTATCTGGGAAAGCTTTGTTTCAGAATTTTAATTTTGTTTAAATAAAGTCATTTAAAAAAAATCTGCATACGTGTTTTGTGACGAAAGTAGGTACTTCAGTTTGTCTATTTATTTACGGCCTTACAAACTAATACATTTAAGATTTTTTTACATTCTTATTTTGCTTAGACATTATTGAAAAATTATAAATACTTGTATCATCACGCCTTTCAGCATTTTTGAATGTAGATATAAATTAAAGCAAATTTTGAATGAAATAACTTTCATGCCACCCACGTTTTGAGTATGATTGTTGAGATAGGCATATTTCGTTACGATTGGTGACACCAGGGCAATACTGAGAGTAAAGCGGCGGTCAGACAATTCCACTAATTTTTCATTTCCATATTTCTTTCCGCCTCTTTCCCTTGAAGTGACACGTCTATCCATGAAATGAAGCAAAAGTGATGACAGACAGTGCCGAGTGAAGCGATCCAAACATTGATGGATATCGGTTTTCACTTGCGCGCGGAATGACGTCATGATACGTGTGAACACGCATTCACTCCGTTCATCTTTACGTGCATCATTATGGATTCACTTTGTCACCACAGTAGTTCGCTACGTTTGGTGACTTAACCTGCTTAGGTGCTCGGATTCAGGGAGTGAGGACTGTCAAAGTCTTTGCGGCAGATGCGTCTGCCTACTGTGTGGGGGCCGGATTTGGAAAGACTGGTTTAACCTGTCCAGCAGGACGTTCCATCATCTTGCACCGCCCCTCTCACCCCTCATATATTTTTCTTTCCCAGATATTCTCATCCTTCCTTCCTCTATAAGCCATACTACATCAAGGTAATGTTATATTATCGTGAAAACAAGTACAGGAAGCTGATAAGCGGTGACCGGATATCTCAACAAAGTGGAATTTCAACCTCCTTTGAAAAGTAATCATCAAAGTCACAGTGGTGAAACTGGGTTAAATAGGTTACGTTATGTTAGGTTAGGTTTTTTTTAATGAATTTTAACTACTTTTCAAAGGGGTTTTAAAATGCCATTTTTTGAGCTGTCATGGAACCTTGAGAAACATACTTCGCTTATTGAAGTATGTTTCTTAAGGTTTAGCACCGTTGTGATTTGAAACTGGATGAAACGAAAAATAGCGACTCTAAAAAGAGACAAGCACATACATCTATAGGATTTAGCCTGCGAGAGAATGAGTAAAATCGGTCTTCTTTTTGTGCGCTATTTCGTAGCCTATCGGTCTCCTCTTTGTGCGGTACTTCGTAGCCTCTCCCTTCCGATCTAATTTTAGTTTTCTGAAGGTTTCACTTCTACCGCGTGTGAATCACATTCATCACTTATCGTCTCATACATACTCTTTAACTCTTGACATGACCCGACCCAAGTATCTGATTCACTTGATCTGATAATCCCTCCCCCCTTCCCCCTCTCCCTCCCCTAACCCCCTCCCCCCATCCACCACCCTCTTCCCTTTCCCCCTCCACCAACACCCTCCCAAAACCCCCTCCCCACTACCCGCTCTCACCTCTCGCATTCCACACATTCAGTTTTCAAACCGCTCGCGTGCCACCTATTATATTTTTTTATACAAATTTCATAATGCCAGAACTCAACGGTAGTTTTATACAAAATAACGAACCAAAAAAAAAGAATTATCCAATTTGGTGCAGTCGTTCGGGTTTACGCGCATACACACATTTCGGTGATTCATTTTTAGAGATAATTATTAAGTGCGACGCCAACAAAGCACTCTTTTTCGGGTGAATTGCCGAATTTAAAAAAAAAAACATCGTTTCCAAGGCGACAATTGGTTTGCTTTTTTTCTGACGTTTGCAATAAATCGATTTTGTAAGGGACAGAAAATGTATGATAAATAATTTCATAACGCCAGAGCTTACCAATATATATAGCCTAATGATGTAGCTTTCTTTTAGTGAAAGAATTTTTAAAATCCATTCTGTAGTTTTTGCGTGAAAGAGTAACAAACATACCATCTATACATCCATACAAACTTTCGCCTTTATAATATTAGTAGGATGTTTTGCACTCCAATGATAAGATTGTTTATTTATTTTAGTCTTGCTGCATCCATTGGCTGAAGGTTAGTGAATCCAGTGTGTCTGTGAGTACGTCTGTGATTGGTCCCATTCGGCTCCGGCCTGGGTCAATATGCCCCTTATAATATATATTAGACAGAGAGTCGCGGGTTGTTTGGTCGATCGTGGTCTAGTAACGCTCTCTGTTCTCACTAACTACAGTGAAAACTCTGAAATTAAGAATTATTGGAAAATATTGCATATTTATTTATTTACTTAGTGGGTATTTTAAATTAGAGAAATTCGGTTGTGTTATCTATATTTTGTAATAACTATGGTAGAGCAGGTATGTACGTATGTGGCATTGATTTCTAAAATAAGTTGGAAAGCATAACGCATTTATTTATTGTTATTGAGTTTAATTTGTAGAAATTATTACGGCGACGTTAAAAAATTGCAGCATTTAAAAACTTCCAATAAGACGAGTGCAATGCTGTTTATGTTGGACGAACTGGCCGATCCTTTAATACTAGATTGAAATAACACGTGAGTTCGTTTAAAAATGTCATTATTACAATAAATCACATTTTGCCCAATATCTCCCAGACAAAAATCACTGATAATAATAATGATAGGCCAACTCCGTTACATATCCTACTAATATTATAAAGGCGAAAGTTTGTATGTATGGATGGATTTTTGTTACCATTTCACGCAAAAAATACTTAATAGACTTTAAAAATTCTTTCATTAATAGAAAGCTACATTATTTGTGAGTAATATAGGCTATATATATTGGTAAGCTCTGGCGTTATGAAATTATTTATCATTGGTTTTCTGTCCCTAACAAAACGTCAGAAGAAAAGCAAATCAAATTGTTGCCTTGGAATGATTGTTGGCGTTCTCTAAAAATGAATCGCCAAAATGTATGTACCTACGCGCATAACTTCCGAACGACTAAACCTAATTGGAAAATTCTTTGTTTTTTGTTATTTTGTATAAAACTACTATTGAGCTCTGACAATATGAAATTTGTATTAAAAAATGCAATAATGGCACGCGAGTAGTTTGAAAACTAAATTTACAGGGAATGAATGTGTGGAAGGCGGGAGGAGGATGAGGGTGGGGGGGAGGGAGAGGAGGCGAGGGAAAAAGAAACCCCCCGAGTCATTATTTGGAAACATCTCGCGATTCGACCTTTAGTCAAGTTTGATCATTTTAGTAATTGGGGAAACTTGATCATTTCAGAAAGGTGAGAAAGAGGAGGGTAGGGAAATACCTGGCTATTTATTCAGATCTGGTTACCAAACACGGCTAAAGGCATTTCAAGCAATGTTTTAATTTCGAATGGTGGATTTACATCAAACATAAAAAAAACTACAAAATAAAAATATAAAGAAATATCGAAAAATTAATCCCAAAAATTCAGGAATTGCTTCGTACATTCAGAAAAGCATTTATGAAGAGTTCGTTTTATCACTAACATAGAATCTCTAAAAAAAATGCCGATATCCCCAAATCTATTACCAACACGATGCAGTAAGTTTAGTTATAGGTTCACACCTGATCAGTATGTTTTAAAATTACACTTGTACATTATCAGGGGAGTCCTGATTTGCGGGGTCAGGTTTATCTAGGCCTTGCCGACGGATGTCTCTGGCCACAAACTGCATGGCAGGCTGGATCGGGAGAGACTGGTTGAAGGAAACCGTTTGACATCTCCAGCTCTCGGAACATGGCCTTGCACCGCAGTGGGAGGTATTGATCCATACGTCCATCACTCCTGGACAAACTCACCTCCAGATCTCCTACCCAGCGCTCATATATTACTTTTCCTTCCCAGAACATCCTTTTCTTCATTTCTTAAAAAAAACCTCCACACAGCATCCCCAAAGATGATATAGGCCCTGAGGGAACTTTTTTCCTCACGGCCTTCTGTGTGGAGCTAGTGTATGTTGGGATTGATGTTGGGATTTTCAATTGGGAATGCCATAATCGCACTGGTTTCGGAAAGTTGGAACTCTAGTACATCTTATATATAAAAAAAATGAATCGCTGAATGTGTTGCTAAGCGCAAATCTCGAGAGCAGCTGAACCGATTTCGCTCATTCTTTTTTAGAATATTCCTTGGCGTACGAGGATGGTTCTTACGGAGAGAAAAAAAAAAGAAAATTGCGCAGAAAATTGGATAATTTCAGAAAACCTAACGACTATCGTACGTTTTAGAGTTCGCGTGTTTGAGAATGACATTGTTAAATCAGGATTCTATTTTTGAAAATCTTCCAAGTTGATAAATTTATTTAAAGTAGGTACTCCCCTAATAGTTTGAATCAAATCAAGAATTTTAGATATTTTATATAAGTACCTATGTTAGGTACCATATTTAATTTACATGAAAAATGGAAATTTGAATAAAAATTGTAAAAGGTGGCACGCGGGCTGTTTAAAAACTGAATGTACTGCGGATATGGAAAGCGGGAGGGGGTGGGGGGGGGAAGAGGGAAGGGGGAGGAGGGAGGGTGGAGGGAGGGCGGTGAGAGGGGAGGGAGGTGGAGGAGGCGGAGTGGGAACCCCCCTTACGCCATGCGAGCGAAGCCGCGGGAAAAAGCTAGTACTTAATCAAATAAGAAAAGTGAAAAACGGCGTATAACTTATTTTCCGTTAATAAATAGTTTGCTCTCCCCGGAAACAGTGGGCGGACTGTATAATTTCCACTTGGGTAGGGGACGGAATGTACCAGCGATTATCTCCACAGATTAGTTTGGCACTGGAAAATAAATTATGTAACAAAGCTCAAATGACCCATATATTTCACGGTACAGTGGTTATGATAAACGCCTTTGGATTCGACTATTCAAGGGTTCATATCTGTGGCGTATGGTTAGTCATGTAGCTTCAACATCCTTCAACAGAAGTCGTCAGTATAGTTGTGTTATACGTAGTTTAGTGGTATCTCAACAAATGCCAGATAAGTAGTAGTTTAGAAGATTGTCATCTATCGTAGTTCGTGTCAAATGACGAACGGTTAAGATAAAAGCCGAAGATACATGGTCGATGGCCAGATACCATCAGTGTCGCGTTCCGCAGCCGCAGAATGTGAATATCGCACAAGAGTCTCAACCGCTCCCAAACACTGGGACTAGAAATGTTGTGCAGCTGAGAGCATGGGGAGGGGGAAAAGATGAGGGATTGGGGGGTTGGAAAGTACCTGGCTTTTCAGATCTAGTCATTAAACACGGTTAAAGTCATTTCAAGCAACGTTTCGATTCTGAATGGTTATTTTACACCAGGCCGATACTGAGAGTATCTTCCACTCTGGAACGTGCTGCAAATTTACTATAGGTACATTAATTTTAAAAATAAAGGCCCATTAACCGGCATCCGAGAATTCAAATTTCTCTTGTTCATTTAAATTAAAATTGTCTTGCGGTCGTTCCTTACAACTGTACAGGGCGGTTCCGATGATAAAGATTGATTATTCTCATATATTCTATAACTCAATATCGATTTTATCACATTCAATTTTTTATTTAATATATACCTACATTCAAGTTAGCAATAAAAATCCTTAAACACGTAATAAAAAAATTATGCACCATTTGTAATTATTTTTTTAACATAATTATATATAATTTTTTAATAATGTCCAAGCAAAATAATTGTGTTGAAAAGTCTATTTTAGATTACATTAGTTTGTAAGGCCGTAAATAAATCGAAAAATCGAAGTATTTTCGTCACAAAACAACGTCGCATTTTTTTAATGATTTTATTTGTACTAAAATTAAGACTCTAAAAAATAGCTTTCCTAGACAATTTATTGATTTATTTTAATTCTAGCTGACCCGGCGAACTTCGTACCGCCTTTGAATCAATAAATGTTGTGTTAACATTGTTGTTATTCAGTTTTTTTTTAAATAAACAATGAAGCAATTATCGATGCGCAACTGTCCGTGTTTTGTTTTTGTTAGTATCAGAGGTGGCGTTGTGTACGGATTTGTATTTTTGTGATTTTATTACTTTTCCATTTACATAAGGGAATTGCGTTTAATTTTATTTACACGTGTGAGGGAGATTAATTTTTTATTTTTTATGAGTATCTATAGCAAAATTTGTGCATAATGAAATTATTGTATTAAGGTAATATAAATTTTTTTTTTCACAGTCCTCCTCACTAGGGTTTCCTGTTCTGAGGCGGCCTGTAGTTTTTCCACATTTTTATTTAGTATCCAGTTGTCTTTACATGGTCTTCAGTATGTTTGATAGTTCATTTTCACTTTGTTCTCTCAACCATATTTTTACTTTTGTTTTAAATTTATTTATTTCTGTTATTTTTTTGTTTGAGTTGGTAGAGCGTATTATATTTATTGTATTTTTCCTTTGGGGGGGTGCAGACATAAGTTCACCGTTTGTCTCATATTCGACTATTAACATTTAGTGTGTAAGAAAGAGGGGCAGCATTATATGTTTTAGAACAAAAGCAAAACGTTCAGCGCATTGACATTTGACATTTTTGAATTTTTGGAATTCACTCACTACTCAATATTATACTTATCATAATATTCCTGCACCTCTTTCAAAAGATGAGAATTCGTTCCATACAAAATGTACGAGGAAAAGAATTTTCTTCATAATTATTTGTTTCGTGATTTTTTCGATGTTTTAATAGCTATTCTGCTTTTCGGAGCTGAGACAAATCCAACAAATCAAGAATCATAAAAATCGGTCCAGCCGTTCTTGAGTTATAAACGATGTAACTATCCCGACTTTGTTTTATAAATTAAGATATGATTTTATGATATGAAATGCGTGTTGTGCTCGTATAATATAACATTGTGTTTTGCCAAGACCTAAACAAACCTCACCCCCATGAACCCAGCCACCCCTGTTAAGTCACCAAACCAAGCGAATCACTTGGAGTGATTTTTGGTAGAGGTGTTGGTCATCCAGTAAATGTTTCCCGGGGCAGTGGTTCCCATAGCTGCCTCCCAAATTATAATTACTTGATCGTGCCATGTCTTCCTCGGGCGCTCCCGACTTCTTCTATCATTCACATTTGCGTCATATATTCTCCTTAAAACTTCTTTCTCCGTTCATTCGCTCTACATGTTTAGACTATCTGAGCGCCCCTTTTTTAATCTTACTCTTTACGTTTGCATTCTTTGCAAATCTTCAGATTTCTCAATGTATCAGATCATAAATGTAACATTTACCACACATACGTCTCAGGGATCTCATTCCTACAGCATTCAGTCTACTTTCATCCTTCAGCTGCCAGTTTTTTTTTCATTAGCTCCACACAGGAGGCCTTGATGGAAAAAAAATCCACTCAGGGCCAATGTCATCTTTGGAGATGCTGTGTGGAGGGTCTTTTACGAACGGAGGGAGAGGAAGTTCTGGGAAGGAAAAGGGTATTAGAGGTAGGTAGGAATCCCACTGTGGTGCAAGGCGATTACACGAGAGAGTACGGCTGGAGAAATCAAAGGGACTCCCTCAACCACTCTCTCCCGATCCAGCAGCTGGTGGGCAGAAGCATCCGCCGCCAAGACCCGGACAAACCTCACCCTATGATCCCGGGCACCACTGCTAAGTCACCAAACGTAGCGAACCACTTGGGGTGCCCTATGGCAGAGGTGTTGGTTATCCAATAAATGATTCCCGGAGCGGTGGTACACATACCCGCCTCTTAACTTATTTCCATGCTTTGAATACATTAGGGGAGGTAACAGAACCCCATTATTATAATTATTAATGTGTTTTATTTTTATTTTACAGAAAAATCAACCATCAAAAAGTTTTTGTGCCAAAAAACCAACAAAGTAGTTTTAGTGTCAGTGAATTTTGAATTTAAATGTAATTACTTATAGATTATGAAACAATTATAAATAATATTTTTAAATTACGAAATTAAGTGAATTATTAGAACCATGGGTTGCAACACGAGTCAAGATGCCAAAAAAGTAGAAGATGAAGACCAGAGTTCAAAAGATAAGAAGAAGGAAGAAAATCACGTGGCGGAAAGCAAAGGTAGGATTTTTCTTTTTATTAAAATCAGCGATAACTGAAACAATGGAGATGTGCCACTATTAGAATTGCAGAGCGTGTCGCCAACATCACCCTTACTACTGCTGCTCGCATGTACGCATAGCTATACCATGACAGTTAATTCCCGACAGTTGGCCTCTTGGCACACTTATAGAGGATGTTAAGGGACGTATTTGACTTACTTTATTTAACCACTTATTTTTTATGTAATGTGTAAAAAATTGGAGGTCTTCACTCAGGAGAATTTCTTTGGGTAGACTGGTTTTTTATAAATGAAGCACTTTTTGGTTTTAACTTTAAGTTCTTGATTTTTTATTGTTATGATTTGAATATTTACAAACTGACGACAATAACTTTCCCCACCCAACGGACAAGGGTTCAGTAGTATTTTAAATTCTTAGTGCAAGTTTACGTAAAGAAGTAAGTTAATTTTACCGATGCAAGCCTTTTTATAAAGGTTTCGTACATCTATATTTACCTTGTTTGTTGTGTGAGAAAGGGACAAAAATAAAATGATTCTATCGACATCTAACGAACAAATCAGACAACTCTTGGATCGCAATCCAACCTTTGATGGTAACTCAACTTCATAATTGGTTTGAGTCCTGGGTTTAAATCTAAACATAATGATTAAGATTAAGAAAGGGACGGTCAGATGGTTTGGGCATGTAGAGCGAATGAATGAGGAAAGGAGTGTAAGGAGAATATACGACGCAAATATGAATGGTAGAAGAAGTCGGGGACGCCCGAGGAAGACATGGCACGACCAAGTGAATCAGATACTTGAGTCGGGCCATGTTAAGAGTCGGAATAATAGAAGAGCATGTAAGAGGCGATGTATGAATGTGATCGAGGCAAGGAGTTTGTGCCAAGATCGAGTTGTTTGGCGGTCCGTCTTCTCTGCCTACCTCTGCGTGGAAACAGCGTGATGGTTAGTTAGTTTTAGTTAGTGATTTCTGACATTAAGACATGTGCCAAACGCAGCTATGACATATGTGGCTTGGTGTCTTTCGGCATTTCGCTCGCCGCACATTCCTAATGGGAATACTTATATGGCGAGCCATATGCTGTAATAGGCCAAGCCACATCTTTTATTGCTGTGTATGGAACCCGTCGTATTGGAGTAAAAAATGTATGTAAATGAAATTTTGGTTTCCTGTGACATTTTTGACGTTTTTCTTCTTGTACAAAAACATTAAAAAAAACATAGGTGTTGAATAGTTGGGGGCGGGGTTAGGGGTTGGGCGGTTACTCGGCTGAGTGACCAGTGACGACATGCAAAAGAATTTATTGTTGTTTGATTTTGAAGAAAAAAAAAAAAAAAAGACTTCAACCTTTCAATTTGGGAGGCGGTTGTGAGTACCGCCGCTTCGGGAACCATTTATTCGACAACCAACACCTCTGCTAAAGGTCACCCTAAGTGGTTCGCTACGTTTGGTGACTTAGCAGGGGTGCCCGGGTTCATGGGGTGAGGATTGTCTCCATCCCTAAAAAGACCCTCCACATAGCATCCCCAAAGATGATATAGGCCCAGAGCGGAATTATTTTCTTCCTATGGTCTCCTGTGTGGAGCTAATGTCAAAAAAACACCTCGAAAAAGTCACCGTAGACCAAAATTTCATTTACATTTTTTACTACAAATATTGTCAGGAATCACGTAAGTCAAGTATGTCCCTTTACACCCTGTATACAATATGCAATCGGTTTAGAGAAAATACGGAATACCTACAAAATGTAACTAAGTGTCCCTGAAGCGGTGTGCAGAGAGGATGTACCGCCAAATTACAAAAGTATTAAACATATTTTCATTCAAATGCATCAAGGATAAAACTACTTGTCTATACAATCGACAATGTAAATGAATTCGTTTGATATCCATACAAACTTATTATTAAAGATTTTTTTGATGTCGATTTTCGTTTTCAAATTAGTAAATAATGCATAAAAAATGATAATTTTATAATAATTATAATTTGGGAGGGTCAACTGCCGAGGGATCAACTGTCGTGTTTCCGCGCAACGCTACGCTTCGCCTTTGCTTCTATCTACACACCAAACGCACAATATTCTTAAATAGTCCTGTTGATTGGTGGTAGCTCGGCGACATTCGGCTCGCTTCCATGCAAAGATATTCAAATACAGAAGAGATATGCTATGGTGTCCGCGCAACTGTCGCCGGACTACGCGCTAATTAGCGTAGTTTTCATACAAAAAGAATTTGTTCATTTCGTTGATTTTTTGAAAATGTGCATTAATATTGGTTAACAATATATTTTGAATAAGGAAAGAATTCGTTCATTTAGTTTAATGTTCGTTTGGTTTATTCGTTAATTATTTGTTCTTTTAGTTTATTTGTTAATTGGTAAACAATATCGGCGACACCCGGAAGCGCAGACCCACATAGTAAAAACAGCAGATAGCACATCTACTTATATTTCAATATCTTTGCTTCCATGCAATATCTCTCTTTTTTTGTTATTATCTAAGGTCCGGGAGTGACTACGGTGAAGCGGTTATGCCCAGCATTATGACAGGCTGTACGATGAGGCTGAAGATAAAATTCCTAGATAGCCTAAGCTGTTGTGTATGGTTCCGCGACTTTTAACCCCGCTCAAACGATTTCAAACTATTCTTCGGACAAAACTTCCTCCGATAAAATATCCTAGGGACAAAGCGTCCCCACACAAAATATCTAGTAAAACCTAATCTAACCTAACCTAACCTAACCCAACCCAACACAAACCAACCTAACCTTACCTAAACTAACCCAATTCAACCTAACCTAACCTAATCTAATCAAATCTAACCTAACCCAACCTAACCTAACCTAATCTAACCTAACCTAACCTAACCCAACCTAACCTAACCTAACCTAACCTAATCTAACCTAACCTAACCTAACTTACCGCTTAACCACTTAACCGCTACCCTAATTTCTACCGATTTCTTACATTGGAATTTTTTAAGCTCTTAAAAAAATAGATGTTATAGACGCGTTCCACGCCGAAACAAAAAATTATACGAAATTCCCTCGATAGAAATAAATCGCAAAATATGCTCCGAAAATTATTATTTTCACGTCTTTTTCAGTTATTTTACAAGTTATATGTATGAAAAAATTCACAGAGTTTCATTAAATACTGTTTTAGACAGCCCCCAAGAGATTTTTGCTCCATTTTAAACGAGTCGAGTTTTATTAAACATTTTCACAATTTTCGCTTCAATTTTATCGATTTAAATATTAGCGCGCTCCCTCCAACATTCGTAATAACATATTTCTTCATCTTCTTCTTTTTGAGCGGGAACACGGCGCCTTGACCAAACAAAAATGGGATAAAATTAATTCAGACAACCTGTAAAGACAAAAAGTTATTGTACAAAAATAGTAAAGATCACTATTAAGTGTTCAGCTCAGATATGGCGGCTCCATCGAAGCCAGAGTAAAGTTAGCCTCCCAAAAACTGAGCGTACTGTACAAGGCCCGCAGATACTTTAATAGTACACAACTGCTAACCCTGTATAAATCACAAGTGCGCCCCACTGTTGAGTTTGGTAGCCACCTCGGGTCTAGAGCTCCAAAATACCTGACGAAAATATCATCGGTGCAAAAACGGGCGGTCTGTTTGATAGATTCTACCATCTTAACAGACGGATTGCAATCTTTAGAGCACAGGCGTCGGGTGGAAATGCTATTCTTGTTCTACCGGTATTACAATGGAAGATGCTCCGAGGGAGCTAGCTTCATTGATCCCTTCAGGGCCGTTGCAAAGTCGGGAACATTTGACGTTGACATTTGTCACATGAGAACGGGTCGCTTCTGCGACTCGTTCTTGTGTTCAACATCTCGGCTGGGGAACGATTTGCCGGCCTCTGTGTTTCCTCCTTCCTACAACATGGGTCTCTTCAAGACCAATGTTCATTCTTTCCTCTCCTCAAAAAAACCCTCCATACAGCATCTCAGTTGACACAGGCCCTGAAAGAAATTATTTTCTTCAGGGCCTCCTGTGTGGAGTTAATGTAAAAAAAAGTTTAATTTTAAATAAGGTTAAGTTAGGTTAGATGAGGTTAGATTAGATTTTTGTAGATATTTTGTTGGAGGATGTTTTTTCCGTAGGATATTTTGTCCTTGGGATATTATGTCGAGGTATATTTTGTTGGAGTATATTTTGTCGCGTATTGTAACACGCCGATATCGCTTTTGCCCGCTAATACTATGCTTTTGTAGGCAATATTTATTAGCAATTATTATAAGCAATAATTATCAGCCTGAAACACTCATCCACATTGAAAAATCTTCCGAGAAAAGATACATGACGCCAATGGGACTTGAACCCGTGCCCTTCTGATTGCCGGTCAGCTGCTCTCCCAATTGAGCTATGGCGGCTTATCTTATACCCGCCAAATGATTCAATATATACTAGTGTTTCATTCAACAATTACTGCTCATTATATTTTTTCCACCTGTAAACAACCAACTTTATTTTTGCGAGAGATACAATGTTAGTGTTAAATCCCTCACTAGGTGGCATAGAGACAAATTATATCTTAACATAAAAATAACCAAATTTTAATTAACACTAACACTAACAGTGTCTCTCTCGCAAAAATAAAGTTGGTTGTTTTCAGGTGGAAAAAATATAATAAGCAGTAATTGTTGAATGAAACACTAGTATATATGGAATCATTTGGCGGGTATAAGATAAGCCGCCATAGCTCAATTGGGAGAGCAGCTGATCGGCAATCAGAAGGGCACGGGTTCAAGTCCCGTTGGCGTCATGTATCTTTTCTCGGAAGATTTTTCAATGTGGATGAGTGTTTCAGGCTGATAATCATTGCTTATAATAATTGTTACCTTTTGTGCTACGCATAAAAATCTTGTCTTAAAACGTTAGTTTAACAATTAAAAATAATAATTAATATTTATTAGGTTAAGTTATTGTGATGTCATGATACGGTAAGCGATGGATAAAATCTTCCATGGGGTCAACCACAACAAATCGCTAACTTTACCAAATGGGATAGTTAGGCGATCGATTTTATATCAATATACCTTTTCAATGTTGTCAGCCGAATCGATATTGACAGGGAATAAATAAGAAATTGATAAATGCTGGCAGCACTGGAGGTGTTTTCTATGAATTTACATTCCGAAACGTCAACTATTAATTGGTTCGGATCGCGGAAATGTCTTCGCGTTTATACGCAGCACTACAGGGTTTTAAGGGTCATACTTAACTTACTTTTTAACCAGTGATTCATGACATTATTTGGAGTAAAAAAATGTAAGTGAAATTTTGGTCTTCGTTGACTTTTTGATCAGTTCTTTTTCGGATCGGACAGTTATGATTTGTTCGCATTGAACAAGTAGTATGTCAAGTAGCGAGTATACTTGCTACTTGATTCGCCGAAAATCGTTCGCATTACGTTCAAGTAGGGTTCATTAGTGAGCCGCGCGTTGCAAGATGACGGGCTACTACATCACAAAGTAAATACGCTGAGTCCTAGTGCTGCATACATATAAAATATATTGATTTTAATACTATACATATATTTTATTTTATTTATTTATTTTTATTTAGGAAGCATACAATTGTGTGTAAAGAAATTGTACATTAAATAGTGAATATAATTTAAACCATTAAGTTCAGTGAAATCAAGTGGTTATTAAACAATTATAGTAGGTGTAAATTGTAAGCACGTTGTAAAAATTATCAAAAAGTGGTAATAATCAATACAGAAATAATAGTTTCGAGTAGTTATTGAAATAAAATTACTAAATAAAAAAAATTAAAATAATAGTACATAGCGTTAAGTAAAAAGTTATTAAAAAGAAAATAATAAACAAGAATTAATAGTTTTCATTTAAGTACATTGTACGGTTAGTTTGATTTTAGTCGATTTAAGGGTAAAATGGATAATGTGTATATGCAGCACTAGGACTGCACATATACAGGATGTTAAGTACTTGACTTACTTTAACCAGTGATTCCTGTCATTATATGGAGTAAAAAATGAAAATGAAATTTCGGTCTCCGGTGACATCTTTGATGTTTTTTTTTCTACAAAAACATAAAAAAAATGGTAGGTGTTGTACAATTGGAGGAGGGGTGAAGGGTTGGTCGACTACTCGGCTGGGTATATACATGTTTATATATAAAGCTCATATCAAAAAAACCTTAGTTTTCGAGTAAATAGAGTTTGAAGACTAAATTTTTAAGGTTAAATTGGAAAAAAAAGTTAAAGTTGCTACATGGTAACTGTCAGATCAGACAGCTTGACTATTCACATCTAGTCACCAAACACGGCTAAAGCCATTTAAAGCAAAGTTTTAATTCTGAATGGTGGTCTTTTGCTAGGGCGATACTGAAACTATCTTCCAATCTGGAACGTGCCGCAAATAAGAGTATACCTTATAATATTTTTAAATGAACAAATTGTGAAATAACACAAACCAATCAAATAAAATTTACTTGCGCATGCTGAATTTGAACCCGTGACCTCCGGAACGCCAGTCAAGAGCCTTATCGAAAATAACAAAACTAGAAATGAAAAAAAAAAATATTATAAATAAATATATGTAAACGTGAACAAAGCTAGGGTATAAGTGATTAATTTTATGTGAATAATTTAATAAAATTTCATTAAGCATTTGTTCTTATTTAAATGTCGGAAACATTTATTTAATTATCATATACATTTATTTAATTATCATAAACATATAATATTATGTTAACTTTGAATATCCCTGAACAGCGCCGACACAGCTCGGCCGAGCGATTGAGTAGATAGTAAATTAAAGAAGAAATTGTAAAAAGGGCCATTTAATAATTCCGACAATGTATTCAGGTCTAGTAAATGACTGATCTTTTGGGTGATTCAGCTTTTACTTAAATTATTTAAAGTAGCGTGACAGACAACCTTCCGTCTTCGGGCCTCAGAGTAACAATATATGTCCGAGCATTGAAACGATAATTCAAATCTGCTCTTAATATATTATTATTTTTTAATTTATAAACTAACGTTTAGACAAGATTTTTATGCATAGCACAAAGGGTAACAATTATTACAAGCAATAATTGTCAGCCTGAAACACTCATTTACATTGAAAAATCTTCCGAGAAAAGATACTTGCCGCCAACGGGACTTGAACCCGTGTCCTTCCGATTGCCGGTCGAATGCTCTGACCACTGAGCTATGGGGGCTTATCAAATACCCGCCAAATAATTCAATATATACTAGTGTTTCATTCAACAATTACTGCTTGTTATATATATATATATATATATTTTTTTTCTTTTTATTTTCTTTATATTTCTTTATATTCTTTATATTTTTTTATTTTCTTAATATATGATACGAAAATTGATGGAAACCAAATAAATCATTGGATTTTAATATACTTATTTTTAAATTGAGATTCTTAAAATACTGTTTTATTGGATGATATTTTTATTTTATTAACTAACCTGTTTTTTCTTACATTAAAACGATTCTAAAGTTGACTGATTTATGCAGTTTTTTTAATAATATCACATCGTAATTTAGCTAAAAAGGCTCTTTAATTAAAAATTTTAAAAATGAAGCGGCATACGTTGAGATGTTTTCTATCTAAACATTTTTTTTTTCTTTAAAGAAATGAAGACTATATAAGCGAAACTCAATCGAAAATCTGGAAACAGAAAAATCAGAAAAACATATTGACACCTCTGGGACTCGAACCCAGGACCTCTGCTTTCCGGGCAAACGCAAAAAGATTTTCGATTGAGTTTCGCTTATATTGTCTTCATTTCTTTAAATATTACAATTTGAGGTTTCACTCATAAAAGTTAAAAATTAAAAATAATTTTTTTTTTTCCTTTATGCATACGACAACATAAGAAAAATATTTGCAGGTCGATTGAGATTTGTTGAAAATAACTATTTTTCAAACAGTTGTAAAGTATGAAAAATATTTTTTGTTAATATTTAATTATATTTCTGGGGATAGAATGTAAATGTAACTATCATTCTTTTGGTATAATTTTTTTTGTTTGTACGGTTATGGACGTAGGCAACTTCGAAAACGCGCAAAAATCATTAAATATTGAAAAATCTCTCGTACCATCTTAATAGAGAAATATTCTCGGGTCAAACGAGGTTTAGAAAACTGGGGAGCTAGTCTATGTACTTATGCTATTTATTTACAACTGCTAATAAATAGAATATTTTCAAAAATACTGTTACAAAATATTGTACAACTAGCTGGTCCCGGCATGCGTTGCTACTCCATTTAATAAAGAAATTGTTTCTCCCTGAGTGTCCTATCCCATTCGTCCCGTTCCCCTTCTTCCCACTCCGTCACCTCCACCTTCCCTCACCCACTCCACTCCTCCCCTTCCCCCGTCCCGCGAACCCCCCTCCCGAGTTCCTCTCCCCCTCACACGTCCCCTTCCCCTCCCGCGTTCCCCTTCCACCTTCCCCGCCTTCCCTCTTCCCTTTCCTGCTCCCTCGTCCCGCCAACCCTCCTCCCGCGTTCCATATATTCAATCCCAGTTCATTCAGTTTTTAAACAGCCCGCGTGCCACCTTATTTTTCATGTATATTAAATTTGGTACCTAAGATAGGTACCTATTTAAAATATCTAAAATTCTTGATTCATTTCAAACTATTAGGGGAGTACCTACTTTAAATAAATTTTAAAGATTTTCATAAATAGAATCCTGATTGAACAATCATCAGGCAAATTGCAAAATGTCATTCTCAAATACGCGATCTGTCAAACGTGCGATGTTTTCTGAAATTATCCAATATTCTGCGCAATTTTCTAAATTTTCTCTCCTTAAGAACCATCCTCGCACTTCAAGGAATATTCTAAAAAAAGAATTAGCGAAATCGGTTCAGCCGATCTCGAGATTTGCGCTTACCAACACATTTAGCGATTCATTTTTATATTATAGATAAGAAAAATACATATAATTATACAAATAGAAAGCAGGGTACTCACCTAGAGTGTAGCATGTAATTCTGTAAGCTGATTCTAATGCTTATTTTAGAACAGGTGGAAAACTAAATTAGTGAGAAGAAAATAAATAAACTATGGACACGAAAAAGATTAATAGCAGAATATATAAAGAATTTTAGAGTAGCATCTTCGCTCCCACGGCACGACATTATCTGCGCTTCTAGTAATGAACTAAAACGACGGGTTCGCGCATGTCAGTGCGGGACGCGTGATGGGGGTCCTTACTCGCCCGAAAAAATAGAACGAAATGGATCGACTCTACTAAAGAGCTGACTAACCTACTTTTTATTTTAATTTTATTTTTTTATCATTAAGTTAAAAGAAATATAATATTTCGCTTTCTTAACTTAAGGACAAACATATTTAAAAAAAAACTGTAAAAGACTCAGATCAATTACTGGCAGAATGTACACAATTTTTTCTTTCAATTGAAACACTTAAAATAATTTATATGTCACTGGCAGAATCTATCATAAGATATGGGGAACAATATGGGGAAATACTTCTATAACAAGTTGTACAATACGCAATTGTAAAATTATTAGTCGTCCCTAATATTTTCAAACAGAGACATGATACACCGTTGCTGTTTCAGAGTGCCAAAATTTTACCTGTTAAAGCAATACTTTGGCACAAAATTATAATTCAGCATATATTTACCCCGCAGCATAAAGAGAAATTAGAACATAAATACAGCATTAGATTCACGCGCAACGACGGGTTTATAGTTCCGAAATTTAACAATAAGTACGTACAGAGAACGTTTGAATACATCGTACCGAAGATATTTAATTTATTACCTGACAATATAAAGCAATGTAAATCTATGAATAAGATTAAGTATATGGTGAAAAATTGGCTATCGGAAAAAAATATTTATATTGATATTGATATGTATAAAAAAAAGTTGAATCTGTAGATATAAGATGTAAATTTTAAATGTAAAAAATCTATATGTAACTAAAATATAAGCACCTGTTGACAAGCCAATTCAATTGGCTTAGCAGGACTTGTTTGCTAATTACAATATGTATTATCTATTCTTAAAATAAAATAAAAAAATTAAAAAAGTACAGAGCATATGTACAGGTGTAATAGTAATATTTTAAATTTTATTCCAACATCTTATGTTTAAATAGTTTTTTTTAAAGGTTTTTATATTCTTTTCCGCTTTAAGGTTATCTGGAAGGAGATTATATATGTGAACTCCCTTGTGGCCAATACTTTTCTTGCCACTTTCAGTCTTGACAGTATTATTTGTATACAATTTATTGTGTTGTCTAGTATAATGTTCGTGTACTTGTGATGTTTTTATAAATGTTGTGTTTGTGTGTATAAGTCCATTTTGTATTTTGTAGATTAAAAGACATATGTTATATTCATACAATATTCTTATTTTCAAAAGATTCATTTCCTGGTATAGTTTTTTTGTGGGAGTGTCTGGGTAATAGTTGAAGAGTTTTTTAATAACTTTGTTCTGTATTATTTGTAAGTCGTTTAAGTACGTAATGTATGTGTTTCCCCATATTTCTATTAAATAATTTAGGTGGGACTGTATTAAGCTAAAGTATAAGCCTCTCTTTACCTCTGTTGGTAGAAGATGAGCAATTCTACCAAATACACCAATTAATGGGATGATTTTTGTTTTTAGTTTTTCTACATGTTGTTTAAATGTCAGATGTTTATCAATATATAAGCCCAGGTATTTTTCGCTATCTAGAATATGTAGGTCTCTTTCTTCTATTTGTAATGGTTTATGCGATGGTATTATTCTTTTAGGTGAGAGATCATGTAACCGGTTTTATTAATATTTATTAGCCAATCGTTTAGTACACTAACTTACTTAACTAAAATTGTAGCGTTCGGACGCTTTTAGTTACTAATATACTCTCTACTAGACTAACATACTAACTGCTCATGCAGAACCTGAAATGACACCAGTTGTCGACGCAATCGCAATCAACCTCCCGAACCAAATAGATATTTTTCTGATCTGACATATCACAGATTATTAAATTTGACAGTTCGTGAGCCGCTACCATGACAACCTGTTAACAATGCAACTGAAACGCGACTGCCATGGCGCCATGGTTTTTCAGTTGCATTGTTGAGAGGTTGCCATGTCAGATCAGAAAAATATCGATTTTGTTAAGGATGTTGATTGCGATTGCGTCGACAACTGATTTCATTTCAGTTTCTGCATGAGTGAAGTGAAGGCCCTTACTGTGTGCGAACGGCTCTTTAGGGGTGGAATGAAGGGTTGTGCGGTTACTCGGCTGAGTGACTAGTGACAACATTTGGAAAAATATTAATAACAAAATTTAAAAGACATCAAAAAAGTTACAAAAGACCAAAATTACGTTTACATTTTTTTACTCCAAATAATGTCAGGAATCCCTGGTAAAAGTAAGACAAGTACGTCCCTTAACACTATTTATCGTTAGAACAGACGCACAATGCGCGTGAGACGCTCCCAACCAGTAAATAAATAATTAAGTAATGAAAAGGGCAAAATAAAGCGTACGAAATCAATAAATACATATTGTGACTGTAATACTTAATTCGGGCCTTTCGTCAATATTAGTTGGGTGTGCAGAAAAATCGATAGTCCAGTTGATTAGGCAGACATCTCCGAAAAATGTAAATTTGAGTTGAGTATGCAATTATGTAAGTGTATCCTCTATCTTGGACAATACTCATATTACTCATAAACACCACCAAATCACCGCCGGCCGGCGTAGTGCAGCGGTAAGGCGCTTGACTGGCATTCCGAAGGTCGCGGGATCGAATACCGGCGTGGCAAATAAATTTTATTTGATTTATTTGTGTATTTCAGAATTTATTCATTTAAAATAATATATAGTATATTTGCGGCACGTTCCAGAGTGGAAGATACTCTCAGTATCGCCCTGGTGTAAGACCACCATTCAGAATTGAAACGTTGCTTGAAATGGCTTCTGCCGTGTTTGGTGACCGGATTTGAATAGCCAGATATACTTCCCCACCTTCCTCTTCCCTATCTCCTTCCCCTCCATAATATTTGATTTATGGCGAGCATTCAAATAGTGCTTTCCTTATTATCTCAAAACTTAGTATTTGGAGATGTGTGACTAATCAACTGGACAAACGATATATTTATGGTTTGGTGTATGCAGCATTATGTTGAATTGAATTGAATCAGTTTTAGTAAATACCGACTTATCCCCAGTATATAATATATAATTTAATAATATCTTTTAATAACTCCATCAATATTGGCAAATTCGCTTTCTGGGGGCAATTTTAATTCTACCCGAATTTCTACCGATTTCTTGCAAACCTCCATTAAACATTTGAAGTTTTCAAGCTCTTAAAAAAATATATGTTATTTTTGAAGATAATATCTAGATATTCGTCGCGCCGAAATGCAAATTATATAAAATTCCCTCGATAGAAAAAAATCGCAAAGTATGCTCCAAAAATAATTATAAACACGTTTGTTTCAGTTATTTTACAAGTTATATGTATGAAAAAATTCACAATTTTTCTTTAAATTCTGTTTAAGACAACTCTCGCAAGATTTTTGCTCTATTTTAAACGAGTCGTGTTTAATTAAACTTTTTCACAATTTTCGCATCTATTTTGTCGCTTTAAATTCTAGCGCGCTCCCCTAACATTCGTAATTTCATATCTCTCCATCTTCTTCTTTTTGAGCCCGGTTGCGGCGCCTTAAATGAAAACAAATTGGTATACATCACTTATTTAATAATGATAATATTTGGATGATTTGTATAGCGCCGTTTTTGTGAAAATCAACTCAAGGGCGCTGTACAAACTTATAACATATTTCTTCAATCTTACTTCTAACTACAAACTAGACAAACCACTATAACGAATTATGGCCAAAAATTGCATCGTCCGGTTCATCGATCACTGATACGAGATACGAAGTACAATGATTTGACCAATCAATGAAAGTGATGCTGCGGAAAAATATAGATTTATTCAAATTCTAAAAATACTGTTTTATTCATAGTCTACATTGACAGAAAATATATAGGACCGTTCTTAATACCTGGGAGGTCACTTGAGATTAACACTGTTAATTGTTTATTTAAAGAAATTTAGATACAGTTCAAATACTTACATCAAAATTATCAATATGGTTCAAATCCAATGGTTCGTAAGTCTGAATAAAATTGAAATTAATAAAATTGAAAAAAGACAAACGAGTAGTTTTACAATTTACAATTTGGGAGGCTGGTATAGGTACCGCTGCTCCGGGAACCATTTTTTGGATAACCAACACCTCTGCCATAGACCATTCCAAGTGGTTTGCTACGTTTGGTTGCTTAGCAGAGGTACCCGGGTTCATAGGGGTGAGGTTTTCCGGGTCTTAGTGGCGCGTCAAGTGATGCATCTGTCCACCATTTGCGTGGCAGGCCGGATCTGGAGAGACTGGTTAAGGGAGACTATTTGACCCAAGGGCGGATTTAGGAGGGGTTCGTGCCCCCGTGCCCCCCCCAGAAAGTATTTTTTTGTACTGTGGAGATTCCATCACAGGACAGAAAACTGTCTCTATTAAACATTTAATTTTTCTATTGTTTTGACACTTTCATAAACCTTCTACATACTTGAACTTGTAGAAAGATTATACTTCAAGTTTATTTCTAACACTAATTGTTGATTTTTTTACGCTTCCGCCCCTTGTGCCCCCCCCCCAGAAAAAATCCTGGATCCGCCCTTGATTTGACCCCTACAGCAGAACCCTATTGGAACATCGACTTGTACCGCAATGGGAGAATTCGTACGTCCGTCACTCTTGGATGTACTGATTCACAGATTCCTACCCACCTCTCACACCTTTTTCTTTCCCAGAACCTCTTCTCCTCCCTTCCCTAAAAAGAACATCCACACAGCATCCCTAAAGATGTAATATGTCCTTAGAATTATTTTCGTCGGGGCCTCCTGTGTGGAGATAAGGTAAAACAATAATTGACAATTGTTTATAGGTACTTATTTGTCTATGTTTTGTTTGTTTTTAGTGATTTTTATCAATTATAATTTTATCCCGATGAAGGAACCATTAGTTCCGAAACGTGTTGCTAATAATTTTTATTAAATAAGTGGTGTATTCAAAATGATTAAATTTGTTTTCATTCAATTAATATTAATTGTGTTATTAGGCTTTTATAAAGCTTCTAAAATATTATATACGCAATAGAAATTTTATTTGCGGAAATAAACCAATTGTTAGTTATTCATGTCCTTCTAATATCTTACATAATAGCATTTTTATATCAACAAATCGAGATATTTTTAAATACAGTGACATCTATGTTTTGTACAGTTTAGCTAAATGTGTCTCCGTAGGGGTAGATTTAAGTGCGGACACTTTCAGTAATTACTTCGTTCGCCCTCCGATAGATGTCGGACACGCTCCAAACAAGCTTTTAATATTTTCTTTTGGAAATTCTAAGCACGTTTTTTAATTACCAACATTAAAAGAAAAATATGTTTAATTCGAGACCAAAATAATTTAAGAATTTTTAATCATCCCTCTAAAAACGTTTTTCTAAGCCGACTGAAGAAAAAAAACGATAGAAATGTTTTGTGGGCGTGTCGTATATAAATTTCGGAAATACCTATAACTTGTACATTTTTTCAATTTGGGAGGCGGGTATGGGTATCGCAGCCCCGGAAACATTTATTGGATAACCAACACGCCTTCCACAGGTCACCCCAAGTGTTCGTTACGTTTAGTGACCTAGCAGAGGTGTCCGAGTTTATGGGGTGAGATTTATCTAGGTCCTGGTGGAACATGCGTTTGCCCATGTACTACGTGGCGGGCCGGATAGAGAGAAACTATCAATTGGTTGACGGAGACCTTTGAACCCCTCCAGCAAGACTTTCGACTGAATGCCGCAGAAATGATATCCTAGAGGCGTATGTGTGGTAAAACCATGAATGATCGTTAGAGAAATGTGAAGTTCCGCAATTAATGCAGCAAAGGCTGTAGTGAGTAAGATTAAGAAAGGGACTCTCAGACCCATAGCCTTGCACCTCAGTGGGAAGGATGGATTCATTCGTCTGTCACAATTGGACTCATTGACCCTCAGATTCCTAATCACCCCGCATATCTTTTTTCTCCCCAAAACTTCCTCTCCTTCTTTTCTTTCTTAAAAAGACCCTCCACACAGCATCCCCGAAGATGACATAGGCTCCAAAATTATTTTTCTGTTCGGAGATAATGTAAAAAGAATATACATAAAAAAAACGACGTCAGTTATTGAGTTGGCATCGCGTTTGGATCCCACCCAGACGTCGCGTGTTTGATTCCTTATCTGGCTAAGTCCTCCATCACGACACAAGCAACATTTTCCGCTTACTGTGGTGGTAGTGGGAGATTTTCAAACATTGTCAGGTTATTCGTAACACGGGAATGTTTGTCCATCTTTAAAAAAAAAAAAAAATAAAGGAGAACGGCAGGTATTTAAACTTCGTCTTTCTGGATCCAGGAGCTAAAATATCTTACATAAATTTGATTTTTCTTTCTAATCAAGTCGGTATAGTTACGTCTAGCAATATCCTGTTCAGTGGATAAACCTAATGACACTAATTACAACATTATGGTAAATTCAAATTGTTTTAAAGAGCGTACATTTTCAATTTGGTAGGCGGGTATGGGTACTGCCGCCTCGGGAACCATTTATTGGATAACCTTCCCCTCTGCCACAGGCCACCCTAAGTGGTTTGCTAGGTTTGATGACTAATCATGGGTGCCCATATTCATGGGGTGAGATTTGTCCGGGTCTAGGAGGTGGATGGGACTGCCCACCAACTGTGCGGCGGACCGGATTGGGAGAGACTGCTCGTTGAGGGAGATCTTTTGACCCCTCCAGCAGGACTCTCTAGGACTTGCAAATTGGTAGGGATGAATTCGTATATGTCCGTCATTCCAGGACATGTTGACCCCCATATTTTATCCAATTATATTTCCTAAAAATATTCTCCACACAGGATCCCAAAGATAACATGGGACCTAACGGGAATTATTTTCCTCGGGGCACCTGTATGGAGTTAATGTAAAAACAAAAATTAGTACCTATACCCAACATTGTTAGTGGTTCAAATTGGTTCTAAATATTTTTAATCTAACCGCCTGCAGTCCACTCTTACCCAGCATCAGTCTTGCCATACAGTACACCTCTAGATTTAAAATGACTACTACCGCATATATTTTTTTTTCTTTTATATATATAGATACCTAGTCAATAATATTATAATCGTTATTTATTGTTTTTGGGGTGTTATGCCATGTTTCACTATCTCCTTCTTTAGCCAACGTTTCGGACAGGATTACTTTTTCTGATTTTACTGTTTCCAGATTTTTGATTGAGTTTCGCTAATATTGTCTTCATTATATATAAGTGTACTATGTATTAAAAGATCAAACTCCTAAACACATAGCTTAACATAATTTCATTTCTTTATGTTGTAAATCTTTTGTAATTCCTCCATCTTGTTCTTGTAATTCCTCCATCTTGTAAATCTGAATGTATTATACATATGTTACCAGGTTAATTCGGTAAATCCGATTATAATATATGCTACCAGATTACCTTTTCTACTTTGTCACAAAAAAATGTATGTGTACTTATATTTATATATTTTATATACATTTTCTTTATTACACACCTTAGCTTCAGAAAAAAATGAAATTTTCTGTTTTTTTTTTTGGTTTTGTTTTTTGTTATGTAATTTATGTACATTTCAGGTATAATATGAACTAAACATGTCAATTTGCCTATCCTGGAACGGGAAACTTTCCTAGTTGGACAGGCAAAGCTTCCTAATTGTAATTTGTACTTTTGTATCTATAATAAATAAATAAATAAATAAATTTAATCAAATAGATGTATTTAAAAACGTTTCTTTGACAACTATTTCACCTTTCGAAGGCATTAAAAAAGCCGCTTCTGTATTAGTTTATGAAATAGAATTTGACAAAATATAGGTCGTTTTTTCGTTGAAAAATATGTTGGGAAATTGAAAACATGTTTTACGTGGACATTAAAATTAACTCGTTCTGTAGCTTTTGGAATTACTGTTTTATTAGGGATTTTTTGCTACGGGAATTGAAAGTGACGGCGTCCGTAGTTGAGTAAACCTTTGCTACGAATCCGGAAGTCGCTGGTTCAAATCCTAGCGCGCCCAAGAAAATTTTATTTGATTAACTTATTTACTTAATTAGTTATTTCTCAATATATTCATTTAAATAATATGTATACAGGGTGTAATAGAGGTACCCGAATGATTTTAAGCAGCAATTTCTAAACACACATATTTAGAGTATACAAAATAAATGTTATTTTTCTGTCAGATTTTTTTTCTACTAAAAACAACAAAAATACTATTTTTCAATCACGCATCGCCACTGATCACACTCCTACACATCGCGACGGGGTCACGTGATACGCGCGCTGTTTCCTGTGTTACCGTGCTGCTAGAACGAAACGGAGTGCTAAGCACGTCACCCTCTTGGCTATCCCCGATCACTTAGTTGCGACATGTGCTGGAAAAATAGTTTTTTTGTTTTTAATTGAAAAAAAATCATCATCGGACAACAAAATGACATCTACAATTTTTACTCCCAATTTGTTAAATCCTTCTGGTATGCGCTGTTACACCCCGTGTAATATATTTGTCACGTCCCAGAGTAGTAGATTCTCTCAGTATCACCCCGGTGGAAAACGACCATTCAGAATCGAAATGCACTCACCCCTTTTTTTCTTCCCCATAACTCATAGCTTCCCCACAGCTTCAGTCTCACAACATATCCAAAATGGGGATGCCATAGTCTCACTGGCTCCTGACGATTGGGAGCAGTGTTATTTATTTATTTATTTTCCATGTTCTCGGTAAAACGGTTATTCACCAATACATTATGGAGAAGATTACAAATTAGACAAAAAGTATAGCAAAACACAAAAAGGTCAGTTTCACTACTTTGTGACATACGTCAAAAATGCCTGTTTAGTTTAGGCAGGTTACGTTAAAAATGTCGATGGTCAATGCAGACTCGTTGAGCAGTTCAGTTGCTCTGTTGACTGGCGCGTTCTGATAGGCAGAAGTCCTCGTTTTTGGAGCATAAAAAAGGGTATGGGACATATAAGTTAATCTCTTTCAAAATAGGTGGATTATGTATAGTTCCAGAGATTATCTTAAAAAAATGTTTTCCTAAAAATATTTTTCGGCGGGCTTCTAATGTATTAAGATCGAGCATTCCTGCTAAGAATAAGGATGGATACAGGAAAGGGTAGTACATATATTCCCTCATATATAGGTAACGCATGAATCTCTTTTGTACTTTTTCTATTTCGAGAATATGGTTTTGCTCAGAAGGGGCCCAGATAATGGAGCTATATTCCAGGATACTGCGAACAAGTGCTTCATACGTTCTTCGGATTGCGATACCTTTGGTAAATGATCTTGAATTACGAAGAACAAATCCAAGCATTTTGTTGGCACGGGAGACAATATCAGATATATGGGATTTGAAAGAGAGATTTGCTTCAAAAATTACGTCAAGGTCTCGGTTATATTCGGTTAAAAAAAGTTTTGTTATATGCAAGTAGGAACCTTTAGCAGTTTTTTTGCTAAGCCGACTACATGTATAAGTATGTCGTATTTTGTTATTACTGCATGCTCCTTCGGAGAGTCGAAATTATTGTTAGTAAAAGATATTTTTAGAGCGAATTTTTACTCAAGATGCTTTCAGATATAAGTATATCGACTTTGGTTGTACGGTCGCATATTCTCTTTGCATACGTACATGAAAAAAATGATCTTTTAGAGGATTAACTGTTCGAGGGATCAACTATCTGCCGGGCCAACTGCCTGGGGGCCATTTGTCGATGGATCAAATCATAATCTCACTGGATCCGGCTAGAAGAGAGCGGTTGTTGTTATTAAAACAATTACAAATGTTCCACTTTGGTATTTTCCTAACTTAATTGGTCTTGATATTTTTAAAAGCTTTGTAGATAAAAATATCGATCCTTGTTTTAGACATCGGAAGTTCTTCTTTGTAGGTTTTCTTTTGGAAAAATGCCATTTTTACTGCAGCCAATAATTTTTAGGTTCTCTTAAGTGCAGATAATATGGTAAGATGCTATGAAAGACGCAATTACTTCACGACAATAAGAAATTGAACGCTTTTTGCCAGAATATGGCGCCATTTAAAATTACGCGGATTGACTAGCTGCCAGTTTTGGCAAATTTTCCCTAGATACATTAATCATTTTTATGTTATATTTTTAAACACCCCCGCGGTTTAATTTTGACGTTTTTTAGTAGGTGAAAGATACCACTTATATCTATTCATATTCAACAGATGGCAGTGTACTCTAGATATTTACGAATTATCTCATTTTTCAAAATCGCATTATGTAGATTTGTTTAAAACGCTCAACTGTCAAAATGCCTCGGTGTAAAATGCGATATTGTGTTTTAGTGGATTTTTCTAACATATTTGTATTCCAGTCTAATAATATTTGAATTAGTAATGCATTCAAACCGTAGATCAAACTATGGATGTACATATCTATAACAAAGTGTCAAACTTCTTGGCGTTAATTTAGATTTAGAAGTGTCAAGACAACAGTCAAACTTCTTGGCGTTAATTTAGATTCAGACTTTTCGTTAAAAAGTCAAATAAATAGGACAGTAAGCCCCGGTTTTTTTCACCTAAGACAACTCAAGTCAGTTCAAAGAAACCTTCCTACAGAGGCGACAAAACTATTAATTAACTCTTACGTAGTCTCGCGGCTCGATTACTGTAACGGCATCTACGCTAGTCTTCCCAAATATCAAATTGACAAACTTCAATCCGTGTTTAATGCAGCGGCAAGGCTCATAACTGGGGTTTCTAAATATTCGCATATTTCAGAACACCTTCGTAACCTTCACTGGCTCAAGTGCCCTAAGAGAATCCAGTACAAATTGTGCTGGATGGTTTTTAAATCAATCTACGAAATGGCCCCACCTTACATCTCCGAATTATGAGTCCCGGAAAATACCGGTCCGAGACAAGTAACCCTTAGATCAGCAACTTCATCTGCTAAAGGCAGACTAATAGAACCTAAACGAAAGCCAAATACTATGTTTGGAGATCGTGCTTTCGGAGTATCTGGGCCTAAGGCTTGGAATAGACTCCCTCCGGAATTAAGATGCATAACAAGCCCAACAGAGTTTAGGTCCAAACTAAAAACCTTCCTTTTTGGGCTCTCATACCCGTAATTTAAATATACCCATTTGAGAGTATCATACTTGTATTGTCTATGATATGTCTTAATCACACTTTTCTCACTGAATTAAAATTACTCGATTCCTTACACATCAATCAGTCTCTTGACGAATCACATTTAGAAAGATCAAATCATTATAGGTACTACTGCACCTCCCACCTTTATATGTTGCTTTTACTTTCCAAAATACACTCGTCAAAGAATTCATTACATATTAATATTAAAATATTTTTCAGGATTAAATAACAACGTGTTCACAATAATGTCCTCTGCGTGCGAACTCTATCTAAATTTCTTTAAATGGACAATATACAGTGTTAATTTCAAGCGACCTCCCAGGTAAGTATGGTCCTGTTTTCATTAAATTTTAGCATCGCGTTCAGTGGTCAAAATATTGTACACATATTTTCGTATCGGTGATCAATGAACCGATGTATGCAATTTTTAGGCATAAGTTGTTTATAATTGTTTGCCTAGCTTGTAGTTTTTTAGATTTTACAAATGTATTATAAGTTTGTACAACGCCCTTGGGGTGATTTTTCACAAAAACGGCGCTATATAAATCATCCAAATATTATTATTATTATTTTAAAGTGTCAAAATTTAATAAAAATATATACGCCAAATTCAGCAAAAAATACTGAACAAAGCCACCCGTTCGCAATCATTTTATCATTTCATTACATAGTATTAAATGAAGTCGCTCAAAATGGTGACCAGACAACTCAGAATGAAACCAACTCAGAAGCACTTCAGAAAGGTCATTAGGAGTGAAGATAAAAAAATTTAAAAAATTGTTTAAATAGGTTAGGCTAGGTTAGGGTTACCGGCTATTTTAAAATTATTTTTTCATAGCTTTTAATGACGATTCTGAGTTGGTTTCATTCTGAGTTGGCATGGAACCGCTCAAAATGTATGTGCGCATAGATCTTTTAAACTACGCAACGGATTTTCATGCGGTTTTCACCAATAGATAGAGTGGTTCAAGAGGAAGGTTTATATATAATACATGCTTATTTTAGTATAGAAAAACCTAGAAATTCAAATATTCAATTCAGGCAGCGGGCAGCGGGCAGCGGGCAGCTGGCAAGCGGGTGGTGTGGATTTTATAAAGGTTGGGTAATGGCATTATGTTTCGTTAGCCACAGCAAGGTGTGGCCGGGTCTGCTAGTCAGCAATAAACACAGTAAACTCTTTTAATACCAGAGTTCCTCCTGAGGAACATGAACAAAAATATTAATATCTCGTAGTAATATTGACACAAAATTCGAACAACTCAATAATGTTTTAAGTGAATTTCCAAGTTATGGGATAGTTCTATTCAAGTTCTGTTATAATATCAAGTATTCTTTTATAGAATAATATAATAAATAAAAAATAAAATAAAAAGCCTTTTATTTCTTGTAAATAGGTATGATACAGAGTTATAAAAAGAAAAGAAAGGTATAATTAATCAATAATTAATTTACAATCTTGTTGAAAAATGTAATATACATAGGTACTTAAATTATTCATAAGCAAGAACCCCTCTCTTAGGCGAAGGTGAAGGCCTCCTCTAAAGAATTCCTTTTTTTATTATTTCATCTGCCCATCTCGCGTGAGGTCTGCCTTTGAGACGCTTGCCGTATGGGCCATTCCACTTTGTTGCCCTGCTAGTCCACCAGTCGTCCTCTAGCCTCGCTACGTGCCCTGCCCACTTCCATTTTAGTTTTTTAGCATGGCTCAAAGCATATTTGGCTTTGGTGATTTTTCTGATTTTGTGTGACGAATTTTTTGTATTTTTTTAATACTAAGCATGCTTAGTTCCATTCCGCGTTGACAAGTAATAATAATATTTTTGATTTTGGATGTGTATTATTTTTTTTAATGTTTATTGGCATGCTGCTTTTAAATATTTCTCTAATGGACCATTTATTCCAAGTAGAGCTCTTCTTTATATTTTTTGCTCATTCTGATATATATTAGGGTAGAAATCGTGGCGTCATTGTCTCCAGGAATTCATTCCCCTTACTGATGTTCCGAGAGACTCCAGTTGAAGAGGTCTAGGTTAGGTCTTTTTCATCCAGTCTCTTACGATACGTCCTGCCACGCAGTAGGTGGGAAGACGCATTTGCCGCTAATACCTAGGCAAGCTTCACCCCATGAAGCCGGGCGTCCCTGCTAAGTCACCAAACGCATCGAACCACTTGTGACCTAAGGCAGAGATGTTGGTAATTCAATAAATGGTTTCTGGGCGGCGGTACCCATACCTGCCTTCCAAGTAAAATTTATAAGAGTAATATTTTAATTAAATTAAGACAATATTAACGAAACTCAATCAAAAATCAGGAGACAGAAAAATCAGAAAAAAAATATTGGCACCTTTGGGACTCGAACCCAGGACCTTCTGCTTTCATGGCAACAGCTCTACCAACTGAGCTAAGGCCTCTAAATCCAATTCGGTCACTTTTTACAGTATCATACTTCCAATTACCAACATTATATTCATTTTCTTAAGGCACATAATATTATTGGCTTCTTTCTTTATATATGATTGCAAGATTCAAACCCGAACTAAATGCTATCTAGATAGTGTCTGGATAATTTTTTTGCAATCATGTATAAAGATAGCAGCCAATAATATGTGCGTTAAGAAAGTTATGATAATGTTGGTAGTTCTCAGTCGAAGTATGATAAAATTGGATATAGACACCTTGGCTCAGTTTTTTTTTTTTTTACATTAACTCCACACAGGAGGCCCTGAGGAAAATAATTTCCCTCAGGGCCTATGTCATCTGGGATGCTGTGTGGAGTGTCTTTTTGAGGAGAGGAAGGAATGAGCATTGGTCTTGAAGAGACCCATGTTGTAGGAAGGAGGAAACACAGAGGCCGGCAAATCATTCCACAGCCGAGCTGTTGAACACAAGAACGAGTCGAAGAAACGACCCGTTCTCATGTGATAAATGTCAACCGTGTACAAATGTTTGGCACGCGTTTGGCGTGTTTCCCGACTATGCACCGGTGCCGAAGGGATCAATGATGCTAGTTCCTCGGAGCATCTTCCATTGTAATACCGGTAGAACAAGGATAACATTCCCACCCGACGCCTGTGCTCTAAAGATTGCAATCCGTCTGTTAAGATGGGAGAATCTATCAAACGGACCGCCCGTTTCTGCACAGAGTCGAGGGTATTTTTCAGGTATTTTGGAGCTCCAGACCAGAGGTGGCTGCCAAATTCAACCGTGGGGCGCACTTGCGATTTGTACAGGGTTAGCAGTTGTGTACTATTAGTTGGTAGAGCCATTGCCATTAAAGCAGAAGGTCCTGGGTTCAAGTCCCAGAGGTGCCAAAATTTTTCTGTCTCCAGTTTTTCTGTCTTCAATTGAGTTTCGCTAATGTTGTCTTCATTTATTTAAATATTATAATTTAATTTGAGGTTTTACTCATAAAGTTAAAAATAAAAGTAATATTTTATGTATGCCGTTAGTGGCATCCATTACATTTCTTAAAATACATTTGTTTCATCTTCTTTTTATCGCGTTGGTATCGTAAAGCATTCCCTTTGCCAACATTGGAAGAATAATTGAATGCATTTCCTGGCATAGGCCCAGGGGCGTCTCGTGGAATTTTTCCGATTTTCCCAAAAAAGTGATTTTTTTTACACATTTGACCTTCGTGGCAGAGCGGTTATATCCTTGACCTTAGAACCAGATGTCGCTGGTACAAATCTCGGCGGGGGCAAAAATAGTTAATATGCCAAAGTGTAACTCTGGACAAAGAAGTTCTGAATTTTCAGCAGTGAAGTTATATAACAAACTCCCACTTAGTATCAAACAAATTAAAACAAATAATAGCTACATTAAGGACATTAAATGTTGGCTGAAGGAACTATCGGAAAATGAACTTACTAGTATATTAAAACATCGTCATAGAAGTTTCTGCAAAACGCTGAAGATAGATAGAAGTCGCTGAAAACTTATCCAAAGCATTGTTACCCTCAGCACAGGATCTACTAGTGAGGAGGAATATGACTATAATTTCTATTTTATATAAATATACCTAACATGTTTCATATAAAAATGTAAAAAATAAAAAATACATAGTTACCAAAATAAAAAAGCTATTTGATTTGAGTTTTTAATACGAATAACAAAACACAACGTCGTCAACTGGATGGTTACTGGTTACCCAACCTAGAAAACCAAGTGTTGTGTCGATACACCGCCATCTGTTAGAAACTTACGGAACTTATAAATAATTACAAAGCATTGTCCTATAACAAACATTTAATTCGCAATAATAAATATTGAGGTCAATAATCGAGATAAAAAACTATCCTGTCTTTTAAGTTGTACCAAATTACATACAGTAAGCCAAATTTCATCAAAATCGGTAGTAAAGTAGTTTCAGAGTTTATCTCGAACAAACGTCGTGACGCGAGATTTTTTTATATATAAAGATATTTAATGTGAATTCTGCACACGAGTCCCAACAGCTCCCGTCTGGAGCCAGTGAGACTATGGCGTCCCCAAATGGGGTATATTGAAAGATCTGAAGGTAGTGGGGAGGGTAAGGAGATGGGGAAGACAAAGGTGTAGAAGTATTTGGCTATTCAGATCTGGTCACGAAACACGGCTAAAGCCTAAAGCCATTTCAAGCAACGTAAAAATTCTTAATGGTGTTCTTACACCAGGGAGATACTGAGAGTATCTTCCACTCTGGAATGTGCCGCAAATATATAATATATTATTTTAAATTAATCGATTACAAAATATAACAAGTTATGTATTAAAATAAAATTTATTTGCGCACGTCGGGATTTAACCCGCGACCATCGGGATTGCCAGTCTAGCTTTACCCCTCGTCCACGGAGGCCGTCAAATATAAGGCCGAATGTGTAATGGAAAAGAAAACGTTCTACGAATTGTTCAATGTCTAAATGACTTTAGCTGTATCTGGTACCTAACATATCTTCATCTTTTTATTTTTTCCACCCTCTTTCACACTTATAATTTCCTTATTTGACTTCAGAAAAGAAAATTTTCCTTAAATAGAAAAAAAAACATTTTAAAAATAATATAAGAACAACAATAAAACATTTTCAATATTCTAATTCATTTCATCATAGTTGATCCCACGACAGTTGCCCCCCCGGCATACTTACCTAATATGCGGTCGGTTTAGGTAAAAAACGGTGGTACCTACTTACACAAAATATAACTAAGCGTCCCCGTAGGGGTGTGCAGAGAGGATGTACCGCCCTAGAACAGAATTATAAAACATATTTTCATCAAATGCATCAAGGATAAAACTACTTGACTATATACTGTATATACCAGCGTATAAAAACAAAAAATTGACACTATAAATAAATTCATTTGATATTCATGTCAACTTTTTATTAAAGGTATTTTTGAGGTCGATTTAAGGTTTGATATTGCTAAATAATGTACAAAAATATAATCTGTCTATATTTGCGTATAAAAATGAATCCCTGTTTCCCTTGGTCACGCCATAACTTCAGATCTACCTATTTCATTCACCTTTTTTTAAAAGTTTTCTAATACTTTTTAGAAGGTTCTTACGGAAAGAAAAATTAAGAAAATTGCGCCTAAAATTGGATAATTTCGGAAAACTTAACGACTATTTTAACTTCGCACGTTTGATGAAATAAAATTTAGCAGGCAGCTGTTTTTTTTTTTGTAACAAAAGAATTGTTTGTGAATTTATTAAATTATAGATATTTTAAATAGGTACTTACCTATGTTAGGTATCAAATCTGATTGATTGATCTTATAATACAGAAAAAATAATGTTTGTAATATATGAAAAATGAAAATTTGAATAAAAAACTGTAATATGTGGCAAGCGAACTGTTTGAAAAATGAAGGTACTGAGACTGAATATATGGAACACGGGAGAGGGTTGGCGGGACGGGGGAGCGTGAGAGAGGAGTGGGTAGGCGGGGAAGGTGGAAGGGGAACGCGGGGGGAGGGAAAGGGATGCGGGAGGGGAACGGGGACGCACGGGAAAGGACACGCAGGAAGAAACAATTTATTTCTTTAAATAGGTATGGCATTGCAACACATGCCGGGAACCAGCTAGTTTTATAATAATTTTAATTCAGGGCGATCAACTGTTGGGGGATCAATTTTCAGGTTATAAGATGTCGGGTGATCAACTGTCAAGTGATTAACTGTAAGGGGTTCAACTGTAAGGGGTTCAACTGACTGGGGATTAACTGTAGGGGATCAACTGATGGGTGATCAACTGCAAGGGGATCAAATGTAAGGGGATCAACTGACTGGAGATTAACTGTCGGGGGATCAACTTTCAAGTGATTAACTGAAAGGGGTTCAACTGTAAGGGGATCCACTGTCGGGTGATCAACTGCAAGGGGATCAAATGTAAGGGGGTCAACTGACTGGAGATTAACTATCGGGGGATCAACTATCAAGTGATTAACTGTAAGGGGTTCAACTGTAAGGGGATCACCTGACTGGGTATGAATGGTCGGGGGATCAACGGTCGGGTGATCAACTGCAAGGGGATCAACTGTAAGGGGATCAACTGACTGAAGATTAAGTTTAGGGTGATAAACTGTCAAGTGAGTAACTGTAAGGGGTTCAACTGTAAGGGGTTCAACTGTAAGGGGATCAATTGACTGGGATTAATGGTTGGGGGATCAACTGTCGGTTGATCAACTGCAAGGTGATCAAATGTATGGGGATCAACTGACTGGGGATTAACGGTCGGGGATCAACTATCAGGTGATCAACTGCAAGGGGATAAACTGTAAGGGGATCAGCTGCCTGGGGATTAACTGTCGGGTGATCAACTGCAAGGTGATCAAATGTAAGGGGTTCAACTGACTGGGGATTAACGGTCAGGGATCAACTATCAGGTGATTAACTGCAAGGGGATAAACTGTAAGGGGATCAGCTACCTGGGGATTAACTGTCGGGGATCAACTGTAGGGTGATCAACTTTAAGGGGATCAACTATGAGGGGATCAACTGACTGGAGATTAACTGTCGGGGGATCAACTGTCGGGTCACCATTCAAATTATTACACTTTTACAATTGTACAATTTTTGGCCTTCCCCCTAAGCACGACGTTTGGCAAAGGACATTACTGTCGTAGGATCACAGGTACACCAATACACATAATTTCAATTTATGTATTTACTAGCAGACCCGGCCGCACGATACTGTCTCTAACGAAACACAACGCCACGCCATTACCCAACCTTTGTAACCAACGCCATCTGTTAAATCAAATCCACACCGCCCGCATGCCAGCCCGCTGCCCGCTGCCTGTTTGCCAGCCCGCTCCCTTTATTTATATATTTCAACCAATTTACACACAACCTTTACAAATTATATATCTAAAAACGTTCATAATGAATCGCTCTATCTATTGATGAAAACCGCATGTAAATCCGTTACGTAGTTTAAAAGATATAAGCGCACAGACAGCACTACGACATTACTACGCAAAGATTGTTCGCATCAACATTTAAATCAATCTATCAAAAAACGGCAGCCATTTTTGTCGCCTTGTCTTTGTTTTGAACAAAAATACACAAAACTATCTAATCCCGCTATCAACAAACTTCACACTAGGATACTAGAGATTATTATCCTTTGTACAACAGAAAAAATACAACAAAACAATAACATACAAACGAAACACACCCCTAAAACAAACTTACAAAATCGCTGAAATAGATGAAAAAACAAACAACCAACAAAGCCTATTTTCCTTTGTTGAAAAACTCGCTACTTCCGACGTTATTCCGTCAGAGTTTTCCGTTTTAGTGAGCTTATCAAATTTGGAATTTCCTCATTTTGATCTTGGAAAAATAGTCTTAATGAGATATTTGTATAAAGGCGAAAATGGCTTGTACGGTGGAAGGTTTTTACTTCTCTTTGCGGATGTCTCCGCAGGTGAAATTCTCGATCGATAATAAGGCTTTAGTACAAGCGGCATAAGGACTGTTTTACCTTACACGGATAAGGGATGAATTCCATTTTGAAAATGAAACTCACGCTGGTTGTCAAAATTTCTAGGCGTTGGAACCCAAGATGTTTAAAATTTAAAAATATAAATTTCCAAAAGACTAAGATTGAATGTATAAGATTGATATTACGACTCTGAAACGGTGGTTCGTTACCTGCGCGAATATTTAAACATGGTGTCCAGAAACTGGTAGTATTATTATGTGTAATCTGGTAATCATTTTTTTTTTCAACTTTTGAACTTTATGGTGTTAAAAATTTTTGGAGTCTATTTCTTTTTTAAGTAAAACTTCTTTACACACGCTTGACTTGGGGAATAAGCTGGTGAATACGTGACGAGAGCGTTATAAAAAGTGAAATCGGGTGAGGTGAATGTTCGGGCGAGGCGAACGGAAGTTGAGAGGGAGATATAAGTTAATGAAGTTTTACTTCAGTCGTGCGGTCTAAAGCACACTCGTTTTTTTATTACATTAGCTCCACACAGGAGGTCCTGAGGGAAAAAATCCCTCAGTGCCTACGTCAACTTTGGGGATGCTGTGTGGCGAGTCTTTTAATGGAAAGGAAGGAGAGGAAGTTCTGGAAAGGAAAAGGTATGAGGGGTTGGTAGAAATTTGGGTATCAATGTATCTTGGAGTGACGCACGGTTGGATTTATACTTCTCACTGCGGTGCAAGGCGATGGGCTGAGAGAGTCGGGCTGAAGAGGTCTAAATTAGAACTCCCTCAACCAACCTCTCCCGATCTGGCCCGCCACGCAGTAGGTTGGCAAACGCATTGGCCACCAAGACCTAGAAAAACCCCTTGAACCCGGGCAGCCGGATCAACGCTTGACAATATTTAACAAAAAATCAACAACTGGTAGATAGTAACTAAATTTAATACGTCAAATTTAAAAAAATCGGTTTTTTGGAAAACAAAAGCTCAACTCAAAAAAGTAATTTTACAAAATCAAAAATGTTTTAAAAAATCTTAATTTAAAAAATTTAAAAAAATGTTATGTATATTCTGTACTTTCCCGCTTGTACCAAGAGTTATAATTTATTTATTTAAATATATCAGTATAAATGTGTATTTCGATCAGGTATGCATTAAAGTAAGGTCACTGCGATACCTATATTGTAGTGAAAATTTATAAATATGCATGACAACTAAACTGACACTGACAGAATGGCTTCATAACAGTTGATCCTCTGACGTTTGACCACCCCGGTATACTTATATACAATATGCAATCGGTTTATGGAAAATGCGGTACACCTGCTAACACAAAAAAAACTAATTGTCCTCGAAGGGGTGTGCAGAGAGGATGTACCGCCGAATAACAAAAATTTAAAATTTATGTATTTTTTTTTTACAGTGAATACCGCACAAGAATCTTAACTGCTCCCGTCTGGAGCCAGTGAGATTATGGCATCCCCAATTGGGGTATGTTGTGAGGCTGAAGGTAGTGGGGAGGGGAAGGAGGTGGGGAAGAGGAAGGTTGGGAAGTACCTGGCTATTCAGATCTGGTCACCAAACACGGCTAAAGCCATTTTCAAGCAACGTTTCAATTCTGAATGGTGGTCTTACACCAGGGCGATACTGATAGTATCTTCCACTCTGGAACGTGCCGCAAATATACTATATATTATTTTAAATGAATTAATTGTGAAATAACACAAATTATTCAAATAAAATTTATTTGCGCATGCCGGGTTCGAACCCGCGACCTCCGGATTGTGAGTCAAGAGTCTTACCCACTGACTACGGAGGTCGTCGAATGTATGTATGTTCATTCCCATGCATCAAGGTTAAAACTACTTGTCTGTATTCTGCATAAACACAGAAAATCGACATTGTAAATAAATTCATTTGGTATCCATATCAATTTCAATAAAGATATTTTTGAAGTAGAGGTTTTAAAGTGATAAAAAATGCACGAAAAATCCTATTTTTATAATAATCTATCAACTGCTGGGTAACCGATATCCATACATCGGTCGGGCTAAGTTAGGTTAGAAAGAGGTAGGCCATTGAAAACTAGCAATTTTTTCGATTTGTCTCTTTCTCGGATTTTTTTATTGATTTTGCTACCAATCTTTTTATACGACAGCACACAAAAGTTAAACTGTCAATAGCCAGTGGGACTATTGCACGGTAGATTGTTTTTCAAGTTGGCCAATGGATTTCCTAATAGATGAAATACATTAAAACATATATTTTGCATTGAAATTGTTTTAAATCAGTCAGCTCTCTGAAATAGACGGAAAATGTTGATAAGTATTAGAATAAATTTATTTTTTTTCATAGGTACGTATTTAAATATGTCCAAATACAATTCTTATTATAGCTATGATTTGGTAACATTAATCATGACACAAGTTTTAAAATAATTTTCCTCGGGGCCTGTGACATATTTCAAGATGCCATGGAGGGTCTTTTTAAGGAAGGATAAGGGGATATGAATCTGGATATTAATGTGCCCAGGAGTAACGGAAGTATTAGTCTATCCCTCCCACTGCGGTCCAAAGCGATGGGTCAAGAGAGGCTTGTTAGTGGATAGATCAAAAGGCATCCCCAAACAATTGTCTTTCGATCCGACCCAACACGCACTAAGTGGGCAAATGCATTCTCCGTCAAGACCCCGAAAAACCTCACCCCATGAACCTGGCAGCCCCATGAATCACCAAACGTAGCGCACCACTTGCGGTGACCTATGACAGGGATGTTGGTTAAACAATAAATGGTTCCCGGGGAAGCGGTACCCATAACAGATGCAGAACTGTAAATTTTTTCTATCAAAGGCTGTAGATTCTAAGCTTTTTTATATTATTAGAAAATTTTGGTGTCCAGTGAACGGCCACAATTTTTTACCTTATATTTTTTTACTTGAGCGACATAATTTTTTTTTGTTCACCTCACAAGAGCACATATTTCTGTACGGTATTAAAAACAGAGGAACTATATCGCCAACCGGTTGGGCAGCATTGTGAGGAGGGTTAATGTAGGGCCTATAAAAATAATTATTAAATATTTTTACTGAACTTTTTACATGTATTATTTGAGCTCTATCGACAACTCTACTAAACTCTTGTCCTTATAATCTTACATATAATCTAATATATATATATATATATATTTTTTTTTTTTTTTTATAATATCCAATTTCTGTTTATTGGGTAGTTTCACGCGCACCAAAGTTTGACAATCGCCACGTCCCGGAAAACCATCCCCTCTTCCCTCGGTTCGCCCATTCTCCGTCGAGCAGCCACTGAAGTAGCACGCGTTCGAAATTCAAATTTTCAAATTCGAATCGATTTTGAATAAGGAACGCGCGTTCGAACCACCAGTAGACGATCCCGCACATTCGACTACCACTAAACTCGCGAAATTCGTTACGTTCCGTTAATTGTAACGGAAAATCGTTCCATTTTTAAAATCAAGTGTTGTTCGGTTTAACACTAGCGGCGCGTTCGAAAAGTATTTTAAATTTGAATTCGTTCGATTTTTGAATTAAAAAGTGTTTAAAGTGAGGATTTCCTGTTTGTCCAAAGAATCAATCAAGGTACGTAAATATTTTTTTATTCATATATTAATTTACAAAAATAAAAATTAAAGAATTAATTAAATATCTTCGTAATTTTGATAGTTAATGCTATTTGTGTATGGATTTGTTTTTTCTATGTGTGTTATTTAGGTACCTACTTAATTAATAAAATGTTTAAAAATAAATTATAATATAAATGATATCATATACACAATATCATTCCATTTAGCACTATATTTAATTTTTAACATTTCTTTATAAATATGAATGTAATGGAGATGAATTTAATTTTGGATTTGTGGCCAAAATGCCTAAACAAATTAAATAATAATTTTTTTTAATTAAAAGAAATAGTAAATGTCTAGTACATTTATGATATATATTATACAATACAATCCATTAAAAATTCAATTTTGCATGATTTTAGTTTGCAATTTTGGCATTTTTTGTGAGTTAATTAAAATTATTTAAAAAATAATCTTACTCTATCTACTCCGATAATATATTTAAAAATAAATAGAAAAAATTAAAAATTAGGAAAAAGCTTTTTCTGGGGTTGAAATTTTAATATTTGCATGACAATTTTGTATTTCAACGAAAATCGGTCATTTGTGAATTAAATTTAGGCCCATCAAATTGCATTTTCAAATAATTTAACTTTTTTTGTATATATTTCATCATATTGCTATAATAAATAAAGCAAAATAATTTTTTTAATAATTATCGTTAACTCACAAATAAATTGCCTCTAAAATGATAAAAAAATGATTCATTTAATAGATTTTCTTTTATTATTTAAAACACAAATAAATAAAGTAGAACAAAACTCTACTAGAAATTTACTTTACACTTTGATTAAAAAAATAATTATTTAAAATAGTTTGGTATTTTGGCCTTAATTCCAAATTTAATTTCGTTATTATCTATTAAAAATGCGTAATTTTATGTTTTCTATATTATTTTCAGAATTTTCTCACTTATCTTCTTTATTTGAGCGTGAAATGCGCTGTAAAAGTGTTTTCTGGATGATTAACTTTATCCACTTCTTACTATGAAATGATAAGAAAAAATAGGGGTTTAAAATTAAGGCTTTTGGTCACAAAGTGTAAAATATCTGTGTCAATATTGAACAGATTAAAACACATAACATAATTATTCTCTCGTCCGGAATCTTTTTTATTTTATTTTATTTATTTATTGATTTACTATAGATACATACAAAAGAAAGTACAAAACACATATTAGGAAGCTTTGCCTGTCCAACTAGGAAAATTTCCCGTACCAGGACAGACAAATTTACAGGTTTAGTTCATATTATACATAGATAATTACATAACAAAAAAATAGAAAAAGAACCTGGTAGCATAAAGAATTAACCTGATAACATATAATATATTCAGATTTACAGTGTATGAGATAAGTAGGTAATAAAGTTAGTAGCATTGAAAAGTCAAAAAATGTAAACCAAGTATTTGATAACAAGTTGGAGGAATTACAACAAGATTCACAATATAGAGAGATGAAGTTATGTGTTTAAAAGTCTGAATCTACATAACAATATTCATGTACAAGCTATTGAAATAACATAGAATAAATTCTAACATTTTCTAAGTTTTAAAATGGGTTTTCCAGCAATTTTCTTGACCTACCACACTCCTAAATTGTCAGATATAAGAATTTTCACTGACTTATGGAATTTCTATATAAAATTTTAAATGATGTAGTTGATAGTCGAGAATTGCTTTCATTGACAAGCTTTTGGATTCCACTACGTAATACTCTGACGTGATTTATTTCAGTACATAAATTCTGCACTAACTACTATATGTATTCCTTTTTTACCCAGAATACAAATTTAGGGAAATTATTGTATTGTATTGTAAATAAATAATACAAAATGTTGTTACTGAGGCAGTTCAGTTATGTATCATAAATAGATACTGTATAATTTTTACTAGTCGTGTGTTAAAGTCACTAATAAGTAATAAAACAAATAACTAAATAAAGAAAACAACTTCTTTTGTGTAAAACAACGAGTTTTCACTTATTTATTTCCCGACCGGTTTCGCTTTGCTCAATCATCATCAGGGTACAAATCAATACTGAATTAATTAGTAATAATTACATAGTTAGTATTAATAGTGTGTTAATTATTAATCTTAATTGATTAAAACAGTATTAATATGTACTAATACTGTATTAATTTGTACCCTGATGGTGCTTGAGCAAAGCGAAACCGGTCGGTAAATAAATTAAAGAAAACTCGTAGTCTTACACAAAGTAAGTGTTTTATTTTTATTAAATATCCCAAACCACAAAGGGATTGCTTTCTACAATAATATATTAATAACACTATAGGTACTTTCGATAAAGTTTTCATGATTTCCTTTGAATACACATGATTTTTGGCACGCAGGTACTAACAACACCTTAATATATAAAGCAAAGTCGGGTTAGTTACACCATTTATAAAACGAAAACGATTGGACCGATTTTTTTTATCTTTGATTTGTTGGATTTGTCTCCGCCCTGAATAGCAGAATAGCTATTAAAACATCACAAAAATTCAAGAAAAAAATAATTATGAAGAAAATTCTTTTCCCCATATATTTTGAATTGAACGAATTATCGTTTTTTGAAAGAACTGCAGGAGCATTGTGATAAGTATAATATTGAGCAGTGCGTGAATTCCAAAAATTCGAAAACGTCAAATGTCAATGCGCTGATTGTTTTGCTTTTGTTCTTAAACATATAATGCTGCCTCTCTCCCTTACATACTAAATGTCAACAGTCAAAAATGGGACAAACGGTGAACGTATGTCTTCACCCCTCCAAAGGAAAAATACAGTAATTATAATAAATCTCCCTCACACATATAAAGAAACTGAAACGCAATTCGCGTAAGTAAGTGGAAAAGTAAAAAAATCATAAAAAAATATAATTCCATACACAACGCCATCTCTGATACCGACAAAAATAAAACACGGACAGTTGCGTATCGATAATTGCTTCATTGTGTAATTTTTAACTTAATAAAAAAACTGAATTTAATTCAGCTAATAAGCTAACACGACAATTATTGATTCTGAGGCGGTACGAAGTTCTCCGGGTCAGCTAGTGTAGAATACAAGTCACGTATTTTGAAAAACTTTAAATGAAGGCATTTTGCCAATTACTTAATGAACTTAGGAGGGGGATTTCGAACATCCTCTTCTATAATTACATTCTACACAACCTAATTTGCACTTACCCCGATTCTTGGAAGGTTTTTTTACAATCCAATTAAATCTATAATCAACACCTCTCTATCATTACTATGTAGTAATCAAAATTTTACTTGATTAATTCAACGTAAGCAGATATGCGCGTTAAAATGACAAGGGCAGTCAAGTACAATAAGCGTGTTTTCACGTCAACGCGTGTGTCTCCACAGAAATCGTTGTAACTTTTAGTGACATCCCTAAAACAAAAAGTAAAAGGTCGATAGTGAAACAAGCTGTACATCCCTATTAAAGTTGTCCATAGAAATACATAAAAAACCGATTTGACATTTATTTTACCGTCAAATCGCCTACATTGTTAATTTTTATTAAATATTTTTATATGAAATGATAAAAAAGGGAGGTGACAACATTGTTTATTGTCTTTGCATAGTATAAAATGAAGTCGCTCACGCTGTCTGTGCGCTTAGATCTTTTAAACTAGGCAACGGATTTTCATACGGTTTTCACCAATAGATAGAGTGATTCATGAGGAAGATTTTTAGGTATATAATTTGTCAAGGTTTTGTGTAAATTGATTGAAATATATAATATATCTGGAAAAGCGGCAGTGGGCAGCGGGCAATTGGCTGGCAAATGAGCGGTGTGGATTTGATTTAACAGATGGCGTTGGTTATAAAGGTTGGATAATGGCGTGGAACTGTTTTTCGTTAGCCCACAGCAACGTGGGGCCGGATCTGCTTGTACATTTATACAATAGAATAAGTATGTTTTTTACAAAATCCGTGATGATTTTAGTACCGTTTTCACATAAAAACATCACGTGAGCCATTTTAAATTTCTTTTATGTTTGCATTCTAAATTTTAATATTTAAAAATGTTAATGTTTATTTGTAATAAATAAATAGTTTTTGGTATTCGGCTAAGTTCAGAAATGTTTCATTTATAGAGCTTTAATTGCGAAGCGGAAATAACACAAAGTTTTTGTTTAAGTGACATTTTGTTTAAGACAAAAAGTGTGCATAATCACAAATAACCTCAGGGGTTTCATAATCGACGAGGATTAAGGCTCTTGATTCGCAATCAAAATGTCTTCTTGTGCCCTGTGCGTTCAACGGACGTTGGCTATCATGTTGGCTATTGCGGCCCGGAACAGCTCTACAGTAGACCGGACAAACCACTGTCTCAGGTTTTTCAGCCATGAGGTTTTCCTTCTTCCAGGGCCCCGTCTTTCGGCAATCTTTCTCTGGATGTCTCATCACGTGTCCAAGATATTGAAGTTTTCGGATTTGTATAGTTTTAATTACTTCTTTTCTTTATTCATCCGAACCATAACAATAATCCAAAAGTCGCAGGATCGAATCCCGGCGTGGGCAAATAAATTTTATTAAGAACTTGTTTCAATTTGTGTTATGTCAAGCCACAAAGTGTTTGATTTCTTCGATGATTTAAATTTTATTTGATTAATTTGTAATATTTTACAATTAATTAATTAAGAATAGTATGTAGTATAATAGGAGCACGTCCAGAGTGGAAGATACTCTCAGTATCGCTCTGGTATAATTCAGAATTGAATCGTTGCTTGAAATGGCTTTCGGCGTTTTTGGTGACCAGATCTGAATAGCCAAGCACTTCCCCACCTTCCTCTTCCCCATCTCCTTCCCCTCCCCACTACCTTCATCCTCTCAACATACGACAATTGGGAATGCCATAGTCTCACTGGCTCAAGATGGGAGCAGCTCTTGTGAGGTATTCACTTTAAACAAATAATAGTACGTAGTGTATTTACAAGTTCCAAAGTGGTCAATAATTTCAGTATTGCCCTGGTGAAAGACACCATTCAGAATCAAAACGTTGCTTATTTGGCTCCAGTCGTGTTTTGTGACTAGATCGTAATAGCCAGGCACTTCCTCACGTTCTTCTGCCCCATCTCCTTCCTTCCCCACTACCTTCAGCCTCACAACATACCCCATTTAAGCATGCCTCACTGGCTCCAGACGGTTGGGAGCAGTAGGGTCTCTTGTGCGGTATTCACATAAAAATTCTGACTAGCCAGGTACTTCTCAACCTTCACTCCATTCAGCCTGACATTAATAGAGAATGCCACAATCCTTCTCTTGTGTAGGTACTCAATCTGCTATTGGGACTCTTGGTTTTTTTATTTTGTTATATGAATACCTCACAAGAGTCCCAGCTGTGTCCGTCTGGAGCCAGTGAGTCTATTGCATCCCCAATTGGGGTATGATGTGAGGTTGAAGGTAGTGGGGACGGGAAGGAGGTGAAAAAGAGGTATGTAGGGAAGTACAAGGCTAAAGCCATTTCAAGCAATGTTACAAATCTGAATGGTGGGCTTACACCACTGCGATACGTGCCGCAAACATGCTATATATTATTTTTAATGAATTAATAATTGTGAAATAACACAAATTATCAAATAAAAATTATTTGCTCACGCCGGGATTCGATCCCGCGACAATCGGATTGCGATTCAAGAGCCTTACCCCTCGTCCACGTAGGCACAAAAAAGAGTAAATAAATACTTGGGAATGCAGCAAACCGCACCCCTCAGGATGTAGTGCCATATAACGCATACAAACACAATTTTAATTAAAAATTATTTTCAAGTTCCTGGGATATTCTTTACGCTTTTCTTACTTTACAAGATATAAGCTTTCTTTGATCAATTCATCCCTTTAGTTAGTAGAGCCTTTTATACATCCGGTAAGCCTATTTTACACCCTTTGCAAGAATTCGTTTACATCCTGTCGGGTGCCGGCATATTCTAGGGGCAGGTTTTACAGCTCGGGGGTGAGATAACATCAGTCAGACTCGCGATAAGTTTTCACGTCCTTTCGACGTACTTACAAAACCATGAAATTATAATCGAAAAGGGGTGGAATTTATGCGAAAGTTTTCAAGTTTCTTCTGAAGGAAGAATTTTCTCAATGTTTGCTATGCAAGGTTAAAGACCCGGTAGTAAGTTCAAAAAGAAGAAGAAAGAGAAATACGTAATTACGAATGTTAGAGGGAGCAGGCTAATATTAAATCTATATTAAAATAATAATAATAATCTATCTATCTATCTATCTATATAAATAAAAATGAATCGCCCAAATGTATGTACGCGCATAACTTCCGAACGACTGCATCAAATTGGATAATTCTTTGTGTTTTGTGTTCGTTATTGTTAATACAAGGTTTGTATAAAACTATTGGTTGGCTCTGGCATTATGAAATTTGTATAAAAAAAAAATAGGTGGTACGCGAGCTGTTTGAAAACTGAATGTACCGGGACTGAATGTATGGAATACGGGAGGGGACAGGGGGGAGGGGGGAGGGGAACCTGGGAGGGAAATCATAATAAATGGCATAGCAACGCATTCCGGGAACCAGCTAGCTATAAATAATAATAATAATATCTATATAAATAAAAATGAATCACCGAAATGTATATTTTTGTATTTATTTTTTTATTTAGTAAGTATATAATATTTTTTACATTTTTATATGAAACATGTTAGTTAGATGTATATATAAAATATAAAATATATTCGTAGTCCTCCTCACTAGGAGATCCTGTGCTGAGGGGGACTATGCTTTGGATAAGTTTTTCTGCGACTTCTATGGATTAACTTCATTGATTGGATAAGGTTTTCCAGAAACTTCTATGATGTTTTAAGTATACTAGTAAGTTCATTTTCCGATAGATTCTTCAGCCAACATTTAATGTCCTTAATGTAGCTATTTTTTTTTTAAATTTGTTTGATACTAAGTGGAAGTTTGTTATATAACTTTACTGCTAACTTTACTGCTAAAAATGTACGCGCATAACTTCAGAACGACTGTACCAAATTGGATAATTCTTTTTTTGTGTTGGTTATTGTCAGGACAAGGTTTGTATAAAACTACTGGTGAACTCTGGCATTATGAAAATTGAGCACTATATTAAAAAAAATGCGAGCTGTTTGAAAACTGAATGTACCGGGACTGAATGTAAAGAAGTCGGGAGGGAGAGGAGGGAGGAGAACTCGGAAGGGGGAGGGGAACTCGGGAAGGCGGTTCGCGGGACGGGGAAAGGTGGAAGAGGTGGAGTGGGAACGCGAGAGGGGAAGGGGAGGCGGAATGGAACGGGATGAATGGGAAAGGACACGCAGGGAGAAACAATTTCTTTATTAAATGGTATAGCAACGCATGTCGGGAACCAGCTGGTAATATATATAATGAATCGCCGAAATGTATGTACGCGCATAACTTCCGAACGACTGCACCAAATTGGATAATTCTTTTTTTTGTGTTCGTTATTGTCCACACAAGGTTTGTATAAGACTACTGATGAGCTCTGGCATTATGAAATTTGTATAAAAAATTGCAATAGGTGGCATGCGAGCTGTTTGAAAACTGAATGTACTGGGACTGAATGTATGGAATGCGGGAGGGACGGGGTGAAATGGGAACCTGGGAGGGGGGAGGAGAACTCGAAAGGGGTGGAGTGGAGTGGGGAGAGGTGATGGAGTGGGAACGGGAGAGGGGAAGGAGGGGAGGAAGAGGAACGCCACGAATGGGAAAGGACACGCAGGGAGAAATAATTTCTTACTTAAATGGCATAGCAACGCGTGCCGGGAACCAGCTAGTATTTAATGAAACACGACTAGTTTAAAATGGAGCAAACTCTCGACAAATTTTTGAGTTGCATTTAAAGAAACTCTGCGAATTTTTTGGTACCGCGACTTACCATAATATTAGTAAGATAAGCTTGTGGAAAATTATATAAAGAAATACATTACATAAACGTACCGAGGGTTACTTAGAGAAAAATATTTTTAAAAAATGTCGAAGTCTAATGCACAAATTATTTAAATTGTTTTTTTTTTTTTTTTTTACAGTGAATACCGCACAAGAATCTCAACTGCTCCCGTCTGGAGCCAGTGAGACTATGGCATCCCCAATTGGGGTATGTTGTGAGGCTGAAGGTAGTGGGGAGGGGAAGGAGGTGGGGAAGAGGAAGGTTGGGAAGTACCTGGCTATTCAGATCTGGTCACTAAACACGGCTAAAGCCATTTTCAAGCAACGTTTCAATTCTGAATGGTGATCTTACACCAGGGCGATACTGATAGTATCTTCCACTCTGGAACATGTTACTTGTCTCATCGTACAAATTCTTGTTCCCTGTTTTATTTCTCATACAAAAATTTGTATAATATTTTAAATTGATCGTTCTATCGATAGCTTTGAAACCCTGTGGTAGTATATTTAGCACGAAAATAATGTTTCTGCGATATTATTATGCAAAAAAAATACGCGAAGCCAAAATGTATTTTTAAATAATAGAATTACACAAGTGTAATGCAATAAATAAGATTATTTGAAGTAAAGTAAAGCGTGACTAGATTGGGAAAAATATGGTATCAACGTACAAGGTGTAAAACTTAACCACCTAAGATTTGCAGACGATATAGTACTATTCGAGGAAAACCCAATGCACCTAATTAGAATGATAGAATCACTAAACGAGGAAAGTGTGAAAGTCGGCCTATGCATGAACAAAGACAAAACAAAATTGCTTACAAACTCTGAACCAGTAACTATAAAAATTGACAACCAACCACTCGAATATGTGTCAGATTACATCTATTTAGGACAGATAATATCTCACAAAGATCAAACCACTAAAGAAATCGAGAGAAGAGTAGCAAATGGATGGAAGAAATACTGGTCTTTGAAAGAAGTCTTGAAATCTAAGGAGCTAAGTATGCAAATAAAAAGGAAAGTCTTCAACACGTGTATGTCGTGTATACTTCCAGTCATCACCTATGGATGTGAAACTTGGGCACTCACCAAACGCCACAGAGAAAAGTTGGAACGCTGCCAGAGAGCCATGGAGAGAAGTTTGACAGGAACAAGGAAACAGGACAGAGTGAGAGGTAGCACAATAAGGGAGAAAACTAAGGTTGCCGATGTAGTTACCCGAATAGACCAACAAAAGTGGAGATGGACAGGACGCATGATACGCGATCCACAAGAGAAATGGTGCAAAAATGTCATTGACTGGTATCCCAGAGATGGCAAGAGAAGTAAAGGACGTCAGCACATGCGATGGGAAGATGACCTAAAACTCACTGCTGGACATCAATGGAGAAGAGTAGCGCGTGACAGGTCCCAATGGAAAATGTTAGAGGAGGCCTATGCCAAGAGGCAAACTGAGCTTCGGGATATACTATAACAAATAAGATCATGTCTAATACATACCTAACAGAAGTCCAGAATAATTAAAAAGGCTTATTATTATTATTATTATTATTATTAAAGCGTGACGAATACGCGAAATACTGTAGTGTACTGTGTGGGCAGCGAACAGCCATAAAATATCATTTTGGTCCGATTTCGCACCGTGGTATCACCGGTCACCATTCTCCAGCTAGGTGCGTGACAACGCAATTTCATTTGCAAATTTATTCCGGTTCTAGTGTTCGCCCTCTCAACCTGCTGCTTTACCTCTAAAGGCTCGATGACCATTTATTGGATAACCAACACCTCTGTCGTAGGTCACCCCAAGTGGTTCGCTACGTTTGGTGACTTAGCAGGGTTGCCCGGGTTCATGCGGGCGAGGTTTGTCCAGGTCTTTGCGGCCGATGTTCCTGCTCACCTGCTGCGTGGTGGACAGGATCGAGAGAGACTGGTTGAGGGAGGTCTTTTATCCTCTCCAGGCCAGAATCTCTCGATTCATCGCCTTGCACTACAGTTGAAGGGATGGATTCATACGTCCGTCACATCTGGACCCACTGACCCCTAGTTTCTTACCCATCCCTCGTACCTTTTTCCTTCCCAGAACTTCTTCTCCTTCCTTTCCTTAAAACAACCCTCCACACAGCATCTCCTAAGATGACATAGGCCCTGAGGGAAATTATTTTTCTCAGAGCCTCCTGTGGGGAGCTAATGTGTTTAATTTAATCTACTATGTTTAAAAGCGGGTAAATCGGCGATTGAGATTGTCATGATGACACACAAAAGTGTCCACTCGCTCAGTAGCGTAGGAAAGTGAAGTCGCTGCTAGCGCCAGTAACAAGAATAACGACGCCTGCGTGAACTAATTCTGTGATGTTTGACAGTCGAAATCAGCTGTTTATTGGCAGCCATCTTGAAAAACATAAATAAACCAATCACCAGCAAGCGTCTGGCGAGTAAAGTTGACAACCTTTCAACTTTTTTCGTAGATTGTCAACAATCTTCTAGTTAACAAGTAACACGATGACACTGAGCGAGTTTACTAACAGATAGTGAATTTCTCAGATAATAGCTTGTAAACTCGCTCTGTGTCATTGACGCTTAAGCAAGAATAATATTAAACTTGTACAAACCATTATAACATAAAAGTTTCAGTTGTAAATATATTTTGACTCGCGTTAGATCAAGTGTTGTTATTTAAATACCTCCACACACACGCATCCAGTCTACAGACGTGGGCAAGGTCTGTAGGCTGTCAGACCTAGATAAAATATTTACATAATACCCTAAATTGCCCACAATATGTACCAAGTTAAAAGATGGGAAAATAAAAATAAGGTTGCTTATTATTTTGCTTTAACTCCTCACATTATGCCCTGAAGAAAATAATTTCCCCCAGGGCCAGTGTCATCTTCGGGGATGCTGTGTGGTGGGTAATTTTGTGGAAAAGAAGAAGTGAACCTGAGTCTTGAAGAGACCCATGTTGTATAAGGGGGGAAACGCAGAGACCGGCAAATCGTTCAACATTCTCATGTGACAAATGTCAACTGTGTACAAATGTTGGGCGCGTCTTAAGCGTGCCTAGCGACTGTGTATTTCTTACCATTAAAAGTTCCCTCCACATAGCATCCCCAAAGATGACGAAGGTCCTGACGAAAAATATTTTCTCCTGAGTGGAGAAAATATTTTTAAAGAAAAGCATTCTAAAGTAATCTTCTATAAATGTAAAATTTAGAACTATCTTAAGATGAAGTCACAGTAAATAATGCGAAATCATACGTTTTGGTATTGAAAATTTTATCGCCTAAAAGTATTATAGATGCTTCAATTAAATACTGCGTGTAGAACATACCTTGGCCCTTAAGTCTTTTAATAAGCCTATAAAAAATAAAGTATAAGGTCCATAAAAAACACTTTCAAGTCCAAACTCTACTATTTATAAACCCCTTTTCGGATATGGTTTTATTGTATAAAGTGGCAAATTCAGTTTATTTTATAATAATCGCAAAAAAAAATATTTACGCCCGAACTAAAATATGCATTTTCGCGTTGTTTTTTTACAATACAGCCGCTAGTCGACGAATTTGGTTTTTCAAAGTGAACCCTATGGCGTCCACCGAAGAACTACTGATCACGCCACGCCTATTTCGTATCAGTCTCGCCCCGACCGGAGCGGGAGATGGACGTGTGGCTCCGCGTCGCTTGATTTCGTGAAATCAATTTTAAATTTCCAATTAATTACAATAAACAATGCGTAAAAAAGGAGTTAATGTTTTTTACAGGTTCTTACGAAATCAACCTGTAAAAAAAAAACTCAAATACCTCTTCCAACCTTTCCTAAAGCTTTTTATCAAGTATTTTCAAACTCTTCTCTTAAAGGGGCGTGAATTCCGATGTCGGTTTTTTCCTGGACTATTGGATCGCCTTAACCACTCATGGTTCAAGCCTATTTTGTCGGAAGGTCAAAATATTTTGACTTTTCTATGAAATCCAGTTAAAAGGAGTATTTCTGAACGCATCCGAAAAGTAAAAACTAATTTTGAAAGGTGATAAAATACGCTTAAAAAATTTTATAATTTTAAATAAACACATATTTTTTAAAATATACAAATTTTGAATGCAAACTTAAAAAAATTTAAAAAATGGTTCACCTTACATTTTTTCTAACCAAAATTACTGAAATCGAAAAAAAAATAAAAACCTTCAAATATTGTATTCGGCAAATGTGTTATAAACATAATCGTTAACTCACTTTTTTGTTTCATGTAAAAATATATTTTTTTTAAATTCACAAAGTACCATAATTTTTTTTTTAAATGGTCGGATACTTTGGTTTCATAAATGTGTACATTTAATTATTTTGTGGTTAATTTTAGATTTGAATATAAATCGTGGTTTTTTCTCTTTCTAACACCGTTTAAATCGTATTTCTAACCGTTGTAGTAAGGGAGACACAATGATTTCCATGAGGCCTGTGTGAGCAAGGACAAATATAGTCCTGTGACTAAACTGGTTAAAATCCAGCAACCGCGCACAAAAGAAGAAGATGGAGAGATATGAAATTTCGAATGTTAGAGGAGCGTGCATTTAAAGTGACAAAATAGATGCGAAAATTGTGAAAATGTTTAATAAAACAAGACTCGTTTAAAATAGAGCAAAAATCTCGCGAGGGTTGTCTTAAACAGCATTTAAATAAACACTGTGAATTTTTTCATACATATATCTTTTAAAATAACTGAAACAAACGTGTTTATAATAGTTTTTGGAGCATACTTTGGAAATTTTTTCTATCGAGGCAATTTTATATAATTTGCATTTCGACACGACGAATGTCTAGATATTATCTTCAAAAATAACATATATATTTTTTAAGAGCTTAAAAACTTCAAATGTTTAAGGGAGGTTTGCAAGAAATCGGTAGAAATTCGGGTAGCGGCGTCTTAAAGTAGTATTTCTTTCACGTAATGCTGATTTTCTCGTAAAAGAGTTCTAAATAAAAATTCTGTATATTATAAAACTACATTCCTAAGATATCTAAGTAAAGTGCATAAAGTAGTTCAAATAAAACTCATTATATTCTAGCAATAAATGGTCTAAACTTAATATTCTAGAAGAGTCCACTTTAAAGAACTTAACCTCAGAATGCAGCTCTAAAGTAGCTCTCCAAGAAACTCAATATCTCAGAATAATGGTTTAAAGTAAACACTCTGCAAACTGCATTCTCCGGGAACTATTCTTTGAACTAACTTTAATGGGAGAATTCTACCCAATGGATACTCTGAGAATAGTGGTGTGGTCTAACCTCTTAATATTTGCACAGTGGAAATGAAAATGGGATTAATTTTTTTTTCATCTATGGTTTTAATCAAAGATATTCAAATACAAAATAGATTTTCTACGATGTCCTACTACGGCGGACTACTTACTACCTAATCGGTGTTTTTTTTTTACATTAACTCCACACAGGAGGCCCTGAGGAAAATAATTTCCCTCAGGGCCTATGTCATCTGGGATGCTGTGTGGAGGGTCTTTTTAAGGAGAGGAAGGAATGAACATTGGTCTTGAAGAGACCCATGTTGTAGGAAGGAGGAAACAAAGAGGCCGGCAAATCATTCCACAGCCGAGCTGTTGAACACAAGAACGAGACGAAGAAACGACCGTTCTCATGTGACAAATTTCAACCGTGTACAAATGTTGGGCAAGCGTTTGGCGTGTTTCGCGACTATGCACCGGTGCCGAAGGGATCAATGACGCTAGTTCCTCGAGGCATCTTCGATTGTAATACCGGTAGAATAAGGATAGCATTCCCACCCGATGCCTGTGCTCTAAAGATTGCAATCCGTCTGTTAGGATGGGAGAGTCTATTAAACAGACCGCCCGTTTCTGCACCGAGTCGAGGGTATTTTTCAAGTATTTTGGAGCTCCAGACCAGAGGTGGCTGCCAAATTCAACGTGGGGTGCACTTGTGATTTGTACAAGGTTAGCAGTTATGTACTATTAAAGTATCTGCGGGCCCTGTACAGTACGCCCAGTTTCTAACTTTACTCTGGCTTCGATGGAGCCCCCATACCTGAGCTGGTCACTTAGGGTTACACCAAGCATATCAATGGAGGGCCTGTTCGGAAGATTGCTTCGGTTGAAAGATACTAGATTTTCATTTCGATCCCTTTTAGACGTAATCAGACAAAATGTTAAAACATTAAAATACGAATGTTTACGATTATAAAATAAAGGGCGAATCGTAATCACGCGTAAAATCCGTGAAGCATCTCAGTGTCGTCTTTGATCCCAAACTGACATTCGCTTGCCATATATCGCAGCTCACTCAGTCTTGCTACAAACTTCTTGGGTTCATCATCAGGACTTGTAAGCAGTTTGATAACCAAGAAGCTATGCTAGCGTTATTCGATGGCATACTAAGAAGCAAGCTGGAGTACGCGAGCGATGTTTGGGCACCGTACCACCAGAAGTACATTGATATATTAGAGCAAATCCAGAAGAAATTCCTCAGGTATGTTTATATGCGGAAGCATGGAACCTATCCAAGGTTCATGTACCATATTGACTTACTTGAGGAAACTGATACTGTGAGTCTAGAAACTAGACGGAAAGCAAGTCTTGCTATTCTGTCTTTCAAAATTTGGCACAATTTCATCGATAGCCCATTTCTCTTGGGATGCTATGACTTATTTAAAGTACCGAACGGCAAAACAGACGTCTTGGCAAAGCATGGCATGACGAGGGGAGTGGTGCTATTAAATGAAATTGCAAACCATTTGGATGTAAGTGACTGTTCTTTATATGCCTTAAGAATATTATTGAATAGTCGCTTGCCTAAATGCTGATAGGGTAACTAAATTGTTCTGTAATTGTAATTATTCTGTTGTACAATGATAATAAAAATAAAATTAAACAAATAGTTTGCATACGAAAAAAATTTGTTCATTTCGTTGATTTTTTTAAGGTGTGCATTAGTATTGGTTTATTGTTTAATTATTCGTTCATTTACTTAATACGTTAATTGGTAAACAATATCGGCGACTGCCCGAAGCGCAGGCCCACCTAGTAAAAACTGCGGATAGCACATCTCTTATATTTCAATATCTTTGGTTTAAAGCTAGTAGTTCTGGGGTGATGTTTATCTATTATAGGTGTTGGCGGCGAATGCGTTTGTCCATTTACTGCGTGGCGGACCGAATCGGGAGAGACTGGTTGAGGGAGATCTAACCTAGGCCTCTCCAGCCGGACTATATCGACTAACCGCCTTGCAATGCAGTTGGAGGGTTTTATTCGTACGTCCGTCACCGTACCTTTTTTCCCTATCTTTTTATTTTTTTCTCCTTACTTTTCCTAAAAATACCCTCCACACAGCTTCCCCAAAGATGACACAGACCCTGAGGATTTTTTGAATTTAGACTTCTATAGCCCCGCCGAGATTAGGATTTCGGATGAAACGGAAATGACGATTACTGCACCTGCGACGCATCAACTGCGCTCATTCACTTTTAAAGGCTCCTATCGGTTGAGATATGAAACGGAAATTACGCTAGGTCTGCGCTCAATGGTCGCTTTGATTATGACCTCACTTTATGTACCTATTGGTTGAGATTGTTTTGGTAAAGTTTCGCTTCTACCGCGTGTTAACTGCACTCAATTTTTTTCTTCTTCAGGGCCTCCTGTGTGGAGTATTATAAAAAAAAAATTGTGTGAACAATAGACCTCGCGTCCAAAAAGTATATGACTAATTTTCTATTATTATAACAAATCAAAACCAAAAGGGGTTCGTTGTGAGGCTTAAGGGATGGGGAAGGTAAGGCGATGGGGAAGAGAAAGGTTGCGAAGTACATGGCTATTCAGATCTGGTCACCAAACACGGCTATAGCTATTTGAAACGACTTTCCGATCAATTTTGGTCTTTCACTAGGTTGATATATTTAATTCAAAATAAATAACTAAGTGTGACTCTGAATATATTATCTCGTTGGTGACAAATTGTGCTTACATGTATGCAAGTTCAACGTATCTCGCATGAATAAGTATGTAATAAAGGCAAAATAATATCACAGAAGGCTTTATTTAATAAAAAAAGCCGTATGGCGCACGCGCGTATGCATATTTTAGCTCTGTTCGTGATAGCACGAACGTTAGTTGCACCGGAAAGCGCTTTTTTGTTAAGCTCGCAAAGGGTGCTTTGCAGATCTTTAATTAAATGGTACAAACAGTCTTGAAACTTGGCAAAAACAGGCGTTTAATTCAGTTTCTCAAAGCTTCTTTATGTGTTAGGTGTAGCCGAGTAGTAAATGTGTCGGGTTGGCGCACAGGCGTCGGAGGTACAATTTGTTGCTAGCTCAGTCCTTCATCATTGCTAAAGCAACTTTATTACATTAATTAAATTAACACAATCTTAGCGAAACTCAATCGAAAATCTGAAAACAGAAAAACAGCAAAAGAAATGGGTAGGTGTATCTGGGAAGCAACCCAGGAACATCGGCTTTCCAGGCCGCGACTCTACCAACTGAACTAATATGTTCCTATATGATTTGGCTTTTTTTTTACATGAGCTCCACACAGGAGGCCCTGAGCAAAATAATTTCTCTCAGAGCCTATGTCATCCTTGGAGATACTGTGTGGAGGGTTTTTTTAAGGAAAGGAAGGAGAGGAGAGTTCTGGGAAGGAAAAGGGTTTAAGGGGTGGGTAGGAATCTGGGGTTCAGTGTATTCTGGTCATCCACCTACAAGACCTAGACAAACCTCACCCCATGAACCCGGGCACCCCTGCTAAATCACCAAACGTAGCGAACCACTTGGGGTGACCAGATGTGTTGGTTATCCAATAAAGGTTCCCGGGGCGGCGGTACCCATTCTCGCCTCCCTCCCAAATTGTATGGCTATTATTAATTGCATCATACTTCGTCTAAGAACTACCAACACTCTTCGTTTTCTTAACGCATATTTTATTGGCTGATATCTTTATACATGGTTACAAGATTCAAACTCGAACTAAATGCTATCTAGATAGTATGTGGATATTTTTTTCCATTTTTTTTAATATGCGACGTCTTTTCAGCAAGTCTAAGATGAATATTTATTTTTATTTTTAACTTTTATGAGTAATTGTAATATTAAATGAAGTCAAAATATGAAGATGAATATAATATGAAGATATTGTCTTCATTGAATTAAATATTACAATTTGAGGTTTTATTCATAAAAGTTAAAAATAAAATTAAAAAAATTATCCTAGACTTGCTGAAAAGTCAATAGATAAAATGGATACAAAATTTATCTGTTATACGATAAAAATTTGGTCGGGTTTTATTTTTATGATTCTTCTGGTTCCAGATTTTCGATTGAGTTTCGCTAAAATTGTATTCATTTTATTAAATATTACAATTCGAGTTTTTACTCATAAAATTTGAGGTTTTACTCATAACTGACAGTCCTGAATTATTGAACAGAATAGATTTGAAAGTACCTACACGACACACACGTTCGTGTAATATTTAAAAAAAAAACACACTGTACAACAAATTCAATCCAAAATGCTTGCCTTATAAGACTGCGTTCAACAAATAATAACATTCTCTATGATATAGGGTTCCATGACAGTTCATCCTGCGACAATTCATCCGGCGAAAGTTCATCGTGCGACAGTTCATCCGGCCGACAGTTCATCCTGCCGACAGTTCATTCTGCCGACAGTTCATCCCGCCGACAATTCATCCGGCGACAATTCATCATCCTGACAATTCAACCTAACCTAACCTTACCTATAAGTATAAGTATGTCGTATTTTGTTATTCACGCATGCTTCTTCGGAGAGTCGAAATTATTGTTAGTAAAAATATTTTTACAGCGGATTTCCACTCAAGATGCCTTCAGTTGTCTTGACAGAAGCAAATTCCCTTGATATCTTGAACGAAACTATTCCTTTGTTAAGAATATTATGAACTTAATATACAATTTGGCTGTCCTGAAACGGGTATTCTGCCCTGTTGGACAGACAAATGTTCACATTGTAATGTATTGTTAATATATATGCATATGTAAATAAAAAAAAAAAAAAAAAAATAAATAAAGATATAAGTATGTCGATTTTGGTTGTACGGCCGTATATCCTCTTTGCATACTTACTTAATAAAAATCTTCTAAATGATCAGGCAGGATGAATTGTCGCCGGATGAATTGTCGGCGGAATGAACTGTCGGCAGGATGAACTGTCGGCAGGATGAACTGTCGGCCGGATGAACAGTCGCAGGATGAACTGTCGCCGGATCAATTGTCGCAGGACGAATTGTCGGGTCACCATGATATAGATATCTTCAATTGTGATGAAAATAAATACAAAAACTCTGTCAACAGTGTATTAAAAATGTATGATGTCTCTTAATTTGGAGTTATTTCCATTGTAATTTTTTGTCTTTATTCTTCTAAGCACCCCCCTTTCCATCTCTTCCCCCCACCCCTTGTTGATCTTCTAAGCACCCCCCCTTCCACCTCTCTCCTCCTCCACTACTTCTATTTCTACCCACGCCTGTCTTTCTATATTTAATCATTTAGTTTTAGTACATATAATGTCCTGACGAAGAGAACATCGTTCTTGAAACATGTTGACTTTTTAATTAAAGATTATCGTGGTAAAAACAAAGTGTTTTTAATTATTTCATTAAAAGTATTTTCGTTATTTGTTTTTGGGGTGTTGCGCTACCTCCTTCTTTAGCCAACGTTTCGGACAGCAACATATACAAGATCTGCCGGATCTGCTCTGATGATGGACACTGCAACGCTGTAAACTGTAAACCGAGTATTATTACATTTTATGTTGATTGGTTTAGTTGGGAGGTTGGGACAAATATACAAATATGCATTTTTAATGTAGATTTTAAATTTATTTTCATTACATTTGAAGATAATTATGTCAGCAAGCTTTTGATTTGAAATTGTTTTCCAGTGTTTCCATTAAAACGATTGAACGAACGCTTTTGCCACGCTGCGTTGGTACTTAAAATCAATTCCGATTAATAATTCAGGACAATCAGTAATGTTGTTTGCCATTTAATACACGATGATTTGCAAATTGTCTATCGATAACTCAATGAATCAAATTTGAAAAGCGCAGTTGCATCGAAATAATTATTAAATAGACTGAGCGATTTTAAAACAGATTACCTATTTTCAAGTTTGTACTGTGAATACATGTTTAATTTTAAGTGTTATAGAATCTCTCTCTGGTTTCAATCCTTGGATTGGTTTGCAGCAATTTCATCTATTCGTTTCTTCCACTCTTCCCTGTCTTGTGCGGCTCTTTTGAAGTCTGCATATGATAAGCAGCGCACGTCCACCAGCAGGTCCTCCAGGTACTCTCGGCGTGGGCGTCCCCTAGCGTTTGTCCCCTCCGTCATACCCTCCATTATGGCATGCAAGAGGCCTTCTTGTCTTATTGCATGGCCGATCCATATTGTTATAGAATGCAATCACCAATATTCTATATTATTATGGCGTTAGTGAAATTATTGATCTAGGTATAACGTTCGATATCAAACTAACCTTTGTTTGCAATGTAAATAATATTATTAATAAGGCCCTTAAAACTCGTGGATTTGTTTTGAGAGCTGCAAAAGACTTCAATAATTTAGGTACATTTATCATATTATATAAAACCCTTGTCAGATGCCAACTAGAGTATAACTCTACGTTATGGTCTCCATTTTACAATATTCATTCCGACAGCATTGAAAAGATTCAACATAAGTTCGTGAGGTTTATAAACTATAAATGCCATATTCATGTACTAAATATTGATTATAATTACCTACTTGATAAAATGTCCCTATTAAAACTTTCAAAAAGAAGAATTACCACAGATTTAATATTATTACAAAAAATACTGCATTATAAAATTGACGGTCCTGAATTACTTCAATTAATCAACATTCATATTCCCAAAAGATCTTGCTGAAATTTACCACCCTTTTACTTTAACAACACCAGGACACTCTCTTAACAAAATTCCCCGATTCCGAGACTTCACAATCTCGGAAATAAATTTTCTGATCTAGGAGATATATTTCACCTTAAGAATAACCAGTATAAACATTGTTTATTCCAATTCTTTTATACATCTGGACACAAATAGTCGTGGATAATTTATGCAATTTTGTTTATATTGCATATTCTTTTCTTTTTTTTTTACATTAACTCCACACAGGAGACCCTGAGGAAAATGATTTCCCTCAGGGCCTATGTCATCTGGGATGCTGTGTGGAGGGTCTTTTTGAGGAGAGATAGGAATGAACATTGGTCTTGAAGAGACCTATGTTGTAGGAAGGAGGAAACACAGAGGCCGGCAAATCATTCCACAGCCGAGCTGTTGAACACAAGAACGAGTCGAAGAACCGACCCGTTCTCATGTGACAAATGTCAACCGTGTACAAATGTTGGGCACGCGTTTGGTGTGTTTCCCGACTATACACCGGTGCCGAAGGGATCAATAATGCTAGTTCCTCGGAGCATCATCCATTGTAATACCGGTAGAACAAGGATAGCATTCCCACCCGACGCCTGTGCTCTAAAGATTGCAATCCGTCTGTTAAGATGGGAGAATCTATTAAACGGACAGCCCGTTTCTGCACATAGTCGAGGGTATTTTTAAGGTATTTTGGAGCTCCAGACCGGAGGTGGCTGCCAAATTCAATCGTGGGGCGCACTTGTATGTTAGACTTCTTATCATTTTTGCTGGTCCCCGGCGTGCGTTGCAACCTCATTCAAAGAAATAAATGATTCTCCCTGCATGTCCTTTCCCGTGCGTCCCCGTTCCCTTCCCCCTCCCTCGTCTCTTCCCTCTCCGCGAACCCCACCTCCCCCTTTCTCCTTCCCCCTGCCTTTCCTCCCTGCTGCTAAAATATATGAAATTCACACATTTTCATTTACACAAATTTCATAACTCCAGAGCTTAACATTATTAAGCTATTATAGCCTTTAAGTTATTCTGATGTATAAGCTATATTATTGTAAAGTTTCATGAAAATCCATTCAGTAGTTTTACGTGAAAGAGAAAAAAAACACACATACACCTATATATACTTTCGCGTTAATAAGATTGTATTTTTCTTTGGAGGGGTGCAGACATACGTTCACTGTTTGTCCCGTTTTCGACTGTTGACATTTAGTGTGTAAGAAAGAGGAGCTGCATTATATGTTTGAACAAAGGCAAAACCATCAGCGCATTGACATTTGACATTTTGAATTTGGACATTTGACATTTTGGGATTCACTCACTACTCAATATTATATTTATCACAACATTCCTGCAGCTCTTTCAAAAGATGAGAATTCGTTCCATGCAAAATGTATGAGGAAAATAATTTTCTTCTTAATAATTTTTTTCGTGAATTTTTCAGATGTTTTAATAGCTATTCTGCTATTCGGGGCGGATAAATCCAACAAATCAAAGATCACAAAAATCGGTCCAGCCGTTTTCGAGTTATAAATGGTGTAATTAACCCGACTTTGTTTTAAATATTAAGATTATTATATGCTTTTGTTTTTACATTGTTTTTCATTATTTAATTAAATGAAGACAATATAAGCGAAACTCAATCGAAAATCTGAAAACAGAAAAATCAGAAAAAGATATTGACACATCTGGGACACGAACCCAGGACCTCTCGCTTACCGGGCGAACGCGCTAACCACTGCGCCACCGTGTCGATATCCAATTCGGTCACTTTTAACTGTATCATACTTCGACTAAGAACCACCCACACTATCTTCATTTTTCTTAACGCATATACTATTGGCTGCTATCTTTATGTATGATTGCAAGATTCAAACCCGAACTAAATGCTCTCTAGATAGTGTCTGGATAAATCTTTATCCATTTTATTTAATATGCGACATCTATTGACTTTTCTGCAAGTCTAGGATGAATATTTTTATTTTTATTTTAACTTTATGAGTAAAACCTCAAATTGTAATATTTAATTAAATGAAGACAATATAAGCGAAACTCAATCGAAAATCTGAAAACAGAAAAATCAGAAAAAGATATTGACACATCTGGGACACGAACCCAGGACCTCTCGCTTACCGGGCGAACGCGCTAACCACTGCGCCACCATAGTTTTTACTCATAAAGTTAAAATAAAAATAAAAAAAAGTTTTTCATTATATTATATTTTCGTTATTGTTTTAGTTTTAAAGTATTTAAAAGTACTGTGTTACTTAACTTATAAACACAGAATGTAAAAGCCGTTTAGGGCGTGTAATATATAAATAAATAAATAATATTGCTTATGTAACATGCAAGAGCAAAGTGGTAGGTACTCTTAGTATCGCTCTGGTGAAAGATAACCATTCAGAACTGAAATCTTGTTTAAAATGATCTTAGCTGTGATCAGTTATCAGATATAAATAGTCAGCCATTACCTAACCTTATCTTTTTACATCTCCTTCAGCCGCATACAAATTGTTTTGACATTTGTGCTAATTTTAAATTTCGTTGATGCTCGGAAAGTCAGAGTTGCGTATTAAATTTAAAAAAAAAACAATTTTTCTAGGTAATGCATTTTTGGGGATGCCGTGTGGTGTATTTTTGAAGTAAAACGCACGCTTGACTTGGGGAGCAAGCTGGTGAATGCGTGACGAGAGCGTTAATAAAAGTGTGATGGGGCGAGGTGAACGGTCGGGCCTTTACGCACGCTTGACTTGGGGAGTAAACTGGTGAATGCGTGACGAGAGCGTTATGAAAAGTGTGATCGGGCGAGGAGAACGGAAGTTGAGAGGGAGATATAAGTTAGTGAAGTTTTACTTCAGTCGTTTGGTCTAAAGCACATTCGTTTTTTTAAAGGAAAGGAAGAAGAGGATATTCTGGGAAGAAAAAAGGTATAAATCTAGGGGTCAATAGTTCCAAGAGAGACAGACGTATGAATCCATCCCTCCCGCTGCAGGGCTAGGCGATGGGCCGAGAGTATCCTGAAGGAGAGGCCGAATGGTCTGCATTTGAACCCGAGAATCCCTACTAAATCACCAAGCGTAGCGAACCACTTGGGGTGACCTACGGCCGAGGTGATGGTTATCAAATAAGTGGTTCCCATACCCGCAGAAAGTAGTGTGAGAAGAATACATGACGCAAATGTGAATGGAAGAAGAAGTCGGGGACGCCCGAGGAAGACATGGCACGATCAAGTGAATCAGATACTTGAGTCGGGCCATGTCAAAAGTCAAAATAATAGAAGAGTATGTATGAATAATAATAATAAATTTGGACAACTTATATAGCGCTGTTTTTGCGAAAAATCGCCTCAAGAGCGCTGTACAAATTAGCATGGATTTTACATTAGAATTTACTTAACTATGTAGGAGGCTAGATAACAACTCGTCTTGCAGCTATCAAGCGCATGGATTATTGGAATTCTAGCCCCCCAATAAATTAAATAAAATATGTTTTTATATGTACGTATTTTAATTTACTTAACTATGTAGGAGGCTAGATAACAACTCGTATTGCAGCTATCAAGCGCATGGAATGTGAGTGAGGCAAAGACTTTATACCAAGACCGAGTTGTTTGGCGGTCCGTCCTCTCTGCCTACCCCTGCGGAGAAACGGCTTGATGTTAGTTAGTTAATTACAAATTATTAAAAAAAAACATTAAAACTTCCCTCCATTCTGGCGTTCGCCCCACTTTGACAAACACTGATCCATTTCTTAGGGGGAAGTTTTATATTTCAAATAAAAGTTGATCGTATATTTTTATTCAAATAATGAAAGATGAAGTATTTTTATGACTGTCTGCATTAATGGAGGTTTCTTTTATATCCTTCTTTAATAATCCGACGTTTGGAGTGAATCGTCAGTTTCATCGTCGCCGTTGGGTCTAGCTTTTATTTGGTAACTTGCACATTAAACTGTGTATTTTTTCCTTTTTTTTAATGTGAATACCTCACAAAAGTCCCAGCTGCTCCCGTCTGGAGCCAGTGAGACTATGGCATCCCCGATTGGGGTATGTGTGAGGCTGAAGGTAGTGGAAAGGGGAAGGAGATGAGGGAGAGGAAGGTAGGAAAGTACCTGGCTATTAAGATCTGGTCACCAAACACGGCTAAAGCCATTTCAAGCAACGCTTCAATTATGAATGGTGGTCTTACACCTGGACGATACTGAGAGTGTTTTCCACTCTGGAACGTGCCGCAAATACATTATATATTATTTTAAATGAATTAATTGTGAAATAACATAACAAATAAAATTTAATTATTATTTTTAATTGTTAAACTAATATTAAGACAAGATTTTTATGCATAGCACAAAGGGTAACAATTATTATAAGCAATAATTATCAGCCTGAAACACTCATCCACATTGAAAAATCTTCCGAGAAAAGATACATGACGCCAACGGGACTTGAACCCGTGCCCTTTTGGTGTATCTCTCTCGCAAAAATAAAGTTGGTTGTTTTCAGATGGAAAAAAAGAAAAAATATAATAAGCAGTAATTGTTGAATGAAACACTAGTATATATTGAATCATTTGGCGGGTATAAGATAAGCCGCCATAGCTCAATTGGGAGAGCAGCTGACCGGCAATCAGAAGGGCACGGGTTCAAGTCCCGTTGGCGTCATGTATCTTTTCTCGGAAGATTTTTCAATATGGATGAGTGTTTCAGGCTGATAATTATTGCTTATAATAAATAAAATTTATTTGCCCACGCCGGAATTTGATCCCGCGACCTTCGGATTGCGAGTCAAGGGCCTTACCCCTCGATTACGCTGACCGTCACTGTTTTAACTCGACCGTTCGATACTTCGGTTCCATGACAATTGATCCGGTAACAATTGGTCCGCCGACAGTTGGCCCCTCCGTTAGTTGATCCCTCGTGTAACATTATAATTCAGAATTGAAACATAAATAGCTTTATCCGTGTTTGTTCATATCGAATTTTAGAATGTGTCGGTCATTCAATAAATGGATCCGTGGGCGGTAGTATACACACCCGCCTCCCTAATTGCATATACGCGCCGTGTTGACATTTGTGTTAATTGTTAATTTCTCAACTGCTCGGAAAGTCAGAGTTGCACATTTTCGCAGAAATTCGTTTTATTTCAGAAAAAAATAACAAATCTGAGAGTACTCGACTTCAAGTGCATCTCTGATGGATGTATGAATCCAACCCTCCCACGATGCTCCCAGAGATTCCTGCTGGAGAGATCAAAGAGACTCCCTGATCCGGCCTTGGTGTGATCCCTGCGGCCACGCAGTTGGTGCATCTGCTGCCAGAACCCGGAAAAACCCCAGGGCACCCCTGTAAAGTTACCAAATGTAGCAAACCACTTGTTGTCACCTATGGCAGATATGTTGGTTATCCAATAAATGGTTCTCGTTGCAGCGGTACCCATACCCGCCTTCCAAATTGAATACATTTGCGGTGAATTTTTAGTCGGTACTTGAAAGGTCGTTAAAATAATCAATCTGCGATATCAAATTTGCAAACGGTGATTTATAACGGATCTCTTGTGAGTTCTAGTAAAATTCTAGTTATAACGCACCCCGTTGAAATACTGCCGTCGCGACGCGCGACGCCTGACGTCGCGACGTTTCAGCCGCTGAGGGAAATTTGTTCCTCGGACACGTACGGTCGTTAGGAATGACAAGTCGGTTTTGTCATACACGCGCGATGGGATCACTTACACTGAACAGCTAATCTCTAGACATGTTAATTGTCGATTCTCTTAGTATCTCCCGGTACTCATGAAAAGGCAACCAATTAGATTCGAAACAAGTTTTGCAATTTATTCACTTCTGCCATAGGTAACTGCAAGTGGTTCGCGATGTATGGTGACTGTGGAGGGGTGCCCGGGTTCATGGAATGAGGTTTATCCTGATCTTGGCTGCAGATGCGCACGCCCACCAACTGCCTAGCAGGCCGGGAGAGACTGATTGAAGCAGATTTATTGACCTCTTCAGCAGAACACGCTCGGAGTATGGCCTTGCACCGCAATAGGAGGGATGCATGGATGCATAGCAGTCTCTTTCTTATTGGGATCCAATTTAGCTCTTCTCTCATTTAATTCATTTTTGCATATTTGCCTTTCCTCAGTATCCTGTTACACCTACCTAATTGGTGCGTAAAGCACCCGCCACCAAGACCCGGATAAACCTCACACCTCGTACCCGGGTACCAATCCTAATGCCTACAATACATGACATATTTTTCAGCCAGTTTCCATTTAGAGACCAAAGTCAACAATTTTCGCTTTACGCGATCGCTATTTTCATCTCTATTTTCAAACCTACGATTTCAGTTGGCATCACAGCAAACAGCATGGTTCTGTATGTAGTGATGACAATTGAAATCGTAGATATGAATATAGGGATGAAAATAGCGATGGCGTAAAGCGAAAAATGTTGACTTTGGTCTCTAATTGGAATCGGGCTGAAAAAAGATGTCGTGTATTGTAGTCATTAGTCACCAAACGAGGCATACTACTTGGGGTGACCTATGGCAGAGGTTATCCATTAAATGATTCCGGGACGGCGATACCCATACACGCCTCCCGAATTGAAATATTTGTATATTCTACCAGAAGTAAGCGAAATTTTCTACTCCAGATACTAATCTGTCCCAGTGGTGACTAATATCTATGGAGCGTAGGTTGGACTAATATCTACAGAGGGCAGCTGAGCAAGAGGTTGTACGGAAAAGCATAAATTACTTCAATTACGTAATTACTAATTACGTAAAGGCGTACATGAAGTTTTTGCATAATATTACGTATTTTGCTGTTTACGAGGACAATAATTTATTGAACAAAATGGAGGTCAAATACAAATATATTTATTTATTTCGAAATACATGGCACCATCACCTAACCTAACCTAACCTAACAGACATGGTCATGGTAACAGACTAAGTAATTTAGAAGCACTCGAAATAAAGAAAGCTGTTAAAACAAAAACCCAAATCCTTAATAATCAGCTAAATGTGTCCAATAGTCCGATATTAGGAATTTTTACATACATATGTACATACATAAATTAAGTTTTTTAAACTGCATACGCAATATTACGTTATTCCAATATGCTATACATAATTGCAAATCCAACCTCTGCCAGTGCTGTAGATATTCGACCACACTTTGGTTCTCATAGATATTAGTCAGCAGTTTGAGCTGTACATATTCGTCCTCACTTTGGTTCTCATAGATATTAGTCAGTAGTTTGAGCTGTAGATATAAGTACGCACTTTGGTTCTCATAGATATTAGTCAGCAGTTTGAGCTGTAGATATTCGTCCTCACTTTGTTCCTTACTTCGTGCACAGTGACACGCCCAAAGTGTACATCTATAGGATTACCTCTTCCGTGAACGCTTATCATATGGCAGGCTTCTAACTGAAACTTACTAAAAACATATTCACTTTTAGTAGCTTTACTGTGCTTGGCTTGAATTTCACCTTGGGTAATGTAACTTTACAACTATTGAAGAATGTAACTTTGTGACCTTTGTAACTAATATAATTTAGCATTTTACCTACGTGACTTGGCCTTTTTTATGCTTTTATAAGGTACATGACTATTAAAGTGGTGTGGTAGCCCTCTTTCCTACATCCATGAAGAAGGTTCCCGTTTTTACCTGAAGGGCGTGCTTTTGAAGATATAAGGGCTGGAATTTTCACACTCTAGAAATTTCTAGAACAGTCCAGAACATGCGACAGTATTCAAGAGCATTCGACAACATTCCAGATCATCCCGGAACATTCCGGAATGTTTGGGAATAGTCTGGAACGTTTGGGAACATCTCGGAACATCCCAGAACACTTTCGTATGTTCTGGAAAATTGTGAACCATTCGAAGCTCTTTTTTGTAAGGGTGGGGCTGCCCTTTGGTAGGGATTAGAGATGAAACGGATAGTTGTTTGGCCGGATACCGGATATCCGGCGGCCGGATCTTCGTCCCATTGTCTCGTTGTATGTCGTGACGAGTTTAGTACTGCACATTGTGATTAGTTAATCATTTTAATTTAAGTTTTCGCAAAAAAAAACCTCGCAGAGTACTGCGAGGTTTTTGTAAGTTTTTAGTTTAGATATTTACTAATTATTATTTTTAATTGTTAAACTAACGTTTAAGACAAGATTTTTATGCATAGCACAAAGGGTAACAATTATTATAAGCAATAATTATCAGCCTGAAACACTCATCCACATTGAAAAATCTTCCGAGAAAAGTTGTTCATGTATCTTTTATCGGAAGATTTTTGATTTGTGGATGAGTGTTTCAGGCTGATAATTATTACTTATAATAATAGATATTTACTATTTATGTATTTATCATTAGAGTGAATATCGCAGAAGAAAATTTCAGTTTTTTGGACAGCCTTATGGCTTTTTGTAACTTTTTCGACTTTAAATAAAAGCCGTCATAATTATAAGCCAATTTATTGATATTTACCTCACAACGATTAATTATTGCATTTTATTATATGAAATTGTCATAGTTTTTTAATATCCGATGGTATCCGGCCGGATATTGAGTAACTATCCGGTATCCGGCTGGATATTAAATTTTTGCCGGATAGGCCGGATACCGGATAGTTACCGGATATCCGTTTCATCTCTAGTGGGGATATATAAAGCAGGATCCTTCGTGGGTTCGAACGACAGTTCAATCTCATTGCATCAACTCCCTGAGGGAAGCCGGATACCCCAGCTAGTTACAAAACTATAACAACAGCTCTAGGAAAATTAATGAGCACAAACATCTACATACATTAACACACACTTCACCACAATCTGCACATCTGCTCCGATGATGTGCCAAACTATTTAATCAATAACATATATTATTGTAGAAAGCTATCACTTTGTGGTTTGACACATTTAATGATTTTTTTATCTTGTTGTCTCCCTCTGTATCTATCTATCTATCTATTCTATATATATATAGAATAAAAATGAATCGCCAAAATGTATGTACGCGCATAACTTGCCAACGACTGCACCAAATTGGATCATTCTTTTTGCTTTGTGTTAGTTATTGTCAGGACAAGGTTTCTATAAAACTGCTGGTGAGCTCTGGCATTACGAAATATGTATAAAAAATTGCAATAGCTGGCACGCGAGCTGTTTGAAAACTAAATGTATGAGGACTGAATGTATGGAATGCGTGAGGGGGGAGGTGAACTCGGGTAACTAGGGGGTTCGCGGGAGTTGGGTGGAGGGTTCGCGGACGGGGGAAGGTGGGGAGTGGAGTGGGAGAGGGAAGGTGGAGGAGGCGGTATGGGAACGCGAGAGGGGAAGGGGACGCCGGAGAGAAAGGTAAGAACGGGACGAATGGGAAAGGGCATGCAGGGAGAAATATTTTATTCAATGGCAGATCATCGCATGCCGGGTACCAGCTAGTTTATATATAAGCAAACACTATGTATTCCTTGCTTAGTATTAATTTGTACCCTGATGATGCTTGAGCAAAGCGAAACCAGTCGGTTAACAAATTAATTAAAACTCTTGGGTTTACACTAAATAAGTGTTTTATTTTTATTGTCAATAACAGTTTATTTCTTTCGCTGAATTCAATTATTTCTGGCCAGCAGGAAATTAAAATGAATTTCATTAAATTGAACGAAGTCTTTTGTACGTTGCAGTGAGATACACTGAACTTTCTCACCAGCCGCACAAAATATCACTTTTTTCTAAAATATCACGGCAACGATCATGTCAATACCAATCTTAACATAGTATAAAATGAAGTCACTCCCGCTGTCTGTGCGCTTAGATCTTCTAAACTACAATTTGGGAGGCGGGAATGGGTAGCGCCGCCCCTGGAACCTTTGTTGGATTACCAACACCTCTGCCATTGGTCACCCCAAGTGGTTCGCTACGTTTGGTGATTTAGCAGGGGTGCCCGGGTTCATGGGGTGAGGTTTGTCTAGGTCTTGGAGGTGGATGTCCAGGACAAACTTAACCCCAGATTCCTTCCCACCGCTTAAACCATTTTCCTTCCCAGAGCTCTCCTCTCCTTTCTTTCCAAAAAAAAAAACACTCCACACAGCATCCCCAAAGATTACTTTCATCAGAGCCTCCTGATTTTCATGCGGTTTTCACCAATAGATAGAGAGATTCACGGGAAAAGTTTTTAGGCATATAATTTGTCAAGGTTTTGTGTAAATTGGTTGAAATAAAGGGAGCGGGCTGGCAAGCGGGCGGTGTGGCTTTGATTTAACAGACGACGTTGGTTATAAAGATTGGGGAATGGCGTGGCGTTGTGTTTCGTTAATCACAGCAACGTGTGGCCGAGTCTGCTAGTTCGTTTATTAACTCCTTTACGACACGCATACACAGCTTAGGTAACCAATATTATGGTACTGTACGTTTTCGTCCCAAGGACAAAGTATCCTACGGACGAAACATCCTCCACCAAATAAGTACTTAAACCTAACCTAACCTAACCCAACCTAACCTTAGTTTACATTTGGCTATTTTTTAATAATAATTTATGGTCTTTACATGGTGTCTGTCTCATTTGGTTCCATGAAAGTTCACTCTGCGACAATTCATCCTGCGACAGTTCATCCGGCCGACAGTTCATCCTGCCGACAGTTTATCCGGCGACAGTTCATCCTGCGACAGTTCATCCGGCCGACAGTTCATCCTGCCGATAGTTCATCCTGCCGACAGTTCATCCCGCCGACAATTCATCCGGTGACAGTTCATCCTGCGACAGTTCATCCGGCCGACAGTTCATCCTGCCGACAGTTGATCCTGCCGACAGTTCATCCCGCCGACAATTCATCCGGCGACAATTCATCCTGACAATTCAACCTAACCTAACCTAACCTATAAGTATAACCTATAAGTATAAGTATGTCGTATTTTGTTATTCACGCATGCTTCTTCGGAGAGTCGAAATTATTGTTAGTAAAAATATTTTTACAGCGGATTTCCACTCAAGATGCCTTCAGATATAAGTATGTCGATTTTGGTTGTACGGCCGTATATCCTCTTTGCATACTTACTTAATAAAAATCTTCTAAATGATCAGGCAGGATGAATTGTCGCCGGATGAATTGTCAGCGGGATGAACTGTCGGCAGGATGAACTGTCGGCAGGATGAACTGTCGGCCGGATGAACTGACGCAGGATGAACTGTCGGGTCACCGTCCCATTTTACTATTTTTGAACAATAAATATTGCACTTTTGAATGTGGCTATAACTTTGTGGTTATCTATTATAGATAAATGAAACAATTTAACTTTGTTTGAACCACTTTTATATTTGAGTAAATCCGACCGGTTTCAGAGGACCGTTCCGGTATGTCGACGATATGTTCCCCTACCCACCCACTCTTCATTAATACCTAGCAACGGCTCCACCCCTACCATAATAATACATTGTTCCCATCCATATTTTAAAACTGTCAAATCAGTATACATTTGCCCTGAAGAAGGAACGATGTTCTGAAACCGGTCGGCTTTACTCAAATATATAAGTGGTTCAAACAAAGTTACATTGCTTCATTTATTAATAAATTAATGTCTTTACAGGTGGTTGTCTATATTATTTTTTATGCCATTTTTTGTTAGGTTAGGTTACTTTAGGTTAGGTTGGATTAGGTTAGGTTAGGTTAGGTTAGGTTAGGTTAGGTTAGGTTGGATTAGGTTAGGTTAGGTTAGGATAGGTTAGGTGTTAGTGGATATTTTGTCGGGGGATGTTTTATCCGTAGGATAGTTGATCGCGGGACGAAAAGTCTCACAACCAACCAATATGTAGAACTAGCAGATATTTTCGAAAGCACAGAAAGAATGTTACACATTTTTTTGAAGCAGTTATTGTGTTTCAAAATTCTTAAATTGTGGTTAGTTTTAAATCATTTGCTTCCGCCATATGATTGCCTTATAATCCATTTTTACTCAAATAGTTGAATCTGTATTTAATAGGTATGGTACATACATATACATTTGTCAGGTTTTTTTTTACATTAACTGCAGACAGGAGGCCCTGAAAATAATTTCCCTCAGGGCCTATGCCATCATTGAAGATCCTGTGTGGAGGGTCTTTTTGAGGAGAGAAAGGAGTGAACATGGGTCTTGAGAGACCCATGTTGTCGGAGGGAGGAAACACAGAGGCCGGCTAATCGTTCCACAGCCGAGATGTTGAACTCAAGAACGAGTCGTAGAAATGACACGTTTTCATGTGACTAATGACCGTGTAAAAATTTTGGCCGCGTGTTAAGCGTTTTTCCCGACTATGCACAAGTGCCGGGGAAATCAATGACGCTATCAACGGAGCATCTTCCATTGTAATACTGGTAGAAAAAAGACAGCATTCCCACCTGACGCCTGTGCACAAAAGATTGCAAACCCTCTGTTAAGATGGGAGCATCTATCAAACGGACCGCCCGTTTCTACGCAGAGTCAAGGTTTTTTTTAACGTATTTTGGAGCTCCAGACCAGAGGTGGCAGCCATATTCCACCGTGTTATATTATGTAATATTATATTACCGTTGAAATGAGCTTATGGATCCGAATGGTTAAAGGTATTTGCACCGTAAATAAATAAATACATTTTAAATTAAATGAAGACAGTATTAGCGAAACTCTATCGAAAATCTGGAGACCGAAAAATCAGGAAAAGATATTGGCACCTTTGGACTCGAACCCAGGACCTTCGGCTTTCCGGGTCACAGTTCTACCAACTGAGCTAAGGTGGCTCTATGCGATTCGGTCATTTTTAACTGTATTATACTTCGACCAAGAACTACCAACAATATTATCTTCATTTTCTTAACGTATATTTTATTGGCTGCTATCTTTACGTATGATTGAAAGATTCAAACATATATTAAATGCTGTAAGAAAATGCATAGAACAGTATTCAAGGAGTTAATTTTGTTATGGAAATTATAAAAGAACACATGGTGAAAAGTAATATAAGCTAACATTTGTAATTATTTATGAGGTATGTTATTATGGCCTTCTTGTAATTAAGTTAAGATTTTATTATGAAATTTATTATTGTTTTGTATTAATTTACTTTCTCTAGTTTAATACGTAGGTATAGAACGTTAAAGAATTCATTGTTCAAAAAGCCACCGCACAGCGAGTGAGGAATTAATTAAAAAGGTAATAGCTTATATTTATAGTACCAACTTGCGTTTCTATTTCCATTTAGCCGATATTTAATTAATATTACCATTCTTACCCTGTTGTACAGTGGTTATAATGCATACCTTTAGATGAAGAGACCGAGGGTTCGATGATGAATGACATATGAGTTGTATAAAATTTAAAACACGTTTTTTTATAAGGCCAATAGGGCCTATTTTATTACTGACTAGCTGAAGTCCCCGGCGATGCTCGGGCCTTACACAAAGTTTTAGATATCAAATATACGTAGACAGTGACCTTCCTTTGCATACACATCGAAACCACACCGCTCGCTTGCCAGCCCACTCGTCCACCATTTACAGACATTCTTCTTTATATATTATATATTTCAACCAATTTTCACAAAACCTTGACAAATTGTATACTTAAACCTTCCTCATGAATCAGTCTATCTAATGGTGAAAACCGCATGAAAATCCGTTTAGTAGTTTTTGAGTTTTTTGCGAACAGACAGGCAGACAGGCGCGGCGGTGGACTTTAATTTATGATGTGTAGAGATATATTTCAACCACTTTACACAAAACCTTGACAAATTATATACCTAAACCTTCCTCATGAATCACTCTATCTATTGGTGAATACCGCATGAAAATCCGTTCAGTAGTTTTTGAGGTTATCGCGAACAGACAGACAGACGTGGCGGAGGACTTTAATTCATAATATATAGAGATTGCGAACGTGTATTACGGTTCGGTATTGTGAAATTCGCGTGTATTTTTTATTTGTAGTTTTTTCGGTATAGTTTCCATGTGGGATCGGTGTGAAAAAGCATCGTGTAAATCACCCATTACTAACCGTTACCATTTAGACGACAAAAAACATTGACCAAAGTTAACCCCTCAGGGTAATTTGTTTGCTGTTCGGAACAATGCTTACGGTCAGTGGCTGAGTGGGTATCGCGTTTGCGTCCCACCCAGGCGCGTCGGGTTCGATCCTCGGCTGACTAAGTCCTCCATCGCAACTCAAGCAACATTTTCGGCTTACTGTGGTGGTGGTAGGAGATTTTCAATATTGTCGGGTTATTCGTAACCCGGGAATGTTTGTCGGAAATGTAATAGGTAAATTATAGGTCTGATAAAAAACATAGTATCTCCCTTGCCATCATAGTGAGAAATGTGACATAAACGGTGTCAGAAAGAAAAAAACACCACGCTATATATTAGCATTTAAAAGTTAACAGAAAATAATAAATAAAATATAAATTTTTGTGAAACCAAAATTTTGGATCGCAAAATAAATGTATGAAACATTGAGAATTTTTAATATAATTATTTTTACATAGAACGACAAAAAAGTGAGGTGTCGGTAATGTTCATATCACATTTGTTTAATAAAATAGGTATGTGTTTTTCTTTTTTCGTTATTAGCAATTTTAGTTAGAAAATAACGTAAGTTGAGCCATTTTTTAAATTTTGTTTGCATGCAAAATTTATGAACCTATATCCAAAAATATATGTTTACCTCGATTTGAAAAATTTGAATGCAAATTCCGAATTTTTTATCACCTTTTCTAAATCATTTTCAATTTTCGGATATGTTTAGAAATATTCCATTTATTTGGATTTTATTGCACAGCGAAAATATTATGACGTTCTGACAAAACATGGTAGAGGTCTGAGGGGTTAATAATGAATGATTATTAATACAGACTTCAAGGTTTCAGAAAGATAAAATCGAACAATATTAATACGGTAACATCTGAGTGGTTGAATTTCAGAACCCAGCTTCGAGAGCATCTCTGACGCCACGCCATACGCGCCGCGCCACGAATAACACCTGTGTTCGTAGAATTTCACACAAAGCTACTGTTATAATTCGGTTTCGAATTCAAGAATTCGTCACAAGACGTCGCTACTTCCGTCAGCAGGTCGGACGGGGACGTCTCCCCCTAGGTATATCTGCTCCGAATTTGTGAATATGTAGTGTATCTCCGGATATGGAAGGACTGACGGTAATTCATGTTGTATCAAGCGGCTACATATTATATATGACATCATTGCTCCATCTCGGTTACTTTTTACCGGTGACTAGCTTCACTGGATGACAGTGGATCTGAGGAACGGGCTATTTTTGGAACCAGTTCCTATTGGATTTATAAAATGGTCACCAACGTTAACTGGGCGAAGCTGAACCAAAAACCACCCGCAGGGCCTTGCAGTAAGAACCTGGGGAGTGGGTTTTTAACCGCTAGTATTTTTATGATTATCTTTTCAAGAAGAATTTTGATATTTCAAAATGTGTAAACAATTAGAAAAGCTGAATTGTAACTAAACTTAGCTTAAATTCTGACACACACATTCTGATGCCCAAAGCACATTTCTATCGGTTTATAACTTCTGTGGTAGGAAAGTAATAACTATAAATTGTCGAAAATGTCCTCGCAAATGTCGAAATTAAAGCGACAACGATTGTTCGACAATAAAACGGCTTATATAAGAGAGACGGGAAACAGAAAGGCGATGAAATGTGTTTTTAATTTAAAGGGGATATTATTGTCTTAGATTGTATTATTTCTACAAGTAATAGAAATTTGCATTTTCAAAGAATGTAGCTATAACTTTGTGGTTATCCATTGTAGACAGGGCCGGATAATAATAATAATAATAAATTTGGACAACTTATATAGCGCAGTTTTTGCGAAAAATCGCCTCAAGAGCGCTGTACAAATTAGCATGGATTTTATTTTAGAATTTACTTAACTATAGAGGAGGCTAGATAACAACTCATCTTGCAGCTATCAAGCGCATGGATTATATTGGAATTCTAGCCCCTCGATAAAATATATTTTTATATGTACGTATTTCAATTTACTTAACCATGAAGGAGGCTAGATAACAACTCGTCTTGCAGCTATCAAGCGCATGGATTATTGGAATTCTAGCCCCCAAATAAATGAAATAAAATATCTTTTTATACGTACGTATTTCAATTAACTTAACCATGAAGGAGGCTACATAACAAATCGTTAACACCCCAATTTAAAAAAAAAAAAATTTTACACTAATTTATCAAATAAAATCAAGACATATAAAGGGTGTAACTTTTCCAAGTGACCTGGCGGTAGCTCTCACACCCGTTTTTTTTTTAAAGAGAGAATCGCCAGGAGCCCTATAATCTCTGAATCTATTGGGTAAACAAAAAATTATGGTGCTATTTTAATTATGTTAGGAAAAACTCTTTTTGCAAGTTATGCTTTAAAATAATACAACGAATTGTTTGTTTGTGCCCGTACCATGATTTAAAATATAGGTTAAGAGACAATGCGGGTGGTTTCGCTGAACTAGGTCCATTAGACATTCTTGAGATTTACTGCGTTTATGTATATACACAACGCGAATATTAATAGAAAAAGCAAATACAAATACGTTCTCATGTCAACGTACAACACAAGGATAGCATCTACAGCTTCTGACTAATAAGAATATAACCTCAAAGTTGTACCTTGCATTTCCCGTGTGTTGAGCCAACAAACACCAAATTGAGCGAACAAACACCATACAAACACTAAACACTGACGTATGGTATCAACGGCCTACGAAAGACGCTTACACTGACACCGTAAATAACAAATCCAACAAATCTAATAAATATTAATTATACATTTAACGAACTTCAAATAATATGTCAAATCAATGATGAAACATGAAACTGTAAACACGTAACACGTTGCAACCTGCACATCCTGCAAACCGTGCGATGTTTTTTTACTACCTTCTCATAGAGACTTAAATCGTACAAAATAAAACAATAGCGAGCGTACGCTAACTAAAATTGTCAGCATTTTGAAAGGCGTAAGTCGGTTTGTTTGATTCTCAAGAACAAAAATACCGCACTGTGATTGGTTATTGAATTTGGATCGCACCCATTCGTCGTAAAAGACGGTAAAAGATAACTAAATATATGGAATTTGTAAAAAAATTCTGCAACTGACTTCGTAAGCCGTTGATACCAACCTGATGCGTGCGCATTCTGTTTCTTTGGTAAGTGTTGCTAGAGCGTAATAATTATTTCGTACTATGGGTAATTTTTAAACGATTCAGGTAATATTATAACTAAATTTTAATAAAATATTTATTTTCTCACGGCGCACCTTCGGAGTTGGCGCCAGGTTTTTTGCACGTTTTTGAACGTATGGCTGATCCGGCGCTGATTGTTTTTTTTTTTTTTTTTTTTTTTTTTTTTTTTACATTAACTCCACACAGGAGGCCCTGAGGAAAATAATTTCCCTCAGGGCCTATGTCATCTGGGATGCTGTGTGGAGGGTCTTTTTGAGGAGAGGAAGGAATGAACATTGGTCTTGAAGAGACCCATGTTGTAGGAAGGAGGAAACACAGAGGCCGGCAAATCATTCCACAGCCGAGCTGTTGAACATAAGAACGAGTCGAAGAAACGACCCGTTCTCATGTGACTAATGTCAACTGTGTACAAATGTTGGGCACGCGCTTGGCGTGTTTCCCGACTATGCACCGGTGCCGAAGGGATCAATGATGCTAGTTCCTCGGAGCATCTTCCATTGTAATACCGGTAGAACAAGGATAGCATTCCCACCCGACGCCTGTGCTCTAAAGATTGCAATCCGTCTGTTAAGATGGGAGAATCTATCAAACGGACCGCCCGTTTCTGCACAGAGTCGAGGGTATTTTTCAGGTATTTTGGAGCTCCAGACCAGAGGTGGCTGCCAAATTCAACCGTGGGGCGCACTTGCGATTTGTACAGGGTTAGCAGTTGTGTACTTTTAAAGTATCTGCGGGCCCTGTACAGTACGCCCAGTTTTTGGGAGGCTAACTTTACTCTGGCTTCGATGGAGCCCCCATACCTGAGCTGGTCACTTAGGGTTACACCAAGCAAATCAATGGAGGGCCTGTTCGGAAGATTGCTTCCGTTGAAAGAGACTAGATTTTCATTGCGATCCCTTTTAGACGTAATCAGACAAGATTGGGTCTTTGAAACATTAAATTCAACGAGATTATTTTTACCCCAAGAGAAAACACTCTCGAGGTAACCGTCCATTCTTTGCTTCAAAGCCTTACGAGCTGTTGGAGTTTGTGAGCCCTTTGGGGGCTTGTCAAACAAAAAGCTATCATGAACTGTACTGTCATCCGCGTAGCAGTGAATTGGTGCACATGACAAAAGGTCGTTGATGTGCAACAAAAACAGAGTTGGAGACAGAACCGATCCCTGCGGGACGCCAGCATTTATCGAGTGAGAGGAAGAGGTGAAACCATCGACTACCGTCTGAATCGACCTCTCCCTCAAGAAGTCGGCAATCCACGTACACAAGGATGCGGGAAGTCCGTAAGAATGCAGTTTGTTGACAAGTCCTCGGTGCCAAACCCGGTCAAAGGCCTTGGATATGTCCAGTGCAACCGTTTGGGTCTCACCGAAACGTTCCAGGCATCGCCCCCAAACATGCGTCACATACGCGAGAAGATCACCGCACGAGCGGTTCCGCCGGAATCCGTATTGACGGTCGTTAATAATTTTGTTCTTCTCGAGGTATGTGAGCAGTTTGTCGTTGATCACACGTTCCATCACCTTAGACAGAACTGATGTGATCGCTATGGGGCGGTAGTTGGCCGGGTTGGAGCGGTCACCCTTCTTTGGAATAGGATGGATAACCGCTTTTTTCCAACCAGAGGGCACAGAGCCAATCTTCAGGGACAGTTTAAAAAGCTTCGTCAAAATTGGAGCTATTTCTGCAGCGCACCTTTGCAGTACCAGGGCAGGTATTCCGTCAGGCCCACTAGCTTTATTAACATCAAGCCCTCGTAAAACATGGAGTACTTCCCGATGCCGGATCCTCAGCTTTTTCATACGAAAACCGCAGTGAGGAACCGACGTCGGGACAGCACCTTGGTCATCGAGGGTTGAGTTATCCGCAAACATTTTACCTAGTAAGTTAGCCTTTTCGGTGGCGGTGTTTGCTAGTGAGCCGTCAGGTCTGGTAAGAGGTGGCAGACTGGATTTGCAGAAATTGCGACCTATTGAGCCCGCAAGCGACCAGAATTGCCTGCTGCCATGCGGGCATGCAGTCAGCTTTCTGCTGATCTGCTGGTCGTGCTCGAATTTTGACCTATTTATGATTCTCTTGGTTTCCTTTGCCATTTTGTTGTAAGCTGTTCTGTCTTCGGATGTTCTAGATGTGTTGTAGGCTCGGTAAGCCGCGTTTTTTCGTCGCACTGCTTCAGCGCATTGTCGACTGAACCACGGCTTTGAGCCTACACCAGTTTCCTTAACAGTAGATTGGATGAAGCCATCCATCGCGGATGTGATGACCTCACCAATTTCCTGGGCACATCTTGAGGGATCCGAAGTCCGAAAACAGACAGCTGACCATGGGAAAGCATTAAAATGTGCCCGCAGACCGAACCAATCTGCTGACCTATAGTGCCACACTTTTCTCTTCAGCCTCTCGTTTGGTGGTCTGAAGTTTACAGGGATTGATGTCGTCACCAGGCAGTGGTCGGACGATCCTAAAGGCGCTGTGACTTCAATACTGTAACCGTGTGGCACAGTAGTTAAAAAAAGGTCTAACAGATTGGAACGGTGAGTCTGGACATCAGGAACCCTTGTAGGCTCCTGAACCATTTGCTCCAATCCGTAGCAAAGGGCAAAGGATTCCGCTTGGCGTCCAGCCGAGTCTGTTGATCCTGAGAACTTCAACCAAGGTTCGTTATGAACATTGAAGTCCCCCAGGACCACAAACTCTGCCATAGGGTAGCGGGGCAAGAGGTCATCAATAGTGACGCTTAAATGTTTGAAGAGCTCGGACGTGTCTGATTCGCTAAGGTTCGGTGAGCGGTATAAACACGCGTAGAATCTTACCGTACTGGCAAGATTGATGCGTACCCACATTACGTCGAATCTGGAGTTTTCCAGATTCAACAGTCGCACACAGTTGACGTCAGCTCGACTATAGAGACAGACACCTCCTTTAGGTCTGAACTTGCTTGCGAGGGTGAAGCCCGGGCAGTCCAGATAGGAGGCGTCTACAGGCTCGGCTATCTGCGTTTCAGACAGGAATAGTAGGTTGGGGCGTTGAGAAAAAAGGTGGTGGTGGACGGAGTTTAAATTGGTATGCAGGCCGCGAATGTTGGTGTAATTCACCAACATTTTTGGCCTGCGCCGGGGTCGCCTACTACTCGCCGCTGTAATGATTGTAGATAAATGAAACAATTTAACTTTGTTTGAACCACTTTTATATTTGAGTAAATGCGACCGGTTTTAGAACGAACGTTCCTTTTTCAGGGCAAATGTATACTGATTTTACAGTTTTGAAATATGGATGGGAAAAATGTATTATTATGGTAGGGGTGGAGCTGTTGCTAGGTATAAATGAAGAATGGGTGGGTAGGGGAATATAAGGTTTCTTAAGGCTCTTAAGATTTCTGTGTCGACGTGGCTGTGTTCTTTTTTGCAATTCTACAGTTTTATTCACAGATTGATGACATTTTGGACACTAGATCTTCAAAACATGAAAAAAGTGACTGATTTCGAAAAACTACTCCCTTTCTAATTCCTTTTTTTACACACAGGAGACCCTAAGAAAAATAATAACCCTCAGAGCCTATATCATCTTTGGGGAAGCTGTGTTGGGGCCTTTTTAGGAAGGAAAGGAGAGTATAGCGAGGCAGCGAACAGTCATAAAACATCATTTTTGCACTGTGGTATCACCCGTCACCACTCTCCAACTAAGTGCGTTATAACGCAATTTTCATTTGCAAATTCATTCCGGTTCTAGTGTTCGCCCTCTCTAAGCAAGAATAATATTAAACTTGTACAAATAATTGTAACATAAAGTTTCCGTTGTAAATATATTGTGACTCGCTTAGTATTTGAACACCTCCGCACATATTTAAACACGCATCCAGTCTTACAGACGTGGGCAAGGTCTGTAGGCTGTCAGATCTGGATAAAACATTAAACAATACACTATATTGCTCAAACTGGTGACCCCGCCTTGATATGAACACGCAACCTTCTGATTCAATCAAGTTCTCGGAAGGAAAAGGGTATGAGGGGTGGTTAGGAATCCTTTATTTCCCTTTCACACAGCATCCTTAAAAACGACATAGGCCCTGAAGGTTTTTTCCCGAGGCCTCCTTTGTAAAGATAATGTTAAAAAATGTTTAAATAGAAATATGAGGATGCTAACCCAATATTTAAACGGCAAACGTTTTAATTGCTTCTCAATTAAAAAAATAATTTTAATTTATTTATTTGGGTTACCTTTAATGGTTTGTGCTTTTCCTATCTAAACGGTAGGCATTCTCTTGTTGAGATAGGATAGGGTAATAAATCCCTGGAAGAGACCCAAACTCCAATATTAATATTGAATGTCTCGTATTTCCGTTGTTTTTGTAAGAATAATGTGGAAGGAATAACAACCCCATAATTCTTCTTACAATTTCTCTCTCGTTTGAAATGTTGATTAAGAAAACATAAATAAAAAATATAGAAACAGAATGGATGGCCAAATAATCTTTCTGGCTTACGAACCATTTCATTAAGGCTCTGCAACCGGGCACGAAAAGAAGAAGATGGAGAGATATGAAATTACGAATGTTGGAGAGAGCGCAACATTTACAGCGACAAAATCGATGCGAAAATGTTTAATACAACACGACTCGTTTGAAATAGAGCAAAAATCTCGCGGGCATTGTCTTAAACAGCATTTAATAAAACTCTGTGAATTTTTTCATACATATAACTTGTAAAATAACTGAAACAAACGTGTTTATAATAATTTTTGGAGCATACTTTGCGATTTTTTTCTATCAAAGGAATTTTATATAATTTGCCTTTCAGCGCGGGCAAAGTCTAGATATTATCTATATTTTTAGCTTTAAAACTTACCGTGTTTAAGGGAAATATGTAATAAATCGGTAGAAATCCGGGTTGCGGGCCCTTAAGGGATAGGCAGAGAAGATTATTTTCTTTGATTCGTCAACAATAGGTAGAAATTTCAGTGGGTTGTGCTTAAAAACGTGGTATTATCGGTTCCATGCCAACTCAAAATGAAACCAACTCAGAAACATCTCAGAAAGGTCATTAAAAGCTATGAAAAAAATATTTTAAAATAGCCGGTATCCCTAACCTAACTTAACATATTTAACTATTTTTTTTTTTAAATATTTTTTAACATCACTTTTAATGACCTTTCTGAGGTGCTTCTGAGTTGGTTTCATTCTGAGTTGGCCGGTCACCGGTGTTATCGTATCAAGGTTAAATGTCACATACGTTATAATCTACGCATTCACAGATGGCGCCAATAAAATTATTTTTGGTTTTTATGACTTTTTTCACGTTACGCTTTAAAATATTAAGGTTAATTAATTGTTTGCGCCCGTACATATCAAATATGAATGTAAATAAATAGTTTTGTCCATAAACAAACCCAAATCTTTCAAGAAAGGCTGAAAAATACAATATTGGATTTAGTCACCGATACAAAATTGAATTTTTCAGCCTCTCTTAAAAGATTTCGGTTTGTTTATGCGCAAAACTATTTATTTATATCCATATTTCATATGTACGGGCGCAAACAATTAATTTACCTTAATGTTTTAAAGCGTATCGTGCAAAAAGTATTAAAAACCAAAAATAATTTGATTGGCGCCATCACTTAAGGGGATACTTATAAGAATTCATAATCTACTCTTTCATAGATGGCGCTAGATTAATTTTAGGGAAAGTAATTAATTTTAGGGAAAAACGCTTTTTAGAAGTTACGCTTTAAAATAAGAGATTAATTAATTGTATTGCCTGTACATACGCAATATGAATATGAATAAATAGTTTTGTCCGTAAACAAACTCAAATAGTTAAAAAAAGACTAACAAAAGCAATACTATTTGGGAGGCGGGTATGGGTACCGCCGCCCCGGGAACCATTTATTGGATTGCTAACACCCCTGCCGTAGGTCACGTAAATGGTTCGCTACGTTTGGTGATTTAGCAGGGGTGCCCGGATTCACGTGGTGAGATTCGTCAAGGTCTTCGCATCGGATGCTTTTGCCCACCTACCTTTTAAGGAGACCTTTTGACCTCTTCAGCCAGAGTCTCTTGCAGTGTGAGGGTTGGATTCATTATTTCATCAATTTCTCGTCACTCGTCTTACGTTTTTCCTTCCCAGAACCTCCTCCCCTTCCTTTCTCTAAAAAGATCCTCCACACAGCATCCTCAAAATAACATATGCTCGGGAATTTTTTTCCTCAAGCCTCCTGTGTGGAGATAACATAAAAAAAACCAGTAGGGTAAAAATGGTAGACAGAGAAGATATGACGTCACACACCACTGTTCTGGCAATTATTTTCTTTGATTCATTCACAATGGGGTATTTCCAATTTTTTTTATTGCTTAAAAAAATTAAGCATAAAATTGCGATGATTACAGCATTTTTATTTTATTTTTATGTTGACGAATAAATTTTTTACAGCGAGTCAAAGTTTCCCATTTTTTAATTACCGCCAAAACGATAATTTAGGGCGGGGCCATCTATTGACGTCATGAGCGTGGACGCTCACTGACCGTGTTAATTTATGCTGGCCCAGCTGAGCGACGCTTGTGACGTCACATTCCGATTTTCAAACCATGGGCTGTTTTAAGTTTGTCAGTTTTAGACCGTTTTTAAAATCAATAATATTAAATGAAAACATGTAAAATAAACATTTTTAGTAGGATGATTAAAAACAGAAAAATGATCTTTAAATATTCCTTACATTTTCATCAGAATCCCTCGTTTGTGGAAATACCCCATTATTGGGGAGAAAATTCAGTGAGTTGCGCCTTAAAAATAGCGTTATCGCATTAAGAGGAAATCGGGCGGCGTTTTGTTTAAAGAAACGTATTCCCCATTTACTCTCTGGATTTTCACACTATTGCAAATGTTTTTTCATATAATAAAGATATTGTAATGTTTTTCTTTTCTTACTTATTTAACTCTCCTGGTCATCGGCAAGACAGTTGTGATGTTCTGTCTTTTCTATTCGTATATTTGTCTTTTCTACTGGCTCTGATCGATATTTAAATTCTTAAGGCTTTGCATATGTGTGGTAGGGATGGAAAATTCCTCCCCTACGTCACACAAGCCTTTATAAAAATTGGACCCTTATTTCCTCTGATAACTACAGAAAGCTACTTAAAGCTCCCTTGTACTACATACCTTTAGAGATATATGTACTTAACTAATAAATACGTTATTTACGACTTTGAACGTAAATATTTTCGTATTTAGGTTGTAATTAAACTCCATCAAACGTTGTGTAATTTTTTGATTTATGATATAGGACTTTAATTACTTTAATTTTTGTGGTAACCCTCTTGATTCTAAACAGAGTGTTGAATTTCAAACTGTATTGGTCTCTCTCTTGCAAATCTAACCTTAAGTAGTTTCTCTAAATGAGCTAACTTCCTCTTGACGTTTATTATGATTCCCTACATCCTAATGAATTCATGAATAAGCAATACTAACCGAAACTACACATGACTAATTGAACAGATAATTAAATATAACTCAAATGGTTAAATGTTAGTAAATTTGATTATGATTGTATCTTGTATCTGCTGGGCGCCCCTCCGTTTTGATTCAGCTGCTATAAGGTACATATAAAGATGGATTTAGTAGGTTAATGTAATTAGTTAATTGCATATTTGACGAACTCAGAATAACCCTTTTTCTGGCAAAATTTGGCTCCTGCCTCCATCAAGTAAGCAAGGTGATCAGGAGTCCTCCCAAAATTCGCACAGTCTTTTGGCACGGTTCAATTGATTGATACCTAAGTTATCGCGTCCCAAATGAACCTTCCTTCGCCATCATGCGCTGCCTTCAGGTCTTCCCCCGAGCCCAGATACCCCCAAATTCCTACTCCTCCAAAGTTTACTATTTACTTAGGGCGAACCGGTTTCGTCCTATATGCAATCATATACTCACGGGTTTGTGTGGAGTTACGGGTCGTGAATCCTCCCTCCACGTTCAAGAAATGAGACGAGAGTGACCCGACAGGTCTAAAGCACTAATTGTAAGTGAGTTCGTTTCATTCAATAAACAGTACATAAAAAGATATATATGTAAACATACGTTTTGGGAAGGTTTATAACTCGCAATACGAAACTACTTGCATCGCATCCCGAGCTCGGATCTCGCCCATCGGATTCTGCACAATCCTCAGATTGATACCGAATATATACGTAAGAATAGTGTGAAATATAAATACATACTAGTAAATTAAGATCTTATCTGGCGATATGTTCTGGAGATTCGCCATAACTCCAAGCTTTTGTTTGGTTTTGTTGACGGTTTTGTTTGAGAGATCCGCCATCTCTATGGTTTGATTAATGGTCCTTGTTATAGAAGCGACCACTGCCTTCTGTTGGTTGAACTGTATTTTTTTTTTCTTTCCCTCCCCTCCAATGTTCAACTTTTGATAAATTCTTGCTATCCCGTGATTCTCAATTGAATCATGTAAATCCTCATTACCCCTTATTAAGCTATCCCGTGATTTTTCAACTGTTTCATGTAAGTCTTCAATACACCTTTTTGAACTATCCCGTGATTTATCAACTGTTTCATGTAAATCTTCAACACACCTTTTTGAACTATCCCGTGATTTATCAACTGTTTCATGTAAATCTTCAATACACCCTTTTGAACTGCTAAAATAAATCTGTTAATTTTCAATTGCTTAGGTCTGTAGATACCTCTTTACGTTCAAATTAAAGATAGTGTTTAATTCCCTTTTTTTTTTTTCTCTCTAATAATTGCGCAGTATAATACTTTTATCCCGTTCCTAGAAGTTAATACCTAAGTACGATATCCACTAGTCAAGGTCATTTTTTTTTTCTTTTTACTGTATTCGAACTAGTGTCCCAGTGACCGACTTATTTTGTAAACAATTTGAGCTTTGTAAACATTCTCGACGGCCTCGTGACCTAGATTTAAGCGTATGAGGTGTGTTTAATTTAGACATTCCGGAGACATGTGAGATGACTCTAAAATTTTCTTTGTTTGATAATGATGTACTTAGCGCAATTGTCTAGTCTGATACCCGATTACGTATACATATTTATTCATTTATATATACTTTGTCTCAATAAATAATTTATAATATTGATATGTATAATTATATTATGATTGAAATAATTTCTAATATCATAACTTATTTCAAATGTTCTGGATTTTCTGAAATTATATTAATACATACATAAATTAAATATAAAATATTGATTTGTAAATTTATCACACATAACTACTTTTAATAGGTATTGATGAATTCAGAGGTAGGAATCGATACCCTTTTCCTCTTTTTATATAAGTGTTTTTCTTTTTGATTAAAATTTTCCTTGGGAACAATAAAATTACATATATACATGTTTATATACATACATATATAAATATATAAAATATACTTATTATACTTATAATATTTTAATATAGTTACATATCACATATTAAGAGAGTAATATCTTGGTCAAATAATTAATCCAAATACCAATGTTTGCTGCATTCCGCTTTCTCCTTGGAATCTGTAAAATTTTATAACGGAAAAGACTTACCCCTACCAAGGTTTTTCCGACCGGGAAATACACGGTAACCTTGCTGCAATTTTCCTAAATTAATTTTTATTTTCCTAAATTTAATTAAATCTTTTTGACTTCAATTTTTTATTTTTTTTTTTATTTAATCTAATTAATTAAAATGATGCATGAACTCTATCGTTCTAAACTGTATTTTATCTCAAAACTCGTTGGTTAGATAACACTTTAAATGATAGTTACTTCACGATTTATTTAGAGATGGTAAATTGTTGTTAAATTAAATTTTTATCCCTCCGAACTTTTATGTATTAATAAACTATTATTTTGTTTTATTATTATTATTTAAGATAATTAGTTTAAATATTTATTATTTGTTAGAACACTTTCACTAAGATTGAACACACGTATTTAATTATAACTTCTTCACGCTAAATTATCACATCACTTCAGTTATTTATTGCACTAATATTACACGCGAAATTTCTAAGTTTAAAAATACGATATTAAGTGATTATAAAATCCGAATTTTCCACTAAAACAAATTGTATTTATCACGAGCACTTTTATTTTTCACAAGTAATTAATGCGTTGGCTTTATTTTTATTTCCACTGATTCTAACTGCAAAGTACTTTTTTTTGTAGATCACTGACTAGAATGTGAAATTTTTCTAAGTATCAAAATAATTATCACTTAGAATTTTTCAACTTTAAATCACCCACCGTTTCGTCACGTTCCGCGAACTTACAACCTTTTCGACCACGACCGTAGACTGTCCCCAACTGGCATTTGTCTAGACTTTTATACCCCTCTCAGGTCCAAAAGATCGTATCTGAATCTCCTGTAATAAACCAATCTAATTACTATCAACTCGTAATTTCTTGAAACCTCTCCATTATTGTCGAATGCGGTCCCTTAGTACCTTCCGCGTTTGATACTTTAAATTCTGTCTCGTACTTCCATACTTACAAGATCCGGATTTAGTAAGATCCATGTTTAATAGCCCAACTTCCTTTGTCCTGGTGCTCATACAAAATTAGCTTGAATTTAATAATTTTAAAGTTCTATTTTCATCTATTTCGTAACATGTCCGTGCGTACGGAATCTACCATATGTTCCAAATCTGTCCCCAAATTCGTCTATCAGAGATATCTTCATGTCGAAGTCTTTCTCGCAAATTGTTCATTTTTATTTTATTATTTTTCCTCGAGTTTTTCTGTATTCTATATGAACCTTTCCATTTAAAACCGAATTTTCTCTATTTACGTCGTAAATTTGAATTTTCCATTTTTTCTCGAATTTTCTTTTATTCACGACACTCTTTCCATGAATTTCCTTATTTATTCTTACGTTATTGTTCATATCTCTATAGATTTTTATATTTCAAGCCGTATTTATTTTATTCACTGTTAATCTAAGATTTCCTTTGTTTTTCTCTGTCGTATCTTCTCTCCCCTCGCTTCCCTGTACTTCCCTGATATAACCATATCGTTTTTTGATGTTTGCTGCCTCTTGGAAAATTTCATTTTCTATTTGTTATTAATAAATATATCATTTTTAACATCTTTATAGGAGATACCCCCACTTCGGCCCTTAAATTTCTGTCATTTTTATTGCTTCATAGAGATCGTCCCCCAAATTTTGTCCCATTCTTACTCAAAATCCCATAAACCATATGCTTTGACAGTTGTATACATTAATTCCTGTACCCACCTGGCAATAAATCCTTTTTTATTTCAGTGTCGTTAACTTTTATGAGAATTCTTTAATGTAAATATTTCATAAGACCCATGATAATTTTTATTTCCTTTTTAACGACTAATCGCCCTTATCTAAACAATTTTCATGTTCGAATATTCCTTGTTTATCACAACAAAATACATCTGAAATCGACAACCATTGTAATGTCTCATTTTTTATCTGCAGTCGCGTACTATGTTACTCTATAAACTCCATTTTAATTACGTAAAATGACTCCTTTTCCTGAGTTTTTCTATCGCAATGTTTTCAGCATTTTCCACTCCCCTCCGTACTGCACTCTATTTTCTTCTCTAACACTTGTTACTGCTCTAGACATCTGAAATAAACCCTCGCCTATTCTTTAAAACTCTCATTTTTTTTACGTTTCCTCCCTAAATCTTTCATCGTAATATTCTAGCTCCGTCTAGAATTGATAACAATAATTTTCCATTGTTTTTTCAACATTTCCATTTCCTTTAGCACGTTTTCCCTCGAATCGATCATCTCCGGTCGTCACAAACAATCGTATTATAGATGGAAATCTCCCTAACATCTTACAACACGTTTTCGTCACTTGCTATGCAATTTTTCACTTAACTTTTCCATCGTTGTTTACGTGTATCCTTTTTTCCGCACCTGATATGCTTTAATGGGTTCGAGAACTAGGGTTTCTGATCCCTGGAATGTACCGGTTAATCATAACATTTCTTGGGGTCACCGTACTTTTGTCCCTGAACAGATTATTTTTTCCCATGGAGTTTATTCACCTCTCGGTTTGGTGGGAACGTCAAACTCATTAATTACATTCCTAATTTCCAAGTCCAAAGGTCGTTCCTTTGTTCTAAAAATGGGCTCGGCCCTCTTCTTGTTGATAGGCTGAATTGGTTTTTAATCGCTTTTGTTGCAATCCAATTGGCTGTCAATATATCACGGCCTAAAGTATATTGGGGAGTCCCTGTTTCTGATTATTTGTTGATACCATCTGTGATCCTTTCATCAATACTCGTCTCACCTTGTCTAATTATAGATCCCTACCGTAAATATGAATTCACTTTACTCTAATCCGATAGATGTCGTAGACGTGTCCGTTTTATAAGTAATTGATATTTTCTTTTTAAATTAAAGTGGGAAGCTACGATATTTTCTAATTTCCACTGTTGATCAATGCAATTCATCACAATATCGACCATTAGCGTGTCGGTACGTTTTACCTTTTTTGATAAATTACTTCTTATAGGAGTTATAGGACCCTCCAAAAATTGTTAAAATAATGTTAGGAGCGGGCCCCCAAACATGTCCCAAGCTAGCTCTCAGGGGAGGCATGATTTACCCTCTATTCAGGTGGTGGGTCGCTCGAGGCTTCAGAAATTCCTTCGCATCTCAGTCGTCTGGCAGGATACTCCCTCTCTAGGAAACCCTCCTGCCGTAGCAGAATAATAACAGGATTGAGTTAACTAGATTCATGTATTGCAAATTTAAAACACAGTACATAGGTCATTACAGTACAATTCAACACAAGAAATACATACTACACAATCCTAGCTATCGTGTTTATAACCTCAAGATCCCTAAACGAAACTCTCTGAGTGATGGCTTTGCGCGGGAGTTTACAGTCTATCGTTAAAGGACACAATCAAATGAGGAAACAATTGTACAGCTTACATGATGTTGGGGGGGTCTTCGTCTTCCGGCTTCCAGGGGCACCTCCCGAGTTTAGGACAGAACCGAAGTTTACACAGGCATGGTGAAATATCAGCGCTAAACCCGTAGGTTATTGAATTAACATTGCAGGTTATATTTGAGTACAATTCGTGCGATAGTACGCCGGGCGCGAACAGTGGGAATCCACGCGCGGGCTTAACGTGTGCCCGAGGCGGCTCGCAATTCTCAACTGGTCGAAGGGATCGCGTGCGGGTGGGCGGATGGGATAGGAAGTAGGAAGCAGGGAACAGGGGGGAGAGCAGGGTGTTGTGTAGTTTGCGGCGAATTAGGAGTTTGAATTCTTTGTCGTTTGGGCGTACCATAACACTTCCCCCCGCGCTTGGAAAAAAAGTGACGTGGCAATGGAGCTGTAGGGAAAAAAAATCCTCTTATGCTTCCATCGGGGTTTTGAGAGATTCGTTGCTTGAGAGATTTCCTAGCTAGAACATACAGTTTTATGCTATAGTTTGGGTCACAATGTTTGTAGGGAATGGGTGGGGGTACATACAATGTTTGGACAAGACAAATTTGGGAAAAGTACATGGTGTAAAACAACATACAAGGTTATGCAATTGAAAATAACAATACACATGGTTATGCAATTGAAAGAATGACAATACACATGGTTATGCAATTGAAAGAATGACAATACACATGGTTATGCAATTGAAAGAATGACAATACATTTGTACAAGAGAAGAGAAAAAGTGTGTGATTCTAAGGTTTCATTGGTCTTGGAGCTAAGTTTGTGAAGCGTGGATTTGTTTGGTTTCGGAGAATTTCGAAGAAAAGGACGTGACTTCACGGATTCTAAGGATTACATTATCACTGTAATCAGACCCATTTGAGACAACGCTCAGGAGTACACTTGGGCCTTAGAAAACACTTGGTTTTGTCGAAGACGTCGAAGTTCACGAAGTGGAGACTGTGGTTGCTGTGCCGCGACTATGGTTACAGAGGTCATTGAAGAGAAGAATCCAGTATCTGCAGACATGCCAGTGCGAATCCTAAGTGTTATTATGGTAAACACGGATCGTATATAATGGTTATTGAAGCATAATGTAGCTCAAGATAACTTGTATTGGTGCGCATTCAGCGAATACTGGTGGGTCAAGGTACTGATGGTTTACACATGACGATATATGCGTCACTGCATGACAGAGCAAGAGACGACAAGGTTGGCATTGATAGCAAGAGTAAGAACAAACCTAAGAGCTAGCGTGCCCAAAAGGTAGTTTAGAGTGTCATAAAGTATAGTGGGACAACTCAGCTTGCTGTGGCACGACAAGACAACATACGTATGGGCGGTATGGTCTGTGCTTTCAGGAACAAATGCGTAGAAAATGGCAGCAGGAGAGACCTTGTAACCACAGCGCGTGCTGTCAGGAAGTGAAGCTCAGCTTGGCTGTTGGTGATGACATCCGCCTGGGCTTCTTTTTAAATCCGGGAGGAATTATTATTATTATTTTCAAAATTCTTGAAGTTTACCTGCCTAGGGACCAATGAAGAAAAGGTTTGGAGAGAAACAAAATGTGTCCAGATAATGAAATAACGAAATTTTAACCACCGACCCAGAGATGTGACGAAGAGAGATTCCTAACTAAATTGTGATTACATGAACATTTTCCTTTGCCAGGATGACTTGGCGTTTGCCTAGTGACAATATGTCTTGGTTAAAAAAACAACCGGCCCTCTATGGCCTATGCTAACATGAGATGGTAACATTTTCGTAGAATTTCAAAGAACGAGACAAAGAATCGTGAACTAGTCACGGCAAAGGGAAACCAATTCATGAATAAAGGTTGTCAAAAGGAGACAGACGGTACGCCAAGTGCATATCGTACATATCCAACATTCATGAATGTGTTTCGTGGAATTGAGAAAAGAGAGAAAAAACTGGTGAGACATATGCAGAGATTGAGGGGGAAAACCTGTAGATAACCGGACAGTTACCTATTCGAACTCCAAGTGAGGGCGAGATATGGTCAACGACAGATTTTTCACTTCATAACATAAGTCTGAAACATGGGGAATGGGAGGAGGAGGGGAGAAGGGAGACGAGTTGCGAAACTTGCTAGAGACTGGACCAATTTCCGATTCAAACTCTATGTGAAAATGAAACATAATCAACCAGCAGATTTCCTGACTCTTTACATTTATCAAAAAGGATGAGGAGACATTTGAATACACATTATATCAAAGAGGCTAATCTTTCGCGTGTATTGGGCAAAAGATTAGGGGTCATTTTAAAAACTTCTACATGATTGTGAGAAAAGACAGACCCTTGCTCCAATTTCACAAACCTGGGGGTTTTCTTGTTCGTTCTCCAGACAACGAGTTAGGTGGTTTTTTGTGCTCAATCGATTAACTCCCACAGCACTATGCCCCATAATTGACAGTGAAGCTGAAAACTAGTCCTTTTGGGATAGTAGATATTCCTGGGCTTCTTTCCTTTTTGCAAAGAAGTAAAAAACAGGAAGTCCACGGGCATTGGCGTTGAATGACAACAAAGGGTTGTGGACTACATTTCGTAGATCGCACACAAAGGGTTTGATATTATTTCGTTCGCACGACTCATGGTAAGTGTTTTAACGTCTCCACGTATAGTGTACAAAATATGTAAGTACATACAAGATATAACTCAATTATAGACAGAAGTCAAAGAGTTTATACAATGCATCCTAAAGAAGATAGCAAAGCCGATATTATGTCGTTCACACGAATCACGGTAAGTATTGTTATTACGTCTCCACGTCTCGTGTACAGAGTTTATACACAGTTATACATAAAAGCGGTACTCATGACAAATAAATGACACACGACCGGAACAGGTTATACGAAAAGGGTGGTACTCATGGCAAATGAATGGCACACGACCAAAATAGAACGTACAAAATGGTTCTCATGACAAATGAATGGCACACGACCAAAATAGAATGTACAAAATGGTTCTCATGACAAATGAATGGCACACGACCAAAATAGAATGTACAAAATGGTTCTCATGACAAATGAATGGCACACGACCAAAATAGAATGTACAAAATGGTTCTCATGACAAATATGTCACACGACCAGCTCAATAACATTTAGCTATGAGAAAAAAGTGATTATGACGAACTTCTCGTATCGCGGCAGGTATTTTAAGGATCCCTCCTATAATGGTGGATGTTCTAAGGATCTCTCCTATAATGTAACAGGGTTACGTTTAAATACAACACAATAAACGTTAACTATGCTTGTTTTAACACAGTTTATAAAGATTTGTTAGATTAACTAACTCCGTAGCCCAGGAGCGTACGATAGGATAACAAGGAGGTAAACAATTTAATGTCACTTCGTATGTTATAAAGGCGGGGTGATGACAGAGTACATTTCTGTTTACACCATGTGACAAACAAAGACAGACCTACATGGTTTTACATACTGTCTATTGCAGCAAACTTCAGTGGGGACAAATAAAAGGGACCAATTGTGGTTTTACATACCCTTTGTGCGGTTACAACATACCAGGTTATGTGCAATTTAGGTTGCAAATACTTGGTTAAATGGCGAAACAGGAGTTGAATGCCTATGTTTGTAAAACGATGATCAAACAAAACATTGATGATTTACGTTAAACTGCGGTTATTTATGTACGGAAATCAGGCCTGCCGTTAGGTTTTATTAACCTTTTCCGTAAGGGTTGAAGCATGTAATACAAGACATACATGTTGTGAAGAGGGACAAATCGAGGACTTCTTATAACAACAAAAGACCGAGTATTTGGTTTTACGTACTTTAGTTGAAACGAGTCCATGAGGATTTGTACAAGGATGGAAAGACCAATTTAAAGGTTTTTCCTTTATTTATATACATATGATTTCAAAATGGATGTGTCAAAATCCAATTTGTTAGCAAAGAGCTCGGGTAGGACGCCATCAATTTTTGACATTTGAGAAAAAATTGAAAACTACTATACACAAGGAATGTGATTATGTGAGTAACCACTTATCTTTACCATGATGGGTAGAATATGGAGCATGTTGAGATGGTTTACTAGTCCTGGGTCGTGATTTAACGCTTTGGAGTTTACCAAATCGATTTTAGAACGACGCTCCAGTATTTACAGAACATAAAAAGAAAAAAAATGAAGAGATTCCTTCCGATATGATGAAAAAAAAACAACAAACAAAAATGGTGAAAATTACAATATTGCATTACATGGCAAAGCGTGCCATGGCATGAACGTTGCGTAGTGTGAGGGGTTGAGAGGCAATGATTGGGTTCATGACTTCCCGAACACTGTCACTCGAGGGGTGTCTCTGCTCTAAAGTGATCAATTTTGGAACAGGTGAGAAAAAAGAAAGAAAAAAAATAAAAAACGTGTGAGACAAAAATTACGGTGGTTGCCAATTCACGAACATGAACGGGGCAAACTACACCGTGGATTGTACATAAATTTACAAAAATGATTTTTTAACAATATTCGTTTTATCAACGAAAGGGTGGGCATGTAATTGACACTTTACACGCCGGTCATTGTAAGACTTGGTGTGCTTACAAAAAGGTTGTGGTGATACACACTGGATCATTTTAAGTTTGCTGAGATAGTGGGGGCAGTTTTACTTGACTCCTCACTTCCAGATTTTGCGATATCCTTAATATGGTAATTACCAATGTGTTTTCCAGAGCAGTCAGACAAGGAGTACACTAGATCTGATATCTTTCTTAGAACTTTGGCCTTCACGAAACGTGGTGCCAGCTTGGCAGAGAAATACATGGCTCCTTGGGAAAGTGTGTTGTTCTTTCTCCAAACTATGTCTCCTGTATTGAAGGTGACATGTTTCCTACGTAGGTTGTATCTGTCTGCACTCTTTTGATGAGCCAGGAGCAAAGCATCAGTGACTTCACTGTAGATGGCCGACAGTTCTTCCAGACGATGGGCATAGTTCGCGGTAGGGTTGCTTGTGGTGGCAATTGACGTAGGAAAGTTTGTGTTCCTATGTAGAGAACCATGAACAACTTGTTCCATACCGTGTTTTAAGAAGAAAGGTGTGTAACCAGTGGCCAGATTAACAGTGTTGTTCATTGCAGCCTGAATTTTATCTAGGTTTTTACACCAAGTACGTTGATCTTTATCAACTAGAATAGCCAGAGCTGTGTTGATTGTTTGGTTATAACGTTCGACGGTGTTATTTTGTGGAGTATACAAGGTATTATAGTAAATATCCTTGATTCCGTATTTGGCAAGAAAATCTTTGAATTCTTGGGCAATAAATTGTTTTCCGTTATCAACAATTACGGTTCTGGGTGTTCCGTAAGGTATAAAAATGTGTTTTTCCAGAAGTTTGATGATGGCGGACGCGTTGGCTCTTTTTAAAGGAAAGATCCAACAGAATTTAGTGAAAACATCCACTACACTAAGTATGTGCATGTGTCCGGCATAACTTCGGGGAAAGGGTCCGACGAGGTCCATTGACAATGATTGTAGGGGTCTGTCGGCACGTTTGGGATTACCCATTAGGCCGGCAGGTGCTGCCGTGCTATGTTTATAGGCTTTACAAGTTTCACATTTAGAGATGTAATTGCGAATTTGCTTGAAGAGACCAGGCCAGTAATACTTCAAGGAGATCTTTTTATACGTCTTGAAATTTCCTGGGTGTATGGAGTCGGGAGCACTATGATTGTCAATAATTATTTGTTCTCTACCTTCGAGGGGAACGACAAGTTTCCACGAGTAATCTTCGAGGATGGATAGTGGTACCTTGCAATTACGGTATAGTTGTCCTTCTTTTATGATAAAATTAGGAAACTTTTGTTGGTTATTTTTACAACCTTCGAAGATTTTCAAGTACCATTCATCTTTTGTAGATGGAGGGGGGGGCAATTGTGTCAACATTTAATGAAGCCAGTTCAATTCTTGAAAGGGCGTCGGGAACAATATTGTCCGCGCCTTTACGGTGAACAACATCAAAATTGTATTGAGACAAACGGGAGGACCAACGAGCGAGCCTACCGGAGGGATTACTTAAAGAGATCAACCATTTCAAACTACTATGGTCTGTAACTACAGTAAATTTGCTACCGTCTATGTAACCGCGGAAATGGTGAACAGAATCCAATACAGCCAATAACTCTTTCTCGGTAATTCCGTAGTTTTTCTCGTGTTTGTTTAATGTACGGGAAAAATACGCTACAGGGTGTTCGCCATCTGGGAATTCTTGAGTAAGGACTCCACCGATTCCTACATTGGAGGCATCCGTGTGGAGGGTAAAAGAGAGTGCAAAATCCGGGCAATTCAGAACGGGAGCTTTTTGAAGGGCATTTTTTAGAGTTGTAAACGCTTCTTCAGCTTCGACAGACCATCGGAAATTGCTGACACCTTTACGGATGCCGGTAATTTTATTTAAGGGGGCTGCGATAGTGGAAAAGTCTTTGATGAATCTCCTGTAGTAACCTGCAAGTCCAAGGAAACCTTTGACTTCCTTCGCGTTTTTGGGTCGGGGAAAATTTGCCATGGCTTCCACCTTAGCGGGGTCTGTTCTTAGACCTTTTTCGTCGATAATGAATCCCAAATAACGTAGACGGGACTTACAGAATTCAGACTTCTTCAAGTTGATGGTTAAACCAGCGAACTTGAGTTGTTGAAAAACTTTTTCCAGCATTAATAGGTGTTTTTCAAAGGTATCGCTGACGATGATGAGGTCGTCAAGGTAACAAAACAGGCTGTTATCGACTTCAGGACCGAAAAGTTTGTCCATCAGTCTTTGTAACTCGGCGGGGCTGTTTTTTAGACCAAAGGGTAATCTTTTAAAATGGAACATTCCCCTACCAGGTACAACGAAAGCAGTTTTTTCGCACGATTCTGCGTCCAAGGGTATTTGCCAAAACGCTTTGCTGAGATCGACAGAAGAGATGAACTTGGCGTTACGCAGCTTGTCTAAGGTTGCGTGAACGTGAGGTAAGGGATACGCATCAGCTTCCGTGCAAGAGTTTAAACGTCTACTGTCGAGACAGAAACGTGCAGAGCCGTCTTTTTTAGAAACCAAAAGAGTTGGGTTGGTCCATGCACTTCTGCTGGGAACCACCACACCCATTTTTAACATTTCATCAAGTTCGTTTTCTAAAAGTTTAAGTTTTTGGGGGGCTAAGTTGTAATAACGTTGCTTGATGGGTGGGCCATTGGTTTTGATATGGTGTTCAACCAAATTTGTCAAACCTAATCCACATTTTTCGAAAGATATTGACTCGAATTTATTGACCATTTCTTTCAGTTGGAGAGCCTGGTCCGTGCTTAAATTTTCGTGAGGTATTATTGTGCGGATCTCACTAATTTGAGCAGCAGTGGAGGTTTCGCCAAGAGTATTAAATACTTGGGGAGCAACATTGAATGCCTTCCAGAAGTCAACGCCAAGGATGAAATTCTGGGATATAGAGGGCACTATTAGAAAATTGATTGTAACTATTTTATTGTTACAATTAATTGGCAGGGCAAGGGCACCGATGACCGGTTGAGAAACATTATCCGCAGTCGTCAGGTGTGTTGATTGGGGCGAAATTCTAAAATCACTGTTAACAAAAGGCAGGTGAGCATTGTTGCCAAGACAGCTGACAGATGCACCACTATCAAGTAATCCGGAAAAGGGCACATTGTTAACAGAGAAAAAAGCGTAGGGTCTCCCATCTTTAGCTTGTTTGCAACAAACCGAAGAAACATTTAAGGTCTGGTTAAAATACTTAATGTGTGCTAACCAATCAGTCCATTCTTTAGACCTTGGTTCAGAATGGGTGCCTGAGAGGTTATTATTTAGTTTTTTGGCCTCTTCATGTAGAAATTTGGTGGGGGCTTGGAGAAATCCACCTGAGGTCTGACATCGCTTGGGTTTTGTAACCTTTCCATGTTGTGCCTTGATTTCTTGAAAATGTTGCGCAGTTCGTCGCTTGGAGGAGAGCGGTCCCTAGAGTGATGCCTCTTGAAAGTTCGGGGTTCCTTAGATTCCAGAAACCTTGCTTGCTTGAAACAAGTAGTGGCCAGATGGCCTACTTTTTTGCAAAAAGAGCACACTTTTTTGTTGTTGAATTCTGGTTTTAAACCAGACGAACGGCTTGGCACAACTACATTATTTGACACATTCTTTATGTTTTTCCTATCCTGGTACGATTCCAGAAGGAGACAGACTTCGTTTAGCTGGGCTAGGGATGCAATTTTCTGTGAGGTAATGATGTTCTCGTATTTGCTTAAAAGGCCATCAGTTATGACTGGTAATAGTTCAGCTTCCGAAACGGGATGTGAAAGCTTGATGTTAATGGATTCAGCCCTTTCTATGAATGTTGCTACAGGTTCATTTACTAGCTGTTTAATAGATAGTAAAGATAATTTGATCCGGTGCTGGGCTTCCGTTTTTCCGAAGCTCGAGATTAGGGCAGATCTGAGTTTATTCCAATCTTTGCATTTAGTTTTTTGAATGCGGTGCCAGGGTATCAATTCTGGGGAGATGAGTTCTATGAAGTTTTTTCGTAGAATCTCGAATGGGATATTTTTGATTGTAGCCGTTTCTTCAATACGGTCAATGAAATCCAGTACATCGGAGACGCCATTATATTTGATTTTCCACGAGGATAAATCGTAGGTTTTATCTTGTGTCAAGGTGGGTGCGATGTCCTGTTTTATCATTACTTGTGGCATAGGTTCTTCGTTAGGAACAAGATTATTCAAAACTTGCGTAGCCGAGCGTGAATTATTTTTGCTTGAGGGGGCGAGGTTTATTCTCTTAATGTACTTTTTGTTGAATAAAAGTGCATAAGCCTTTAATGTAGGTTTAGATTTGCTTGATGGCGAGAGTCCTCTATCCCTTAAAGCAGTTTGTAAGTGAGTTTTGGATAAGTTGTGCACGTTGGGAATGATGCCCAAATTGGATGATGCCATAGCTTGATTGTTTTCCATTGTGAGTTTCCCAGGTGGTGAAAAAAATTGCCAGGGGTCTTCTTTTAGCAAACGCAAAATTAATTTTGTGAGGCACTTTTCACTTGGTAATCACTGGTTGGTATTTCTAAAATAGTTATAGAAAACTGTATTCCATACTACAATTTGGTATATATGACACCAGAATCTTTGTCAAAGGAAGGCACAAGAAAAAATTTTTGCGTGGAAAGACCTAAGTAGTAAAGGTTTTTGTGTTTCACTGACCACTTTTGAGAAAACTTGTGAAATTCACAAGTATTTACTTTTTTTTTCCAAAAAAAATTTTTGCCAGGACTGACCTTTAGAAAACGGGTTTTTTATTTTTCACAAACCACTTTTGAGAAAACTGTGAAATTCACAAGTATTTATTTATTTCCAAAAAATTTTTGCCAGGACTGACCTTTAGAAAACGGGTTTTTTATTTTTCACAAACCACTTTGCACTGAGAAAGGCACTAAAATTCACAAAAGGCACTCTTCTGGCAAATAAGGACAAACTTCCGGATGAAAATAACTGAATATGGGATTTGTTACGAAACCACATTAAAATTATTTTATTTTTTCATGGAACCAATCATTGGTTTTATTATTATTTCACTTTTTTTATGTAAGGAAAAAAACACAATTCACTTTACACTTATGCTGAAAAAAAAATGCGGTACCTATAACGTAGAATGTGGAAAGAAAGTCATTATTTTGTCCATTTGGTGAAATATACGTGGTACTAATTTGACAGACACAACAAGTGGGCCGATCGGTATATTGTGCAAGAAAAACGTGAGTGTGAGATTTTTTAATTAAAGAATCCACAAGGTAATTGGAATTCCAAAACCAAATTTACAATAGCGATCTCCATTGCTTCCGACCTTAGTGACAGAAGGGCGATTTTATTATTCAAAACACTGCATAGTGACAGGGAATTGTTCTGCCTGATTCAAACGGATTTTTGCCGTTGGAGTTTGGCGCGATAAACGCACTTTTGTGCTTCGATGCGCGTGGGTGCGCGCGCAACTCAGAGATTAGGTATGTATTTACCGCGTGAAACATCGGGCCGTTGATTTGGCGCGAATTACTGTTGCTCGTCCGCTGCTTTGTGAACAAAGGGGTCGGCGCGTGCGCAGTCAGATTCGCGGTTTAAATGCTGCCGTCTTTCTGGTTAATACAAAATGGCCATGTTTTCAACTTTGACGCAATTTTTTTATAATTGCAATCAAATCTGCGTTATGGACTCAACTTGCACATGGATTTCTGTGGTTTCCCACAGAATTCATTATTCACTGGGTATAAAACACCAAGACACAGTACAATCAATGTTTACAAACAGTTCCTATGCGGGGAAGATTTCGACAGGGAGCACTCCGTAAGGCGACTGAGACAATGGCAAAAATGAAAAAAAAATTCTGGGCCCCACTATGGACGCCAGTGTTAGGAGCGGGCCCCCAAACATGTCCCAAGCTAGCTCTCAGGGGAGGCATGATTTACCCTCTATTCAGGTGGTGGGTCGCTCGAGGCTTCAGAAATTCCTTCGCATCTCAGTCGTCTGGCAGGATACTCCCTCTCTAGGAAACCCTCCTGCCGTAGCAGAATAATAACAGGATTGAGTTAACTAGATTCATGTATTGCAAATTTAAAACACAGTACATAGGTCATTACAGTACAATTCAACACAAGAAATACATACTACACAATCCTAGCTATCGTGTTTATAACCTCAAGATCCCTAAACGAAACTCTCTGAGTGATGGCTTTGCGCGGGAGTTTACAGTCTATCGTTAAAGGACACAATCAAATGAGGAAACAATTGTACAGCTTACATGATGTTGGGGGGGTCTTCGTCTTCCGGCTTCCAGGGGCACCTCCCGAGTTTAGGACAGAACCGAAGTTTACACAGGCATGGTGAAATATCAGCGCTAAACCCGTAGGTTATTGAATTAACATTGCAGGTTATATTTGAGTACAATTCGTGCGATAGTACGCCGGGCGCGAACAGTGGGAATCCACGCGCGGGCTTAACGTGTGCCCGAGGCGGCTCGCAATTCTCAACTGGTCGAAGGGATCGCGTGCGGGTGGGCGGATGGGATAGGAAGTAGGAAGCAGGGAACAGGGGGGAGAGCAGGGTGTTGTGTAGTTTGCGGCGAATTAGGAGTTTGAATTCTTTGTCGTTTGGGCGTACCATAACAATAACTTGGTTTGAATACCGTCAATAGAAGTTCAGTTTACAAACTAGACAATGTATTAAATTAATCACATTATATTCATCCCTTATTTAATCAAAATTTTAATATTGATTAAATTTAATTAATAATTTTGATTAAATAAGTAATGTGTAGAAAGTTGATAGCCGAAATTTGTCATTTTTATTTTTCTTTGTTTTTTTGTTTCTTTCAATTTGAGTCGTCGAAAAATTTCTAGGAAAATAAGTGCGTCTTTTACGACGGGCATATTAAAACGATTTTTTTTTTGAAAATTTAAAAATTAATAAAATAATGTTATTAAAGGAATTTATAAAATATGATCAATTGAATGATATTTTATATTAAAAAAATCATGATTATATATAAAGTCATAATATATACAAAAACAGGACATATGATTTCCTGAAAAAATTAAAAAACTTTCTTGTCGCTCTCATGAACAATAACAGTTTGTCCTTTTCTGTATCTATTTCAAATATCCGTGATCGATGTGATTTTTTTTCATTTAATTAAAATGACCCCCCAAAGTGAATTTTAAATTATTAGACGATGTATTTTTAAAACATGCAAAACATTCAAACGTACAATTTTTTTTTCTAACACAGTTGATAAAAAAAAAATCTTGAAATCGGCCCAGTTTTGAAAAATGGATAATACAAAATCTTGATTTTTACGATTTTATTTAGGTACTAGCTGACCCGACAGACGCTGACCTGTCTTAGCTACATTTTGTTTATTGTAATACTTTTTGATACAATTGTTCCTTCCTGCGTGTCCTTTCCCATTCGTCAAGTTTCCCTTCCGCCCCCTCCCAAGTTCCCCTCCCCCCTCCAGAATTTCATGCATTCAGTTCCAGTACATTCAGTTTTCAACAGCTCGCGTGGCACCTATTGCAATTTTTTTAATACAAATTTCATAATGCCAGAGCTCACCAGTATATATATATATATATATATAGAAACCTTCGCGGGCGTGCTCACAACAACTCACCAAAGTTTCGTTGCAATCGGATGAACGGCTAGAAATTCATAATTTCATGATGCCAGAACTAAATTATATTTAAAAAACCAACGCGGGCATGCACACATCAAATCCCCAAAGTTTGAATGAAATAGGTAAAATTGTTCTGAAGTTTTGGCGTGACCAAGGGAAACAGGGATTCATTTACATATACAGGGTGTTAAGGGACGTACTTGACTTATTCTAACCAGTAATTCCTGACATTATTTGGAGTAAAAAATGTAAATGAAATTTTGGTCTCCGGCGACTTTTTTTGACGACTTTTTTTTATTCAAATTTTTTTTCTTCAAAATCAAACAAATAAAAAATTCTTCCGCATTCGTCACTGGTCACTCAGCTGGGTGTCTGACAAACCCCTTACCCCGCCTTCAACTGTTCAACAACTACCATTTTTTATGTTTTTGTAGAAAAAAAAAACATCAAAAATGTCACCGGAGATCAACATTTCACTAACATTTTTTACTCCAAATAATGTCAGGAATCACTCTCGTATCTCGAATCAGTCTAGTACGTCCCTTAACACCCAGTATTCGAATTCGAATTTCTCGGTGACCATGTTCCTCTTTTGTACGAGTTCGCAAGCGAAGGAAGTTAAGTAACGGATACCGAGTACCGTTAAGCCTAGCCCGTCATCCCTATTAATATTAATGTGGATTTTGTGGATTCCAATTGCCTGTGTAATTAGGCATGCCCGATGCGTTTCGGGTCTTCCCCTATTTCAAGAACAATTCTAAAGTAATGGCCGGTTCTAATTAGGTGCTCGACTATTGGTGATTTCGCCGGATGGCCGAGTTTGCACGCTCGAGAGAGTTCTGAGGTCCTTTTGGCGATTGTCCTTTCTGTTGTTCTGTCACAATCTATATACCCGAGGATGGACCCTGTAACGCTGCCCAAAACGTTCGCTAAATAAAAAAGGAAGAAGAACTCCTACAGACTATGTTTTTAAAGCCGTGAATTTAATGTCACTGAAACAATTATATACAAAAGATATTCTAATGTACGCATTCAAAAACCAGGATAACTTTACACAGACAAACTCGGACCGATTCACAAGATCTACATTACAACCTTTGATTATATAAATGTCTAGATATAGCGCTCGAGTGACGAAGCGCCAAAAAAAATATCTGCCAAAGGTTGGCAGATAAGCTCGGCCTGTCCGCTCAGTGGCGACACTATCGTTGTACGGTAAACACGTGTTGTGTGACATTTGAAAATGACGGTTTGCGCTATATCAGTGTGCAGGAATTACATAGGACGATTGAAAACAAATAAAAATGTTACCTATCATCGGTTAATAACCTTTAAATAACCATTCAGTTAAAGAAACAATTCAGTTTTAATAGTGTAATTTGGTCTTAGGACAACGCCGTTTGACCCCATGTTTTGACGCCATGTTTACAGGGTTGCCTGTTCTTCAAATTAAATTTTCCCAATAATTATTTCGAAGTAAAAACCGATCAGATTTACGGTCTTCTGCATCAAGTTAATTTGATAAGTTTGGCCGTGGAAAAATATTTGGCCTTAAAATATCACTATAAGACAAAATTGGATAATATTAACCGGGATGTAAAATCTATACGAAAACTGTTTAAAAAACAAATTAAAAGGGAAGGTCATTAAGAATAAATAATAACTATCGATAGCTTTAGTTTTAAAAAGTTGCATTGTCTTTTTTAGTGTGACAAGATAGTTTTACCATTTTTAGGTGGATGTGGGCCACCTTTTTTATTTGATGATGATAAAAATTTAAATTTAGACACAACGATACCTGCCGGCCAGTTGGCAGCGTCTATGAATGTATCTTTCTTATTTTATGTATTTCTTATTTATTTTTAAAAAATAATCAAACAAAAATAAATCTCTTTTAACAATGATTTTCTTTTCATTTATATCATTATATGTAGAAAACTATCTTACTTAAATGAATTCAAAATTAAACGAATTATAGGTCCCGCTAAACCGAAACATATTTTTTACCCACTTTTATGGGAAATACTCGGGAGCTGGTATCACTCATCACGCCTACAGTGACGTTGAGCGCTTAACGTTAACAATTAATTATTCTCCGTACCAGCTTTTTAAAATTATAACTCAATATCGGTTTTATTTCATTCCAAATTCGCTTTAATTTATACATACATCCAAAAATGCTGAAAGGCGTGATGATAAAACTATTAAAAAAATGTACTTTTTGTAATTATTTTTTGATTATAAGTATTTATTATTTTTCAATAATGTCTAAGACAAATAAGAATGTGAAAAAATCTGAAATATTTAGTTTGTAAGTGCGCAAATAAATACACAAACGGAACAATTTTCGTCAAGAAACACATGTACGTACATATTTTTTAATGATTTTATTGAAACTAAAATTAAAATTCTAAAACCTGCGTTTGCTAGATAATATATTGATTTATTTTACTGCATGATTATATTATTTGAAATGGGTGTGGTATAATACAAAATCTTGTTTGAAAATTTAACAAATCTGCCAATGACCTATAATATAACCTTATTATACTAAAAATAAACATTTTTTCTCAAAATTTAAAACATGTGAATGCTAGATAAAAGAACAATCTTTCGAAATCCATTTATATTTTTTCGTGGAAAAGAGTCTGACTTAAAAATGACATATTTCTGGTTTTCTCTGCCCTCATAATATTTCTTGCAATAAAAACCATTAAAAAATAACCAACTTCAAAAGAAGCATTAAGACATGGTATGGAAGAATATAGATATAATTTTGCAAGCAATTAAAGCGTGTATTGTGTTTTCTTCTAGGTATTGCTTTATAATTTTCCTCTCGTTATATTTCAACATAGTTACTTACCACACAAACACATAACCATGTACAACTAGCAGTTAAAGACCCGTTCCGCAGATTTTGCTGCTAGGCCCTGCGGGCGGCTTTGTTTCGGCTTCGCCCAGTTTAAGTGTGAGTGACCATTTTATAAATCAAATAGGAACTAGTTCCAAAATAGTCGGTTCCTCGGATCCACTGGGATCCAGAGACAGCTAGTCACCGGGACAAAGTAACCGCGACAGGCAATAAGTCATATATAATATAACCGGTACGTAGCTGAGTAGGCATCACATTTGGGTCCCACCCGGGCATCGCGTGTTCGATTCCTCAGCTGACTAAGTCCTCCATCACGACACAAGCAACATTTTCCACTTAGTGTGGTGGTAGTAAGAGATTTTCAAACATTGTAAAATTAATATATATAGACGCGTGGTATTATTACTCACTATACAGCCAGCTGCCAGTTTCAATAATAATCATATTATCGTCAATCTCTCCATATCTGTAGAGATTCACGAAATTACAAATCCAATAATACTTACGCCTGCCAGGCGATGCTCCTCACGCGAGTTGTTCACGTAAGTGGCGTCATTTTTTGGCATTGCTTTGATTCGGTTTTATTTGCATAAGTAGATTTGTATACAAACTCCACGTACGAAAACGGTTTTGTGTAGTACAATCGCTAGGCTATAATTACTGTTTGATGTAATCTTAGAACGAGGTACCCCAGTAAGGACACATTCTTTTCTAAAAAATTGCAAAAAAAAGTAATTTTTAGGTTAGCACGGCATGTTAACCTAAAAATTAATCAGGATAATGGAGATATAGTTCAAAAGAAGTCACATCAACGATTCATAGCTCTTTGTTAGCGATGAAGGCCGTTTATAGTTTGTCCTTGTGACCTATATAAAAAATATGACCGTAAACACAAACCAATCAACTAAAATTCTTAAATAATTGTCGGTTCACGTGTCAGAAAATAAGTTCAACGAAATCACATGAAATTAAGCTAGGTATTTATTATGGGTTGACATGTTCTTAATATTTTCTACTGAAAATGTTGATATGTTTGTTATGAATAAGGCGATAATATGAAAACGTTTTTATTTTTACAAAAATTGTTGAAAATATTGGAAAGCGTTTTGATTACTTACCTACGACTCCAGATACGAATATCTACAGCTCATATGTTGGACTAATATCTATGAACTTCAGAGTGAGGACTAATATCTACAGAGCTAAGGCCGGTCGAATATCTATGACGGTCCCAGTGGTGACTAATATGTGAGCGTAGGTTGGACTAATATCTACAGAGGGCAGCTGAGCAAGAGGTTGTACGGAAAAGCATAAATTACTTCAATAATCGTTTAAAGTACGTACATGAAGTTTTTGGATAATATTACGTATTTTGCTGTTTACGAGGATAATAATTTATTGAACAAACATGGAGGTCATAATACAAAGCTATTTATTTATTTCGAAATACACGGCAGCACAACCTAACCTAACCTAACCTAACCTAACTGACATAGAAATGGTCATGGTAACAGACTAAATAATTTAAAAGCACTCGAAATAAAGAAAGCTGTTAAAACAAAAACCCAAATCCTTAATAATCAGCTAAATGTGTCCAATACTCCGATATTAAGGATTTTTACATACATACACACATAAATTAAGTTTTTTAAAATGCTTACGCAATATTACGTTATTCCAATATGCTATACATAATTGCAAATCCAACCTCTGCCAGTGCTGTAGATATTCGTCCACACTTTGGTTCTCATAGATATTAGTCAGCAGTTTGAGCTGTACATATTCGTCCTCACTTTGGTTCCGATTTGTTCAGTTTTTGGAATTTCTGTAGATATTAGTAGACGCCTCCCTTACCTACTACAATTTTGGTTAAAATTCTCGGCTAATTTTTACAGCGTCATTAATGTGAAATATCTCGTTAAGGTTGCAATAAAGTATTGTAGTAATGTTATCGCATCCACAGTTGAGTCGAAACGTATGCATTGTTTGCATACAACACAAACTTAGAATTCCTAATTTTTGTGCATTTCTTTTTCATAACTCCACACAGAAGGCCTTGAGGAAAGCAATTTCCATCAGGGCCTATGTCATCTTAGGGGATGCTGTGTGGAGGGTCTTTTTAAGGAAGGACAGAAAGGATATGAAGTCCTGGGAACGAAAAAGGTATGAGGGGTGGCTAGGAACCTGGGGGTCAGTGTATCCGGGAGTGACGGAGTGACGGACGTATGAATCCATCCCTCCAACCGGTGCAAGGCGAGAGTCCTGCTGGAAAGGCCTCCCTCAACTAGTCTCTCTCGATACGGCCCACCACGCAGCGGTGGGATCCGCCAAGTCATCAAAAGTCCTAGTCGGCTAAGTCTCAAAATTCATCCTGCTAGGTCACCAAACGTGGCGAACCACTTGGAGTGACCTATGGCAGAGGTGTTGGTTATCCAATAAATGGTTCCCGGGCGGCAGTACCCATACCCGCTTCCCATATATCGATCGTCCAGTTGGTTAGTCAGACATCTTTAAATGCTAAGTTTTGAGATAATGAGAAAAGCAATATTCAAATGCTCGCCTTCATTCAAATGTAATTTACACGTGTCTGTGTTTCACGTATCAAATAAGGCACCGGAAGAAATAGCGGTATGTTACATTAGTATTACATTTAGAAATATCCTACTAGTGACGCAGAAAACATCAACATTTTGTTTATTTCATTACAAGTTTTTTGCATTATAATTGATTTGATGGTGTTTATGCACAATCTGAGTATTGTACCAGATAGAGGATACACTTTACATATAACTGCATACTCAAATCTAATTTCGATTTTTCTGAGATGTTGTTATACATTTCGTAAAGAGGAAACGTCACTGAGAAACACCATTTTTTCAAGCATGCGCTTATTTATTGCTACTAGCGAGAAAGAGACAGCAAATTTACATTTTTACATTTATTCGAAAAATTTTTAAAGTATGTTATTCAAATTATATCTACGAGTAACTTGCTGCTTCTAAACTGGAGAGAGCTGACACAAAACGGAAATGAGTGAAAGAGGACTCTTGAGGAGGCCAAGACCCACCAAGGGTTGTAGAGCCAAGACTGAGATGATGATGTTGTTCAAATTATTTTTGAAAACTAGCCACATTCCCCGGCATTGAGCGGGATTAATACAGACTTTTTCGAAATTTAGATGTACATTAATATTTTCCTCTTACGTTGAACGTAAAGTGTGCAAAAGAGTCGTTCAATTTCTATATCCGCTATATCAACTTTCACTGATTCAGAGAAAACCACAAAAAATGTCACATCTCTAGTCGCATTTTTTATTTCAATATAATTAATTGGAGTAATATACGTTCAAAAAGTGTTCATTTTTCAATATAATATGTCTAGAAATATTTAAGTAATTTGGATAAATAAAATGGATATAGCGGATTTTGATACTCACTTCGTGATTTGTATGAAATATAGAGGCTTTTGAAACTCAACTGACCTGAGGGGCATGTTTCTACACCCGCCATCTTGGCAAAATAACTGCTCGTGATTGGTTGAATTCCAATATAGCGGGTTTTGATAGTAACTTCTTGAATGATATAGCGGTTTTGTTTCTCACTCGCAGTTTTAACCCCGTCCCAGGTTCCCCCCCCCCCCCCTCCCACGAACCCCTTCGCGAGTTACCCTCCCCCCTCCCGCAATCCATACATTAGTTCCCGTAACATACAGTTTTCAAACAGCTCGCGTGCCACCTATTGCAATTTTTGTATACAAATTTCATAATGCCAGAGATCACTAGTAGTTTTATACAAACCTTGTCCTGACAATAACGAACACAAAAAAAAAAGAATTATCCAATTTGGTGAAGTTGTTCGTTCGTTCGTTTCGTTCGCGCGTACATTTCGGCGATTCATTTTTATTTATGTAGAAGATTTACGATTGGATTTACAAAAAAATTGGCAAAAATAACACTGTTTTATAGTTTGTTATTGTAGGCTCTAGGGGTGGTTTCCAGAGTAGCATTAAATAAAGCACACCCTCGTTCAAGGTTCTACCTTCTGTAAAGCCCCCTCGCTGCTATAAAGCATTTTGTACCACGTAGGGTGTAAAAAATAGGGTAGAAAATCGATAGTATCAATATTCATACCCTGTGCTTTACGAAACAAGGTCGGTCGATGTTTGTAGTTTGCAAAATCTGTGCATTAACGAGCTTCGCTTATTTATTAAATAGAGCTTTTTTGTTGGGTAAGATTTTACACGAACTTTGTTGCTTGGGTTTAAATTTTCAAGTTTACTTAACAAGTTTTCTTTGTGAATATTGCTATATAGCTTCCAAATGTTGGTCATCTTATCTTATTTTATAATATAATGTTTATAAATGATATAGCTCTGTTTATAAAATTTGTAAATTTTTTGTTATTTGCTGACGATATTAAACTTTATACCAATATAATGTCGAAAGCAGATTCTATTCGTTTACAAACCGATATCGACGGAATCGTAGAATGGAGTAATCGAAATAAACTCTATTTTAACAGCGAAAAGTGTACAATTATGTTTTATACAAGGGCTAGGTGTTCTCAATAATATAACTACAAAATGTCTGGTACCTCGTTAAAACATATTTCACAAATGGGGGATTTAGGAATCACTTTTGACACACGCCTGACATTCCGTTCTCATGTCGATTCGGCGTGCAACTCTGCGATGCGAATGCTAGGCTTTGTAATCTGCAATGCAGCAGTCATAAAAATGCTCTACTTCACTCTGGTTCGCAGCATTCTCGAGAGTGGATCAGTAATATGGGGACCCGAAGATGCCCTCTACTCAAATGATGTTGAAAAGGTGCAAAAAAAGTTCATGCGGTACCTGTACATGCAAGAGTTTGGGTACTACCGTTTGTTGTATCCCTCTGATTTTCTCGCGGGAATGCTGGGACTAAATCGTCTCGACGTTAGGCGAAAAATTGCAATGGTGCTAGTAGCACACAAGCTGCCAAACGGGCACATTAGCCATTCTGATGTTCTGGAAAGGATTTCACTTTATGTCCCCGATAACTTCACCAGAGCAAGGCAACACAGACTTTTTACTTTTCCTAGAGGCAGGACCAACCTAGCAATGGTCATGCCTCTGGGGAGAATGACCTCACTATTAAATTATTATTTTTAATTTATAAACTAACGTTTAGACAAGATTTTTATGCATAGCACCAAGGGTAACAATTATTATAACCAATAATTATCAGCCTGAAACACTCATCAACATTGAAAAATCTTCCGAGAAAAGATACTTGCCGCCAACGGGACTTGAACCCGTGTCCTTCTGATTGCCGGTCAGCTGCTCTTGACCACTGAGCTACGGGGGCTTATCAAATTCCCGCCAAATAATTCAATATATACTAGTGTTTCATTCAACAATTACTGCTTATTATATTTTTTCCACCTGAAAACAACCAACTTTATTTTTGCGAGAGAGACATTGTAAGTGTTAAATCCCTCGCTAGGTGGCGTCGAGACAAATTATTACTACATTTATTGGGGAAATACTTAAACTTGTTAAATATTAATTATTATTTTTAATTTATAAACTAACGTTTAGACAAGATTTTTATGCATAGCACAAAGGGTAACAATTATTATAAGCAATAATTGTCACTATTAAACCTTTCTTCTGAAATTGACATTTTTCAATCGAACTACAATCATTTCAAGAGCGAAATAAAGGTATTCTTTAGCACCTGTCATTATTAATGTACCTATATAATTAATGTATTACACTATTAACTAAAAATTGTGAAATGTAATTGGATATATATGTTAACTATTTTTCACAATAAAACATAAATATATAAAACAAAGTCGGGTTAGTTACACCATCTATAACTCAAGAGTGGCTGGATCGATTTTTATGATCTTAGATTTGTTGGATTTGTCTCCACCCCAAATAGCAGAATAGCTGTTAAAACATCCGAAAAATTCACAAAATCAAATTATGGAGAAAATTCTTTTCCTCATACATTTTGTATAGAACGAATTCTCATCTTTTGAAAGAGCTGCAGCAATATTGTGATAAGTATAATATCGAATAGTGTGTGAATTCCGAAAATTTAAAAAAAACGTCAAATGGCAATGCGCTGATTGTTTTGCTTTTGTTCTTATGCATACAACGCTGCCCCTCTTTCTCACACAATAAATGTCAACAGTCAAAAATGGGACAAACGGTGAACGTATGCCTGCACCCCTCAAAAGGAAAAATACGATAATTTTAATAAATCTCCCTCACACGTATAAAGAAAATGAAACACAATTCACGTAGGTAAGTGGAAAAGTAAGAAAATCACAAAAAATATAAATCCGTACACATCGCCATCTCTGATACTGACAAAAACAAAATACGGACAGTTGTGCATCGATAATTGCTTCCTTGACAGTAGTGTAAGAATAAACGAAACGAAATATATCAAAGTATGATTGCACAATCTCACACAAATTACTAGGTATTATATTTTATATATTACACAATAAAGGGTATTTTTTTTATTATTTCGTGAAAACACAGTTGGGCGTAAATTGAAAAAATAATTTAAACTCAGTATTGGAACCAAATAAAAATATTTTAGGGTTCTTCAGGGATCGGTATTGGGTCTCAATTTATTTACAATTTACATAAATAAAAATAAACAATGAAATTGTGAATTATTTGACGGCTTCCGTAGCTGAGCGGTACTTTGATTCCGCTACGAATCCGGAGGTAGCGCCGGCGTGCGCAATTAAAATTATTTTTTTTTAGCAAGAGCTATTTAGCATTCAAATATTTAAAAAATGTATTATCATAGTAGAAATATATTTGCGGTATGTTCTAGATTGGAAGACACTCTCAGTATCCCCTAGTCAAAAATCACTGTTCAGAATTAAAACCTTGCTTGAAATGACAAATGGCAGTGTTTGTTCCATCTCATAACAAATGGTAGGTTGTTTGTAGTTTTTCAAGTTCGGGTACGAATTGTGCAATGAAAATCTTTGAATTTAATTTATTTTAAAAATTGGAACTGTTTGTGGGAACAATTCAGAGAGGCGAATAAATAGTTTGTAATTTTAAATAATTAATAATTATTTATTTGAAATGTGTGTTTCTTTTGTTTAAATTTTTAACAAATGTCGTAATTTTTTTATTAACCATCATTCGAAAGGTAAATTTCTGGACGTTTTAAAAAAAGACAATGTTAGTTCTTGAAAGCCAATGATTATGAGGTAAATATTTTTAAAATAAATATTTTCAGCTTCATAAATCCAACAATTATAATATCTCGTGATTTTTCACGGGTCTGCTTATTAAAAATTATAAATTTGAATTAGTTGTGTAGAAAAAACATTAAAAAAATAACGTTATAAATCTATGTAGAACATCCCTATGACATTCCCAATTGGGGTATTTTGTGAGGCTGGAGTTGTTAGGGATGCGAATGAGATGAGGGGAAGGAAGGTTGGAAAGAAACCGGCTATTCAGATCTGGTCACCAAAAATGGTTATTTAATTATTTTCATGTGAATACCTCACAAGAGTCCCAAGCTGCTCCCATCCGCAGCCAGTGATAGGTATTATGGTATCCCCAATCGGGGTACTTTATTAGGCTGGGGGTTGTGGGCATGGCAAGAAGAGGGAAGAGAGGGTAGGGAAGTACCAGACTATTCAGATCTGGTCACCAAACACGGTTAAGGCCATTTCAAGCAAAGTTTCAATTCTGAATGGTGGAGAGTATCTTCCACTCTGGAACGTGCCGCAAATATATGATATATAATTTTAAATGAATTAATAGTGAAATAACGAAAATTATTCAAATAAAATTTATTTGCCCACGCGGGATTTGATTCCGCGATATTCGGGTCTCCTTACCTCTCGACCACGGAGGCCATTTAAAGGAACACAACGTTTTCATTTTGAATGTTGGTCATTCACCAGGGCAATATTGAACGTGTGGTGGAGACACCTCTCTGAAATATAACATTATTTGTTGGAGATTTCTTAAAAAATATTTACCGTTTGTACGCGACGATCCTTGGCTCTTTAAGGACGAACCTCTTCCATCAAAACAAAGTTCCTGACATTTTTCACTCTCCTTTCAGGAAAATCGCTTAAGAAAATAATACCATCGCTAGATTTTGACAGGAGCCATTATTTAAGCAACATCGACCCACGAACCTGAAAATATACTGAAAAACACTGGAGATTCACACCGAAAACTCAACGTAAATATTGGACAATGTAACTAAGGAAGGATACGTAGGAAGAATGGAAGAAAATTGTGTAGGAACTACGAATCTATTTATTTATATCTATCTATCTATATTAATAAAAATGAATCGCCGAAATGTATGTACGCGCATAACTTCCAAACGACTGAACCAAATTGGATAATTCTTTTTTGTTATGTTCGTTATTGTCAGGACACGGTTTATATAAAGCCACTGGTGAGCTCTGGCGTTATGAAATTCGTATAAAAATGTATCGCCAAAATGTATGTTCCCGCATAACTTCCGAACGACTGCACCGAATTGGATAATTCTTTTTTGTTGTGTTCGTTATTGTCAGGACAATGTTTGTATAAAACTACTGGTGAACTCTGGCGTTATGAAATTTGTATAAAAATGAATCGCCGAAATGTATGTAGGCGCATAACTTCCGAACGACTGCACCAAATTGGATATTTATTTTTTCTTGTGCTCGTTATTGTCTGGTGAGCTCTGGCATTATGGAATTTGTTTACAAAATTGCAATTGGTGGCACGTGAGGTGTTTGAAAACTAAATGTTCGGGAATTAATTAATGGAATGCGGGAGGGGGTAGGGGAACCAGGGAAGGGGGAGAGGTAGGGAACTCGGGAGGGGACGCAGGATGAGGGGAGGGGGGAGGTGAATGGAGGAGGGGAGTGGGGAGAGCGAAGGTGGAGGAGGCGGAGTGGAAACGCGAGAGGGGAAGAGGAAGCGCAAGAGGAATGGGGGTGGGGGGGGAGGGGAGGGGAATGGGACGAATGGGAAAGGACACACAGTGAGAAATAATTTCTTTATTAAATGGCATAGCAATGCATGCCGGGTACCAGCTAGTTTATAATATTTTACATTTCCTTCCTTCTGAAACTCAATTCACAGCTTTTTATTGAGTTGTGTACCATGTTGTAAATAATTGGAACAAGGTATTCTAAAGTTCTTTGACCGTATTTATTTAAGTATCCGGGAATTATAAGTCCATCGTTTGCAGTTAGTCTATATTCAGATTGAGATTATGCTGACTCCCAATTTTAAGCCACAATACAGCACGAACAGATAATAAATTTACAAAGTCGTCTATGTAACGATTTTGGTGCATCATGTCTTTGTTCGTATTCAGTTTTTTTTAATAATGATTTTACCAAAGAATATTGTACGTTTTGCACTCAAAGAAGATTTGTTTTTGTTGAATATCCCCAGGTTGTTATTCCATATCTTATTAGGGATTCCGCCAATGACATACATACTAATCTAAAGGTATTTAGTGGAACAAAAAACTTCAAAACTCCTAACACGTCTAGGGCCTAGGAGTTGAAAGTTATAATGTAGAAAAGAGGTGACATCATACGTCTTTCAATCGGTATTTATAGCTCACACTTCAAAAAAAAACGAGTGTGCTTTAGACCACACGACTGAAGTATAACTACAAGACAAACCTCGCCCCATGAACCCAGGTATCCCTGCTAAGTAGCCAAACGAAGCGAACGGGGTGACCTATGACCTAGGGGTGACATATGACATTGGGGTGAAATATGACCATGGGGTGACCTACGACCTTGGGGTGACCTACGACCTAGGGCTGACTTACGACCTTGGGTTGACCTATGACCTTGGGGTGTCCTACGACATTGGGGTGACCTATGACTTTGAGGTGACCTACAACCTTGGGATAACTATCTTTATCCTTATCCTTATCCTTATCCTTATCCTTATCCTTATCCTTATCCTTATCCTTATCCTTATCCTTATCCTTATCCTTATCCTTATCCTTATCCTTATCCTTATCCTTATCCTTATCCTTATCCTTATCCTTATCCTTATCCTTATCCTTATCCTTATCCTTATCCTTATCCTTATCCTTATCCTTATCCTTATCCTTATCCTTATCCTTATCCTTATCCTTATCCTTATCCTTATCCTTATCCTTATCCTTATCCTTATCCTTATCCTTATCCTTATCCTTATCCTTATCCTTATTCTTATCCTTATCCTTATCCTTATCCTTATCCTTATCCTTATCCTTATCCTTATCCTTATCCTTATCCTTATCCTTATCCTTATCCTTATCCTTATCCTTATCCTTATCCTTATCCTTATCCTTATCCTTATCCTTATCCTTATCCTTATCCTTATCCTTATCCTTATCCTTATCCTTATCCTTATCCTTATCCTTATCCTTATCCTTATCCTTATCCTTATCCTTATCCTTATCCTTATCCTTATCCTTATCCTTATCCTTATCCTTATCCTTATCCTTATCCTTATCCTTATCCTTATCCTTATCCTTATCCTTATCCTTATCCTTATCCTTATCCTTATCCTTATCCTTATCCTTATCCTTATCCTTATCCTTATCCTTATCCTTATCCTTATCCTTATCCTTATCCTTATCCTTATCCTTATCACTCCCCAAGTCAAGCGTGCATAAAGGCCTGACCATTCGCCTACCAATGATCACCGTTCGCATCGATTACCGTTCGCAACACACTTTTCGTAACTATCACCACTTTTCGTAACGCATTCACCAGCTTACCCCCCAAGTCGAGCGTGCGTAAAGAAGTTTTACTTTTAAAAAATTTCAATCAGTAGGTATTTATAGCTCACACTTCAAACGATTTCCGTTTAGTGACCACATAAACCGTTTTTTACAAAAAGCAAATTGACACATCTTTTAAATTCTTTCATCTTTCGACAAAACCTGAATGGGTAATGAAAATTGATGGCAGAACTGTTCAAGAAGGATCTTTTCTTTTCAAAAAATGTTTTCCTTAAGGCTTTACATCTCGAATAATAGACTGGTGCTAAGCGTTCACTTTCCTTAACTTATGAATAGAAAATTCAAAAGAAAACACGGCCGTACTTTTTAAATGTATAAAGATTTTTTCGCTCGAAGAGTAACTTAAGGCCCGGTTTTACGCATTTCTACCGATTTATTGAGGTAAAACTGAGGTAATGGTCATTTTTCATGGTCATATTTACTGAGGTAATGGTCATATTTCACCCCTATGTCATATGTCTCCCCAAGGTTATAGGTCACCTCGTTCGCTACGTTTGGTAGCTTAGCAGGGATACCTGGGTTCATTGGTCGAGGTTTGTCTTGTAGTTTTACTTCAGTCATGTGTTCTAAAGCACACTCGTTTTTTTACATATTTTCCACACTTTAAATTTTAAAGCTCTTAAAAATATACATGTTTTTGTTGAAAATAATATTTATAAATTCTCCACGCCAAAAAGGCAATTATACGAAATTCCATCGATAGAAAAAAATCGCAAAGTTATAAACACGTTTTTTTCCTTTATTTTATAAGTTATATGTATGAAAAATTTGTTTCTTTAAATGCTATTGTAGACATTCCCTTCAAGATTTTTACTCTATTTTAAACGAGCCGTGTTTTATTAAACATTTTCACATTTTTTTTCATATATATAATCGTTTTAATATTCGCGCGCTACCTCTAACATTCGTATATACATATCTCTCCTTCTCCTTCTTTTTGAGCGGGTATTGCCGGTCCTTAAGAGGAACAAAGAACGCTCAATAGAAACCTGCTTTATCGACATATAGCATGTCGGTAAATAAAACAGATTAAGACAGATAGAGGGCAGTAACTATACCATATCAATTTTAAATAATGCGGTAATGTTTTTTTATTCTTAAATGATGACCTGCGTGGTCGAGGGGTAAGGCTCTTGACTCGCAACCCGAAGGTAGCGGGATCTAATCCCGGCGTGGGCAAATAAATTTTATTTATTTTTATTTTAGGAATATATCGAACATTTTTTATTCATTTTATTCGTAATATGCGACTTTATTGACTTTTCTGCAAGTCTAGGATGAATATTTATTTTTAACTTTTATGAGTAAAAATTCAAATTGTAATATTTAATTATATGAAGACAATATTCGCGAAACTCAAGTCAATGGATGTCGCATATTAAAAATAAAATGGATACAAAACTATCCAGACACTATCTAGATAGCATATAGTTCCGGTTTGAATCTTGCAATCATATATAAATATAGCAGCCAATAATATGTGCATTAAGAAAATGAAGATAATGTTGGAAGTTCTTAGTCGAAGTATGATACAGTTAAAAGTGATCGAATTGGATATAGACACATAAGTTCAGTTGATAGAGCTTTTGCCATGAAAGCAGAAGGTCCTTGGTTCGAGTCCCAGTAGTATATTTGCGTCACGTTCCAATATGGTAGATACTCTCAGTATCGCCCATTCAGAATTGAAAAGTTGCTTGAAATGGCTTTAGCCGTGTTTGGTGACCTCTGAATAGCCAGGTACTTTCCCACCTTCCTTTTCTTCACCTCTTTCCCCACCCCACTATATTCAGCCTCGCAACATACCCCAATTGGGAATGCTATAATATCACGGGCTTAGACTCTTGTGAGGTCTTCGCTTAAAAAATGGAGCTGAAAAAATGTCGAAAAATTTGGTATACGAGTATGATATTTTGTTAGTAGAGAACTCCAGTACAATTTTATTTTAAATTTTAATAAATAATGACCTTCTAACTTAAATAACTGCATTTTTATTTTTATTTTTAGAGTTAGTTTTAATAGTTAAAATAATTTTCAAAATTTTAATTTTTCAAGACCCCCCGAAAACCACCGTATCTATGGTGCTTCGTGTGACGTCATCACTCCTGAAAAATTACTATAGGATCGGGCATCAGCTGATCTACTGCCGCCATTTTGAATTACGTTGTTCGAAGTATTCTCCCTAGAAATAGCATTACTATTTTTTTTGTGCAGTAGTTTTTGAATATTTTCAATAATAGAGATAAACAAATAAGAGATACCTTTATTTTTGAAACATTATTTCCTAAATAAGGTTTCAATAAACACAACAACTAAATATCTATAAACAGTATGTAATAAAAACGAATAAATTAATACGATGGCTTGTGTCATATCATACATTCCAATACAATGACTTTACGGTGACGACACGACACATCGAACAGTGACGTCACCTTGACGGCGTGTTTCTACGACCCGATTAAAAATGAACTTTTTAATAATTTCTTAAAAACTCTGCGCTTAATATTACTAAATAAAACTTATATGTTAAATTCAGAGTTTATTGGTCTATATACTCTATATGAACAGTTTTTTTTAACGACAGAATATTTTTCACTGCAGTTCCTTATTGATAAAAATTTTATCCACATGTTTTCTTTGCCTGAATTTCCCGTTATATTTCTCCACTACACTACGGTAACTTTAACATTGTATACTTTGACCTTTTCCAGAAAAAAAACATCACTGTTTTTCGACTATTCAATAAATAAAATAAATATAGAAAGAGTATCGGCAATGCGGGAACTTGGCATAATAATGGATGAGAAACTAGACTTTACGGTTCACATTCAACAAACTGCAAATAAGGGTATGAAAACTTTAGGATTTGTATTAAGAACAATTCAAAACTATGAATCGTTACAAATCATTAAACTACTGTACACATCCCTTGTTAGAAGCCTAATAGAATATAACTCCAGAGTTCGGTCGCCCTTCTACAAAATTCATATTCATACTATTGAAAGAATTCAAAGAAAATTTCTACATTTTGTAAATTTTAAACTTAACATCCCTTTAGAGCACATAAATTACCCGTCGCTTTACTTTAAATATTCCAACATTAGAAAACAGACGAAAAATAAACGACCTAACCTTTTTATTAAAATTATTAAACTCTAAATTCGAGTTGTGAACTCCTGCGATTAATAAATCTACATGTACCTACACGAACAACTAGACAAACATTGACATTTTATATACGTACATCTCATTCGAACTATGATTTATATTCTCCAATACAACGTTTGCATAGTCTTGGTAACAAATACTTAAACAATCTGGATGTATTTGACAATAATTTGAACTTAGCAAACTTCAAACGCCACATGTGCCAACTATTTATTTCTACCTATCCCATAAACTAATGAGAACAACAATTTTAAACATTACCTACTTTATGTCAACTCCTATATTTTATGGACTTTATTTTGTTTCTTATGTTTTATGTTATCTGTATTTTGTTAACGCTTATATTTTATGTAACCTAATTTTTTTTTTTTTTTAACCCTTATATTTTATGTAACCTTTATTTAGTTTTTAACAAATATTATGTTACTTGTATTGTGTATTGTATTTTGTAAACCCATTCTTTTCACTGTAATTAAAAAAAATGTACTGCATTCTATGTAAAAGCCCTATGGGCGTTTAAATAAATAAATAAAATAATACTAAAACACGTAGTTAGCGCAGGCACTTGTTAACCGTAAAATAACTTCTAAGTGTCTCCCGCATAGTTTGGATGGTCAATTTTTAACGAACTCCATTTCACGAGGCGGAAACTTCGAGTGCCATTAAGAGAAGAATATATTAATAACACACCCGTATAACAACTTGGTAAAACTTCATACAAGTTGTTCAACTTTGCTACTAAATATTTTTTTAAAGGTTGGACTATGTTGCTCTATTATAAAATGTAATGTCTCTCTTATTGTTCTCTACAGAGACATTCGTGATACATTAAGTACTGGGAAACCCTGTACAAAGTACAAGTGCGCCCACGGTTGAATTTGGTATCCAATTCTGGTCTGGAGCCCCAAAATACCTGAAAAAACCCTCGACCCTGTGCAGAAACGGGCGGTCTGTCTGTTATATTTTCCTATTTTAACAAACGGATTACAATCTTTAGAGCACAGGCGTCGGGGTGGGAATGCTGTCCTTGCTCTACCGGTATTTCAATGGTCATTGATCCTTTCGGCAACGGTGCATAGTCGGGAAACACGCCAAACGCGTTCCCAACATATGCGCACGGTTGACATTTGTCACATGAGAATGGGTCCCTTCTTCTAAATATTCTGCGGATCAAAGCTTGAGCGGTAGATTTATGTCTTTCATAGCAAGGAAACGGACTGGCTGATGTACTGGGCCTATGTGAATCTTCAATACTGTTAGCAGTATGCATGCCTTCAATAGCATAAAACGAGTAAGATATTTTCCGAAAGCTCATTTCCGCACCCAAGCTCACACCTTTCAATGCTTGCATACAATTATCCATGGGCAGATATTATCCATGTGCAGATATTATCCATGTGCAGATCAGGTAAATATGATAACGTTTTCATCAAGCTACCTTTATGACATAATTATCTCAGCCCAAACAGAAACGGTATACGGTTCTAAATTTCCAATTCACTGGTCGCTTTGTATTGGAGGCCTTATCCGAACCATTACACTTCACTGCATGCCGCTTCGGGTACCTTTAGCCTGATTGAATACACCACACCCCTCGCTACATATGTTTCTACTTGACATAATGCTGGTTGAGATAGCAGAATCTATGTATATATGCACGTAATCGCATTTTTTTTTTTACATTAACTCCACACAGGAGGCCCTGAGGAAAATAATAATAATGTCATCAGGGATGCTGTGTGGAGGGTCTTTTTGAGGAGAGGTAGGAATGAACATTCATGTTGTAGGAAGGAGGAAACACAGAGGCTGGCAAATCATCCCACAGCCGAGCTGCTGAACACAAGAACGAGTCGAAGAAACGACTCGTTCTCATGTGACAAATGTTAACTGTGTACAAATGTTGGGGACGCCTTTGGCGTGTTTCCCGACTATGCACGGGTGCCGAAGGGATCAATGACGCTAGTACCTCGGAGCATCTTCCATTGTATTACTGGTAGAACAAGGATAGCATTCCCACGCGACGCCTGTGCTCTAAAGATTGCAATCCGTCTGTTAAGATGGGAGAATCTATCAATCGGATCGCCCGTTTCTGCACAGAATCGAGGGTATTTTTCAGGTATTTTGGAGCTCCAGACTAGAGGTGGCTGCCAAATTCAACCGTGGGGCGCACTTGTGATTTGTACAGGGATAGCAGTTCTGAACCACTGTACAGAACGCCCAGCTTCTGAGAGTCCATAATTTTATTGACTGAATATATCGAACTTGATCGTTTTATAATTCGTCTGTCCGTACATTTTTTTGTACTCTCCGGATCCGTTTCAAGATGGTGGCCGTTTTAATAATTCCGTAAAGATTATTATTTGATTGTGAATTCATCATGTTTTTTTTTTACTTTCTTATTAAAAATTCTTCATATTCGGGCATATTTGAAGTAAAAAATGTAGATGTCATGTTTTATTTTAAGGATTTCCAAAGTTTTTAAAAATATTCACACATTAAAAATTCTGTTCACATCTCTCGTTAGAAGCATTCTAGAATATAACTCTACAATTTGGTCACCTGTCTTTAATAATCGCATTAATATCATTGAAAAAGTTCAACGCAAGTTTTTGAGGTGTATTAATTTTCGACTTGAAATCCCCTGAGAATCAATAAATTTTGACTTTTTATTACACTCATTGAAATTGTCGAAGTTAAGTGACAGAAGAAAATTTTTTGATCTCATATTTTTATACAAAATTGTAAATCATCAGTTGGATAGCCCTGATATATTAAAGTTGATTCACTTTCATGTACCTACCATTAGATCAAGGTTCCCTAGTATGTATTATTGTGACAATTATACGTCTGTCGCTGGATATAATTCTGTTATAAATAGAATACTCACCATTGGCAATTTTTTTGCCAATGTTGCTGATATTTTTCATATTTCCTTATTAAAATACAAGGCTCTACTTATCAAAAATTTCAGCCTTACGTATTGTAACGAGGTTACTTCATAACAAGTTATTCTTTTTATTTCATTGTATCCTTTTGAAGTTTTCATTAGTTGTTAGAAATTTTTTCTCTTATTCTCTTATTATGAGAAAAAAAAACAATATTTCTTCACTGTACTATGACTGTTTAAATATAATAAATAACACATGTTTGTAAATGGCACTTTGTGCCGTAAATTTTAAATAAATAAATAAATAAAAATTATTTTGGTATCCAACGATATTTATTTCAATAAATACAAACAAATATTTTCGTATCACATGTTGCCACGCTTCTTTTTTACATTAGCCCCATAGGGAAACCCCGACAAAAAATAATTCCCTTCATGGCTAGTGTCATCTTTAAGGCTGTATGAAGGTTCTATTGAAGGAAAGAAAAAGGAAGGAAATCTGGAAACGAAAAAGTGTGATGGGTGGGTAGAAATCCGGGTGACTGGTGGTGGTATTACATCAGGGCGATACTGAGAGTATTCTCCGCACCGGAAGGTGTCGCAAATTTTTTTAAAAATTATTATTTTTTTTTATTGGCAATGCTTATTAAAAATACATATAAAGTTACATCAGTTACATAGTTACATAAGGTTAACAAAAAAATAAAAAATTGCCTTTCCTCACCATAAAGAGACAATGCTCTTGTGTTTGGTGAGGGAGTTCTAGCTCAATTAGTAAATTAAAAGATCGTGTAAGTTGGTAATCACGGCTATTGTATATAATAAGTAGGTTAAGAAATCATGCATAAATTTAAAAATAAAAATCCTGATGAGTTTAAAAAATCATAATATAAATTTAAAAAAATCATTATAAATGAAAGAATCATGTAAGTTAGTAACAAAAATTATTGTAATAAGTAAGTAAAGGATACGTAAGAAAGAACGCAAGATTTATACAATAGTATACATTATATATTAATTTTAAATCATTAAATTGTGAAAGAGCACAAATCATTCAAATAAAAAAATGAACATCCTGTGGTGTCAGTCACACCAAGTGGTTCACTACGTTCGGTGACTTAACAGGGGTGCCTGGATTCATGGGGTGAGGTTTGTCAAGGTCTTAGCGGCGGATGCTTTTGCCCACCTGCGTGGCAGGATGTATCGGGAGAGACTGGTTGAGGGAGACCTGTTTACCTTTCCAGCCGGACTCATTGCCGTGCACCACAGTGGGGAGGGATGGAACAGATTGACCCCCAGATTCCTACCCACAAAACAATCATTCATTTTTCCTTCCCAGAATTTCCTCTTCTTCCTATCCCTAATAAGACCAAAGTTACAAATCACACGGCAGCCCCAAAGATGTGGAAAAACTGATAAAAAAAATTTATTTGCTCACGCCGGTATTTGAAATAGCGGCCTTGGCCTTCGACCCGCTAGTCGAGAGCTTTACCCCTCGACTACGGAGGCCATCAACTTTTAATATAATTTTATAGTAAATTATATTTTTGTATGCTTAATTTGTGGTTATTTTCGCTTGAGTCAACAAATTTTGAGCGAATTCGAGTTTTATTACTCCAAACTGTAAAAATAGCACACTTCTGCTGATTTGCAATTACCTTAACGACATTAAATTCTGTGTGCGTGGCGCTTTATAATTTTATACTGTGTACACGGGGCTTTAGGCTGTTCAAACATGACTCGGAATGTTAGAAGTAAGGTGGATAACTTCTAAAGGACAAATTTTAAGGTGCCAATTAAAAACGTCACGAAAATTTGTGACGCAATTTCATAAAAAAAAATCTGCGTTCATTTTTACAAAAATGGATAAAATTTATTCAAGACACTAGCGCCCTTGAGGTGATTTTTCACAAAAACGGCGCTCTACAAATTATCCAATTATTGTTGTTATTATTATCTAGATAACACTAGTACTGGACTTGAGACACCAAACAGATGTAGTGTATACGGATTTTGCCAAGGCTTTTGATCGAGTTGATCATGATATTTTACTACTTAAAATGTACAAACTTGGTTTCGATCAACAAACACTGATATTCTTCGCGTCCTATTTAAAAGCTAGAAGTCAATATGTAATAATAAATGGACATGAATCTAAACAATTCCCGGCGTTATCAGGTATTCCCCAAGGTTCAAACGTTGGTCCTTTGCTGTTCCTTATACTTATAGATGACATCCAGGTTTGTGTAAAATATTCCAAATGTCTTCTATTTGCAGATGACCTCAAACTTTTGATGGAAATAATCTGTTACTATGACTGCTTAAAAATGCAATCTGACCTTGATGCTATTGCAGAATGGTCAGTAAAAAACAAATTAGAATTCAATATAAAAAAATGTGTAAGTATGACATATACCAGCTCCCAGAAGCCCATAGTTTTTGAATACAACATTAAAGGGAACACATTATGCCGAGTCAATAGCTTTAAAGATCTCGGTATCGTCTTTGATCCCAAACTGACATTCTCGGATCATATATCACGGCTCACTCCAGCATGCTACAAACTCCTGGGTTTCATCATCTGAATATATAAGCAATTTGATGACCCAGATGCAATGATAGCCATGTTTGATGGAGTCATAAGAAGTAAGCTGGAGTATGCCAGTGGTGTGTGGACTCCGCACCAAGCGAAATATATTAATATGCTAGAACAAATTCAGAAAAAATCCTTAGGTATGTCTATATGCGGATGAATGGAACGAACCCAAGATTCATGCACCATATGGAATTACTTGAGGCAACAAATAGATTTAGCTTGGAAACTAGACGTTATGCAAATCTTGCTATTCTTAGTTTTAACATAATCCATAATCGTATTGACAGCCCATTCCTCTTGGAATGTTATGCTTATACGTGCCTGAAAATTTCAGCCGTAGTCGTCGACACGACGTGTTCAAAATACCATACGGCAGAACAGATGTTCTAGCACAGCATAGCATGACAAGAGGAATGGTGCTGTTGAACGAAATATCGGAAACACTAGATATATATAACTCTTCTTTAGATAGCCTTAAGATTTTTTTGTATAATAATCATCTTCCTAGGTGTTACGACTGTTAAAATGAAAAAATTGTACAGTAATTGGATTAAAATCTGTTGTACAATTTAATAAAAAAAATTAAAAAAAAAACATTTAGTTCGGGTTTGAATACTACAATTCATACATAAGGATAGCAGAAAAAAAATGCTTTAAAAAATGGAGATAATGTTGGTAGTTCATAGTCAAAGTATGATCAGTTTAGTATGACCGAATCGCATAGGAACATATTAGCTCAGTTGGTATAGTTTACTAGGTTTGGAGTCCTATATATGACCGTATCTTTTTATGATTTTTCTCTTTACAAATTTTCTATTTGAGTTTCGCTAATATTGTCTTAATTTAAATAAAGTTTCAATTTCATAAACAACAAAAAAACTGCGTTCATTTTTACAAGAATTTATTTATATACACTGTTTCCGAAAACTTGTAGTAAAAATGAGAAACTAGTCATTGTTTGTTACATTTGGAGTCGATTTTGTGCATTTTATTTTGTGGAATTTTTTAGGTCAAATTTGAAAAAGAAAAAACGGTCGCTAGGAAATTAATACTAGCAGTTAAAAAACCTGTTTTTTTTGGTTTTTGCTGCTAGGCCCTGCGGCGGCTTTTAGTTCGGCCTCGCCCAGTTTGAGTGTTGATTATCATTTCATAAATGCGATAAGAACTGCTTCCAAAATAGCCAGTTCCTCGAATCCACTGTGATCCAGTGACAGCTAGTCGCCGAGACAATGTAACCGTGACAAAGTAACCGAGACACGCAATGATGTCATATTTATGCTATATATATAGCATACAGCCGCGTGATACTATTTATTATTCACAATTCATCAAGTATTGCAGTCAATCTTAAATTCTATAAATCTGTAGTACTTGTATCTAGGAAAGAAAGTCATCTTTTGACAGATTTATGAATTAAAAACCAAATTACAACGGTAGCTTTGTTTGAAATTTCACGAACACGGATATTATTTGTAGCGTGGCGCATAAGGCGTGGCATCGGACATGCAATGGAACTCGGGTTCTGAAATTCAACCACGCAGATGCAAGCGTATTAATACTGTTTTATGATGATGCCTCTTAAAATGCGTCGAAGCGTAGACCCGACCAAAATGTAACATAAAAGTTGAGATGTTGATACCTGGCTATTCAGATATAGTCGCTAAATACTGCTAGAATCATAACTTACCGAAACTTTTGAGATTCTTAAAGATAGTTTCTTGCCAGGTAGTAAATTGTACTTGATTAATTTAAATTATTTCCAAATTCATTAATTTAAAATAATTATGGTAAAAATTAAGACAATTTCGGTAGCTTCTCATTGTTCCATAGCATGACTGCAGATCGCCAACGAATAAACAACATCACAATGACTAAAATGACCATAGTAAAATTAAGATAATTTCGGTAGCTTCTCATTGTTTCATAGCATGAGTGCAGATCGCCAACGAATAAACAATATCACAATGACTAAAATCTAGTCCTCGGAAGCGATGACAAGTTACCGACATCATCTATAAAATCTTTATCGATCGACCGTGCTAGATACACTGGTAAAAGACCATCATTCACAGTCGAAATTTGCTTCAAATGGCTTTAGCCGTATTCGGTAACCAGATCTGATTAGTCAAGTGCTTCCACACCTTCCTCTTCCCCATCTCCACAACATTAAGCCTCACAACACACCCTAATTGGGGATGCCATAGTTTCAATGGCTCCAAACGGTTGAGAGCGGTTGGGACTCTTGTGCAATTTGGGAGGCGGGAATGGGTACCGCCGCCCCAGGAACCTTTATTGGATAACCAACACCTCTGCCGTAGGTCACCCCAAGTGGCTCGCTACGTTTGGTGATTTAGCAGGGGTGCCAAGGTCATGGGGTGAGGTTTTTCTAGGTCTTGGAGGCGGATGACCAGGACATACTGAACCCCAGATTTCTATCCACCCCTCAAACCCTTTTCCTTCCCAAAACTCTCCTCTCCTTCCTTTCCTTAAAAAAACCCTCCACACAGCATCACCAAAGATGACAGAGGCCCCGAGGAAATTTTTTTCCTCAGGGATTCCTGTGTGGAGCTCATGTAAAAAAAAAAGTATTCACATAAAAAGGGCGATACTGAGAGTATGTATCTACCTCTCACGTAATAACTGAAAATCGTTAAATTTTCAGTTACTACCGTACATTACCAGGTGTGCGATGTGACAGGAAAAATATTCGCAAGATTTATTTTTATGATAGGGTTTTTCTGACAGAAATTTATTCAAAGGAAAGGGATATGATGGATTGGACATTTTTTATAAAATTGGAACGAATTTTTTTAAGCGTTCTATAAAAATATTATTCTATGTAAGTCTTTATAGAAGAATGTTTTTAGAATGCTCATCATTTAAATTTTAAATTATCAGCATAATGTTAAAAGGTTTTGATTAGTTCAATAATATTGATTAGCAAATAATATCAAACCTTTACTTAACCTAACCTTACATAATCTTATCATATCCTTATCTTAACCTAACATAACCTTATCATAGCCCAAACTAACCTAACTTTTTACAATCTAACGTTACCTAACCTTACCTCATCATAACCTAATCTAACCTAACCTTACCTCATCATAACCTAATCTAACCTAACCTTTCATAATCTTATCATATCCTTATCATAACCTAACCTAACCTTATCACAGCCCAACCTAACCTAACCTTATTATATTCTAACTTAACCTAACCTCATCATAACCTAACCTTATCATTACCTAACCTAAGCTAACTACGTTTTGAGCGTGATATTTCTTCACTGCCGACATAAAACACAGTGTGTGATGTCTAAAGGTTTTTTTTTTACTTTAGGAGGTACTGAAGAAATTAATTTCCCTCAAAGCCTTCGTTATCTTTAGGGATGCTTTGGTGAGGATTTTTTAAGGAATTTTTCAATTTCGTAGACGGGTATGGGTATCACCGTCCCTGGAAACCGTTTATTGGATAACCAACACCGCTGACACAGGTCACCCTCCCCAAGTGGTTCTCTATGTTTGGTGACTTAGCACGGTTGCCCGGGTTCAAGGGGGGATGTTTGTCCAAGTCTTCCATGTCCACCTACTGCATGGTGTGCCGGAACGGGAGTGACTGATTGAAGGAAATCTATCCTAGATCTCTCCCGTCGCACTCTCTCAACCCATTGCCTAAGTTTATGGAAAGGTTATAGGTATGAGGAGTGTGTAGGAACCTAATAGGGTTCAGTGTGCCCAGGAGTGACGGACGTATGAATCCATCCCTCCCACTGCGGTGCAAGGCAATGGGTTGAGAAAGTTCGAATGGAGAGTTCAAAGGGTCAACAACCGGTCTTTCCGGATCAGATCCGCCATGCAGTTGGTGGGCAGATGCGTCCACCGCCAAAAGCTGGACAAACATCACCACATTAAAACAAATTCACTTTGTATTACACCACTTCTATATTTATATTTCATTTGTGTTCATATCTGTATAACATGTTAGGTTAACTGGAAGAAATAGGATATAGGTACCTATAAGTCATACCTTTTGTACTAAATGAAAAGTTTGTAGAATAAATTATTTTGATATTTTATAATAAAGCGAATATAAAACTTTATTCCACTTAATTTTATTCGACCGTAACCGGTTTCAGCTCGTCAAAGCCATCTTCAGACTGGTACAAATATTTCCTAGTCTACGGTTTATATACACAACATATTGGGGAGGGGGAGGAGGGTGGTCTACAAGGATTTTAATCAATTACAATAATTATATTTGTTGCTAAGTCATTTTAGACTATCGAATTTCTAAATATTTTGGTTATTCCAATAAGCTAATTACATTGGGTTTGCAGCTCACTTCAATGATGATTAGGGAAAACCTTACAAGTAATATGAGTTACTAATGACCTAATTTTATTGTCAAATCGTTATTATATTTAGAAGTTTGGTATTTTTTATTGCTTTTTGAAGGGATACAAGTTTACATTGGAGTTGGAATGGTCTAAACTAATTACATATTTTAATATCGAAAATTATTATGAAAATAATTATTAATTTTCGTCAACATTTTTGTGAAAAATCCCTTCAATTATGTCTAACTCTGTCTTTAAAAGAGCCCTAAGTAATACTGAGAAAGGTCTGAAGATCAACGGGGTTGTCATTAATAACATAAGATACGCAAGATACGCAGATGATACTGTATTACTAGCTGACTGTATCGATGACTTCCAAGACCTATTAAATCTTGTTAATATTGCTGGTGAGCAACTGGACCTAACAATCAACGTCAGTAAAACTAAATGGATGACATTTGGACGACTAGATCACTCTGAATCAGTGATACAGTTAAATGGTTGCAATGTCGAAAAGGTGGAAAGATTTAGATACCTAGGCAGTACTCTCACGGAGACTCTTGACCCAAATGTAGAGGTTAGGTGCAGAATTGAAGCAGCAAGAACTGCGTTTATTAAAACTAAGGCAGGGAATGCTAAAATGTTATGTATGGTCAGTCTTGCTGTATGGAAGTGAAACATGGACCTTGAAAGTAAATACCATGAACAGGTTAGAGGCTTTTGAAATGTGGCTTCACCGGAGAATGCTCAAGGTCCCATGATCACCAACACAGAAATTCTCAGGCGGGCTAGAGCAGATAGAGAACTACTTACATTAATAAAAATCAGGAAAATTTTATATCTGGGTCATATACTTCGAGGGGAGAAGTATCACTTGCTCCATTTAATATTGAAAGGCAAGATAGAGGGTCGACGAGGGTCTGGTAGAAGACAAATGTCTTGGCTGCAAAATATACGAGAATGGACCGGCATTAGAAGAGTGGAGGAGTTATTCCGGGCAGCGCAAGACAGAGAGACATTTTCAAGAGTGATCGCCAACGTCGGGGGACCTGATACGGCACACAAAGAAGAAAAAAAAATATGGTTAGGTATGTTATAAGGCAGAAGAATTAAAAAAGAAAAGAAATATCGAAAAGAAGCTGATGTATATCTACAAAACTGATAAGTACCATAAAATAAATTCGTTCCCGTACTCAAGTATGAAAACCATTTCGTCTTAAACTTGTTTACTGTATTAAACGTTCCTTAGATACCCCTCCCACTTAACCCAATAGCTTTTTTAAAGGTCGGTAAAATTTTTGCCAACTCCTACATCATATCTTATCGACGAAAGAACTATAGGAAGTGTCAAAAAAAAACTTGTACGACTCGGGTCGTTTGGTAATGCGAGTTTTCATCCTGCGACAAAATATCCCCCAGAAAATATCCCCAACAAAATAACCCCTACAAAATAACCCAGACAAAATATCCCCGACAAAATAACCCCGACAAAATATCCCCGACAAAATATCCCCGACAAAATATCCCCGACAAAATATCCCCGACAAAATATCCCCCACAAAATATCCCCGACAAAATATCCCCGACAAAATATCCCCGACAAAATATCCCCGACAAAATATCCCCGACAAAATATCCCCGACAAAATATCCCCGACAAAATATCCCCGACAAAATATACCCGATAAAATATCCCGCGACAAAATATCCCCGACAAAATATCCCCTACAAAATATCCCCGATAAAATATCCCGCGACAAAATATCCCCGACAAAATATTCCGCAACAAAATATCCCCGACAAAATATCCCCGACAAAATATCCCCGACAAAATGTCCCCGACAAAATATAACCGACAAAATAACCCCGACAAATATCCCCCACAAAATATCCCCGACAAAATATCCCGCGACAAAATATCCTCCTACAAAATTTCCTACAGACAAAACGTCCTCCAACAAAATATCTTCTAAAACCTAACCTAACCTAACCTAAACTAAACTAACCTTACCTTTTTTATATGAATACCTCATAAGAGTCTCAGCTGCTCACGTCTGGAGCCAGTGAGTCTATTGCATACCCAATTGGGGTATGTTGTGAGGCTGAAGGTAGTGGGGAGGGGGAGGAGATGAGGAAGAGGAAGGTAGAAAAGTACCTGGCTATTCCGATCTGGTCACCAAACACGGCTAAAGCCCTTTCAAGCAACGTTTCAATTCTGAATGATGGTCTTACACCAGGGCCATACTGACAGTATCTTCCACTCTGGATCGTGCCGCAAATATACTATGTATTGTTTTAAATGAATTAATCATGAAAAAACATAAATTAATCAAATAAAATTTATTTGCCACGCAGGAATTCGATCCCGCGACCTTCGGATTGCGAGTCTATCGCTAGACGACGTCGGCCGTCCTAAAACCTAACCTAACGTTATTTAACATTTTACTATTTTTAAACAATAATTTATTGTCTTTACAGTATGTCTGTATTATTTTTGTCACATTTTTTTAGGCTAGGTTAGGTTAGGTTAGGTTAGGTTAGGCTAGGTTAGGTTAGGTTGTTTAGTTTAGGTTAGGTTAGGTTAGGTTAGGCTAGGTTAGTTTAGGTTAGGGCAGGTTTAAGTAGATATTTTGTTGGGGGATGTTTTGTCCATAGGATATTTTGTCGGAGGCTATTTTGTTGGAGATATTTTATCGCGAGATGAAAAGACGCGGAACCGGGTCATGTACTGCCATATCTGTCAGTAAATGATACGTTCTCATAAAACTCTTTCTGTCTCCTTTTTTATTGTGGTCTGATAAATAATATGAACAGATGTAGAAAGAGCCAAAATCAAGATTTTCTTGGGCATTTAAAATTTTCTACTGACGTTATCGTATCATTTAAAAAAAATCTTTATAAAGCCGGGTACAGACTGCTGTGACGTAACATGCAATGTAACATGAAAGGACCATTTCATAAGTGTGGACGCAGCGCGCGCCCGAACCGAGTGCGTCACCACTTTTCGTAACGCATTCACCAGCTTACACCCCAAGTCGAGCGTGCGTAAAAAGTTTTCCTTCGAAAATACGTCTACGAGTATGTATTTAATGAAATGCCTGTAGTGTGTCTTTTAAAAGCGACATTCTCCGTATGTTTGCATTAAAAGCGTGTGTAAGTGAATTTTTATAATCAAAGTTCCAAAAGCCACCATCTTGGATATGCTAAAAGTTTCCGAAGGTTAAATCGTGCCCCTACATTTTTAGACTCAAAGCGAAGCGCACCCTTATGGTTGTTAATTCCAGAGAGGGTGTTTTATTGACCTCTTGGCCTAGTTTCCGGGCCTGACCTTTTCAGCCCCTGGATATGATCTTTTTAACTGACGTGGACTTTTCAGCGACCCAGTGGAAGAAATAACGTTTGCAAAATTGAAAGGTGGAAAAACAATGGGTTTACAAAAGACTTGATTACCCCTTGCTAAAAATAATAAAGGTGACAAGATAGTACGAATTTTCAAAATATTATTGAAGTGATAACTTCTTTATCACCGTTGTGATTTGAAACTTTGAAAATATAGCCACACTAAAAAGAGATGCTACGTGTTTTCGATATTATTTTATGGACGCTTACAAAACTAATTAGGCGACTTGAGGCATTCGAGATGTGGATCTACAGAAGAATACTTAAAATAAGCTGGATGGACGAATGAAGATGTTATGGTTCGGATGAGTAAAGAAAAATAAGTAATTAAATCTATAAAAAACTTCAATATCTTGGACATGTGATGAGATATCCCGAGAAGTATGAGATCTTGCACCTGATAATGCAGGGAAAGATTGCCGTAAGACGGAGAACCTCATGGCTGAAAAACCTGAGACAGTGGCTTGGCCAGTCTACCGTAGAGCTTTTCCGAGCCGCAGTAAACAAAGTCCGCATAGCCAACATGATAGCAAACGTCCGTTTAACGGATAGGGCACAAGAAGAAGAAGAAAAAGATACAAACACACATATCCATAGGATTTAGCCTGCGAGAGAATGAGATATTATAAATCGGTCTCCTCTGTGTGCGGCCTCCCCATTCTTGTCTAATTTAGTTTTCTGAAGGTTTTACTTCTACCGCATGTGAACTGCACACATTTTTATATAAGCTATATTTGCGGTACTTTCCAGAGTGGAAGATATGTACTTTTAGTGTCGCCCTTCTTCTTATTTCGTATGATGGGTGGTCAGGGCGGGACATCTAGAGACTGTATCATCTGATGTAAGACCGCCATTCAAAATTTAAACGTTGTTGAAATGGCTTTAACCGGGTTTGGTGACCAGATCTGAATATCCAGGTATTAACCTTCCCCTTTTCACTACTTTCAGCCTCACAGCATACCCCGATTAGGGATGCCGTAGTCCAATGGTTCTTAACCTTGTTGGAGGTACTGAACCCCACCAGTTTATATGCGCATTCACCGAATCCATATCGCAACCACTCATTCACTGTATCATATAAGTCGTGGGTGTGTCTTGACCTCCGCCGAACCGGCGAGATTGACTCACCGAATCCCTGGGGTTCGATCGAATCCAGGTTATTAACCACTGCCATAGTCTCACTAGCTCCAGGCGGTTGGGAGCATTTTTTTTTACATAAGCCCCACACAGGAGGCCTTGAGGAAAATAATTTCCCTCAAGGCCTATGTCATCTTTGGGGATGCTGGGTGGAGAGGTTTTTTAAGGAAAGGAAGGAGAGGATAGTTCTGGGAAGGAATCGGGTTTAAGGGGTGGGTAGGAATCTGGGGTTCAGTGTGTCTTGGTCATCCGCCTCCAAGACCTAGACAAACCTCACCCCGTGAACCCGGGCATCCCTGCTAAATCACCAAAAGTAGCAAACCACTTGGGGTGACCTATGTCAGAGGTGTTGGTTATCCAATAAAGGTTCCCGGGTCGGCGGTACCCATTCCCGCCTCTCAAAATGGGACTCTTGTGCGGTATTCACCTAAAAAAAACTGAAATAATCTAAAAATGCGCTGCATAATAAAATGCATTCTTGATTCATTCATGTATTCTTTTCAGTGCATTTTGTAATCTTATGGTTTTTGATGCATTTTAAGACGTTTGTGAGATTTTTAGAACGATAATGATCTTTGCAGACGATTCAGGGAATTTTATTACCATTCTGGAGAATTGAAGGCCATTTACGAGCATTTCTGAGAGTTTCTGAGCATTACAAAGAAATTCGGAGTGCATTTCTGAGAATTCGTGATATTTTCAGTGCATTTAGGGATCTTGTTATCATTTGGAAACGTTTCACGCCATTATTTTAATAAAATTATGAAGCGAAGATACAATATAATAACATGAAACATACATTAAATAACCGGTTACTAGAGAAATATTCTCAGGTGTAACTGGGAGTTAGTCTTTTTACTAATACCCACTTAAAAATATTGAAGGTATGTGCACTATAATGCTAGGTATAATAGTGTTCGTCTGCACGGCGTCTATATCATACTCTAATATAGATTCCAAACTGCTTGCTTCATTTATATTAACTATCAGACAGACTAGTTAAGTGATAGCTAATAATGTATAATTTTTTTTTTCAAAATTATTATTTTTAAACCAAAGATTTATTATTGATTCTCTAACTGGCAGCCCTGAAAAGCTGAACTAATTAGCAGTACCTGTAGTAATTTTAAACTTCAGTCATTTCAACTGAAGGTAACAATAATATAATTACTAAGTTAGTCCATTTTAGCCAATTCCTAGAATCCAACAATACGTACAAATAAAAGTAAAGTAGGTATATTATACTTGATGTTGAGAATTTTTCTAAGAATTCACCTTTATTTACTTATGTTTATTCCGCATTAAAATGTGTATTTTGTATGAGCTCATATTCTTTTTTGTTTGTTATAAACATATTCGTATCCTTTAACTAAATACTAGTTGTTATCATACATATGTACTTTGTTTAATGTACACTATTGTAATTACCCTCCTATGTGCCACTGTGTATCATGTATCACAGGATGTAATAGCCATTTTATGGCGTTGAAATAAATAAATAAATAATTGTTGAAAAACACTATGTATAATTAAAAAATAAAAAAGTTCCTTAAGTATTAGATGTTGGACAACAGGTGGAGAAAATATAAAGCAACAGAAAAATAAAATATATTAAATATTGTTTTTTTTTACACAAGGCGTCGCATCCGCGCTCAAAAACATAGACATATGAATATAAATAGACCTGCCTTAAGCGATAAAAGCGTATTATTTCCCCCTCCCCATACCGGTTCCATTGGAACCGCCTGGGATCGAGTATGGCTTGTGAATCTAAAAAATGTGACGTCATCATTCTTCTGCGAGCCAGCATCAAGCACTCATCGGTGCATTTTACGAAATAACACGGCAAAAATAGTGACTTGTGTTTTGAAAACGTATAAAAATAGAAGTGAAGAAGAGAATAAACCCAATTGTCGAATTACATTCCATAGGCAAGCATTATTTTACTTTATTATAAGCTTATTCAGATCACATAATATGGTCGTTTTTGTAACACACACTATCACTCGAGACACAAGGCGTGTGCTCGTCGCTGTTTTGTGGGGTAAGTAAATTATGAAACATTTGTAAAAGTGTCTTAACTAAATACGTCAACAAAATATTAGACTATGAAATTAGGCGAACTTTACTTCGCTGTATTTGGAATATGTAAATTTGTTCATTTCGCGGCGAGCAATTCGCGCTCCCTTGTAAAAAGGTCTATTCATTAAAGAGCAGAGTTTACTTTTAAGAACTAAATGGTGATATTATAATGCGAGATGCCCATATACTCTCAGATTAAATTATTGACGAATCACATATCACCGAATTCATCTTCCCGCTCTGCGCCCCGCTGTAGTTGGATTCTTCCCCTCACCTTTATGTTTTGGTCTATTAATATTCATATGTCTATGCTCAAAAAGAATAAGACGGAGAGATATTTAATAACGAATGTTAGAGGAGTGCGCTAATATTTAAAGCGATAAAATGCATGCGAAAATGGCGAAAATATTTAATAAAACACGACTCGTTTAGAATAGAGCAAAAAATTCATGGAAGGCATTCGGGCCCTCCGAATTTTCGAGAATATTAGCTTTTGGTGTCTTAAACGAAATGACATTTTACGAAAACTTTTAGTTATAACCGCTTCACAATTAAAGCTCTATAAATGAAACATTTCTGAACGTAGCCGAATAGTAAAAACTGTTTTAGACAGGTTACAAAATAAGCTTTCGAATTATTATATTACAAATAAATATTAATATTTGTAAATATTAAAATTTAGAATGCAAACATTAAAAAAATGTGAAAATGACTCACGTGATGTTTTTATGTGAAAACGGTACTAAAATCACAGATTATGTAAATAACAATACTTATTCTATTGTATAAATGTGTAATTAACTCTTTTGTCACCTCACTTTTTTATCATTTCATATAAAAATATTTAATAGAAATTAACGATGTCGGGCGCCCTTCGGAAATTTGGCGGGATAAATTATGTGTCAGACTGCGCGTCTGAAAGAATGTTCTTTTTATGTATTTCTATGGACAACTTGAATAGAGATGTGCAGCATGATTCACTATCGACCTTTCACTTTTTATTTTACGTATGTAACTAAAACAATAACGGAGTTATAACGGTTTCTATGGAGACACACGCGCTGACGTGTAAACACGCTTATTGTACTTGACTGCTGTCGTATTTTTAACGCATATATCTGCTTACGTTGCGGAGGGGTTATTTTTATTTTTTATTTTTATTAGAAAATAGTTTTTTTTCTTGTTTACATTGTTAATTAAGTATCATTTAAAAAAAAACATTGTGAATTTTTTTCACAACTGTAATATGTAAAATAACTGAAATAAATGTGTTATAATACTTTTAGGAGCATGCTTTGCGCTTTTTTTATTAATCGCGGGAATTTTATATAATTTGCGTTTTGGCGTAAAACGCGTCTAGTTATTATCTTAAAAAATGATACATATTTTTTTAAGAGCTTAAAAACTGCAATAATTTAAGAGAGATAGGCAAGAAATCGGTAGAAATTCGAGTAGCGGCGGCTTAAGGGACATACTTAGTTTAACCAGTGATTCTTGACATTATTTGGAGTAAAAAATGTAAAATGAACTGCTGGATGAATTTTGATGTTTTTTTTTACAACTTAAAACATAAATAATCAGCAGGCACAGGACATCTAGGTTAGGGGTGAAGGGTTATTCGGTTACTTGTTTGGTTTTGTAGAAAAAACACATCGAAAATGTCACCGGAGACTAAAATTTCTTTATTCCTCATTTTTTTATATAAAGAAATGTGTAGTGCAGCGGTAAGGCGCTTGACTTGCATTCCGAAGGTTGCGGGATCGAATCCCGGCGTGCCAAATAAATTTTATTTGATTAATTTGTGTTTTTCGCAATTTATTCATTTAAAATAATATATAGTATATTTGCGGCACGTTCCAGAGTGGAAGATACTCTCAGTATCGCCCTGGTGTAAGACCACCATTCAGAATAGAAACGTTGCTTGAAATGGCTTCTGCCGTGTTTGGTGACCAGATCTGAATAGCCAGGTACTTCCCCACCTTCCTCTTCCCCTCCCCACTGCCTTCAGCCTCACAACATACCCCAATTGGGGATGCCATAGTCCCACTGGCTCCAGACGGGAGCAGCTGGGACTCTTGTGCGGCATTCATGTAAAAAAAAAGAATAATGTCAGTTACTTTAGTAAATCAAGTTTTTTCTTAATACAGCTCCGCACAATAGGCCCTGAGGAAAATAATTACCCCCAGGGCCTATATCATCTTAGGGGATGCTGTGTGGAGGATCTTTTTAACAAAGGAAAGGATATTAAGTTCTAGGAAGGAAAAAGGTATGAGGGGTAAGTAGGAATCTGTGGGTCAGTGTGTCCAGGAGTGACGGACGTTTGAATTGCGGTTGAAGGCACTGGGTCGAGAGAGTCCGGTTGGAAAGGTCAAAAGGCCTCCCTCAATCAGTCTCTCTCGATCCGGCCCGCCACGCAGCAGGTGGGCAGACGCATCCGCCGCTGAGACCTGGAAAAACCTCACCTCGTGAACCCAGGCAGCCCTGTTAAGTCACTAAAAGTAGCGAACCACTTGGGGTGACCTATGACAGAGGTGTTGATTATAATAAATGGTTCCCGAGGCGGCTGTACCCATACCCGCCTCCCAAAATTTACTGAAATTGTTAAGCAAATATGTCTACAATATCTTCTTCTTTGTGTGCCGTATCAGGTCCCCCCGACGTTGGCGATCACTCTTGAGAATGTCTCTCTGTCTTGCGCTGCCCAGAATAGCTCCTCCACACTTCTAATGCCGGTCCACTCTCGTATATTACGCAGCCAAGACATGTCTCATACCAGGCCCTCGGCGACCCTCTATCTTGCCTTTCAATATCAAATGGAGCAAGTGATACTTCTCCCCTCGAAGTATATGACTAAGATATGAAATTTTCCTGATTTTTATTAATGCAAGCAGTTCTCTATCTGCTATAGCCCGCCTGAGAATTTCTGTGTTGGTGATCATGTCGGTCCATGGGACCTTGAGCTTCTCCGGTGGAGCCATATTTCAAAAGCCTCTAACCTGTTCATGGTTTTTACTTTCAAGGTCCATGTTTCACATCCATAGAGCAAGACCGACCACAAATAACATTTTAGCATTCTCTGCCTTAGTTTTTTAGCTGATATTGTCATTGCAGAAGAGGGATTTCATTTTAATGAACGCAGTTCTTGCTGCTTCAATTCTGCATCTAACCTCCACATCTGGGTCAAGAGTCTCCGTGAGAATACTGCCGAGTATCTAAATCTTTCCACCTTTTCGACATTGCAACCATTTAACTGTAACAATATAACAACATGAAAGTATTTAATTACCCAGTTAGTAGAGAGATATTATCGTGTCTAACTGGGGAGCTAATCTATTTAATAATAAATAAAAAACTTAAAAATAGATAATAAATGTGGGTACAAAATTAATTGCTGAAAAATAGAAATTAGAGTCAATGTATTTTTAAATGGTGAAAAGAAACGGAACAATGTCCAATTCTCTTTAGAATAAATGAGGAAATTTCTTTGTTGGAAAATTGGAGGAATTGTTGAAACCACGGTTTTGATGGGATAGTCCTTTGTATTGAGGCCATAGCAGGCCCCCTCGGATTGACTAGCAAGATCTGAGACTTTGCCAAAACATTGCGGATCTATCTTTGATGATGAAAAAAAGTGTTAGATATGATTTACGAGGGTAACAATTAACAATGGGATTGGACGCTCCTTGTTTTGCCAAGGAATCTGCAATTTCGTTACCCACTATGCCAACTTGTCTAGGCCCCCTAGCATGGTCGATCGATATAGGTTTTATCGAAAATGTCGGTAACTTGAAATCGCTCCCGAGCACGACTGCAGGACGCTAACGAAGAAATAACAGTTTACGTCAGATAAATTAGGAACCCTTAGTCGATGTGAACTGTTGTTTGTTCGTTAGCGGCCTGCAGTCGTGCTTGGGAGCGATGTAAAGTTACCGACATTTCGATAAAACCTATATCGACCGACCATGCTAGGACCCCTGGAATCCAAATCAGAGTTACGGTTTTTCCAGAGCTTTGAATGGTGGCTATCGGCAATCGAATAATGCATACAAAGTGATCATTTTCGGTTGACATTTTTGATTTTCATCTTTAAGTATAAAAACATCCATAGGTATTGGACAGCTAGGGTAGGGGTGATAGGTTGGGCGGTTATTCAGCTAATCAAGCCGCCGCTACCCGAATTCCTACCATTTAAATATTTTTTAGTTTTTAAGCTCTTAAATAAATAAGTGTTATTTTTGAAGATAATATCTATACATTATCCACGCCGAAATGCAAATTATACGAAATTCCCTCGATAGAAAAAAATTGCAAAGTACGCTCCGAAAATTATTATTTTCACGTCTGTTTCAGTTATTTTACAAGTTATATGTAAGAAAAAAATTCACAGTATTTCTTTAAATGCTGTTTTAGACAGTCCACAAGAGATTTTTGCTCTATTTTAAAGAGTCGTGTTTTATTAAACATTTTCACAATTTTCGCTTCAATTTCATCGTTTTAAATATTAGCGCACTCTCTCCAGCATTCGTAATTACATATCTCTCTATCTTCTTATTTTTGAGCGGGATACGGCGCCTTAACAGCCTGTATATAAATAAGAAGCCGTTAAAATAAGAGAACAATTAACTTCTGATTCGACAAACTCTGTGTAAAGCCCGGGCAACGCCGGTGACTTTATAGCTAGTTGACATGTACAATTTAAAAATGGCACGTTCAGGTTTCATAAAAATTTGCGTGGATGATTTACCATGTGTATTCTAGTTGCCAGTTCGTTTGACGCAAGTCATGCGGAACGTAAAAAGTCTGTATGTTTTAATTCTATATTCACGTGTAGGCGTGTTTACGGCACAGTTTTTGACGGCACAGTTCAGTAGTTAACTGTGCCGTCAAAAGTTATTTATATATTGCCATACAAAATATTACTTTTTTATTGTGAATGCCGCACAAAAGTTCCAACTGTCTGGAGCCAGTGACTATGGCATCTTCAATTGAAGTATGTTGTGAGGGTGAAGGTAGTGGGGAGGGTAAGGAGATGGGAAGACGACCTAGCTATTCAGATCTGGTCACAAAAAAATAAACCCAGTTCGACAAAATTTCGATTTTTTACTTTTGTTTTTTAACAGAGCGTTGCTAAGTGAATCTACTATTATGGAAGGTGCCGCAAATAATTTAATGTGTTTTTTCTTCATATTTATTAAATTCTAGCTTTTGCCCCCGGCTTCGCACGCGCCACTACCCCCCCCCAAACATTTTCTGTGCTTAATATTAAAAGATGTCGTAAAAACAATACAAAAGCCAAAGTGGCAGTGGTGAGGACACACAATCAGATGAAAAATCGTCAAAATTAGTCATAAATTGTTTCACAGAAGAGAAAACGAGGTAGACCATTTAGACGTTGACGACATCAAAGTCATAGCAGGTGGTACATGGACAACAGTAGCTATTGACAGAGAGAAATGGCGACAGTTGGAGCAGGCCTTTATCAACTAGTGACATACAGACAGGGAGTCGATGCATGATAAGTGTTATAAATGTGAAAATATTATAAATAATGTTATGTAATTTACTGTCTGAATAAAGGCTATTATTATAGCTAAATCTGTTAAAAGCTAATATATGTGGTTGCCCCTATCTAGATCTTGTTACAAAAATAAATACTTGGGTATTATGTACTTTTGAGAGTAATTTAAAGTGGAAAGCACATATTATCACTACGACAAACAAACTTCGAAAATCTATATACCTTTTCAGACAAACTCGCAACTTTCTTAACTTGAACCAACTCAAAACAATATACTATGCACTATGTCAATCTCTAATCGAGTATGGTATTATAGCCCGGGGAGGAGCAAACGCTGCCGCCATTGATCCAATCTCTAAAGCCCAGAAACTAATTATAAGATTATTCTAAAACTACCGATCACAAGCAGTTCGGATGAAATCTTTAGGAGAATCGGTGTTTTGGACATTAGGCAACTTTATGCCAAAAATATACTAATTTATCTATTCAAACATGGAATTGTTTTTGACAATATCCAAACTGTTCGTGATACGAGAACCAAAGGGCAAAATCTCTTACTTATCCCTTTCGCCAAAACAACGTTTGGTCAAAGAAACTTCAGGTACTTTGCAACAAAACTTTATAATACACTTCCACTGACCATTAGACAGCACACTAATCACGTAAAATAGAAAACATACCCAGTTTTGGATCACTGCCAAAGACAGATCATATATAAACAATATTTTTATAACCTCCTAATGCATGCTTACCCATTGATACGATGCTGATTGTTCTTGTACTTTTACTCTAAATGTAAATAACATTGTAGTTGTTATCCTTTATAAACTATTTTAAGCTATTTATGTTAAATGCGCCTGCTCTCAACACAGGAACTCCTAGTTACAGCACAATTACCTATGTAACAAAAAAATAATTAAGATTATAATAAAAAATAAAAAAATTATTATATAGCAATACATAAACAATACACAAATAAGCAAGCAAGCAAACTCTCATTCATTTTTATATATTTTAATAGAACCAAATCGTCTGTACAGATACGTCTCTACAAAGACATATATTGTTTTATAACCGAAGCCAATGTCTTGGTATTGCCTACAAAAGCCTGAAAAAAGAAAAAAAATACCTTATCTAATGAAGCCACTGTCTTCGTTACGGTGTTTTATCTGCTCGGTGAATTTCATTAGAGAGTAAATAATGAAAAGACCGACCAGCTTTTCGCGAAATTGCCAGATTAAGGTAATTGATTGCAACCTGTAAATTTACTACAAGACTGAAAGCAGTATGCTATATGTGCTTACGTAATATACGCAGATAGATTTTTGTATGGAGTTTGAGGTTAGGTTTGCCTAATGTCGTGCCTTGAATCGTAAATGAATGCCTTGGTTTCTTACTGATAAAATTTTAGCTTTTACTTTATTAGTTTGGTAGTAGTGGCGGTTCATGGTCATTCTCAAAGAGGGTTCATTCAAAGTTATGTTTAGGGGCGCAACAATTGATTTGGACTAATATTTTTATATTATAACTTGCAAGAAGTATTTTGTCCTAAAATAATGAAACCAGCCTGTGTAAAAGTAGACTTTGAATTCTTTTAAGGGGGTATTCTAGTTTAGAAACACGAATTGTAGGTATTTTTTAAGATTTAATAAAAAAACAAATAATATTTTTAACAGCCATTATTTTACCAAATATTTATTAAACATTAAAGAATACATAAAAAAATAAACGAATAAATCAAAAATTCTAAAAGTTACAGGGTGTTGAAGTGGAGGGTCCCAAAAAAATGGCGCGTCCTGGTTGACACGACCTTCCTAGTAATCAGAAAAAAAAAACAAATTTATTCTTAATCCAAACAAATGCTGCTATGGCCCAAACCACGGAAAAGTAAAAAAAAAATTTTTTTTCGCAAAATGGCGGCTGTCTCAAATAAAAGTACAGTTTTTTTGACTTTTCCGAATTTTTTTAAAACTGTAATTTTGTTATAGTTTTGATTAGTGCGACAGAGTACCTAATTTTTAGAGAAGGTTCACACCAAATTTCAAATAAATTGGTTCAGAAGAACTTGAGATATCGTGTCAACCGTCTCGAAAAAAGTAGTATCGAGAAAAATGCGTTTGAAATTTTGTTTTATTTGGATTCTATTTAGATTCCGTCTAAACCGCGAAGCTAAAATTGTATGAGACCACTTATTTGTTCCATACAAATACTATAAGCCATAGGGCGCTGGACTCCAATCGTCACTTTGGTTTTGAGAGATAGTTTATAAATAAAAACTCAGAGATCTTTTGGGTAATGAATGAATAGGTATTTATTTTCAGACGGTTTTTATACTAAAATCTTCGCACACCTGTTTTAAGTTAACGTGAAAAATGTCTTGCAAGAATCGACCTGATTACTCCAGGTGGCCGACGCAGGTGTTCGGTATCACATTAGTTGCTAAGTACTTTGCTGTTTTTTTTTTATTTTTTTATTTTTATTGAAATAATAGATAATACATAATATAATCAACAAACTAGTCCTGCTAAGCCAATTGAATCGGCTTGTCAACAGGTGCTTATATATTAGTTACATATTTATACATTTTAAAAATTTAAAATTTACATCTTATATCTACAGATTCAACATTTTTTCATACGTATCAAAATCAATATAAATCTTTTTTTTCCGATAGCCCATTTTTCACCATATATTTAGCCTTATTCATAGAATTACATTGCTTTATAGTGTCAGGTAATAAATTAAATATCTTCGGTATGATGTATTCAAACGTTCTCTGTCTGTACTTATTGTTAAATTTCGGAACTATTAACCCGTCGTTACGCGTGAATCTAGTGCTGTATTTATGTTCTAATTTCTCTTTATGCTGCGGGGTAAATATATGCTGAATTATAATTTGTGCCAAAGTATTGCCTTAACAGGTAAAATTTTGGCACTCTGAAACAGCAACGGTTTATTTTGTCTCTGTTTGAAAATATTAAGGACGACCAATAATTTTACAATTGCGTTTTGTACAACTTGCACTTGTTTCAGATTGGTTATAGTAGTATTTGCCCATATTGTTAATTCATATATAGATTCTGCTAGTGACATATAAATTATTTTAAGTGTTTCAATTGATAGGAAAAAATTTAATGTGTACATTCTGCCAGCAATCGATCTGAGTCTTTTACAGTTTTTTTTATATGTTTGTCCCATTTAAAAAAAACAATCTACTGTAACACCAAGATACACGTATTCCGAAACTAATTCTAAGCTTTCACATTTACAATTAGTTGGAATATTTTTATGGATGCAATTAAAATTATGAGAAATAATATTAGGATTAAATTGAAATTTGGCATTAGGTGATCTTATATGCATTACTTTGGTTTTTTTAGCATTTATTAATAGTCCTGCATCATGTGACCATTTGCAGAGCTGATTAAAGTCAATTTGCATGAGTTCAATTGCAATTGCAATTTTTAGATATTTGTGATATGACCAATGCCGTATCATCTGCGAATACAAAATGTTTCACAAAAGAGAAAAGTTTTTTCATTATGGTTACATAAATTATATATAGTGTAGGTCCTAATATGGAACCTCGTGGAACTCCTGCAGATACATTTTTTGTTTTACTAAAAGTATTATTTATTTTGGTACATATTTTTCTATCTCTAAGATAATCTTAAAATAAATTTAACACATTTCCTCTAATTTCAATTTTTTCTAGAGTTTTCAGCAGTTTTTTTGAGTTAATTGTGTCAAAAGCTTTAGAGTTATCAATAAATAAAACAATAACATGTAATTTATTATTTAATTGATTATTTACGTAATTGGAAAAATCTTGCAGTAGTTTTTCAGTATTTTTTTTTCTTTGGAAACCATATTGACTTGGATCTATGATCGAGAATTTTTCAATATAATTATTTAATTTAAGTTTGAAAGCTGAATGTACCGGGAATGAATGTGTGGAATGCAGGAGGTGAGAGAGGAGAGGGGGGAGAGATGGGCGGGGAGGGTGGAGGGGGAGGGGGAGGTGGAGGAGGAAGAGGATGGAGTTGTGGGGGTTAGGGGTGGGAGAGGGGGGAGGGAAGGAAAAGGAAAGGGAAGGGGGTGAGGTAAGGGTGGAGGAGGGTGGGGGGGGAAGGGGAGTGGGAAGGGGTGGGTGGAGGGGGAAGTGGGGCAGGGGGGTTGATGAGGGAGTGGAGTGGGGAGAGGGAAGGTGGAGAGGAAGGGGGGGAGTAGGGGGTTGATGGGGGGAGTGGAGTGGGGAGAGGGAAGGTGGAGGAGGCGGAGTGGGAATCCCCCTAACACCATGCGAGCGAAGCCGCGGGAAAAAGCTAGTAATATTATAAAAGCGAAAGTTTGTATGGACGTATTTGTTTGTTACTCTTTCACGCAAAAAATACTGAATGTATTTGAATGAAACTTTACAATAATATAGCTCATACATCAGAATAACATATAATTTATAAATCTAGCTAGGAAGGGGTCGCGGGAGGGGAACGTGGAGGGGAAAGGTGATTCAGGGAGAAACAATATATATATTTGAATATGGCATTGCAACGCATGCCGGGAACCAGCAAGAAAATAAATTAAATAAACAATTTTTTTTTATTATGAAGGTACTTTGTAAAATATTATAACATAAGTAAGATTTATGTTTGAAGAAGAAGATAACAAAAATAGTCTAAACGAAAATATGAAAGAGAACAAGACACAGAAAACAGAAAAAAGACAATGGTCGTACATGAATCAATCATAAAATCTACACACTAGAAGAATTTTAAAAAAATCACCGTTTTAGCACTTGGGATCATTCGTTTTGACACTTGGGGTCGGTTAAATCTTCGGCCCCATGGCATCGATGAGCTTCAAATTTTGCGTTCTTACTAAGAATCATGGTCTGTAGACGAATCACTGAACAATCTTCTAAAGAAGAATTTAAAAAAAAAACATCATTTTATCACTTGGGGACAATCGTTTTACTATTTGGGGTCGGTCGTCTAATCACTTGGGTTCGGTCATAACTTCGGCCCTATGAATGGCACCGTTGCGGCTGAAATTTTGGATTCTTAATGAGAATCAATGTCTGTACACGAATCAATTAAAACAATCTACACATAGGAAGAATTTTAAAAAAATCATCGTTTTAGTACTTGGGGTTGGTCGTTTTAGCACTTGGGTTCGGTCCTTTAAGAACTTTGAGTCGCTCATAACTTCGGCCCTATGGCACCGAATTGACTGAAATTTTGGTTTCACAATAAGAATCATGTTCAATAAAGGAATATATAAAAAAAAACTGCCAAAATAATAAATTTAAAAAAAAAATCATTGTTTTACGGGCGCTTTGTAACAATACTGTTGTAGCCGGTCATAAACTTGACCCAATGGAACCGATCCGGCTGAAATTTTGGATTCTGTACAAGAATCAATTAAAAAAATCTACCAAAAGAAGAATTTAAAAAAAAAATCATCGTTTTAGCACTTGGGTTCGGTCATTTAAATACTTGAGGTAGGTCATAACTTCGGCTGTACACCGTTGCGGCAGAAATTCTGGATTCTTACCAAGAATCATGGTCTGTACACGAATCAATCAAGAAATCGATCAAAAGAAGAATTTAAAAAAAGATCATCGTTTTAGCACTTGGGTTCGGTCATTTAAACTCTTGGGGTAGGTCAAAACTTCGGACCTATGGCACAAATTCGGCTGAAATTTTGAATTCTTTTTAAGAATCATGGTCTGTACCCGAATCAATCATTAAATCTACACACAAGAAGAACTTAAAAAAATCATCGTTTAAGCACTTGGAGTCGGTCGTTTTAGCACTTGGGTTCGGTCCTTTAATTAAGAACTTTGAGTCGCTCATAACTTCGACCCTATGGCACCGAATTGACTGAAATTTTGGTTTCACAATAAGAATCATGTTCAGTAAAGGAATAAATAAAAAAATCTGCCAAAATAATAAATTTAAAAAAAAATCATTGTTATACGGGCGCTTTGTAACAATAATGTTGTATCCGGTCATAAACTTGACCCAATGGAACCGATCCGGCTGAAATTTTGGATTCTGTACAAGAATCAATTAAAAAAATCTACCAAAAGAAGAATTAAAAAAAAACATCGTTTTAGCACTTGGGTTCGGTCATTTAAACACTAGAGGTAGTACATAACTTCGGCCGTACACCGTTGCGGCAGAAATTCTGGATTCTTACCAAGAATCATGGTCTGTACACGAATCAATCAAGAAATCGATCAAAAGAATTTTTTAAAAAAATCATCGTTTTAGCACTTGGGTTCGGTCATTTAAACACTAGAAGTAGTACATAACTTCGGCCGTACACCGTTGCGGCGAAAATTCTGGATTCTTACCAAGAATCATGGTCTGTACACGAATCAATCAAGAAATCGATCAAAAGAAAAATTAAAAAAAAAATCATCGTTTTAGCACTTGGGTTCGGTCATTTAAACTCTTGGGGTAGGTCAATACTTCGGACCTATGGCACAGATTTGGCTGAAATTTTGGATTCTTTTTAAGAATCATGGTCTGTACCCGAATCAATTAAAAAATCTACACACAAGAAGAATTTTAAAAAAATCATCGTTTTAGCACTTGGGGTTGGTCGTTTTAGCACTGTGTTACAGCTTAGCTCCGTCGTCTCTATTAATGTTAATAGGATTTTTATGAATTTCAATTGCCTCTGTAATTAGGCGTGCTCTATAAGTTTTGGGTCTTCTCAGGACTTCAGGAACAAACTTATAGAGCACGCCTAATTACAGAGGCAATTGAAATTCATAAAAATCCTATTAACATTAATAGAGACGACAGAGCTAAGCTCAATAGTTCTTGGTATCTGGTAATTGACGGCTACACCAAAGCTAAATGCAGAAAACCATCTTCAAGTATACTGTAATTCCAGCTCGCAGTGAAGTGGAGCTGGCAACACGGTATTGCTTCGAAGTACTTAAGCACACATTTTACCACTAATATTTACACATCTGCCCTGATGATGGACACTGTAACGCTGTCCAAAACGTTGGCCAGAGGAGGAGGTAGCGTAACACGGCATAACACCCCAAAAACAAACAACAAAAATACTTTTGGCCGTGAAAATCTAAAATCATGTCTGTCGTGTGCGTATCTTTTTTTTAATGATTTTATTTAAACTAAAATTAAAATTCTGAAAAGCTCTCCCAAATAATTTATTGATTTATTCTATTGCATGATTATATGATTTAAAATGTTTGTTGTATAATACAAAATTTGTTTGAAAATTTAACAAATCTGCTAACGACCTACTAAAAATAATCATATTTTCTCAAAATTTAAAACATGGCTTTACTAGATAAAAGAACAGTCTTTTGAAATTGATTTATTAATTTTTAGTGGAAAAGAGTCAATACGTCTAAAATTTGATTTAATACAGGTATATTTCCGGTTTTGTCTGGTTATTCCCTCTATAAGTTGTCATGGAACTAAACAATTATCTGCAGAGTCCGTCCAAAACATAGTGGCGGAACACCCCTCTAGAGGATGAGGTATTCCGGAGATGAAAAATAAATATTATAAAACTTTTTTATTTTTTACATTAACTCCACACAGGATGCCCTGAGAAAAATAATTTCCCTCATGGCCTATGTCATCTTTGAAGATTCTGTGTGAAACTAGGTCGAGTAAGGTATCTTTATGATGTTTTCATTCGCGCTGAATCGAATGAGACTACTCCCAAGTCGATGGTGTCAATAATTGGTGAGATAAGGCAGGTTTTTAGTAAAGGAAGATGAAAATAACAAAGAGCGACCCCCTAGAAGCGGACTCTTAATCAAAATAGATGTGTTTTTCTCAAAATTGAAACTTTCTTCGGACATTGCAAACCGTCGAGCAAGTCGGTTCCTTTAGACCGATCAGGGGGATCAGAGACTTTTTTAGTATATTTTTAAAAATCGTCTTGTGATTTTTTCATTATGGTATCGTAACGACCTCATAGCGTGTTTCTGATACGTTCATCGTTCATAGTACGGTCATGGTGTGGAACGGTTTAGTGGGCAGACTCCTTTATAAGTAAAACTGAGAGAGGTTCGACGGAGTGTCTTTTACTAAAGACACCTGAGGGGGGGGGGGGGGGGCTCATTCAGTTTTGCCACCCCGGGCCTCTGACGGACTTAGTCCACCACTGCTGATAGGGCACACCACGAAGGTGTCAACTATACCAGTAGTAATATCCACCAGCAGCATTCAATATACTTATATCTACAGTCAAGATGCCTGCAGATATAAATATATCGACTTTGGTTGTATCTACGGCCGTATATTCTTTTCGCATATTTACTTAAAGAAATAATCTTTTAGGGGATCAATTGTTTGAGGGATCAACTGTCGTGGGGGTCAACTGTCAAGGGGGTCAACTTCGCGGGGGTCAACTATCAGCGGGCAGACTATCGGGGGCCAATTGTCACCGGATCAATTGTCAGGTCACCATGGATTATTTGTACTGCTAACATTTGAGGGGCTCTTTAGGTATACATACCAGGTTTTGAATGGTTCATATGGCAAGCAGGGTTTGTCTAACGGGTATGTGTAATTATTCTAATACCTTTCTTTTCATATTCTTCTGTTATAAATACAAATTCAAACTTGTCAATACTGCATTCCCTCCATAACACTAATAAGTTAATGGTTAAAGTTACGCTTAAGGCTCCGCAACCGGGCCCGAAAAGAAGAAGATGGAGAGATACGAAATTACGAATGTTAGAGGAGAGCGCTAACATTTACAGCGACAAAATCGATGCGAGATTTGCGAAAATGTTTAATAAAACACAACTCGTTTAAAATAGAGGATTTTTTCATACATATATAACTTGTAAAATAACTGAAACAAACTTGTTTATAATAATTTTTGGAACATATTTTGCGATTTTTTTCTATCGAGGGAATTTAATATAATTAGCGTTTCGGCGCGGGCAAAGTCTAGATATTATCTTCAATAATAACATATATTTTTTTAAGAGCTTTAAAACTTAACGTGTTTAAGGGAGATATGTAAGAAATCGGTAGTAATTCGGGTAGCGGGCCCTTAACATTTAATATCTAAAAAAAAAAGTTACGGATTTTTTTTAAATGCAGATAGATTACCGAAAAGTTTTCACATGATTACCTATAATACAGAATATGTGATTTAAAAAAAAACTTAGATATATATATACAAAACCCCCCCTTCGGTGCGGAAGCGTTGATTTGGTGTGATTTACTTTTTCCCCTTCGGTTTAAACGGGAAAAAAATAACAACCTATCCTAGCGGAGAAAAAACCTAAAGTAAGTAATGATTACTGACGTTTGTTGGAGGTTAGCCATTGGTTTTAATATCACCCTTAAAAGAATTCTTATCGAAGGCTTTACCGCGCACCTTTCTGTAATGATTGTGAATGGATTCTTGTGTGGAGATTTTTTTTATCACTTGTACTTAAGTCTCCGTAGTAAGCGTTTGATAAGAAGAAAAATATGTTTAAAAGGAAGATACGTAAATGCAAATGGGTACATAATTGTAAATTTTCTTCGATATGTTTCTTTATTGTAGGTTTTTATTGAGGTTTAAGGGTTTTAAGGTCTTTCTTTTAATTTTGTAAAAAGCATACTAAAATCTAATAATAATAATATTTGGATGATTTATATAGCGCCGTTTTTTTTTTTTGAAAATTCACCTCAAGAGCGCTGTACAAATTTAAAATATATTTCTAAAATCTGAAAAAACTACAAGCTAGACAAACAATTAAGAACAACTTATAGCTAAAAATTGCATACACCGGTTCATTGATCACCGATATGTACAATTTTTTGCAATGAACGCGATGCTGCCTAAAAATTATTGAAAACAGGACCATACTTACCTGGGAGGTCGCTTGAAATTAACACTGTATATTGTCTATTTAAAGAAATTTAGATAGAGTTCGCACGCAGAGGACATTATTGTGAACACATGTTATTTAATCCTGAAAAATATTTTATTATTAATGTGTAATGTATTCTTTGACGAGTGTATTTTGAAAAGTAAAAGTGGTGGATGTGACTCATCTTCCTAAATGTGATTCGTCAAGAGACAGATTGATGTGTAAGGACTCGAATAATTTTAATTCAGTAAGAAAAGTGTGATTAAGACATATCATATGCAATACAAGTATGATACTCTCAGATGTTTAAATTAAGGGTATGAGAGCCCAAAAAGGTAGGTTTTTAGTTTGGACCTAAACTCTGTTGGGCTTGTTATGCATCTTAATTCCGGAGGGAGTCTATTCTAAGCCTTAGACCCAGATACTCCGAAAGCACGATCTCCAAACTTAGTATTTGGCTTTCGTTTAGGTTCTATTAGTCTGCCTTTAGCAGATGAAGTGATCATAATGATCATGAGTGTTGCTCTTTTCTAAAACTACCCACGGCAAAATCAAATCAGTTCATTACACTCGAGCACAGTCCAAAATCACTCTACTTTTTGATTTTTTGTTATAGCTTCTAAAATATGTTCATAAAATATTTTTTCTTTGCTGATATTGAAGATATTTCACTGCAGAAGGATTGAAAAACAACCCGATGTTAAAAAAATTATTTATTTATTTATATACGCCCTTTTACGGGGCTTTTACATAAGTATGAAATTTACAAATTACACTATGATTAAATAATATATAAATACTATATGTTTCTTTAAAAAAGAAATATAATAGGTATTTTGCAACGAAGTATATAGTATTTATTGTACATAACTGAACTGCATCAGTAACAGTATTTTGTATTTGTTTAAAGATAAATTGAAGATATCTACTGACTTGGTATAATTATTTCCCTCCATTAGTATTCTAGCCAAAGAGGAATACATATGGTAGTTAGTTCCAGAATTTCTGCACTGAAATAAATCTTGACTTCTGGTATTACGTAGTGGAATCCGGAAGTTTATCAATTCAGCAATACCGGACTATCAACTAAATTATTTAGAATTTTATACAGAAATACCACATCAGTGAAAATTCTTCTGTCTGACAATTTGAGCATATTCATATAATTTAAAATAGTTTTGTAGTTTAACATAATTACTGGAATACCCATTTTAAAATTTAGAAAATGTAATAATTTGTTTTGTATTCTTTCAACAGCTTGTACATGCATGTATATTATAATATGGGTTCCGGACGGGAGAATTGTACTCAAGTTGACTTCTAACATAGGCAAAATATAACAGTTTAATACACTTTATGTTGTTAAAATTTCTAGTTAGCCTAGTTATAAATCCCAACATTTTTAAGCCCTTGTTAGAGATTTCTGCTATTCTATAAATTGGTAGTTGAAATTTATTTTAAAAAGGTCACGTATCAAAAGTTTAGTTTCGCCCTGGTGCAAGATCACCATACAAATCATTGCTTGAAATGGCTTTAGCCGTATTTGGTGACCAGACCTGAATATTTCTACCTTTCTCTGTCCATCTCCTTACCTTCCTTACTACCTTCAGCCTCTCAACATACTAAAATTGGGGATGCGATAGTCTCACTGGCTCCAGGCGGTAAGGAGTATTTTATTGCGGTATTCACATAAAAAAAAACACACACACACAGAATTATTCAAACATATTTTTAAAAGAACAAAATAATTAAATGACTTGATATTATGTTCTGGGTGGCTATTAAATTCACAAGTGGAATCTGATACAAATAAATTATTTGTGCAAAAGAAGACTTAGTTTAAATGGCCACAAAGTTCAGAGAAAGAGGTCTAGCACGGTCAATCGATAAAATTCTATATCAATACAATATTGACCAAATCATCTATGGTCAGTTATAATATTTACGAACACGGTCTACGATTCTTAACAGATATTCCTACCGACGATAGACAACTTTTAGCGCGGCCTCCATAGTATCTGATAAGTTTCGGTCATCTCTCAATGCACACATATTTTTTAATTATATCGTTCGTTACGCAAAATTACTGGCTTATTTAATGAATGGATTGAACTAACGAAGCTCTTAGAAATGAATGAAGTCTTAAACCATAACCAAATCCATAGACTTAATAGTTAAGAGCGAATAACCAGACAAAACCATTGGAAATATGTAATATTTAAATCAAATTTTAGATGTATTGACTTTAATGATTAGTATTGTATTGAGATCATTGTAACATAGTTGGTAAGTATCTGAGTGGCTTAATTTATGATCTCTAGTGTTTTTTAGTAATTTACCTAAATTGTTATCAGTATAGAACGCGGGTTTAATGTGGGCAGGCAAGTTTTTTGTACTAAGTGAGGAAAAGTTGGATACATATAAAATTCTGCGCCATTGAACGGGATTTATTATTTTATTATTATTTTCAGGTGAACCAAATAAAAATGTATGAGTTGAAATGAGTTTAAGTTTCTTATTTCGGATTTTATCAATTAAATTTGTTATCGATTTAATTGTGCTAGAGCTCCTGAGCCAATTATTCTAGAGATTTATGTTACTTTTTAACAAGTGTTTATAAATTCCTGCCATTCATTAAGAAGGTTTGTTTTTTATTCCGTTGAGCGAAATGCTTTCCGCTCACAGACACAGTTGATTACTCGCTAGACGCTCACACGGCGATTTTCCTCTTTCTTCTCCCTCCCAACTCCTCCCACCAACCCTGTAAGGGGGTGGAAAACACTTTAAAACGAGAACACAGCCTCCCCGGATCATCCCATTCTCGGATCACGTTTCAAGATCTGAGAGTTCTCTGGAGACGGAATAATTCGGAATGGAGGTTTTCTTTTACGTTGAGCGAACAGAAGAACGATTCCTATAACAAATAATATGTTTGTTTCTATATATATTGCAGAATCATTAAACAGATCTGGTAGAAGTTTGCCATGGGCGTTTGCGTGTGCCCGGATAAAAATGTTACGAGGTTTCGCAGATGAATAATTATTATTGATTATTTAAAGTCGACAATTTCATGGTAAATTGAGAATTTTGATTTTTCATTTGTGATGTTTGATTTTTTTTTAACATTAAATATATGTTGGAGGCCCAGAGAAAAAAAATTCCCTCAGGGCCTATTTTATCTTAGGGGATGCTGTGTGGAGAGTTTTTGTAAGGAAAGGGAGGAGAGGAAGTTTTGGGAAGGAAATAGGCATAAGGGGTGGGTAGGAATCTGGGCTTAGTGTGTCCAGGAGTGACGGACATACGAATCCATCCCTTTAACTGAATTGCAAGGCGGGTTGAGAGATACTGGCTAGAGGGTAAAAGATCTCCCCCGACCAGCCTCTCTCGATCCTGCCCAACACGCAGATGTCCGGTGGGCAGACGTATCGGCCACCGAAACCTGGACAGACATCACCTCATGAACCCGGGCACCCCTGCTAAGTCACCAAATTGAGATGTGCGACTGATATCTCGTTTTTTCATTCATATCTATTCTAATGATCAATTCACTAATGTATTCGTATAATTCAATATATTTACTATTATTTACGTTGTCAGTTTTCATCCAGTAATTTTGGTCATGTTGCGAAATTAGTTTTTTTGTTGAATGAGCTTGTTTTGACGGTGACCGGAACTCAGAATGATATCAACTCAACACCTCCTTTGTCATTAAAAGTGATTGAATTAGTAAAAAATTGCTTTAATCGGTTACGTTAGGTTAGGTTAAGGACTATTTTTCAATTTTTTTTTCAATGTTTTAAATGACTTTTCAAAAAGGTGTTGAGTTGACTTGATTCTGGGTTGGCATGGAACTATTTCTGACACATAATTTTGACTTTTGCAGCGGGAATTTAATAACCATAAAAACACTGTTTTATTCTGTTCATTTTTTTAACATTAGCTCCATAAAGGGGGTTTGTGGAAAAACATTTCACTCAGGGTCTAAGTCGTCTTTTAGGGAAATGAAGGAGAGGAAGTTCTCAGAAGGAAAAAGGTCTGATGGGTGGGTATGATTTGGGGATCAGTGTGTCCAGGAGTGACGGACGTATGAATGCATCCCTCGACGTAGACATCCCATCCCGTAGACGATGTTCCGAGAGAGGTTTCTCTCAACCAGTCTCTCCCAATCCGGCCTGCCACGCAGCTGGCGGGCAAATGCATCCGCCGGACAAACCTCACTAATGAATCCGGGCACCTCTGTTAAGTCACCAAACGTAACGCACCACCTGAAGTGGCCTATGGCAGAATGGACCCACACAGGCGGTGGGCAGACGCGTCCGCCGACAAGATCCGGACAAACCTCACCCTGTGAATCCGGGCACCCCTGCTACGTCATCAAACGTAGCGTACCACTTGGTGTGACCTATGCCAGAGGTGTAAGTAATCCAATAAATGCTTCCCGGGAAGACGTTACACATGCCTGCCTCCCAAATTGAATTTATTATTCTAGAGTTAACTCACATCCTCAAAATATTACATAGTCCCTGAGGGGAATTATTTTTCTCAGCGCCTCATGTGTGCAGCCAAATAATGTAAAACAAAAATAACGAGTGTGCTTTAGACCACACGACTGTAGTAAAATTTCTTCAGCTCTGTCTATATGATAGGGAGAGAGAAAGAAAATGTGCGTGCGCACAGCTCTCTCTTGCTCCTACAGTGAAATACAGACAATAGACCATGAGAAAAGAGAGAAAGAAAATGTGTGCACGCACCTCTCTCTCTAGCCCCTACAGTAATATACGAAACGTAACTCTCTCTCTTTCTATCTTCACTAACTTATATCTCCCTCTCAACTACCATTCGCCTCGCCCGATCACACTTTTCGTAAAGCTCTCGTCACGCACTCACCAGCTTATTCTCCAAGCGTGCGTAAAGCAGTTTTACTTCAAAATAACACCAAACGCAACGCTCTTGAAAAAAATCGATAAATTACACCTCCTAAAAAGGTTGATAATCACTGTATTAAAGTTTGAAATAAACTCCCAAATGAACTAAGACATATAAAAAAGGTCGAAACTCAAAACTCATCTCTTCTGGAATTCTGGTTCATAAATAATAAATAGAGTTTAGAACCTTTTTTCTTAGCTCGCGCGTGTCTTAATTCTGAAGAACAATATTTTCCTTACGTGCTGTTTTCAAATTGGAATCGTCAATGTCAAAATTATTTTTTCATTCATTACTCTTGTTCTTTACTCTCTTTTTTTAACTTCTCACAGCCCATGACATTTGTAAATATGTAATTACCACTTTTGCTTTAAAACACGGCGTTTAAGTAATGCAAAAACGTATTTTAAAGGAAAGCAATTTGCTTTTTCTGTAATTTAAAAAAAAACCTTTTTTTGATTAAGTGGATTGGTTTCACTAGAGTCCCAACTGTCTGAAACTAGAGGGGCATCCCCAATTGGGGTATGTTGTGAGGCTGAAGGTAGTGGTGATGGGAAGGAGATAGGAAAGAGGAAGGTGGGGAAGGTACTTGGCTATTCAGATCTGGTCACCAAACACGGCCAAGGCCATTTCAAGCACATATGTTTGTTTTTGTAACTTTATTTAGATGTAAGCAAATTTTTTCGTGCATCTAGTATTAAAAAAAACATATAAAATACATAATAAAATAAATATAGTCATAAAATTATAACGGAAAGAATACAGTTTTAAAAAAAATACAGTTACTCCAGTTAGAAATACAAACAATAGGGTTTAAGACATACAGTTAATACAAATAAATACAATTCATAAATTTTTCTTAATGTATGTAGCACATGTTTTACGAAAAGTGCCAAGACTTGAGGCTTCCTTTATGAAATTTGGTAGGTTATTATAAAGTTTTTGACCTTTATAAAACACGCTATTCTGTGTACACGTCAGTTTAGTTTTGGGAAGCCTGAAGTCTCGGCAACTCCTCGTAGGATAATTATGAATATTTTCATGGTACATAATGTTAGTTTGCAGATATTTAAGGAGCATGTTATTTTTAAGCTTGTACATCATTGTTAACGTATTATATATTATATGTTGTTTAGTTGTCATCATATTTAAGTTTTGTAACATAGTTTTAACTCTAGTAAAGATATTACATTTCAGAATCATCCTCATTCCCCTATTTTGTATAACCTGTAGTTTATTATTTTGGGTCTCGTTACATAAGAATAGAACACTAGAACAATAATTTAAATGAGGAGTTACAATAGAATTATATACAAGGTGCGTTGTCTTGAGATCCAAGTTATTCCTAATCCTTTTTAAGAAGCCAACTTTTTTAGCAATTTTTTTAGATATGTAATCGAAGTGTTTGTCGAATTTTAATTTATCGTCTAATATTACACCCAGATATTTAATATTGTTAACCCTTTCTATATTTATGTTATCAATGGTTAGTATTGCATGTTCAGTTTCACCTTGACTATCAATAATCAAAAATTTAGTTTTCATAACATTCAGTTTTAGTTTGTTTATGTGTAAGTTTACATAGTTTACAAGTTTTATATGTAAGGTTACATAGAGCAGTGATTCTTAACCTTGTTGGAGGTGCTGACCCCCCCCCCCCCCCCAGTTTCATATGGAAATCGAGGAAATCGAAATGAATCATATGAATTGAGGTGTGTCTTGACCTCGAGAGACTGACTGGAGTTCAATCCAGGTTAACAAACACTGAACTAGAGCCTAACAGCATACCCCAATTGGGGTTCCCGTAGTCTCGCTCCCTTCAGACGGTTAGGAGTAGTTGAGCATACATTTAATAAAAACATTAAATAATTCTTGTTATATTAATAAGTTTTATTTTAGGCACGCCGGAATTTGATCCCGTGACTTCCCATTTCGTGGTTGAACAGTTAAGATACTTGATCTCCAAGGATCTTAATTGTTCGACAACGAAAGTCGTCTTATAAAAGTCTTTAAAGAATGACTGTGCATAGCGAAGTCCCGTTGTAATAGGACCTTTTATTTGTACGCCCGGTTCCGGTTCATGATGGTGGACCTTTCAAATGGTTCGGTGAAGATTCTTTTTTCAAATGTGAAATCTTTGTGTTTTTTTGGACTTTCTTATTCGCATACCTTCAATATTATTATGCTTACTTGCCTGAAGAAAGTTTGAAAAAATATTATTGTCATTGAGATAGTGGCGTTTCTTTGGACAAATTGTATAATTCTTATTTTAAATCGAAAAAAATGTTACGTAAAGTATATGGTTTATAATTAAGTAGATAATTTTAGTACCTATCTACCTACTTACTAATATCATCGATTTCAGAATGAAAGATACTCTCAGTATCGCCCTGGTGTAAGACCTCCATTCAGTATTGAAACGTCGCTTGAAATTAGCCATGTTTTACCAGATCTGAATAGCCAGGTACTTCCCCACCTTCCTCCCCCCATCTCCACCCCTTCCCACTTATATTTAGCCTCACAACATACACCGATTGGGGATGCCATGGTCTCACTGGCTCCAGACGGGAGCAGTGGAGACTCTTTTGCAGTACTTATCTACCTACTTACCAATCATATGATTTCAGAATGGAAGAACTCTCAGTATTGCCCTGGTGAAAGACGACCATTCAGAATTGACACGTTACTTGAAATAGCTTTAGCCGTGTTTGGGGGACAGATCTAGCGATATTCCCCCACTTCCCTTTTCCCCATCTCTATCCCCTCCCCACTAACTTCAACCGCACAACATGCCATAGTTGCACTGGCTCCAGACGGGAGCAGTTGGGACTCTTGTATGGTATACACATTAAAAACTGTTGATATTTACCTTCTTACATACATTACTAATCTTATGATTTTGGAAGAAAGTTTGGTTTTGATTTATTAAATGAGCGAAAAATACAGACATAATTAAACATTGGATGCCATAGTCTCACTGGCTCCAGACGGGAGCAGTTGGGACTCACATTAAGCCGCCGCTACCCGAATTTCTACCAATTACTTAGATATCTCCCTTAAAAATTTGAAGTTTTTAAGCTGTTAAAAAATATATATATTCTTTTTGAAGATAATATCTAGACATGCTCCACGCTGAAACGCAAATTATATGAGCATATGATTGGAACAAAATATTTCCTTATTTTATATAACAATCTGATATTTTTCTTCAGTTTGTCTGTCAAGTCAACACGAACGAATTCTTTCTAACAAAAATTCCAACACAAATGTTTTCAACAGTGTCATATTGCAACCCCCTTCTGACAACAACCCTCTCCAAACCCGCTGAGAACATTGTAGACTCGCGGTCATGTATACTGTATACTATATATAGTGTGTACTGTGTACACAACTATACACAACCCACGGCAAACACAAATAACACACAAAAAGAGACGTCTCATACAATCCGGCAATTTTGCTTTGTAGGGCGATCTCAACTGCAAGTGGACAGCTAATGTTACAGTTACAAGAGATGAGGGTGAATATAATGCGGAGCGAAAAATGTAAGTTTATTGGGTTTTAATAAATAATAATAATTATCTTATAAAACTAACTAACCATCACGCCGTTTCCCCGCAGGGGTAGGCAGAGAGGACGGAACGCCAAACAACTCGGTCTTGGCACACAGTCTTTGCCTCACTCACATTCATACATCATCTCATACGTACCTACTCTTCTATTATGCTGACTTTTGACATGGCTCAATTCAAATATCTGATTCACTTGATCGTGCCATCTCTTCTTCGGGCATTCCCGACTTCTTCTTCCATTCACATTTGCGTCATATATTCTTCTCAGGCTATTTTCTTCTTTCATTCGCTCTACATGCCCAAACCATCTGAGGGTCCCTTTCTTAATCTTACTCATTATGCTTACATCAGCCTTGCATTCTTTGCGGATATCCACATTTCTCACATGATCGTACATGGTTTTACCACACATTAGCCTCAGGGATCTCATTTCAACAGCATTCGGTTTACTTTAATCCTTCCTCTGCCAGTTCCATGCCTCACTGCCCTACATCGGGGTAGGTAGCGGGACTCCATTGTGGACTGCTAGCTTCGCTTCTTTTGACAGTTTTTTGTTGGAGCCAACGGCGTTCAGCCTTCCATTAATAGAGTTACTTCCATTAGTTGATTATCAATAATAATAAGTAATTTGCCTGTATTTAGAAATGAAAAATTATTGCTTTGCTTTTACTAGTGTTTGCCGAGTAATGAAAACATTTTCTCATTACACTCGAGGGCATTTTGGAACCTTGTTTAATGCAATTTACTTAGAGGTAGCTCACGCCTTACGCGACGCGTGGCAGTTTAGTACTCAAACTACGAAATCCAAAACACTACAATTGGCCTGCTTTTGGCTTGCCACTTTGAGATTTCATCTGCGCATCTATATATATGGTAGCTTCATTCGTTAATATACCATTGTTGGAAAACGAAAAAAAATGTTACAAATTCGAAAAATGTTTGGAACACATTTTGAAAACCGACGAAAAATGGCTCACTTCCAAATATAAAAAAAATAATAACTTCTCGGCGCAAAATTACTCCGAATAAAATGGATTGCGCCGGGGTTTTTTAATAGCCACCCGGTATAGGGTGCCCGGAAAAACCTTACCACATTAATTAATTATTTTTAATATTATTATATTTTAAAAATTAATCTGACGTTATTATTACGCTAACGTCTGAACGGTTGAAATTTAAGTATCCGACTACGAGTACAACTCCGACGCCGCGCCTTACTCAAAACCATTTTCGTACGTGGAGTTTGTTAGTAGTATAACTGAATTAAAGCAATGCCAAAAGATGGCGCCACTTTTTTTTACACGAGCTCCACACAGGAGGCCCTGAGGAAAATAATTTCCCTCAGGGCCTATGTCGTCTTTGGGTGTTGTATGGAGGGTTTTTTAAAGGAAAGGAAGGGTAGGAGAGTTCTGGGAAGGAAAAGGGTTTAAGGGTTGGGTAGGAATCTGGGGTTCAGTGTGTCTTGGTCATTCGCCTCCAAGACCTAGATAAACCTCACACCATGAACCTGGGTACCCCTGCTAAATCACCAAACGTAGCGAACCACTTGGGGTGACCTATGGCAGAAGTGTTGGTTATCCAATAAAGGTTCCCGGGGCGGCGGTACCCATACCCAGCTAGCGTGAGGAACGTCGGCTGGCAGGCGTAAGCACTATTGGATTTATGCTTTCGTGAATCTCTCTGGGTATGGAGAGATAGATGGTATGATTATTATTGTAACTGGCAGTTGTGAATAATAATACCACGTTGTGGTTTCGCGTATATATATTATATATGACGTCATTGCCTGTCGCAGTTACTTTGTCCCGGTGACTAGCTGTCTCTTAATTCGAGGAATCGGTTATTTTTGGAACCAGTTCACCAACACTCAAACTTGGCGAAGCCGTACCGAAAGCCGCCTGCAGGGCCTAGCATCAAAAACCTGCGGAGCGTGATTATAAATTATATTAATACATTATTTGTATTGCATTGCACTCCTAAAATATTATAAATTCATTGTAGAACCAGTATCCAGAACCTTTTATATTATTTATTTTACAATGTACAGAGTTTTTGATCAGGGTAGGCAGTAGGAAAAACGCCGACTTGATTCACATAAATTTAAAATAACGTACTACAAACTCCCTTCGTACAATTTTCGCTAAGTGTGCTTGGTGCTGGTAAGACAACTAGTTGATAGAAATAGATAACAACAGATGTCACTGTCATCACTGATGGCCATTTGCTAATTTTGTTCCAGAAAACACTGCCTAATACTAGCAAAAAACCTCATAGAAGCAAATTCAAAATGACAGTTTTACTCTATGCTATGTGCATTTCGTAAACATAGATATTATAATATTATACAAGGTATTATCTTGTATGAAGTTAGCTCCAAGCAGAAATAATTCCTGCTTAAGCCGCATTTTAGTGAGGCAGTCGGAGGGCGCGCGTGTAGTTTCTAGTTACAGTTTATGCCATGATTGCAAAAATGCATCGAAGGGTAAACCGGGCTCAATTTTTTTTAACCCTTTAGTTGCCGAAAAAATGGAAAAATAGTTTAAAAATATTATAAAAATCGAAATGACCAGATCGAAAAAAATAAGTTTTTTGGGTTCTCCACGTGATGTAGATTCACTAGTTTCCCGCTTGTACTATAAGTTTCTGGACACGTTGTACTTACAAAGCTTTAAAAAATGCAATAACCTCCCTTCTAAATTGTCCTATATTATCAACCAATCAGAACAATAGTAAATATTTTTACAAAACATATTACAACATACAACCCAAGTAAGAATTGTGGCTACCTTATCAGGCACGTGCCTCTTTTTTGACAGGGTATATATAAAATGACCAATGATGACCTTAACCCGGCGTCAGGGGGGTGGAAATTTGTTACACAGATGTGGGGGTTGGGTCGTCACGACCCACTTCTTCAATACCAGGTATTTCATTACATTTATGGAAAAAGTAGAAAATTTTGCTCATAGTTATATTGCACTCTATTAAGGAAATAAAAATACATTATATCGACAAAAATATATTTGAATTATATATTTTTAACCAATAAACACACCACTTATTAAGAGGTAAGAAAATTAGCCTCCTCTAGCTTAATCATATCGAACACTTATGGTATTTTTTATCAAACTTTTAATTTAAATGCCAGAGAAAAGTTATCCTAAATCACAAATGTGCCCCACGGTTGAATTTGGAAGCCACCTCTGGTAGCTTCCAAAAAATACATAAAAAACCTTGACTCTGTGCAGAAATGGGCGGTCCATTTGATAGATTCTCCTAAATTAACAAACGATTGCAATCGTTAGAGCACAGGGGTCAGGTGGGAATGCTGTCCCTGTTCTGCCGGTATTTCAATGGAGGATGCTCCGAGGAACTAGCGTCATTGATCCCTTCGGCACCGGTGCATAGTCGAGAAACACGCCAAATGCGTGCCCAACACATGAACACGGTTCACATTTGTCACATGATAACGGGTCGCCTCTTCGACTCGTTCTCTGTACAGCAGTTCGGCAGTGGAACTATTTGCCGGCCTCTGTGTTTCCTCCTTCCTACAACATGGGTCTCTTCAAGACCAATGTTCATACCTTCCTCTCCTCAAAAAGACACTCCACACAACATCTCAGATTTATTTATTTATTTATTTATTTACGGACTTACATCCAATTTAAAACAAAGTATCACGAAGTATAGAAATGAACAATGTAAGGATTCGGATGGTACATGAAAGCAAAGACAAACAGTGAAAATAGAAGAAAAATAAGTGTCAAGTCACGTCAAGACCTTGCAAAAATTAGGGTGAATATTACATATCTTCATTTGTTTAAAGAGCGACAGAAATCATTTAAGCTAATACCAAAAAAATCAAGGTCTTGACGTGAGTTGACCAGTCTACACATTCTGGACAGTGGTGAGTTATAACCATAGTTAGTCGAGTGCTGATTGAGGAAAAGCAGGTCTTTATTTCTGAGTCTACGAGAAGGTATATTAAATGTGATGAGTTGTAGTAATGTAGGCGAGTCTATTAAACAGTTAATAATTTTGAAGAAACAAATGAGATCAGATTTTATCCGACGGTCTTCTAAAGAAGAAAGGTTTAGAGTTTGTTCAATTTCAGCATACGAGTAATTGCCTCGCTCTAATCCTAGCCTCCAAGCAATTCCCTTTAGGAACCGATGTTGAACGGATTCAATATGACGAATATGGACAGCATAAAAAGGAGACCATCGGATTCCGGCGGAACCGCTCGTGCGGTGATCTTCTCGCGTATGTGACGCATGTTTGGGGGCGATGCCTGGAACGTTTCGGTGAGACCCAAACGGTTGCACTGGACATATCCAAGGCCTTTGACCGGGTTTGGCACCGAGGACTTGTCAACAAACTGCATTCTTACGGACTTCCCGCATCCTTGTGTACGTGGATTGCCGACTTCTTGAGGGAGAGGTCGATTCAGACGGTAGTCGATGGTTTCACCTCTTCCTCTCACTCGATAAATGCCGGCGTCCCGCAGGGATCGGTTCTGTCTCCAACTCTGTTTTTGTTGCACATCAACGACCTTTTGTCATGTGCACCAATTCACTGTTACGCGGATGACAGTACAGTTCATGATAGCTTTTTGTTTGACAAGCCCCCAAAGGGCTCACAAACTCCAACAGCTCGTAAGGCTTTGAAGCAAAGAATGGACGGTTACCTCGAGAGTGTTTTCTCTTGGGGTAAAAATAATCTCGTTGAATTTAATGTTTCAAAGACCCAATCTTGTCTGATTACGTCTAAAAGGGATCGCAATGAAAATCTAGTCTCTTTCAACGGAAGCAATCTTCCGAACAGGCCCTCCATTGATATGCTTGGTGTAACCCTAAGTGACCAGCTCAGGTATGGGGGCTCCATCGAAGCCAGAGTAAAGTTAGCCTCCCAAAAACTGGGCGTACTGTACAGGGCCCGCAGATACTTTAAAAGTACACAACTGCTAACCCTGTACAAATCGCAAGTGCGCCCCACGGTTGAATTTGGCAGCCACCTCTGGTCTGGAGCTCCAAAATACCTGAAAAATACCCTCGACTCTGTGCAGAAACGGGCGGTCCGTTTGATAGATTCTCCCATCTTAACAGACGGATTGCAATCTTTAGAGCACAGGCGTCGGGTGGGAATGCTATCCTTGTTCTACCGGTATTACAATGGAAGATGCTCCGAGGAACTAGCATCATTGATCCCTTCGGCACCGGTGCATAGTCGGGAAACACGCCAAACGCGTGCCCAACATTTGTACACAGTTGACATTTGTCACATGAGAACGGGTCGTTTCTTCGACTCGTTCTTGTGTTCAACAGCTCGGCTGTGGAATGATTTGCCGGCCTCTGTGTTTCCTCCTTCCTACAACATGGGTCTCTTCAAGACCAATGTTCATTCCTTCCTCTCCTCAAAAAGACCCTCCACACAGCATCCCAGATGACATAGGCCCTGAGGGAAATTATTTTCCTCAGGGCCTCCTGTGTGGAGTTAATGTAAAAAAAAAAAAAAAAAAAATATAATACAAGCATATTCAAGATGGGGGCGAACCAAGGAGCAGATGACATAGACACTGAGGGAAATTATTTTCTTCAGGGCCTCCTGTGTGGAGTGAACGTAAAAAAATGAGTCCGGGTTATATATAATATTTTGTAAATATTAATTCTTTATATTTCAATAAAAATAGAAAAAACGTATTTTTTTGGCTACACTGCACTAACCCTATTGGCGATTAAACATAATTCTAAATCAGAGTTATGATGGAATCATGTTATGATGGGCATTATAATTTTATTGAGGCGTAATAAAAAGTAGATGAGTTTATCTCGGATCACCCTGTGAGGGGAAAAAGGCATTCTCATGTTATTTGTAGACCGGCAAAAGTTATTTTTTCTAAAGAGCTACACCAACATGAATGACTCTCATTTGAAAGTCTTGACGTAGAATAAATTAAATTTTTAGGGAGTATTCTAGTCTAGATTTTTTTACTTCAAATTTCGATATCTAAATATTCAAGAATATAGGATTTATCAAAATTCGAATTATTTTAAAAGTTATAGCCATTTTAGTTCGACCGGTTTAGATGGAATCTAACTAGAATCTAAATAGAGCAAAACTTTAGACGCGTGTTTCTCCAAACTACTTTTTTCCAGACGGTTATTCCACGATATTCCACACGATATCTCAATTCTACTGAATCAAATTACTTGAAATTTGGTGTGAGCCTTCTTTATACATTACTCTATCGCGCTAACTAAAACCAAAACAATGTTTCAATGTGTACTATTTAAAAAAAAATCGGAATAGTTAAAAAAAGTGCTAAAAAAAAGTTTTTTTTTTTTTACTTTTCCTTAGTTTGGGCCGTGTTTGGATTAAGAAGCATTTGTTTGGATTAACCCTTAATTTACCCGGTAGGTCCCTGGGACTCCATTGAAAACTATCAGCGCTCATAAAACCATTTCAGCGCTCATTTCCTATAAAAAGTGCCATATTCTGGAAGTTCTAGTTAAATAAAAAACTGTGATTCAATAATTTTAAGTAGAAACCTATGCCATTGTAAAACCAAATACGTAATTAATAAATATAACTAGCATTTCACTCACTCACCTTTAACTAGCATTTCACTAACTCACCTTTTCAGACAGTCGTATCCATAAACTCAAAATCTTCCACCTTGACATTCAATACCCGCGACACCGTAAATCTGTAAAAACGTACAGAAAAAAAAAATGTAAGCGTTTGTGAAGGTCATTTCATGAACATTCTCCAGCCCTAAAGAGTCCTAAATTCACCAGTATTTTAAAATAAATATCAACTATACTTTTGCCACTAATCTCCAATAGTCCTAAATTCTCCAGTATTTTAAAATAAATAAATAACAGTGATGAGGGTAGCAAATAATGTAAAATCATGCAATGTCCAGTGTGTTAACTGTAATGTCCTCCGCGTGCAAGGCCGTATCTTCTCCAAGCATAAACTTTCTAATTAAAGTGTGTTTATTGGAAGTGATCTGCCAGGTAAGTATGTTTCTGTATTCATTTGTAAATAGTAAAATTAGTTAGAACCTAAGCTTTCCTAATAAATTGTACAGCGTCCTTGAGGTGATTTTTCACAAAAACGGCGCTTTATAAATTATCCAATTATTATTATTTCAATTATTACAAGCAATAATTGTCAGCCTGAAACACTCATTTACATTGAAAAATCTTCCGAGAAAAGATACTTGCCGCTAACGGGACTTGAACCCGTGTCCTTCCGATTGCCGGTCGAATGCTCTGACCACTGAGCTATGGCGGCTTATCAAATACCCGCCAAATAATTCAATATATACTAGTGTTTCATTCAACAATTACTGCTTGTTATATTTTTTCCACCTGAAAACAACCAACTTTATTTTTGCGAGGAAGACATTGTTAGTCTTAAATCCCTCGCTAGGTGGCGTCGAGACAAATTATGTCTGCATTTATTGGGGAAATACTTAAACTTGTTAAATATTAATTATTATTTTTTAATTTATAAACTAACGTTTAGACAAGATTTTTATGCATAGCACAAAGGGAAACAATTATTACAAGCAATAATTGTCAGCCTGAAACACTCATTTACATTGAAAAATCTTCCGAGAAAAGATACTTGCCGCTAACGGGACTTGAACCCGTGTCCTTCCGATTGCCGGTCGAATGCTCTGACCACTGAGCTATGGCGGCTTATCAAATACCCGCCAAATAATTCAATATATACTAGTGTTTCATTCAACAATTACTGCTTGTTATATTTTTTCCACCTGAAAACAACCAACTTTATTTTTGCGAGGAAGACATTGTTAGTGTTAAATCTCTCGCTAGGAAGCTTTGAATGAATAGACCTTTTTACATGGAAGCGCGAATTGCTTGCCACGATAATAACATATTGGCTAAGACCAAATGCTCGCCCCAAAAAGACTCGCCACAATACACATAGCAATATTTTGTTGCCGTGTTTAGTTAAAACACTATTACAAATGTTTCATAATTTACTTACCCCTGTAACCAGCGACGAGCACACTGAAGAACCACCCACATTCGCTATGTGCACATTGATATGTAGATATATTGTATAGCATACGCTACCGTTTTGGCGTTGTATTTCGTTAAATGTATGGATGTTACCTTCTAGCTGTTCACGGCAAGAATGATGACGTCACACATTTTAGATTCAAGCGAGGCTCTATCCCCTCCCCATGGAGCGAGCCGGTTCCAAGGAGGAGCTACAGACGGCGCCATGTGGAGGGGGAAATAATACGTTTTTATCACTTAGGGCAGGTCCATGTATATTCATATGTCCGTGATCGTAATAATTTTTATCAAATAAATTCTGGGCTGACGTCATCCTTGCCTTTCATGCATCCTCCCTCTTGAAAAGCCTACAGTATTCCCCTGGGCACACAACGGGAGTAAATCATTTGGAGGAACACCGCCCGAAAGCAACGGCCAGGCCATATTGCTTTTGTTACTTCTTTGAACGAATTCTGTACAGTTGTACGCCGCAACGTGTGTGTAATGTTTACACACCTATGTAATAGGGCTCAGATGAACAGTGGCCAAAGTAAAATTTAAAAAAATATATATTTTTCATGTTCGCAAAGTTTAATTCAATTCAATTCAATTCAATTTATTCATTTTTAAAACATTACAAAATAAAATTTCAAAACGTTTTAAAAGAGATAAAGTATTAAGATTCAAACAGATTAATACATCAATGAAGCACAATCACACTAACAACAACAAAGCTTGTTGTCTGAATTGTGCTTCATTGATAATAAACATATCGATATTCGAAGTGATTCTATTTAACAACAAGACCGCTCTCCCGACTGGCATAACCATTGGCAAGATAGTTCTGCAAGCCGGGAGATAAATCAGTCTATGCCATAGACATCAGAATACAATAAACCAGAAGATACAGACGAGGGGGTAAAACCAAACTATGAAGGGGGAAGGGGGGAAAGATGACTGTGATTCGTTATACAATCAATCTGACAGTAAATAGGCATCGCGCATTACAATATCACCATTTAGTTCTTAAAAGCAAAATCTGCTTTGAATGAATAGACCTTTTTACATGGGAGCGCAAATTGCTTGCCACGATAATAATATATTTGCTAAGGCCAAATGCTCGCCGCAAAAAGACTCGCCCTAATACACATAGCAATATTTTGTTGCCGTGTTTAGTTAAAACACTATTACAAATGTTTCATAATTTACTTACCCCTGTAACCAGCGACGAGCACACTGAAGAACCACCCACATTCGCTATGTGCACATTGATATGTAGATATATTGTATAGCATACGCTACCGTTTTGGCGTTGTATTTCGTTAAATGTATGGATGTTACCTTCTAGCTGTTCACGGCAAGAATGATGACGTCACACATTTTAGATTCAAGCGAGGCTCTATCCCCTCCCCATGGAGCGAGCCGGTTCCAAGGAGGAGCTACAGACGGCGCCATGTGGAGGGGGAAATAATACGTTTTTATCACTTAGGGCAGGTCCATGTATATTCATATGTCCGTGATCGTAATAATTTTTATCAAATAAATTCTGGGCTGACGTCATCCTTGCCTTTCATGCATCCTCCCTCTTGAAAAGCCTACAGTATTCCCCTGGGCACACAACGGGAGTAAATCATTTGGAGGAACACCGCCCGAAAGCAACGGCCAGGCCATATTGCTTTTGTTACTTCTTTGAACGAATTCTGTACAGTTGTACGCCGCAACGTGTGTGTAATGTTTACACACCTATGTAATAGGGCTCAGATGAACAGTGGCCAAAGTAAAATTTAAAAAAATATATATTTTTCATGTTCGCAAAGTTTAATTCAATTCAATTCAATTCAATTTATTCATTTTTAAAACATTACAAAATAAAATTTCAAAACGTTTTAAAAGAGATAAAGTATTAAGATTCAAACAGATTAATACATCAATGAAGCACAATCACACTAACAACAACAAAGCTTGTTGTCTGAATTGTGCTTCATTGATAATAAACATATCGATATTCGAAGTGATTCTATTTAACAACAAGACCGCTCTCCCGACTGGCATAACCATTGGCAAGATAGTTCTGCAAGCCGGGAGATAAATCAGTCTATGCCATAGACATCAGAATACAATAAACCAGAAGATACAGACGAGGGGGTAAAACCAAACTATGAAGGGGGAAGGGGGGAAAGATGACTGTGATTCGTTATACAATCAATCTGACAGTAAATAGGCATCGCGCATTACAATATCACCATTTAGTTCTTAAAAGCAAAATCTGCTTTGAATGAATAGACCTTTTTACATGGGAGCGCAAATTGCTTGCCACGATAATAATATATTTGCTAAGGCCAAATGCTCGCCGCAAAAAGACTCGCCCTAATACACATAGCAATATTTTGTTGCCGTGTTTAGTTAAAACACTATTACAAATGTTTCATAATTTACTTACCCCTGTAACCAGCGACGAGAATACTGGAGAACCGCCCACATTCGCTATGTCTATATAATATGTACCTATAATGTATAGCGCAAGCTGCCGTTTTTGGCGTGATATTTCGTAAAACGTATAGAAGTTACTTTCGCGATGGTCACTACAAGAATGATGACGTCACATATTTTAGATTCTCTCCCCTCCCCATGGAGCGAGCTGGCGCCAAGGCGGAGCTTATAGCCGGTTCCATGGGGAGGGGGAAATATTACGTTTTTATCACTTAGGGCAGGTCCAGATATATTCATATGTCCGTGGTCTATGCTGTCAGTGACGGAGATAACCATCGGGAACATAGAAACTAATGCTCCCCATGATAGCCGAGTTTTCGAACCTTCCTCGAATCAGTCTGAAGAAATGTGTTCCAATGAGCACATCTATTCTGACCCGTAGAAGGTTCATACCAAGCATAGTTCACAGATATTCTGAGTATAGACCTCGTGACAATGCCCCATTCTGCGTCGATTTTTGAAGTGAAAACTTCTTTAGCACCGATGTGATTTGGAAACACTAAAAAGAGACAAACACACACAATTTATAGGAATTAGCCTGTGAGAGAATGAGATGGCAATAGAATGTGTATTTATTTTACGGGTACTCGATTTCAATATAATACAATAAATCCACGGTCCCACGCAAGCCTCCTTTGGTCTGGTGGTATAAAGCGCCTGACAAAGCTTCGCGGCTAGACAATCAACGGACCAGAGGTCAAATCTTCCGGATTTTAATAAAAATATTTTTATTTTTGTAAAATCAATATTCAATCCTCAAACCACTAAAAAAGGAACAGGCAAAGAATGTACAAAATAAAGCGACATCTAGCGATTCCGAAGAAGAAAACACAATTACATTTATAGGAAACAATTATAGGAAAAGGTACACTGGAAATCGACGACAAAATATGGAAAAAAATCATCCTTCACATTGATAAAATAGTACTTACCCATTCTTGTCTACTTTAGTTTTCTGAAGGTTTCACTTCTACCGCGTGCGAATTGCACACGGCGGTAAATGTATGTGTGTGTGTAGGGTTTCTGGTCTAAGAACCTAATTTTTATAAATATTTTTATACATTTTCTTTTTTATTTTTTATTTCATTTATTATGGAAAATCAACAGATATTTTACGCTTATAATAATAACATTAATAATTATACGTAATATCCAATGACAGATTTTCACATAATTAAAATTATAAATAAAAAGTAATACAAAAAAGTAAGGGTCCTGTACCCGTAAGAACTTAACAAAAATATAAAAATAATGAAAATTATTAAAAAAATATATATATAAAAAAAACACAATATAAACTATAATAATCTGCTTACTAAATTTCAAACAAGAAGTATTCAGAGTCAGAATTCAATTCTCACTCCACAACAATAATAATAATAATATGTACATTGTACAAATTGTACATACCTACAACTCAGAGTGAATACAATAGTAAGTCGAATGTCAAGTATGCAACTGGAAAGGATTCACAGCAATAACATGGTAACTTGCAATACGGTCAAAAAATTATTTAATGTTGGCTATGACATACTTTTTTAGGGTACTTAAATTACTAGTTCACAAGAATACAGACAAGCTGAAATATCAGAATGTTGAGTTATTATTTAAAAAAGCTGGTAAGGAGAATAATTAATCTTTCTCATTGGAACCGCCCTGAACGATCCTAAGAACATCTTTCGACGAAATATGAATTCTCGACCGCTGGCTTGTTAATGGCCCAGTTACAGGCCATCTCTCCATTCTTAATAACGACTACAGATACTCATTGAATGCTACCACACTACCTAAATTTCTACAGAAAGTTCAGAGATCATTTGAAACATTCCTAACCATTCTATGCACTTCCTTTTTTAATATGCGTAGTACTTTTAGCATACATACTATACATCAACAAAATCGACACCCCCCCCCCCCCCCCATCCTAACCCCTCCCTTTTCCACTTTAAATCATTTTTTAAGTAAGTTTCCTTAATTATCATCCCTCAAATCTCTTAATTCACTAACAGAGATGATAATACCCAAATGGAGACCTTTAAATGGTACAATTAAAGTAACTTAGATATAATTACACTTTATTTTAATGTAAACAGTTTATTTGTGTTTGACTAAGTGCCTCCGTTCACGGAGATACTTACAAGGACTCCAGATACTAATATCTACAGCCTGTATGTAGGACGAATATCTACAGCTCATATGTTGGACTAATATCTATGAACTTCAGAGTGAGGACTAATATCTACAGAGCTAAGGTCGGACGAATATCTATGACGGTCCCAGTGGTGACTAATATCTATGGAGCGTAGGTTGGAATAATATCTACAGAGGGCAGCTGAGCAAGAGGTTGTACGGAAAAGCATACATTACTTCAATTACGTATTTACAAATTACGTAAAAGCTTAAACTTTTAAAGAACGTACATGAAGTTTTTGCATAATATTATGTATTTTGCTGTTTACGAGGACGATAATTTATTGAATAAACATGGAGGTCATAATACAAAGATATTTATTTATTTTGAAATACACGGCACCACAACCTAACCTAACCTAACTTAACCTAACTGACATAGAAATGGTCATGGTAACAGACTAAATAATTTAAAAGCACTCGAAACAAAGAAAGCTGTTTAAACAAAAACCCAAATCCTTAATAATCAGCTAAATGTATCCAATAGTCCGATATTAGGAATTTTTACATACATACATACATAAATTAAGTTTTTTAAACTGCATACGCAATATTACGTTATTCCAATATGCTATACATAATTGCAAATCCAACCTCTGCCAGTGCTGCAGATATTCGTCCACACTTTGGTTCTCATAGATATTAGTCAGCAGTTTGAGCTGTAGATATTCGTCCTCACTTTGGCTCTCATAGATATTAGTCAGCAGTTTGAGCAGTAGATATTCGTCCTCACTTTGGTTCTCATAGATATTATTCCGATTTGTTCAAGTTTTTGGAATTCTTGTAGATATTAGTAGACGCCTCCCTTACAAGGTAGTCGATCCTCGTGCGCGTATCATACGCGCCGATCGTAAGAACCTCCCGTACGATTTTGCTGGTGCCCGTTCACGGCGCTACGCGATGGCTGTCGGTTTCCGTTCAGTATCACGACACCGACAGTGCTGATCGCGCGACGCGTCGCATCATTTGTGTCTGATACTTATTCGTTTGACGTTTGACAGAATTGGCGTCGGAACATGAAAGTGATGTTAGATTTGTTCTAGAAGTGGAAAAAATGCATGTTTATATAACTATACTTTACCGGAATACGTAAGAAAGGATTTAGTGGAGATGGCATGGATTGATGTTGGAAAAAAAGTCATATGACATCGCTTGAATGTGCATCGGCTGCACGTGAAAAATGATCAAGTTCAGTATATTTCGGATAGCGCCGTGTATGGAGACTAGCATTAAAAAGTGGTATATCAGCAGGCTACTTGTGGTTTCGTCACAATTACGTAGATTGTAAGTATCTCCATGAACGGAGGGCCTAAGTTTGATTGTTCACTTTTCGCGATAGTTACATTTTACCCAATGCGATCCAATTCTTAATATTCGAACGAAACAACCCTCTTCTTACTATAGTGCTGGTAGAGATAAGGTCGGACATTAACATAATGCTTTCCCGGTTAGAGCCTAAAAACCTTAAATGGCCACATTATACAATAAAAGAAAATCCGAAAAAAGGTTCTTGAGTAGAATATATTATTATAACAGTTCAAAGCATTTTTAATGTAAAAATAATGCCCGGAGCAAATGTCAACAAATATTCCACTCGCAGTATTGAAAAGAATTCTACAATATTTCTAGCCGATTGATGTTTAAACAAAAAAAAAAGATTTCGCAATACAGAAAGAAAAATACGTATCTTACCCGATTTTCTACCGATTTCTTACATACGAGTATCTATATATGTATGTATATGTGTATATATGTGAATATGCATGTATGTGTGGGTATGCATAAATACATGTTTATGTAAGTATATATATGTATGTATGTGTGCATGTATCATTGATCCCTTCGGCACCGGTGCATAGTCGGGAAACACGCCAAACGCGTGCCCAACATTTGTACACGGTTGACACTTGTCACACGAGAACGGGTCGTTTCTTCGACTCGTTCTTATGTTCAACAGCTCGGCTGTGGAATGATTTGCCGGCCTGTGTTTCCTCCTTCCTACAACGTAGGTCTCTTCAAGACCAATGTTCATTCCTTCCTCTCCTCAAAAAGACCCTCCACACAGCATCCCAGATGACATAGGCCCTGAGGGAAATTATTTTTCTCAAGGCCTCCTGTGTGGAGTTAATGAAAAAAATGTATGTATGTATGTGTATTTATGTACATACATAACAGCCACTTTATTTATCTGTGTTTATTTTCGAGGCAACTTTGGCAATTTGTGAGTTATTGGAAACATTTCTACCAATTTTGTAATTTTACTCAAATATGTTTACACTCACTAGACTTCATTTCAAAATATCTATCTTCCGTTGGTCACCATAAAACAGGCAGCTGCCTAGTATGGTAATCTAATGTATCTTCTCAAGTAAATGTATTAATTATGTAACTTGTACATATAAATAAATAAATAAACAATTCTCTCTTAAACATTTGAAGTTTTTAAGCTTTAAAAAAAATATATGTTATTTCTGAAGATGATATCTATTACCCCGCGCCGAAACGCAAATTATATGAAATTCCCTAGACAGAAAAAAATCGCAAAGTATGCTCCAAAAATTATTATAAACACGTTTGTTTCAGTTATTTTACAAGTTATATGTATAAAACAATTCAGTGTTTCTTTGAATGCTGTTTTAGACAACCCCCAAGAGATTTGTGTTCTATTTTAAAAAGTGGTGTTTTATTAAACATTTTCGGTTTAATTTTATCATTTTAAATATTAGTACGCTCTCTCCAACATTCGTAATTATATATCTCTTAGCCGTAAAGTGAAAATGTTTTATACGATGTTAAGTTGTGTTTCGATTGTATTTCTGACTTTTAAAAATTCACTTATGTATTTTTGCGATCAATATTTTCAATGTTTAGCACATCACCCAAAACCCGTGCCATAGATCATCCCAAGTATTTGAGATTATTAATTATATTTAAGAGGTCTGGGTTCAAGACCCAGTTGCGATCATTGTTTTTTTATATTTTTCTGCGTCTTGTTCTCTTTCATTTTTCTTCAATGATATATTACATTGATGGGAAGAACCTTCAATAGTTATAAAAAGACAGTTATTCTTATAAAAAAATGAAAAGAAGGAAAACTTAAAGGTATAAAATAGTTTAATTTTATACCTTGAAGATGCTTGAGTAAAGCGAAACCGGTCGGTATTATAAAAATTAAATAAATCATGGTTAAAAAACAAAGTTATTGTTTTATTTCATTCAATGTGTCAAACCACAAAGTGACTGCTTTCATTCAAAATATTTAAAAAAAAAAAACCAAAAAAAAAAATACAAAATATGATAAATGTTTTCTTCCATGTAAAGTTGTATTTACGACTTTTAAAAATTCTCTTCCGTCTTTTTACGATCAATATTTTCAATGTTTAACATTTGCGATGGGTTCTTTAGGCGAGATTCGTGTTTTCGTCGCTCCAGTGCAGATCAATGATATTAGAGCCTCAACTACGAACTTTTTTTCTTGTGTTTAGCGTGTTTTATTGGTGAAGAGAAAAGAAATCTCCCGCGAAATTGACAACTTAAGAACACTGAGCCGTGAGATTCTGAAGTAAATTGTGGAACTTCGTTACGTTACTTCTGAACTCTACGTTCAGTGAATGTAGAGTAAATATAACAAGAGAGGAAATATAAGATTTATTTCTTATATTTTTTTTAAGTTCAGAGGTCTGAAACATCTTTAAATTACCTGAAAAGCTCAGAGATTTTTGAAAAATTCATAAATTCTATGAAAAGCTCTTAAAACCTTTGAAACATTTCTGAACGCTTTAAAAGCTCAGAGATTATCTTAAACGTTCTTGGTACAACTAAATTACTCGCAATTAAAAGCAACTGAATTCTTTCAAGATATTATGCTCAAATATGATTGCTCAAATTTATTCTGAAACGGATTTTCTCTTAATTATACCTCATTTTACTGTAAATAAAATAGTTTACTGACATCTTTATTGTACTAGAGAGTGTTTTGAACTTAAGAACATTTTAAAATTCAACTAAGAATAGCTTTAAGCCCTTGCGCAAATTGAGCCCAGTCCACGCATGTCCACGCACAGCACCGCGTGACCGAAACCCAGCCTACGTACACGTTTTTTTAATAGTAGCGCATATTTAACACAGCCCACACCCACACCATTCCCAACCCACTTCTCGCAGTATGCAAGACGACAGCAAGACAACAACTTCTTGTCGATTTACAATCTGAGTCTGAGGATGACGAAAGATTCATATTGCACCTACTCAGCAAAAAAAGAAAAAAATGTAAAACGAATGAGTATTTACGAAAAAGAAGAGGGTCATGGGGAGTTGTTATCCAGTGAAGTTCCAGGTGGTGTGTTTAAAGAATCGTTTAGGTTAAACAGAAGTCAGTTTAGTGAGGTTCTTGAAATAATTAAAATTGTGCGTTTTGAGGAGGATTTCGTCATTTTATCGTAAAAATAATGATGCCATTCGATTCCTTGGCCTTGTATTAGTCTGACTGCATATATAAACTCAATTTAGCCCATTTTGAAAATAGTCAATTTGCATTATCACCCCACAATAGGGACAAAACTACGGACACACGATCCACGAAACTGTGCCGAAAGCACAACACGCCCACGCGCGACGAAGCTTGGGACCTAGACTGGCCGTGGAATGTGTTCAATATGCGCCGCTCCAACAGAAACCATGTTCTACAAAATAACCACGCGTGTGCTGTGCGAGAACTGTGCGTGGACTGGGCTCAATTTGCGCCGGGCCTAACCCTCAGGCCAATTTGTTCGCTTTTTGGAACAACTCCTATTGGTCTCATAGAAATCGTTGTGTCTCCCTTACTATCATAGTGAAAATCATGATAGAAATGGTATAAGAGAGAGAAAATACCACACTTTACTATTAAATCTACAAGTTAAACATAAAACACGTAAAATGTACAGCTTTATGAATCCAAAATTGCAATTTGAATAAAGTTTTGTAACTTTGGGAACTTTTAATTAATTATTTTTTACATGAAACGACAAATAGTGAGTTGACGGTAACGTTTATAATATATTTGCCTAATAAAATATGTGAGTAAACACTCAGTAATTTTGGTTTATTAGCTATTTTTAAAACTTTTTTATGTTTGCATTCAAAATTTTTATCTTTAAAAAATTATATATTTATTTCTAACTTGCTTGTCCCGGCATGCGTTGCTATGCCATTAAATAAAGAAATTGTTTCTCCCTGAGTGTCCTTTCCCATTTGTCCTGTTCCCCTTCCGCCTCCCCTTCTTCTCCTGCGTCCTCGTCCCCTCTCGCGTTCGCACTCCGTCACCTCCACCATCCCTCTCCTCACTCCACTCCCCCCCCTCCCCCGTCCCGCATACACCCCTGCCGAGTTCCCCCTCCCCCCTCCCAGGTCCCCCTCCCCTCTCTCAGTTCCCCCTCCCCCCTCCCAGGTTCCCCTCCCCCTCCCTGGCCTCCCTCCCGCTTTCCATAGCAATAGCCGCTTCCTCGCGTGCAACCAATAGCAAATTTTTTATACAAATTTCGTAATGCCAGAGCTCACCGGAAGTTTTATAAAAACCTTGTCCTGACAATAATGAATACACAAAAAAAAGAATTATCCAATTTGGTGCCGTCGTTCGAAAGTTATGCGCTTAGCAACTCATTCAGCGATTCATTTTGTATATAAGATTATAAAATTTGGAAGCGTATTTCATCACCTTTCAAAAACAGTGTTTAGTTTTCTGATGAGTTCAAAAATTTTCCATTAATTTTGATTTTATTGCAAAGCAGAAATATTTTGAACTTCCCACAAAAAAGGTGCGAGGCCTGAGGGGTAAAGCTGGGAACATACTAAGCCCACGCGACGCGACGCAACGTTCCTGTCCATGTTCACACTGGCCGACGTATGTACGCGTCGCTGTGATCATGTGACAAGGGGTCTCTGGTTGTGCGCAGGCGCGTTTGATTCCACACATTTGATATTTATTTTTTAGGTTATGTTTATGTGATACTCTTCTCAGCAGATGACAGCTTTGCCATGTCTTGAAAGCTAATTTGAAGATAATTTGCTACGAGTACGATTATTATTATTAAATCAATATTCTCGTAAAAAGAAAAAAGTGAGAAGTATTTGGGTCCACAACATTAACCAACGAAAACAAATGTTTGGAGAGTTCCATACTTTAGTAAAGGAACTAGAATCTGATGAAGGACGATTCTTCAAGTACTTCCGTATGAGTAAAGTAGTATTTAAAGAGCTTCACAGCATAATTGAATATGACATAAAAAAAAGAAAACACACGTCTTCGAAAGTCCATTTGGATCAGAGAAAGACTGGCAGTGTGTCATAAGGTTTGATTGTCATTAATTATAGGGGTATAATATTGAAAGTCATGCCATGAAAGGCTGAAATTTCCTCCCAAGCTGCACTGCGTATGCAGAATCTTTATAATCCTGTAATTTGATTTTGTAAATAACTTCGTGCCGTAACAGTTTCAATGAACCGTTCGTCATCCATTTTTTAATAATATCTGTCAAAAAAACAACCACAGATATTGCGAAACATAACGTTAGATGCTTAGATAACACCAGAAATATGTAAAATTATCTCGTAGTAGGCGTGACCATACCCCCTCCATCTTCCACATGGCCCACGCCGATCTGGCTGCGGCAGATCCGCGTCGCGTGGGGGGCGTCGGTTTGCGTTGCGTGGGGCTAGTGTGATTCTAAAGCACCCGTTTCCATAGAAAATGTATGGATGGTAAGTAGTCCAGATATGGAAATGATGACATCTACCCACGTCGCGTAGCGTGGCGTGGGCCTAGTATGTTCCCAGCTTAAACCACTCAAATTTTAATTCAAGGTTATTCTATACTAGACTCTAGAGAAATTCCTATTAAAGTCGGATACTGGATACGCGCCATAAAATATATTTAACTACATTTAGGCATTAGTCTTATTTAAATTAATAATTTTTGCTATGGGACCATGAGGGCGCCATCTATGGTGGTTGTATTATATTGAATTTACCTATGTGACATTGAAATTCAGTATATTCATGCATTTTCTGACCTCTGTGGTGCAAGCAATTACTTACGACGTGAGTGTTGGTGGAAGCCAATAAATGTCAGTCATGATCAAATAATTCACCCATAATTGAATTATTGTTGTACGTAAGATTTTGGCACGTTTTATTAATTTGCAAATTTATATTCCTTGTGTGAACTACCTCCTGTGATAAACACATGTTGAGATTGTGCAATACCTCCTTGGAAAAATCAATATTTTGAAGGAAACCAGTGTCGTTTTGTGCTCGACATCGTGTGGGCATTCGCTGAGTGAGTATTTGTTTTGTTTTCACCGAGGATTTTGGAATTGCTGTATAATCTGTTTTGTGTCACATAGGGAAGAGTTCATCTTTTATTAGTTAAATAGGGTAGTATTCCCTCGTGTCTGGGGCTATTTACACGCCCCTACAGATACTTTATTACAGTTATAATGTTGCACTAAAATTTCATACAAAAGTATGATTAAGCGTTGAATTTATGGTCAGTAATTAATCTTGCACAGTGTAATAGTGGGAATTTCATATTTTATAGGCAATTACACGTCTTTATTATGCATTTCCTTGGCATGAATATTCCAACACCCATTTTGTATAAGAATGTTCTTTAGAACAGTGATACACATAAATACTCTTTGAACTGGGCTTGCAACGTGAATTTTGTTTTGCATATTCATAAGTCTTTCCACATATTAATTTTGTGCCGTTTATCACGAGGGATGTTGACATATATTACACGATCTCACTAGTTTAGTAGTCCGGTGGATAAATACTGTGGTTTCACATCAAGGCGTCGCGGGTTCAATGGTCTGATAGTCCCATACCATCAATGGCTTTATACACGTGATTCCAGCATGCAATTTGGGAGGCGGATACTGGTACCGTTGCCCCGGAAACCATTCATTAGATAACCAATAAAGCAGCCAAAGTTCACCCCGATTTGTAGGCGGGAATGGGTACTGCCGCCCCGGGAACCTTTATTGGATAACCAACACCTCTGCCATAGGTATCCCCAAGTAGACTTAGCAGGGGTGCCCGGGTTCATGGGGTGAGGTTTATCTAGGTCTTGGAGGCTGATGACCAGGACACACTGAACCCCAGTTTTCTACCCACTCCTTAAACCATTTTCCTTCCCAGAACTCTCCTCTCCTGCCTTTCCTTAAAAAACCCTCCACACAGCATCTCCACAGATGACATGCCCTGAAGGAAATTATTTTCCTCGGGTCCTCCTGTGTGGAGCTCATGTAAAAAAAAAGTTGTTCGCAAAGTTTGGCGACTTAACAGGGTATGCCGAGGTTTATGGGGTGAGATGTGTCTGGGTCTTTGTGGGACATGCGTTTGCCCACCTACTATGTTTGCCTACCTACTACGTTTGCCCACCTACTACGATCCGGATCGAGAGAGATTTGTTTAGGGATGCATTTTGACTTCTCCAGCTGAACTCTCTCAACCCCAACGCCTTGCATCGCAGTGGAAGTGATGGATTCATACGTCCATCACTTCTGGATATATTTACGCCCAAATTCCTACTCACCTCTCATACCTTTTCCTTCTTAAAACGCCCACTCCTTCCGTCCCTTAAAAAAACCACCAGAATTCCAAAATATGACATATGATCTAAAGGAAATTATTTTCCTCATGAGATCCCGTGTGGAACTAATTTAAGACAAAAATATTACATACTTTATCGATACACAGATATTTTTTTACATTCTGAATGGTATTTATTTGTGAGAGTGGATTTATGTGTTTGTGTCAAAGAATGGCTGGCGAAGGACCATGATTTTGTGTTACTATCACCGCTTAAAAATGATAAAAATACATGTTGCATAGAAAGGAAAAGGACTCACCGAAAAAGGATAAGAACTTGTAGTCTGGCAATTCGCTTTTCTGCTTCCTTTCCCCATCCAACAGGCACAATCACAGTAATAAGCGTGAGGTTCGTTATTTTGATAGTACACAGCGGAGTTATTTATAATGGCGGATACACGGCGGAGCACAATGGTTGTCTCGCGGCGGGACTTTCATTACAGACTGATTAAGATTGTGGGTAAGATTGACGGGTAGGCAATTGGGAATAGGTAGGACAAAGGACTTGCAACAAAAATTAATACCAATCCCAAGCAGTGACAGTATGTATGCGTGCTATGTATGTATGTGTATGTTTAGGTATATGTATGGGCGTAACCACATTCTTTTGACCTTTTACTGCAAAGTATGTAATGTTTATGCTCCAATGATCATCCTACCATGGTTCACTCCTTCCTTTCTTTAAAAACACCCCCACACAGTATCCACAAGCATGACATGAACCCTAAGGGAAATCTTAGAGTCCGCTGCGTGGAGTTAATATTATTAAAAATAATCAGAAAAATCGTCCCAGAGTTATAATATATTATCCAAGAGTAAATTAGTTGCCACTGGAAAAAAAAAATCTGTAGATGTATGACTCATTACATTTAAAAAATATATATCAATTACTGAAAATTGAAATACTTAAGGGACAAATGTTAATTGTTCAGGATAGCGAAAAGAAAGCTATTATTTTTTTCAAAAAATCATTTCGGCTGTTTTTGTAGACCTATGTACAATTATAATTTTTTTGTTATAAAACTAGCTGACCTGGCTAACATTGTTCTGCCTTATAAATTATTTCTATGTGTGGATGAAAGTTCGATGAAGCAGACTTAGCGCCATCTGTCATTCAACAACATAAATAATTTTGTTCTGTTTGAAATACGAACGACGCCGACGGTTAAATTTTTTCATAGAAAAATACTAAAATCGCGATTAAAAAATGGGAAGGTGGGGAAGGAGGGTGAAAATTGGAGGATACATGTATTTTTTGAAGCCAAAAAAAAAAAATTGTCGAAAAAATTGAAAATTTTTTCTGGACACCCTAATCACCCAGCGGTATGAAATATACTTTACAACCCATTCTCATATCTACCAAATATATATATAAAAATTTCATAAAAATCCGTTGACCCGTTTCGGAGGAGTGCGACCACAAACACCGTGACACTGGAAATATTTCGATGAAGCAGATCGAAAAAGATAAAAAAAACGGAGAAAAATTACATATTAAAGTAATATTTGGATTGATTGTCTTTTTAAGAATTTAGAATTTGCGCTATCGTTATATATCTGTTGTCTCCATTGCTATTTACCTTTACGCTATTTGACGTATCACTAAATGCCATGAATAAATTCAACGACCTCAAACTTGTGCCTACATATAGAGGAGGAATGTCACTTCCATATTCCAACTGGCGCGCTTCTGAAGGTTATTTTGTTCGCGCTGTAGAAACGTGTGTTCATTACTTTTCAGCCTACTCTAGTACATTTCGCCTCCCAGACATCTGACAGGACAATGATGTGTATTATTTGCTAAAAGAAAATTCGATATTTGAAAATTTTGTGTCAGTTTCATCAGAAAAGTAAGGAAAAATAGAGCTCACTCACTTCACTATACATGGAGACGCCCACAGCAAACTTCTATCGTTTTGCCTCTTCATTGTTCGTAGTTGTTTTATATTATATTCCCCGAGGATGGTGAAAAAGCGAAAAATAAAATAAAAAAAAGTATTTGTGTTTGTTTCGTTTTCAAATTTTAAATTGCCCTCATATATTCGCATGTTGTGAGCTTTTTCGTTTGAGGGAAACATGCAAATAAGTTAGTTTATGAAACACTAACAGCTTACAAAAAAAAAAACATTTAACGACCGTTAAACGGTGTTTCTGTTCCACGCTGCGTAAAGACTGTACATTTTGTTTCCTGCAAAGTTACTAATAACATAATGATGTTTTTATGTTGGCAGCATCAAACTTCGGAAGATTTGCGCATGCGCGGTTGCCATGTTTTTCATTCATTCGCGGCAAAATTTCTGTTGTGACTTGTGGTATTTTACGTGCAATGTACACTCTCAGTATCGCACTGGTGAAAGACCAACATTCAGTAGAGGACTAAATTGGGTAAATATTAAGTATGGTTTGTTTTGCAGAAATTGTACAAAAATTAATCTATTTTCAAAGGTAAAATTTGAGTTCTGTAAAAGTTCTATTCAAGATTTGTTATTATCTCACCATGGGGTGGTATTTCCCCAGTAACTTGTATAATAACAGAACTTTTTTTTAATAGAACTTTCATAGAAGTTGAATGTTGTTTCAAATTTGATGAATTATTCAAATTATGTGAAATAATCCGTCCAATGATGTTCATTGCCAGATATTACGTGATAATTATTTGAATATAGAACTAATACAATTGGGTAAAGATTTTTTTCATCAGCTCCAAACAAGAGACTCTGAGGAAAACAATTTAATTCGGGGCCTGTGTCATCTTTGCGAAAGCTGTGTTAAGGACCTTTTTAGAAAACAAAGGAGATGAAGTTTTGGGAAGGAAAAGGGTACGATGTGTCAGTAGGAATCTAAGGGTCAGTGTGTCCAGGAGTGACGGATGTAAGAATCTATTTCTCACACTGCAAGACGATAAATCGAGAGAGCCCCATTGGAGAGGTCAAAAGGTCTTTCTCAAAAGTCTCTCGCGATCTGGCCTGCCACGCATTAGGTGGACTAACGTATAGAATGCCAAGAACAAGATAAACCTCAACCCATAAACCCGGTAACCCTGCTAAACATATGTACACGGTTGAAATTTGTCACATAAGAACGAACGTTCTACGACTCCTTCTTGAATTCAACACATCGGCTGTAGAACGATTGACCGGTCTCTGTGTTTCCTCCTTCCTACAACATGGGTCTCTTCAAGACCCGTTCCTCCCCCCAAAAAGACCCTCCACAAGCATCTGATTACATAGACCCTTAGGGTAATTATTTTCCTCAAGGCCTCCTGACTCCTGAGTGAGTTAATATTGAAAATTAAAAATAAAAACCCACCAAACGTGGAACCCACCATATTGGGGGACCTACGACTGGTGTGTTATCCCGATAATGTTTCCCGGGGCGGTGGTACCCATATCCCTCTCCCAAATTCTGATTGTAATGTTAAAATACCAGAACAATTGTGTAAATTTCAAATATTTTTACGACTTATATCTTTGGAATTCGATTGGTAAATAGTTATGTATGTCCCATGGTAAACAATGTCTTTCTCTCATGTTTTGTTTTTCGTGTTTACAGGTTATGAAAACTGTAAGAAAACACGTAGCAAAAAAAATACCATCTTGTAAAATAAACAGTCAAGACAGAATGGGTTCTCCATTTGACTAGGTGTTTATTTAGTGGAACACTCAATGAACCAGAGTAAGAGAGAGGAGTGTCTTGAACGAGAGAGTTAAGTGGGGAAGAAAGAAAGGTGAATTCCACTGTTCAAATATTATAAATAACAAGTTGGAATTCCACGGTTTTCCGGGTTGAATTTTCAGATTTGTAGGTTTCTTGGTTTAAAAATTGCGGTGTTAAGGATTCATTTTTTAATTCGAGTAAAAATGTAATAACTTTTTCGAGCGACAGACCAAATAAAAAACTTTTTCTCGGATTGCTTGCGATTTTTTGGAGCTCATTTTGAATATTATCCGCCCACATTAAAAAAATTATACCTCCGAATTTTAATATAGAGACATACAAACTGATTTAGTTCTATATAACCAATGAATTCATCTATCTTTTGTCGATTATTATATATTTGTGGGATTTATTAAAAAAATATTATAAAATCGTAAACTTCTACTTAATCTATAATATAAAAATGAATCGTTGAATGTGTTGCTAAGCGCATAACTTTCGAACGACTGCACCAAATTGGATAATTCTTTTTTTTTGTGTGTTCGTTATTGTCAGGACAAGGTTTTTATAAAACTTCCAGTGAGCTATGGCATTATGAAATTTGTATAAAAAAAATTATTGGTGGTACGCAAGGAAGCGGCTATTGCTATGGAAAGCGGGAGGGAGGGAGAAATGGGGGAGGGGAACCTGGGAGGGGGGAGGGGGGCCTAGGAGGGGGGAGGGGAACTCGGGAGGGGGGTTCACGGGACGGGGGAAGGGGGGGAGTGGAGTGGGGAGGGGGAAGGTGGAGGTGACGGAGTGGGAACGCGAGAGGGGAAGAGGACGCAGGAGAAGAAGGGGAGGCGGAAGGGGAACGGGATGAATGGGATAGGACACTCAGGGAGAAGCAATTTCTTTATTAAATGGCATAACAACGCACGCCGAGACCAGCTAGTTACTTATAAATAAGGGAAAATTTGCCAAAATTGGCAGCGAAGCAATTCGAGGTATTTTAAATAGTGCCATATTGTGGCAAAAATCACTCCAGTGACTCTAGAATGGCTTCCCTGTTATTACCGGTGTACATGAGACTAGTATTTCAAGCTAGGACAGCAAGCTATTGCTAGTAAAACAAGATACGTGTAGACTGGTAATTTGTATGATGATGTACCGCCCCCCCGGAAGCATTTAGTATGTATATTTTGATAGTCAATACCTATCTCCAAGTGTTTCTCTACGTTTGGTGCCTTAGTGCTTGGGCTCATGAGGTGAGATTTGTCTAGGTCTTGGCGAAGGATGAGTTTGCCCACTAACTGGGTGGCACACTGGGTCAGGTAAGACTAGTTGAGGGAGACCCTTTGAACTCTCCAGCATGACTCTCTCGGAACATCGCGATCGCCTTGCTCCGCAGTGGGAGGGATGAATTCATACGTCCATCGCTTCTGGACACACTGACCCCCATATTCTTGCCCACACTTTATATTTTTTTCCTTCCCAGAACTTCATCTTCTCCCTTTTCATAAAAATACCCCCCACACAGCATGACACAGACCCAGAGGAAAATGTTTTCTCAAGGTCAGCTGTTGGAGCTAAGGTAAGAATTTTTTTTTATAAAATGTCACTGTCAATAAATTATTAAGAGCGTTTATTTAACCAGCCAGCGGACGAAAATCCACATTTCGTCGAAAGTTGTTATAGCTCAATATAGATTTTATTTCATTGCAAATTTGCTTTAATTTATACCTTCATTCAAAAATGCTGAAAGGCGTGATGATAAAACTATTTAAATAATGTACTTTTTATAATATTTTTTTGATTATAAGTATTTATCATTTTTCAATAATGTCTAAATTAAATAAAAATTTTTAAAAAAATCTGAAATACATTAGTTTGTAAGTGCACAAATAAATACACAAACGGACCAATTTTAGTCAAGAAATACATGTACGTATATATTTTTTAATGATTTTATTTAAACTAAAATTAAAATTCTAAAACATGCGATACCCAGATAACGTATTGATTTATTTTACTGCATGAATATATGATTTGAAATGGGTGTGGTAAAATACAAAATCTTTTTTTGAAAATTTAACAAATCTGCCAACGACCTATGGTATAACCTTCATCATCATCATCATTACATAGTATAAAATGAAGTCGCTCAAAATGTATGTACGCGTTAATCTTTTAAACTACGCAATGGATTTTCATGCGGTTTTCACCAATAGATAGAGTGATTGAAGAGGAATGTTTATATGTATAATACATGTAAATTATATAAGAGAACAGCCGAGAAATTCAAAGAAAACATATTTTTGTACGATTTAAAACGGCTGGCGGGCCGTACTATAGTCACTTTTGAAATTCGTTCTACGGAAGAAATTGGAAAATAGATGTCCTAGAGTAAGTAGGTATTTGATTTTCCCTTTTCAAATATTCAGTGTTGTATTGCAAGCATTGTATAATTAGTGGCGATCGCTCGAATTGCATTACATAGTATAAAGTGAAGTCGCTCAAAATGTATGTGCGCATAGATCTTTTAAACTACGAAACAGATTTTCATGCGGTTTTCACCAATAGATAGAGTGATTCAAGGGGAAGGTTTATATGTATAATACATGCTTATTATATTAGAGAAAAGCCGAGAAATTCAAATATTCTATTCAGGCAGCGGGCAGCGGGCAGCTGGCTGGTGGTGTGGATTTTATAAAGGTAGGGTAATGGCGTGGTGTTTCGTTAGCCACAGCAACGTGTGGCCGGGTCTGCTAGTATTATACTAAAAATAAACATTTTTTCTCAAAATTTAAAACATGCGATAAAAGAACAATCTTTCGAAATCCATTTCTAATTTTTCGTGGAAAAGAGTCAATACGTCTAAAATCTGATTTAACAAAGACCTATTTCTGGGTTTCTCTGGTAATACCCTCTTAGATGTTTTTTTATGTCGGCTTTTGTGTAAAAATTGATAAATAATATCTTCTTCTTCTTCGATGGCGCTACATCCCATATCGAGCTTTGGCCTCCTGCAACAGTCGCCTCCAACTCCTCCTGTCGTCAGCGGCTGACTTCCAATTTGGTACCTGGAGAAGCTGTGCTGCATCCCCCCTTACTTCGTCTTCCCACCTCAGTCTGGGTCTTCCCACTTTTCTAGTTCCACCTGGGTGTCCAGTCAAAATTCTTTTTGGGACGCGTGTATCCGGCATTCTCTGTACATGCCCATTGGAGGACCCACCACTTACCCGCCCTGGTATAGGTAACAGATGGTTACCCCTTCAAGGCTCTTGCAAGGACTCTAATTTTTTTGGTGAAAACGACTCTACATTTGATAACGAAACTAGACCTCCAATGTCCCTGCATACGTTGTTAGTAAGCAGTATGCAAGTGCTTAGCGGGAAATACAGATACAATAGGTGTTAGTATGATAAAATATAGGCAAGACAATGAGACAGGTTGGTGAAAGTCCACGAGGTGGCAAGCGCTGGGTGATTGTATCCAGCGTATCCTACAAGCACCTGTTTGGGAAGAAGACACAGTAGATAAGTAATAAGGGAATGGCAAACGGTTGGGAGTCCTCTTCAATCGATTGGCAGTCCCAGCAAGAATGCGCATGACATTCGGTCTAGTCGTGAACCACACTCAGCTTCCGCGCCCCTTAGTCGGTTCCTCGGTGATGCCTCAAAGAAAAGTAAATGGGAGATTGGGGGGAAATACCCGACGACCCTAAGGAATTCAGCGTCGAGTAGCCGGTGCCAAGGCGAAGGAGAGCTGAGGTCACCCCCCACAAACCTAAAGCCTGCACATGTTGCTGGGGGTGGCGCAATTAATTTTAGAGGGCACCGTGCCATCATGCCACCGTGCTAAATGCCCAGCCCATCTCAGCCTGAGGAGTCTCATATGTGCTGAGATGCTAGGGGCTATATATATCATACAATTCTGTATTGTGCCGGATGCGCCACTGTTCACCCTTTTTCACGGGTCCACATATTCTTCTCTGCACTTTTATTTCAAAAGTATCCAACATTTCAGCCATCTTTACCGTCAGATACCGTGCGATAAATAATATAAAAAATATTAAATTTAGGGGGGCCAACTGCCGGGAGATTAACTATTGGGTCACCTATAGAAGTATTGATCGGATCTTCACAATTTGGCCTAAGCTAATATTTTCCGCTAACGTGGCTTAATTTGCTTAAAAGGTCAGCAGAATTTCAATTTGAACCAAAAAACTTGTATGGCGCTTTCAAGACAAGATTGCAAACGTGAAATTTACAAAGGCCATAACGTATATTGTACAGGGTGTCCCAAAAGAAAGTTTATATTTAGTGGATCGATTTAAAAAGAAGGAAGGGTTCTATCCAAAAAATGTTTATTAAATACTAAAATACACAATTTGGGTATTCATTTCACAAAAATAATATCGTCCAAATGTAAACCCTCACGTTCGCGGCATTCATTTAATTGAAGAGTAAAATTTGTTATGACGGCTGCCATTTCGTGACGGATATTTTCTTTTAATTGCATCAGGGAAGTCGGATTTTTGGCGTACAATTTAGATTTGAAATAACCCCACAGGAAAAAGTCTATAAGGGTTAATCCTAGAGATCAATTTGCCAGGGAAAATTTCACGAACTCATGGCAGAGACGTATTGGACGTATGTGATGTTGCTCCATCTTGCTGGAACCGTGTTATTTGGTTTTAGCCAGTAAGTTTGTAGGAGTGCAGCATTAGGTATTTGTGCAAAATGCTGTGTAACGATGATCTATGCACATTTAAGGCACTTGCGCGCTTCCGAATCGAAAAGTTTGAGTCGTCACGAAAATACTGATAAACACTACGTTTTCTACCGTTCTCGAAGACCTTGGTCGCCTGGATTTTGGTTTTGCTAGCGTTGTACCGATCTCTTAAAACTTTTTGACCCATATTCGAATGAGAGGTATGCTTGGCGCATCATTGAATTGACGAAAACCTCAAATATTGCAGTATCTTCTACGCGCTATAGTCGCCGAATCACCATTTTTGTAAAACTCCTGCACGCAAAACGCGCGGTCGCCCAGAGAAATGCTTCATAGCGACTAAATTCCCAAAAGCCAGACTACTGATTGGCATACCCCCCGCGCCCCTCGGAAACGTTGCGTTCACACAGAAAGCAAAAAAAATATAAACTTTCTTTTGGGACACCCTGTATATGATAGCTGGGTTCTTATAGTGTTTCACAGAATAACAGCATGTTAACACGCTCACCTCACACTCCACAATAACTAGATTATTTATAGAGTGCCAGTGAGACTATGGTATCTCGAATTGGGGCATGTAGTGAGGCTGAAGGTTGTGTGGAGGGGAAGAAAATTGGTGCAAAGAAAGGTTTGATGCTTTATGGTCGAGAGGTAAGGCTCTTGACTGGCAATCCGAAGGTCGCGGATACGAATTCCGGCAAGTTAAATCATTAATGTATTTGCAGCACGCTCTACAGTGAAATATATTGTCAGTATCGCCCAGGTGTAAGAATGAAACTTTGCTTGAAATGGCTTTAGCCGTGTTTGGTGACCAGATCTGAATCCAGGTTCAAATTTAGTAATTCGAAATAAACATATAATTTATGAAATATAAAAATTTTCAATGCAAAAATGATTTTTTTTTTAAATTATCTACTGATAGCGAAAAAAAACCTCATATTTTAATAGGAAAATCTATTATAAACGTTTTCGTTAACTCACTTTTCTTTTGTTTCATGTAAAAATAATTAATAAAAAATTCCCAAAAATTCATTATTTATTTCAAATTGCGGTCTGAAATTCGGTTACATAAGGAAAAAGGGTGGATTTACGGCACGGGGGCACGTGCCCCCCCAGACGGTATTTTTGTGTACTGTGGAGATTCCACCACAGTACATACTTAGAAGCTAAAACTGTCCTTATTAAACATTTAATTTTTCGATTGTTTTGACACTTTCATAAACCTTCCTATACACACTTGAACTTGTAGAAATAAACTTGAAGTATGATACTTCAAGTTTATTTCTAACAGTAATTGTTGATTTTTTTGCCCGTCTCCCCGCCCAGACAAAAATCCTAACAGTAATTGTTGGATATTTTGCGCGTCCGCCCCCCCCCCCCCCCCCCAGAAAAAAATCCAAAGAGTTATTGTTGATTTTTTTGTCCGTCCGCCCCTTGTGCCCCCCCAGAAAAAAATCCTGGATCCGCCCATGCATAAAGCTATACATTTTAATTATTTTGTGGCTAACTGTTAGATTTAAATATAAAGCGTGATGTTTTCTCTTTCTAACACCGTTTAGATCACATTTCTAACCTTCTTCTTCTTTCTTTTCTAAGGGAGACGCAACGATTTCTATGAACCCTATGAGTCAAAATTTTGAGGCGTTAAAAAAATGGAACCAAGTACCAACTCGAAATGTTAAAATGTAGTTAATTAACAATTATCAAACATCGCTATAAAAGTGAAAGAAAGTACGTAAGTATCTGTGTTCTTTTAGTAGGTACAGAAATTAACTTACAAGAGCTTACGGTAGGGTACACATAAAGTTGTAACGCATTGCATACTTTAACTTACGACTTAAAGTCCATACACAATATTGTACAAGGACATTTCTAAGGGATTACCTTCATTACGAAGTTTTTGCAGCGTTTGAAAGGGTGATAACTCCTAGACTTACTACGGGTTACACTTTATACGGGTTCCGCGCGTCTTCATCCAGCGGCAAAACATCCCCGACAAAATAGCAATACAGCGTATAGATTTTATATGTATTTCCGCAGATTGAAAATAAAGCCATTTACTTAAACAGTTTCTCTTATAAGTGTACTATGTATTATAAGTTCACACTTTAAACACATAACCTAACATAACTTCATCTCTTTATAATATTGTTTATAATAGCATTAACTCTTTATGTTTATGTTGTAAATCTTTATGTTATTCCTCCAACTTGTTATCAGGTACCTGGTTTATACTTTTCAATAGTGTCATTTGGTCTCCTTTCTATGCTGTCCACATTTGTCACATCGAATCCGTACAACATCGTTTCCTAAGAGGAATTGCTTGGAGGTTGGGTCTTGAAAGAGGCGAGTACTCATATGATGAAATTGAACACATTTTAAACATTTCTTCTTTAGAAAAACGTAGAAAAGACTCTGATCTAATTTGCATATTTAAAATTATCAACAGTATTACGGATACACCTGCATTGTTAAAACTCATCCAGTTAAACATCCCTTCCCGTAGACTTCGAAATAATGAATTGCTGTTCCTCAATCAACATTCTACTAATTATGGGTACCATTCTCCCTTATCCAGAATGTCAAGACTTGTCAACGCAAGTCAAAGCATTGATTTTTTTGGTGTAAAACTAAATGACTTTCGGCAATCGATACGCAATATTTAAATGCTTCTTCATGCTTTGACTTATAGTGTATCTATATGTACTTTTTAAATTTTATATTGTCATTGCTATTCATTTATATGTGCTCTCCCTTCACTGTAATCTCTGTTTTTTGTTCGTGTTATTATTATGTTATTAATGGACTGTTGTCCGTAAATTGTTAAATAAATAAATACTAACTACTAACTTACCTGCTTATCTCATACACTGTAAATCCTAATATATTATACGTTACCGGGTTAATTCGGTAAATCCAAATATAATAATATATGCTACCAGGTTACTTCTTCTATTTTTTTGTTTGTTATGTAATTATGTAAATTTCTTGGAATAATATGCACTAAACCTGTTAATTTGTCTATCCTGGAACGGGAAACTTTCCTTGTTGGACAGGCAAATTATCCTAATATGTAATTTGTACTTTCTTTTGTATCTATCTATAATAAATAAATAAATATCTGATGCTATCATACTCGCATTTAAGAACTCGCTCCAGTCAGCTGAGTTAAAAAGTGAAGCATTCTGTTTCCGATTGCCGTCAATTCATCGGCTCGCGAATTATTCCAGTGCTTCCCACTTTATGACAAATAATCTCTTTTATACGTCTAAATTTCTGTGTTTGTGATCATGTCGTTCCATGGGACCTTGAGCATTCTCCGGTGAAGCCACATTTCAAAAGCCTCTAACCTGTTCATGGTATTTACCTTCAAGGTCAATGTCTCACATCCATACAGCAAGACTGACCACACGTAACACTTTAGCATTCTCTGCCTTAGTTTTAAATTGATATTGTCATTGCAGAAGAGGGATTTAATTTTACTGAATGCAGTTTTTGCTGCTTCAATTCTGCACTTAACCTCTACATCTGGGTCAAGGGTCTCCGTAAGAATACTGCCGAGGGATCTAAATCTTTCCACCTTTTCGACATTGTAACCATTTAACTGTATCACTGATCCAGAATGATCTAGTCGTCCAAATTTCATCAATTTAGTTTAATTGACGTTGATTGTTAGGTCCAGTTGCTCACCAGCATTATTAACAAGATTTAATAGGTATTGGAGATCATCGATACGGTCAGTTAGTAATACAGTATCATCTACAGCTCACCTAAAAGAATAATACCATCGCATAAACCATTACAAATAGAAGAAAGAGACCTACATATTCTTAATTGGCGTATTTGGTAGAATTGCTCATCTTCTACCAACAGAGGTAAAGAGGGGCTTATACTTTAGCTTAATACAGTCCCACCTAAATTATTTAATAGAAATATGGGGAAACACATACATTACGTACTTAAACGAATTACAAATAATTCAGAACAAAGTAATTTAAAAACTCTTCAACTATTACCCAGACACTTCCACAAAAAAACTATAAGAGGAAATGAATCTTTTGAAAATAAGAACATTGTACGAATATAACATAGGTATGTCTTTTAATCTACAAAATACAAAATGGACTTATACACACAAACACAACATTTATAAAAACATCACAAATACACGAAAATTATACTAGACAACGCAATAAATTGTATACAAATACTGTCAAGACTGAAAGTGGCAAGAAAAGTATTGGCCACGAGGAAGTTCACATATATAATCTCCTTCAAGATAACCTTAAAGCGGAAAAGAATATAAAAACCTTTCCAAAAAACTATTCAAACTTAAGATGTTGGAACAAAATTAAAAATATTACTACTTTATGTACCTGTACTACTATACTATATATGCTCTGTACTTAAGTTAAGAAAGCGAAATATTATATTTCTTTTAACTTAATAATAAAAAATAAAAAATAAATCTATTGAAAGGTACTGAAAGGCAAGATGGAGGGTCACCAAGGGCAGAAGACAAATATCTTGGCTGCGAAATGTATGTACGAGAGTGGATTGGCATTAGAAGTGTGGAGGAGCTATTCCGGGCAGCGCAAGACAGAGAGACATTTTCCAGAGTGATCGCCAACGTCGGGGGGACCTGATAGGATACATCAATAAGAAGAATACGTCTAAATACCAAGCCTTGCTTATTTGATCTACCATTGCAATTATTCGTAACACCATTTTCTAATTGGAACCACTGTGCGAGCAGCTAAAAGCAATACACTGTACAAATTTTATATTTCCGCAAATTGAAAATAAAGCCATTTATTTAAACAGGGTTAAAATATCTGATGCTATCATGCTCCAACTCACTCCAGTCAGCTGAGCTAAAAATCGAAGCATTCTGTTTTCGATTGCCGTCGACTTATCTGCTCGCGAATTGCTCCAGTGTTCGCTTCCCACTTTACGACAAATAATCTCTTTTACACGTCTTAATACCAAGTCTTGCTTATTTGATCTACCATTGGAATTTTTCTTAATTCTCCTATATTCTCACGGAGACCACCACAGTGCGAATAGCTAAAAGCAATACACTGTACAAATTTTATATTTCCTCAGATTGTAAATAAAGCCATTTACTTCAGGGTTAAAATATCTGATGCTATCATACTCCTATTTAAGAACTCGCTCCAGTCAGATACGTGGTACGTGGTAAAATATTCATGCAAATTTATGGTAATCTCTAACCTCTGTTAGGCCCTCCAATGACCAGGGATTGTGAACCCTCTACCAAACAATTAGAAGTTGGGTCCTTAAATACTACTTCATTTAAACTGACAGAGTGATAAATCTACACAGTTAAGGAATTTGGGAGCAGATTTTTGAGGAGTTATTTATTCCCTGTTGAGAATTTTTCCTTTTTAGCCTACATTATTAAAAATCTATATAATCTTTTAATTCATTAAAAAAAATTTCACTATACAATTTCAAATTATTTACAAAGATAGGTACACAAGGAAAACAAATTAATTTAGGTTTCTTCAAACTTTGCAAATACACTTTGTGGCGTCATTTTTAATTGAATGAAAACAAATAAAACACGTTCCGGTTAGACGAGAGGTCTGGGTTCTTGTCCCAGTTGCGACCATTATCTTTTTCTATATTTTCTGTGTCTTGTTCTCTTTCATGTTTTCGTTTAGATTATTATTGTTATTTTCTTCTTCAGTGATGTATTACATTGATGGGAATAACCATATTTTTACGGACACGTACAAATGCTGGTGTCAGGGATCCAATCAGAAGAATGTGCGAATTGTTTAATAAAAACCACAACCTTAAGGATTTCGATATATTTTTGGATACTTATAGCACTTTTGGTAGAAAATTGAAGGCTGTTTTCCTATAAAAAAAGATAACTCATATATCATTCACCTTACTTTTTATGTGCTTCTTTTTAAATAATTTTCGATTCATTATTAATTATGACTTATTTTCAAACACGTATAAAAAATGTCTTTGAAAATCTTTATTTATTAAGTCAATCAGTGAGAAATAGTTGGGGTGCAGGCGAATTCCAAGTTATTGTTCATAATATTGTTTTGTTAATTATTGTCTTTATCTGTGTTTTCTCCTTAAATAAAATAAATAAATAAACCTTCAAAAGTTATAAAAAGAGAGTTTTTCTTAAAAAATATATATATTATAAAAAGTCAATAGTTCCATATGAATAAATTCGGAAATATTTATCAGACGCTATCCAGGTTACAAACCAATTCTTAGAATGATTGTTTCCAACAAAGAGGGTAGTTGCCCATAATATGGAAAAAAAAGAATTAGTTAAAGATAATATTGTTAATATAATGTCTGGTCAGTGGTTGAGTGAGCATAGCGCTTGGATCCCACCCGAGCGTCGCGTGTTCGATTCCTCGACTGGCTAAGTCCTCCATCAAAACACAAGTAACATTTTCGGCTTTCTGTGGTGGTAGTAGGAGATTTTCAAACATTGTTGGGTTATTCGTAACCCGGGAATGTTTGTCTTTCTTTTATAAAAAAAAAAAAATAATAATCTAAAATTTGAAATGTGAGATTGACAAATATGACGGTTTGACAGAAGGTGGCAATGACGAAATTGGTAAACGCTCATGTTCCCGTTAGACGAGAGGTCTGGGTTCATGTCCCAGTTGCGGCCATTATCTTTTTCTATTTTTATGTGTCTTGTTATTTTTCATATTTTCGTTTAATTATAATTATTATTCTCTTCTTCAACGATAAATTATTTTTATTTATTTATTTATTAACGCCCTTTTTCGGGCCTTTTGAATATGAATAGTAAGAAATATACAGTGTGTCCGGGGGTAAAGTGCATTGACATAAAGTGATAAGTAAAAAAGATGAAAAACCTTTTTCGAAATTCCAACTTTTAGGGGTAGTTTTGTGGTAAAAAGATAAAATTAGTCCGGCGTGTGCGGCCAGTTTTATTTTATTCCGCTGTTACGATACAGCCCAATCACAACCATGCAACGTTGCCACGATCATGCCCGGCAGGCTCTCAGCAAGTAAAATCGTACCTCACACTAAGGATTTTTTGTACGTACGTCTTTTTGTATGGGAAAAAAATGTTGGAATTTCGGAAAAATTGTTAATCTTTTTTACTCCTACCATCATGTAGAATCACCTCCCGAAGTTAATGCACTTTACCCCCGGACACCCTGTATACAGTATTTATTGTACATAACTGAACCGTCTCAGTAACAATATTTTATATTTGTTTAAAGATAAATTGAAGATGTCCACTGACTTGGTATAATTGTTTCTCTCAATTAGTTTTCTGGGCAAATAGGAATACATATGTTAGACAGACCCAGAATTTCTACACTGAAATAAATCCTGACTTCTAGTATTACGTAGTGGAATCCGGAAACTTTTCATTTAAAACTCTTAAGAGGAATATAAACGCTAGAAATATTTCGAATCTCATGCCTGCAAAATTTTAAAATCGAGCGTCTTTTTGCACGAGGCTAGTAAGCGAAAAAGTGGTTTTTATTTATTTTGTGCATAATTTTATAAGAACGAAAAAAATTTAGAACATGGAAAACCTCAAAAATAGTCTTCGCCATAAAGGGGTATTTTTTAAAATTGTTTCTTGTATTAATTACTTCATAGTTAAGTCATGAAAAAACATTTTTTTTGGTGGTTTACTCTTATATTTTTTGTTACGTGAATAATAATTTTATTGTAATTCCAATACATAGAAAAGCTAGTAAAAGCTTCGATTTATTCGTAGCATATTTTTTGATGTTCATACTGTAAGCCAATTCGTCGTAAAGATTAATCAAAATAGTATCTAAATAGGATTTCACGTATATATTCATGAATTGTATGTTTATTATATTATTAGCTGACCCGGCGCCTCAGAATCAATAACATTTGTGGTAACTTATTAGCGGAATTAAATTAAGTTTTTTTATTAGGTTAAAAATTACACAACGAAGCAATTATCGATGCGCAACTGTCCGTGTTTTATTTTTGTCAGTATCAAAGATGGTGTTGTGTACGGATTTATGTTTTTTGTAATTTTCTTACTTTTCAACTTACTTACGTGAATAACGTTTCATTTTCTTTATCCGCTTGAGGGAAATTTATTATAATTATCGTGTTTTTCCTTTGGAGGGGTGCAGACATACGTTCACCGTTTGTCTCATTTTCAACTGTTGACATTTAGTGTGTAAAGAAAGGTAGCATTATATGTTTAAGAACAAAAGCAAAACTATCGACGTGTTGACATTTGATGTTTTCGAATTTTTGGAATTCACACACTATTCAATATAATGCTGCAGCTCTTTCAAAAGATGAGAATTCATTCCATACAAAATGTATGAGGAAAAGAATTTTCTTCGTAATTTTTTTTGGTGAATTTTTCCGATGTTTTAATAGCTATTCTGCTATTCGGGACATAGACAAATCTAACAAATCAAAGATCATATAAATCGGTCCAGCCGTTCTTGAGTTATAAATGGTGTAACTAACCCGATTTTGTTTTATAAATTACTAGCAGACCCGGCCACACGTTGCTGTGGCTAACGAAACACAACGCCATTACCCAACCTTTATAAAATCCACACCACCCGCTTGCCAGCTGCCCGCTGCCCGCTGCCTGAATTGAATATTTGAATTTCTCGGCTTTTCTCTAGTATAATAAGCATTGATTATAGATATAAACCTTTTTCTTTAATCAACTATATTATTTTTTATTTATATAATAATATAGTTAGCGATCGCCACTAATTATACAGTGCTTGCAATGCAACACTGGATATTTGAAAAGGGAAAATCAAATACATACTTGCTCTAGGACATCTATTTTCCAATTTCTTCCCTAGAACGAATTTCAAAAGTGACTATAGTACGGCCCGCCAGCCGTTTTAAATCGCACAAAAATATGTTTTCTTTGAATTTCTCGGCTTTTCTCTAATATAATTTACATGTATTAAACATATAAACATTCCTCTTCAATCACTCTATCAATTGGTGAAAACCGTATGAAAATCCGTTGCGTAGTTTAAAAGATTAACGCGCACATACATTTTGAGCGACTTCATTTTATACTATACTAGCTGGTCCCGGCATGCGTCGCTATGCCACTTAATAAAGAAATTGTTTCTCCCTGAGTGTCCTTTCCCATCGTCCCGTTCCCCTTCCGCCTCTTCTCCTGCGTCCTCTTCCCCTCTCGCGTTCCACTCCGTCACCTCCACTTCCCTCTCCCTACTCCCCTCCCCGCCCCCTTCACCGTCCCGCGAACCCCCCTCCCGAGTTCCCCTCCCCCTCCCAGGTCCCCCTTCCCGCGTTCCCCTTCCACCTTCCCCGCCTTCCCTCTTCCCTTTACCGCTCCCTCGTCCCGCCAACCCTCCTCCCGCGTTCCATATATTCAATCCCAGTACATTCAGTTCTTAAACAGCCCGCGTGCCACCTTTTACAATTTTTATTCAAATTTCCATTTTTCATGTATATTAAATTTGGTACCTAACATAGGTACCTATTTAAAATATCTAAAATTCTTGATTCGATTCAAAATATTAGGGGAGTACCTACTTTAAATAAATTTTTCAACTTTTCAAAAATAGAATCCTGATTGCACTATCATTCATTGTTTTGCAAAATGTCATTCTCTAACACGCGAACTGTCAAACGTGCGATGTTTTCTGTTATTATCTAATTTTCTGCGCAATTTTCTTAATTTTTCTCTCCGTAAGAACCATCCTCGAACTTCAAGGAATATTTTAAAAAAAGAATTAGCGAAATCGGTTCAGCCGCTCTCGAGATTTGCGCTTACCAACAAATTTAGCGATTCATTTTTATATTATAGATAATGTAATGATGATGATGAAGATATTAAGTATTATGAAAGATAACTGGTTTCATTGTATCTGTTCTTCTCGGAACAAGAATATTATGGGATACAACATTTTTCTGGGCAACAGTTTATTTGTAAATGGCGGAGAACGGGTTATTTCTAAATCTCGTTATTGCGTTCAACGGTTCAGCTATGTGTCACCTGGAATTCTCTCATAAACAACCTTATTATTCAATACCTCCATTTGAATTCCAGCGATTTTCCACCCCTACACTTTAATGAAGTTTCTTGGAATAAACTACCCCGGGGGAGGTTACAGACTACCCTTAATAATGTTAAAATTTTCCCTTGATTTAGTGCCCTTGTACAAAGACACTGTTACAACTTCAGAGGACCATAGAAACGGGTTGTTTAACTCGCTGTATGGTGAACGAACAACCACTTTTGTGATTTAGGGTTGTTGGGAGACATGTTTAAGAGATGAAAAAGTATCGTAGGGAATTTGATAAAAGGATGAAACATATTTTTATTATACCAATTAATTTTTTTGAAAACATTACGAAATTTAACAATTTTTAATATTTATTCTGTTCTATTCTATTAATTGGAAGAGTTCGCATACGTCTCATGAAAATAACACCTTACTGTTGGTGTTAGAAAGAGAAAGTATCACGGTCCCATCCGAGCGTCGCGTGTTCTATTCCTCGGCTGGCTAAATCCTCCATCACAACACAAGCAACATTTTCGGCTTTCTGTGGTGGTAGTAGGAGATTTTCAAACATTTTTGGGTTATTCGTAACCCGGGAATGTTTGTCTTTCTTTTTAAAAGAAAAAATTTAAAAAAAAATATTCACATCTACCACAACCACAAAAATTTAAATGTACATCTCTTTCAATTATGAAACCAAAATTTCTAAGCGCGATTTGAAAAAAAAAAATATTAATTATTTTTACATGAATTGACAAAAAGCGAGGTAACAATAAAATATATATATATAATAAACTAGCTGACCTGACACGCGTTGCTGTGGATAACGAAAGACAACGTCATCTACCGGATGGTTACCCAATCTTCATAACCACCGCCATCTGTTAATTTGCATACAAATCAAATACACTATAAATCCAAATAAATCAAATACAGACATTCTCTTTTATATTGTATATTTCAACCAATTTACACAAAACCTTGACAAATTATTTACCTAAACCTTCCCCGTGAATCTATTGGTGAAAACCGCATGAAAATCCGTTCAGTCTTTTTTGCGTTTATCGCGAACATTAAGTTAAAAAAAATGCTATTTCATTTTGGTCCTGGAAAAATCTTTCCGATTGATTGGTAAAAATGTATTTCCATCACTCCAAAATATTTTTTTAAGGGACAACAGAATGTTTTATTATGCAAAAAAATGTTCTCGTACCAAAAACATATATTTTTCCTTCTTATATCCAAATTGACATTATATTTTATAGAATTTAAGGCTCTGCAACATGGCCCGAAAATAAGAAGATGGAGAGATACGAAATTACGAATGTTAGAGAAGAGCGCTAACATTTACAGCGACAAAATCGATGCGAAAATTGCGAAAATGTTTAATAAAACACGACTCGTTTAAAACACAGCAAAAATCTTGCAGGCATTATCTTAAAGAGCATTTAAAGAAACACTGTGAATTTTTTCATACATATAACTTGTAAAATAACTGAAACAAACTTGTTAATAATAATTTTTGGAGCATACTTTGCGATTTTTTTCTATCGAGGGAATTTTATATAATTTGCGTTTCGGCGCGGGAAATGTCTAGATATTATCTTCAAGAATAACATATATTTTTTTAAGAGCTTTCAAAATTACCGTGTTTAAGGGAAATATGTAATAAATCGGTACAAATCCGGGTTGCGGGCCCTTAAGTTCAAAACTGTAAAAGAAAAGGTTATAGATATACTCGTATTGCTGGATACATAACTTTGCAATGGGATACGGACTTTGACGAGGATATCATAGGTAAATGGATACGGATAAACGTTTATATGATCTTTGAGAACAATTGAAACTAGAAATGTTTTTAATTAGCATTCAGACGGAACTAATTTTTACGATCCTCAGCTACGAATCTGGAGGTCGCGAGTAAATTTTTCTTTATTACTTTGTATTGTTTCACAATCTATACATTAAAAATAATATTAAAAATATTTGTGGCACTTTTCAGATCCAGATTGGTGGATACTTTCAGTATCGCCCTGGAGAATGATCACTGATCACCATTCTGTTTTGTAATGTTCCTTGAAGTGGCATTGGCCGTGTTTGGTGAGCAGATCAGAATGGTCAGGTACTTCTAAATCTTCCCCTTACCCTCCAGGCTCATAACATACCCCAATTGTGGATGCCGTAGTCCAAATAGCTCCGATTTTTTGTTTTTATTTTATTTGAAAACGTTCAATAGTCCCCAAGTGCTCCTAACCGTCTGGAGCCAGTGAGACTATGGCATCCCCAAATGAGATACGTTGTGATGCTGAATAAATTGGGGAGGGGATGATGCAGAGAAATGTGGGGGAGTACCTGGCTGTCCAGATCTGGTCACGAAACACGGCCAAATCCATTTCAAGCAACGTTTCAATTCTGATGAGTGGTCTTACACAAGAACGATACTGAGCGTATCTTCCACTCTGGAACGTACAAATATACTACGTATATTTTTTCTCCACTTAACGGTATTATCAATTCTATTGTGGGTTATCTCTTGAAGCACTGTTACGCGGATGACAGTGCAGTCCATGATAGCTTTTGTTTGACAAGCCCCCAAAGGGCTCACAAACTCCAACGGCTCGGAGGGCTTTGAAGCAAAGAATGGACGGTTACCTCGAGAGTGTTTTCTCTTGGGGTAAAAATAATCTCGTTGAATTTAATGTTTCAAAGACCGAATCTTGTCTGATTACGTCTAAAAGGGATCGAAATGAAAATCTAGTATCTTTCAACGGAAGCAATCTTCCGAACAGGCCCTCCATTGATATGCTTGGTGTAACCCTAAGTGACCAGCTCAGGTATGGGGGCTCCATCGAAGTCAGAGTAAAGCTAGCCTCCCAAAAACTGGGCGTACTGTACAGGGCCCGCAGATAATTTAATAGTACTGCTAACCCTGTACAAATCACAAGTGCGCCCACGGTTGAATTTGGCATCCAGTTCTGGTCTGGAGCTCCAAAATACCTGAAAAATACCCTCGGCTCTGTGCAGAAACGGGCGGTCCGTTTAATAGATTCTCCCATCTTAATAGACGGATTGCAATCTTTAGAGCACAGGCGTCGGGTGGGAATGCTATCCTTGTTCTACCGGTATTACAATGGAAGATGCTCCGATGAACTAGCATCATTGATTCCTTCGGCACCGGTGCATAGTCGGGAAACACGCCAAACGCGTGCCCAACATTTGTACACGGTTGAAATTTGTCACATGAGAACGGGTCGTTTCTTCGACTCGTTCTTGTGTTCAACAGCTCGGCTGTGGAGTGATTTGCCGGCCCCTGTGTTTCCTCCTTCCTACAACATGGGTCTCTTCAAGACCAATGTTCATTCCTTCCTTTCTCAAAAAGACCTTCCACACAGCATCCCAGATGACATAGGCCCTGAGGGGGATTATTTTCGTCAGGGCCTTCTGTGTGGAGTTGTGATTTTAAACTCGATGAAACGAAAAATAGCGACGCTAAAAAGCGAGAGAATGAGATAGTATAATAAGATAGGATAGTTTAATATAATGGTCTCCTCTTTGTGCGATGCTTCGTAGCCTGCTCGCTCTTATCTACTTTGGTTTTCTGAAAGTTTCACTTCTATCGCGTGTGAACTGCACACTTGTATTTCATTTTGCATTTCTCGCCCGGTCTTCGTGGATATTGGAGAATGAATAATTTTCTAAAATATTTGTAACTCAACCCTTTTCTCGGGAAAGAACTCTTTCTTCCAAATATGTATTTGGGAATTTTAGAAAATACAATAAAATTTGAATAAGGTATATTTGAAGCGAAGAATAGTATCAGCATGGAACCCGTTATTCTTGCAAATAATAATGCCATTCAATCGTAAATCTGACATAAAATATATGGTGTAAAGTACTTTTTGAAAAAATCCACAAGGGACAAGGTCAAGACATTGATAAAACTTATTAAAGACTATTTGTTTTACAGAATAATTTAACAAATTTCATAGTAAGTATTAAAGTATTGTGAACGCTCTGTTCTAGTTCAAATTTACAAACAGATGAAATGCAAAACGATCGGGATAAAGCAGACAAATTCAAGTAGGTGATCAAAGCTTAATTTTATATTTTTACAAAAGGATAAAGCCGATTAATAAGCTGCTGAGAATTGAAATTGCAAAACCCTTGCAACTATACAAGGCGGTTCGTATGAGAAAGATTGACCTTTTTAAATTATAACTCAATATCGATCTTGGTGACCCGACAATTCGTCCTGCGACAATTCATCCGGCGACAGTTCATCCTGCGACAGTTCATCCGGCCGTCAGTTCATCCTGCCGACAGTTCATCCTGCCGACAGTTCATGCCGCCGAAAATTCATCCGGCGACAATTCATCCTGCCTGATCATTTAGAAATTTTTTATTAAGTAAGTATGCAAAGAGGATATACGGCCGTACAACCAAAATTGATATACATATATCTGAAGGCATCTTGAGTGGATATCCGCTGAAAAAATATTTTTACTAACAATAATTTCGACTCTCCGAAGAAGCATGCGTGAATAACAAAATACGACATACTTATACTTATAGGTTAGGTTAGGTTAGGTTAGGTTAGGTTAGGTTAGGTTAGGTTGAATTGTCAGGATGAATTGTCGTCGGATGAATTGTCGGCGGGATGAACTGTCGGCAGGATGAACTGTCGGCAGGATGAACTGTCGGCCGGATGAACTGTCGCAGGATGAACTGTCGCCGGATGAATTGTCGCGGATGAACTGTCATGGAACCATCGATCTTATATCATTCAAAATGTGCATAAATACGTACCTACATTAAAGTTAGTAAATAAAATTATTAAAAAAATATTTTTTTGTAATTATTTTTTCATCGTTAATATTTATAATTTTTGAGTAATGTTTAAGCGAAAAGAGTGTTTTAAAAAAAACTGAAATATACATATAAGATTGTAAGTCCGTAAATAAATTGATACCCTGAAGTATTTTCGACACAAAATTCGTGTGCAGATTTTTTTAATGGTTTTATTTTAACCAAAAGCTTTACCAAAAAAAAGCTTTTTTTAGGCTTCACCAAAAATCACAACGCTATTATACACAATTATTGTATTGGTAACTATTTACTCGAGCGCGTTTACTGTATAAAAGATCTAGGCGTACTCTTTGATTCTAAACTCCATTTCGATGCGCACATTGAGAATATTGTGAATAAATCTTACCGCATGCTAGGATTTGTCATCAGAAACAACCGCGAATTTCGAAAATCTGAAACTTATCTTCTACTTTCTCGTTCTCAACTTGAATACTGCACCTCCATATGGACACCACTTTACGGTGTCTATAAAGACAACATTGAAAGTATTCAAAATAAATTTCTGCAATACCTCAATTACAGAATGAGCGCACCTAAACGGGGGTACATAAATATGCTCTCGAATTATAACGCCTCCACTCTAACTAACCGGCGAACATTCCTTGACCTCATGACACTTTATAAAATCTGCAATAATGTTATCGACTGTCCTGACCTACTGAAACTAATAAACTTCAAAATACCACCCAGAGTAACAAGGCTTAACGACTTATTCCACATTAGCCGGATGCGTACAAATGCTGGTGTCAGGGATCCAATCAGAAGAATGTGCGAATCGTTTAATCAAAATCAAAACCTCAAGAACTCCGACTTATTTTTTGATACACGCAGTACTTTTAGTAGAAAATTGAAGGCTGTTTTCCTACAAAGTACAATAACTTAGACATTTCTTGGTTTATAATTTTAACTACCTTTCTTTTCTTTTAAATTTCTGTATGACATTATTTTTATCTATATTTTTGGTCTTACCATCAAAATTTTTCCAAAATCAATTTGTTAACTTTTATAAGGATATTGCGCATTTTTTTTCATCTCTCTATTTGTAAAATAATATTTTATTATGTATATACATACGTCTTTTCCGTATTTAAAGGTAAAAATATTTGTATATGTTTTTATCTGCTGTTAATGTTAATTCGGGAGAAATAGTTTGGATGCAGGCAAATTCTCTATTAATTGTTTTGTATATTCTTGTCAATTGACGTCTGTATCTGTATTTTCTCCTTAATAAAAAAAAAATAAATAATAAAAATAAATAAATAAAAATTCTTAAACGGATCTTTCGTAGTTAATTTATTGATAAATTTTATTGTATAATTAAATTATGTGAAATGTGTATCGTAAAATACAACATTTGGCTTGAAAATTTAACAAATATGTAAATGACCAACATTATAACCTTATTAATAATACAAAATAAACTTTTTTTTTTTCAAAATTTAAAACATACTTTTACTGTATGAAATAACAATCTTTCTAATTCAATTTATATTTTGCAGAAAAGAGTCTGTACGTCTTGAATTGGATTTAAAAATGACGTATTCACGGTGGTGTACGTTTATTAACTCTTAACGCAAAATCAAAATTAGTTTCACAAAAATCTCACTAATTCAAAATGAGTTCTTATCAAAGAAATTCTTCTTAGCTTTGGAAACTCTTGGTTTTGGCAATTTATCGTATCCCCGTCGTACATTTCCTTTCTCGCGACCGCCTTCGGGGCTGTCAATGATATAAATAATGATAAATGATCGGTTTCCCAATACGATATAATAAAGGACTGTATTTTATCTGGTACAGTTGTAAGGTGAAAATAAAGGCGAAAGAAATATTGGCGTTGAAGATATTGTTTCATTAATTTATCAGGGGTTATAGAACAGAGGAATCGATAACTTTACAATATCGAGTCGATAGGCCTAATTTCCGACGATTTATATTAATATCCCTGGCACGGTTTCATTGTTGACAGCCAAACCGATTTTGACAGGAAATAGGGTCAGGTTTGTCAGGGTCTTGGCGGTGGATGCATATTTCCACGTGCTGCGTGGCGTGCCGAGTCGAGTGAGACTTGTTGAAGGAGGCCTTTTGACCTGCATGGATGGATCGATACATCTGTCACTGCTAGGTATACTGGATATCGTTTCTCACCCGGCATGCCGCATAAAGTCTCGAAAACCTTCTGGACGGAAGGAGAAAGACTCCTTCGAACACCTCTCATCCCAGAAGATAGGTGGAAGCTTGAGTGGCAATCAGCCAACGTCAAAAATGCACATTTCGTACAAATCCCCACTGAGAGACAGCCTTTGATTGCCTCGCAAACTCTAGACTGCCATCAATATGATAAGGTGCTCCAACAGCCGTTGTGCTCACATGATGCGTAGATGGGGCCTTAAAGAGTCGGCGATGTGAGAATGCGGTGCGGTGCAGACCACCGAACATGTGGTCAACGAATGCCCGCTTCATTCATTCCCCAGCGGGATTGATGAGGTCCACAGGACAACGCCTGAAGCCCTAGACTGGCTCGTAGACCTAGATGTCCCCCTCTGACCCCCCACCATACGAAAGAAGAAGAAGACTGGAGAATCCTACCCACCCCTCCTACCCTTTCCACCCCTTCTTCCCTGAACTTCCTTTCCACAAAAAGCACCTCCACCTCCACACAGCATCCCCTAAGATGACATAGGCCCCGAGGAAAATTATTTTCCTCATAACCTCATGTATGGAGCTAAAGTAAAAAAAAACATTATTTATTAATGTTTTATCTTCTTTGTAATTTTATTTTGAATTTTTTCTAATTTATTAATACGTTATTAATTATGAAATGTTCATCGTAAATGTTACTCGTGAAAAATCACGGGATATTATAATTGTATGTAATTGATAATTTCGTTTTAGCTAAAAAGCGTTTAACCTTGCAAAATCACGAAGTCTGCCTTTAGTTGTCAAGACCAACCGTAATATATTTCAACAAAAGAAATCCTTACTTAAAAAAAAAATTAAAATAATTTTCTCTTTAAAAATAATATATTATTAAGTGAGTACTTTATCGATTGTCTGATTTCTTAATAAAATCAGTTACAAATTTTAAAATGATACTACAAAACAAATCCGAGATAATTGAAGTAGAGTTTCGATCACAAACAGACCCACAACCAAAATCGTTATTTTCCATTGCGTTTTTTCACATTAGCTAACCAGGAGTAACAAATGTATGAATTTATCCCTCCAAACTGCGGGGCAAGTGTGGGTCGTGAGAGTCAGCTGGAGAAGTCAAAAGACCTCCTCAATCAGTCTCTCTTAGATGCATCCGCCGCCAAGGCCTTGTACAAACCTCACCCTATGAACTCGGGCACCCCTGCTAATTGCACTAATCCGGTATTCCGAAGCCGCTAGGAAAACGATACCCCTAATCGCAGGATGCTGTAATTCTGGAGGGAGAAGCAAATGGAAGGCCGTTAGGAAGAGGAATATGGGAAAATGGCTATTTGGACTATTGAAGTACCCACCACTGTCCCACCCCGGTATAGGCAACTTATGGTCGCCCCTTCGGAGTTCTCGCAAGAATCTAATTTTTTTGAATAAACGGCTCTACATTTAATGTAACGAATCTAGACCTTCAATGTCCCCTCATACTGTGTTAGGTGGCGGTATGCGGGCGCGCCTACAGGACTGTACTGTAATGGTCAATCTCTACAATTCTAAAGCCCATGGAGGTGTCAATGCAAAAGCAGTGAGCCTCATGGACAGTCAAACAAGTTGTTAGTAACATCAACAAAAAATAAAAATAAATAAAGTAATCCAAAATGACAGCAGCCGTCATGTGTAATCAGCTCATGACAGCAGGAGACATGACCATACATAATCCGGCGGGCGGCACCGAGCACTGTAAGTAAAAGAAAAAGGAAACAAAAGTAAAATAACATATGTACAGATAAGAACCGGTGTCACCGCAACCTGGCTGCGGCTGCCGGCAGTCCCCGAAGCAGTGAAGGAGGCTGATTGTCCGGCCTAAGACTATTAGCTATTTGGACTAGTCACCAAACGTGGCTTAAGCCATTTCAAGCAAAATGTTTCGATTCTGTGTAAGTATCTTCCATTTGATTCGGGTAATGTCAAAAGCCGGTAAAACGAAGGAGCAACAACTGTGAGATGGAGTCATATGAATGTGATTGAAGCATTCATTCTCTCTCCTAACCCTCAAGCAAAATTTCATGATGTTTAATTAGTGTTTGCAGCACCAAGGACAGCGTAATATCAATATTACATTACAAAATCCTCCACACTTATCTCACCTACAATACAACCTACATTCCCCCACAGAACCTTATCATAAATCATGTCTTCTGATGAAATATCGTACCCCCGGATTACCCCAGGGCTTAGTATTGGGTCCTCTCCTAACGCAGAGTGGTACAGGGGGTGAGTTCACTACCTGTGGGAGGCCTATGGGGTTGATTGATTGGCGTTATTTGTACGGCAAATTGTTATTTAGGGATGGTGTAAAGATACGATTAATTTATATTAGTTTGCTTTGAGAATTGTTGTTTTTGGGAAGCTGTTGAAAATGCTAATCTTCGTGAATGGGGGTAATATGACTTTATACATGTTTAAATAGTATGTACTCGTATTTTATGTGTGACGAGCTACGTAAGTCTGACTTTTCCATACATTTTTTTAATCATTTTCTAACATATCAGGTTGTAAATATTGAACTCAGTTCATAATATATCGATGATCGTAAAGCCAATTTTGGCAATGATTTGGATTCAATTTTCGATTTAGTTTATGGGTGGTTATTTCAAATTAAAAAAAATGTCTTGCAATAATGTTATTAACCCTTATCCACCTGACGTCGGTCTCAGAGATTCCGGCGATTTTGTTTTTAAAATTATTCCGTTACTAGGTACGCGACACAACTGCGAGTCAATATACTTTTCCCTCGCCCCCGTTTCGTGCACGTTTATAAATTATTTATAGGTAACTATATTTTGCGTGCGGTCCCTGTGACCGAAGACGTTGGGTAGTAACGTTAATTTTGTTAATGTGTATTTTTTGTTTGTGTTGGCTTATAATAAAAACAAAAATTTAAAAAAAATAGAAAAATGTGAGACATGTGAGACATGTTCCACTTGGGATCCTAAAAATAAATGTAAAACAGCATATAGTTATATATTTCGCATGTAAAAATCCGATTTGCTTTTTTTTACATGAGGTCCACACAGGAGGCCCTGAAAAAATAATTTCCCTCTTAAGAGGGAATAACCAGATAAAACCGGAAATATATCTGTTTCTTTTCCACACAAAATTATAAATTGATTTCGAAAGACTGTTTTTTTTATCTAGTAACTAGCAGACCCGGCCACACGTTGCTGTGGCTAACGAAACACAACGCTATTACCCAATCTTTAAAAAATCCACACCACCCGCTTGCCAGCTGCCCGCTACCCGCTGCCTGAATTGAATATTTGAATTTATCGGCTTTTCTCTACAATAATAAGCATGTATTATACATTTAAACTAATTAACTCTCCACTAATTATACAATGCTTGCAATGCAACACTGGATATTTGAAAAGGGAAAATCAAATACCTACTTACTCTAGGACATCTATTTTCCAATTTCTTCCGTAGAACGAATTTCAAAAGTGACTATAGTACGGCCTGCCAGCCGTTTTAAATCGCACAAAAATATGTTTTCTTTGAATTTCTCGGCTTTTCTCTAATATAATTTACATGTTTTATACATATAAACATTCCTCTTCAATCACTCTATCTATTGGTGAAAACCGTATGAAAATCCGTTGCGTAGTTTAAAAGATTAACGCGCACAAACATTTTGAGCGACTTCATTTTATACTATGTAATGATGATTGATTTTGAAAGACTATTTTTTTATCTAGTAAAGGTATTTTTTAAATTTGGAGAAAATATAATTATTTTTAGTACAATCAGGTTTTACCGTAGGTCGTTGGCATATTTGTTAAATTTTCAAAAAAAAAAAATCTTTTATGCAACACACATTTCAAATCATATAATCATGCAATAAAATAAATCAATAAATTATCTGGGATAGTTATGATTCAGAATTTTAATTTTACTTTAAATAAAATCATTTAAAAAAGATCTGCACACATGTTATTTATTTACGGTCTTATTACTTATGATTAAAAAATAATTACAAAAGGTACATAATTTGAATAGTTTTATAGTCATGCCTTTCAGCATTTTTGAATGTAGGTATAAATTAAAGCAAATTTTGAATGAAATAAAATCGGTATTGAGTTATTATTTTTAAAAAAGGTAGGGAGAATAATTAATCTTTCTCATTGGAACCTGTACGATCGTAAGAACCCGCTGGCTGGTTAATGACCCTTAACCCATTGGCCACAGAATAAATGAGCTAAAAAATTGGCCTTCACCACTGAATTAATTTTGTACCAAAAATTGAAAACCTGCATTGGTGTACTTAATCTGTTGTTCCTTTTGAAGCGTATATTCAAATGAATTATTTAAAAAAAAATTGTTTACCTATTGAAATCGAACAATAATAATTTTTGTTTTTTTACATACATGTTTACTAATAACTAATAACATAATTTGGTATGATAGTCCTTAAAGCAATCAGGGACGTTCAGGGTCACTACCAAAAGCCGAGAACTACTCCCAATTTTGAAGAAATTAAATGGCGGATGGTTGCGTACAAAACTTGGAACACAAATATCAGGGAAAAAGGATAAGAAACATATTATTTCCAATTCCACAAAATGAATGATTAATTACCCACAGAGCTTTCGGCAATTAAAATTTTATTAAAAAGTGTCACTGTCGTGCTCGTTTTCCGTTTTTTGACGGAATTACTATAGCCCGTCAGCGTGCCGGGGTTAGTGGTTAAGTACCTTAGTTTCACACTCGGCAAGCTGCCGGGGTTTGTGGCCAATGGGTTAACTGGATCAGGCCATATATTTTTGGGATGTTCTTGACTTTTGCACCTTCAACGGCGCACGGAAAAATATTTTACATATACATTTTTTACTCCCAATGTGCTTAGGAATCGCTGGTTGAAACTGGTTGTTCGTGCTATTACACCCTTTATAACCAAACGAAACATTTTTATTTAACATTTAATTAAAAACAACAATTTTTTACATAATGTTGACATTAAAACAAATGTAACGTATGTTTCGGACTCTCGAATTAATTCTTCAACGAAATTAATTCAGGACGACTTTGTAAAACAAAAGTTCTCGGTATTCATAAAATACATCAAACGCATTTTATTTTATTTTTATATTCATGTGGCTGACAACTCAAAGGCATTTTTATTATCTGTTTTCAAAGTAAAAAGAAAAACTCCTCAAGGTATGTTATTACCAATACATTGTACAAATTTGCAATTCGGAATTTTCTTTGTGTTGTAGATACCTTTAAAAGAGGTCAAATTTCTCGTAACTATTGAGTCTATGACAATACCAATACCAAACTCCAACGGCTCGGAGGGCTTTAAAACAAAGAATGGATGGTTACTTCGAGTGTTTTCTCTGGGGGTAAAAATAATCTCTTCGAATTCACTGTAAGACCAAATCATGTCTGATTACGTCTAAAAGGGATCGAAATGAAAACCTAGTCTCCTTCAACGGAAGCAATCTTCCGAACAGGCCCTACATTGATATGCTTGGTGGAACTCCAAGTGACTAATTCAGATATGGGGGCTCCATCGAAGCCAGAGTAAAGTTAGCCTCGGCGTACTATACAGGGCCCGCAGATAATTTAATATTGCACAACTGCTAACCCTGTACAAATCACAAGTGCGCCCCACGGTTGAATTTGTCAGCCACCTCTGGTCTGGAGCTCCTAAATACCTGAAAAATATCCTCGACTCTGTGCAAAAACGGGCGGTCCGTTTGATAGATTCTCCCATCTTAACAGACGGATTGCAATCTTTAGAGCACAGGCGTCGAATGGGAATGCTATCCTTATTCTACCGGTATTACAATGGAAGATGCTCCGAGGAACTAGCGTCATTGATCCCCTCGGCACCGGTGCATAGTCAATGTGCCCAACTTGTGTACACGGTTGACATTTGTCACATGAGAAAAGGTCGCTTTTTCGACTCGTTCTTGTGTTCAAGAGCTCGGCTGTGGAACGATTTGCCGGCCTCTGTGTATCCTTCCTACAACATGGGTCTCTTCAAGACCAATGTTCGTTGCTTCCTCTCCTCAAAAGTCCCTCCACAGAATTTATTTTACTTAGGGGCGTCCTGTGTAGAGTTAATGTTAAAAAAAAATACTTCTGGTTGGGCCATCTTCACAATGCACCTACATTTATGTACAACACACCTACATTTGTGTACACAGATTGATGAATCATTGTACTCGGGATTAATATTGTTGCACATTCCTAACCAAATTCCTACCCTGCTCCCGTGTGTAACTGTCTTGCCAATCGTCAATTGACTCTCGGCTAATAAACATATTGCCGAATTATGCATTTCCGCCCACGATCAATTCCCAAGCCCTCCACTAAAGAAAAATACCGCGAAGTGCATCTGATCCGCTATAAATGCAGTGTAATATGTAAACCAGCTCGACAGAAGAAAATGCCAGTCTCGCAGTAAGTCCTATTTCTTCCTTACCTGTGTGTGACGTATTTCTCCTTAGTGAAGTGGTTTCAAATTACATTATACTTATATTAAATTTTTATTTTATTTCAACACGTACGGCACGACATATGCCATTTACATAATAAATTTGGGTATTTTTGAGATCGCTGGCAATGGTTAATAGGCACTTTTTTTTGAAAAAATCTTTTGATTCACCTTAATTACATTAAAAGACAACTATTTGCATTGGAGGAAGTGGAAAATATTTCATTCTAAATTTCGATTACGTAAAATTAAAATTAGCTTTCATTTTGTGAAACGAGACCGTCCATTTTCAAACATTATTTTCAAATGTCATTTTGTTATGTTGGTATTCTTGTTACTGTACGAAAAGATGCTAGAGCAAAGCGTAGCAGACTTCATGGGAATTCTAGGTTTGTGTAACATGGTTTGTGATACAAAAGAAAGTGCCCCTTTATAACGCCTACTCGCGTCAAGGCAAGAAAAACATCGCAGTTTTCAAGTAAGAAAGTGCCCCGTACCTTAGAAATCTTCTAGCCGTTCGTTATACATTCAAGTGTATCAGGAATACCAACATACCAAAGTGACAGCGAATGAGCTAATAGCTAATGGCGTACAATCTCACAAGACGAAAGCTAATTTTAATTTTACGTAATCGAAATTTAGAATGAAATATTTTCCACTTCCCCCAATGCAAATAGTTGCCTTTTAATGTAATTAAGGTGAATCGAAAGGTTTTTCAAAAAAAAGTGCATATTAACCGTTGCCAGCGATCTCCAAAAATTACCTAAATTTACATATAATCAATATATATTATAAAAGAAAATGTACAAAAGTGTGCGTCCCGCTCAAACTCAGGAACGAGTCCCGGTACGACCAAGGGAGTTATATGGTGTGGTAGCCCTCTATTCCTGATCCATGAAGAAGATTCCCGTTTTTACATGAGGGGCGTTTTTTGATATTTTGAAGATATAAGAGTTGGAAGTTTTGGATGTTTCGCCCTCTAGAAATTTCTAGAACAGTTAAGAACATTCGAGAATATTCGAGAGCATTCCACAGCATTCCAGAACATTCCGGAACATTCTGGAATGTTTTCGAATGTTCGGGAATCGGGAACATCATTGTGGAACATTCCGGAACACTCTCGAATGTTGTGGAATGTTCTGGAACATTGTGGACCATTCGAAGCCTTTTTTGGTAGGGGTCTATAAAGCAAGATTCATCGTGGGTTCGAACGTCAGTTCAATCTTATAACAACTCCCTGAGCGAAGCCGGGTACCTCAGGTAGTTATGCAATAACATAAAGTAGCTAGAATATAATTATAAATATAAAAAAGGTATAGTAAGTAAAAAAATTAAAAATGCTCATGGGAGCCAAAAATTAAAGATGAAATAAAAAATAAAAATTATATGCGCAACATGGTAAAATAACAAAGCGATGTTGTAAATTTTAAAGTAGATACCTACGATGTATTTCTAATACATAGATATAAGAGTGCGCACTGGTAGGTCATATTATAGTTACATGATTATATGATGATTACGTGGACAAGCAGACAAATTTTGATTGATGCATCTTTTATATGATGACATGTCTTCCGGCATGATCGATATTAGCAAAGTCATTATCTAAAGTATGTAAACGATGTATTATTGAATTTTGTTCTGCATTTGAGCCATTATTGTTGCAATGGTAAGGTGTTTTGAGTCGAGTTGGTCTACTTGGTACATGATAACTTATTAAGGAAACTAGTTCAGGGAAGTCAAACCAGTTATTGTTTATTTTAAATAAAAAATAGATTATAGTATTCTTCTAACTTTTAACAATAACAGTCGCATTTTTTGTAATAGAGAATCGTAGTTAATATCATCCACGGGAATTCTTAATATAAAATTAATTGATCTGATATATTTATGTTACATTTTTTCAATGAAAATTGCATGACCTTTGTAGAAAGGGTTCCGTATGTGGGAATTGTATTCCAAATAACTTCTAACTAGAGTTGTATAAAGTGTATATCACACAAAGGTCCTTCAAATACGTAAAGAATTACACTAAATTACACACCAACCCCAATTCGGAGAACATGATTAGAGAGGAGAAACGAGAAGGGAGGGGAAGGTCTGAAATTGCCTACCATTCATAAATTAATGGCTTCTCAACATGGCGATGGACAGTTCTAGCAAACGTTTCGATTCTGAATGGTTGTCTCTCATTGGTTAATCGATATTTAGATTGATGAACGATTGTGGCCAATGGTTCAGATATATGTCCACGCAGCACAATTATAGGTACAGCCTTAATTACAAATCAATTTCAACGGTAATTCGCCAATCAACCGTGCTCTTCATGTCTTCAATAATGTTTGCCTAAATTCTAACATCAACGTTTTTCGAATTCATTGGTAATATTTAACCGGAGATATATATAATTTTTTAATCAATAAATTCTAGGCGCAACTACAAATACGTCTGCACACGTGCATTCATCATGCGTTCGCGTCGTGTTTTGCATGCCATAACCCCATAACACGATCAGTGATCACGTGATCAGTGTGTTATGATAATTTTTACGTTCTTGGCTGCCTTAGAAAGTATGAAGTTTTCAGTTTTTAGCATTTTTAATTTTGTCTAATAGAAGAGCAGCTTTGCCGCCCAGATTAATAGAAGAGCATGTTTGACTCGTTGTATGAATGTAAATGAGGCAAGGAATGTGTTTCAAGACCAAGTTGTTTGGCGGTCCGTCCTCTCTGCCTACCCCTGCGGGGAAATGGCTGGATGGTTAGTTAGTTAGTTCACTATAATATAAAATATCACTACATAAATACAAGTGATCGACTCTTTTTCACAAAAAATATCAATTTGGTAGACGGGAGTGGGTACCGCCGCCCCGGGAACCTTTATTGGATAACCAACACCTCTGCCATGGGTCACCGCAAGTGGTTCGCTAGGTTTGATGATTTAGCAGGGGTGCCCGGAATCATGGGGTGAGGTTTGTCTACGTCTTGGAGGCGGATGACCAGGTTCCTACCCACTGCTTAAACCCTTTTCCTTCCCAGAACTCTCCTCTTCTTCCTTTTCTTTAAAAACCCCCCCACACAGCATCCCCAAAGATGACATAGGCCCTGAGGGATATTATTTTCCTCAGGGCCTCCTTTGTGGAACTCATGTAAAAAAAAATGATTTAGAAAAATTGTTATTTTATTTACTAAAGTTATGTTTTAAAATTTGAAAAAAAAAAGTTAATTTTTATTAAAATAAGTGTCATAATCTGGACTACCAGTCTATTACGGACCCGGTTTCCTTTGATTGTACAGGGTTTTCCTTTGATTCTCAGTACAGGGTGGTGAGACAATAAAAAGTCGTGAGTAGTCTTAGTTGCGTTTATTAGGAGATCTGTACAGTTTTGTTCTTCCAGAAAGCCTAATTGCAAAGAGGACAAATGGACAACAATCATACCCTTTTATACGTTACTCATGATGTCTCACTCATACATGCTTGTCTATTTCATACCTTAAGACATACGTTCACCACAATAAGGTTATACGTTGGTTTGGTCGTTGACAGATCAGTTAAATTTTCAAATAAAATGTTATATTTTATACGTAAATTTGACCAAACTTTGAAGTTTTTGAAGTAAAACGTCTTTACGCACGCTTGACTTGGAGAGTAAGCTGGTAATGCGTGACGAGAACGTTACAAAAAGTGTGATCGGGCGAGGCGAACGGTTGAGAGGGAGATGTAAGTTAGTGAAGATAGAAAGAGAGAGAGTTACGTTTCGTATATCTAAGATACAGTGCAGGCTGTCAATACATACAGATGGAGCTAAAGAAGTTTTACTTAAGTCGTATGGTCTAAAGCACTCGTTTTTTTATGTGAATACCTCACAAGAGTTCCAGCTGCTCCCGTCAGGAGCAAGTGAGTTTCATCCCCAATTGGGGTATTTTTTTTTTTTTTACATGAAGTCCACACAGGAGGCCCTGAGGAAAACAATTTCCCTGAGGGCCTAAGCCATCTTTGGGGATGCTGTGTGGAGGGTTTTTTTAGGGAAAGGAAGGAGAGGATGTAACGGTAAAATAGTTAACCACTGTAAAGGAAAAGTTTAACCTGTGCGGTATGTCTAGAGTATCATGTGTAAATAATATAATTTGGCTAGCTACAGTCTGGAAGTAGAACATGTAATAAAAAGTCAAATGAAATAAAAGGAAGGAAATTAAATTATATAAAATATGATTTATTGAATATTGATTATAATGACATTGAAAGAATAATTAAAGACTCTTATAAAATTATATGAACCCAGGGGTGTTTGTAATTCTCGAAGAGAATTACAACAATCAAACTAATGCGAATAAGAATTTAGGTTATGTGGAAGTTAAAATAATAGTTGGACGCCAGAGCATTTTTACTACAATGCACAAGTAATAAAGATTGAAAACAAAAGGTAACCTTGACAATCTAAATAATATGTTAGGATTAAAATTAACGTTACAAATTATTCGAGACGCAATGGTGTGTCCGATTCCTCCGCCGTAGATACGTGCTCCCTCTCTGTAGGCTTGCTCAATCCAAACTGAAGCTTGCGGTTCTCTTCGTATTAGCGAACCCCAGATGCTTACCGCGTACCAACATTAGGAACAAAAGACGTTGTTGCCATTATTTAGAAACCAGCTGGTAGCTACCCGCTATAAGGAGAGTTCTGGGAAGGAAAAGGGTGTAAGGGGTGGGTAGGAATCTGGGGTTTAGTGTGTCCTGTTCATCAGACCTAGACAAACCTCATCCCATGAACCCGGGCACCCCTGCTAAATCACCAAACGTAGCGAACCACTTGGAGTGACCTATGGCAGAGGTGTTGGTTATCCAATAAAGGTTCTCGGGGCGGCGGTACCCATTCCCGCCTCCCAAATTGATGTTGGGTATGTTGTGAGGTTGAAGTTAGTGAGGAGGGGAAGGAGATGGGAAATAGGGAGGCAGAAAAGTACCTAGCTGTTCAGATCTGGTCTGAATGGTGGTAATACAACAGGCCGATACTGAGAGAATCTTTTGCTGAAATTATTTCATGTTTTCTTTTATACTATTGAAGTGTCAATCTTACCAAATCAACACTTTCATATGTGCCACGGGAGTTAAATGATATCTCTTATCGTTAAAAGATAGAAGAATACTCAAGGATCTTATTTTTCTATTTAAAATAAACAATAACTGGTTTGACTCCCCTGAATTGGTCTCATTAATAAATTACCATGTACCTTGTAGACCAACTCGACTCAAAACACCTTTCCATTGTGACAATACTATGACGAACGCAGAAAAAAACTCAACCATAAATCGCTTGCATATTTTAGGCAATGAATATGCTAATATTGATCACGCCGCCGGTAATCTGGCTTCATACAAAAGGTGCGTTAGACTTAATTTGTTTGCTAGTACCACGTAAATATAATACATCATATAAACATGATATGCCTACCAATACTTCACTCGAAAACTATTAATGCACTAGAAATCATAGGTACTTGTAAAATTTATCATATCCGTTAACATAAGTCAGGATTTGTTACTTTTTATATTTTATATTTAAATCGTTGTAGGTACCTTGAGATAGGTATCTTTTATTTGTATATTTTACATTTTATTGTTTTATTTCTCTCTTTAAATTTTTATTTTTACTTTTACCTAATAATTTATAGTTTGTACTTAATACTTTATATTTTATACTATTCACTTTATAATTTACTTTTATACATTATAGTTTTTATACACTACTTATTACCTTACTTTTCACCTTTTTTCTTAAATTAAATTTTACTAACATTTATACTGTTATTCTTCATGTTGTTGTACTATTATAAGTATGTCAATTATGTTAATGGCACGTGTTGTACCGTATACGTGTAAATAAATAAATAAATAAATAAGATGGATTAATTATTATCAGAGATTCACTCTATTTTAAAATTATTGAATAATACAATGAATCAATTAATGCGACACAATAATAAATCACAGAAAGTTGCGAGGCTTCTAATAGGTGTACACACCAGGACAGAATGATTTTGGTGGTAGAAATTGGAACTAAAGTTTGCTTGTCCGGTGTGACCAGCATTCAAATTGCCAGTACATAAAATATATTGTTCGTAAACAGTACCTTACCCAGTAATAACGGTATTCTCTTTAATATAAGCAAAATAAAATATATAACATTTTCAATGAACTCAAGGGGCCAACCAATAAAATCACTTGAACTAAAATTACATGAATACCATGGATATAATATACAATGTTACTGCCCCGTCATCGAAAAAACACAAAACATAAAATATCTCGGAGTGATAATTGACGAAAATCTTAGATGGGACCTACACATCAAAGGTTTTACGGAAAAACTCACAAGTCTTATATATGTCTCTAAAAATCTAAGAAACGTGTTAAATAAAAAAGATATGAAAAAGGTCTACTACGCGTTATGTCATTCTCGAATTGAATATGGAATCATAGGATGGGGATCTGCTACAAATACGTACCTACACAGCCTGAATACGATTCAAAAAGGAATCATAACGACCATGTTGAAAGTACCAATTACAACGCCTTCGATTGAAATTTTCAATAACTTTGATGTAACAAATGTACAGCAAATATATGCCAAAAATATATTATTGAAGCTCTTCAAAATTAATGAATCCTCTACTAGACCGTGTATGCATAACACTAGATCGAATAAAAATGATATAAAAAATATTCCAAGTTATAAAACCACATTTGGACAAAGAAACTATACACACTTTGCAACAAAACTCCATAACAATCCCCCAAGACATAAAACTAATAAAAAAATCCGATTGAATACAAATCAAGAATAAAAATATGACTTAAAGAGGTCAATGAGAAAAACCTAACGAAGACGCTAAAAACGACAGAAGACAAATGAACTATATTTAAATAACTTTAGTCCGCCTCGGCACAGGACACAGGACCCCCTAGTGAGGAGGACTAAGAAATACAATATTTTATACTTAATTTCACCATTACATTTTGTATGTAAATTTTTTTATATATTCGCTAAAATAAATCAAAAATCTATGTATTTCTCTCTGTGATATTTCTTGTATTAGCTGGCAAAAATTATCCCTCGACGTTCGGGTGGAAACACGACTCATTTGTCCACTTTATTACTTAACCGTTAAAATTTTATAACCGTAGTTCATTTTAGAAACATCCTGAATATCAGAAACAAAAAATCACTCATTTTGAACCCCAGCAATGATGCCGAGAATGGACGGCATTGAAAAATTAACACAAACCAAAACTGAGCACATATTCCACAAATACGTTGACCGCAATCAATTTCCCCGTTATGAATTTTGTATTTCCCCATTTATAAATCAGAGAAATGATTGGTGCCGGACCTAGGGGAAAATCAATCTATTAACAATATCAACACTAGCCGCCTTGTGTTGTACCATTCTGCATAATAAACGTCCACATCAATTAGTTTGGGACTGTAGAGTTTGCGGTTTCATCAACGTCATGGAATAATGCACTAGATAACGTGTGATAGCTCGAATTACAAGACATAGATGGCTCAAGTGTAGATATATGTTAGAGGTTTGTGTATTTATTTATTTATTTCAACGCCATAAAATGGCTATTACATCCGGTGATACATGATACACAGTGGTACATAGGAGGGTAATTACAATAGTTTACATTAAACAAAGTACATATGTATGATAACAACTAGTATTTAGTTATAGGATTCAAATATGTTTATAACAAACAAAAAAGAATATGAGCTCATACAAAATACACATTTTTATGCAGAATAAACATAAGTAAATAAAGGTGAATTCTTAGAAAAATTCTCAACATCAAGTATAATATACCTACTTTACTTTTATTTGTACGTATTGTTGGATTCTAGGAATTGGCTAAAATGGACTAACTTAGTAATGATATTTATTTATTTATTTGTTTTATTATACGCCCAGAGGGCTTTTACATAAATAAATAAGGCAGTACATCTTTAACATGAGAAGGAAATAATATAAATAAAATTACAATAAAAATAAAAAAGTACATTAGTTAAATAGAAATATAAGCAACAAAAACTGGAATTACAGTAAGATATAATTACGATAAGTTACGATAAAAAATGCATACATGTTATAAAAATACAAACAACAAAAATTTTAAAGTAAGGTGATCAGAGGTTTACAAAATTGCAACATTAACCATGTCTAACAAAACGTAAGTATTAGTTTCGCAAAGTGGCAAACCGCTACATCGATGGTACCTCCAGTACCTCTGCAAGTTGCAGGGGTTCAGAACTCCAATTTGGATTTTAATATTATAGTGAAAATTAAATATATATATATATATATATATTTTTAATATAACTAAATAATACTACAGGTTATGATGGTTTATAATACATATTACAATGATTTTACTAAGACATTACATTTAATTACATTAATAGGATAGGTAGAGATAGTTTAGCAAATTTGTCGATGAACGAGTAGTTTATTAAATTTACCAAAGAATTCCTTAGTGAGTACTTGTATCACGGATAAATGATTTCATTATTTCATTTTTAAATTGTGTCAGTGACATATTCCATACATCTATGTGCGAATACATATTGCCCAAGTGTTGGATTCTGTGTAGTGGTATATTGAATTGTGCCCTGGTCGTAGTATTACCACAGTAAAATGGTAGTACTGACCTTGTGTTTCTCGCCGGCACATTAAAATTTATGAGCGCCAAGAATTCAGGGCTGTCAATTGTATTACGTAAGATTTTAAATAAAAAAACTAGATCGAAAATATTTCTTCTATCACTCAAGTTTAATAGATTAGATAATCGCAATAGATAAGTGTAGTTCATTTGTTCTTTTGGTATTTTTAGTTTATAATTTAAAAAGCTTAGGAATTTTTTTTGTATTCTTTCTATTGTTTGAGAATGCACGTCATAGTGAGGAGACCATACAGTTGAGTTATATTCAACCTGACTCCTCACTAGTGATGTGTATAGAAGTTTTAATGTTTTAACTTCGGTAAAATCGTTAGCCACTCTTAGTACAAAACCTAACATTTTTAAACCCTTCTTTGAGATATTTTCAATGTGTGGTATGAAGCTAAGTTTGGTGTCGAAAGTAACACCTAAGTCATTAATTTCGGAAACAGATTCGAGAATGAAGTTATTGATTGTGTAATTAAAAAGAATTGGATTCTTTATTTTAAAAAATCTCATTGTTATGCATTTATTAACATTAAGGTATAGCTTGTTATCGCTACACCACTCGACTAATTTGGACAAGTTTGCTGAGAGAATATAACAGTCGTCCAGGCTTTGAATTGCTTTATAAAGTTTCAAATCATCTGCGAACATAAGTACGTCGATATCTTTAAATATATTACAAATGTCATTCACAAAAAAGATAAATAATATAGGTCCGATATGGGAACCTTGCGGAACACCACTGGATGCAAAAAAAACATATGATGATTCCCCATTTAATTTTACACTAAGTTTTCTGTTTGAAAGATAGCTTATAAACCAATGCAACATATTTCCACGAACTCCAGCTTTAAACAGTTTTTCTACAAGAATAGCGTGACAAACCTTGTCGAACGCCTTGCTGAAGTCTGTGTAGATTGAGTCAACTTGAAGCTTCTTCGCCATTGCATTGGAAATGAAATTTTGATACAGAATGTGGTTAGTTAGTGTTGATTTACCGGTTATAAAACCATGCTGTTCAGGACATATACTTTCTTTAAATGAGCTAGTTATTTTATCCAGAATCAGTTTTTCAAACAGTTTTGGAATTGTTGACAGTATGCATATAGGTCTATAATTAGTTACTTCGTTTTTATCCCCTTTTTTGAAGATAGGTGTTATATAACTATGTTTCCATAGATCAGGAAATATACCTTTCGACAAAGAATGACTAAATAGTATGTACAGGGGATAAGCGAGAACGGTGACACACTTCTGTAAGAGTAATGGTGGAATGTTGTCAGGACCGGCATTTTTATTGGGATCTAGCAGTTTAATTTGTTTTATAATTTCGTTTAGTTCAATGTGCACATGTGACAGGTTTATATTGAAACTGGGGTATAGTTAGGTAAGGAGAACTGATTGGGTTGACTTTTATCGTAAACGTTCTTGAAGAAGTCTGCAAAAAGATCAACAATATTTTTGATGCCATCAGCCTTTCTGTCTTCAAAATACATAGTATTTGGTATATCAGAGTCACCACTTCTTAATGTTTTACTGAATCGCCAAAAACGTTTTATATTATTAAAAATGTCATTCTCTGTCTGCTTAATATAGTCGTTATAACACGCCCTTGATAGTTTATTACAATCACTCCTAATTTTAGAGAATTCTATATACAACTTCGATGTTCCGTGATCCTTATACAGTTTGTGAGCTGTTTTTTTACGTCTAATTAAATTAATCAAATCTTTATTAAACCAAACTGGATATTTAGATACCTTATATTGAGTGTAAGGGACAAAGCGATTTATATGATTACTGAGAATTAAGTAGAACTGTTCAGTATTATGATTTAAATCATCACTATCTAAGAAAGACCAGTCAACCAATGCAAGAGAGTCACACATACCCGAATAATCTGCCTTTCTGAAATTATAGCATGATCTCGTAGACTTCAGAGTTTTTTCGCCAAAGTTTGTTATACAAATATTTAGTGGAGGATGATGGACGTCAGGGGGTATGACAACTTCTATGGCCTTACTCACTTTGATACATTGAGAATTGAAGAATACGAGATCCAGAACACGATTGTTAATATTTCTGACAAGATTATGTTGAGTTAAGTTTAAATATATTGACATGTCGAGTATTACTCTTTCACTTTCCGAGATAGTTGTATTACAAGTATTTGACAATTCGGGGTCGTGCAAATTCCAATTTACATTTGGAAGATTGTAATCACCCACGGCTATAAATTTGGCATCAGGATATTTTGTTTTAATTATTTCTACGTCTTCATAATGGTTTTTGAAGACAACAATGTTGGCCGAGGGGGGTATGTATACAGAACTAATTATTATTTTCTCACTTTTACATTTCACCAATATAAACAATTGTTCAACGTTACTGTTTTTTGTGTTTAATTTCCTTGAAGTAAATCTCTTTTTAATTGCGACGAGTACACCACCTCCTCTTGATTTAGAACTGGTAGCAAGATTTCTGTCATTCCTGTAAACATTATATGATGATAATCCTAGTTCGGAAGAGTTGATGGACGGATCTAACCACGTTTCAGTCAGTACCACGGCTTCACATATCACTGATGGTATACAAATTCTGAAGTTATCTAGTTTTGTTCGTAGTCCACGTACATTTTGATAGTAAAGGTTCAGTGTGCTGGATTTTGATAGTTTTTTGTTTGAGCCTTAACGATTTTTGGTATTGAATTGACATATTTAATAGTAATGTTGGTTTCGCCGTTTTTTAGTCTCGATTCTAGTTCACTTCGTAAAAGAGCAAGTTCATTTCTTTGGAGACTAGTGAGGTCATTTGCTGCTTTTACACCGTTCTTCAACTTTTTTCTGTTCATCAGAATGGATTTGGAAGTTGTTGAATCTTTGAATTCGATCTTAATGGGCCTGATTTGGTCAGGTTTCTTGATTCCCAAACGGTGGATCTTGATCTCATTGGGATTAAAGGTGTTTTCGAAACCCTCCAGGGAAGATGAAACCTTTTGTATATCTTCGGTGATTCTCGTTGCAGTTGACTGGGAATTGCTCTCGGGGATGTTAAATAGTATAATGTTCTTAGATCTAGACTTCCTTTCCTCCAACTCAGTTAGCATCTCACAGATGTCGGTTACATTGTTCACGGGTGACGTGTTTTGAGGTGGAGTATTTTTTAGCATTTCTTTGTACGCCTGCAGTTCACCTTCTAAGGTGCCAGTTTTGGCAGCTACCGCTGCCGACATGCTGCCAATTGCGGCTAAGATTTCGCATGATATCGGAGTGATTTTTGCAATTTGGTCCTTGTTAAATTTATTGCTGGGGTCAAGAAGTACCCTGTTAATTGCGTTGACCGCCCTTTCTGCATTGGCGATAAATGACTGGACGTCCATTGCGAAAATTAAGTTTTTAATTTTTATAAATTTTTTGTTAAATAAAATTTAAAACTTTATTTCAGAGCCACTGGTTGAGCTTCACTGTCACAAGTTTCAGATAGGTAGTTCGTAGGTACTGTAACTGTCAAGAAGTGTATTGTTTTTGTTTTATTGGTGATAAACACTAAAAAAGAAGATTTTAACACTTTACTTAACTAAAGTTAGCACTGTTTAATCTGGTGTACAGTTTTAGTGTTCAGATTAAGTAAGTTTTAATATTTGAACTGGAAATAATGTTTTGACGTTTGCACGGTATTGTTTTTGTTTTTGTTTTATTGGTAATATACACTAAAACGGAGATTTTAACACTTTACTTAACTAAAGTTAGCACTTTTTAATCTCGTGTATAGTTTTGGTGTTCAGATTTACTGTATGTATGTTTATTTTATTATTTGAACTGGAGATAATTTTTGACGTTTGACTGCCAAGAAGTATTATTGTTGTAATGGTTTATTATTGTTACCTTCAGTTGAAATGACTGAAGTTTAAAATTACTACAGGTACTGCTAATTAGTTCAGCTTTTCAGGGCTGCCAGTTAGAGAATCAATAATAAATCTTTGCTTTAAAAATAATAGTTTTGAAAAAAAAATTTATACATTATTAACTATCACTTAACTAGTCTGTCTGATAGTTAATATAAATGAAGCAAGAAGTTTGGAATCTATATATATATCCTGCAGATGTCGGTAGTACACAGGGTGTAAAGGATTTTAACTAGCGATTCATATTCAAGGAGCATATTTGGAGTAAAAATGTACACGTAGAAGTGGAAGATACTCTCAGTATCGCCCTGGTGTAAGACCACCATTCCGAATTGAAAAGTTGCTTGAAATGGCTTTAGCCGTGTTTGGTGACCAGATCTGAATAGCCAGGTACTTCCCCACCTTCCTCCTCCCTACCTCCTTCCCCACCTCACAACCTTCAGCCTCACAACATACCCCAATTGGGGATGCCATAGTTCCACTGGTTCCAGACGGGGCAGTTGGGACTCTTGTGCAATATTCATGTAAAAAAAAACATGTAATTTTGCTGCACGATGATATTTTTTTGAAAATAAAAACTTCTTAGCACCGTTGTTATTTGAAACTCGATGAAACGGAAACGAGCGACACTAAAGAGAGACAAACATTCAGAGAATGAGATAGCAATGAAATATGTGAAACGCGATGCCCACTCAATCGGTTGATTGAGTGGGCATCACGTTTGGGTCCCACCCAGGCGTTCCGTGTCCGATTCCTCGGCTTGCTTAGTCCTGCATCACGACTCAAGCAACATTTTCGGCTTACTATGGTGGTAGTAGGAGATTTTCAAATATTGGCGGGTTATTCGTAAACCGCAAATGTTTGCTTTCGTTACAAAAGAAAAAAATATTAATTTACGTGTACTCGGTTCCAATATAATAAGATAAATCCACAGTCCCATGCAAGTCTCCTTTGGTGAAGTGATAGCGGATCAAAAATCGAGTCCTACGAAATCCAAAAAAAAAATGTATATATTTTTGTAAAATCGATATCCCATCTTCAAACCACTCCAAAATGAACAGGCAAAAGAAAACATAAAAGAACGCGACATCTAACGACAAAGAAAAAGAAAACATAAATATTAGAAAAAGTGCACTGGAATTCGACGACAAAAATATAAAAAAAATCATCCTTCACATTGATAAAAAAACGTGCTTCGTTGTCTCCCCACTCTTGTCTACTTTAGTTTTTTGAAGGTTTCGCTTCTACCACGTGTGAATTGCACACTCTGATTTTTTTATTAAAAAAAATATATTTTTCAATTCTTACGTCACCTCTGGATATACTATCCCCAGATTCCTACACATCCCGCGTACATTTTCGTTCTCATAACTTCCTATTCTTCTTTTTAATTAATCCTGGACACAGCATCTCAAAAGATAAAACATTTCAGAGGCGGGAATGGGTACCGCCGCCCCGGGAACCTAAACTGCCATAGGTCACCCCAAGTGAGTATGAGGTTTGTCTAGGTCTTGGAGGCGGATGACCAGGACACACTGAACCCCAGATTACTACCCACCCCTAAACCCGTTTCCTTCTCGGAACTCTTACTTAAAAAAACCCACCACACAGCATCCCCAAAGATGACTTGGGCCCCGATGGAAATAATTTTCCTCAGGACCTCCTGTGTGGAAGCTCAGGATAAAAAATGCCCTGAGAGCAATAAACTTTCGTTTTACAAATTCATTACAAAAAGTTTACTGAAAAGAAATAATTTTCAAAACATCACAGAAAATTTCTTGCAAAAAACGTAGGAAAATAACTCACAAATTTGACACAGGCTATCGGCTTATAAATCAACTTATTAAGAGTTTTTACATTTTTCTTACAATAGAAAAATACAACAAAGGAAAACTAGATTCATTCCAAATTGACGTCGCCTTTCTTACCGTACAACTTTTTCTGTAGCAGCGCTATAAAATGGTAATTTGAAAAATGAACTCTGGAAATATCAGCGTTTGATTGGTCAATCAAAATAAAGTATTCGGCCAATGGCGTTCCAGCCAATAAATTAATATTTGATTTATAGAATTTCGAACACTGCTTGAATTTCTAGAACAGAAATTAAATTTAAAAGTTTGAAATTGGAACATTTATTGGAAGAATTTCGCTTATTTGAAATATTTTTCACATTTTTGGCGAATTCGTTTTGAATTGCATGATTTTATTTAAGACAAGCTGGTACCCGGGAAGCATCGCTATGCCATTTATTAAAGAAATTGTTGCTCCCTGCGTGTCCTTTCCCAATCGTCCCATTCCCCTTCCGCCTCCTCTTCCTCTCTTGCGTCCCCTTCCCCTCTCGAGTACCCACTCTAATCCCCCCTTTCCTCCCTCCCGCGAACCTCCCTCCCAAGTTCCCCTCCACCCTCCCCCCCTTCGTGCGAATCCCCTATCCGAGTTCCCCTCTCCCCTCCCCCCTCCCACCGCCACCCCTTCCGTATTCAATACATTCGTTCCAGGCACATTCAGTTTTCAAATAGCTCGCGTGCCACCTACTGATTTTTTTAATACAAATTTCATAATGCCAAAACTCACCAGCAGTTTTATACAAACCTTATACTGACAATAACGAACACAAATTTTTTTTTATCCAATTTGGTGTAGTCGTTCGGAAGTCATGCGCGTACATACATTTCTGTTTCATTTTTATTCATAAAAAAAGAAAGAAGATTTATGTATTTGTGTATATGTTCGTACTTCTGACAGCTATGTTGTCAAGAAAAGTCACTGAGAAACAGTCTTCTGACTTGTATTAGCGAGAAAGAGATAACATTAGTTCATCGATTGTTTCCCAAACCGTCCGGAGCCACTGAGACTATGGCATCCCCAATTGTGATATGTAATGTGGCTTAAAGTAGTGAGGTGGGGAAAGAGACGGGGAAGAGGAAGGTGAGGGAGTACCCGGCTACGCAGATCTGGTCACCAAACACGGCTAAAGCCATTTCAAGCACCGTTTAAATTTTCAATGGCGGTCTTACACCAAGGCGATACTGAGGGTATCTTCCACTCTGAAACGTGCCGCAAATATACCTTATGTTATTTTAAACGACCAAATTGTGAAATAACACAAATCAATCAAATAAAATCGGATTTCATCCTGCGACCTCCGGATTACAAGTCGAGAACCGTAACTCACGACCACAGAGGCCGTCAAATGGGAATTCTAAAAATTTTACAGTGTGTTCGTTTTATATCTTGTGCCCTGGTTCATGGGGTGAGGTTTGTCCGGGTGTTGGAGGATGATGCGTCTGCCCACCACCTGCATGGCAGACCGGATCGAGAGAGAATGATTGAGTTAGTCCCTTTGACTTTTCCAGCCGTTCTCTCTCGGAACATCGCCTTGCACCGCAGTGGGAGGGATGGATTCATACGTACGTTACTCATGGTCACACTGATCCTCAGATTCCTGCCAACCCCTCATACCTTTTCCTTCCCAGAACTTTCTCTCTAGAAGACATAAGGCCTGCGTGGAGCTAATTAAAAATGATATTTTTACAATTTTCACCGAAATTTTCATTTCTGCTGTTAAATGACTAGTTTCAAACATGCTGTATGAAAGCAATGCATTTGCGTGAGTAACCTACAGTGTTGTTGACAATTTTCGCTCCAATAAAACAAAATTGAAAACTTTAAGCTGAAATTTCGTACAAAAAACACAGTTGATTCTGATTAAATTGTTCTTTTGATGTTAGTCGTCATAATTCTCTTCAAAAAATTGTATTCTGTATTTTCGTCGACATAATTTAGAATTGTCTAAATCACTCCCATTCTGCAAATGATCCCTCATTTCTCTCTCTGTGAACAAATGCGAATTGAAGTTTTTTAAGAAAATTACGCGACAGACATTATTTCAAATCATTTTTGGATGTTTACTGAACCCTGAACGAATTAGATAACAAATTGATTTATTTATACATATTATTACATGCCTATACGGACTCTTACAAATATGTGATATACCTACTCGCATATAATAATTTGTCGAACAGCAATCATGAAGTAAAATATGCTATTTAAATTGTAATATTATGATAATTAAGATAATTACAGAAGTACAAAATTTTTTTTTTGAGAAATACTAAAGATAAAGACCATAAATTGACTAATTCCGGAATATACAAACTCAAATGCAATGATTGTCCCTCATTTTATATTGGAAAAACAACTCGTAATTTTGAAATCAGAATCAAAGAACATTTAAGATGTCTTAATAATAATAATTTTTCTGAGTTCGCTAACCATATCATTGAAAATAACCACAGTTTTGAAAAAAAACACAGGGATAAATATTCTTCATATAAATCATAAAGGAAAACGTTTAGATAACTTAGAAGCTTTGGAAATTAAAAAAAATCCCTTAAAAATAATGAATCTATTATCAACAAACAAAAAATATTGTCATATATCCCAATCATGGATTTGTTCCCCTACCCACCCACTCTACACTAATACCTACCCACCCAATATACATTATTAACTAACAACGGCCCCACCCCTACCACAATAAAACATTGTTCTAAACTGTCAAATTAGTATAAGCTTTCCCTGACGAAGGAACCGTTCCGAAGGTTCCGAAACCGGTTGGATTTGCACATCATATAAGTGGTTTATACAAAGTTGTATTTTTCATTTTTCTACAGAAGTAATTATCTTTTTTGTCATAATATTACAATTTAAAAGATAATACCAATTTAAAAGATAATTACAGAAGTATAAATATTATGATAAAATTGTTTATTATTATTGATATAGACAAAGCGGATTTAGGTGGGGGGGTTATTTTTGATATAAGAAGGTATTTTTGTATACTGTGGAAATTCCATCACAGTACAGAAAACTGTCTTTATCAAACATTTAATTTTTCTATTGTTTTGACACTTTCATAAACCTTCCTATACATACTTGAACTTGTAAAAATAAACTTGAAGTATGATACTTCAAGTTCATTTCTAACAGTAATTGTAGATTTTTTTGCCCATCCGCCCCTTGTGACCCCCCCCCCAGAAAAAAATGTGGATGTGCCCTTGGATGTAGAAATGTTATTATAGCCTTCTTACAACCATATTCCGTGCATTTGAACACATATACTACTTCTGAGAAAGTATTGCCAATTGCATGCAATCTAGGTAGGGTTCATGGGGTGAGGTTTGTCTAGGTCTAGGTCTAGGTCTTGCAGGCGGATGACCAGGACACACTGAACCCCAGATTCCCACCCACACCTTAAACCCTTTTCCTTCCCAGAACCCTCCTCTCCTTTCTTTCCTTAAGGAAAAACCTCCACACAGCATCGCCAAAGATTTCATAGGTCCCGTGGGATATTATTTTCCTCAGGGCCTCCTATGTGGAGCTCATGTAAAAAAAAGGTACAAGCGAGTATATAAATGACTCAGTCCTGATATTGTTGTTACAATTAACAATAATTTAGATCGAGTTGTTAACCACTGGAGCGCTTTTTGCCACAATATGGCACTATTAAAAATACGTCGGGTTGTTTTGTTGCCAATTTTGGCAAATTTTCCCTTATTTGTAAGTAATTAAGTAGAAGTTTACGATTTTATAATATTTTTTTTATAAATCCTACAAATATATGATAATTAACAAAATATAGGTGAATTCATTGGCTATATAGAACTATAATCAGTTTGTATGTCTCCATATTAAAATTCAGAGTAATGATTTTTTTAATGTGGGCGGAAAATATTCAAAATGAACTCCAAAAAATCGCAAGCAATCCAAGAAAACAGTTTTTATTTGGTCTGTCTACTTCCGAGAAAGTATTCAATTACCATAGTAGTACCACACGCCCGCCTCCCAATATCTTGTCAATAATTTGGCAGTCGGGTATGGGTACCGCCGCCCCGGAAACCGTTTATTGCGTAACCAACACCTCTGTCGTTAGTCACCCCAAGTGGTTTGCTACTTTTGGTGACTTAGCAGGGGTGCCCGGGTTTATGAAGAGAACCACCAACTGTGTGACAGGCCAGATCGGAAGGACTGGTTGAGAGAGACCTTTTGACCTCATCAGCAAAACTCTCTCAGAACATCGCCTTGCACCACAGTGGGAGGGCTAGATTCACACGTCCGTCACCCATGGACACACTGAACCTCAGATTCCAACCCACACCTTATGCTTAAAAAGTTTCTTTACACAGCGTCCTCAAAAAATGACACAGACCTTGAGAGGAATTATTTTCCTCGTAGCCTCCTCTGTGGAGCTAACCTAAACAAAGAACTCAACATTTCTTTGAATTTAGGTGACATTTCGCAATTCAAATTTTTAATTATAATATCCCGTGATTTAGTTCTTACCTTTGCCCTGAAGCTATATTTAGTTAAGCCTTATATGAAGAAAATGCCGGCACATTTAAGTCGACTGATAAATAATGTAAAATTATGCATATTATACTGTCAAAATTCTCGAAAAATTCACACCAACCGAAACTCGTTCGACTTTTAGAGGCTAAAGGCATTCATAACAGAGATATTTACCTACGTTATAACTAATCTCCACTGAAAGCAGAAAGTCAATACCAAAGTTCTTAACGAACTCAAATCGAAATTCTACGTGGCGTAACACAAGGTTGTGTTTTATGGCCTCTTTTATTCAAACTTTGCTCCGAATCTACATTTAATGAAGCCTCTTGTGGAAGGAAACTTCTCATTCATAGTGGTGAATGGAAGGCTGAAGAATAATGAAAGAATTTCAGATCATACTATTCTGCTTCTAGATATTATATGTTTTACAAAGGATATCGGAAAAGTAAGGGTGTTAGATACTTTTAAGAATCGCCCTGGTGAAAGACCAACATTCAGAATCACAATCTTTGGGGATGTTGTGTGATGGGTGGAAGGAGAGAGGTATGTGGGGTGGGTAGAAATCTGGGGAACAGTGCATCCAAGAGTGACGTACCTACATATCCTCCCACTGCGGTACAAGACGATGTTCCGAGAGAGTCCTGCTGAAGAGGTCAAAAGATCTCCCTCGGGCCTGTCACGCAGTTGGTAGGAAAGACACGAACAAACTTCACCCCTATAATCCAGGGTACCCCTGCAAAGTCACCAAACGTAGCATAACACTTGGGGTGACCTATGGCAGAGGTGTTGGTGATCCATTAAATGGTTTCCGGGGCGGCGCACTATGGAATGGCCCGGAACAAGACGTCTCAAAAATCTTTGCATTTTTTTTTCAGATATATCTACCAAAGCGGTTTTAATAAGGTGAATGATCGTGAAATTTTAATCTTGAACCAAGTTGAAAAAATATTACGAAACATTGTGATTTTTTAAAGAATTATTATTACATGAAACGGCAAAAAAGTGAGGTGACTATAAAGTTTATATTTCACTTATCTATTAAAATCTGCGTGTATTTTAACGTTTTTAATTATCAGTAACGTTAGTCAGAAACAACGTAAGGACAGCCAATTTTAAAATTGTTTTAAAGTTTACAATTAAAATTTAATATTTTAAAAATTACATGGTCATTTTTTCTATTAATAAAATTTTAAAGCGTATTTTATCATATTTCAAAAACAGTTTTTAGTTTTTGGATTCGTTCACAACTGTACTATTTTGGGCAATATAGTGTATTGTTTAAATGTTTTATCCAGGTCTGACAGCTTACAGACCTTGCCCACCTCTGAAAACTGGATGCGTGTTTCAATATGTGCGGAAGGTTTTTAAATAATAACTCTTGATATTAACGCGAGTCAAATATATTTACAACGAAAACTTTATGTTACAATAATTTGTACAAGTTTAATATTATTCTTGCTTTGAAGTAAAGCAGGTAGAGAGGGCGAACACTAGAACCGGAATGAATTTGCAAAATTAAAATTGCGTTGTAACGCACCTAGCTGGAGAGTGGTGACCGGTGATATACCACAGTGTAAAAATGATATTTTATGGTTGTTCGCTGCCTCGCTATACCATGTATTTGGATTTTATTGCAAAAAGGAAATATTTTTACTTTCTGACAAAAGACGCCCGATTTTTGTAGGGTTTTTTCTAAAGTGCTGTCATCTCGGCGCAAGAAATAAATGTGTTGGGTCCTTGGGTATTTCCACCTCGCTGAAGAGTAGTTGTTCCGTCTCATGTTTCTGAGAAATTTCAAACGTTTGTCAACATCCACGCTCTGCGCGTATAGGTAATTGATTTTCCCAGGCGACATTTCTCATTCAGTTATATGGAATCCACTCGCACCACGTGACTAATGACACGTGATACATAGAACGAAAATTCAAGCCGGTTGAATTTATTTTAACCATTTATATCTTGCAGAGGGTCAAAATATTTCCGTTTTGCAATAAAATCCAAATAAAAGTAATATTTTTGAACGAATCCGAAAACTAAGAACTGATTTTGAAACGTGATAAAATATGCTTTCAAATTTTATAATTCGAAATAAACATATTAAAAAAAGTTTTTACAGTGACTTGGAATACATTAATTACGTGAGCAGTTTTTCTTCCAATCTAGACCCCCCCCCTTGGTGAGATAAATTTGGGCCACTTCGTATATTCTTTTCAAGTAACTTGAGATTTTGCTGGACCCCCCCCCCCCCCTTATGAGCTCACGTAATTAATGTATGCCCCTTACCTTTTTTTTTACTAACTAAAATTACTGATAACGAAAAAATTACACATATTTTATTAGAATTATGTATAACTAGCTTTTTCCCACAGCTTCGCTCGCATGGTATTAGGGGTTTCTAAATTAATACGATGGCTTGTGTCATACCTACATTCCCATATAATGACTTAACGGTGACGTTACGACACCATGAGCAGTGACGTCATCACTAAAAATTTCAATAATGCCAACTTGACGGCGTGTTTCTACGACCCGATTAAAAATGGACTTTTTAATAATTTTTTTAAAACTCTGCATTAAATATTATTTCATAAAACTTATATATTCAGAATCAGCGTTTATTGATGTAAATGAACATAATTTTTTAAAGCCATAATATTTTTCACTGGAGTTCCTTATTAAACATTCGGAAAACTACAGTAGACCAGCTTGGGAAGGCTAAGAGCACAAAGATGAGACCGATTTTTCATTCATTCTCTCGCAGGCTGTCTCTTTTTAGTTTTGCTATTTTTCGTTTCATCGAATTTTAAATCACAACGGTGCTAAAGAAGTTTCCACTTCAATAAGCACAGCACAAAGAGGAGACCGATTATTTTACCTCATTCTCTCTCAGGCTAAATCCAATAGACGGATGTATTTGTTCCTTTTTAGTGTAGCTATTTTTCGTTTCATCGAGTTTCAAATCACAACGGTGCTAAAGAAGTTTTCACTTCAAAAATATAAACGTAAACATAATGTTTTAAAATTAAAGCTTCTAGAAATGTCCCTTACAATTTTATTTTTTATTTTTAACTTTATGAATAAAACCTCAAATTGTTATATTTAATTAAGCTCGAAAGGCGGGGGGGGGGGGTCGGAAAAAATCACGAGGGGGGGTTTAATGAGACATCACGTGTATATATTTATTATTATTTATAATATTCTGAAAATTTCAAAATACTTAGAACTAAAAAAAATACACATGGGGGTTAGTCGAAAACCACACCACATATCACCAGGGGGGGGGGGGGGATTAAAAAGTTGCTAAAAAACATCACGTGATTAATGGATGACCCCTAAATGAAGACAATATTAGCGATACTTGATCGAAATTCTCTTAACTTTTCAGAAGTAATTAAAACGTTAACTTTATTTTTATCTTCACTTATTTTAATTTTCAAATTTTTCTGAGTGACTGATTTTTATTGCAATTTTTACAAGTCTCACAATTCCAACCACTTATAATTTTCCACAAATTAAATTACCGTAACGTTTCCAAATTAACGTTAAATTACCAAAACGATGGGGGTAGGGGAGGGGGAAGGGGGAGGGTTCAGAGGGGGTGGGGTTTAGGGTGGAGGGGGTTGGGGGAGGGGGTGCGGGAAGGGGAGGGGGAAAAGGGGAACTCGGAAGGGTGCGGAAAGGAGGGGGAGGAGGGGAACTCGGGATCGGGGAGGGGAACCAAAAGCCGCCCGCAGGGCCTAGCAACAAAGACCTGCGGAGCGGGTTTTTAACTGCTAGTTTACCTTTCTTTCTTTTCTGTCATTTATCCAGTATTTGCAATCCAATTAACAATTGGATTACTTCTCACTATTGGAAAGATCTGTAAAACAAATCACACTAATTATGAATATCAACAAAGATATTGGAACCTCTGGGACTATTTCTTTCTGTTCTGTCTCCAGGTTTTCGATTGAGTTTCGCTAATATTAGCCCAGGGAACGTGTTTCTCAATATAAATGTGAATTAATAACGAATAATGGAATTCATCTCATTTCTCAACAAGGTAGGGTTCGCATTAAGATGGCCAGGATCGCTTTCATTAAGATATTGAAGAAACTCTTCTGTAACCGTGACCTAAAAGTCAATTAAATAAAGAGAATTGCTTCGACGTTATGCCACCTTTATTCTTCTGTATTCCGTGAAATCAGGAGTTTAAACCAAGCTTTGTTATGGAAAAGGGAAGTCTACAAAATGAAGCTGTACATAATATTTTGGTTAATTTGCACCAAAACATCCCAACACAAACTTTACACAACGTCCGAGTCAAAAAAAAAAACTTCTCCAAACTATCTTTGCTAAAACCACTTTTGGACAAAGACCTTTTTAAAACATAGCTTACAAATTACTACATACACAATACATCCAGCTACCACCCACGCACCATGGGTGGCACCCGGGGCAGATAACATGTGTCAACCCTTCCCCCCCATTAAAGTTGATTTTAAGAAATTCAAAACCCAAAATTTCGACTTCATAAAAAATAAAAACATTACTGCCTAGTCCAATGTAAATTAGGCCGTCCTGGGGGGGGGGGGGCGTAACGCCCCTTCCCCCTCCCCGCCACCCACCACCTAGCTATGCTCCTGTAGCTAGACAAATAGAAGCAATGATCAAAATCAAACACGAAATTAACAATTGAATTGCAAATATCTGTAAAACAAATCACACATAGATATTAAAATCAATTTACACACCACCTAACTAACTAACGCCGTTTTCCCGCAGGGGTAGTCAGAGAAGACGGACTGCCAAACAACTCGATCTTGGCACGCACTCCTTGCCTCGTTCACATTCATACGATGTCTCATACGTGCTCTTCTATTATTCCGACTCTTCACATGGCCCGACTCAAGTATCTGATTCACTTGGTCGTGCCATGTCTTCCTCGGGCGTCCCCAACTTCTTCTTCCATTCACATTTGCGTCATATATTCTCTTTACACTCCTTTCCTCGTCCATTCGCTCTACATGCCCAAATGGTCTGAGCGTCCCTTTCTTAATCTTACGTCTTAACTTAACCTAAATAAAATAATGTCATCCTGTCAAACCTAAATTACATCGAACGTTATTGTATTAGACCACTTATTTGTTTCATACAAATACTATTTATTTATTTATTTATTTATTTTATGTGCATCTATATAAAAAGGTTTACATATATTTTTTTGGCCTTGCCTGTCTCACTAGGAAATCCTGTGTCGAGACAGACTAGTTTACAAATATTTTATAAATATTAAATAAAGTACACTTTTCAATACAGCAAAAATATTTGACAAAAATTTTCAGGTTGGTTAGTGGTAACAATAATGAGATAGAGGATTATATTTGGGTGAGGTGACTAATTATTGCACGACCTTTTTCGATGATCCATTGTTTGATCAGTATTTTGTATTTGTTAATATTATTCGATTGTCTTGTTTTGTCAGGTAGGTTATTGTATATTTTAGGCGCAATGTATTTGAAATTTCTTTGACCAAATGTTGTGTTTGTTTTAGGTGTTTGTATGAGTTCTTTGGTTTTGTGCCGTGTGTTTACAATATTTTGGGTATTTTCATAAAATGTACATGTTTTATTTTTAAACAGATGAGTTAAGATTGTTTTTGTGTAAATTTGTCGAATATCTAATACAGGGAATTTTTTGAATATATCTACAGTACTTGTTATTATGGGAACTTTAAGAATGACTTTCATAATTAATTTTTGTGCCTTCGATAATGAATCTATAGCTGATAGTGTTGCACCTCCCCATGCGATTATTCCATATTCAATGATTGATTGACAAAGAGAGTAATAAACAATTTTCATAGATTTGGAATCTAGTATGTTTCTAATAGGGCGCTGGACTCCGATCGTCACTTCGATTTCGGGAGATAATAACAACTCGGAGACTTCTTGGGTAATGATCAAATATTTATTTTCAGACGGTTTTTATACTAAATTTTGCGTACACCTGTTTTGAAGAAAAACGTAACCATGTTTTTCATTTCTGCACCTGTTGTTTATCTTGAGTATCCCAGCTGTTCGGGGCAGGTGTCCGATATATTAGTTTGCTAAGTTTTGTTTAGAATAACAAACTGGTTTGGACATGCGTTGTGTTTTCTTGCAAGAGTTCACCTGATTTCTACAGGTGGACGAACGCATCTGCTGTTTTTCTCCTAAAATGCAGAATTTATCATCAATAATAATGCAAGGCGTTTTGGTTGCTAAGTGCTTGGTGTTTGAATAACACGTGCCGTCTTTTGTGTAACATTTCGCAATAATCGACTTGTACAAATGTGATCAACATGTTGTTTACTCTTATCTGAACAGGTGGTAGGCAATAATATTTTAAAAGAACACGTGCGGCGACTAGCTGCAATTTTTTACGTAAACAAGATCTGGCAAGTGTATCAAGAGATGTCTGTTTCAGTTATTAATAGCCTTGCGTCTGCGTGGTTGAGTTCAAGAATCCGGCTTCCAATGCATGTCTGCTGCCGCGCCTTACCCATCGCACCATATAAACATCCGTGCACGTCGATTTTCAGACAAAGCTAACATTGTAATTCGGTTTCTAATTCAATAATTCGTCACAATATGACGTCACTTTCGGCGGCAAGACGTGCCCTTCCTAGGTATAAGTTCCTTTTCCAAGTTCTCTCTTAAATCTCTTCATCGATCGGATTGTTACGAAATTTTCCGATCTTTACCGAAGTATCGCTAAAAACACAATTTGAAATAACCAATAATTTTATTGAAGAACTCTGCGTTTTACTGCCGACAATCTTGACTTTATAGTAATGTAATTTGCATCGTTATATCTTATATCGAAGAAATTCCTTTTAACATTTTATAGCGACTGAGAGACATTTTGTTTTATTTTATCCTTTCAATAGGGATTTAGACAATGTTTAATGTTTTGTTTTATTCATAATGAAAAACCCTTCACATCTAGACAATTGATATCGAGTTATTTAGAAAATCAGTTAGATTAGAAATAAAATTTCGAAATATTACCACTTGACATTCTATTTAAAATTTCTATATTTTTTTTAGTATTTGTATTGTATTAATTATCCACTAGCAGTTAAAAACCCGCTTGGCTGTTTTTGCTGCTAGGTCCTGCGGGCGACTTTTGATTCGGCTTCGCCTAGTTTGAGTGTAAGTGACCATTTTATAAATCCGATAGCAACTTGTTCCAAAAATAGCCAGTTCCTCGGATCCAGGTCGTCCATGTAATTTCTAAGAAGAAGATAATACTAATAAATCTAAACGAAAACGTGAAAAAGAACAAGACACAAAACAAAAGGTAACGGTCGCAACTCGAACCCAGGATCTCTTTTCTTACGGGGAAAAACGCCTTACCAACTAAGACATTGGGACCTCTTATTATTATGTCATTTTTGTCGATTGCATATGTCCAATTCAAAATTAACAAAATTTTCTTCGAAAAATTTTTCCCACATATTTAGCTGCAACCTTTTTAAAGTTCTAAAGAATTGATTTGTAACCTATATAGTACCTTGGATAAACATTTTTTTAAATAAATTTATTTTAAACTAGCTGGTACCCGGCATGCGTTGCTATGCCATTTAATAAAGAAATTGTTTCCCCATCCGTGTCTTTTCCTATTCGTCCTGTTCATCTTCCGCCTCCCCCTCCTCTCCCTCGTCCCCTTCCCCTCTCGCGTTCCCACTCCGCCTCCTCCACCTTGCCTCTCCCCACTCCACTCCCCCCTTCCCCCGAACCCTACTCCCGAGTTCCCCCCCCCTCCCAGGTTCCCCTACCCCCTCCCTGGTTCCCCTTCCCACCCTACCCGAGTTCCCCTCCCCCCCGCATTCCATTCATTCACCTATTGCAATTTTTTGAAACAAATTTCATAATGCCAGAACTCACCAGTAGTTTTATACAAACCTTGTCCTGACAATAACGAACACAGCGAAAAAAGAGTTTTCCAATTTGGTGCAGTCGTTCGGAAGTTATGCGCGTACATACATTTCGGCGATTCATTTTTATTTATACAGATTTATTTAAATGAGATACCTATTGATATTTTTCTAAAAGTCTAAATAAATATTAAATTATTCAATTTTATCATCATGCATTTTAGAGGTAATTTTTTTTACCATAATGTTGCTTTTTACGTGACTAGCGCACAAGAATCCGAACTGCTCCCAACCAATTGGAGCCAGTGAGACTATGTCACCCCCAATTGGGGTATGTTGTGAAGCTGAAGGTAGTTTGGAGGAGAATCAGATGGGGGATATGAAAGTGGGGAGTGCCTGACTATTCAAATCTGGCCATAAAACACGGCTAAAACTAACTTTTTTACAGTTTTGAATGGTGGTCTTACACCAGAGCAATACTGAGAGTATCTTCCACTGTGAAACGTGCCACAAATATTTCTTATATTATTTTAAATAATTAAATTGTGAAATCAAATAAAATTTACTTGCGCACGCCGGAATTTGAATCCGCGAACTACGGATCACTAGTCGGCAGCCTTACTCCGTGATCACGGAAGTGCTATATTAATTAGCAAAGTATTATATTTTAAATCATGTTGATTCTTCTTCCTGAAAACATCCCAACTAATGAGATGAAAGCCTTTTAACCGGAAGGCTGTATAGATTTATCTCCCAGTCCCCAGCATCCCGCTGGCTGTATAACACTGTCAGCATTATGACAGAATTATAAATAACATACCCCTGGTAAGGTGATATCAAGTCTAACGTATTGCGGAACCCCCTTGCGTTAAGTGGCGCGCAAACTAGGGCATGTTTATTAGCATAATATGGACCATTAAAGGAGAAACGAACATAAAATACACCTTATAAAATGTTACAAGTCTTGTGATATTCCCTATGCACCTTTGAAAATGGAAAGGAGCACAAACTTAATAATTTTATTATATTTTTAAACAATAAACCACACGTATTTTTTTAAGACTTTATTCTATTTCTTTAATGTTGGGTTTTAAGAATCTGCAGCCATATAAAAGATATTAATTAGTTAGGAGTCAAATCGAATACAACTCAATAGTGTGGGCACCAAGTTAGGCTATTCATTCATTCACGCACAATATGCATATATTCATAGTTAGGAGTCAAATCGAATACGTCTCAACGGTGTGGGCGCCAAGTTATGTTATTCATTCACTCGCAATAATTCATTCCGCCAGCCGTATAACGCTATCACTATTATGACAGAATTATAAATAACACCCCCTGGTAAGGTGATATCAAGTCTAACGTATTGCCGAACCTCTTTGCGTTAAGTAGCGCCAAATAGGGTATATTAATGGGCATAATATGGACCATCAAAAAGTGTTATCAAAAAGTGTTATCAAAAAGTGTTATCTAACCAACCATCACGCCGTTTCCCGGAGAGGTAAGCAAAGAGGACGGACCGCCGAACACCTCGGTCTTGGCACACACCCCTTGCCTCGTTTACATTCATACATCGTCTCATACATGCTCTTCTATTATTCTGGAACTTGACATGGCCCGACTAAAGTATCTAATGTGTGATCGTGTCATGTCTTCCTCAAGCGTCCCCGACTTCTTCTACCATTTATATTTGCATATCTGTCATATATTCTCCTTACCTTCCTTTGTTTATTCATTCGTTCTACATGCCAAGACCGTTTTAGGGTCCCTTTCTTATTCTCACTCATAACGCTTACATCAGCCTTGCATTCTTTGTAGATCTCCACATTTCTCACATGATCATACATGGATTTACCACAAATGCGCCTCGGGGATCTCATTCTTTATGTAAAAAGTTTTTGTAGTAAAAAATCTCTGTTAAATACTCGTACCTACAAATATTCTAATTAAAATGTATCGTTCAGCGGAAAAGCCCTTTGGAAGGAGTGATTGTATCTCATGTTGTGAATGTGATAAATCATCTATTTCTATCGTCTGATGGCAGCATTGAAGTCTGTCTTTGTATCAGGAACAAAGGATTTCTAAAGGTATTGATTTTGTAATGTAATGTATTACCTGTGCGAGGAGTTGAGAGTAGTGGACGGCGAAGTTTAGAAAATATTGCTGAAGTTTCAGTAAATATTTATATATATCCTGCTAATATTATAAAGGCGAAAGTGTGTATGGATGTATGTTTGTTATTCTTTCACACAAAAACTACTAAATGAACTTTAAAAATTCTTTCACTAATAGGAAGCTACATTATTCGCAAGTACTACAGGTTATATATATTAGTAAGCTCTGGCGTTATGAATAATCTATGGCGTTATGAAATTATTTATCAAAGGTTTTCTGTCCCTAACAAAAGCGAGTTATTGCAAACATCAGAAGAAAAGCAAACAAATTGTTGCCTTGGAAACGATGTTTTTTTTGTTTTAAGTAGGCATTTCACCCTAAAAAGAGTACTTTGTTGGCGTCGCAGTTAATATCTATCCCTAAAAATGAATCGCCGAAATGTACGTATGCGCATAACTTCCGAACGACTGCACCAAATTCGATAATTCTTTTTTCTGTTCGGTATTTTGTATAAAACTACCGTCGAGCTCTGGCATTATGAAATTTGTAAAAAAATTGTAATAGATGGCGCGCGAGCTTTTTGGAAACTGAATGTACCGGGAATGAATTAGTGGAATGCGAGAAGTGGGAGAGGGGATAGGGGAGAGGTGGGAGGGGAGGGCGGTGGGGGAGGGGGAGGAGGATGGAGTGGAGGGGGATGGGGTGGGAGAGGGGGAAGGGAAGGAAGGGTGGGGGAGGGGTGGGGGAGGGTGGAGGGGAAGTGGAGGGGGGAGGGGTAGGGATGAAGGGAGGGGCGGGTGTTAGGGTGGGAGGGGTAGGGCAGTTGATGGGGTAGTGGAGTGGTGAGAGGGAAGGTGGAGGAAGCGTTGTGGGAATCCCCCTAATACCATGCGAGCGAAGCCGAGGGAAAAAGCTAGTAAATATATATTTTTTAAAAATCTCGAGTCACTATGTTTGTTCAAGATAAATTTCGTCAGGTCAGCTAGTATCTAAAAAATAAAAAATAAATAATAATGGTTAATTCTTTTTTATTGTTATTAAGTTTAATTTGTAGAACTCATTTTAATTTTGATTTCTTTTACGCATTCAATAATATTATTATTTAATTTATAAAAGCTGTTTACTTATTAACAAATTCTGCTAAGTAAATATTTTTACGCTTGACAGCTGTTTCGCCTTCTGAAGTCATTATCAACCTGTTTATGTTGAAAGAACACATTACTGTATTTTTGTTACTGTTCATGTGTACAGTAAATTGACGCAGTCTGTTATGCACAATCATTTTTTTTTTAAGTATGAAGGAAGGAGTGGTTATGATTTTTGTAAAAGCTCATATTGTTAGAAAGGGGGAACACAAACCCTTTCGATATATTGAAATCGATATCTTCTTCTTCTTTGTGCGCCGTATCAGGTCCCCCCCCCGACGTTGGCGATCACTCTTGAAAATGTCTCTTTGTCTTGCGCTGCCCGGAATAGCTCCTCCACACTTCTAATGCCGGTCCACTCTCGTATATTACGCAGGCAAGACATTTATCTCCTACCAGGCCCTCGGCGACCTTTTATTTTGTGATACTTCTCCCCTCGAAGTATATGACCCAGATATGAAATTTTCCTTATTAATGTAAGCAGTTCTCTATCTGCTCTAGCCCGCCTGAGAATTTCTGTGTTGGTGATCATGTCGGTCCATGGGACCTTGAGCATTCTCCGGTGAAGCCACATTTCAAAAGCCTCTAACCTGTTCATGGTATTTACTTTCAAGGTCCATGTTTCACATCTTTAGAGCAAGACCGACCACACCTAACATTTTAGCATTCTCTGCCCTAGTTTTAAGCTGATATTGTCATTGCAGAAGAGCCTCTACATCCGAGTCAAGAGTCTCCTTGAGAATAGAAAGTCATGTAAATACGAATAAATAAATGTAATAAACAATATCAATATTTAATTCAATGAAGATAATATTAGCGAAACCCAATCGAAAATCTGAAAACAGAAAAATTAGAAAAAGATACGGTCACATCTGGGAATCGAACCCAGGAGATAAAAGTTATAATAATAAGCTTATCAAAGACCCTATCTAGATAGCATTTAGTTCGGGTTTGAATCTTACAATCATACATAAAGCAGCCAATAAAAATATGCGTTAAGAAAATGAAGATAATGTTGGTAGTTCTTAGTCGAAGTATGATACAGTTGAATATGACCGAATCGGATCACGTTATCTCAGTTAGTAGAGTTGCCCCCCGGTAAAGCGAAGGTCGTGGGTTCGAGTCCGAGATGTGACCATATTTTTTTCTGATTTTTCTGTTTTCAGATTTTTTATTGTGTTTTGCTAATATTGTTTTCATTTAATTAAATACTACAATTTGAGGTTTTATTCATTTAAGTTAAAAATAAAAATAAATAGTGTCAAGACCATAAACATTAAAAAAAGATCCAAAGTAACGTATTTTTTTATTTTATTGTCTAAATTCTCAAAATACATTTTTGAAAGAAGATTTTACCAGCACAGGGTTCATCTGAAGTAATTTATTTCGCAGTGTTCTGGGAAACTTATGTTTGCAGCCTTTTGACTGGCAGTATGTCGCGAGGTAGCGAAGCTTCTCAATACAAATTCCTCCTTTGTCCCTTTCACAGGCTTTCACAACTGAAAGCTCGCGTAATACCCCGAATCCTTCAGGACGTGATTCTGAGAATAATTCTTTAATCGGTTCAACGGTCGACGGCTTTCACGGTGTCGGCCATTTTGTGAAAGCCTCCAAGATGGCGGGCGGAAGTCGGCTGTCGGGCGAGGGGAAGTGGGTCATTAATAATAACACAATATTACTAGATATAAAATGACGGACGTGAAATGAAGCGTGCATCGCGTTACGGATATTAGAAGACGAAGGAAAATGATTTGCCAAAACGTGGATTTGATAAGCCATTCAATGTACCTACTCATTCAGTTTTATCTTGGTCCACATAGTATATATCTTTTTACCGTATCCGTATCACTAAAGCGTTTCATTGTTGCTAGTGTGGGAGGATATGGTACCCAGTAACATGATACGCCGCTCTGATAGGTGATAGCTACGTGATATGCATCGCAGTGGGCGGGATGGATTCATACGTCCGTCACTCCTGGACATACTGACCCCCAGATTTCTACCCACCTTTTTGATTCGTAGAACTTCCTCTCCTTTATTTCCTAAAAAGACCCTCCACACAGCATCCCCAAAGATTATATAAGCCTTGAGGGGAATTATTTTCCTCAGGGCTTTCTGTGTGGAGCTAACGTAAAAAATAAATAATGAAAATATGGTTTCGATTTTTATTAGATAACTAAAGGAGGTATGTAAAATGAAACTTTGAAATGTGCCCGGATATTAGAAGATAAAAGAAAATTATTCGACGAAATGTTCCTTTTATTATTCACTGTGCTCGTTCATGTTAATCAAGTTCACATATTAAATATTGTTTTACCGTATCCGTATCACCAAAGCGTATCATAATTGCTAAGGCAGACTTGTGTATCTGATATGATATGTGAAACTGCTCGTTCCATCTGGAATCGATTTTTATTAGATCATTAAAGGTGATACGTGAAAAGATGAAAGGAATTTTTTTTACCGAAATGTGATTAAAATTCATGAGTACGTACAGTGAATGGCTCATCTAGAATATATTATGTATATTTTTATTTTATCCGTATCACCAAAGCATATTATGATCGATAGTGGTCTTCTGTGTATCATGATACTCAGTAACTGCCAGTATACTCAGTATACTCAGTAACTCAGTATTTGCCGAAATGTGTGTATTTGGTAAGCCATTCATTGTGCTCATTCATGTTAATCCGTTTAACATATTATGCATCTTTTTACCGTATCCATATCACTAAAGCAAATTATGATTGCTAGTGTGGGTTTGGTACTCATTAATATGCCGCTCTGATATGATATCTACAAAATAAGGTACGTTCTATATAATAATAATAATAATATATATCTTTATTGAACAAAAATTTTAAGATTTATAATTACAAAAAAAAGTATACAATAGTTTAAAGGTTGCATAAGTACAAAAGTTAATAATGGAAAACAATATACATAAAAAACAGTAGGTACTTAAAGAATAGAGATTTATAATTATAAACGTAGGTTTCTTGTAACCTGCCTCACTAGGCTAGCCTGTGTTGAGGCAGTAATTTTACGTCAATTTATAATTCTGTGAACATACCTACACCTATATTAGAATATAATCACGCAATTGATTGATTGCATTAATTAAAAGAATAACATGGGTACAATAGTGACAGCATTGGTTCATTACTAATTTCGAATTTGGGTGAGTGCACCAGTAAATGCCCTATCATTATTTTTTATCCAAACTTTTATGTTTTTTTTTTTTAATTTTTTGTGAATCACATTTTTTTATACCAATTGGAAGAATGTTGTAAAATCTTGTTGCAAGGTATCTGAAGCTTCGTTGCCCAAAAGTAGTACGAGTTATGGGAAATTGTAGGAATTCTTTGTTATTGTTTCGAATACAGCGAGTATTTAATCTTTTTTCTTAGTATTTATGTATGTTTGTGAAAAGATGAGTGAGGATTGTTTTTGCGTATATCTGTCGAACATCAAACACATTCATAATATTAAAGATTAAGTTCGAGTCTGTAATTAGAGATAGTTTAAGAATTAATTTTATAATAGTTTTCTGTGCCTTTATGATTAGGTCTAGTGCTGATGCAGTACCGCCCCCCCCCCCCATGCTATGATACCATACTCAATAATAGATTGACAGACTGCAAAATAAATCATTTTCAAGTGTTGTAAGTCGAGAAAGTTTCGTATCGTTTTGAAAAAGTGCATGGTTAGTGTATAGAATCGGTTTTTATTAGATCATCATAGGAAAACCGCAAAATGAAACGAGCTTTGCGTTACGGAAATTAGAAGATAAAGGAACATTAATTGCCGAAATGTGAATTTGATAAGCCATTCACTGTGCTCATTCATATTATTCCGGTTCACATAAAATGTATTTTTTTACCGTGTCCGTATCACTAAAGCATATCATGATTGCTAGTGAGGGTTTGGTACCCATTAACATGATACACTGCTCTTATATGATACCTACGTGATACGGCCGTTCCATCTTAAATCAGTTTTCATTAGATCAATAAAGGAGACATCTTAAATTATACGACCATCGCGTTGCGAATATTAGAAGGTAAAATAAAATTATTGTCGAGAAATAGATTTGATAAACCATTCACTGTGCACGTTGATGTTAATCCGGTTCACATATATTTTGTATCTTTTTACCGTATCAGTGTGGACGGGAAAGGTACCTAGTAACACTACATGTCAGCGCGTGCCGTCGCCGCTCTGATATGATAGGCATGTGTTACGGGCCGTTCTTCTAGAATCTGTTTTTATGCGATCATCAAAGAGCATTTATTTAAGGGACGCAATACTTGATAAGCGATCGTGGAAAAGTAAAACGATACGGTGGTACGATACGGTCCGTGGACCCACTTTTAGAATTTTATTCTCCTTTGTTGTAGAACTCTTTCGAACTGACGTTCAGGACTCCACACTCTGCGAAGTTCGTAGGACGAAGAATATTTCATCATGTGAAGGAGAGTAATATAACTTCGTTATTTTACACGAATTTAAACTCGTTATTTTAATCTCAGATGGTTTGGATCCGTAGTCCGGATAAAGGAACATTGGAGCGCTAAAAGAGATTTATCCTTAAGGGTCTCAAAAGACTTCAAGATAAATTGTAGAAGGAATAAGCCATTTTAAATTAGAAAAAGCAAGTTTAATAAACAACTTGTTCTTGTATTATCAACAGTGAATGGTGGGAAAGACTAAATGTGGAAGTAAATAGGAAAACTGGTAACAACTGACAGATGCAGAGAACAGCCATCCACAAAAAATTGAAACCGAGATTTTTTTTACATGAGCTCCTCACAGCAGGCCCTGAGGAAAATAATTTCTTTGGGGATGCTATGTGGGGGTTTTTTTTAAGGAAAGGAAGGAGAGGAGAGTTCTGGGAAGTAAAAGGGCTTAAGGGGTGGATATGAATCTGGGGTTCAGTGTGTCTTGGTCATCCGCCTCCAAGACCTAGGCAAACCTCACCCCATGAACCCGGGCACCCCTGCTAAATCACCAAACGTAACGGTCGGTACGGTCACGTTGGGGTGACCGATAGCAGAGGTGTTGGTTATCCAATAAAGGTTCCCGGGGCGGCGGTACCCATTCCCGCCTCCCTCATTCCCTCCCAAGAAAGCACGTCTAAAGATTGAATAATCGAATTTACATATTCCTAGAATGTTTCTTAAAGGTAATGCTCTTGACTCGCAATCCGCTGGTCGCGAGATCGAATCCCGGCGTGCTCAAATAAATTATATTTGATTAATTTGTGTTATTTCACAATTAATTAAAAATAATATATAGTATATTTGCGTATATTTATTATAGTTTATTTGAGTATATTTATTAATTAAAAATAATATATAGAATATTTGCGGTACGTTCCATAGTGGAAGATAGTCTCAGTATCGCTCTGGTGTAAGACCACCATTCAGAATTAAAACGTTCCTTGAAATGGCTTTAGCCGGGTTTGGTGACTAGATCTGAACAGCCAGGTTATTTTCCCCTTCCCCATCTCCTTCCCCTCCCCACTAACTTTTGCCTAACAACAAACCAAAATTGGGAATGCCATAGTCTCACTGACTTGTGAGGTATTCACATGAAAAAATATTTTTGAAAAAAAAATTACAAAATTGTTTTGAGATTGGTTTTTCATCTTAACTTAACGTTTGCCCTCTGGAATGGAACGGATTGTAAATATTATTGATTTCTTTTCCTGGAAAATATTTGAATAATATTTAATACGAATGATGATTTGCATAATTTTAACATAAAATCAATAATCCCTTTAGCATAACAATGTTATTGTACCTCCGCCCTTCTACATGGTGAACTTGACTGAGCAATTTCTCATCAACACCTTTATTACAGCGTGGGTAGCTATCATTTTGGATTTTATGTCGTAGATCTATTAATAATAATATTATTTGGATGATTTATATAGCGCCGTTTTTGTGAAAAATCACCTCAAGGGCGCTGTACAAACTTATAATACATTTCTAAAATCTAAAAACTACAAGCTAGGCAAACAATTATAAACAACTTATGGATAAAAATTGCATACATCGGTTCATTGATCACCGATACGAAAATATGTGTACAATATTTTGACCAATGAACGCGATGCTGCCTAAAGTTTAATGAAAAACAGGACCATACTTACCTGGGAGGTCGCTTGAAATTAACACTGTATATTGTCCATTTAAAGAAATTTAGATAGAGTTCGCACGCAGAGGACATTATTGTGAACACATGTTATTTAATCCTGAAAAATATTTTAATATTAATATGTAATGTATTCTTTGACGAGTGTATTTTGGAAAGTAAAAGCAACATGTAATGGTGGGAGGTGCAGTAGTACCTATAAGGATTTGATCTTTCTAAATGTGATTCGTCAAGAGACAGATTGATGTGTAAGGAATCGAGTAATTTTAATTCAGTAAGAAAAGTGTGATTAAGACATATCATAGACAATAAGAGTATGATACTCTCAAATAGGTATGTTTAAATTACGGGTATGAGAGCCCAAAAAGGAAGGTTTTTAGTTTGGACCTAAACTCTGTTGGGCTTGTTATGCATCTTAATTCCGGAGGGAGTCTATTCCAAGCCTTAGGCCCAGATACTCCGAAAGCACGATCTCCAATCATAGTATTTGGCTTTCGTTTAGGTTCTATTAGTCTGCCTTTAGCAGATGAATTTGCTGATCTAAGGGTTAATTGTCTCGGACCGGTATTTTCCGGGACGCATAATTCGGAGATGTAAGGTGGGGCCATTTCGTAGATTGATTTAAAAACCATCCAGCACAATTTGTACTGGATTCTCTCAGGGCACTTGAGCCAGTGAAGGTTACGAAGGTGTTCTGAAATATGCGAATATTTGGAAAACCCAGTTATTATAATACTTTTTTATGTATAAGAGTTCCAACAGCTCCCGTCTGTAGCCAGTGAGACTATTGTATCACCAATAGGGGTATGTTATCCACAAAGAAACAGTCCGTCGACTAAACACTAGCGGGACAAACTATAAACTTTAGTAGTTAATATTACGATTTCTAAGACTTAATGCTTCTAACAAATTTCAAAACGATATATTGAAATCCTATTTTTTCAAATGTTTTTTGGAAAACGAGTCATAAGTAGGTACAAACTCTGTTCTGATATCTATCCTGATTATCTCTAAGTATCAAACTTTGTACATCCAGATATGATGGGCGCAGGTTATATCATTTTTAAATCTTGTCAAGTATTTTGTATGTAAACATCTTGTATTAGTAGTATTTTCCTGATTTTGTTTTTTTATGCATTTCTATAGTCCATCGTGGAGGATTCTTTATTTTAACTTTTTGACACCAACAGTACATAAATCAAATGAGTGGTGTTAATAATTAATAATTAAATATCTTGGGATTGAAATTGATGAAAATCTACAGTGGAATTCACACATTGATCTTACCTCAAGGATGGGGCTCAGTAGCATCCAATCACTTAAAACAACTTAAGATAACTCAGAATTGCATTATAAAGACCATTCTAAAGGTCCCCATAAGGACGTCAACAACTAACTAACTAACTAACCATCACGCCGTTTCCCCGCAGGGGTAGGCAGAGAGGACGGACCGCCAAACAACTCGGTCTTGGCACACACTCTTTGCCTCACTCACATTCATACATCGTCTCATACATTCTCTTCTATTATTCTGACTTTTGACATGACCCGACTCAAGTATCTGATTCACTTGATCGTGCCATGTCTTCCTCGGGCGTCCCCGACTTCTTCTACCATTCACATTCGCGTCGTATATTCTTCTTACACTACTTCCTTCGTTCATTCGCTCTACATGCCCAAACCATCTGAGGGTCCCTTTCTTAATCTTACTCATTATGCTTACATCAGCCTTACATTCTTTGCGGATTTCCACATTTCTCACACGATCATACATTGTTTTACCACACATACGTCTCAGGGATCTCATTTCAACAGCATTCAGTTTACTTTCATCCTTCCTCTGCCAGTTCCATGCCTCACTGCCATACATCAGGGTAGGTACCAGGACTCCATTGTGGACTGCTAGCTTCGCTTTTTTTGACAGTTTTTTATTAGCGCCAACGGCATTCAGTCCACCATTAATGGAGTTACCGGCATTCACCTTTCTTTCAATATCTCTTTCAGCCTTCCCATCTCTCGTAAACATACTACCCAGATACACAAACTCATCCACCTGCTCCAAATATTCATCATTCACAACTGTGTTGCATACTGTTTTCGTACTCTCCCTTTCAAACACCATGACTTTAGACTTACTTACATTCATCATTAGCTCATTCTTCATACATACTTCGTTCATCCTAGATACGAGAGACTGTAGATCTTCCATAGTGTTAGAAATCAGCACCGCATCATCAGCATACAACAGGCAACATACTTTCAGATTACTCAATTTCGCGCCCAATCCCACCTCTTTCAATTCTTGCATACAATTATCCATGTATAGATTGAATAACCATGGTGACATTACGCAGCCTTGCTTGACACCTTTTGTGATGTCAAACCACCCCGTAAAACCACCGTTTACCCTAACACACGCAACGCTTCCCTCGTACAGAGACGCAATTCTGAGACGCAAAAATTTCTGTTGTTGACGAGACGTCAACAACAGAAATTTTTAAACAGTTTGATGTTCCAAGCATACAGAAAATCTATGCCAAAAACATTCTAGTACATCACCACAAAAATGATTCAGAGGCAGACACCTCACACGCTCATAAAACCAGAGCCAAACAAACAGACATACTTAATATACCAAAGTGTAACTCTTCATTTGGTCAAAGAAGTTCTGCATTTTTAGCAGTAAAGTTATAAAACAAACTCCCACTTAGTATCAAACAAATAAAAAAAAAAATAGCTACATTAAGGACATTAAATGTTGGCTGAAGAATCTATCGGAAAATGAACTTACTAGTATACTTAAAACATCATAGAAGTTTCTGGAAAACCTTATCCAATCAATAGTTAAACCATAGAAGTCGCTGAAAAACTTATCCAAAGCATAGTCCCCCTCAGCACAGGATCTCCTAGTGAGGAGGACTACGAATATATTTTATATATACATCTAACTAACATGTTTCATATAAAAATGTAAAAAGTATTATATAGTTACTAAATAAATTACTAAATAAATAAAAATAATTCATAAAATCTTATAAGATATGTTTCTGTGAAATATTTGTAAAGTGATTCTTCATATGTTGAGTCTGTATGTTGCTTCTGTGAAATGTTTTGTAAAATTTTTCTTCATATATTGTGTCTGCATATTGGGTTGGGTTGGGTTTAACTTTTCAAAAGTACCAATTGGCGATCCTCTAATGAGTTTTGATAACTCGTGGGAATGCAACTTCGTTGTATGTTTTCTTTAAATAAAAAAATAAATAAATCGTAGATCCATGATACAAATGATAGAATTTCTAATGAGACTAAGTGACATCCCAACCAGATTATGTTGTTAAGCTGAAGGAGGTGAGAGAGAGGAAGGTTAGTAAGTTATTGGCTATCCAGATCTCGTCAATCCAAGGAAATTGTGGTATTTTTAACCGGTACGATACTAATTATAATGTATTTTCGTTATTTGTTTTTGGGGTGTTATGCCGTTTTGCGCTACCTCCTTCTTTAGCCAACGTTTCGGACATCGTTGCAGTGTCCATCATCAGGGCACATCCGGTAGATGTGTAATTTTTAGTCGTGAAGTGTGTGCTTATTTACTTCAAAGCGATACCGTGTCGCCAGCTGGTAGATTTCTTTGATTTTCCGTTATTTAGTTTCTATGATGTTTTTAATACATTCTCTCTAGTATGTCTGCATTAATTTCTTTCACCCATGTTTTGATTTTTTCCTAAAACTTATTTATCTTTTCTATCTTTTTCAAACTTGGAGGAAGGATGTTGTTAAGTTTGGTTTCCAGATATATGTGGTTTCTTTGGCCAAAACTATTGTCAGGTTTTTAGTTACAAGGAAATGTTTGACTCTCTTTTAAAAAATGCCTCTTTTCGTACCAAACCATTCCCGATAGTACACTTTAAATTCTTCATGAATAAATAAATATGGAACACGTTTTATATGTGCATCCTGAACATGTTTGTAATGAAAATAATTCCTACTTATCGTAACGCGGAGCAACGCAAATTGAAAATGAATATATTTATTTTTACATCGACTTGAATTCTCGTTAGAATTTTCCAGTCGCCCGTTAGTTCGAAGCAGGGAGCTTCTAAGCAATGGAATGTAAATTTTATACTAAGAAGCGGGTCCCGGATAGCACAGAAATAACTTTAAAATATCAGAGATTGTGAAATAATTTTAAATTAGTTTTGACCTCTCGGGCCCTCAAAAATTAATACCAGGGGGTCAATGGATTCGATAACTTTACAATATTGGATAGGGTTCTGCGACTTTTTAACCCGCGATAAAATATCCCCACATACTATAATACGGGCAAAACATCCCCCAACAAAATATTTACTTAAACCTAACCTAACCTATCCTAACCTAACCAATCCTAACCTAACCTAATCTAAACTAACCTAACCTAACAAAAAATGTGTAACAGAACAAGACACGAAAAACAGAAAAAGGCAATGGTCGAACAGGGACTCGAGCCCAGACCAGATTATTTTTCCATGCTATGAGCAACTACTCTTTTTATTGGAAACAATCATTATAAGAATTGGTTTGTATCCTGGATAGAAGTATCCGAATTTATTCGTAAGAAACTATTGACTTTTCATATGTAAAAGTCTAAATGAATATTCAATTTTTTATAAGAAAAACTCTCTTTTATGACTTTTGAAGGTTATTCCCATCAACGTAATATATCATTGAAGAAGATGATAATAATAATAATCTAAACAAAAATATGAAAGAGAATAAGACACAGAAAACAGAAAAAAGACAATGGTCGCAACTGGGACTCGAACCCAGACCTCTCGTCATGTATAATGTATTATTATAGTAAAAAACAGCCGAGAAATTCAAATATTCAATTCAGGCGGCGGGCAGCTGCCAAGCGGGTGGTGTGGATTTTATAAAGGTTGGGTAATGGCGTTGTGTTTCGTTAGCCACAGCAAGATGTGGCCAATTTTATTCTACATAGTACCTACCACCGCACAAAGGGGATACCGATTAGTCTACCTTATTCTCTCGCCGATTAAATCCTATAGATGTACGTGTTTGTCTCTTTTTAATGTCGCTCGTTTTTGTTTCATCGAGTTTCAAATCACAATAGTGCTAAAGAAGTTTTCACTTATAATACTAATAGATAGACAATTTCGAATTGAAATACCAACCTTAATATGTATATTGACACTTCCATGTACTTTTGACACTAAACGGGAGTTAATTAGTTAATGAGGTCTTTAGTCATATTTGAATCACTTTCATTTCTCCAAGATTGAACGGAGGAAATTGATCGCGACGAATTAATTAAGTCTTTTTTTTTCATTAACTCCGCACAGGAGGCACTGAGGAAAATAATTTCCCTCAGGGCATATGTCATCTGGGATGCTGTGTGGAGAGTCTTTTTGAGGAGAGGAAGGAATGAACATTGGTCTTGAAGAGACCCATGTTGTAGGAAGGAGGAAACACAGAGGCCGGCAAATCATTCCACAGCCGAGCTGTTTAAGAATCGAAGAAACGACCCGTTCTCATGTGACAAATGTCAACCATGTACAAATGTTGGGCACGGATTTGGCGTGTTTCCCGAGTATGCACTGGTGCCGAAGGGATCAATGATGCTAGTTCTTCGGAGCATCTTCCATTGTAATACCGGTAGAACAAGGATAGCATTCCCACCCGACGCCTGTGCTCTAAAGATTGCAATACGTCTGTTAAGATGGGAGAATCTATCAAACGGACCGCCCGTTACTGCACAGAGTCGAGGGTATTTTTCAGGTATGGACCTCCAGACCAGAGGTGGCTGCAAAATTCAACCGTGGTCTATGGATCGCATATAAGATTTCTTTTAATTCTAAGAGCTTCGTTAGGTCAGCTCCATTCATTAGTAAACCAGGTATTTTGTATAACGAACGACATTATTAAAAAAAACTGTTGACAGCCTATCTGACACTCAAGATGCCGCGCTAAAATGGGCGGCTTTTGTCAACAGACTGTCTGAATCAAATATGTTAACCGTGCTCGCAAATGACGGCAACTGACCGTGGATGACGATTTTAGTTAATATCCGATATATAATAGACGATATATTCGAATTTATCCATCGACCGTGTTATAGTATGTTTACGAGAGATGGGAAGGCTGATAGAGATATTGAAAGAAGGGTAAATGCAGGTAACTCCATTAATGGTGGACTGAATGCCGTTGGTGCTAATAAAAACTGTCAATAGAAGCGAAGCTAGCAGTCCACAATGGAGTCCCGGTACCTACCCTGATATATGGCAATGAGGCATGGAACTAGGGAATGCAAATCTCGCGAGATTGGGGCTCAAGCGAGATCCCGCGAGTTTATGAATAACAATACTGCGAGATCTCGCCAATTTCGAGATCTCGCGAGATTGGCAGTTTTGTGTTTTTTTTTGCAAATAATCACAAAGTTTGAATAAATTAGGAAAAAATAATAAAAATTATAAGTATTATAAGATAAACATTTAGTTTCACGAATTTTTCAATATACTTTTATGCATTATTATTTGACTATTTAATAAACTTCTATGTAGTAAACCTTGACGTACGTATCCATCAAATAACAAATGAAAGAAACAACCAGTCTTCTCTTCAAATATCAAACAAAAATCTTTTAGTAATAAAACAGTTCTTTTATAACAAACAAAACAACGAGAAGTAAAAAAAATGAAACTTGTTATCTAAGTTGAGTTGACTATAAAACTGAGATATTATTATCAATTAAATAAAATTATATCTACTCAGTAGATCCATTAGATATTACAGATTAATTAACAAAATATACCAATAAAATGAAAGATTTGTTCAGTTCAAATCACAAGCTATTATTACGAATTATTTTGAAAATAGCTTCTTAAGAAGCACAAAATGTCCAAATAATCGTCTGTTAAACGGCTTCTTATTTTGTTGGCCAGATAACCAGCCGCTGAGAAGGCCCTTTCGGATTCAACGCCAGTTGGAACCACAGATCTCAGGCTACCTCAGGCCGCAACTCCGTCCGTGTCAGTCCGCGCTTCGAATAAGACGTTTTTATGCTCGAGTGCAATCTCGTTAAACTCGCGAGATCTTTTTTCGTCGGAGATCAATCTCGCTAAAAAAGGCCGAGATCTCGCGAGAACGAGATTGCATTCCCTACATGGAACTGACAGAGGAAGGATGAAAGTAAACTGAATGCTTTCGAAATAATATCCCTGAGGCGTATGTGTGGTAAAACCATGTATGATTGCTGATGTAAGTATAATGAGAAAGGGACCCTCAGATGGTTTGGGCACGTAGAGCGAATGAACGAAGAAAGTAGTGTAAAAATAATATATGACGCAAATGTGAATGGTAGAAGAAGTCGGGGAGGCCCGAGGAAGGCATGGCACGATCAAATTAATCAGATACTTGAGACGGGCCATGTCAAAAGTCAGAATAATAGAAGAGTATGTATGAGACGATGTATGAATGTGAGAGAGGCAAAGAGTGTGTGTCAAGACCAAGTGATGGTTAGTTAGTTAGTTAGACTTGTCCTGGTATCAAATTCGACTTGACGTTCAATTTCAAGTTGTTTCGCTATTTTTGAAATACTATTTTTGTAAGTAGAGAAAATACCCTTTTAAATTTTAATGTAAAAAACTGACGTTAGAGTATTATGCGTTTAAATATTTAACACCCGGCCTCAACCGTGTTTTATCAGAAGATCAAAATATTTCAGTTTCGCAATAAAAATCAAATTACTGGAATATTTCTTTATGTATCCAAAAACTAAAAACTGTTTTTGAAAGGCGATGAAGTAAGCTTTTTAATTTTATCATTAGAAATAAACATGTAATTTTTTTAATGTAAAAAATTTTCTTACAAACATAAAAAGTTTCAAAAATTGCTCACCTCATGTTATTTATAACTAAAATTACTGATAACTAAAAACAATAAAAACACATACATATTTTCTTAAACAAATGTATAATAAACGCTAAAGTTACCTCAATTTGTTATCGATCCATGTGAAAATAATTAATTAAAAAAATCCTAAGGATTCAATTTTTTGTTTTAAATATTGATTAAAAACTTTGGTTTCATAACGGGCCACATTTTACTTTTTGATAATTATTTTCTATATTTTAATATAAAGCGTGGTGTTTTGCTTTTTGAACAACGCTTAGAATATATTACTTACTATGAAGTAAGGGAGTTACAGTGATTTATATGAGTCCTATGTGTGCTGGGGTTCCATGCCAACTCAGAATGAAACCAACTCAGAAACACCTCGGAAAGGTCATTAAAAGCTATGAAAAATAATTTAAAAATAGCCGGTAATCCTAACCTAACTTAACCTATTTCAAAAATTTTGAATTTTTTTCAGATGGTTAAAATATTTTCGCTTTACAATAAAATGCAAATATTTGAATTATTTTTGAGCACATTCAAAAACCAAAAATTTCCCTCAGGGCCTATGTCATATTAGGAGATGCTGTGTGGAGGGTCTTTTTAAGGAAGGGAAGGATAGGAAGGTCTGGGAAGGAAAAGGGTAGGAGGAGTGGGTAGGAATCTAGGGTGTATAGGAGTGACGGACGTATGAATCCATTCCTTCAACTGCGATGCAAGGCGTTGGGTCGAGAGAGTCTGGCTGGAAAGGTCAAAAGGCCTCCCTCATCCAGTCTCTCTCGATCCGGCACGCCTCGCAGCAGGTGGGCAGACGCATCCCCGCCAGAACCTGAACAAACATCATTCCATGAACCAGGGCACCCCTGCTAAGTCACCAAACGTAGCGAATCACTTGGGGAGACCTGTGGCAGAGGTGTTATCCAATAAACGGGTTCCGGAGCGGTGGTACCCAAACCCGTCTCCGGGAATAAATCGAAAAGCCAAAACGTCTGTGTAAATTTACGAGGTCGGTTTTCATTCATATAGATAATGATTTGACCTATGGGCATCACTTTTATTTATTTGTACGTCTGGCATCCCCACCACGTCTCTCACAAAACATCTCTGGATCGCTCCGGCGATGACCGAGCAATTTATTCCGTCTCCAGCGCTCGATTCCGCCGGCCACTCGCGTTTTGTTCCTCTCTACCCGTTTCATACGTGAACACTAAATCGTGTAAAATATTAAATAAATGTTAATCACTCAAATATGAGTAAAGTGTCCAATATAATCATTGAACACTGGATCGCGGCCTAGAGGTACCGTGATCCCCAGGAGCCTGACTATTCCTTATGGTAAAGTATTGGTATACACTCGTTTGGCGAGAAGACGGAGCACAGGTCAAACATTCTCCACCAGCTCCTCAGCCCTGGAAACAACACTTCTAACAGACCCATTTCTAGAGAATTTTCCGTTCAGTGTTTGGCTACCAATCATTAACTCCAATTCAAAGTTAAAAAATCGATCGTCAATTTCCAAATAAATTGGCGTCCGTTGTTCGCCTTTTCGAAATGGCAGCCATTCTCCTTTTAAATTTGGAACGCGGTACAATTCGCGCCAAATATCAAGGTCGGACAGTCAACACTCACGCGATACAATTGCCGAAAACATTTTTTATAGTAAAATAAAACGAATAAATTTGTTCGATTCTTTCATGAATAGATGTTTTTTAGGGATTGGCTTTGTCGAGCTGAAGTATGAAATAATTCGGCAGAATTATTGTTAAGTGTCCTATATTTTGTATTGTAATGATTTTATTATTTAATAAAGAGGTACATTTAACCGAATTAACAAAGAATTTGGACTTTTGATCACAATGTCAATTTTTAGAGGTCATCCACAATATATAAAAAAATAGTTAATCGATGTGCATATTTTGCGTTGTTTAACAATTCAAAATTAAAATGTTTTATAAATACTTTCAGCTTCACAAATCCTACAATAAGGAACTGCAGTGAAAATATTATGGCTTTAAAAAAAATATGTTCATATAGACCAATAAACGCTGATTCTGAATATATAAGTTTTATTGAATAATATTAAACGCAGAGTTTTTAAAAAATATATTAAAAAGTCCGTTTTTAATCGGATGGTAAAAACACGACGTCAAGTTGACATTATTGAAATGTTTAGTGGTGTTCACTGTTCGTCGTGTCGTGACGTCACCGTTAAGTCATTTTATGAGAATGTAGGTATGACACAAGCCATCGTATTAATTTATTCGTTTATTTACATACTGTTTATAGAGATTTAGTTGTTGTGTTTATTGAAACATTATTTAGGCCTAAATAATGTTTCAAAAATTTTCTTATTCGTTTATCTCTATTATTGAAAGTATTCAAAAACTACCGCACAAAAAAAATAGTTATGCTACTTCTAGGGAGAATACTTCGAACAACGAAATTCAAAATGGCGGCTGTTGATCAGCTGATTGGCCGATCCTACAGTAACTTTTCAGGAGTGATGACGTCACACGATTCACACATACATACGGTGGTTTTCGGGAGATCTTGAAAAATTAAAACTTTGACAATTATTTTAACTATTAAAACTAACTCTAAAAATAAAAATAAAAATGGAGTTATTTAAGTTAGAAGGTCATTTATTCATAAAAAAAAATTGGACCGGATTCCTCAATTATAATATGCCGCAGTTTTTCAAGTGTATGTGCTAGTTTTTAATAGTGTTCTTCTTTAAATTATGTTTTATGGGATGTTGAAACAAAAAAGATTCGAGCAAAGGTTGATAAAAGTATGTTTTATGGTATATTGAAACAATAGATTAAAGAAAAGGTTGATTCGTTAAAAGTATATTTTGTGGGATTTTGAAATAAAAAGAGAAAAGAAAAGGTGGTTAGATATATGTTAATAGTATGATTTATGGGATATTGAAATAAAAATATTAAAGAGAAGGTGGTAAACATCTAATAAAGGCATGTTTTTGTGGGATATTAAAACAAAAATATTAAGGAGAAGGTTGTAAACATTTAATAAGAGCGTGTTTTTAAGGGATATTGAAACAAAAATATTAAAGATTAGGGGGTAAACATCCAATAAAAGCAAGCTTTTAACGATAATGAAACAAAAAAAATATTTTTGTTTCATTATAATTATTTTAAATTAAATGCATGTTTTTAAAGGATACTGAAACAAAAATATTTAAAAAAAAGGTTTTGATAAACATCTATAAAGGCATTTTTTTAAAGTATATTTAAACAAAAATAAGATAAACTTGAAAGATATATATAACAAATATGTTTAATGGAACGTAGAAACAAAAAGATTTTAAAAAGGTTGATAAATATAAGTTAAAAGAAGGGATATTGAAACTAAAATATTTAAAAAAAAAATGGGTGATAAATGTATGTTAAAAGAAGGTTTGAGGGTTATTGAAACAAACATATTAAAGAAACGCTTGATAAACATATGTTAAAAGTATGTTTTATGGGATATTGAAACAAAAATATTAAAGAAAAGATTTATAAACATATATTAAAAGCATGTTTTAAGGGATATTAAAACAAAAACATAAAAAATAATGTTGATGAACGTGTATTTAAAGTAAGTTTTACGCGATATCGAAATAAAAACATTAAAGAAAAGGTTGATAAATGTGTATTAAAAGTATGTTTAATCCGAAATTGAAAGAAAACTTTAAAGAAAACGTTAATAAATGTGTATTAAAAGTATGTTTTATGGGATATTGAAACAAAAATGTTATAGAAAAGGTTTATACGTTAAAAGTATATTTTATGGGATTTTGAAACAAAATAATATACGTTAAACATATGTAATAAATACATAAAAAACATACGTAAAAAATATACGTTAAAAATATGTTTTATGGGACGAAGAAATAAAAAGAATAACGAAATATTTGATGAAAGTGTATGTTAAAAGTGTGTTTTATGGGACATTGAAACCAAAATATTAAAGGAAAAGATGAACATATGTTAAAAGGGTATTTAATGGGATATTGAAACAAAAAGATTAACTAAACAAAAAATGATAAATACATATATTGGAGTATTGTATAAGCATTATATATTTACATAATTGTCAATAATATTGTGGTATGTATATATATCTACAAAACACTCTTTTTAGAGTGAATTGCCCATTTAAAAAAAATGTATTTTGTTGCTTTCTCAAGCAAATTTAAAAACGTTTGTATCGTGACACAGTTATACAGAAAATATGTGGAATTGAAATAAATTATTTTTATTCTGATTATAATAAGCAATAATTTTAGCTTTTGCTTTGTTTTGCTAGGGTCATTGTGATTGAACCCATTAATATTAAAGGTGATCGCGTGTTTTCGTTCGTAATTTTACACTTCAAAATCAAAACGTTTATTCGAACTAAATCAAACACTTGCCTATTTTACATACATTAAAAAAAAATATTATTGAAATATTTTTCTGTAAAAATGTATAAATGAATAAATTATTAAGGGAACGGATGCGCGGCCCGTTTCGGCTCATTTTATACGAATCTTGATTTTCGATTTGAGGCCAAAATACCCAACAAAACTGAAAAATATTTTTGTAATCAAATGGTACTTAGCATCGACCAATAAAGTAACTTAGTCGAAGGTACTTAGGTATAAAATATCTAATACGAATTTCCAACATTATTTATTTGTGTTTTAAATCATTAAATATAGGGCATTGAAGATTTTAATATTTCATGATTTTGGAGACAACTTGGGCAATTATTTGTGATATTTTTCTAGACGATGAATTAATTACTTCACAGAGACACATTTTAAATATTTGTAACACGTTCTTCAGGATTAATTAAAATGAATAGGGCACAAAGATCGAATCTCCAGGCCTGTTAGGGTGAATTCGACCGTACTCTCGTCCAATACGCCGCCGTGCCGCGGCGTATATTTGTTTACAGGCTTTCTTCACTTACGTCGTTAAGATTCCCACATTATTTGTCTTCTTCTTATTTTCTTTGAAACGGCAAATTAGACAGTAGGTCTGTCCAATACGCGGGTCGCTAGTCGCAATTTGTATACACGGCTTCTTTACTTACGTCGTTAAGATTCTGAATATATTTTAGGGTATATTGTCGTCTTAACCGATTTTGATGAAATTTGGCTTGCTGTGTGTAATTTGGTCCAACTTAAAAGATAGGATAGTTTTATCTCAATTATTAACCTCAATATTTATTATTGCGAATAAACCTTAATTAAATGTTTGTAACAGGACAATGCTTTGTAAGTTTCATAAGTTTCTAACACATGGCGCGGCGGTGAGTTTTTTTTAAATTAGGCAATTCACCCTAAAAAGAGTGCTTTGTGAAGCGGTGTGAGTTAATTTATCGACAATACACATGATCATCTCGGTTTTTTTTTACACAAGATAGAAATACCGCACAAGAGTCCCAACTGCTCCCGTCTGGAGCCAGTGGGACTATGACTGAAGGTAGTGGAAGGGGAAGGAGATAGGGAAGAGGAAGGTGAGGAAGTACCTGGCTATTCAAATCTGGTCACCAAACACGGCTAAAGCCATTTCAAGCAACGTTTCAATTCTGAATGGTGGTCTTACACCAGGGCGATACTGAGAGTGTCTTCCACTCTGGAACGTACCGCAAATATACCATATATTATTGTAAATGAATAAATTGTGAAATAACACAAATTAATCAAATAAAATTTATTTGCCACGCCGGGATTCGATCCCGCGACCTTCGAAGTGCTAGTCAAGAGCCTAGGTAGGGTAACTATCCAGTAGATGGCATTGTGTTTCGTTAGCCACAGCAACGCGTGGCCGAGTCAGCTAGTTTATTAGAAAAATATAAAATAAATAAAAAATAATGGAAAAGCATTTTGATGGGTGTAAATTTAAATAAAAAATGATCTATTTACGAATTTAAATTTTGTTGTATATAAATTAAAATTAACCAAAATAACGCATTTTTACTGAAAAAAAAACTCTTAGAGCCTATGTTATCTTTAGGGATGCTGTGTAGAAGGTATTTTCGAAAGAAGGGACGTGAAGAACTGGGATATAAAAAAGTACGAGGGGTTGGCAGTAATTTCAGTGCATCTAGGAAAGACGGATGTACGAATCCATCCCTCTCACTGCGGTGCAATGCAATGGGTCGAGAGGTCAATGTTTGGTATCCCTAAATAAATCTCTATTGATCCGGCCTACTACGCAGTAGGTGAGCAAACGCATTGGCCGTCAAGACCTAAACAAACCTCACCCCGTGAACCTGGGCACCAAACTTAGCTAACCACTGGTGGTGACCCAAAGATATTCAAATACAAAAGAGATATGCCATGAAGTCCGCACGGATTACTACCTAATCGAAGTAGTTTGCATACGTATGGAATTTGTACATTTCGTTGATTTTTTGAAGGTGTGCATTAGTATTGATTAACAATATAGTTTGAATGCGGAAATAATTCGTTCATTTAGTTTAACGTTAGTTTAGTTTATTCATTAATTATTCGTTCATTAAGAGGGCATTACCAGAGAAAGCCTGAAATACGTCATTTTCAAAAAAGTTTTTAGACGTATTGACTCTTTTCCACAAAAAATTATAAATAGATTTCGAAAGATTGTTCTTTTATCTAGCATTCGTATGTAATAAATTTTTAGAATTTTTTTTAATTTTTAGTATAATAAGGTTATTCCATAGGTCGTTGGCAGATTTGTTAAATTTTCAAAAAAGTTTTTGTATTATACCACACCCAAATCAAGTAATGTAATCATGCAGTAAAATAAATCAATACATTATCTAGCAAAGTTATGTATTAGAATTTTAATTTTAGTTTCAATAAAATCATTAAAAAATATGTACGTACATGTGTTTCTTGACGAAAATTTGCGCACTTACAAACTAATATATTTCAGATTTTTTTAACATTCTTATTAAATTTAGACATTATTGAAAAATGATAAATACTTATAATCAAAAAATAACTACAAAAAGTACACTATTTTAATAGTTTTATCATCACGCCTTTCAGCATTTTTGGATGAAGGTATAAATTAAAGCTAATTTGGATTGAAATGAATTTGATATTGAGTTATAATCTAAAAAAGCTAGTACGGAGAATAATTAATCTTTCTCATTGTAACAGTCCTGCACGATCGGAAGAACAACTTTCGACGAAATATGGATTTTCGTCCGCTGGCTGGTTAAACGCTCTTAAGTTTATTCGTTAATTGGTAAACAATATCGGCTTCACCCGGAAGCGCAGTCCCACCTAGTAAGTACTGCAAATAGTATTTCAATATCTTTGGGGTGACCTGTGGCAGGGGTGTTGGTTATCCAATAAATGGTTCCCGGGGTGCCCCCCCAAATTCTATAAAGCGAATGACGTCTTCGATGATTAACCCGTCTGCTTGTTTAGGAATAAATACATCCCAAAACACATAATCGCGTTATACTTTCATAAGACTTTGACGGCCGGCGTAGTGCAGCGGTAAGGCGCTTGACTCGCATTCCGAAGGTCACGGGATCGAATCCCGGCGTGGCAAATAAATTTTATTTCATTAATTTGTGTATTTCACAATTTATTCATTTAAAATAATATATAGTATATTTGCCGCACGTTCCAGAGTGGAAGATACTCTCAGTATCGCCCTTTTTTTTTTTTTACAGTGAATACCGCACAAAAATCTCAACTGCTCCCGTCTGGAGCCAGTGAGACTATGGCATCCCCAATCGGGGTATGTTGTGAGGCTTAAGGTAGTGGGGAGGGGAAAGAGGTGGGGAAGAGGAAGGTTGGGAAGTACCTGGCTATTCAGATCTGGTCACTAAACACGGCTAAAGCCATTTTCAAGCAACGTTTCAATTCTGAATGGTGGTCTTACACCAGGGCGATACTGATAGTATCTTCCACTCTGGAACATGCCGCAAATATACTATATATTATTTTTAATGAATTAATTGTGAAATAACACAAATTAATCACATAAAATTTATTTGCGCATGCCGGGTTCGAACCCGCGACCTCCGGATTGTGAGTCGAGAGTCTTACCCACTGGACTACGGAGGTCGTAAGAAGTCCCCTGGTGTAAGACCACCATTCAGAATTGAAACGTTGCTTGAAATGGCTTCTGCCGTGTTTGGTGAACAAATCTCAATAGCCAGGTAGCTCCCCACCTTCCTCTTACCTATCTCCTTCCCCTCCCCACTGCCATCAGCCTCACAACATTCCCCAATTGGGGATGCCATAGTCCCACTGGCTCCAGGCGGAAGCAGTTGGGACTCTTGTGCGGTATTCACGTAAAAAAAAAAGACCAAGAACGTCCCGAGCGACCTTACATTTTAAAAACTATATATCTCTCTTCCTCTCATGCAAACATATGTATTTTTCTTTTAACCAGAAAGAGAACGAAATTATGCTTCTTATTGTCTTTGAAATAAGAAAGCTATCTTTTATAGATACTTTACAATCTCGATCCAAAGTGACAGTTTCAGAATTTACGGGCGAATTCGAGGCGTCCGGATTGTGAGGTGCGAATATATTGAACCAAGCAGACGGGTTCAATAATAAAATCTGAAGATTTACTCTTTAACCCATTGGCCACACATCCCGGCAGCTTGCCGGGTGTGCAACTCAGGTACTTAACCACAAACCCCGGCACGCTGACGGGCTAGAGTAGGTCCGCCAAAAAACGGAAAACGAGCTCAACAATGACATTTTTGAATGAAATTTTAAATGCCGAACATTCTGTAAGTAATTAATCATTCATTTCGTAGAATTGGCAATAAAATGTTTCTTATGTTTTTTCCCTGATATTTGTGTTCCAAGTTTGTATGCTGCCAGCCTCCATTTAATTTTTTTCAAAATTGCGAGTGGTTCTAGGCTTTTGGTGGTGACCCTGAATGTCCCTGATTGCTTTAAGGACTATCATTCTAAATTATTTTATTAGTTATTAGTATACACGTATGAAAAAAACAAATATTATTATTGTTCGACTTATGAATATATTTTTTTTTTTGTAACTTTTTGAATAAGAAAGTGGAAAAAAACTTACGAAAAAAGAGAAGGTTATATTTGTATCCTTATTTACAAATATTTTATAATTTTTTTAAATTTTATTTTAATGTTTTTCTTTACCTTAATCAAATATGTAAATAAATTTAAAGAAATCAATTCAATAGAATATATGGTTTTAAAGTAACAATAGATTTAGTACACCCATGCAGGTTTTCAATTTTTGGTACAAAATTAATTCAGTAGTGAAGGCCAATTTTTTTGCTAATTAATTCTGTGGCCAATGGGTCAAAGTAATTTAAAAATAAATTTAAAGATTTATTCAATTTGAATCGAAATCTTAATTATATCAAATCCAAACAAAGCGTTTGTAATTAATAAACTAGGACGTTAAATCGACACCCTAATCAAGATTATTGAAGACAAACACAACACCCTTCTTAAGTCTTTACAAGTCCATTAAGCTGTCTTTCCTTAAAACAAACTGAACAATGTAAAATAATGTTCTTAGCAAGTCGTAACAACTTTGTTCACACTTAATGGCGCAACTCGTCTGTTTAAAACAAACAAAAACAAAATTTGTAACAACTTGTAAACACTTTGTTCAAAATTTTAGTATTTTAGTTTTTAACTTTAATACTTAACCCGGATGTGTACCGATTTATTACATATTTCTCTTAAACACGGTAAGTTTTAAAGCTCTTAAAAAAATATATGTTATTCTTGAAGATAATATCTACACTTTGCCCCCACCGAAACGCAAATTACAAAAAAATTCCGTATGCTCCAAAAATTATTATTAACACGTTTGTTTCAGTTATTTTACAAGTTATATGTATGAAAAAATTCACAGTGTTTCGTTAAATGCTGTTTTAAGATAATGCCCACGAGATTTTTGCCCCATTTTAAACGAGTCGTGTTTTATTAAACATTTTCACAATTTTTGCATCGAATTTGTCGCTGTAAATGTTAACGCTCTCCTCTAACATTCGTAATTTCGTATCTCTCCATCTTCTTCTTTTCGGGCCCGGTTGCAGAGCCTTAAGTCTAAATAATTTTTCTAAGATATTTATGAAAAAAACTACTTAGTGAGTTTCTGGCATGCGTAGCGTCTTGGAGGCGGACGACCAGGACACACTGAACCCCAGTTTCCTATCCACACCTTAAATCCTTTTCCTTCCCAGAACTCTCCTCTCCTTCCTTTCGTTTAAAAACCCTACACACAGCATCCCCAAATATGACATAGGCCCTGAGGGAAATTATTTTCCTCAGGGCCTCCTGTGTGGAGGTCATGAAAAAAAAATCAAAAACCCAAAGTTTCATCGCAATCAGATGATTGTTAAGCAACGCATAATTTCATGATGCCAGAGCTCACTTTTGTATAAAGAAACCATCACGGGCATGCGCACATAAAATCCCCAAAGTTTCATCGCAATCGGATGAATGGTTTAGCAATGCATAGACAACTCACACACATACATAGAAGCAAGGATATTTTGATTTTTATATGTGGAGGGGGATATCTGTGATCCTTCAGAATCTTCCTGGTAAAGACGACCTTTCAGAATATAGACGTTGCTTGAAATGACTTTAATTAATTATGTTTTCTAACTAAATCTTTTTAGATCGACGGCCTCCTCGGTCGAGAGGTAAGGCTCTGGACTAGGAATCCCGCCCTACGCATTAAATTTTTAATGAAGTGAAAACTTCTTTATCACCTTTGTGATTTGATACTGGATGAAACGAAAAAGCGGCCCTAAAAAAAAACTATTTAAGCAATAAAATATTTGATTACCTCCTAACTTTGTTTCAGAATAGTTTTGATAGATGGATTGTTAATGCCATCCAAGATCCAAACCAATCGAGTTTTATTGAAACAGTTTTCTGTCTTTACAAGGAGTGCGAGAATTAATATATTATACAGCAATTATTATATACTACGTAAATAAAATCCTTTTACTGAAATAAAAATGGACGTATGAAAAGGCTACAAGAGAGCATTTAGTTCATTTCTGTAATTTCGTAATTAGTTTCGTATTTCTGTGGAAAACAACTTTTACCACAAATATTATTCTCGGTTGAATACACTGAAACACTTTTGAAGAGTTAGAAAAGTTTGGTATACAAGGTGGCTTGAATACGGTGCTACATATTTTAATGTAAATCTGTAAGCGATATTCACAAGAAATATTAATATTAAAAATCGATAGGCAATCATTTTTTTAATTGAAACGTCTTTAGCCGCGTTAGTGAATTAAAATTCATATGAAACGGAAATGCGTCACAAAAATGTATTATTTGACGGTCCTCGGTTCTAATATAATGCGGTAAATTTTCGCGTCGGCGCGGGCCTTCGATAGCGCAGTGGGTAAGGCGCTCGACAAGTCTCAGCGACCAGAGACGAAATCCAAAAAAAAAAAACCTTTTTTATTTTTGTGAAATTAATATCCAATCTTCAAACAACTTTCAGGCAAAAGAAAAGAAAGCGACTTCTAGTGACTTTCTAGTTTCACTTCTACTGCGTTTGAATTGCACACTTGAACTATAATATGTAATATTTAATTAAATGATAACAATATTAGCGAAACTCAATCGGAAATCTGAAAACCGAAGAGAATATAAGAAAAAGATACGGCCACATCTAGGACTCGAACCCAGGACCTTCGCCTTGCCGGGGCGCGTATTTACAATCCCTAGTCGGTAGCGCGACTGAAACGTGGTAGGGATTGTAATGCATAAATCACCTTACAAACACTACCTCGTTTCAGTCGCCTTACGTGCTTCGTTGCTCTATCTGTTTCTGTGAGGGTGACGACCGTAATTATAGAAGGGTTAGCAGAGAAGATGGACCGCGTTTTTTTTTTTTTCAAAAAAAAATTTTTATTGAAAATTTATTTTTTATAAAATAAATTTTCGAAAATAAATTTTATAAAAAAAACGCCCGTTTTTTTTTTACTTAAATAAATTTTCAATGTAAAAAAAAAATTTGAAGTAAAAAAAAACGCGGTCCATCCTCTTTGCTTACCCTTCTGCGGTAGTGTTTGTAAGGTGATTTATGCATTACAATCCCTACCGCGTTTCAGTCGGTAGCACGACTGTAATGCGGTAGGGATTGTAAATACGCTGCCGGGGCGCAGCTCTACCGAATCGGTTAGGGACACATTAGCTCAGTTGAACTGTGTCCCGTATCTTATCAAAAAATAAAACGTGCCGACACGCTAGTGGTCGATATGTATATATATAGGAAAAAATCCCTCAGGGCGTATGTAATCTTTGGGGATGCTGTGTGGAAGGTTTTGGGAAGAAACTGGGGGTCAATTTGTTCAGGAGTGAGAGACGTAAGAATCACCCCTCCCACTGCGATACAAGACGATAGATCGAAAGAGTCCGGCTGGATAGTGGCACCTACTGCGCGTAATCTAGACCTGTCGATTACACGCAGTAGGTGAATAATCGTATTCGCCACCAAGACCTAGACAAACCTCGCGGGGGTACCCATACCCGCCTCCGAAATTGAATAATAATAATAATCTGTTAAAAAATATTAAAATCCGATAGAGGAAATTGTCCCTTTCATAAGAATTTTTCATGAGGGGAGGGGGGGGAGGGGAAACCATGAATTTCGTATGACGTAATTTATGGATGGCCCCTTATTCGTAACCCGGGAATGTTTGTCTTTCTTTAAAAAAATATCTGTGTGATTAATATTGTTTTGACAGCGTAATACCATTCACTCTGTAGATGACAGATTATAGAGTTGGCAGGAGTATTGGAATTCCGTATTAGCTCTTTCATAAAGTTTTGATATTCGTATGAAGCATTGACTGAGATATCACTAGGCAGATTTAATGGCCTCTGTTTTCGAGGGGTAAGGCTCTAGACACGACTATGGAGGATGCGAATTCAAATTAAAAAGGTCGAAAATCACGAAATCTGAAACCAGAATACTTGTTAAGATTTAACCGTAATAAATTTAAACAAAACAAATATTTTCGTTATTTGTTTTTGGGGTGTTATGCCGTGTTGCGCTACCTCCTTCTTTAGCCAACGTTTCGGACATCGTTGCAGTGTCCATCATCAGGGCAGATCCGGCAGATCCGGTAGATCACACATCTACCGGATCACACATCTACCGGATCTGCCGGATCTGCCCTGATGATGGACACTGCAACGATGTCCGAAACGTTGGCTAAAGAAGGAGGTAGCGCAACACGGCATAACACCCCAAAAACAAATAACGAAAATATTTGTTTTGTTTAAATCACACATCTACCGGATCACACATCTACCGGATCTGCCGGATCTGCCCTGATGATGGACACTGCAACGATGTCCGAAACGTTGGCTAAAGAAGGAGGTAGCGCAACACGGCATAACACCCCAAAAACAAATAACGAAAATGCTTTTGGCCGTGAAAATCTTAAAACTTATCAAAATAAATATTTCTTTCAAATATACTTTGAAATAGTTTTTTTTGTAAAAAAATATTACATTAAAGTTTGGTACCTTCTGAATTTTTGACACATTAGTCCTCTACGCAGGTTTTTACTGCTAGGCTCTGCGGGCGGCTTTTGGTTCACCTTCGCCCAATCAGTGTTGGTGACCATTTTATAGATCCAATACAAACTGATTCCAAAAACAGCCCGTTCCTCGGATCCACTGTAGCTAGTCACCGGGACAAAGTAACCGAGACAGAGCAATGACGTCATATGTAATACTCGTATATATCCACTTGATACAACATGTATTACCGTCAATCTTTTGATATCCGGAGAAATACCACATATTTCACAAATTCTTAGCAGTTATACCTAGGGGGAAGACGTCCCCGTCCAACCTGCTGACGAAAGTAGCGACATTTTGTGTCGAATTTTTTGAATTCGAAACCGAATTACACAGATGTTATTTGTGGCGCGGCGCGTATGGCGTGGCGTCCGACATGCACTCGTAGCTGGGTTAACCACGTAGACGCTACGGTATTAATAATGTTCGATTTTGAAAATGGCATTAAAAATGATTTAACGTTAAAATATTATATTACAGGTCCATCGGGGATAATGTGTGACACACATCTGCCCTGATAATGGACACTGTTCGACAAGAATGAGGAGGGAAACCCGGCATAATACCCCAAAAATAAATCAATATAAGGAATATTACTGCCCAGATCCGATTTCGTAAAACTATGTGTACCTAAGTCTAACTTCGCCCTATTTAGCTACTTTTAAATATGTTTCACTTTCAACAAAATCGGCGGCGTCCGTGGTCGAGGGGCTCGACTATAAATCCGAAGGTCGCGGATGGCGCAAATAAATTTGACTTGATTAATTTGTGTTATTTCACAAATAACTAACTAAAAATAAAATGTAGAACAATTGCCACATATTCCAGAGTGATACGTTCAGTATCACCCTGGTGTAAAATGTAAGACCACCATTCAGAATTGAAACTTGGTTGAAACGGCTTTAGCCGTATCTGGTTACCAGATCTGAACGGCTAGGTACTTCCTCTACTTCTCTTCCCCATCACCTTCCCCTTCTCACTACATTCAGCCTTACAACATACCCCAATTGGGGATGACACAGTCTCCCTGGCTCTTAGCGGTGTTATTTATTAAATTCATGATATTATATTAAAATCCACACTAATATTATAAATGCGAAAGTTCGTGAGTTTGTTTGTTACGCTTTCACGCCTAAACCACTAAACCGATTTTAGAAATTCTTTCACCAATAGAAAACTACATTATCAGCAAGTAACATAGGCTATATATAATGGTTCTAAAAGTTGTAAAGTTTAAAATGTTTATAAGACTGCATAAAATGGTTATAAAGCTCTGATGTTATGAAATTTGTATAAATGAAATTGTGTGTATTTCATATATTTTAGTGGCAGGGAGAAAAGGCAGGGGGAAGGTGAGGTTCGCGGATAGGGAAGAGACGAGGGAGGAGGGAGGCGGGAAAGTTGGAAGCGAACGGGGACGCACGGGAAAGGACATGCAGGGAGAATCAATTTATTTCTTTGAATGGCATTGCAACGCATGCCGGGTACCAGCTAGTATTTATATATTTGATACATTAGGTCACCATACTAGGCGGCTGCCTGTTTCATGGTGACTAGTGAAATATAGTTACTTTGTAAAGTATAGTGTAAACATATGGATTAAATAAAATTAAACATGCTGAAATTTGGAAAAATCGCAGTAGATAAATTACAATGAAAATCGGAAAAATTATAATAGAAACTAGAAGATAAAAAAGAAAAGAAGACATGCAGAAGAATTAGATCATATACATAATTATTTTGTTCTAGTTTTATACGTGTACATACCTGCATGCATACATACGTAAATACATGCCCACACATACACCCATACATACATACATACAGTAGGCATACACATGTATATGCACGCACATATTATGTGTATATGTAATTCATATGCGTGTCTTTATTTTTAAGAAAAAAAAGGGGATTCACTTAATGAATAATCATATCTGGTGAAGGGTAATCCTTATGTATTTTATGTATTTGGGTTAAGCAAGAAATATTGAACTTCTTGTTTGTATAACTTCGTTATAAAGTTCGTCGTACAAATTGAAATATAATTAGACATCTCGTATGTTGGTGGATTACCAATGCTGATTACATTTTGTAAAACAAAATACATACAGGAAAAACATTCTCATTAGTTCTAAACTAAATATTAATATCATCGTGGGTACTCGTTTTAATAACTCGGATAAATGTTTTATTTAACCACTCGGGTATTTTGCCGTTGTGCAAGATTTTTGTCTTAAACGAACTGTCAGATTTATATAAACTTTGTGTAATTTCCGCTTCGCAATTAAAGCTCTATAAATTAAATATTTCTGAACGTAACCGAATACTAAAAACAGTTTTTGAAAGGTTATGAAATAAGCTTTCAAATTGTATCATTACAAATAAATATTAACATGACTCACGTGATTTTGTTACGTTGTATGTGGAAATGGTAACAAAATCACGGATTATGTAAAAAAAAACACTTATTCTATCGTACAAGTGTATAATGAACGTCTGAAGTATTGAAGTTGTGAGTGAATTCCAAAAATTCAAAAACGTTAAATGTCAATGCGATGATGGTCTTGCTTTTGTTCTTAAACATATAATAATGCTGCTCTTTCTTACGCACTAAATAACATCAATCGAAAATGAGAACAAACCTCACCCCGGGTTCATGGGATGGGGTTTGTCTAGGTCTTGATGGCGGATGACCAGGACACACTGAACCCCAGATTCCTACCCACCACTTAAAACCTTCTCCTTCCCAGAACACTCCCTTCCTTTCTATCCTTAAAAAACCCTCCACACAGCATCCCCAAAGATGACCCTAAGGGAAATTGTTTTTCTCAGAGCCTCCTGTGTGGAGCTCATGTAAAAAAAAAAAACGGTGAACCCATGGCTGCACCCCCCCAAAAGAAACATACTATCATTATCATACATCTCCCTCAAACGTAAAAAATAATTTAAAGGAATTTCCGTCGCCGTAATAAGATACTACTATTTGAGAAATTCTAAAAATTATAGTAGTTTATTATTGTTAATACATTGGGAATTCATATGTCAAATATTGGTTCATTAATGTGTAAATTCTAATTATGCAATTGTAAATGTTCTCTAAAATGGCCTGGAAAGAATCTCCTACTTGTGATCTCACTAAAGAAATCAAATTATTAATGTTCTCCAAAATGACATTGAAAAAAACATCACATCTTTGCGATTCTTTCAAAGACATAAAGAAACCACCCCTTCGTTTAGAATACAATTTTTAATGTTCTCAAAAGTTATCTTGACAGAAGCTAATTCCTGTGATATCTTGAACGAAACCATTCCTTTGTTAAGAATATTATGAACTAAATATACAATTTGGCTGTCCTGAAACGGGTATCCTTCCCAATTGGACAGACAAAGTATTATTTTGTAATGTATTGTAGGTAATATATACGCGTATATAAATAAAAAACAAAATAAAAATATGTATCTGTTTCCTTAAAAGAAAAAAAAAAATACTTTAAAGCAAAGAGTCAAACGTATTTTTTGTGTCTCATCTTTTGTCTCGCCATTATTTAATGTGCAAGAAAGAGCGGCAGCATTATACATAGATAAAGAACTACGTTCATTGCCTTTTTTGTCGTAACGATACCGTAAATGTGGATCATCACGGCAATAATAAAATCGCTCATTAATAACGAACTCCAATGAAAAATATTATCGTTTTAAAAAAACATGTTCATATAGACCAATAAACGCTGATTCTGAATATATAAGTTTTATTTAATAGTATTAAACGCAGAGTTTTTAAAAAAATATTAAAAAGTCCATTTTTAATCGAGTCGTAAAAACACGCCGTCAAGTTGGCACTATTCAAATGTTTAGTGGTGATGTCACTGTTCGTCGTATCGTGACGTCACCGTAAAGTCATTCTATGGGAATGTAGGTATGACACAAGCCATCGTATTAATTGATTCGTTTTTTTGCATACTGTTTATAGAGATTAAGTTGTTGTGTTTATTGAAACATTATTTAGGCTTAAATAATGTTTCAAAAATAAAGGTATTTCTTATTAGTTTATCTCTATTACTGAAAATATTCAAAAACTACTGCACAAAAAAAAATAGTAATGCTACTTCTAGGGAGAATACTTCGAACATAAATATATCAATCTCACTTCGAATAACGAAATTCAAAATGGCAGCAGTTGATCAGCTGTTTGGCCGATCCTACAGTAACCTTTCAGGAGTGAGATGTCACACGATTCACAATACATACGGTGGTTTTCGGGGGCTCTTGAAAAATTAAAACTTTGACAATTATTTTAACTATGAAAATTAACTCTAAAAATAAACAATAAAATGCAGTTATTTAAGTCAGAAGGTCATTATTCATTAAAAAAAAATTGGACTGGAGTTCTCTATTGGCACATTTGGTTTTTGGGAATTTAGTTTTTCGCTATTTCGGCCTGAAATTGATTTGGAGAAATTTAAAAATGTTATCACTTGCGATTTTCAACCATCAGTAAAAATGTGATTATAACTCAACCCTAAACTTCGAATTACGATTCTTTAGAAATAATTTATCACTTTCATTTAATAACATTAATCTAACAAATTGCATACTTTCTACCAGATTTCTCCTTTCTTAAAATTTGATATCATTTCAAAGGACCCCACAATTAATTGCAAGAAATCCTTCACACTTATTAAATTATTCCTTAATGTTTGTGATTTTGTGCGAAATATTTGGTCTTTGTGATCTAACTGAACAAAGTGAGAGCGTACCGTATTGTTTTCGTAATTAATATATTTTGACGTCAAAAGAACTTTAGTCGAAAAGGTTAAATTTTGGGTTCAAAGGGAATGTAATGATTTTCTCTACTGTTTTTCAAATGCGCATCAACAGTGAAATCTCAGAGCAATTTGAATTAGAGCTCTGTTCCAAATACCCGACATTTTGATTTGCATAAAATCATGAATAATATTTCAAATAATTCGGCTTCTGAGTCACTGAAATTACAGAAGATTTTTCCAAACAGAACTTCAAGGTCATCACAACTATTTTCTGATCCCAAAGTCATTCCGGCCTCCGTAGTCGAGGGGAAAAGCTCTTGACTCGCATTCCGAAGGTCGCGTACTTGAATCCCGGCGTGCGCAAAATAAATTTTATGTGAATAATTTGTGGTTTTCCCCAATTTGGGAGGCAGGAATGGGTAATCAATTTAGGAGGCGGGAATGGGTACCGCCGCCCCGGGAACCTTTATTGGATAACCAACACCTCTGCCACAGGTCACCCCAAGTGGTTCGCTACGTTTGGTGATTTAGCTGGGGTGCCCGGGTTCATGGGGTGAGATTTGTCTAGGTTTTGGAGGCGGATGATCAGGACACACTAAATCCCAGATTCCCACCCACCCCTTAAACCCCTTTCCTTCCCAGATCTCTCTTCTCTTTTATTTCCTTAAAAAACGCCCTCCACACAGCATCCCCAAAGATCACATAGGCCCTGAGGGAAATTATTTTCCTCAGGCCCTCCTGTGTAGAGCTCACGTAAAAAAAATCATTTAAAATAATATATACTATATTTGCGGCGCGTTCCAGAGTGGAAGACACTCTCAGTATCGCTCTGGTGTAAGACCACCATTCAGGATTGAAACGTTGCTTGAAATGGCTTTAGCCGTGTTTGGTGACCAGATCTGAATAGCTACTTCCCCACCTTCCTTTTCCCCATCTCTTTCCCATCCCACTACCTTCAGCCTCACAACATACCCCAATTGGGGATGCCATAGTTTCACTGGCCCCAGACGGGAGCAGTTGGGACTCTTGTGAGGTATTAACATGAAGAAATACATAAAAAAAATTCGACTGCGATCTTTTCTTTTTATGTTACCTTTACACAGGAGGCCACGAAGAAAATAATTTCGCTCTGGGGTTTTGTCGCTTTGGATATTCTGTGTGGAGGGTCTTTTAAAGGAAAAGAATGATGGAAAGGTCAGGGAAGGAAAATGATGTAAGGGGTAGGTGGGAAACTTGGGGTCAGTGTATCCAGGAGTGACGTATGAATCCACCCTTCTCACTGAGGTGCAAGTCGAAAGCTCCCGCTGGAGAGTTCCAAACGGGTCTCGCTCAACCGGTCTCTTCTGATACGACTAGCAACGCAATTGGTGGGTAGTGAAATTTGTATTGGCCGCAAAGACCAGGACAAGCCAAGTTGCCAAACGTAGCGAACCACTGGGGTTGACATATGGCAGAGATGTTGGTTGTTATCCAATGAATGGCACCCGGGGCGGCGTATGCCTGTAAATCAATTAACACTACTAAAACGTTCATGAGTGCTCGCGTGGGCTTCACTTGTAGCCCATTTTAAATTGAAATATACTGAAAGATTATCTTTTAATTTTAAATAAAACACATTTATTTATTATAAATGACATTTATTAAGTAAACCGAAATAAAATGAAAATATCTTTTCTTTCTTAAACTTAAAATATTAACAAAACTTCAGACACCTCAAAAAATCACATAATTTTTACTTATTTGAGAAATCTACATTTGGTTTAATTCTTAAATTTTTTTAAAACCTTTTTCTTAAATTCATTACACGACGGACAAATTAAAATTTGGTAATCCTCACATATACGCCTGTAGCATTTCGAGCAAGCTTTTTTTTTATTCCACCAGGGCTACATACGTAGCTCAACTACTTTAAATCGTTATTTTTCGCACGTGCGCCAGCGTCGATCGCCACACTGAATGTGTCGATCGACAACCAATCAGAGCTTAGCTAGAGACTCGAAGAACCCCTCCACAACAGATATAAGCGTTAAAAATAGGGCAGCAGTCAAGTACAATAAGCGTGTTTATACGTCAGCGCGTGTGTTTCCATAGAAATCGTTATAACTCCGTTATTGTTTTAGTTACATCCCTAAAACAAAAAGTTAAAGATCGATAGTAGATCAAGTTGCACATCCCTACCAAGTTGTCTATGGAAATATATAACAGGAATCAGCTGTCAGTCGTGTAGTTGACAAAAATATTTACCCGCGCAAATTTGCTACCGGCAGCTCCACCGCGCTCCACATTTTAAATTTTTATTAAATATTTTTATATGAATTGATAAAAAAGTGAGGTGACAAAAGTGTTTAATACACATTTATACAATAGAATAAGTATTGATGTTTACATAATCTGTGATTTTAGTACCGTTTTCTCATAAAAACATCACGCGAGTCATTTTTACCTATTTTTAATGTTTGCGTTCTAAATTTTAATATTTACAAATGCTAATATTTATTTGTAATACAATAATTTAAAAGCCTATTTTGTAACCTTTGTAAAACAGTTTTTACTATTCGGCTACATTCAGAAATGTTTCATTTATAGAGCTTTAATTGTGAAGCGGTAATAACAAAAAGTTTTCGTAAAATGTCATTTTGTTAAAGACACCAAAAGCGAATATTCTCGAAAATTCGGAGGGGTACACGCGATTTCACGAAATTATGAACAAAAAAAATACCCTGGACTACATATGTAGCCCACGCGTGTACTCTAGTGTTAATTAGTGAGATTAGTTTAAAAAAAGGTAAGTTTTGTAATAAATTCTCCAATTTGGGAGAATTTGGGACATGGGTACCGAGGTCGCAGGAACTATTTATTGGGTAACTAACACCTCTGCCGTAGGTCACCCCAAGTGGTATGGTGACCTAGCAGAGTTGCCCGGGCTCATGGGTGAGTTTTGTTGGAAGAAGTTTGTCTTGTTGAGGGATACCCTTTGGCCTCCTCTCTCAACCGATGGGAGGGATGGATACATTTATTCTTCACTCCCAAATTCCTACATACCCCTTATACCTTTTTCGTTCCCAGAACTTTCTCTCCTTCCTTAAAAAGACCCCCCACACAGCATCCCCAAATATGACAGAGGCCATGCGGAAAAATATTTTCCTCCATGCCTCCTGTGTTAAAAAATGAAAATGAAAAAATAAACATGTAATTTATCCCGTCTGCTTGTTTAGGAATAAATACATCCCAAAACACGAAATCGCGTTTTACTTTCATAAGACCAAAAAGGCCCCGAGTGACCTTACATTTTAAAAGCTATATATCTCTCTTCCTCTCATGCAAACATATGTATTTTTCTTTTAACCAGAAAGAGAACAAAATAATGCTTCTTATTGTCTTTAAAATATGAAAGCTATCTTCCATAGTTATATAAGACAATTTGTCTATTGATTGTACTTCTTTATTGGTATTATTTATGACAAAACAAATCATGTGTTGCTCTGTTAACAAAGAAACTACATTTGAAGTTTATTTGTCGATCTTAAAAAACATTATAACACTTTAACACTTATTTTTCTGATATCTTGATTAATTGAATCTCTGCTACATAGCTCGTCAAAAACAATAATAATGTGTTTGTATGTCACCATGACAACACATCAATGAATCACATTTGAAAAGTAATTCATTATTTGAATACGAAGGAATCCCTATGCATACCTAGGTAGGTATTCTTTTACAGATATTTTACCATCTCGATCCAAAGTGACAGTTTCAGAATTTTTACGCGAAATCAAGGTTTCCGGTTTGTGAGGTGTGAATATATTGAACCAAGCAGCCGGGATGTTATAAGAAAAACTCTGTTTTTATAACTTTTGAAGGTTATTCCCATAGAAGGTGAGACGGGAGGTCTGGGATCGAGTCCCAGTTGAAACTATTGTCTTTTTCTGCTTTTATGTGTCTCTTATTCTCTTTCATGTTTTCGTTTAGATTATTATTGTTATCTTCTTCTTAAATTAAATAAAAGTGTGTTTTTTTATCATTAATTAACAGGGCATTTACTCTGGAAAATATCCTTAAATTAACATGTTATTTTTTTGTTGTTTTTTTTTTTTTTTTTTTTTTTAAGTAGGCGGTTTATTTTTACTTTCCCTAACATTTGTAATATTTATTATCAGTTCATAATTTTTTATAATTTATCTCGTACCGAAAAAAATCAGTCCCATAACAGGAGTCTTTATTTACCGATTCATTAAACATGGTGTTAAGGAACGTAATTGACTTAATTTAACCAGCGATTCCTGATATTATTTGAAGTATAAAATCTAAATGAAATTATTGTCTCCGATGAAATTCTTGTCTCCGATGAAATTCTTGTCTCCGATGAAATTCTTGTCTCCGATGAAATTCTTGTCTCCGATGAAATTCTTGTCTCCGATGAAATTTTTGATAATGTACTCGTAATAACGCAATATAAATTGTTTTCCACTTGATTTATTTGTGGCCATATCCGGTTTCAGCCTGCCAAGGCCATCTTCGGACTGGTATAATTGTTGCTTAATTTAGATCGATAGTTTTAATCTCTACATATTATAAATTAAAGTACCCGCGTCGTCTGTCTGTCTGCCTGTTCGCGATAAACTCGAAAACTACTGAACGGATTTTCATGCGGTTTTCACCAATAGATAGAGTGTTTTGTGAGGAAGGTTTAAGTATGTAACTTGTCAAGAATTTGTGTAAATTGGTTGAAACATAACGATAATTGTTAGAAGTGTCGGAAAAAGTCAAGCCGCCTGGTAGCTTTCATTGAAAACAAAACAATGCATGGTGGGATATTCCTCTTTTATAGATCTACAAAAAAGTCAACGAAGGCATATATCTATCTTTTACGGATAGCTTACTATACTCATTCTATCTTCTAAAAAAGTGGTCACGTACATTTTGGTAATTGAAAAGTTATTTAGACGGACACAGTATTAATGCTTTTTAACTTAAATTCGTCAGTTATCCCAAGCATTTCATGCACATTATTATAATCTTTCACACCATCTCTACGAATTATAAATTAAAGTCCTTCGCGGCATCTGTCTGTCTCTTTGCGATAAACTCAAAGATGGCGGTGGTTATAAAGGTTGGATCACCATTCAGTAGATGATGTTGTGTTTTATTAGCCACAGCATCGTGTGGACGGGTCAGCTAGTACATAACATATAAGGAAGAGCGAAGGAGCCAGTCTACAAGGATTTTATTTAATTTATATGGGTGTGTTGTCTTTGAGGATTGGGGTTTTAGTTACTCGAATATTTGGTTATTATATGTTTTGTTATAATAACCAAAAAACTAGATATCCAGTTGTTAAAGACGACATGGCAACCCATATAAATTGTATAAAATCCTTCTAAACCTTCACCACTCCCTCTCCCCCATATGTTATGTACATAAATCGAAGATAAAGATACATTTTTACCAGTCTGAAGATGGCCTTAACAGGCTGAAAATGGTTACGATCACAAATAAATTAAGTGAAAAAAAAGTTTTATTTTGCGTTTATTATATTATCATAATAAGCCCAATATATTGACGACCGGTCAGTGGTTGAGTGAGCATCGCGTTTGGGTCCCACCCAGGCGTTCCGTGTTCGATTCCACGGCTGGCTAAGTCCTCCATCACGACTCAAGCAACATTTTAGGCTTACTGCGGTGGTAGTTTTTTTTTTTTACATGAGCTCCACACAGGAGGCCCTGAGGAAAATAATTTCCCTCGGGGCCTATGTCATCTTTGGGGATGCTGTGTGGAGGGTTATTTTAAGGAAGGGAAGGAGAGGAGAGTTCTGGGAAGGAAAAAGGTTTAAGGGGTGGGTAGGAATCTAGGGTTCAGTATGTCCTGGTCATCCGCCTCCAAGACCTAGACAAACCTCACCCCATGAACCCGGGCACCCCTGCTAAATCACCAAACGTAGCGAATCACTTGGGCTGACGTATGGCAGAGGTGTTGGTTATCCAATAAAGGTTCCCGTTAGCAGGAGATTTTCAAATATTTTCGGGTTATTCGTAACCCGGGAATGTTTGTCTTTCCTTAAAAAAAAAAAAATTTTTAATGCAATTCCACCACGAATTGTCTGTGTCAAAAAAAGAGACGTTCTTGTTGTGTTTTTTTTTTAAACTAGAGGCAAAAAAATTCAGTAGGTGTTGGACAGTTAGCATCGGGATGAGGGGTGGTTTGGTTACTCGGCTGAGTGAACAGTGATGATATGTGAAAAAAAATGGTTAGGTTTTGAAAAAAAAAAATTTAAAAAAAAAAGATCAAAAAAGTCACCGGAAATCAAATTTTCACTTAAATTTTTAACTCCAAATAATTTCAGGTATTACTGGTTGAAGTAATTAAACTAAATCCCACATCCTATATACAACACTTTAATAAATATTACTTTAATTCTTAAATAAAGTATTTTTTTATACTTTAATAAATAAATATTATGTTTAATTTAAATAATTATAGCAAATAGAATTAATTTCTAATGTTATTTTTGTCTAATGAGGAATTCCAATGGAAAAAAGTGTCTACCAAAAACGTTTAATATATGTATAGCTATGCTTTCAATTAATAAATTTTTGTTGAAAAAAAATAATAAAGCCTTGAAATAGTAACAAATCTGAACGCTCTGACTCTGCTAATGATGACGTCATAAATATAACTTAAAATACCACGCGGACATGATGCGGATGCAAAATCCATTGACGGCACTAAAAAAAATCAAATTCGATCCGTGTATATTAATAAAAAAAAAAAATAAAGAAAAAATTTTATTTAACTGTGATAACGTTTTTTTAAAAAAATATTAAAAATTAGACTGGAATTCCTCATTTTAGTGGCATTAATAAGATATTAAACACCCATTAAAAAAACTGTTACATTTATTATGATTTAACAGTTAATTTCCAATGTCCGTGTTTCAGGACAGTGATGGGTGGCGTTCTATCGAATCTGCCCACCCTTACGGGGATGCGGCGCGATGGTGTGTATATTATTATATTAAACGTGAAGTTAATTTATTCACAATATATAATATATATTATGCTTAATTAATTATAAGGTCATATATATATTTTTTTTTTGGCCGCTTGCAGCAAATTTTGCTTTGCACTTAAATGAGATATTTCGTGATGAACGCTTGTATGCCATATATAGCTCTAAATCCACAGTGGGTTCTGGTCACGCGTTCCTCTCCACCTTCCCCGCCTTCCCGCGCCCCTCTCCCGCTCCTCAATCCCGCGGATTCCCCTTCCGCGGTCCCCTCCCCTTTACATATATCAGTCCCGCTACCTTCAATTTTCAAACAGCTCGCGCGCTATCAATTGCAATTTTTTAATACAAATTTTCATTTTTCATATATTACAAACATTTATTTTTGTATATTATAAGAACAATCAAACAAGGTACCTATTTAAAATACCTATAATTCTTGATTTGATTCAAAGTATTCGATTTTGGGAAGTATCATAGGTGAGTACTTCAATTAAATTTATTAATTTACACAGTTTATTCAAAAATTTAATTTGCAATGGTTTTGGTCAAATTGTAACATTTTTGACAGATTCGTAACCAGAAACCTTCGCGAGGGTGGAAAGAAGATATTTTGAAAGTTTCAAACATTTCCCATGCTTAGTAAAGCAACACATTAACAGCAAACACACAAGCTAGCAAACATACATTAATTTTATATATATATATTTATAGTTAATATCATTTTAAGCACTTTTTAACACTATACAAGAGTTCTAGCTACACGAATTATGGCATAAAACAATATAAGGCAGAAAGAAACAGAGAGAAAAATGGTTGGGAAGAGAAGACGAATGTTTTTTATTATTATTAGGTCCTTACATATGAAATTGGCGTTTTGTATGGGAGGAACATAAAGTGAATTTTTTTTAAATATAATATATTTATTTAATCAAAGAATGTACCATTGCTATCTATGCACTTCTGCCATCTCATAGGTAGTTCATCGATCCCTTTACTAAAAAACCATTCGGACGGGAATCAATAAAATCTTTGAAGGCGGTTTGAACTGCCCCATCGGAGTTGAATTTTTTCCCTTGCAAGAAGTTATCCAAATTTCGAAAAAAATGGTAATCTGTTGCGGCAAGGTCCGGAGAGTACGGTGGATGTCTTAGACATTCCAATTGAAGCTCCTCTAATTTGGTAGCCGTTTGTTGTGCAGTGTGTGGCTAGCGGTCAAAGCGCGTTTGTTGATTTGTTTCACTCAATTCGTGAGGTAGCCACCTTTCAAGCTTTTTCACCTTCCCAATTTGCTTCAAGTGGATTAAAACAGTTTTATCACTAACACCGCAGCCTGCAGCTAACTCGGACGTGGTTTGCGATGGATCCGCTTCCACAATTGCCTTAAATTCTTCATTATCAACTTTGGTCTCCGGCTGTCCACAGGGCTTGTTCTGCAGGTCGAAATTTCCAGAACGAAAACGTTGGAACCAAAAACGCACTGTATTTTCTTTTGCGGCACCGTCGCCATACACATCATTAATCCTTCGAGCCGTTTCTGCAGCACTGGTGCTACGGTGGAACTCATACTCGTAAATAACGCGATATTTCAAGTTTTCCATTTTGTAAACTAAGTGACGCAAAGAAAAAAAACAATTTAGGAAAAAACAAATGAATTATAATTTTCGAAACACAAATACATGAGTATATAATACATAGTATATGAATACATAGTATATGAATACATGAGTAGGCTGTATAAATTTGAATTTGGAATTCCTAACCAAAGATAAGATATTTGAGATCAAAGTTGCCTGTACGGCAAAACGCCAATTTCATATGTAAGGAACTATATTATTCATCTTTATTAATGCTATTAAAATTGGTGATATCCTGTGCCTACCAGGCGCGGTCCCTCCATATATATACTGTGGATGCGGCGCTTCCCTTCCTTTTTAGGCGTTTAATAAATATAATAATAATTGTTATTTATTATTCAGCATTAAAAACAGGTTTGAGCTTATTTTTTTGACACCGTCCCAAATTCAGCGCCCTCAGCGGCCAAAAACAACAAAACGCGACGCGCGGACCGGACCGAAATGATAATAGTAATTGCACAAAACTCCTGTAAGAAGTATGTTGTCAAAAGAGCAAAACGTACCGACGCGTCGCACTAGTGATCGATATCTATACCACATTTAAAAAAGTGTCGAAATCCAGACAGAAAATTAGAGAATACGTTTGTATGGTCGAAACCCCGCCCGGTTTTACTAAACATAAAAATTTCACAAATGAAAAAATCTTTACTGATCCACGTGCCGACGCAAAACTTTCGCCGATCACCAGCTGACAATAATAACTTTGCTAAATTATGTGTTTGTAAATTTTGTCGTCTTACCAGATACTATGTTTATACTCGTATATTCTTTTTTATTAAAAAAAAACTTGCGATCTAATAAATATTTCCCTAGAATAGATACTTACAAGTATATAGGGTGTTAAGGATCTAACTTGAATTACTTTAATCAGTGATACCTAGCATTATGTGGAGTTAAAAATTTAAACGAAGTTTTGGTCTGCGGTTAATTTTTACATATTTTTTTCGAAATCAACCAAAAAAAAATCTTCCACATGTCGTCACTAGTCACTCAGCCGATTTACCAACTAACCCCACACCCGCCGCGTACTGTCCAATATATACTGATTTTTTATGTTTTTTAGTTGAAAAAAAAAACATCAAAAATATCGCCGGAGACCAAAATTTAAACAACATTTTTTACTCCAAATAATGTCAGGAATCACTGGTTAAAAGTCACTAAACGGTCACTGGCCGAAGGAGCGAATCCATGCGTGGTTTGTGCGCATGCGCGCGGAAATATTTTGAAAAAAATATTTCTGAATGCGATTTTGACCCTTCTATGTACAGAATTTGTACGAAGGACAAGATTAGAAACGCTTGCGCCAACATTTGAGTATGATAAAGACAAACATTTAATTCATCTGGCCACGCCAGAATATTTTTAAATGATTTTATCTGTGGCATCGAAATGTCAAATTTACCGCAATTCTTTCTGTCAAAGTCCGATGCGTGTTTATTGACGACAACATCGTAAAACCTGTCAATTTGCGTAATTAACGCAAGTAATGTTGCTTTGGTACATAGTTTATTGTTCTAGGAATGTGTTTCGGTCAATAAAATGTACAATAGCTCAAAATTAATCCACAAAATATTCAATTCAAAATTCAAAGTGCTGCATTTTTAGGGAATTTCCGTGTTTTTCCTGGCTTTTGACAGGTAATAAATACCCTGCGTAAAGAGAAATTATTTTTTGATCAGGTTAAAACGGTCACCGTCTTGAAGTCATTTAAAAAAAGTAATCTGGGGGGGCAGGGTGTCGATAGAGTCCGGCTGGATAGGTCTAGGTTAGGTCACTCTCAACCAGTCTCTCTCGATCTGCCACGCAGTAGGTGGCAAATGCATTCGCCACCAAGACCTAAAAAAACATCACCCCGTGAACCCGGTCACCCCTGCTAACCAAACTTGGGGTGACCTATGCAGGGGTGTTCGTTACACAATAAATAGTTTTTCAAAAATTGAATACAGTCGTACAGGAATATTTTCTCCAATTTTAATATCTGATTGAACTTCCAACAAACCGCCACTGCTCATTAGTGGTAAAAGGATAACGTAAATATATTCATTTTCAGTACAAACCCTAAGTATTAATTTCCACCGCATATTTATTAAATTACTCAATTTACCAAACCTTTGCATTAGATAAATGCTTATCTATTATATTCAATAATAATCAATAACCACAAACATTGGCTTATATCATTCACGCTCAACAACAATATTGAAAATCCATTACATTGCCAGCACAGTAGCTACATCCCCTGTAACGTACAGCCCGCTTCACCTGCACAGTACTCGATTATACAGCCTGCATAGCCCTGAAAGCCACCCCAACCTCCCCCCTCCACTTATTGAACTCAATTTCCCCCCAATTCCACCCCGACCTGCGGCCATGATGAAAATAGTACCCGGAAGCGATGGGGAGGGGGGTCACGTGACCATAGTGACTACACCGACCGGTGAACGTATACAATAACACAGGCAATGCCTTGTGGGCGTATTTCGTGAATCAAATATATGCCTAAACAAGGCTTAAATTTCCAACACAAATCTATGTTTACATAATTCAAATGAGATCGAGATCTACGATGTCAGGCGAGTGTAAGCGGGACGAAGTACCTGGCTAATTGACTAAATGTTACAATATTATTTGTTTACGTCAAAATAGTATTTTTTACATTAGCTCCACACAGGAGGCCCTAAGGAAAATAATTTCCCTCAGGGCCTATGTCATCTTTGGGGATGCTCTGTGGATGATTTTTTAAGGAAAGGAAGGAGAGGAGAGTTCTGGAAAGGAAAGAGGTTTAAGGGGTGGGTAGGAATCTGGGGTTCAGTGTGTCCTGGTCATCCGCCTCCAAGACCTAGACAAAACCTCACCCCATGAACCCGGGCACCCCCGCTAAATCACCAAACGTAGCGAACCACTTGGGGTGACCTATGGCAGAGGTGTTGGTTATCCAATAAAGCTTCCCACCTCCCAAATTGAAAAAGAAGAAAATAAATCAGGAGATCGTCTTAGGGGATGCTTTGTGGCGGGTCTGTTTAAGGAAAGGAAAGCGAGGGAGTTTTGGGAAGTAATAAGGAATGAGTCAGGGAGTCAGTGTGTCCAGGAGTGACTTACGTATGAATCTATCCGTCCAGCTGCGGTGCAAGGCAATCGAGGAGAGTCCGGCTGGACAGGTCCAAAGACCTCCCCAACCAGTCTCTCTCGATTGGGCAGTTGCAACCACCGCTAAGACCCGGACAAACTTCACCTCATGAACTCGAACGTAACGAACCACTTGGGGTGAACTGTGGCAAAGGAGTTGGTTATATAATAAATGTTTCACGGGGCAGCAGTACCTATACCGGCTTCCCAAATTCTTTATTTTTTGCTGTGAACGGTTTTCTAGTCCATAGATTTACTATACCCATTGTAGCCGTAAACAATATGTGTCGAAGGCTCAAATTTTCCTTCGGCTGATATTGTTCTAACTTTTTTTTATTAAATTCTTTCTTGAACAGAAAAGATCATTTAATCGGTATAGACGCTTAAGACTACAGACTTTCTCTTTTTTGTTTTTTTTTTTCTTTTTGAAATAATGGCTTACAGAGCTCCGGGCCCAAAAGGCCCCATTCTCTTTCATCGTGAATTTATGATAATTGGGTTTGAAAAAATTGTTTACTTGGTTGTTTGTTAAAAAATATTTTCAAGGGGACATGGGACATTTTTGTCGTACCGGGCGATGGACGCTTTTTCATGGGTGGGAATTTTCGTATAAAACGTTTCTGCGAGACTTGAGATGTGTGTTTTTTTTTTAATAAGGGTATTTCAGAATATTTGTGTCGGGATACCCTTATCCATTTGGGTAACTTTCTCTTGGGTATGGTCAGAATGAACCACCTCGGATGGTGGATGGTTTGAAAACTAGGCTATCGTGCAGAGCATTAATTTCTATGTTCCCGATGGTTATCTTCGTCACCGACAGCATAGAGGGTCGTCACACTTTTCTGGTCAAGGGCCACATAGGACAATGTGAGGTATCACCGCGGGTCTCACACTTATGATTTCGGCGGGGTGTAAGATAGGGATAGGCGTGTTTTTTGGTATTTTTTTAGACCATTTTTTTTACATACCCACGCCCTCACTGTGTCTTCTACTGCCCCCCAAAAGCCTCAAACGACCACAAGGGAGCGTTATCGCCCACGCTGAGAACCTATGACGTACACTACGCGCGCGTTCAAAATCGACTTAGGATGTCCATTATTTGTATTTTGGGGTGTTATGCCATGTTGCGCTACCTCCATCATCAGGGCAGATCCGGCAAATCACACATCTGCTGGATCTGCCCTGATCATGGACACTACAACGCTGTCCGAAACGTTGGCTAAAGAAGGAGGTAGCGCAACACGGCATAACACACCAAAAACAAATAAGGAAAATACTTTTGGCCGTGAAAATCTAAAAACGTATCTGACTTTAGTGTTCAAAAACCAGCTGGGCGTTTTAAAATCAAATGTCAATCAATTAAAATCAATGTTTTAAAATCATACGTACACAAAATATTTAAAACAAAAACGATAATATAATTGTATACCGGAAAAAATATAGTAAAAACGGCAGATATTTTTGCGGGCCGCAAAAAACAGATAAAAAAATAAATTGTAGATAGATGAAAAAATAAATATTTAAAAAGAAAACGGCAGAAAAATGGATAATATAATTTGTACACGAAAAAATATATTTTAAAAGAAAACGGCACATATTTGTGCGGGGGCCGCAGTTTGACGACCACGGGCATAGACTGTTTTATCTCCTGGCCTGCATTACTAACTTGCCAATGGTCGTGCCGGTAGGGAGAGCTATCTTGCTGTTGAACAGAATCAATTCGGATATTGACATATTTAACTTCAGTGAGTCTACTTTTAAACGGCGAGCTTTATTACTGCTCGTACAGTGCTTTAGAAGCTTTTTCAATTTATGTTATGTCTATTGCTTTTTTGCTTAAGTACCTTCGTAGTTCTGTGAACAATAGAGCTTGCGTCAAAAAAGTGTGTTTCTAATTTTGTACAAGTGGAAGCGGTAGGAGTGGGGCAGTCAATTAGGGATTTACATGGTTCTCAGAATATGAAATATAAATGGTCGAGTGGAAAATATTGAAAAGAAGTTTGTCCACAATTTGCTCCCAAAAATTAAATAATATTTTTATTTTCACAAGAGTCCCAACTGCTCCCGTCTGGAGCCAGTGAGACTATTGCATCCCCAATTGGGGTGTGTTGTGAGGCAGAAGATAGTGGGGAGGGGAAGAATATGGGGAAGAAGGAGGTACCTGGCTATTGAGACTTGATCACCATCTAAAGCTATTTCAAGCAACGTTTCAATTATGAATGGTGGTCTTACACCAAGGCGATACTGAGAGTATCTTCCACTCTGGAACGTGTCGCAAATATACTATATATTATTTTTAATGAATTAATTTACAATTTGGGAGGCGGGCATGGGTACCGCCGCCCCGGGAACCTTTATTGGAATACCAACAAGTCTGCCATAGTTCACCCCAAGTGGTTCGCTACGTTTGGTGGTTTAGCAGGGGTTCATGGGGTGAAGTTTTTCTAGGTCTTGGAAGCGGAAAATCAGGTCACACTGAGCCCCAGATTCCTACCCACCTCTTAAACCCCTTTCCTTCCCAAAACTCTCTTCTACTTCCTTTTCTTTAAAAACCCTCCACACAGCATCCCAAAGATGACATCGGCCCTGAGGGAAATTATTTTCCTAAGGGCCTCATGTGTGGAGCTCATGGAAAAAAAATAATAGTTGTGAAATAGCACAAATTAATCAAATAAAATTTATTTGCCCACGCTGGGATTCGATCCCGCGACCTTCGGATTGCTAGTCAAGATCCTTACTTATCGACCACGCCATCCGCCAAACGTCACTGTCAATGTTTTCGCTCCAAATTTTAGCAATGCATTCAGTCACCTGTAAAGGCATACAGGTGAAACAATTATACCAACCTTAAAAATAAATTCATCGTAAAAACTCCACGGGTCATAAAACTGACATTTTGACACATTTTAAAAATATTCCACTGCCAGTCGTGTTAAATTGCGCGAGGGACGAAATAGGAGTGGAAATAAATAAATTTAAAAGGGTTACATTTCAGAATTTTGCGACCATTTTTATCGCAGTGGTTTCAGACACGACAGGAAAATATGGCACATCATTTTGTTGATAAATCTCAAAATAAATTTTGAGAATATCTCAGATCAAAACGTCATATTATTTTTATGTGACATTTTTTGTCCTGACTTTCAGATTTTTTTTATGAGTCATAATTCTCAACTGCCCGGAGCCTGTGGGACTGTCACATGTCCAATTATGGGTATAAGTGAGAAAGAACGGTCAAAAAATGATGTAGGGAGGGGAAGGAGATGATAAAAGTACGGTGGAGAAGTAATCTGGGCTATTTTGGCAATTTGGGAGGCGGGTATGGGTACCGCCGCTTCGGAAACCATTTATTGGATAACCAAAACTTCACCCCAAGTGATTCGCTAGGTCACCCCAAGTGGTTCGCAACGTTTGGTGACTTAGCAAGAATGCCCGTGTTAATGCGGTCAAGATTGTCTGGATTTTGGCGGCGGAAGCGTCTGCCCACCAACTGCATGGTAGGCCGGATCGGGAGAGACTGGTCGAGGGAGATCTTTTGACCTCTTCAGCAGGACTCTCAGCAGGATTTGGACCGCAGTGGAAGGGACGAATTCGTTCCTCCGTCACTTCTGGATATACTGACCCCCAGATTCCTACCCACCCCTCATACCTTTTTCCTTCCCAGAACTTCCTCTCCTTCCTTTCTCTAAAAAGACCCTCCACTCAGGGGAATTATTTTCCTCAGGGCCTTCTATGTGGAGCTCATATTAAAAAAAATTGAAATCTGGCCACCAAAATTACTTAAGCCGTTTAACAACGCTTCGTTTAAAATTGACGGCCTTCATGGTCGAGGGGTAAGGCTCTCGACTAGCAATCTGAAGGTTGCGGATTTGAATCCCGGCGTGCGCACGAAAATTCTATTTATTTGATTTTGTATTATTTACCAATTTATTAATGAAAAATAATATTTAGTATATTTGCGGTACGTTCCAGATTGGTAGATATTGTTAGTATCACCCTGGTGTAAGACCACCATTCAGAATCGAAGCTTGGCTCAAAATGGGTTTTGAGTAGTTTTTTTTTAATAATTTGTAAAATATAACAGCTCTTATATTACAAGGAGAGAAATTTAATTTTAGTTATTAGCAATCAGTTCACTTTTCTCTAATAGCTTGACGTATAATATAATGGGAGGCGGATATGGATACCGCCGCCCCGGGAACCATTTAATGGATAACCAACACCTCTGCCATTGGTCATCCCAAGTGACTCGCTATGCTTGGTGACTTTACAGGGGTGCCCGGGTTCATGGGGTGAAATTTTTCTGGGTCTTGGCGGCCTATGTGTTTGCCCACCTACTGCGTGGCCGGCCGGATCGACTTCTCCAGCCGTACTCTCTCGGAACATCGGAGGGATGGATTTGTACATCCGCCACTACTGTACGCACTGACTCCCAGATTACTACCCATTCCTATCAATACCATTTTCCTTCCCAAAACTTCCTTTCCTAAAAAGAACCTCCACACAATATCTCCAAAGATGACATAGGCCCTGAGAAGAATTACATTAACTCCACAAAGGAGGCCCTGAGGAAAATAATTTCCCTCAGGGCCTATGTCATCTGGGATGCTGTGTGGAGGGTCTTTTTGAGGAGAGGAAGGAATGAACATTGGTCTTGAAGAGACCCATGTTGTAGGAAGGAGGAAACACAGAGGCCGGCAAATCATTCCACAGCCGAACTGTTGAACACATGAACGAGTCGAAGAAACGACCTGTTCTCATGTGACAAATGTCAACTGTGTACAAATGTTGGGTACGCGTTTGGCGTGTTTCCCGACTATGCACCGGTGCCGAAGGGATCAATGATGCTAGTTCCTCGGAGCATCTTCCATTGTAATACCGGTAGAACAAGGATAGCATTCCCACCCGACGCCTGTGCTCTAAAGATTGCAATCCGTCTGTTAAGGTAGGAGAATCTATCAAACGAACCGCCCGTTTCTGCACAGATTCGAGGGTATTTTTCAGGTATTTTGGAGCTCCAGACCAGAGGTGGCTGCCAAATTCAACCGTGGGGCGCACTTGTGATTTGTACAGGGTTAGCAATTGCAGGGGCTGATGTAAAAAAGGATAGTTTTTTCTTCATGCATTTGAATAAAAATATTTTATACTTTTGTTATTTGGCGGTACATCCTCTCCAAGACTTAGTTATAATTTGTGTTAATAGGTTTACCGTATTTTCTCTACACTGACCACATATGTACATAAGTATGCCGGGGGCTATCTGTCAGGGGACCAACTGTCATGCTACAATAAAATCGTCACCCTATTCAATCATATTTGCTTGCCTCATACCAAAAATATGACAAACCACTAAATACTTACGGTGCAAAAATAGCTTCTGTGGTAACGCGATATTTACAGAAAGCATCATCCCTTCCACATGACAGCAGATCGCTCATTTCCTCCTAAGGCAAACACGAACTGTCATAAGCTGTGAAACTTTATCTAACTTCACTATGACGAATGAACGAATTATCATTAAAGCGAATTCACTGGACAAATAATTTTATTTTTCTATCATTTATTTTTTTTTCTTTGCAAATTGAGAGGTGGGTATGGGAAACGCCGTCCAAGGAGCCGTTTATTGGATTACCAACGCCTCTGTCACAGGTCACCCCAAGTGGTTCGCTGCGTTTGTTGACTTAACAGGGGTGTCAATGTTCATGGATTGAGTTTTATCCAGATCTTCGCGGCGGATGCGTCTGCCCACCTAGTGTATAGTGGGCCAGATAGGGAGAGACTGGTTGAGGGAGTTGAACCTTCTAGGACTCTCTCGGAACATCGCCTTGCAGTGGGAGGCATAATATATTAAGGCGTTCGTCACTACTGTTAACACTGACCCCTAGTTCCTGCCCACCCCCAAGGCCATATTATCCATAAGACAGTAGAGGTGTAGGCAACCTAGCGGCACCGCATCGGCAAGGGGCCCGCTCCAGAGAAATTAATTCTTCAGTCACAGAGTAATAGTTCAGAGGCCTCAAGGAAAATCTAGATATCGTCAATGTTCATCCAAATCTGAATGCATTATAAATGCACACTTCCTGCTACATGCAGGGCCGTATTATCCATAAGGCAGTGTAGACAACTACCTAGGGGCCCTGAATCAGATAAAGGATAAAGGGGTCCCGAGACGTGGGCCCTGACATGTTTAATCCGGCCCCACCCTAATATATTTTTCCTTACCAGAACTTCCTCTCCTTCCTTTCCTTAAAACCTCCAAACAGCATCTTCAAAGATGACAAAAGCCCTGAGGATTTTTCCTCGAGGTCTGTTGTGTGGAATTAACATAAAAAATCGATTCCCCGTAACACTTCACAACTAAACACAAAATTTTTGTTTCAGTGTTTTTTTTTACATGTGCTCCACACAGGAGGCCTATGTCATCTTTGGGGATGCTGTGTAGAGGGTTTTTTTAAGGAAAGGAAGGAGAGGAGAGTTCTGGGAAGGAAGAGGGTTTAAAGGGTGGATATGAATCTGGGGTTCAGTGTGGTCTGGTCATCCGCCTTCAGGACCTAGACAAACCTCACCCCATCCCTGGCACCCCTGCAAAATCACCAAATGTAGCGAACCACTTGGGGTGACCTATGGCAGAGGTGTTGGTTATCCAATAAAGGTTCCAAAAATACAAAAAATAAACGCATAAAATCACAGTAATGTATCAAATTAACATCGATTAACTTGCTTGCAACACGTTATCACTTCTAAATCATAAATATTTTCATTTTGGGAGGCGGGTATGGGTACCGCCACCCCGGGAACCTTTTATTGAATAACCAATAACCAACACCTCTGCCACATAGGCCACCCCAAGTGGTTTGATGACAAAGCAGGGGTTCACGGAGTGAGGTTTGCCAAGGTATTGGCGGCCGATGTGTCTGCCCACTTGCTGCGTGGTGTGCCGGATCGAGAGAGACTGGTTGAGGAGGTGTTTTGACCTCCAGCCAGAATCCTTCGACCCATCGCCTTGCACCGCTCACTTCTGGACACACTTACCCCCATATTCCTACCCAACCCTTATATCTATTTCCTTCGCAGAACCTACTCTTCTTAAAAAAAACCCTCCTCATAGCATCCCCGAAGATGACATAGGCCCTGAGGGAAATTATTTTCCTCTGTACCTCCTGTGTGGAGCTAATGTTAAAAAAAAGACACGCACTTTGGCACAATCTACACACATGCCCTGATGATGGACACTGTTACGCTGGCCAAAACTTTGGCTAAAGAAAGATATAGCGCAATAATAATTAAAAATATATTATAATTGCATTTATCACTTTGTACGTTTCAGATAAGTCGTTTATTATTATTAACTCCGGTTTTCCATTCACGCCCAACCCTCGTCTGCTAAATATTTAAACACAGGGGGAGGCTTTAAATACGTAAAGGAGTAGGTTCTCTGGCATTATTTATGTTGCCGGAGAGAGGGTCCGAGTGAAAAATGGCAGAGTCAAGTTTAGTCGCTGAAGGTATGAAACGGTAGAAGTGCGTTTAGAGCGTGTCTGTTTGTCCGTACGTAAGCTCAATTTTCCATGGGTAGGTCCTTCTGAAAGGTAAATCTGTAACTTTTGCGACAGCATAACGCGTGTTAAGTCGGCCAAATACGACATATGTTGACACTTTTCTTAAAAGTAGTTACCCTAACGCTGGAGATGACGGCTTTGCCGCGTAATTCTCGTCAATAGATATCATAGACAAGCCATGAAAAGCAATGGAAAATTACAGAAATTTGACAGGCAATAACGCACGACGGAAGCCTTCCGATAACTGACGGATTTTGCCCTTTTGTCTGAATTGTCTAAGGTACCGCCGACATATCAGAAAATATTACACAAAAGATCAGAATCTCCATTCTGTTGAAATTGATAAAACTTTGGTATGCCAACACGCAACGCTAAACTTCGGTTGCCATTGCCGGTTGTCTCTGTTACCCCATGCATTTTATCATTTTAACGTTTTTTTTTCATTTATTTATAAATTGTATCGGTGACCGGACAACTCGGAATGAAATCAACTCAATATACCATTTGAAAGGTCATTAAAAGTGACGAAAAAATTTAAAAAATATAAAAATATAAAATAGTTAAATAGGTTACATTGCATTAATTAAACAAAAATTTCACAGCTTTTAATGACTTGAGAGATGTCGATTTGACTTGATTCTGATAGATTTGGCATGGAACCAATTTTATCATATCTTACCCATTCACTCACTCCTGGTAATAGTGCTGGCGGGTGATATTAAAAAAAAATTATGTGAGCAGCGCGCGAAAGACCCAACTGCTCTCAATCGTCCGGAGCATGTTGTGATCTAGGTACTTCCCCACCTTCATTATCTCCCATCTCCTTCCTTTCCTACCATCGTCAGCCTTACGACTTGGAGGGCAAGGAGATAGGGAAGAGGAAGGTGCTATTCAAATACGTTGACCAAACACGGTTAAAACTTTTCAAGCGATGTTTCAACTCTGAATGTTGGAAAGTATCTACCACTCTGAAACGTGCCTCCAATATACTATATCGCACATCCCATTAAAAGTGTCATAAGTCAAAATTTTCTATTTTACTATACTCATGGTTTTATCTCTGAAATATAAAGTAATTGTGATTATCTTTAATGCGTCCCGAAAGTTAGATCACTCCATCTCCGCAAAATGTTGCTAGTAACTCTTTTCGACGGGACCGCTTGTTCATCATCCTTTCATTTGTTTCGTTCTCCTCTAAAATTAACTTTTTTGACTTACGACACTTTTTCACCTAACCTAACTTGATCTATGTGGTCTGGGAGTCGGAATTGAAAGTCTTTATAAAAAAATGGCCCATTAAGTTTTATTTTAAATCTGTATATATCACGTCTAGGGGTTTTTCATTCAGTGGGCGTAGTGGGTACTTGTATGGAATTCCGTTTGTAAATTACACAACATAGATCCTTCTTGCCTCTTGTCGGCGCTAATTAAAATTAAATATTAATGTGCGAATCTTGTATTTTATTAATTTTTTGAGTGGATGATGACATTCTTACTCGAGTGGATCAACGACCTTTTGTCATGTGCACCAATTCATTGTTACGCGGATGACAGTACGGTTCATGATAGCTTTTTGTTTGACAAGCCCCCAAAGGGCTCACAAACTCCAACAGCTCGTAAGGCTTTGAAGCAAAGAATGGACGGTTACCTCGAGAGTGTTTTCTCTTGGGGTAAAAATAATCTCGTTGAATTTAATGTTTCAAAGACCCAATCTTGTCTGATTACGTCTAAAAGGGATCGCAATGAAAATCTAGTCTCTTTCAACGGAAGCAATCTTCCGAACAGGCCCTCCATTGATATGCTTGATGTAACCCTAAGTGACCAGCTCAGGTATGGGGGCTCCATCGAAGCCAGAGCAAAGTTAGCCTCCCAAAAACTGGGCGTACTGTACAGGGCCCGCAGATACTTTAATAGTACACAACTGCTAACCCTGTACAAATCGCAAGTGCGCCCCACGGTTGAATTTGGCAGCCACCTCTGGTCTGGAGCTCCAAAATACCTGAAAAATACCCTCGACTCTGTGCAGAAACGAGCGGTCCGTTTGATAGATTCTCCCATCTTAACAGACAGATTGCAATCTTTAGAGCACAGGCGTCGGGTGGGAATGCTATCCTTGTTCTACCGGTATTACAATGGAAGATGCTCCGAGGAACTAGCATCATTGATCCCTTCGGCACCGGTGCATAGTCGGGAAACACGCCTAACGCGTGCCCAACATTTGTACACAGTTGACATTTGTCACATGAGAACGGGTCGGTTCTTCGACTCGTTCTTGTGTTCAACAGCTCGGCTGTGGAATGATTTGCCGGCCTCTGTGTTTCCTCCTTCCTACAACATGGGTCTCTTCAAGACCAATGTTCATTCCTTCCTCTCCTCAAAAAGACCCTCCACACAGCATCCCAGATGACATAGGCCCTGAGGGAAATTATTTCCCTCAGGGCCTCCTGTGTGGAGTTAATGTAAAAAAACAAAAAAAATTAACAGGTTTTTATTTATTTTTTAATTATTTATTTATTAATTAACGCTCTTTTTCGGGGCTTTACATATGAATAGTAAGAAATACGCAGTATTTATTGTACATAACTGAGCTGCCTCAGGAACAGTATTTTATAATTGTTTAAAGATAAATTGAAGATGTCCACGTCCACTGACTTGGTATAATTGTTTCCCTCTGTTAGTATTGTAGGCAAAGAGGAATACACATGGTAGTTAGTTCCAGAATTTGTGCACTGAAAAAATCCTGACTTCTAGTATTACGTAGTGGAATCCGGAAGCTTATCAATTCGAGCAGCACCGGACTGTCAACTAAATCATTTAGAATTTCATACAGAAATACCAAGTCAATAAAAATTCTTCAGTCTGACAATTTGACCATCAGTATTTATTTATTTATTGTAAGAAACAAACAGCAATTTATTTACAGGTGAGTTATACAAGAGGTTAAACATGAGGTAAGCCAAAACAGTTTCTTATGCTAATGTTGGTTATTATGTATGATATAATATACAATTGTAATTGGTAATAACCATTAAATGAAAATGAAAATAACAACAACAAAAAAAAATATATAAGTATATTAGAAGGAAGAAGGAATAGGAAAGGGCAAGAGGCAGAGGAAGGTGGGATGGGGACAGGAGATGCTCATGCTGTACCTTTTCTATAGTTGTGCATTAATTTAATTAACATTTGTGGTCGTACGTTTGACTTGGTTTCGGTATTTCACAAGAGTATTATTAAGAATATCGATATTGTTCAATTGCGTGTTATATTGCGCGCATATACGGGGGATTGGAGAATTTTTTCTAAGGTTGGTTCTGCACGCTGGCAAATGAAAAAAATGGTTTAGTCTGGTTGGCCATGTAGGTATGTGAATCCTTAAATAATTTACGAGTTCACGAGAGTCCAGGCCGTTATTCAGAATTTTGTATAAAAATATTTGATCAGATATTAATCTTCGTGTTTGAAGTGGAGTAAAGTTGTGAAATTTTAAGGATTCGGTATTATTTGCAAAGAGTAATTTGAATTTATAATTTATGTGTTTAAAAAATTTATTTTGTACACTTTTGATTCTGTCAATATGGCATTGGTAGAACGGTGCCCAAATTAGTGTGCAGTATTCTAAGTGGGGGCGGATATACGTGGTGTAAAGGGAATACAAAGGGAATACCATATTCATATCATTTAAAATAGTATTGTAGATCAACATAATTGCTGGAATACTTATTTTAAAATTAAGAAAACGTAAGAATTGGTTTTGTATTCTTTCAACAGCTTATACAAGTATATATATTATATTATGGGTTCCAGACGAGAGAATCGTACTCAAGTTGACTTCTAACATATGCAAAATATAACAGTTTACTTCACTTTATATTGTTTAGCCTAGTTATAAATCTCAACATTTTTAAGCCCTTGTTAGAGATTTATAATTGATTAGGTGTTTTATTTGGTCGACTGGAATGATTTTATTATGTAACACATTTTATTTCAACAATTTTAACAAGTAATATTTAATCATTGAATTAAACATTAGTGGCTCTTAAACGAAAAACAGGGCAAAACAGGACCCCGGCAAGGTGCTGGGTTTAATTCTTAGGTGCGACCGAACCTTTTTCTTGTCTCTCAAATTTTCATTTGAGAGTCGCTAATATTGCCATTATTCCAAAAAAAAAAAAAAAACATCAACATATGTAGAAATATGTACAGCGACAAGAGCGCTTTTCGCCATATATTGGCGCCATTTTAAATGTCTCCGTTTGCTTTTCGGATAAAAAAGGCAATTCTCCTTGATTCGGCAAATATTTTAAATTTAAATATTTGTAGTTGTATTGTAGTTCCCACGTTTGTTATTATAGACCTAAAATAAAGCTATTGAAATGTTTTATCTATTATAACCGTAGATGTTGCAAATCCGAACTTCGTAGAATATTTTATAATGATGTTGAAAATATATTTTTTTAATATTTTTTTCACTCAGAATTTATGATCAGCTGTTTACGGTTAAAATTAAGTTTTTTTCCATAGATAAGTACCTTTAATTATCAAATATATCGCAGACAATATAAAACAATAGAAAATTTTCTATATATATGTATGTCTGTAGATAATTATCTTTAGTTGTTATAATAAGCCCTGATGAAGCTCGAGATGAGCGAAACCTGGTTGGTTGTTAAATATCAATTCTAATCAAAAGTGGTGCTTTACAAAGTGTGTTTTTTAATTTAATAGAAAATTTTCTATGTCGACTCGAATAAGTACCTCTCACGGCAGTTTCAAAAAAACAACAACGTAGGATTCGCGCGGTTATGAACTTTACTATTTTTTTATAAATCCTACAAATATGAGATAAACGGTAAAATACAGGTTAATTCATTGGCTGTACAACACTATAACGAGTTTTAATATCTCCATGTTAAAATTCGAAGGTATGATTTTTTTAATGTTGGCGAAAAATTCTTATGAAAATGTCGGGTCAACGGAGAAATTTTTTTAAAATTGGCTGTCGCTCTAGTGTATAAAATAACACATAAAAACGATCGAGCATATTTTTGAAAAATCATTTTATAAATACAAAGTATCAGGCTTATAAAACTGCTTAAAAGTTCAAAAACTCCTACTTAAGAACCCTTTTTCGGTTGTGATTTTATTGAATATCGTGAAAAATTAAGTTTTTGAGAAAATGATCGAAAGATATTTACATATATGTGCCTGAACTTTGAAAAATAAAATAAACTGTGCTTTTTGTCGATGTTTTTTCCTTGCAAAAAATAAATCAAAACAGGTATCTCGTATTAAGCATAAATTTAAACGCTGTCTCCATCTACTTAAGGAATGTTATAATTAGTGGCTCGATTCTAAATGTTACACGACATAGTGACATTTGTCGAGAGATTTCAGATCTCTTTAAATAAGTCATGCTTTATTCTCAAATTGAAAGGCGGGTATGGGTACCGCCGCCTCAGGAACCATTTATTGGATAATCAACACCCCTGCCACAGGTCACTCCAAGTGGTTCGCTACGTTTGGTGACTTAGCAGGAGTGCCCGGGTTCATGGGGTGAGGTTTGTCTGGGTCTTGCCGGCGGATGCGTCTACCCACCAGCTGCACGGCAGGCCGGATCGGAAGAAAATGTTTAAGGGGTCTCTTTGAATTTTCCAGCCGTACTTTCTCGGAACATCGCCTTGTATTCACCTCAGTGGGAGGGATAGATTTGTCCGTCACTTCTGGACACACCGACCCCCAAATTCCTACCCACCGCTAATACCCTTGTCCTTCCCAGAACTTATTCACCTTCCCTCTCCTAAAAAGACCCTCCACACAGCATCACCAAAGATGACATAGGCCCTGAAGGGAATATTTTACTCAGAGCCTCCTGTGTGGAGTTAATGTAAAAAAAACACTTGCTGGTTCCCGGCATGCGTTCCGACGTCGTTTTATAAAGTAATTGTTTCTCCCTGCGTATTTTTTCCCATTCGTCCCGTTCCCCTTCCTCTATCACGTTCCCGCTCCCACTCCGCCTCCTCCACCTTCCCTCTCCTAACTCCTCTCCCCCCCTTCCCCCGTCCCGCTAACCCCTCTCCCGAGTTCCCCTCCCCCCTCCCAGGTTCCCCTCTAATCACGGGTTCCCCTCCCCCTCTTTCCGCGAACCCCCTACACGAAATTCTCTCCCACCCCTCCCCCCCCCCCTCTCCCACCCGCATTCCATACATTCAGTCCCGATACATTCAGTTTTCAAACAGCGAGCGTACAAAGTAGTAGTTTTATACAAACCTTGTTGAAGTTATTTTCGCTTTCGCTTATTACTTGTAATAAAACTGACTCTCGTATTTATATCAAACCATGTTCTTATTCTCTTTGAACGCTCGCTATAGATCATTTGTTAAGGATAAATTATAATTCAAGTTTGTCTTATTTCCTTTTATTTTTATGCGAGTTTCACAAACGTATTTCTATTTCGAATTCAATACTAACGAAAATCTTTTCTTTTTTACAGGTAAACTCCAAGACATCTCTGAAGAGATCCCCCCAGCGAAGCCACAACAGCCTGAAGAAATTCCCATCGAAGATCAAATCTTCGACGAGAACGACCTCAAGTCCGTCACAAAGATCCAGGCGTGTTTTCGCGGTCACAAGGCCCGGAAGGAACTGACCAACGTGCCGGAAGTAGCGCCGGAAGTAAAGCAAGTGAAAGCAGTGATAAAGTCAGCGGTAGTAAGTGAAGTGAAAGTTGCAGAGATGAGTGCACAGAAGGCTGAGATTGAATCTAACAAAGCTGAGATGGAGGCTGAATTCAGTGCTGATGATAAGGGTAAGTTTTTATTATTTTCTAGCTGAAATACCCGGCGTTTCACGGGCTTAACGCAAGGTTTTTTTAAGGCTGGTTAATGGACCTTATAGGAATAATTTTAAGAAATGGGTTTACCAAGTCATTCCGTTTAATCACAGGAGACCAGATTTGACCTCACATAAGACGCCGTAACTCCCTTACTATCATAGTTAGAAATATGTTCTAATCGGTGTTAGAAAGGAAAAACATCATGCTTTATATTCCAATCTAAAAAATAGCCACCAAAAAATAAAATGTACACTTTTATGTACATAAAGTTTTGAATCGCAAATTGATAAAAGAATTTGAAACTTCGGGAATTTTTTAAAAAAAATTTTCATAGAGCGACAAAAGATTGAGGTTACAATAATGTGTTTGTTATACATTTGTCTAATAAAATGTGCATCTGTTTTTATTTTTTTTATTATCAGTAACTTTAGTTAGAAAAAACATAAGGTGACCCATTTTGAAAACTTTTTTATGTTTGTATGCAAAAATTTCATAATTTAAAAAAAATATAAATTTTTCGAATTCTATAATTTGAAAGCGTATTTCATCACCATTATAAAACAGTTTTTGGTTTTTGAATGTGTTCAGAAATATTCCAAATATTTGCATTTTATTGTAAAGCGAAAATATTTTGACCATCCGAAAAAAAAAGCCAAATTTTTGAAGGGTTAAAGCTTATTATATTACAGCGTAATTAAGTGACAAAACCCTGTGCCGTAGAAATGTTATATAATTATTATTAAATTATATTTAAAAAATTCTTTCAATTTCGGTTATCGGTATTTCTTGCGAAATTCTGGTTCAATGAACTCAAACATGCTTTGAATCGGGCTATTTTCAAAATTGGAACTAATAGTGAGAAGAATTCGATGAACGGCCTACCTATTATGTAATTATTTTTAACAAAAAGAACTAACTTTATAATATCCTACCCATAGATATCCAAATTTAATAGACGAGAAGATACAGATGAGGGGTAAAACCTAACTATGGGGGGCGAAGAGGAGAAAGATGACTGTGATTCGTTAAAAAATCAATCTGACAGTATATAGGCATCTTGCATTATAATATCACCATTTAGTTCTTAAAAGCAAAATCTGCTTTTGAATGAATAGACCTTTTAACATGGGAGCGCGAATTGCTCGCCACGTTATTAACATATTTGCGAAGTCCAAATGCGGCAAAGTAAAGTTCGCCACTTTTCACAGACGAATATTATATATTGCCGTATTTAGTTAAGACACTTTTACAAATGTTTCATAATTTACTTGCCCCTGTAACCAGCGACGAGCTCACTGCAGAATCGCCCACATTCGCTGTGTCCACATATTTTGGGGTATAATGTATAGTACAGGCTCTCATTTTGTCGTGTTATTTCGTAAAATGTACGATGTGAGCTCGGCGCTGGTCAGGACAAGAAAGATGACGTCACATTTTTTAGATTCAAGTGAGGCTCTCGTAAGCCCAGCCGGTTCCATTGAACCGGTATGGGTGGGCGAAATAATACGCTTTTATCACTTAGGGCAGGTTCATATATATTCATATGTCTATGATCCTACCAAAAGCCTTAAAGGAAGCCACAAGTTTTGGCACTTTTCGTAGGATGTGTACCATAGGAAAAAAATATTATGTATTTTTCTTACTTTCTCTCTCTGGTTTCAATCCTGGGATTGGTTTGCAGCAATTTCATCTATTCGTTTCTTCCACTCTTCCCTGTCTTGTGTGGCTCTTTTGAAGTCTGCATATGATGAGCAGCGCACGTCCACCAGCAGGTCCTCCAGGTACTCTCGGCGTGGGCGTCCCCTAGCGTTTGTCCCCTCGGTCATACCCTCCATTATTTTTTTTTGTGCATTACAGATTGATTTAATCCTATTACAATACACATAACATATATATGAGAAAAGAAATTACAAAAATACGTATTTTAGAGTCCTTGCCTAAGAATATTCTTGAAACCTTCAAGACTAATGTTGAAAATGTCAAGAGACCTAGAAATATCATTTAGCAGCACCATACCTCTTGTCATGCTATGTTGGGCCACAACGTCTGTTCTGCCATGAGGGATATAGAGCAAGTCATGGTGGCGACCCTGGCAGTAGTTGTTCGGTACGAACAATTTATAGCATTCTAAGAGGTATGGGCTGTGACATGGGTTATGGCATGCAAGAGGCCTTCTTGCCTTATTGCATGGCCGATCCATCTTGCGCGCCTTTCGGACAAGGTCCTGAGCAGGTGCCTTCCTCCTTCGATTCTTTGGAGAACCTCTTCATTTGTAATGTGGTCTCTCCAGGAAATTCCTAGTAGTCTTCTATAGGACCACATCTCAAAAGCCTCTAGTCTCCGTTTATCTCTTTTGGATAGGCACCATGTTTCGCAGCCGTACATCAAGATACTCCATACATAGGTCTTGATGAGGAGTATTCTCAGTTTCAGGTCTATATTATTCGATTCTATTATTTTCGACCTTTTATTGAATGCAAGCCTAGCCTGGTGTATACGGCTGTCAACCTCGCTCTTAGACCGACCGTCCCATGTTATTTTCCTGACATCTCTACTCTCATCTGATGTTGCGTTCGGCCTACAGTCAGCAGCTTTGTTTTGTCTTTATTTATCTTCATGTTGTTCTTACTAGATATATGAAAATAATTTAGTATACATCGAAATAAAGATTTAAAAACAAAACAAACAAGTTAAAACAAAAAACCATTTACCAAAAAAATGCTCTAAATCTAATAATGATGTTCCAAAATTAAAACTTGGATGAAATTCTACAACAATTTGGAACCCCTTGAAATGAAACAATCTCAAATTCTTATTGCGCAATATATTTTTCGTTTTCCGCCAAGTGAGCACGATTTTTGCCAGGCCATTAATTTTATTTGAATTTCGGAATGCGGGTGCCTTTGTAGTTAGGTATGGAGTTGTGGATAGAAAAAATGTGATTCATGTTGTGCGTGCAATATTCAACCCTCAGTAAATAAATACGAAATAAACATATAATATCTTCACTACATCCCTACATATTATAAATTAAAGTTCTCCGCGTCGTCTGTCTATCTGTCTGTTCGCGATAAACTCGAAAACTACTGAACAGATTTTCCTGTGGTTTTCACCATTAGATAGAGTGTTTCGTGAGGAAGGTTTTGGTATCTAATTAGTCAAGGATTTATGTAAATTGGTTTAAATATAACGATAATTTTTAGAACTGTCGGAAAAAGTCGAGCCGCCTGGTAGCTTTCATCGAAAACGCTGCCTAATCCTTTTGGGATAAAACAAAACAATGCATGGTGGGATATTCCTCTTTTATAGATCTACAAAAAATTTCGCGAAGGCATACATCTATCTTTTACGGATAGCTTACTATACTCATTCTATCTTCTAAAAAAATGGTCACGTACATTGCGGTAATTTAAAAGTTATTTAGACGGATACAGTATTAATCCTTATTAACTGAAATATGTTAGTTACCCCAAGCATTTCATGCACATTATTATAATCTTTCACGCCAATCTCTACGTATTATAAATTAAAGTCCTCCGAGACATCTGTCTGTCTCTTCGCGATAAACAGAAAGACAGCGGTGTTTATAGAGGTTGGATAACCATCCAGTAGATGACGTTGTGTTTTATTAGCCACAGCAACGCGTGGCCGGGTCAGCTAGTTATCTAATAAAACGGTTCTCAACGACAAACAGTAAAATTTCGAAGAGAGCATTTTTTCTGATTTCGTTCACCTATGACTATAAGTGAGGGAGAGGTTAGGTTACTGACCAGAACCGACAAGCCAGGTTTATTTATTTTTTCTTTGTTTTACAATTTTTTATAGAAAAATGAGTCCTTACTGGGGTACCCCGCTCTAAGGTAACATTGTACAAGTTTTCCTGTTTGAAATATAAGTAAATACCTATGTTAAAATATTACACGAGGAAAATTATAAAGTTATATCTAAAAGAAAGTACAATACAAGCATTAATCATTGTTAGGTTACAAAATTGTATCTATATTCTTCCTTCGCATGTCCATAGTCCATATCTTAATGTTTCTTTTGAAATCTGTTATTTTTATTCTTCAACCAAAATGTTTTTATTGCAAGAGAAAGTAAATTAAATAATTTTATAGAGAAGTTATGCATATGTCTTTGTTCAAAAGTCGTTTTAGTTGTAGGTTGGTGCAATTTATGTTGTAGGTTGTAGCTAATGTGGATCTTGTGAATCAGCCCGAGTTTGTCTGTGTAAAGTTAACCTGGTTTTTGAATGCGTACATTAGAATATCTTTTATATATAATTGTTTCAGTGACATTAAATAGGTACTTCAAATAGGTAAGGAACTTCCTAACTTTCCTTCCTTTTTGGGCAATGAAAGCATTTTTTCTATTTTCGTTCACTAAGATTAGAAGTGATGGAGAGGTTAGGTTAGTGACTAGAACATGATAGCCACGTACTTCCTCACCTTCCCATTCCTTCCTCTCATCAATACCTTCAGCCTCACAACATACCGCAATTGGGGATGCCGTAGTCTCACTGGCTCTAAGCACTTAGGAACAGTTGGTTCTCTTGTTTGGTATTCACCATAGACATCCAAATGGATAGACAAGCAGTTACAGGTGAGGGGTAAAACCAAACTATGGAGGGCGAAGAGGGGAAAGATGACTGTGATTCGTTATACAATCAATCTGACAGTAAATAGGCATCTCGCATTACAATATCACCATTTAGTTCTTAAAAGCAAAATCTGCTTTCAATGAATAGACCTTTTTACATGGGAGCGCGAATTGCTTGCCACGATAATAACATATTTGCTAATGCCAAATGCTCGCCCCAAAAAGACTCGCCCCAATACACATAGCAATATTTTGTTGCCGTGTTTAGTTAAAACACTTTTACAAATGTTTCATAATTTACTTACCCCTGTAACCAGCGACAAGCACACTGGAGAACCGCCCACATTCGCTATGTGCACATTGATATGTAGATATATTGTATAGCATACGCTACCGTTTTGGCGTTGTATTTCGTTAAATGTATGGATGTTACCTTCTAGCTGTTCACGGCAAGAATAATGACGTCACACATTTTAGATTCAAGCGAGGCTCTATCCCCTCCCCATGGAGCGAGCCGGTTCCAAGGAGGAGCTCCAGCCGGCGCCATGTGGAGGGGGAAATAATACGTTTTATCACTTAGGGCAGTTCCATGTATATTCATATGTCCGTGGTATTCACTTAAAAATATATATTGTAAACACATTTTTTACCACAATCTATACGTCTGCTCTGATGATGTACATTGTAACGCTACCCAAAACCTTGACTAAAGAATGATAATAAGGCATAATAGCCCAAAAATCTATCACGATAATACTTTTGCCTTTTAAAATCTCAAATCAAACCATTGAAAGCGACATTAAAAGCTGTAGTGTATTGAAAAAGATTCTAAATGATGCCGTCAGATGCCAGCGGGGAAAGTGTTTACATCGATGGCCGACAGGGGTACTCGAGTAGGCGGATGCGGCCGATACTGCTTTGATCAGACGATCAGCTCTGATCACGGACCAGATTTAATTAGCCACTTGTACAGACACGTCGTGTGACTCGCAGCATTATTATTGTAAACTAGCTGGTTCCCGGCATGTGTTGCAATGCCATATTCAAATAAATAAATAGTTTATCCCTGCATGTCCTTCCCGTGCCTTCCAATTCCTCTCCCGCATCCCTTTCCTCTCCGTTTCAGTTCTTTCAGTTTTCAAACAACTCGCGTGCCACATATTAAAATTTTTGTATTGAAATTTTCATTTTTCGTATATTACAAACATTAATTTTCATATATTATAAGAACAATCAATCTAATTTGATACCTAACATAGATACATATTTAAAATATCTATCATTTAAAAAAATCCACAGACATTTATTTTGTTAAAAAAAAAAACAGCTGGCTGCTAAATTCACATTCATCAAACGCGCGAACCGTCAAACGTGCGAAGTTAAAATAGTCGTTAAGTTTTCTGAAATTATCAAATTTTGTGCGCAATTTTCTTCATTTTTCTTTCCGTAGGAACCTTCTACAAAGTATTAGATAGTTTAAAAAAAAGATGAAAAAAATAGGTAAAGTTGTTCTGAAGTTATGGCGTGACCAAGGGAAACAGGGATCCATTTATATATATCTCAAAATAATATATCTATAAACTCATAATAAACCAGTTTGTTATTTATTTATTTATTTATTTCAAAAACATACGGCACAACATGTGCCTTTGACATAATTATATTTATATATATTATAATACAATAACATAAGAAAGTGACATATAAATGTAAAGTTAAATATAAAAACAAAAGGTAAAAGAAAGGAGTTAAGGTAATGAATAGTAAATAGAATTATGATGTATAAAATCAAAGTATAATGTAAAAGTAAAAAGTTAAGATAAAAAGTTGAAAGGCAGGAAATAATATAAACTATAAGTTACCTTTGTAAATAATATAAATTACAAAAGTTATAAATATAAAAAAGTATGACAAGTAAACAGTAAGAAATGCTCTTAGGAGCCAAATATTGAAGATAACCAAAAATTAAAAAAAATATATATAATAAATAAAAGGAAGGTATTACGGAGTATACAAAGCGATATGAAAAATAGGTACCTATGATATGTTTCTAAGCCCTAGGTATTAGAGTGCATACTGGTAGGACATAATATTATGGTTACATGATTATTTATTTATTATGATTACGTGGTAGTACTAGCAGATAAATTTTGTCTAATGCATCTTTTGTATGATGACAGACTTACGGCATGATCGATATGAGCAATTCATTACCTAAAGTGTGTAAACGATGTATTATTGAATTTTGTTCTGCATTACTGAGAGTGTTGTTGCAATAATAAGGTGTTTTGAGTCGAGTTGTTCTACTAGGTACATGATAATTTATTAACGATACCAATTCAGGGGAGTCAAACCAGTTATTGTTTATTTTAAATAAAAAAATAAGATCATTGAGTATTCTTCTATCTTTTAACGATAAGAGTCGCATTTTTTGTAATAGAGAATCATAGTTTATGTTATCCGCGGGAATTAATTGATCTGAGAAATTTGCGTTGGATTTTTTCAATGGAGTTTGCGTGGCTTTTGTAGAGAGGGTTCCATATGGGCGAATTATATTCCAAATGACTCCTAACCAGAGTTGTATATCAAGAACATAAAGTTATTAAGAAGTCCCCCACTAATAGTCTTTGAATGTAAATAATACCAAACATTATAAAAGAAGTCAAGCCAAGAATTATTACTCGGAGAATCTTCTATCAATACATTGTTCATTTTGCCATTAAACCGCGTCAAAATCCAATAACATTAAATAACAATGACAAGCGTTTTCATGATAATATTATTTTCATGACAATGCGGAATCCAATTAGGGAAATCGTGTCACGGAATATTAACGACATGGAAAGCTCAATGGGAAATCTCAGGAAACGTTTAATAGACGACTGAGAATAATAAAAATATTATTTTCATAAATTTCTTTTTGCCTATTGTGAAGCTATTTTTAATCCAATTCAATATAAATTATCTTTGTTTTTAGCCATTTTTCATCCAATCCAATATAAATTATCTCTGTTTTTTATTCAATCTCTTTTTTATATAATATGATATCTCTGATTTTCAGCCATTTTTTACCCAATACATTAAAAAATTATCTGTGTTATTTATCCCCAATATATCTCTGTTTTTTTTTTCTTCATTTTTTATCCAACACATTATAAATTTATTTATCTTTGTTTTTATCCAATAGAGTTAGTACTTTCGATAGATATCTTTGTTTTTAGCCATTTTTTTAATCTAATACAATAAAAATTATCTCTGATTTATTATTCAATATCTTTGTTTTTAGCCATTTTTATCCAACACAATATAGGTAAATTATGTATCTCTCTTTTTTATAGATATCACTGTTTTTTATCCAATTTATCGCTGTGTTTTTTAGCCATTTTTAAAATAGGCTCGGAGGGAAATTATTTTCTTAAGGGCCTCCTGTATGGAGTTAATGTAAAAAAAAAACAGATTGTGCAATTCACACGCGGTAGAAGTGAAACCTTCAGAAAACTAAAGTAAACATGGGGAGGATGCGAAGCACAAAGAGGAGACCGATTATTTACGAAGCACCGCCCAAAAACGAGACCGATTATTCTACCGCATTCTCTCGAGGCTAAATCCTATGGATGCGTTTGTCCCTTATTAATGTCGCTTTTTCTTTTCATCGAGTTTCAAATCACAATGGTGCTAAAGAAAATTTCCTCCAAAAATGCTCCTAATATAAAACATGATAGTACCCTCGCTCCCAACATTTATACACAGTTGACAGTTCTCACATGCGAACGGGTCGTTTCAAGTGGAATGATTTGCCGGCCTCCATGTTTTCTCCCTCTTACAAACTCCTCAAAACTCACGTTCACTCCTTTATTTCCCCCAAAAGACCCTACACACAGCATCCCCAAAGATGACTTAGTCTCCGAGGAAAATTATTTTCCTCAGGGCCTCCTGCATTAAGTTAATGTTATTCTGATACTTGACAAGACCCGACTGGAAAAATTCGATTCACTTGATCATGCCACATCTTTCTCTGTAGTTCCCGACTTCTACCATTGACATCCGCGTCATTTATTATTCTTACACTCCATTCATAGTTCATTCACTCTACATGCCCAAACCACCTAAGTTCATTTTCTAACTTTTATTTTTTCCTCGAGTCTCCGTCTATTACAAACTTAATAAACAGTGCTATTAAAGACATAATAATAATTCAGGGTAATAGCGGCCCACCTCAATACAAATTATGAGGTCAGAGATGACAGATTGACTAATGCCTCTCTCATTCTGATCGCATATATGAATTTATTATACGTCGTGGTTCATTGGAAAATAGGGTTGTGCAAATATGTTAATGATTCGAATCGAATCGAAACATAAAATATTTATTTAGATTGGTATTTAATTAATTATTTAAAATTAAGGCCGTAGTGGGCTTTTACATAAAAAAAGATTAATTACTGTATTCAATAATGATAAGAATATTGAGATGATTTATAAAGCGCCGTTTTTATTTATTTAAGTTTTTATTCCAGCAGGACTGGGAGGGTAGTGCAATCCCAGTCTGCCATATTACATAGACAATTATTAACTATAAAAGAAAAAAAATTGTTAACATATTAGGTAGGTACCTAATTAAAACATAAAATGAAAACAAAATTCATCACACAAATGACAAAAAATAAGCATAAAATTTAAATAAATAATAATTGAACAGAATTAAAAACAAAGAAGATATTTTAGGATTATCCATCAGGGAGGTCGCCTCATCATCTGCATCCATCGCTCATTTATTGGGGAACTGAGCCACTCGGATGCAGCCACGACAATGAAATTGGTTGAAGTCCGTGTCCTGCTCCAGAAGCTGGCTAGTCGGTGGCGAAGTAAGGCTTGGAATGAGTGCACGCTCCCCTCGGTGAACATCGTGGAGGCACTGCAGAACCTCGGTAGTTGCATAAGTTGCCTGTATGCATTGTTGTAGCACACCCTCAGTTTGTCCCATTGCGCTGCTGGGTATTGTGTCCACAGTCCAGATGTGTACAGGGCAGTGCAGTATGTCTTGAAGAGTAATTTTCTGACATCGTTGCTACAGTGGTAGAAACGCCTTGAGAGCATTCCGGCCCGTATGTTAATTGCTCTTCTTTGTCGTTCCATATCTTCTATATCCTTCATGTCTTCGGTTAGGATATGTCCCAGATACTTCCTGTGAGGCCACAAGCAGTTCATTTCCTTCTAGATTTTTGTGCAGAATCACCTCAAGGACGCTGTTCAAGACCCCGCCATCGAGTTTTATAACATATTTCTCTTGAAAATTTTAAGTTTCTAAAAAAATATTTGTTATTTTTGAAGACAATATCTATTAGATACGTTTTTAGATTTTCACGGCCAAAAGTATTTTCGTTATTTGTTTTAGGGGTGTTATGCCGTGTTGCGCTACCTCCTTCTTTAGCCAACGTTTCGGACAGCGTAGCAGTGTTCATTATAATGATAGATCTGGCAGATGTCACATCTGCCGGATGACATCTGCCGGATCTGACATCATAACACCCCAAAACAAATAACGAAAATAATATCTAATATTCGTTTGAAGAGAATATGAAATTTCCTGGTGTGCTCCGGAAATTACTAAAAACATAATATTTTGTTTTCTTATCTAACATCTTAGGTACATATTTTATGTTATAAACCTAAATATACTTAAGTAATTTTAAATAGCTATCAACATTTTCTTCTTTATCTTAAGGAATATTTTGTATCATGTATTTTTTAGTCGTGTTTGGTGACCAGATCTGAATAGCCAGGTACTTTTTCACATTCCTCTTCCCCATCTCCTCCCACCCCCACTACATATAGCATCACGACGTACTCGAATGATTGGGGATGGCGTTATAGTCCCACAAGGCATTCCCAATGGATTATCTGTTCGGAGTCTCTAACGAAACCAAATTTGATAAAAATACGAAGTTGGTGTGTATCGGTTATTCATGTAGTTTCAGCTTCTTTCAATAGATGTCGGTAGCAAAGTTAGTAAAACAAAGTCTTGGTGTATATCAAAATATGGCAGTTAAGTATTACATCAGAAGAGTACAATTCATCGTCATTCGTGTATTGGGTACGGACGGTTACGATGATTGTCAAAGGGTCTAGTTAGGACATCTTTCCAGTTTAATATATGTCTGAGTGTGTGTGTGTGTGTGTGTGTGTGAGGGTGTGAGGGTGTGTGTTTATGTGTATATGGATGTGTGCACCTGTATATGCATACACGTACGCACGCACACATATAAAAATAAATTTCAAAAATTTAATATTGATATGTATATTTTCATAATCTTATCTTTACGCACTGATTTTTTCTTTTCTATTCTATATTATAACCTTAACAATTTTCAACATCACTACATACTAGTACCATATGTTTACAGGTTTATTTTATTTACATGTTTATTTTACGCACTTCTTTTTCTCTTTTCTATTTTTTATTATAACTAACCAATTTTCAACATCATTACATACTAGTACCATGTGTTTACACTAGACTTCACTAAAAATAAACTATCTATAATTGATCACCATGAAACAGGCAGCCGCCTAGTATGGTGATTTAATAAATCTAATCTACTTAAATGTCTAATATATGTAACATGTAATTTATGAATATATAAATAAATAAAATATTCATTGTAATATTTTCGATGACTTAATACATCAACTAGTAATCACACCAACCTTTTGGAAGATACCCAACACATCTTATGTTGTATTAATATTAGAATTTTTTTTTGCAATAGCTTCACACAGGAGGCCCTGAAGAAAATAATTTCCCTCAGGGCCTATGTCATTGTAGGAGATGCCGTGTAAAGGGTTTTTTAAGGAAAGGAAAGAGAGGAAGGTCTGGGAAAGAAACAGGTATGAGAGGTAGGTAGGAATCTGGGGATCAGTGTGTCCAGGCGTAACGGACGTGCGGACGTATAAATTCATCCACCAAACTTGGTACAAGGCGATGGGTGGAGATATTCCGGCTGGAGAAGATAAAAGTCCTCCCTCAACCAGTCTCTCTCGATCCTGCCCACCACGCGGAAAGCAGTCAGACGTATTAGCCACCAAGACCTGGACAAACCTCATTTTGGTGCCCATGAACCCGGGCACCCCTGATAATTCACCAAACGTAACGAACCACTTGAGTTGACCTCTGGCAGAGGTGTTGGTTATCCAATAAATGTTCCCGGGGTGACTTTGGGTTGCGATACCCATATCCGCCTCCCAAATTGCAAAAGATACAGAACAAAAGTGATAATATGTTATAAGTGATATATTAGGTAATATTTTACCTTTATTATTCGAATCGAAACACTTAATGATATTTTGCACAACCCTACTTAAAACGTTTTATAAATTCATAATATTTTCTTCACGCCAAGCAACGATTTGGCGAAGTTTCACCGTACATACCTACGTATAGCTTCGCAGCGCTTTCACGTGGTACACCCGCCCATTAACAATGGCGAATAATGGTGTGGGCGTTTGTAGGGGCGTACGGTGGGTCGAAGGGGAGGCGCTATTAAAATTCGCTCTTTAATATTCATTTGGTTCCGCACGCGAAAATGGGGCGCAAACGGAGTACCTGCCATATTATTCACTGACACTAGGAATAGAAAGATGACTATATTAAATATCAAGCTGTCTCGCTGTAAAGGCAGTAGGTGCGGATTGGACACCGCACACTAGAAAACCATAACAGCCTTACTTATTTAAAAATTACTTCACTACCGTTAAACGGTGTTTTTGTTATTTATTTTTGTTTATTTATGCATGCATATATATTACAATACATTACAAAATGATACTTTGTCCGTCCAACTGGGAAGAATACCCGTTTCAGGACAGCCAACTTGTATATTTAGTTCATAATATTCTTAACAAAGGAATGGTTTCGTTCAAGATATCACAGGAATTTGCTTCTGTCAAGACAACTTTTGAGAAAATGAAAAATTGTATTCGGAACCAAGGGATGGTTTCTTTATGTCTTTGAAAGAATCGCAAAGATGTGATTTTTTTCAAGTTCATTTTGGAGAACATTAATAATTGCATTCGGAGTGAATGAGTGGTTTCTTTAGTGAGATCACAAGTAGGAGATTCTTTGCAGACCATTTTAGAGAACATTTATAATTGCATAATTAGAATTTACACATTTATAAACCAATATTTGACATATGCATACCCAATGTATTTATGACTATTTAATTTTAATAAAGTACTATAATTTTTAGAATTTCTTATCTAAATAGTAGAAATTACACAATTATAAACCAAATATATGACAAATGATTTTTTTTCAAGCTCGCTTTGGAGAACATTAATTTATTAAGTTGTTTTTTTATTTCTTTATTTTCCGCCCAGAAGGCTTTTACATAAATAATAAAGGCAGTACCTCCATCTTTAACATGGTAAAAAAAATAGTTTAGATAAAGTTACGATGGAATTAAAAAGTTTATAAACGAAATAAAAATATTAGCAAAAAAAATTTCGTACAGTGAAATATATAATAGGTATCAATATGTCACGATAAAAAAATACGTACATAATATAAAAATACAACCAACAAGAATTTAAAAGTCAGTGAACAAGGGTTTGCAAAATTTCAACATTAACCATGTCTTAACACCTAAGTACGAGTAGATTCGCTCAGTGTCAAGCCGATGTATCGACGGTACCTACCTCCTGTACCTCTCTATGTTATACCTACGTTGTGTAAAGACGTAGATTTTATTTGTTTGAACATTACTAATAAAAAAATGTTATTGTTATGTTGGCAACATTGAACTTCGGTAGATCTGCGCATGCGCGAATCCGCTGTTTTCTTTTTTTACGGTAAAACACGGTTTCGACATATTATATTTTAGTGTATATGGAGAATTGGAAAGGGAAAGGAAATGTTCTAAAAGTCCAATACTAAGGTTCTTCCCTATTGACAAAGAACATTCCCTTTCCCTTCTCGATTCTCCATCTACACTTACGCCTACGTCTTCCTTCACTTGAGCAGTCCAGCCTATTTGTTTTAAAACATATATTATCAGTAACACATGTAACTTAATTTTAGTAGAGTATTATTATACTGCCCTGAAGAAGCTACGGTTATAGCGAAACCCGGTCGGCATTAAGTATGCAAAATAAAAGTGAGGTTTACCAAGATATTGTTTTATTTTAAAATATAATTAAATTTTCATAGGAATAAATAAATACAAAGTGTTTCAATTATTATAAGCAATAATTATCAGCCTGAAACACTCATCTACATTGAAAAATCTTCCGAGAAAAGATACTTGCCGCCAACGCGACTTGAACCCGTGTCCTTCTGATTGCCGGTCAGGTGCTCTGACCACTGAGCTATGGCGGCTTATCTAATACCCGCCAAATAGTTCAATATATACTTGTGTTTTATTCAACAATTACTGTTTATTATATTTTTTCCACCTGAAAACAACCAACTTTATTTTTGCGAGAGAGACATTGTTAGTGTTAAATCTCTCGCTAGGTTGCGTCAAGACAAATTATGCCTACATTTTTTGGGGAAATACTTTAACTTGTCAAATATTAATTATTATTTTTTAATTGATAAACTAACGTTTTTAAGACAAGATTTTTATGCATAGCACAAAGGGTTACAATTATTATAAGCAATAATTATCAGCCTGCAACACTCATCTACATTGAAAAATCTTCCGAGAAAAGATACTAACATAAGATAGGTACAAAGTGTTTGTTTTATTTTTATAAATATAACTATCTGACCCGGCGAACTTCGACAGCCTCAGAATCAGTAATTGTTGCGTTAACTTCTTAACTTAAATTCAGTTTGTTTATTAAGTTAAAAATTACACAATGAAGAAATTATTGATGCGCAACTGTCCGTGAATTGTTTTTGTCAGTATCAGAGATGGCGCTGATGACTGTTGACATTTAGCATGTAAGAAAGAGGGGCAGCATTATAAGTGAACAAAAGCAAAATATTATATTAATAATTTTTTATAATAATATATATACCCAGCTTTTTTCATTTTTAATGTCATTTGGAGGCAATTATATAAGTTGCCCCCCTCGTAACCAATGGATTGTTTACCATAGTTAGTGGGTGGTGTTTAAATGTATGTTATCGTGTTGTCGTGGAAAGTGTTTGTGTACTTGGGACGTTTTAATGAATTCTGTGTTTGTGTGTACGAGTTTTTTGTTTATTTTGCACATAAGGAGACACGTAGGCATTGTATTCATATCTCCTTGGGACCATGTGATCCTTTTTAGTGTGATTAGTTTTAATATATTTAAGATCAATTTTATTATATTACTTAGGGCTCCGCAACCGGGCCCCAAAAGAAGAATCGAAATCGAAAATTTTGAAAATGTTTAATAAAACACGACTCGTTTAAAATAGAGCATAAATCTCGCGAGCATTCTCTTAAACAGCATTTAAAGAAACACTGTGATTTTTTTCATACATATAACTTGTAAAATAACTGAAACAAACTTGTTTATAATAATTTTTGGAGCATACTTTGTGATTTTTTTCTATCGAGGGAATTTTATATATTTGCGTTTCGGCGCGAGCAATGTCTAGATATTATCTTCAAGAATAAAATATATTTTTTTAAGAGCTTTAAAACTAAGATGTTTAAGGGAGATATGTAAGAAATCGGTAGTAATTCGGGTAGCGGGCCCTTAATAGTTTATTAAGTTCTAACTCCTCTATTCTAACTTATAGAAAATTGTCTCTATTCAATATTGGCTTTCCTGCTCATTCTGTTATGATTATGAGATATCTTAGACTAAAACCAATACTCTTCCCACTCTACCAGGAATATGTTAACCTTAAAACAACCACTGTCAATAAATCAGTAAGTCAACAACCAACCCAACGCCCTCAATAAGTCAATAGTCAATAGATCAGTTTTAACAGGCCGACCATCTCCAATGGCTCTAGTCCAATCATCCGCCTAACTCTGACTTATTGAGTCGGAAGGGTCTGGCGATGTTGGGAATTAGGACTTAATTACTGTTGACTTATGTCCGGAATAATTTAACTTAAGGTTCTTAAACTGAACGTAAGCCGGAAAGGTATTTGAATTTTGTTAATTATAAAACGTCAAAAGGAAAATGGGAAAATTTTGGCCCACCTTTCAAGAAATATAATCGGGTCTATTTTTAAGCAGAACCAGTATGAAGAGTTCAAGTTCACCAGAAAAAAATATCGAAAAGCGATCCCGTATTAAAATAATAAATGATATTTATTATTCAAACAGATTAACTTATTATAGTGAAAACAAATAACTAAGTATGCACCCCTGTATTATTAACATTATCTAAATGTTTCAAAAACTATGTTTATAAAACGTAATTCTCTCTCTTCCTATCATATAGTTGGAGCTAACGTAGAAGCAATGACCGCCATGTTCAACGGAGTGGTCAGAAGCAAGCTGGAGTACGCTAGTACTGTCTGGATACCATATCAACTTAAATACTTAAATATGATTGAACAAATTCAAAAAAAATTCCTAAGGTATGTTTACATGCGATCTTACGGAATATATCCAAAATTCATGCATCACGTGGAACTGCTAAAGGAGACAAATTATCAAAGCCTAGAGACCAGGCGTAATGCCGGGCTCATGGTATTCGAATTAAAGTTAATAAAAAACCTTATTGATTCTCCATATCTCCTGTCATGCTGTGGCTTATTCGCTCCTGCCAAATACTGTCGAACTCGTAGCCACGCCCTATTCCACATACCGCAGGGTCGGACAGATGTCATGGCTCAACACAGCATGACAAGAGGTATGGCATTGCTTAATGCCCTACCAGCGGATATAGATGTGTTTGATATCACCGTACCATGTTTTAAAAAAACTATATACATGTATTGTTAGTTATAAGAAAATTAAAATTGTGCCGTAATTGGACTCACCTGTCTGTCGTACAATAATAAAAAAATAAATACATAAGTTTTACTTCAGTCGTGTGGTCTAAAGCACACATATAAGGCCTTGTGGAAAATAATTTCCCTCAGGGCCATGGCATGATAGGGCTTGTTTTGTGGGTTTTTTTAAGGGAAAGGAGGAGGTGCTGGGAAGTAACGGTTTTTTGCTGGAAGTTATGGTTTTAGGGGTGGGTAGGAGCCTGGGGTCCAGGAGTGACGGACGTATGAATCTATCCCCCCAACCATGGTGCAAGGCGATGGGCCGAGAGATTCCAGCGGAAGAGGATCTCCCTCAACCAATCTCTCTCAATCCCACTGCTCAGATGCATCGGCCGCCAAGACCTAATCAAACCTCGCCCCATGAACCCGGGCACCCTGCTCTCCGGCCCACAATGCAGTAAGTGGGCAGACGCATCCGCTAACAAGACCTAGACAAAACCTCACCCATGACACCGGGCACTTCTGCTACGTCAACGGCCGTAGCCTGCCTTTTGGGCGACTTATGGCAGAGGTTGGTTATCCAATAAATGGTTTCCGGGGCAGCGGTACCCAAACTCGCCTTCCAAATCGAAAATTTAATATATGGTAAAACTGACATGATACTATTTTATCTAGTTAAGGCGCTGTATCCCCGCTCAAAAAGAAGAAGGTGGAGAGATATGCAATTACGAATGTTGGAGAGAGCGCACTAATATTTAAAACGGTAAAATTGAAGCGAAAATTGTGAAAATGTTTAATAAAACATAACTCTTTTAAAATACAGCAAAAATCTCTTGGGGGCTGTCTAAAACAACATTTAAAGAAACACTGTGATTTTTTTCATACATATTACTTGTAAAATAACTGAAAGAGACGTGAAAATAATAATTTTTGGAGCATATTTTGAAATTTTTTTCTGTCGAGGGAATTTCATATAATTTTCGTTTCAGCGAGGGGAATGTATAGATATTATCTTCAAAAATGACATATATTTTTTTAAGAGCTTAAAAACTTCAAATGTTTAAGGGAGGTATGTAAGAAATCGGATGAAATTCGGGTAACGGTGGCTTAAGAGAATTTCGTCCTATCTAAAAAGTGGTTCGATAATTTACTGTGAACTTTGGGAAACTCTGTATTAGGAGATAATATAATCTGAAATGTCTGCCATAGTTGAGAAATTTACATAATATAAATTATGGAGGGTTGATATTATAGATTTGGAATAATAATTTGCTTTATGATTCCTTCGTGAATTGGTTCCACACAAATTATTTGAAATCGAATTTTATATTAGAAATTATCAGTCTCCATTTTATATATTAAGTAACGATTTTTTTTTTAATATTGGGAAAACCAAGAATATTAAAATATAAGAGATGTACTATCCGCAGTTTTTACTTTTTTTTACATTAACTCCACACAGGATACCCCGAGGCAAATAATTTCCCTCGGGGCCTATGTCATCTTTGAATATGCTGTGTGGGGGGTATTTTTAGGAAAGGTAAGAGAGGAAGTTCTGGGAAGGAAAGAGGTATTAGGGCTGAGATATCTGAAGCTCATTGTGTCCAGGAGTGACCGACGTATGAATTCATCCCTCCCTCAGCGGTGCAAGGCGATGTTCCTAGAGAAGCTGAAGAAGTAAAAGGGACTACCTCAACCATTCTCTCCCGATCCAGCCCGCCTCTCAGTAGGTGGGCAAACGCATCCACCACTAAGACCTTAACAAACCTCACCCTTTAAACCCGGGCATCCCTGTTAAGTCACCAAACGAAACGAACCACTTGGGATGACCTATGGCAGGGGTGTTATCCAATAAATGGTTCCCTGGGCGGCGGAACCCATATCCGAATCCCAAATTAAGTAATAATAATATAGTTAATACTACTTACCTCAAAAACTCTTTCTTTCGCTGCATATTAAATAACCTCAAACCTTTTTCTATACCTTTCTTTCCAAACGTTCTTCTTCTTTGCGTGCCGTATCAGGTCCCCCCACGTTGGCGATCACTCTTGAGAAGGTCTCTCTGTCTTGCGCTGCCCGGAATAGCTCCTCCACACTTCTAATGCCGGTCCTCTATCTTGCCTTTCAATATCAAATGGAGCAAGTGATACTTCTCCCCTCGAAGTATATGACCCAGATATGAAATTTTCCTGATTTTTATTAATGTAAGCAGTTCTCTATCTGCTCTAGCCCGCCTGAGAATTTCTGTGTTGGTGATCATGTCGGTCCATGGGACCTTGAGCATTCTCCGGTGAAGCCACATTTCAAAAGCCTCTAACCTGTTCATGGTTCCAAACGTTAAAGGCCTTTAACCAGCCAGCGGCCGAGAATCGAAATTTCGTCGAAAGATGTTCTTTCGATCGTACAGTGCGGTTCCAGTGAGAAAGATTAATTATTCTCCGTACCAGCTTTTTAAAATTATAACTCAATATCGATTTTATTTCATTCAAAATTTGCTTTAATTTATACCTACGTCCAAAAATGCGGAAAGGCGTGGTGTTAAAACTAATAAAATTATGTACTTTTTGTAATTATTTTTTGATCATGAGTATTTTTAATTTTTCAATAGTGTTTTAGCAAAATAAGAATGTAAAAAAATCTTAAATATATTACTTTGTAAAACCGTAAATAAATAGACAAACTGAAATATTTTCGTCACAAAACACGTGCGCGGGTCTTTTTTTAAATAATTTCATTTAAGGCTCTGCAACCGGGCCCGAAAAGAAGAAGATGGAGAGATACGAAATTAGGAATGTTAAAGGAGAGCGCTAACATTTACAGCGACAAAATCGATGCGAAAATTGCGAAAACGTTTAATAAAACACGACTCATTTGAAATAGAGCAAAAATGTCGCGGGCATTATCTTAAACAGCATTTAAAGAAACACTGTGATTTTTTTTCATACATATGACTTGTAAAATAACTGAAACAAACGTATTAATAATAATTTTTGGAGCATACTTTGCGATTTTTTTCTATCGAGGGAATTTTATATAATTTGCGTTTCGGCGCGGGCAAAGTCTAGATATTATCTTCAAGAATAACATATATTTTTTTAAGAGCTTTAAAACTTACCGTGTTTAAGGGAAATATGTAATAAATCGGTACAAATCCGGGTTGCGGGCCCTTTCTGAAAGTTGGCTTTCCCAAATAATTTATTGATTAATTTTATTGCATGATTATGTGATTTGAAATGTATGTTGTATAATACAAAATTTTGTTTGAAAATTTGATCAAATCTGACAACGCCCTGTGGTATAACCTTATTGTACTAAAAATAAACATTTTTTCTCAAAATTTAAAACATGCGTTTACTAGATAAAAGAACAATCTTTCGATATCAATTTATAACTTTTTGTGGAAAAGAGTCAATACATCTAAAATTTGATTTAAAAATTAAATATTTCAGGTTTATACTGCTTTTTCCCTCAGAATGTTAAATCTCATACTGTTAATTCAGTTTTATTGGAAAAACTGTATTCGTGAATTCCTATATAATCATCGTGTTAACAAAAAGAGACAGTAACTTTAGTGTTTAAACCCAATTCCATCCCCAATCTATTTCTTTTGTTCAACCCTCTTAAAAAAACTCTCCCCAATCTCAACGTCCAGAATTGGAATTCACAACCAAAAAAACCCAATTTAATTATAAAATCGAACTGTAATTAAACGTCTATTGTCTTCAACCCCGTCGCGTAGCTTCCCCCGAGAACTGATTGGGGTAACTTTGCACACAATTGAACACTGAAACAATGATATTTTTAGACAAATGGGCTGGTTAATATCATCACAAATCGTCCGGTTAATATCATCTCAAATTACTGATTAAAGTTATATCATGATGAATATTGATGGGTAGATAAAAAAAACCTCTTCATTGTTACTACTGTTTATTCAAATATTACAATGGTTTTTTTTAAATGTTATAACGTTGTTAAAAGTTATAATGTGACTTCGTGTAGATTTTTTTTTACATTTCAAAGAGATCAAAGAGAGCTCTTGATGTTAAAGGCGTTGTGAGCTGATAATTGATGATAAAAATTCTTCCAGTTTTATTTTTTTTTGACATTGGCTCTACACGGGAGGTCCTGGGGAAAAAAATTCTCTCAGTGCCTCAGTCATCCTTTGGGATGCTGTGTTGACGGTCTTGTTAGGGAAAATGAAGAGGAGGAAATTATAGGAAGGAAAATGGTATGAGGGATGGGTGGTAATCTGGGTGTTCAGGAGTGTAACGTATCCCTCCCACTGTGGTGTGAGGCGATGGGTCGAGAGAGTCCGAGTGGAAAGGTGAAAAAGGCTCACTAACCCAGTCTCTCCCAATCCGGCCTGCCACGCGAGGAAACGCATCGGCTGCAAGCATGGTTGTCATTTTTATATTAGTTACACACAGGAGGGCCTGAGGAAAATAATTCCATTCAGGTTCTATCAGGGTCATCTTTGGGGATGTGTGGAGGTTTTTTTAGGGAAGGAAGGAGGGGAAGTTCTGTGAAGGAAAAGGGTTTGAGAAGTGGGCAGGAATCGGAGGGTCAGTTTGTCCAGGAGTGAGGTACGTATGAAGCCATCCCTCCCACTGCGGAGCAAGGCGATCTTCCAAGAGAGAACGGCTGTAGAAGTCAAAGGGAATCCCCCAACCATTATTTCCCGATCCGGCCTGCCAGGCAGCTGGTGGGCAAACGCATCCATTGCTAAGACCTGGACAAACCTCACTCCATGAACCTGGGCACCAAACGTAGCGAGCCACTTGGGGTGACCTATGGCAGAGGTGTTGGTTATCCAATAAACGGTTCCTGGGGAGGCGATACCCATACCATATCCCAAATTGTTAATAGCGATTCGTCATTTTTTAATCACCTTCATCATTATCATAATATATAAAACAAAGTCGGGTTAGTTGCACTATTTATTACTCGAGAGGACCGATTTTGATGATCTTTGATTTGTTGGATTTGTTTCGGTCCCGGATAACAGAATAACTATTAAAACATCGCAAAAATTCACGAAAAAGAAAGTTATGAAGAAAATTAATTTACTCATACGTTTTATATTGAACGAATTCTCATATTTTGAAAGAACTGCAGCAATATTGTGATAGGTATAATATTTAACTGTGCGTGAATTCCAAAAATTCGAAAACTTCAAATGTCAATGCGCTAATTGCTTCGCTTTTGTTCTTAATCATATAATGCTGCCCCTCTTCCTTACACAATAAATGTCAATAGTCGAAAATGAGACAAACGGTGAACGTATGTCTCTGCACGCCTCCAAAGGAAAAATACAATAATAATAACTCTCTGAAATGAAACGCTTTTTTTTACGTAAGCTCCACTCAAGACCTATGTCATTTTAGGGGATGCTGAGTGGAGAGTCTTTTTAAGGAAGGATAGGTTAGGAAGTTCTGGGAAGAAAAAAGGCACGAGGGTGGGTAGGAATCTGGAGGTCAGCGTATCCGGGAGTGAATCCATCCCTCCAACCGCGATGCAAGCCCATTGCCTTGATCGAAATTGACCTTTTACTTTGACCTTTCCAGCCGGACTCTTTCCACCCTTTGGTCGAGAGAATCCGGCTGGGAAGGTCAAAAGGCCTCCCTCAACCAGTCTCTCTCGATCCGGCCCGTCACGCAGCAGGTGGGCAGATGCATCCGCCGCTAAGGCCCGTACAAAAGTCACCCCATGAACCCGGGCACCCCTGCTAAATCACCAAACGTAGCGAACCACTTGGGGTGACCTATGGCAGAGGTGTTGGTTATCCAATAAATGGTTCCCGGGGCGGCGGCTCCCGTTCCCGCTTACTTTCAAAAATTCCCGTAAGTAAGTGGAAAAGTAAGAAAATCACAACAACTATAAATCCGTACACAACGCCATCTCTGATACTGACAAAAACAAAACACGCGGACAGTCGGGCATCGATAATTGCTTCATTATGTAATTTTTAACTTACTATTTTTATTTTATTTAATTCAACAGTTATTGATTCTGAGGCGACACGAAGTTCGTCGGGTCAGCTAGTTACATAGTATAAAATGAAGTCGCTCAAAATGTATGTGCGCATAGATCTTTTAAACTACGCAACGGATTTTCAAGCGGTTTTCACCAATAGATAGAGTGATTCAAGAGGAAGGTTTATATGTATAATTTATGCTTATTATGGTAGAGAAAAGCCGAGAAATCAAATATTCAATTCAGGCCTCCTCGTCCAGTGGGTACGACCTCCGTAGTCCAGTGGGTAAGACTCTTGACTCACAATCCGGAGGTCGCGGGTTCGAACCCGGCATGCGAAAATAAATGTTATTTGATTAATTTGTGTTATTTCATAATTAATTCATTTAAAATAATATATAGTATATTTGCGGCATGTTCCAGAGTGGAAGATACTATCAGTATCGCCCTGGTGTAAAACCAACATTCAGAATTGAAACGCTGCTTGAAAATGGCTTTAGCCGTGTTTAGTAACCAGATCTGAATAGCCAGGTAACAAACATTTTACACGACAACACGATAACATACGTTTAAACACCATTCATACTAACTACGGTAAACAATCAATTAGTTACGAGGGGGGCAATTTATATAATTGCCTTCCAGATGATATCAAAAACGAAAAAAGTGTGTGCAAATTCAAAAAAAAATTGTTCATGTTTATTCGCAAAAAACAAAGTAGTGCTAGTGAATAATATCGTATGGTAATATAATATCATGTAAATGTTAGTATTGCAATCTAATGTAATCTAAAGTTATGAAATGTAAAAACTGTGTAATGTAAAAACTATGTAATATAATGTAAAAAGTACATAATTCAATATTCTAGTTAAGTAAGTGAAAATGTTATTTTCTTTTTTACTGGAATAAAAACTTATGAAAAAAAAAAGGTACTTCCCAACCTTCCTCTTCCCCACCTCCTTCCCCTCCCCACTACCTTCAGCCTCACAACATACCCCAATTGGGGATGCCATAGTCTCACTGGCTCCAGACGGGAGCAGTTGAGATTATTGTGCGGTATTCACTGTAAAAAAAAAGGCAGCGGGCAGCGGTCAGCTGGCAAGCGGGTGGTGTGGATTTTATAAAGGTTGGGTAATGGCGTTGTTTTTCGTTAGCCACAGCAACGCGTGGCCGGGACTGCTAGTTTAAAATAAATATTTCTTATGACGTAATAAATGCGATGTAAAATTGAGTTTGCAAATTTCCCTCTGCCATTCGACAGTTTTTAGAAGAGCAATAAAAAAAATCTGCTTCATAGTCTATACATTCCGATACCGCCGCCCCGGGAACCTTTATTTGATAACCAACACCTCTGCCATAGGTCACTCCAAGTGGTTCGCTACGTTTGGTGATTTAGCAGGGGTGCCCGGGTTCATGGGGTGAGGTTTGTCTAGGTCTTGGAGGCGGATGACCAGGACATACTGAACCCAAGATTCCTACCCACCCCTTAAACCCTTTTCCTTCCCAGAACTCTCCTCTCCTTCCTTTCCTTAAAAAAACACTCCACACAGCATCATAGGTGAGCATAAAGATGACATAGGCCCTGAGGGAAATTATGTTCCTCAGGGCCTCCTGTGTGGAGCTCATGTAAAAAAAAATAACCAGTAATGACTTCCCGGCCTCGTCCGTTTTAAACACTGTTTTTTTTAAACCATTGCAAGCAATAGAGAACTCCAGCCCATTTTTTTAATGAATAATAATGACCTTCTAACTTAAATAACTGCATTTTTATTTTTATTTTTAGAGCTAGTTTTAATAGTTAAAATAATTGTCAAAGTTTTAATTTTTCAAGAACCTCCGAAAACCTCCGTATGCATGGTGATCATGTGACGTCATCACTCCTGAAAAATTAGTATAGGATCTGGCAATCAGCTAATCTACTACCGCCATTTTGAATTCCCTTGGTTGAAGTATTCTCCCTAGAAATAGCATTACTATTTTGCAATAGTTTTTGAATATTTTCAATAATGGAGACAAATACCTTTATTTTTTAAACATCCTTTAGGCCTAAATAATGTTTCAATAAACACAATAACTAAATCTCTACAAAGAGTATGTAAATAAAAGAATATATTAATACGATGGTATGTGTCATATCATACATTACCATACAATGACTTTAATGTGACGTCACGATACGTCGAACAGTGACGTCACTTAGACGGCGTGTTTTTACGACCCGATTAAAAATTGGCTTTTTAATAATTTTATAAAAACTCTGCGTTTACTATTATTAAATAAAACTTTATATATTCAGAATCAGCGTTTATTGGTCTATATTCTATATGAACTTATTTTTTTAAAGCCAGAATATTTTTCACTGTAGTTCCTTATTATAATTTTTTTTAAATGGTCTGTTTTTCATCATTAATCGATCTGCTCATCGTTGGAAGAGGTTACGTCCTGAAATTAAATGTTCTGTTCTGAAATATCTACATAAAAAATGTCTTGCATTACGTCAGAGCTCACATTTAAAGAGTTTGAATTGCTTCCGATAACTTTAATGATGAATAATGTCACAAAAGATTTGTTGAAATAATGCTTAAAAAACAACAAAAAACCTACAAATTTTTTACAAATTTTTTGTTGAACATTTTTTTTCGAAAGTTGTTAATAGTGTCTTCAATGATTTAACATTACGATTTGAGGTTTAACTCAATACGTTATTCTACCATTATATTGAATTTCCTATTAATACAGGGTGCGGCAGTGAAACTTGCTAATTTGAATTGGACGTCGACGAGCGTGGTCAGAAAAGGATGAGGAGGGTCTCATTGGTAAGAGAAGGTCCTGAAATTTTGTTACACTACAAGCCAGTTGTCGTCATGCGTTGGACAAAGGAACAGCGTGCGTGTGCCATCGAGGCCTACTTTTCTAACGGTCATTCGGTGGTCTTATCCCCTTGAGGGGTGACGAACCGTAGCCGGCGCGCTCCCCCGATTTGGCACCCTGCGATATTTTTTTTATGGGCATATCTCAAATCCATCGTTAAAAATGACAAACCCCGGACCCTGCAACACCTGAAGGACAACATCCGCCAAGCCATCACCAACATTCCCGTCGATATGCTCGAAAGAGTGGAGCGAAACTTCAAATCTAGGGTAGATCAGTGTATCACTAATGGGGGCCGCCATTTGCCCGACGTCATTTTTAAAACTACTTAAAACAAAAATTCAGAATGTGTACTATACGATACAAAAAGAATTAAATCGATATATAAAGTACTTTTTCTTTTATCGACTTTTCAAATCAGCAAGTTTCCCTGCCGCACCCAGTATCATAAAGGCGAAAATTGTAGGATGTATCGATGTATGGATGTATCGATGTATGGATGTATGTTTGTTACTCTTTCACACAAAAAATACTGAATGGACTATAAATATTATTTCCCCAGTATATTGGTAAGCTCTGGCGTCATGAAATTATTTATTATACGTTTATTGTTCAGACGAAAAGCAAAGTGTTGCTTGGTGACTATACGTGTTTATTTGCCGTGCGCCGTCATTTTGTTATTTTTTTTGGTTACAAATAATTGTTAAAAATATACTAATCTATAACTAATATTATAAATGCGAAACTGCGTGTGTTTGATTGCTACACTGTAATAGGTGGCACGCGAGCTGTTTGAAAAATGAATGTTATGAAGGGGGTAAAGGGGGGGCGAGGGAGGCGGAGAGGGCGGATGGGGGATGGGTGGGGGGGATGGAAGGGAGAGGGGTGGAGGGGGGGGGGGTGATAGGGTGGAGAGGTGATAGGGAAGGTGGATGAGGCGGAATGGGAACGCCCCTCATAGTATGCGAGCGAAGCCGGGGGCAAAAGCTAGTAAAAAATAAAAATGGAGTTGTTTATCCATGATCAGTTTATTCAAAGTGGAAGATACTGTGTAACACCATCAATCAGAATTGAAACAGTTTGAAATGGCATTACCCATGTTTAGTGATCAGATATGAATGGACCGGTACTTCCCCACCTCCATATTCCCCATCTCTTTCCCTTCCTTCAGCATACCACAACATACCCGAATTGGGGATGCCATAGTCTCACTGGCTCCAGAAGGGAGCAATTGGGACTCGTGTGTGATATTCAAATAAAAAAGACGCCATATAGATTAAAATTAAATTCGGGTAGAATCTTGCAATCACGTATGAAGATAGCATCCAAAAAATTTGCATTAAGAAAACGATGAAAATGCTGGTAGTTCTTAGTCGGTTCTACTTCAGGTTGATACAGTTATATATATATATATTTTTTTACAGTGAATGCCGCACAAGAATCTCAACTGCTCCCGTCTGGAGCCAGTGAGACTATGGCATCCCCAATTGGGGTATGTTGTGAGGCTGAAGGTAGTGGGGAGGGGAAGGAGTTGGGGAAGAGGAAGGTTGGAAAGTACCTGGCTATTCAGATCTGGTCACCAAACACGGCTAAAGCCATATTCAAGCAACCTTTCAATTCTGAATGGTGGTCTTACACCATGGCGACACTGATAGTATCTTCCACTCTGGAACATGCCGCAAATATACTATATATTATTTTAAATGAATTTATTGTGAAATAACACAAATTAATCAAATTAAATTTATTTGCGCATGCCGGGTTCGAACCCGCGACCTCTGAATTATGAGTCAAGAGTCTTACCCACTGGACTACGGAGGTCGTCAAATATGACCAAGTCGATCGAATTAATTAATGGTCGAATAAGCTCAGTGGTAGTGCGATTCCTAGATTTGATAATATCATTTTTATTTTATTTTTGTTTGTAAGAAAAACTGTTATACATATATACAGTTACAGGTTGTATGAACCAGATAAGTTTCCGCATAAAATACACAGAAAAACATAGATGATAGTAAGTGTTAAGAAGTAGAAAGAAGAAAAAGAAATAAAACACCCAAATTAAAGTGTATAAGAAACATAATGAGAAATGAAACTATGTACCTGTATAAAAATAACACATTTTCACATCACAAGATAAAATGTAAAGTATAAAATAAACCTGATTAATCCTCGTAAGTAAAATTTTCAAAATTCTCAGCAACCCCCGACACAAAAAAGAGCTGATGACCTTGAAACGCCTGAACAGATTTTCATGAATTTTAGCTAAGAACCATCTCGATTACGTCAGCTTTCAAACAATAAAACCGCATCATAATCGGTCTATTCGTTTAGGAGTTACGATGCCGCAGACAGGCATACAGACAGACAGACTCACAAAAAGTCAAACTTGTAACACAGCTTCTTGCATCGGGGGTTAAAAAGAAAAACAACGCAATGAATGAGAAAATAACGCACAGCAGGGGTGGAGGGTTCGTAATTAACAATTTGTTTTAATTCTTTCTATTATACATTTAGTAAATTGACCTAAGGACAAATGGAAAATATCAGCGTCTGAAAAAATATGTGTGTATTTTGAGAACATCCTTCTGAAAAATGAATGTTTCGTTTAGTTTATAGTTGAATATAATATGTGGAATAGTTGATTGGATTTTGTATTTCGTATTGGAAAATGGAAATCAATATTTTCTAGAATAATTTTTGTTGAGATTTTGAATAAAAAGGTCGGATATATTTCTATTTAAAATTGATATTAATGATTCATGTTAATGAGACTTTTAAATGTTCTGGTGTTGTATAAGTTATCTTCAATGATTAAAAAAAACTGTTTTTTTCTTGTTGTGCAAATTTAACCTTTCACTCGATCATGAAAGACCCTTGAAAATTTTAAAAGAACCTTGTTAAAGTCACACCCGCTGTTCAAAGTTCGCGTTGTTTCCGAAAAGTTTAACTTAACCCGTAAATTAATTACAAACTTGATAAATCAATCTATCAGCCTTTATAAAAAGCATCGGCGATATTTGCCAGAGGGGTGAAAGGCAAAGTTTTGTGATTTGTGGAATTAGGGAGGATAAATTGATAGGGGTGAAAGAAAAGGGTATATTTTTAAATAGCTACGTTAATCATTAAAATTAAAGTGATATATAAGGGCATTTTCGCCAAAGTTTGTACACTTTTATTAATCATTTTCATTTAAATCATCATCATTCTTTTTAGTGCAGAAATTCTGGGATTAACTACCATAATATGCTCTCCTTATTGCCCAGAATACTAATGGATAGTAATAATATGAATCCTTTGGGGCCAATTGCATCGAAAAAAGTTAAAGCAAGGTTTAAAGTTAAATATTTAAACTGAGTTTAAGCCCTAACTAAAGTTAAGCTGAATTTCAACACAATTAAGTTCCATCAATATTTAAATAGTTTAAAGTTACCAGTGTGGACATTGAAATGGCTTCGAATTTTCCTTGGATTTGATATATTTCTGTAAAAATAAAAACACAATTATTTTTACGGGTGTCAAGACCGATTTTTAGATTGTATTTGTTTGACGTTTATAAAGTTATTGAGGGTTATGTTATTTGGGATTTGGTTTATTTGTGGTTATTTGTTATGTCACAGTTGCGGTTTAGAAAAGTGATCAACGTTTGATGATATTATTATATTGTGGCAGAAGGCGGGCTATTATTGCTCTGCCAACCCTGTCTATTATACACGAAACAATGCTTTTATACACCCCAGAGATGTCTCCGGTATAACTTTGCATCGTTCCCGTTGCATAAAAATGCAATGTTATTAGAACCTAGTTCACAGTTCCACAGCACAAGCAGCATGATTTCTGATTTGATAAATTTTTTTAATTTGTTTCAGTTGCATTAATTAAAATATAACAATGTTAGTATAAATTATCAAAAGAAGTGTGGGTAAATAAATTTGAATACACACTTGTTAGCAAATAATGTAGTTTGTTATTGGCAATGAGAAAAATTAATTGCCTGACCATTCTTTTGGACATCCGAATAATCTGACAATAGAATCCATCTCTTCCTACGGAAAATGATTGGTTTTTGGTTTAATTCCTTATTTTACCTATTTTCTATATATTCTAATCAATCCATTATCAACACCCGGGTTATCAAGACATTTTTATTATTGTTTTTCATTCAAACAGTATTTCGTTCCTTGGTGACGGATGGCAGCTGCTAGCATCTTTACCAAAATGTAACCTTAAACTCTCCACATTGCTGGGTCAAATAAAAGTAATTATTTTGTAACTATTTAGTTAACTTTTATTTAAACGAAGTTGAAGCAACCCATTTTTGTAAGAAATGATAAAAAAGTTACTATTATTTAACTTTAACTGAAAAGTAACTTTAACTATTTTCGATGCAACTAGCCTTTAGTGGATTAGGTAAATATGCAGTTAGTCCACCTCACGGATAATACGGAATGTTCGTGTTGTCGAAGTTTGATGCACGGATAATACGGAATTTTCCTTTATTAACTAATAGACAATCAAATATGACATTTGTTGGAAGTACCAATCTTATAAAATAAATTCTCTAAAATAAACTCGCATTTCATCATACTTTTAAAAAACATCCCACGTTTTGAATGGTTTGTTGGCAAAGCAGGGTTTGTCTAGCGGGTTTTTGTAATTATTTTAATACATTTCTTTCCATGTTCTACCGTTATAAATACAGGTACAAACTTGTCAATGATGCATTCACTTTGTTTTAAGCAAAAATATTTTTTCTATGATTGACAGCATTGATGAAATGTTAAAATAAAAACGATGAATAAACAATGGCGTTACCGCGAGAGTGAATTAATTTTCACAAAATTAAAATGTTACATGCATATTTTTTGCATGTTTTTTGGTCTCCCCCGAGATAAATACTCACTTTTCGTAATAATAAAGCTACATCTAACTTGACGAAGGAACGTTTGTTCCGAAACCGGTCGGATTTGCACATTATATTGTAACGTAAAAAGATTTCTAACTGTAAAGGAAATGTTTGACCTGTGCGGTATAACTAGAATTTCATGTGTAAATAATATAATATGGCTAGCTACAGTCTGGAAGTAGAACATGTAATAAAAGGTCAAAAGAAATAAATGGAAGGAAATTAAATTATATAAAATGTGATTTATTGAATATTGATTATAATGACATTGAAAGAATAATTAATGACTCTTATAAATTTATATGATCCCAGGGGTGTTTGTAATTCTCGAAGAGAATAACAACAATCAAACTAATGCGAATAAGAATTAAGGTTATGTGGAAGTTAAAGATTAGTTGGACGCCAGAGCATTTTAACTACAATGCACAAGTAATAAAGATTGAAAACATAAGGTAACCTTGATAATCTAAATAATATGTTAGGATGAAAGAAACGTTACAAATTATTCGAGACGCCATGGTGTGTCCAATTCCTCCGCCGTAGGTACGTGCTCCTCCCCGTAGGCTTGCTCAATCCAAACTGAAGCTTGCGGTTCTCTTCGTATTAGCGAACCCCAGATGCTTACCGCGTACCAACATCAGGAACAGAAGGCGTTGTTGCCATTATATAGGGACCAGCTGGTAGCTACCCGCTATAATATAAGTGGTTTTTACAAAGTTGTATTATTTCATTTTTCTAAATCTAACTGTTTGGATAAAAAGTATTCCGAATTAACGAGTAAGCGGTTTAACGCATAAATAATGTTGATTATATCTTCCATAAAAAGATATGAAATTCTACTTTAAAAACTTTTTTATAAATGTCCATTTGTAAATTTTACGGGCAACTCATTTCTAGCTGCCATAGATAAAATATTACAAACTTCTTGGATTTGTGATAAGAATAAGTAAACAATTTTCCAAGCCCGAAGCAATGACATCGATATTCAACTGCATTATAAGATCTAAATTAGAATATGCTTCTGCTGTCTGGGCCCCATACCAGAAAAAAATACATAGATTCATTGGAACAAATCCAAAAAAAGTTATCTTCATATGAGAATGCATGGTGAATACCATCTGGATTTGCTATCTGAAACGCGCTTCGAAAATCTCCAATCTAGAAGGAATGGGACCCTAACAGTAACAGCTTTCAAAATTATAAACTATTACATTGACAGCCCATACCTCTTAATGGAATGCTATAAATTGTTCGTACGAACAACTACTGCCAGGGTCGCCACCACGACTTGCTCTGTATCCCACATGGCAGAACAGACGTTCTATCCCAGCACAGCATGACAAGAGGTATGGTGCTGCAAAATGATATCTCTAGGTTCCTTGACATTTTCAACATTAGTTTTCAAGGTTTCAAGAGTAATTTTAGGCAAGAACTCTAAAATATGTATTATTGTAATTTTTTTCTCGTTTAAAGTTATGTATATCTTATATGTATTGTAACAGGATTATATTAATCTGTAATATACAAAAAAATTTTTTTTTTTGCTGGGCCAGTTCAGTTTTGTACAAAAAATATTTTTTATTCTCATCGATGGGTATCCTCTTAAAATAAAACCTAGGATGTCGCATGTGTGATAGCCTAGAGTGGATGGTTGGGCTATTTAGGCATTTATAAATACCTACATTTATACATCATGTCATGGACTGCTATACTTGGGTGTTAATATAGTTGCATATCCCTAAATCCTTCCCAACGTGTTCCTGTGTGTACTGGTCACAACCCGCACTGTCAGATGATTTTCCATTTATGCTTAATTAAAACATACCGCAATTCTGCAGCCTGCCGCTAAAAAAGTACATGAAGCCTAATCACACATATTTACCCGCCACAAAAGAAAAATATTTTACCGCTACATTAATCAAGTCCGCTTTTGTGATTGCCGTGTAGAATTAACTGAGAAGATAATCAGGCTTATACCCTCGGTGAGTCCTTTCCTTTTTACCTTAAAATGTATATTATTTATTTATTTATTTTATTTATTGATTTATTTATTGAATACATGAATTATCGAAAGTACATGTAGTTTTTTTGTGATATTTCACCCTCCATGCTAGGGATGACCCTGTGTTATGGCGGGTGAAGTTTACAGTTTGCGGATATACATTCATTAGTAAAAGTGAAAAATACTATATATACTAGGTTTTGCCCGTTGCAGAGGCAACTAACGGGTTAAAACACTATGCGATTTGACGTTTGAACGTGGATGAAGCGAGGAGGAGTGTGTGTTAAATTAAATATATGAAGAAAAAACGATGTTTGTATCTGGATAAAGCGAGAAATGTGCATCTACTTCGGTCGCCCGGTTCACGGCATTCAGAACGGGCCTTTTCTCGGGTAATTTCGTGATGCCAGTGCTCATTATTGTATTCAGAAACCATCGCGGTAATGCACACATCAAATTCCCAAAGCTATATAGGTTGAAATTTTTCACTAATTGATACTATGCCCACAAATTCTTCTACAATAAGAGAGTTTATGTAGTTATATTGGATTACAAGAAAAAGGTAAAGAAGTTAAAGAATTATTGGAAAAGATAAGTTATTATTAGTGTATTAAGGAATTATTGATAAATAGTTCACAGTTCACAGTAATCAGTCTTATACATATAATGCTGCTTAGATAGTAAATAAAGATATATTATGTTCTCTTTGGTGCTGCAGTAAATCACACACATCATACAAAAGTCCTTCGATTAACTAACTAACTAACCATCACATCGTTTCCCCGCAGGGTTAGGCAGAGAGGAAGGACCGCCAAACAACTCGGTCTTGGCACACACTCTTTGCCTCACTCACATTCATACATCGTCTCATACTAACTCTTCTATTATTCTGACTTTTGACATTGCCCGTCTCAAGTATCTGATTAAATTGATGTTCCATGTCTTTTTCGGGCGTCTCCGACTTCTGCAACCATTCACAATTGCGACATATATTCTTTTTACACTACTTTCTTCGTTAATTCGCTCTACATGCACAAACCATCTGAAGGTCCCTTTCTTTATCTTACTCATTGTGCTTACACAGCCTTACATTCTTTGTTTGCGGATATCCACATTTCTCACACGATTATACATGGTTGTACCGCACATACGCCTCAGGGATTTCATTTCAATAGCATTCAGTTTACTTTCATCCTTCCTCTGCCAGTTTCATGCCTCAATGTCATACATCAGGGTAGGTACTAGGACTACATTGTGGACTGCCATCTTCGCTTCTTTTGGCAGTTTTTTTATTAGCGCCAACGGAATTCAGTCCTCCATTAATAGAGTTACCGGCATTTACCCTTCTTTTTTATATCTCTATCAGCCTTCCCATCTCTCGTAAACATACTACCCAGATAGATACACAAACTCAACCACCCGCTCCAAGTATTCATCATTCACAATTATATCGCACACTGTTTTCGTACTCTCTCTTTCAAACACCATGACTTTAGACTTACTCACATTCATTATTAACTCATTCTTCATACTACTTCGTTCATTCTAGATACGAGAGACTGTAGATCTTCAATAGTGTTAGAAATCAGCACCGCATCATCAGCATACAACAGGCAACATACTTTCAGACTACTCAATTTTGCGCCCAATTCCACCTCTTTCAATTCTTTCATATAAGTATCCATGTATATATTGAATAATCACGGTAACATTACGCATCCTAGGGATTTCGAAAGTGAAAAAGAATATCGATATATCGATGTATCGATATTTATTAAAATATCAATATCGACGTCTATATATCGAGGAAAAATATCGATGTATCGATATATCGGTCAAATTTTCAAGAGATTTTACGTTTTTAAAATAATATTGTATTCAGCTCAATATGATCAAAGGTAATTTTTATACACAATGTGCTTTTTTAATGTACAAAAATCTCAATAAAAATTAAGGTATTTTTATCAGTATTCATTTTTATTGGGTAATAATTACAACAATGTCAAAAACTAAAAAGCTGTCTTCTAACTTATATGTAAACTGAGACGCATACAGTGTTTGTATGTATCTCAGTAACATTCTATTGGCGTATAAATCTGTCAAAAAGGACTTCGTGTTTGGAACAAGGTATAGTCGATAATCATAGACAATTGGGAACCAACACATAGGAGTGACCTAGAAAAAAATGGCGAAAAATAGCATACATTTCTATGTATGTACCTACACACATGAGATAGTATTAGTGATCACAAATACTAATGCAAAGACAATAGATTTGTAAGCGATTAATAGTTAAAATTTCAACTGCCAGATGTCATGACCCAATACAGTTTCTTTTTTTCCGTTCGTTCCTATACGGTTTTGGATTCTATTGACTTTTAATTTTCGATATCGGCTAAAAATATCAATATATCGAATTAAAAATATCGATACATCGATACTTTTTCAACAAGCCTAACACAGCCTTGCTTAACACCTTTTGAGATGTCAAACCACCCTGTAAAATCACCGTTCACCCTAACACATGCAACGCTTCCCTCGTACAGAGACGCGTCCTTCTATTACATTAACTTAAACCAATATTGCACATCAGTATATGCCTTCTCTAACTATCCTTGTTAGACATATCGAATTTAATCGAAGTCAAGAATTGTAAGAAACACTGACCGATACGTTATTTGAAATGATTTTTTTCAGTCTCAAGCAACCCTTTGAACACACTAGCATATTATAAAATATTTTTCCTTATGCGGGGTACTCTTTATACCTATTTATGTTATATCGTACCGTATCTTGAAAAATAAATGGACAAATTCATCGTCGACAGAAGCTGTGGAAATTCCCATTACATGGTGCTGTGTATTGGCGAAAATAATATTTTATTCATTGCATGGAAGCTTTCGCAGCTTTATATCGGGGAATTGCGATTGTTGGGAATGCGTCACGTAATAAATCCAACTTATTACTATTTGATAGCAAATAAATATTAACAAGTGTTTCTTTTTTGTTATTAGTTTTTGGGGTATTATCGTTTCGGACAGCGTTGCAGTGTCCATCATCAGGGCAAATGTGTAATAGTTAGGGGTAATTTATTTTAAATTTTTATTTATTTGTTTATTACGACATATATATTACATTATAATACAGATTATAAGGTATGTTAAATTAAATTATTACATGGTTATGTACCTATTACGTAAGTCCATAGAATGTCATTTGGTAATTACGCCTGAGGTCTTAAAACTTAATTATTGAATGAATGAAGTAATACTAATAAAAAGGAAGAAAAGGGAGAGGGGGGAGATAAGGAGACATTTTAAAATCAAGAATTATATGCTCACTAATTGTAATTGACTGATTAAAGTTTAATGAAAAGTTAAGTGTAAGTAATTTTAAAACAATTATATCACGCCAAGAAATGTAATAAATTAGTTTTGTATGTTTGCAAGGAATCATGAAAAATGTCTAAGTGTAGTAATTTTTCATAGTGGTTATAAGTTATGATTGCGCGAGTAATTGGTGAGTTACTCGCTGCATTAGTGTTATTGGATTCTATATGAAAAAGAGAAGTGTGCCTGGTACGCCTTATTGGGGCATTTAAACCAATAGTGGATAGCAATTCAGGACTATCTGTTTTATTATTTAGCAGGTTATACAGAAACAGCACTAAACATGTTATTTGTAGTTTTGTTGTATTTCTTGAATAAATATTTCGAGAATTTATTCTGTATACTTTCTACTATATCTATGTACACCTTATATTGAGGATTCCTTACCGGGGACGCATACTCCGGTGGACTTCTGACCAATGAACAAAACAACATTTCAAGAGTCTTAGCACTTTTGAAAACTTTACATATTCTTAATAGGAAACCTAGCATCTTGTAGGATTTTGATATTATGTGTTCGATATGCTTATCAAAAATTAATTTGTTGTCTAAATAAACACCTAGATCTTTACATGTAGACGTATATTGTAAAGGTTTATTATTCAAGTTGTAAGAATACATGATTTAATTTTTATTTCTAGTAAATTTAATTGAGTGACACTTAGAAATGTTTAAGGACAATGTTTAATGTTTATTAATGTTTGCACTTATCTACTTAGGAGCGATACCGTGTCGCCAGCTCCACTCCTCTACGAGCTGGCGCTACAATATACTTCAACATGTTTTTTTGCGTTTAGCCTTGATGTAACCGTCAATTACCGGATACCAAGAACTATTGAGTTTAGCTCCGTCGTCTCTATTAATATTTATATGATTTTTGTGAATTTCAATTGCCTCCGTAATCATAAGTGTGCTCTATAAGTTTTGGGTCTTCCCAGGACTTCAGGAACAAATCCAAAGTAATGGCCGGTTTCAATTAAATGCTCGGCGATTGCTGATTTGTCAGGGTGGCCAAGTTTACAAGCTCGAAAGTGTTCCGATATCCTTTTGGAGATCGTCCGCTCTGTCTGGCCCACATAGACCTTATCACATCCGGAACAGCAGTTTATATACTCCATCTGTTTCCAGAGGAAACTTGGTCTTTGCTTTTCCTCTGGAAACAGATGGAGTATATAAACTCAGCTGTTCCGGATGTGATAAGGTCTATGTGGGCCAGACAGAGCGGACGATATCCAAAAGCACGGCGTAATACCCCAAAAACTAATAACAAAAATATTTTTGGCCGTGAAAATCTAAAATCGTATCCAAGTGTTTCTTTATTTATCGTGTTGTGTTTAAAGATATCAGTAAAAAGCATTATTTGGAACAATCTATATATACAAAAAAGAATGTATTTTTGTTTGCTTGCTTGTATGAATATTTGTTCCTTATACTTATAAACCATTCATCCGATTGCGATGAAACTTTGGGGATTTGATGTGTGTGTGCGTGCCCGCAATGGTTTCTATAATATATAATAGTGAGCTCTGGCGTCATGCTTATATTGCAATTATTTCCTACACCGTTCATCTGACTGCGATGAAACTTTAGTGAGTTTTTAAGGGCGCACGCCCGCCATGGTTTCTGTATATAGTAGTGAGCTCTGGCGTTATGAAATTATTTCCTAAACCATTCATCCGATTGCGATGAATCTTTGGCGAGTTGTTGTGAGCACGCCCGCTAAGGTGAGCTCTGGCATTATGAAATTGTAAAAAAAATGCAATAGGTGGCACGTGAAGTGTTTGAAAACTGAATTTACCTGGACTAAATGTATGTAACGCGAGAGGGGGGTTCGCGGGACGGTGGAAGCCAGAGATATTCAACAAAAAAATAGAGGGGAGTGGAGAGATGGAAGACATAGAAGGCGCAGTGGAAACGCGTGAGGGGAAGGGGACGCGGGAGAGGTATTGAGTAGAATGAAAATAGAATTGTCAATTTCTGTAAAAAAATTATAAACCAAAACTAATAAAAATGTATATTCTAATTTGAAATATACTCGTATGAACGCATTTAAGAATCAACCTTTTTTAATACAGTTTTACGTTAAAATTATCAGCGACAGTTTCCATTGATTAACTTTTTTCTTTCTTATAAAATTATTCACAATATAATTTAAAAAAATGGTTTTTCCGCTTTAAATCGTTTCTCTAGATTTGGCTTGCCTAGCGATTTTTATGACTCTTTCTTATGTTTGTGTCGATATAAGACACACTAAAAATATGTAGGGGAAGATTGGCACCATTGTTACACTTTTTTGACTGCTGCTGGAGCCATTCATTGAATAACCAACACCTCTACCGTAGTGTAGTGTTCTGTTATTTGATAGACACTAGCAAATTCTCCAACACACTTTGGATGGAGATAACTTTAGGAATAAATAGAATCTGGTTCGTTATCTGCGTTTATTTATACTTCGCGTATATAATGGAATTCGGTTATCAACCTAACTAGGAGCTGGCTATATTGGTTCTGGCTCGTGATAATTCAAACACACCTTCTCCGCTTCCCCGATCCCCTGCCGGAGAGCTTAGGCACTACGCTGCCTGCCATCTAGTGGATTATACCGATAGCTGATGTCACCGCCATCTGTCGCTACAAGTCGGAAGCTTTTACGATACATCACACATAGTAATCCCAATCCGTCCGGTACGTTTGGTTACTTAGCAGGGGTGCCCGGGTTTATGGGTTGAGGATTGTTTAGGTCTTGGCGGTTAGTGCGTCAGCCCACCTACTGTGGGAGACCTTTTAACCTCTCTAGCAGTGGAAGGGAAAGATTCATACTGTCACTCCTGGACTTACTGACCCCCAAATTTCTACCCACCCCTTGTACCTTTTTTCCTTCCCAGAACCTGTTTTTTTTCCACAGAATGTTTCTCTTACATGAATTTCATGAATTTCAAGTGTCAGTATTTAATTCGGGATTTAAAATTAGAACCTCGAAATCTTAGTTTCATACAAATGGCAGACAGAACCTAGTTATTTCAAGGACACGGATGAGACCTCGTGCGTACAGCAAATACCAACTAATCAAATATCCAAAAGAAAAACAACATTACGTATGTCCTTCGCAGTATTCAGTATTTATCCCTATTGTAAAATATTAGTTTAATTTTCTACCCTTAATAAACAATGATTTCAAATATAGAACTCAATAATATAATATTCTATTTGTTTAGTTGGCTCTATTATTTAGACGATGATTGTAAATTCCTGGAATTTGTCAATTGGGAATTTTGGGATGTTTGCCAATTGGGATTTTGGATTTCGGGTTAATTGCTTTCGGCGTCATGACTAAATAACGTTTTATCGATAAATTATTAAAGGTAGATCGTATTAATTTGAAATAATACGTCATTACGCTTATTTAAAGTGAACGAAATAAAAATAACACCAACAAAAAAAAAACAAGGTTAAAAAAGTATTATAAAATCGTAAAAAGTTTATTTTTACATTAGCTCCACATGGGAAGTCCTTAGGAAAATAATTCCCCTCGGGGCTTATGTCATCGTTGGGGATGCTTTGTGAAGGTCTTTTTAGGAAAGGAAGAAGATGACGTTCTGGGTAGGTAAAGGTATGGGTAGGAACCTGGGGTCAGTGTGTCTAGGAGTGACGGATCACTCCCACTGTGATGCAAGAGAGAGTACGGCTGGAGAAGTCAAAGGGACTCCCTCAACCGCTCTCTCCCGATCCGGTCTGCCATGCAGCTGATGCAGACTCATCCGCCGCTAAGACCCGGCAAACCTCACCCCATGAACCTGGGCACCCCTGATAGGTCACCAAACCTAAGAACCACTTGGGGTGACCTATGGCAGAGGTGTTGGTCATCCAATAAATGGTTCCCTGGGCGATGGTACCCATACCCGCCGTTTAGCTTATTCATTAAAATAATATTTAGGTTCAATATTATTCCGGGCAAGGACTCAACTATGAAATAAGCTAACAATTTGAATATATTTATCACTATTATAAATTTTCTATTGAAGCCTTCGAATGGCAGATTCAACAATGTGCCGTATTTCCTCAACTGAATACTTGGAAGGAGCGAAACTGCCACAAAGCTTTATTAAGACTGACAGAGAGAAAACTGTCAGATGATAAATAGGCTCTCTGACAGGTCTCGCTCTATCCCAGGGGTACAACTTTCACACTGTTGAATAAAACGGGGGTGTTTCGTTTGATCGATGTATTTCGGATTTTATTCCAAATAAATGCTTCGTCATCTGCGAATGTCCCTCGTGTCCAAAAAAGGAATTTTACCTTGAAATACTGAAAGATCAACCCTCGTGTCGGGGACCCATTGATTTTAAAAGCGTTTCTTGATATATCAGACTTGGGTTACCGGCCTCCATTCATTGCGAGCACAACCTCTCCTTGCACAGCCTCCGGTGTTGCTTTCTCCAGCTTTTGATAATCATGATCATTTTGGCCATTTTGATCATTTTGATCATTTCGATCATTTTGATCATTTTGGTCAATTCGAATATTTTGATAATTTTGATCAATTGATCATTTTGATCGTTTCGATCAATTTGATCATTTTTAATGTTTTGATCATTTTGATATTTTTTGATCATTTTGATCATTTCGATCTTATTGATAATTTTTAATCTTTTAATCGTTTTTATCATTTTGATAACATTTAAACCCGATCACGAACCACCAATGATCGATCGGGTTTCTTTCCTATAAAGTTTTGATCATTTATCGATGAGTTGTCAGCTCAGCCGGCAGTGTCAACACCAGTGGCGGTCCGTGAGTTTTCTGTGAGCTAGGGTGCTAAGATTGGAAAATACGACGTTATTGATGTTGTAGCTAAAAACTTATTTATTTTGAAAATTTCAACTTTTGTATGAAGCTATACTGAAATGTGGATGCGGAGCATCCCCAAACTGAAAAAATCCTGAAAATATTCACACAAAATATTGAAAAATAATGATATTCATTTTCAGCTACAACAATATCAATAACGTCCTATTTTTCAATCTTAGCATTCTAGCTCACTGAAAAGTCACGGACCGCCACTGGTACTGCTGGCTGAGCTGACAGCTCATCGATAAATGATCAAAACTTTATAGGAAAGAAACCCGATCGATCATTGGTGGTTTGTGATCAGGTTTAAATGTTATCAAAATTATCAAAATGATAAAAACGATAAAAATGTTAAAAATGATCAAAATGTTCAAAATGATCAAAATGATCAAAACATTAAAAATTATCAAAATTATCAATATGATCAAAATGATCAATGACCACAATGACAAATAGCGAGCACGGATGTATATAATTCGCAGATTTGGCTTCTCGAATACCTTTCTCGCGACAGATAAATAGAGATAGTAGCTGTCTGAAGCCTGAAATAGGATGTCATTGCAGTTTCAGCCTAGAACCGCAGTAATAGTCCATTTCAAATTAATCATCACTATTTCTGTATCGCGAGAATGAGACGATCGGTCTACACATTTTATACTCGTACATCTATGGCCAACGTCAACGCAACCGCCGGAGGTGCTCATCTGCGGCATTTTTATATTTTATTTTACATTATCTTCCCACAGGAGGCCCTGAGAAAAAAAATTCCATCGGAGCCTATATTATCTTTGGGGTAGCTGTGTGGTAGGGAAAAGAACGAGAGGAAGTTCTGGGAAGGAAAAAGGTAAGAGGGGTGGGTAGGAATATGGGTTTCAGTGTGTCAAGGAATGACAGAGGTATAAATCCATTTTTCCCACTGCAGTGCAAGGCGATGGGTGGGTGGATGCTTGAGAGAGTACGGCTGGAGAGGTCAAAGGGTCTCCCACAACCAGTCTATCCCCATCAGGCCCGCCACGCAGTAAGTGGGAAAATGTTTCCGCCACCGAGACCTAGATAAATCTCACCCCATGAACTCGGGCACCCTTTCTAAGGCACTAAAGGTAGCTGACCACTTGGAATGACGTGTCGGTTACCCAATAAATACACACGTACACGTACCGCCTTCCAAATTGACTCAAATTAAAGATCGGGTCATGTTCGACTTGGGTCGTGCAAAATGATTGATCGTTCCATGATAACTCTGAAAATACCGAGCATTACCTACTTGCGGATAGATGTTCGCACCAGCATTATTGTTGATTTATTTTATATTTCAGACCATGGGATCAGGAAAATGGAAGTTTCTGCATTAAATGTGTTTCATCCTCACTGCCTTAAGCATAGACATCCAAATTTAATAGACCAGAAGTTATAGATGAGGGGTAAAACCAAACTATGGAGGGTGAAGAGGGAAAGATGACTGTGATTTGTTAAAAAATCAATCTGACAGTATATAGGCATCTCGCATTATAATATCACCATTTAGTTCTTAAAAGCAAAACTGCTTTTTAATGAACAGACCTTTTTACATGGGAGCGCGAATTGCCCGCCACGTTATTATCATATTTGCGTAGTCGAAATCGGCAAAAGAGGGTTCGCCCTTTTTCACACGGGAATATTTTGTTGCCGTGTTTAGTTGAGACACTTTTACAAATGTTTCATAATTTACTTTCCCCTGTAAATCATTGGAGAAACGCCCACATTCGCTACGTTCACATATATTAGGGCATAATGTATAGCACAAGCTCTCACTTTTGTTCGTAAAATGTGCGATGTGACCAGCACGCTGCTCAGGGCAAGAATGATGACGTAACATTTTTTAGATTCTAGCGACCCTCTCGTTGCCAGAGTAAAGTTAGCCTCCCAAAAGCTGGGCGTACTGTACAGGGCCCGCAGATACTTTAATAGTACACAACTGCTAACCTTGTACAAATCACAAGTACGCCCCACGGTTGAATTTGGCAGCCATCTCTGGTCTGGAGCTCCAAAATACCTGAAAAATACCCTCGACTCTGTGCAGAAACGGGCGGTCCGTTTGATAGATTCTCCCATCTTAACAGATGGATTGCAATCTTTAGAGCACAGGCGTCGGGTGGGAATGCTATCCTTGTTCTACCGGTATTACAATGGAAGATGCTCCGAGGAACTAGCATCATTGATCCCTTCGGCACCGGTGCATAGTCGGGAAACACGCCAAACGCGTGCCCAACATTTGTACACGGTTGACATTTGTCACATGAGAACGGGTCGTTTCTTCGACTCGTTCTTGTGTTCAACAGCTCGGCTGTGGATGATTTGCCGGCCTCTGTGTTTCCTCCTTCCTACAACATGGGTCTCTTCAAGACCAATGTTCATTCCTTCCTCTCCTCAAAAAGACCCTCCACACAGCATCCCAGATGACATAGGCCCTGAGGGAAATTATTTTCCTCAGGGCCTCCTGTGTGGAGTTAATGTAAAAAAAAAAAAAAAAGTCCGGCTGGCTCCAAGGCGGAGCTATAGCCGGCTCCATGGGGAGGGGGAAATAATACGTTTTCATCACTTGGGGCAGGTCCAGATATATTCATATGTCCATGGTCTTAAGTTATTTTCTATACTGCTTATACAGTATCATCTTAATATATAAAACAAGGTCGGAATAGTTACACCATTTATAACTCAAGAAAGGCTGGACCGATTTTTATGATCTTTGATATGTTGGATTTTTCTCCGCCCCGAATAGCAGAATAGCTATTAAAACATCGGAAAAATTCACGAAAAAAAATTACGAAGAACCTTCTTTTCCTCATTCATTTTGAATGGAACGAATTCTCATATTTTGAAAGAGCTGTAGTATAATTGTGATAAGTATTATAATATTGATTAGTGAGTAAAATCAAAAATTCAAAAACGTCAAATGTCCATGCTCTAATTGTTTTTCTTTTGTTCTTAAACATATAATGCTGCCCTTTTTTCTTACACCCCAAATGTCAACAGTCGAAAATCATACAAACGGTGAACGTATGTAGTATACATTGTCTGCATTCCTCGAAAGGAAAAATACAATAATTATAATAAATCTCCCTCACACGTATAAATAAAATAAAACGCATTTCCGTAAGTAAGTGTAAAAGTAATAAATGCACAACGCCATCTCTGATACCGACAAAAACAAAACAAGGACAGTTGCACATCGATAATGGCTTCATTGTGTAATTTTTAATTTTTTTTTACATTAAGCAGGAGGTATTGTAGAAAATAATTCCCCTCAGCTTGTATGTCATCTTTGGGGATGCTGTATGGAGGGTTTTTTTAGGAAAGGAAAGACAGGAAGTTCTGGGAAGGAACTTAACAAAAAACTGAATTTAATTCAGCTAATGAGTTAACACAACGGTTATTAATTCTGAGGCGGAACGAAGTTCTCCGGGTCGCTAGTAGTAAATAAATTCGATAATTTTAGATAGTGATTTCTTTTCTTGGCCACTGGAGCGACAGCGCAATTTAAATTTTTTTTCTCCGATTGCTCGAGATTTTTTGGTAATTATTTTGAATATTTTCCGCCCACATTAAAAAAAAATCATACCTGAGAATTTTAATATGGAGACGTAAAAACTGATTAAAGTTCTATATAGCTAATGAATTTACCCTTTTTTTGTCATATATTACATATTCGTTGGATTTATAAAAAAATAAATTATAAAATCGTAAGCTTTTACTTAATTACTTACAAATAAGAAGAAAAAAAATGACAAAATTGGCGGAAAAGCAATCTGATGTATTTTAAATAGTGTCATATTGTGGCGAAAATGCACTCCATGGTTTTAATTGTAGAAAAAACGGTAGGCCCTTTAAAAATTCTTTTAGCATATAAGAGCTTTTCAACCACCATTTTAGGAATTATGCCTTAAAGAAAATGCGAGTAAATAAGTGAATACATTCAGAAATATATTCAGTGATAAATTGAAAGAGAGTTGAGACTAAGTAGAGGTGAAATGTTAAAAGGGAAGAAATCAATACAAGAAGTTAACTTAATAAAAAATCTGAATATCGGATGTGATAGCGAAAAGCATTTTATCCATAGACATCAGAATTCAATAGACCAGAAGATACAGACGAGGGGGTAAAACCAAACTACGGGGGGCGAAGAGAGGAAGATGACTGTGATTCGTTAAAAAATCAATCTGACAGTATATAGGCATCTCGCATTACAATATCACCATTTAGTTCTTAAAAGCAAAATCTGCTTTGAATGAATAGAACTTTTTACATGGGAGCGCGAATTGCCTGCCACGTTAATAACATATTTGCTAAGGCCAAATAAATGCTCGCCCCAATACACATAGCAATATTTTTTTGCCGTGTTTAGTTAAAACACTTTTACAAATGTTTCATAATTTACTTACCCCTGTAACCAGCGACGAGCGCACTGGAGAACCGCCCACATTCGCTATGTGCACATTGATATGTAGGTATATTGTATAGCACAAGCTACCATTTTGACGTGTTATTTCGTTAAATGTATGGATGTTAGCTTCGCGCTGGTCACGGCAAGAATGATGACGTCACACATTTTAGATTCAAGCGAGGCTCTATCCCCTCCCCATGGAGCGAGCCGGTTCCAAGGAGGATCTCCAGCCGGCTCCATGGGGAGGGGGAAATAATACGTTTTTATCACTTAGGGCAGGTCCAGATATATTCATATGTCCGTGATTTTATCAAAGATCGCGCTTTTAGAGCACACCACATAATATTATTAGTAAGTATTTTATTTTATTTATTAGAGATAATATATTACAAAATTATTACATAAAATTTATAATTCTTTACTCCCAATGAGTTTAATAAAACTCATTTCGGGAAGGACAACATTATACATCTAAAGAAAAATTATTTTTACATAAGAACACGGAAATCAATGAACAATACATAGATTTTTAAATGGACTAGACACACTTGATACAGGTAATTGAAGAGTACGTAAGCTTCAATACATAAGTAAAAAGGAATACTTTTATGTGGACTAACTGTACCACCCGTATGAACCACAACAGCACAGAATCACTACATATGTATATAAAGGAATACAATTATATTGTCAATTACCCGCTGATAAGCGAACAGAAAAACAGCGACAAATAAAAAAATAAAAAATAAATCTTATTTTGCTAGTACCACTAAATAATTTTTACTTTCTCTAGATATATCTTTAACTGTTTGTTTTTCCAAATGTTTTATGTACATCCTATATACATTTCTTGTTTAATTACCCTTATAATCTTTAAAAGTCTAAATATCTTCATAAGTTAAATTCTTAAGTCTGTGATAAGGATTTTTTTAAATAAGTTTTTAACAAGTTGTCCTCTTCTAAACACAAGCATTTGCTTTAATAGGAGAGTGCATAAAATATATAAGCTTTATTATTAAAAAAAAAAAAAAAAGATGTGAACCTCATTATTAGGCATTTTGCTACTATTTTGGTGTGTAAAAAATCACAAAAAATTCACAAATATTTTCGTTTTTTTTTATAACATCTCTAAAGAATATATGTCAATTCTTGATGCTATTCCTTTGACAGACCTAAACCAAAATTTGCATAGATAACCTTACCCCATGCGCCCTAGGGGTAACAATGGGAGATCGCTAGAAATAGAGGCATAGAAGCGGATAAGATTTCCAAGGGTTGTGACAACGATGGTGTATGTATTTAAGTAATCTTTAAGACCTTGTGTGATACATTGACACCCTTTTACGATTTAACCCCTCGGGTCTCTGGTATATTCTTACAGAAGGTAATATCCGATTTATTACGTTAGCTCCACTCAAGAGCCCCTGAGGAAAATAATTCCCATCAGGGCATATGTCATCATTAGGAATGCTGTGTAGAGGGTATTTTTAAGAAAGGAAGGAGAAGAAGTACTGGTAAGAAAAAAGGTATGAGGGTTGGTAGGAATCTGGGGATCAGTGTGTCCAGAAGTGACGAATGTATGAATCTATCCGATGTTCCGAGGGACTCCTGTCGGAGAGGTCAAAAGGTCTTCCTCAACCAGTTTCTTCCTATCTGGCCTACCACGCTGTTGGGGGGCAGACGCATCTGCCGCCAAGACCGGACAAACCCCACCCCCAAACGTGCATCCCTGTTAAATGACGAAATGTAGCGAACCACCTGGGATGAACTATAGCAGAGGTGTTGGTTATCCAGTAGAGAGGTTCCCGGGGCGGCAGTGCCCATACTCGCCTCCCAATTAGCCATGTCAAGAATCAGAATAATAAGCGTTTGTATGAAACCATGAAATTAATTTGACTTATCAGAAAACATAAATATTTAAAAAATAAATAAATAAAAATAAACATTTTTCGATTATTCCATTAACAATATGTCGTTAGTATCTGTCTCGGAAATTAATAACTTAGGTATTTGGTTTGTCACGAAACATAACTTTATCAAGCATATAGAAATAATAACCAACAAAGTTTTGAAAAGGTTGGGATTTATTTTAAGGGTATCTAGTGATTTCAATAATTTCAATACTGTAAAAACATTATATACATATGTCACTAGTAAGGAATCTTTTAGAATACAATTCCACGGTTTGGTCCCCAAATTATGAGGTTCATTCACATACCATTAAAATAATCCAAAATACATTTTTAAGATATGTAAATTTTAAAATAGGCATTCCTAGTGAATGCCTAATGACGATAACGTACTTTGTTCATTAAATATAATAAAATTATTTGATCGCAGAATGTTTTAAAGTATTTTAAATAGTCGTTTCCTGCACTATTTACTAGTATAATTTCATAAATATTGTTGTATATATATGTATGTAAAAGCCTAAATAGGCGTAAAATAAATAAAACAAATAAATAATTAAACATTAATAAAAAACTTATGTTAAAAAGTAAATATTTTATATAAAACATATATAGACAATTAAGAATCGTGGTTCCCTTGTCAGGCAAAAGAGCTGATATTTTCTGATAAGGTACACAATATAACTCATATTCTTTATATTACAATATAAAAAATAATTAAAAAATGTATGAATGTGAATGAGGCATGGAGAATAAGCGCCAAGACCGGGTTGTTTGGCGGTCGGTCCTCTCTGCCTACTCCTGCGGGAAGCGACGTGATGGTTAGTTAGTTAATTAGTGTGGTGATTGTTGTATGTACGATGATATGAGAGAGATCAAACATATGGTTTCCTCCTTCACCGCACACGTCAAGACTCTATTTTATTAAACGAAGCTACATTTATTTGAACGACTCTAGACCCTCCAATGTCCATGCATACGGGGTTAGAAAGCAGTATGCAAGTACTTACATTAACATAATACAGAAGACTAATAAACGCGGCAGCCCGTGGATTAATTTTTCTGAAATCTATAGAGAAAAATATATATAAATGAGGGAGCGGGCCGGATCGGTAGAGACGGGGCAAGAAATAAAAGGCGTCAGTCGATGTATGAGTCAGTCGTTTATTGGGCTACGTAGCGAGGGTCGATGGAGTGGTAACATGATGTAATGCGGAGTGCCGTAGATGAAATGCTGCAGGCGCACGGAGGTGATGGAGATGGTGTGGTGAAGGTCAGCGAGTTGCTCAACACCTTGGCGGTGGAGATGACCTATCTTTCAGGCCGTTGCTCGACGCTTTGAGTCGCGGAGATGAACGGTGAGTGGCTCGGTGAGCTGAGCCACCAGCAGGTAGTCCTGTCGAGGCGGAGAGTGTTTCCATGGCAGCGAAGCACGGTGCGCTTCGGGGTGCCATGAAATGTTGAGCTGATCCCTGGACTGAAGGTGACGCAAGCCTTGTAAGTCGCGGGATGTAGCTGTTCTGCGGAGCTGAAGGCACGATGGGCCTTATAGCTGAGACGTGGTGATGGACCTCGCGGAAACTGCCCTGGATGCGTAGAGATGCCATGCAGGAGCACTTGTGCAGAGATCTGTTACATGTTGATTTGTTGACCGACTAATGGTCTGACTGACTGAGCGAGTGCCGAGTTGAGTCACTTTATATACCAGCGCGACCGGCGGAATAATTTTCCATTCGCCGGCAATGTGTACACTAGAAGGTACTCCAACATATCCGGTGCTGAATATTCAGGCGGTTTATAAACTCTAGACCTTTCTAGGCGGTGGAGAAATTATTATTTATCGGCGACATGCGGCCGATTATTTACGGCAAGGTAGGTAGCTGTGTACTAGCGCGATGCCTTCGCTGTAGGTATGTCAATCTTGAATTTTCGGTGGAGTCCAGTGGCGCGGCGTTAAATTTTACGACAGCGGGTTAAGTGACCGCTACATAAATACAAGTGTTAGTAAATTAAAAGAAGAATTAGAGCTGCGTCCGGTAAAGAAAGCCCGGTATAAGAGAAATAATTGAAAAAATAAAAGTTATAATATAGTGCAAGTATTTACAATAATAACCGAGAGAAAATAAAATGCATAGAAAGATAATATTCAGAAAAGGTATTCCACAAACCACCAGGCAGTCCCAATGACAATGTGCATGGCTATCGGCCCAACCGCAGACGAAACCCGGAGTCCGCGCCCTTTAGCCGGCTCCCCGATTTTGCCTCGAAGAAATATATGTGGGAAAGAAGTGAAAGTTTTCGGAGACTCTGGGGAAAAGATGAGCGTCACAATTAATTCGGTAGGTCTTGTAATTTAGTAGCTTAATTTATTAAACCTATAATCAAGAATATTCACACAATTTATTGCGAATCGCCAGCACAACATACTGACGATGCGAAACGCGTTAATTTTCAGGAAATTTCCAGGGAATTTAGCGGCACTTAGTGCGGTTGATCGGTGGTGCGGTGTTTACAATTCCATGGTGACTGGTCGTTTCTGTCTTAGTTTCAGCTTTCAGGGAGAAGGCTTTATCCCTTAGAGCCTTCGAAGGATCTGTAAACGATTATGGACAACATAAGAAAATAAAAAATAAATTAATTTTGTTGATAATTTTGTCAATTTTATTGATTGTAAGGGGGTTCCCACTCCGCCTTTTCCACCTCCTCCCCCCTCCCCCCACTTCCCTCTCCCTCCCCCCCTCTACCACTACCACCTCTGCATCAAATCCCCAAAGTTTCATCGCAATCGGATGAACGGTTTAGCGATGCGTAATTTCATGATGCCAGAGCTCACTATTGTGTACAGAAACCATCGTGGGCATGCACACTGCACACATCAAATCCCCAAAGTTTTATCGCAATCGGATGAATGGTTTAGCAACGCATGGCGGACATTCATACATACATACAAATATTTTTAAATTTTTATATATAAAGATTGTTATCAACATTATGTTTTAGAACTCTATTTCAATTTTTGAAGTGAAACTTCTTTGGCACTGTTGTGATTTGATGAAACGAAAAAGCGACACTGAAACGAGACAAACACATACATCTAAAGGATTTAGCCTGCGAAAGAATGAGATAGCAATAAACGATTAGATCCACACAGAAGGCGCTGAGGAAAATAATTCCCCTCAGGGCATATGTCATCTTTGGAGATGGTCTATGAATCTGGGGGTTAGTGTGTTCAGGAGTGACGGACAACTGAGTCCACCCTTTCAACCGCGGTGCAAGGCGATGGGTAGAGGGATTCTGGCTTAAAAGACCTCTTCAATCAGTCACCATCGATCTGGCCCGCCACTCAGCAGGTGAGCAGACACATCGGCCGCCAAGACCATCACAAACCTCACCCCATGAACTGCTATGGGTCGTGAGAGTCCGGCTGCAAAGGTCTAGGTTAGGTCTCCCTCAACCAATCTATCCCGATCCGGTTCACCAGGCAGAAAGGAGGCAAACGCATTGGCCGCCAAGACCTTGACAAACCTTACCTCATGAACCCGGGCACCCCTGCTAAGTTACCAAACGTAGCGAACCAGGTGATCTACGAACCCATGATCTATGTCAGAAGTGTTGGTTATCCAATAAATGGTTCCCGGGGCAGCGTTACCCATACCCGCGATAACTTTACGTAATTTTACGATTCTCACAACAGCTAATTTTCGTACAGCACAAATTTTAGCTTTCTCCATGAAATTTTACCTCTTTACGACCCTTTCCGTCTTCTGATTTCTGTGGAATATTAATCTAGAGAGACTTTGAAATATTTCATTGAAAATTCTCGCTTCAGCGCATTAGCGTCAGAGCGAGTTGTGAGCAAAGTTTGCCAATTGGATTTTAGACGTGTTGCGTTCATGGTTTACTTGCTGGCTTATGTATTGATTTATTTCCCAATGACGTTGGAATTTTGGATTTTCGTGTTATTTATTTATTTATACTTGGTTTTTGCAGGTTGTTCACACACATGTGAGAACAACCCAGTAATAAAAACTCAGTTAATTATTCAAATAAAACAAAGTAAAAAATGATATACCATCAATTAGCCAAATAATACAATGATTAATTTTGAAACAGTTAAAATAAAAATTTGATAAAATAAACAAAAAACAGTTAGAAATAGAAAATAGTCACAAATGAAAGATACGTAATAAATTATTACATCTTTATCAGCAATCGCAGAGCATTTTTTTTTAATCGGTATAAATTATTATCGACAAAAATATCTACTTCAGTACACTCTATCTTATTATACAGCTAAGAGGAAGTAGCATCATTGATCCCTTCGGCACCGGTGCATAGTCAGGAAACACGCCAAACGCGTGCCCAACATTTGTACACAGTTGACATTTGTCACATGAGAACGGGTCGTTTCTTCGACTCGTTCTTGTGTTCAACAGCTCGGCTGTGGAATGATTTGCCGGCCTCTGTGTTTCCTCCTTCCTACAACATGGGTCTCTTCAAGACCAATGTTCATTCCTTCCTCTCCTCAAAAAGACCCTCCACACAGCATCCCAGATGACATAGGCCCTGAGGGAAATTATTTTCCTCAGGACCTCCTGTGTGGAGTTAATGTAAAAAAAATACAGTCGACACATTCGGGGCTAAAATAGGCGATATTGTTTTTAATGGGAAATGGGAACATTTATATCAATGTTGCTAAGACACAATGAAGTATCAAGATGGTCATGAATTATTTTATGTAAACATATTAGATCAGTCAATTGCCTTCTGATTTTAAGTGTATTAATTTTGAATTATTCAAGTCGCATTTCGTATGATGTAAGATATTCGTGAAATTGACATTTAAAAGATAACAGTCTTAGCATTTTTTTAACTCATTCTACAGTGTTTTCATACTTGCAGTAATGTGGATTCCAAATAGTGCTTCCATATTTAAGTTTACTTCTAATTAAGGCATTGTAAAGGGTTAGAATTGATTGAGGATCTTTGAAAGGTTTACATATTCTATGAATAAATCCCATCCTTGTAAATGATTTGCACTTATCAGCCTTACTAAAAAACCCAGTGAAAATTTTATTCAATTGACAAACTGCCGCGGATGTGAAAACATTACTAATTAAAAATTTGTTCTTTGAAAGAAATACACATGGTTTCCACGGCCTGAGAGGGTAGTTTATCTCTGTTTTAACCATTGATGTCCGAACGACATTTGTAATTTTTCCATAGTATTTTGAATGTTCTATATATTTCTTATTTTTGAAGGTGTCGTAAAAACAAATACCATTTATGAAAACTAGATAAAATTACCTTTTAGATTTGAGTATTTGAAATGCACTTTAGCTTTCAAAAACTGCCATATTTTATGATTCAAACTCGGAAAAACATGGAAAAAAATTTCCTCCGACAACATTTTTGACCAAAATGTAGAGAAATTTAAATAAAATCAAAATTTAAAAAACACAGTCCTTTTATGTAGTAAATTTGGAAGGAAACTATCACCTCACTTTTTTATCGTGTATACAATAAAAAAATAATAAAAAATTTCAAAGTTTTTTTTATTGCCAAAAAAATAACTTAGAAATAATACCGAAATTTAAAACAGATTTCTTGCATCTCTAAAGACGTTAATTTTTTTGATACGTTTACGAACACATGTATTAGATTTTAATATTATAAAAAATTATCACTTTTAAGAAATTCTTTTAAAATAAAGATCTTAAAATGAAAATTTTATCTAAGTAACCTATAAAAAACAATATTCTGACAGTTCAACTTTGAAAGCACGGCGTTTGTACAATAAATTGATTAAACTGATGTAAAACACACAAATAATATGGTAAATATATCAATTATGTGAACAGAAGAGTAAATTCGTCACTACAATAGAAATTATTTAGTAAAATCACAACATTTAGGCACTAACAAAATTTTCCATATCCCGCCATAAACACACCGAACTGTTTTGTCATCGCGGGCCGATATGCACCGGCGCACCAATAATGCCCCTAGCGGAGAAGGATTAAAACAATATTGTTTCCTAGGAAATTAAAACCATTTACAATGTTGTCAGATCTTAATGCATTTTAACAGCGTGATCACGCAAGAAACGTTATTGGTAATAAAACGTGATTTAGTGTATACGGGGATTAATTATGTTATTGCAATAACACAGTTAATTGGTCGCGCTGTGGTTTTTTTTTAGTAAGGCTGATGTCTTTAATGTGTACAGTGTACATCAAATATGAATTTAGAATCAAGAGTGATTCGTAGGTCTCTTATGGAAGACACTTTTTTAAGAATAGTATTATTATTTACTATCAAACAATATATGTTCTAAGGAAGTACTTATGAATAATAATAGGTCCTTGACTGGTTTGTTATGAATTTGCATATTTACAATATAGAGCACATAAATTACCCGTCGTTAATGAATATTTTAAATATTCCAACTTTAGAAAGCAGACGAAAAATAAACGACCTAACCTTTTTATTAAAATTAGTAAACTCTAAATTCGATATTTGTGAACTCCTGCAATTTATTAATCTACATGAACCTACACGAACAACTGGACAAACATAAACTTCACTGGAATCATTACGATTGCCTTGACGTAAATCTAGCCGTCGAAATGTTTTATGAACAGCTCAATAATATTTTCAACATTTGTTTTAAGAAAAGATCTACACGTATGCTCAAAGATGTTAGACAATATCCGAAATGGTTTAATGGGGAAATCATTCACCTCATACGAGAAAAACCTAAAATGCACCATCTTGGGAAAAAAACAAAATCCGAACATGCCTTAGCTAACTTTAAAACTTTGCGAAAATCAATCAAACGGTTAATTGGTCAGGCCTACACTGACTTTACACGTGAGGCCGAGAACAGTATAATAACAGACCCAACTCGATTATGGTCATACACTAACGATAAACGCCGCGGCTGTGACAAACTTAACCACATGAACTACAAAGACAATAAATATGATGGATCTTCTAAGATCGCCGCAGGTTTCGCACATTATTTTCAATCAGTATTTAGCGACAATATCCCCAAACTTGGCATATCCTCTATAGCTTCATCGTCATTTAACTCTTTACCTGTACAAATTCATGAAATTAACGATGACGATATTATTACAGCTTTCCATAAACTAAAACCTAAATACTCCGTCGGCCCAGATTGTATTCCACCTATAATCCTCAAAAGATATGCAAGTTATTTTATTCAACCACTAAAACATATTTTTAACCTATCACTTCGCAAAAATATCTTTCCGGAAATGTGGAAACTAACGAAAGTAACGCCTATACACAAAAAAGGAAAAAAGTCAGAAATAGACAATTACAGACCTGTAGCTGTGTTGTCAGCACCCGCAAAACTTTTAGAAACCATAATTTATTCACAGATATATAACCAAACAAAACACGCACTCACCGAAAATCAGCAAGGATTTCGTCCCACACTGTCACCTTCAACGAATCTTATGAATCTCACCACCTATATTAATAATTCATTTGAAAATTTTGTACATGTTGATGTGATTTATACAGACTTCGAGAAAGCATTTGATAAAGTCGACCATAATATTTTATTAAAAAAATTAAGTGACATCGGATTCTCTCAGAATTTCCTCGCTTTTGTGGCTAGCTACTTACGCAATCGTCGTCAGTATGTCACTTACGGACACCATCTCTCTCATGAATACAAAACTAACTCCGGATTCCCCAGGGATCGAATCTAGGACCCCTTCTCTTTCTCTTATTCATCAATGACATTGGCAACACCATAAACCACTCAAAATGTCTCCTTTTTTGCTGACAATATAAAACTTTTCAAAGCAATCAAAAGTTACATCGATTCCATTCTTCTGCAGAACGATCTTGATTCTCTTGTGAAATGGTCGGAACTGAACAACTTACCCTTCAGCATTCAGAAATGCAGTGTCGTTACATTTACAAGATCCAAAGATACATTCCTGTTCCCCTACCACATTCATAAACATGAATTAACACGTAAAAATGAGATTCGAGACCTTGGCGTAATTTTTGAAGCAAATCTCTTTTTCAAATCCCATATATCTGATATTGTCTCCCGTGCCAACAAAATGCTTGGATTTGTTCTTCGTAATTCAAGATCATTTACCAACGGAATCGCAATCCGAAGAACGTATGAAGCACTTGTTCGCAGTATCCTGGAATATAGGTCCATTATCTGGGCCCCTTCTGAGCAAAACCATATTCTCGAAATAGAAAAAGTACAAAAGAGATTCATGCGTTACCTATATATGAGGGAATATATGTACTACCCTTTCCTGTATCCATCCTTATTATTATCAGGAATGCTCGATCTTAATACATTAGAAACCCGCCGAAAAATATTTTTAGGAAAACATTTTTTTAAGATAATCTCTGGAACTATACATAATCCACCTATTTTGAAAGAGATTAACTTATATGTCTCAGACACGGACATATGAATATATCTGGACCTGCCCTAAGTGATAAAAACGTAATATTTCCCCCTCCCCATGGAACCGGCTATAAGCTCCGCCTTGGCGCCATCTCGCTCCATGGGGAGGGGAGAGAATCTAAAATATGTGACGTCATCATTCTTGTAGTGACCAGCGCGAAAGTAACGTCTATACGTTTTACGAAATATCACGCCAAAAACGGCAGCTTGCGCTATACATTATAGGTACATATTATATAGACATAGCGAATGTGGGCGGTTCTCCAGTGTCCTCGTCGCTGGTTACAGGGGTAAGTAAATTATGAAACATTTGTAAAAGTGTCTTAACTAAACACGGCAACAAAATATTGCTATGTGAATTGCGGCGAATGTTTTTGGGGTGAGCATTTGGCCTTAGCAAATATGTTATAATCGTGGCAAGCAATTCGCGCTCCCATGTTAAAAGGTCTATTCATTCAAAGCAGATTTTGCTTTTAAGAACTAAATGGTGATATTGTAATGCGAGATGCCTATTTACTGTCAGATTGATTGTATAACGAATCACAGTCATCTTTCCCCTCTTCGCCCTCCATGGTTTGGTTTGACCTTTCACCTGTAACTGCTTGTCTAGTCATTTGGATGTCTATGGTCTCAGACAAGTATACTCGTGAAAGGTCCCATACCCTTTTTTATGCTCCAAAAGCGAGGACTTCTGCCTATCAGAACGCGCCAGTCAACAGAGCGACTGAACTGCTCAACGAGTCTGCATTGACCATCGACATTTTCAACGTAATCTACAGGCAGTTTAACAGTTATCTTTTGACGTATGTCACAAAGTAGTGAAACTGACCTTTTTATGTGTTTTGCTATACTTTTTGTCTAATTTGTAATCTTTTCCATAATGTATTGGTGAATAACCGTTTTACGGAGAGCATGGAAAACAAATAAATAAATAAAAATTTTATACAAGTACATCTCATTCCAACTATGATTTGCATTCTCCAATACAACGTTTACATAGACTTAGTTACAAATACTTAAACAATGTGGATGTATTTGACAATAATTTGAACTTAGCAAACTTTAAACGCCATATGTATTTCTACCTATCCCATAAACTAATATGAATAACAATTTTAAACATTAGGTACCTATTTTATGTCAACTCTTATATTTTATGGACTATATTTTGTTTCTTATATTTTATGTTACCTTTTTTTGTAAACTCATTTTTTCACTGTAATTTAAAAAAAAAACATGTACTGCATTCTATGTAAAAGCCCTATGGGCGTTTAAATAAATAAAATTCATCATCATCATCATCTTCTTCCCCTTATCCTATTCGGGTCGGGGACCCATTGCATCGACAAGGCTCCTCCATACGTCCCTGTCTTGTGCTGATTGTTCGGCCTCTGTCCATGGTAGCCCCATCCTCTCCTCACACAGTTTCTGGAGTTGCCTCGCCCAACTGTGTCTGGGGCGGCCCACTGGACGTCTATCCTCTGGAATCGCACTCGTATCTTCCTCGGAATTTGGTCATCAGACATTCTTAGTACATGCCCAAGCCACCTCAGTTGCGATTTTTCTATGAAGAGTAAATTAAATTTAATTAAAATTCATACTACGAGTCACAGGAACTGTATATACTAGCTGCTAATTGAATCTGCTGGATAGCTAGCGATTGAACGCTCTCGTCAGCCACTGCTACCTCTGTCGCATCTGTCGGCAACCGAAAGAAGCTCTTTCCCTGCTGGCATCTGTCGGCATCTGATAGAAGCTCTTTTAAGCCGCCGCTACCCGAATTTCTACCGATTTCTTACATAATATCTCCCTTAAACACGTTAGGTTTTAACGCTCTTTAAAAATATATGTTATTCTTGAAGATAATATCTAGACATTCCTAGCGCCGAAACGCAAATTATATAAAAATTTCTTCGTTAGAAAAAAATCGCAAAGTATGCTCCAAAAATTATTATAAACACGTTTGTTTCAGTTATTTTACAAATTATATGTATGAAAAAATTGACAGTGTTTAAACGAGTCGTGTTTTATTAAACATTTTCACAATTTTCGCATTGATTTGGTTGCTTTAAATACTAGCGCGCTCCTCTAACATTCGAAATTTCATACCTCTCAATCTTTTTCTTTTTTTAGCCCGGTTGCGGCGCCTTAATATGCTACAGAATTTGTCAGCAATTACGCCTTTTTTACCCCTCGAAACACCATGTCTACATTGTTAATAACCCGCCGTACACCGGTTAACACTATTTTTGGAAAAACTTATTTGGTTTTTGCAAAATAATGTTTTTTTAAATTGTGCTGTTTTTTTTGTTTATTATTACCGTGACGATTCACGATAACGGTACCGTGATGGCATAAAAAATTCAATAAACGTACGTTCTTTATCGCTATAATGCTGCATATAATGCTCATTCAAAACATGAGATACACAATGCACGTAGGTCTGTTTCCTTCAAAGGAAAAATGTTAAAATTTTCTTGCATCTCTCTCACACATCGCACCGTGACGTCTCCGTAGACCCATATAATACTACTAGCCATGACGATAATTTTTAAAGTATGGAATATAGTTCATCATCATCATCGTCACTCTTGGCTCTACAACCCCTGGTGGGTCTTGGCCTCCTCAAGAGTCTTCCTCCACTCATCACGGTTTTGTGTCAGGTCTCTCCAGTTTACAATCTCCACGGTGGATATATCTTTGAGGACGTTGTTGCTCCATCTTAATCTTGGTCTTCCCAGGCTCCTTCGCCCTGTCAGTCTTGAGTTCAGCAGGGACTTTAGTGCCTAATGCTCAGTCATTCTCTCTACATGACCCAGCCACCGAAGTCTTCCCAGTTTTATGGAATATAGTAACAAGGATAATATTGAAGTGTAAATGAATTCCAAAAATTCAAAAACGGCAAATGTCAAATATCTTTTATTGTTTATTGTTTTGGAACATTTACAGAGTATTAACAGAAAAAAGTCATTGGATTAGCATTGTTAGAAGCGTACATGTTAATAGTCCACTTAAAAATGTTCACAAAGTGCACAGTTTAATAGTTGTTAACAGAAATTAGGAATATCAAAATATAAACGGAGGTATAAAAAGAGATAACAAAAATAGTGATGATACAATATAGAGATGACAAAGATAAAAAAAGATCGATATACGATGTAAAAAAACAGAAAAACAAAAAAAGTAAAGTACAAATAGAGTGAAGAACAGCCATTCACATTCAAGTTCAAGATAAGTATTAAGATAAGTATTTTCAATTCTCAATTACATGTTAGGTTAGTCTATTGTTAATTTGCTTTTTAAAGTAAGCGAGACTATTTGCATAGATGTCTATATGGTCACATTCAATGGAATTATACAGTCGACACATCCGAGACAGTGGATTGAAGTATGCAATATTGTTTTTAAATAATTCAAGATGATATATATTCTGATTCCTTAAATTACGTCTATTGGGGACCTTAATAAGAATATTGCTCAGGCAGTGAGTTGTTTCAAGCTTATCATGAATGATTTTGTATAGACTCATTAAGTCAGCAACTTTTCTTCTTTTTTCCAGAGTTGTAAACTTAAAATATTGGAGTCGTTCCTCGTAAGATTGGAGTAAGGCATTTAGTCCAAGTTTAAATGATAACAATCTCAGAAATTTTTTTTGCACAGATTCAATAGTTTTTGAATATTTTAAGTAGTGTGGATTCCAGATAACACTACTATATTCTAATTTGCTTCTGACCAATGAGTTGTATAGGGTTATAATGGATTAGGGTTTTTTAAATGGTTTAGATATTCTATGTATAAACCCCATCATTTTCAAGGATTTAGTCGTGATATCACTGACGTGTACATCAAATTTAAATTTTGAATCAAGAATGATTCCTAAATCTCTGATGGTTGTAACTGCATTTAATCGAGCATTATTTATGGAATATGCATAATCTTTTTGCATTCTGTTACGGCTGAAAGTCATAATGTAACATTTTTCAATATTCAAAAACATATCATTCTGAATACACCAGTTATGTAGTGTGAAAAGGTCTTCTTGAAGCATAACTTGGTCAGAATCATTGGAAATTTTACGGTAAATCTTTAAATCATCGGCAAATAAAACAAAATCACAGCGTAACATGGGGCCTAGGTCATTAATGAAAATTAAGAAAAGCAGAGGGCCAAGATTGGACCCTTGGGGTACACCAGAGGTTACAATTACGGGAGGTGACTCATACCCATTTATAAGAACGAGCTGTGTTCTGTTTTCCAAATAGGATTTAAGTCACCTAAATAGATCACCGTGAATACCTATACGACCAAGCTTCTGTAGTAAAATAAAATGATTTACTTTATCAAAAGCCTTTTGAAAATCTGTGTAAATAGCATCTACCTGAGTTCTTTCATTAAACGCATTGCAAACATAATCACAGAAATCGAGAAGATTGGAATTTGTGGATCTGTTAGGAACAAATCCATGTTGATTGATGCATAATTGTGGTTTAAAGTGTGCGAATATGGAACTATAGATTATAGATTCAAAGGCTTTTGCAAAACATGATAATATACTAATTGGTCGATAATTTTTCACAGAAGATTGATCGCCAGATTTATGTATTGGGACAATATGTGCATTTTTCCACAAATCTGGGAAAGTTCCCGTAGATAATGATTCGTTAAATATAATGAAAAGTGGCTTAATCAACGCGCTAGAGCAACATCTTACAAACAAAGGAGGTATTTTATCTGGTCCTGGGCCTTTATGTATATCAATGCTTTCTAAACAAGATTTAATAGTTCCCATGCTTACGTTAAGTTTACTAAGATTAAATTGGTTGAATTGAGGAACATTCAGTCCGGAAGTATTTGATGTGGGATTCGACTGAGTATAAACCGATCCAAAATAATTAGAGAACATATTGGCAATCTGCTGTCCATTGTTTGCAATCATAGAATCCATATGCATTGTTTTTGGAATCGAATTTGAATTACGCAATGATTTAGAATAAGCCCAGAAAGCCTTAACATTATCTTTTATCCCACGCTCAACTAGATTGATGTAGGATGTGTAGCATTCTTTTAGCATTTTTTTGATCTTTTTCTAAGAGTAGCAAACTCGGAATAGTCTATCGGGTTGTTATATTTTTTAGCCCGAAGTCTTACTTTATTTTTCTCTTTGAGGAGCATTATTAGAGATTCGCTAAACCAATTGGGATAGTGATTTCTTACGTATGTTTTTTTTTTAGAATGTGCTTGTCTATAATATCCCATAGTGTATTGTAGAATAACTGTACCTTATTATTGAGATGACAGTTGTTAAAAAGTGAGATCCAGTTTACATTTGTTAGATCATGACAACATCCTTCATAATTACCTTTTTTGAAGTTGTATTTTACGGGAGAGTGATTTTCTTGTAGGAATTGCATTTTTTCTAGACTTACATTTATTTCAAAACAGGGATGATGGTGATCAATTTTTGATAAGTTAGCTGTCGTTGAAATATTAATATTGGTTTTATCGGAAAGAACAAGGTCAAGAATATTAAAATTGTTGTTAGGTAAATAATTAAATTGGTGAAGGTTGCACATTGAGGCCAAATTGACAAGGGAATGAGCTTTGTGACTAAAATAATTGGATGGAGCTAGTATTATGTTATTATATGTTATGTCAGGTGTCCATTTAATTTCAGGTATATTAAAATCACCAATGATTATAAATTGAGATTTGGAATTAATATGTTGCAAATAAATATCCTGAGTATTTTTGATTCGATTACAGTAATCATCAACAGATAAATTGGGGGGAATGTACAGAACACATATATAGATGAACGAGTTTGAATATTCATGCAGTTTTATAGCTAACCATAAATCTTCACCGTCACTTTCCCAAGATGATTTTCTAGTTGTTATTAGATTCTTGTTGACTGCCGCTAATACCCCCCCCACCTTTTTTAGATGTAGAATTAGTTGATTCGCGATCTCTCCGAAAGACCAGGTAACGCTCATCAAACAATTCATTACTGAATACTGATGAACTCAACCAAGTTTCGGTGAAGCAGATTATATCATAGTTATTGATAATAACTTCGTTTTTTATGTCATTTGTTTTGGTTCTAACTCCCCTAACATTTTGGTAGAAAATTTTCAGATCCATTTTGTAATTTTTGACAAGACGTATACATTAGGTTTAAAGGACGGAGGAAGACGGGTTTGAGGGTGATTTGTCGGTAAGATTCTGTAGTACGGCCTTGTTCTTCACGAGCAGTGGTGGAGACATGTCATTCTTCCTTAAGAAGACGCGCCCATTTTTAATCCATACGTACTTGAAGTTCAGGTCCTTTGCTGCTCGCCTAGCTGCTGCATGAAGTTCCTTGTTATAAGGTGACAGATGTTCACATACGTATATCGGAGAAGAATCTGTGAAACCAAGGTGTTGACTATTCAGTTTCCTATCCACGTTCCTCTTGTTGAATACCTTAACTGCAGACAGCAATTCGTCACGGATTCGAGGGCTGGGCAGAGTCAGTACAATATTTTTTGGTCTTGAGTTGGGAGTTGCGTCAGGGTGGCGTGGTGTACGATGACAGGAAATTATTTGCTCGTCCTTTACAGGATAGTTTACTGATGTACACAGGTTTTGTATTGTAATCATGATGTCTTCGTTCCTCTTCTCCGGGACCATCTGAATCTCCAGATTGCAGTTCCGGTTAGTTTGTTCGATTGCGTTCATTTTTTGGGATAGTATGTCGTAGTTCCGCTGCAAGATTTCATTTTCAGAACTCAGTTTGGATATTTTCGTCTCATTAGCCTTGCATGTAGAATTTAATCTATCATATTCTGCAGCGAAGTATTCAAGAGATGATTGAAAATCTTCCATATGGGACAGCTTGTTTTTTATATCCCCTAGTTCGTCCATTATTTTGGAGTTAAGGTATTGAAATAATTCATGTTTTAGGGTTTTCAGTGCCTGGTCTAATTTTTCGTCTATGTGTTCTAAGATTATTTTATATACGTCGCTTGAACTCGCAGTTTGTGGGGTGGATATAGAGGTGTCATTAGTCTTTTGTTTGGAACCTGTTGGTTGTCCGTGCAATATGGTGGGGGATTGAAGAACCAGAGTTTCTGCGTTATTTCCAGTAAATTTCTGTTTTCCTTTGCAAGGGACACATTTCCAAGTAGTTCTATATTGTTTAGATTGCTTTGTGTAATTTTCTTTGGTAGTTCCTACACATTTAAAATGATAGCTTTGGGAACATTTACTGCAAGTCATTATCTCGTCGGCCTTCGCGTTCAGCTTACATTCCTCACAAAGATGCATTATATTTGTAGCGCCTGTTAGTAGGCAAACTCCACGACACCTTACTATTTCTAGTACTATGTATTAATAGCGCCTGTTAGTAGGCAAACTTCACGACACCTTTCTGTTACTATGGCAAAATGATGTTACAGTTAGAGTTACCTACATTAATGATTCATGCAATTCACCACTTCAATTATTTAAATGTTAGAATATTTCTTTAAACACAGATTTAAGCACGTTCTTAGGTTTATATTAGAAGATCACAATTGTATCGTTATCAATCAATGTTATCTTTTAAGATAATTAACTGAGAGAAGATATCTAGAAACACTAACGATTATCTGATAAAATTTGAATGTTGTTTTTTTAGATATTGAAAAAAACAATCACAGGTTTCATTTAAGCTCGTAAAAATACGTTCATGCAGTGCACGATAATCACTTTAACTTGTACTGACACTTATTTGACTTGTACCGATTGTATTTTGCTTTTAAATTTTAAAAAAACTAACGTGAACACTTGGACACTTCTGTCAACAAACGTACCATAGATAATTGTTTTGTTCTTTAACATATAATGCTGCAGCTTATTCTTACACACTAAATAACAACAGTCGAAAATGAGACAAACGGTATTTTTTATTAATCGATAATAATAAGTAATTTGAGTGTATTTACAAATTAAATGTTATTCCTTGAGGTGTACTTGTATTTGAGATTAATTCAGACACTTTCTCATTACACAGGAGGGCATTTCGGTACTTAACCCTCCGCCCGTCGCGTCTTTTTTTTTTACGCGAGGTGTCGCGCGGGGTCGCCTAGGACCCCAAAAATAAATATGATTAATTTTTTTTTGTAGCATACATTTTATGTATTATTTTAATTGATTATAGTCAGGTGATAATGACTGCTTTGAAATAAAAATAAATATTAAAAATTAGATGTTTATTTTCAATGTAAACCTTAAAAATCAATGAGGAACTTTTTTTTTAAAATAAACTTTAAAAAAAAGTCTAACCAATTTCTATCAAACTTATAACTATTTGAGATTGATACAGACTTATAATTATTCCAAAAAAAATCAACAAAACACGATGAAAAAACGTGTAAACTTGGTTTTTCATTGTATTTTGTTGATTTTTTTTAGCCTCACGCCGAAACGCAAGTCTATATCTCACATCGTACATGCGCAAACTGAATGTTGGCGGCGCTAGCGTCAAGTATTGTCCCTTTTAGGAAGCTACCTAAAGTAAGGAATCAGTGGGAACATTTAAAATTTGCATAATTAGCACTTCTGTAAAAATCTGGGCTTTTAAAGACCCCACGTGACGGGTCGAGGGTTAAATGCATTTCACTTGGAGGTAGCACACGACATTACGCGATGCGTGGCAGTTTAGTACTAAAACTACGAAATCAAAAACAATACAATTGGCTTGCTTTTGAATAGAAACTTTGAGATTTCTTCAGCGCTTCTATATATATTGTACCGTCATTGTTTAAAACAACAATGTTTTAAGCTGCAATTTTATAACTTTTCCATTCATTGTTATTATCATGTTAATCATAAAACATGAACAGTATCGTAAAATTTCAATTACATATTATATAATTGAAATTTCACGCCAATTTCACAGATTTTTTTTACATCGCATATCATTTTATAAAGGTCCATCTATTCTTTTCATAATTTATGTAATATTTTTATGATTCCCACTATTTTTTCAATTTGAATACCGCGTAAGAGTACCAACTGCCCAAAACCGCCTGGAGCCAGTGAAACTATGGCATCCCCAATTAATTGGGGTATGTTGTGAGGCTGAAGGTAGTGGGAAGGGGAAGGAGATGGGGAAGAGTAAGGTGGTAAAGTACCTGACTATTCAGATTTGGTCACTGTAATGTTTGGTATTATTCACATTCAAACGCAATTAATTCTGGGTACTTCTCAATAACAATGACGACCGGCGTAGTCCAGCAGAAAGGCGCTTGACTCGCACACCGAAGGTCGCGGGATCGAATCCCGGCGTGGCAAATAAATTTTATTTAATGAATTTGTGCTATTTCACAATTTATACATTTAAAATAATATATAGTATATTTGCGGCACGTTACAGAGTGGAAGATGATCTTAGTATCGCCCTGGTGTAGGACCACCATTCATAATTGAACGTTGCTTGAAATGGTATTAGCCGTGTTTGGTGACCAGATCTGAATAGCCAGGTTATTCCCCACCTTTCTCCTCCCTATCTCCTTCCTCTACTCACTACCTTCAGCCTCACAACATCGCCCAATTGGGGATGCCATAGTCTCACTGGCTTCAGACGGGAGCAGTTGGGACTCTTGTGCGGTATTCATAAAAAAAAATATATTAAAAAAAAACAATTAGGTGATATCAAACTGGTTTATTATGAGCTTACACATTTACAATAATTATGCTACAAGTCACACGACCTGTCTATACTAGCGGCTAATTGAATCTGCGCGGTAGGCTGGCCAGAACCACTCTCGACGGCCACCGCCTACTCGGGCACCCCTGTCGCCAATCAATCGATAGAAGCACTTTCCCTGCTGGTATCTGTCGGCATCACTTAGAAGCTCTTTCAATACATTACAGTTACAAAACACGTCTAAAGTCATTTCAAACAAAGTTTCAATTCTGAATTCTGAGTATCTTCCACTCTGGAACATGCCGGCCTCCTATAATCGGTTTCCCCATTCTTGTCTAATTTAGTTTTCTACCGCTTGAGAATTACACACTCTCTGTTTTTATTTTTTTTTTATTTCATACTAGCTGGTTCCCGGCATGCGTTGCTATGCCATTTAATAAAGAAATTGTTTCTCCTTGCGTATCCTTTCCCATTCATTCCGTTACCCTTTCACCTCCCATTCTTCTCCGCCTTCTCCACCTTCCCTCTCCCCAGTCCTCTTCCCCCCCCCCCCCGCAAACCCCCTCCCCAAGTTCCCTCCCCCCTTTCCCCCTCCCTCCTCCCAACCCCTGTATTCCATACATTCATTCCCGGTACATTTAATTTTCAAACAGCTGGAGTGCCACCTATTGCAATTATTTTATACAAATTTCATAATGCCAGAGCTCACTTATACAAACCTTGTCCTGACAATAACGAACACAAAACAAAAAGATTTATCCAATTTGGTGCAGTCGTTCGGAAGTTATGCGCGTACATACATTTCGGCGATTCATTTTTATTTATATAGATACGTAATATTTTCTATTTGTTTTGGATCAGCCTTTATAAAGGTACATCTTACAAAATATGTATCCAACTTGTTTATATTTACGAATCGATAAAAAGTATAAAACCGGGCTCGCAGTTATATTTACGTCAATATCAGTTTTCCAGTACCTTGCTAACAGCTGTATCAAAATGAAGAAAATATTTTGTATTGTGATGTTAGTGGCAGTTTCATTGGAATTGTGTGTCACAAAACCCACCGAAAACTTGAACGAAAGAAACAATGGCAATAACAACGAAAAGGACGGTAAAAACAATGGAGAACAAAACACAAGCAATAAAGATAACCCCAATTATAACAACAATAATTATGACAATGGAAAAGGATACGAATATCTGAACATTGATAATAATGGCAACGTCAATAGTTACAGTTACTACGACACAATGGTAAGAACAACAATTAATGTAATCAAAACCACCATTTTTCAACCCGTCTACTTGTTTAGGAATAAATTAATCCTGGGTCGATCGATTGTTTTACACGACCCGGGTCGCTCACGACACACTGGCGTCACGAGCGGGTCGCGAAGACCCGCTCTTTTCGCGACACAAAATACGAAACCCGATTACTCATCACCCAGTTACTTTTTACTGCCCAAACCGGTCAAATCATACGCGATACGAAACCCAGGTTATAATTGTGTGAACGTTCTCTCGCAGCTCACACTTGTAACTAGTAATGTCATGTCCCAGAAATAAATTAAAAAAAATACATGCTTCAGGGGTAAAAAAACAATGTTTTGAAGGATATAAAAACCTTGTAAAAAACGTGTTGTTCTGAAGCTTTTATTGAGAATTTAAATAAGTAAATTAGCTGTAAGCTGTTATGCTTTATTATATTTTCCTTTTATTAGGGTCAGACATTTTACACTTTTACCAGTTTATAGTTTCTATTACAATGCAAAATTACATTCACACCCACACGAAAATTGAAAAGTTATTTAATTAAAAACGTCTCCGTGTCTAGTCGAATATTCAAAAATCGAATCTACTAAACAATCCCGCGATGACGTGACACACGGGCAGGAAGCAGGATACTGTTACGTCACGCACGTGTGTGCGTTGATCGGCAATCGGCGACCGAATGAATGTGTCGCAGTTCGCTAGTTCCGGGAGCTGACACGTCTCGCCACTCGCCACATGGGCACCCGGCGATCGGTCCGTGAGTCACCGGGTGCAGGAATGTGTCGTAGTTGGTGGTAGGTCGCGGGAGTGTGTCGCGGTTCACGGGTCCCGGGAGACCCGGATGCTGACGAATAAATAACCTGCTCGCTCTTTGGTGGCTCGTGAGCGGGTTTCGACGATCAGGTCTTTCACGATCGATCCAGGACTAGAATAAATACATCCCAAAACATGTAATCGCGTTATACTTTCATCAGACCAAAAACGTCCCGAGCGACCTTACATTTTAAAAGCTATATACCTATCTCTCTTCTTCTCATACAAACGTACATTTTTTTCTTTTGACTAGAAAGAGAACAAAATAACGCTTCTTATTGTCTTGGAAATGTGAAAGCTATCTTGTATAGATATTTTACAATCTCAATCCAAAGTGATGGTTTCCGATTTTTCGTGCGAATCTAAGGCTTCCAGATTGTGAGGTGCGAATATATTGAACCAAGCAGAAAGTCTTCCTCCTTTCACTGTCCTAACTCATTGCCTAGGTAGGCTGTTGGGTCAGCTCTTCTCGTTCACGGGCTATATCTTCTTCGGTTCTGGGTATCGCTTTCATCCAGGCCATTTCTGTGAAATATTTTTTTGGCATTGAGTCATCCAGGAGTTCTTTCGTCTTCCTCTGGATGACTGTCGATGAAGCTCCATAGAAATAGCCTGCTTCACTTTGTGTTCTGGTGGTCTCCGTCTTATGTGCCCATACCATCTCAATTGTAGTTTCTCCAGCTTACTGTTTATGTCCGTGACACTACTCGGCTGTGGAATGATTTGCCGGCCTCTGTGTTTCCTCCCTCCTACAACATGGGTCTCTTCAAGACCAATGTTCCTTCCTTCCTCTCCTCAAAAAGACCCTCCACACATCATCCCAGATGACATAGGCCCTGAGAGAAATTATTTTCCTCAGGGCCTCCTGTGTGAGTTAATGGAAATGCCTCACTGCCATACATCAGGGTAGGTACCAGTATTCCATTATGGAAGGCTAGTTTCGCGTCTTTTGACAGTTTTTTGTTGGTGCCAACGACGTTCAGTCCTCCATTATTACCTGCATTCACCCTTCTTTCAATATCTCTATCAGCCTTTCCATCTCTCGTAAACATACTTCCCAAATAAACAAACTCATCTGCCTGCTCCAAGTATTCATCATTCACAACTATATTGCATACTGTTTTCGTACTCTCTCTTTCAAACACCATGATTGTAAAATGAAAATTTCAAAATGTTACATTATGTAACATTTTGAAATATCCTACTAATGACCTAAAAAACTTAAACATTTTATTTATTTCACTAGAAGTTTTTCTACATTATAATGACTGATTTGGTAGTGTTTATGAGTAACCTGTGTGATGTGCCAGATAGAGGGTACCCTTTTGCATATAACTGCATACTCAACTCTAATTTCGATTCTTCGGAGATGTTTGAGTAATCAACTCGACGATCGATATGTATGATGGTAAAATAATGGTGGGGTACGTGATTAAACTGAATAAAAAAACTATAGAACTTTGTTTTGTGCGTGTTTTGTGACCGAAATAAGTGCAGTTTTTCCTTACTTACGAAATTAATCAATAATTTTTAAATCATTATTTTTTATTTATTTATCTGATACCTTACAAGAGCGCCCCTATATACCTACAGTGTAAATTTATGTACGGTGACGTCACCAGGTTAGGCAGCGCTGTGAGACGGGTTAAAGCAGGGACTACAGTAAGAGATTTATTAATGCGTGTCTTGAAGATTACGTAAAAGAGGAAAAACAGATGCGGGTACTTCGTTCCACATACGAGCCGACTTACACAAAAACGAATCGAAGAAACGACCCGTTCTCCCCGAAACATTCGTTCTCAAACTCCATTTGTGAACGAGTGTTCCGCCCGAAGGGCTTAGCAGTAATAATTATTATTTAAGCCGCTGCTACCGGAATATCTACTATCCAAATTTCTTGCATATCTCCCTTAAACATTTGAAATTTTTAAGCTTATATTAGATATTATAATATCTTTACATTCCCTACATAAAAAAAAATGATAGAAAAAAATGGCAAAGTTTGGTCAGAAATTTTTTATTTTCAAGTCTGTTTCTGTTATTTTACAAGTTAAATGTATAAACAAATTCACAGTGTTTCTTTAAATGCTGTTTTAGACAGCCCCCCAAGAGATTTTTGCTCTATTTTTAACGAGCCGTATTTTATTAAACATTTTCACAATTTTCGCACCGATTTTATCGCTTTAATAGCGCGCTCCCCTAACATTCGTAATTGCATATCTCTCCATCTTATTCTTTTTGAGCGCGGTAGCGGCGCCTTAAATGATGCCAAACCTTTCCTTAGATGTTCCTTCAGTCCAGTATTAAAATTTTAAGTTATTTGTTTTCATTTATTTAAAAATAATACCACTAAGTATAATTGCAGTTTGAAGATCTATATTTATTTGTTTACAGAACCACAATAACAATAACAGCGGAAAGAAACCTGCATTTAATAGTTTAAATAAAAACAACAACATTGGAAACAATAACATCAACAGTTACCAACATAATAATAATAACGATAACGATGGCGATTTCGACGACGATTTTGAGCCAAATTTGAATAACAATATCAACATCGGCGACGGCAATATAAACATTGATAGCGATAACAACGACCATAACAATAATAACGTGAATGTGGGAAGCTACAATATAAATAGTCATCAATATAACAATAACAATAATGTATACACCAGAGTGCCTTGCAACAAAGGACAGTGTACTTCACACGGAAATAACATTCATATCAACAATGGAGTAACCTGTATTAATGGGATGTGTTTTTTGAAAAGCAGCAATAACAATAACATTAATGTTCACAATAATAAGAATGGAATAACCCGGAGCTGCATTAATGGAATCTGTTTTTTAAGTGGAAGAAACAACAATAACATTAATATTGGCAGTGGAGTGACATGCGTCAATGGAATATGTTTTTTTAATGAAAACTATTACAACGCAACTTATAATCGTGAAGTTGCAGAATACTGGGAAAATTGGAGTAGAAATTTTCAACACAACTTAAAGGCAAAGTTACGGAAAGCAATGCCATGGGCCGATATTGACTAAATTAAATTTATTAAAAAAACCTGTCTTATAGTATTTTTTTACTTGTTCAATTAGATCGGGAATCATCGCTTCGATTAGGCATTTCTCACTGCACAAAAATTAATGCACAATCACGTGTTGTTTAATTCTGCATTTCTTTATTTCTGAAATTTTTCTTTATTTTTGAAAATGTCCACCTAGGATAATACGCTATTGTAACTATTGCATAGTCTGTTCATACAAGAATTCATTGCTTACAGTTTGTCTTGCATTGGTGCACCTTGAACAGGACAGAAGAGCGTGTTGTACGCGCAGGTACATTAAATAAAATTTTATTTAGCAACTCTGGGCATTGAATATTATTTTTAACTAATATATTTATTCTGGAACATTGTGGAACATTCGAAGCCTTTTTTGTATGGGTGGGTCTACCAATAATTGAATGGGTAGGTAGGGGTATATAAATTAACTTTTTTGAAATCGGCAGTTGGGTGGGTAGGGGTATATACTCCCCGAGCGAAGCCGGGTACCCCATCTAGTACAACTACCCCATCTACCGGGTACCCCATCTAGTACAACCCACCCAGTTAATAACTACCCATTCAATTATTGGTAGACCCGCCCATACAAAAAAGGCTTCGAATGTTCCACAATGTTCCAGAATAAATATATTAGTTAACAATAATATTCAATGCCAAGAGTTGCTAAATAAAATTCTATTTAATGTACCTGCGCGTACAACACGCTCTTCTGTCCTGTTCAAGGTGCACCAATGCAAGACAAACTGTAAGCAGAATTCTTGTCTGAACAGACTATGCAATAGTTTCAATAGCGTATTATCCAAGGTGGACATTTTCAATTCCGAACTTACCAAATATAAGGGGTACATAAAAGAGTATTTCTCTGATGTTTCATGAATATGTTATGTGTCTATGTTTTTTTTATATTTCTGTCGTTTAAACTTAAAATGCTGTTATGATTTGATTTATATGTACAACCTGGCTTCTTACGGTTACCAATGTATTGATATTTTTATGTTTTATGTAAATTTTAGTTTTATATACTTAATCTTTGGTTTTATAACATTTTTGGTCTCATGCTCCTTTATTATAAATTTTATTATTTCTAATTTTTTATTATGCTGTTCAATAAGAGGTAAAATCACTAGGAGGAAAAATCAATGATTGGTTTTATTTTGGCTATTCAAACATGTACAAACTGTAAATAATATGTAAACTGTCGATTTCCCGAAGAAAAAAAAAATAACATTCCAAAACATTCGCGAAATGAACGAATATGATAAATAATATTTTAAAAAATTCATGGCCTTTCCCAATAAAGGCTGATTTACTTTTTTCACAAAATCATGTTTTTTTTCACTCTCAGTATTGTCCTGGTTGAAGACCACTATTCAGAATTGAAACGCTATGCTGCATAAATGGTTTTAACCATGTTTGGGGAGTAGCAACATACTTCCGGAACCTTCCTCTATCCAATCTCCTTCCCTTTACATCTCCAATCGGCTCACAACAAACCCAATTAGAGGCTCTGAACATTTGGTACTCTTGTGCAGCATTCACATTTGAAAAAAAACTGATATTTTGCATTTTTCTAATAACGCATCATAACAATATAAATTAAGGAGTGTTTTAAAAAAAAACTTTTCTTCCAAGGAAAGTTAAACAGGGTTGCCAATTCCTGGGTTACCCAAATTGCAGAGAATTTCTAAGATATTTCAAGAATTTGGTATTAAGCACGGACATATGAATATATCTGGACCTGCCCTAAGTGATAAAAACGTAATATTTCCCCCTCCCCATGGAACCGGCTATAAGCTCCGCCTTGGCGCCAGCTCGCTCCATGGGGAGGGGAGAGAATCTAAAATATGTGACGTCATCATTCTTGTAGTGACCAGCGCGAAAGTAACGTCTATACGTTTTACGAAATATCACGCCAAAAACGGCAGCTTGCGCTAACATTATAGGTACATATTATATAGACATAGCGAATGTGGGCGGTTCTCCAGTGTTTTCGTCGCTGGTTACAGGGGTAAGTAAATTATGAAACATTTGTAATAGTGTTTTAACTAAACACGGCAACAAAATATTGCTATGTGTATTGGGGTGAGTCTTTTTGCGGCGAGTATTTGGCCTTAGCAAATATGTTATTATCGTGGCAAGCAATTCGCGCTCCCATGTAAAAAGGTCTATTCATTCAAAGCAGATTTTGCTTTTAAGAACTAAATGGTGATATTGTAATGCGAGATGCCTATTTACTGTCAGATTGATTGTATAACGAATCACAGTCATCTTTCCCCTCTTCCCCCTTCATAGTTTGGTTTTACCCCCTCGTCTGTATCTTCTGGTCTATTGAATTCTGATGTCTATGGTATTAAGCAATTTTGTGATTTTTCAATTTTGTAAATCTGTAATTTTATAAAGAACCTTTGTACCTATCTTTATATACCTTATCTTAATTTGAGTGGCGGTTATGGGTTACCTTGCCCCGGGAACCGTTTATTGTATAAACAACACCTCTGATATGCTTCACCCTAAATGGTTCGCTACGTTTGGTGACAGCAGGGGTGCCCGGGTTCATGGGGGGGGGTTCGCCCGGGTCTTGGCGGCGGATGCGTCTGCCCACCAGCCGCATGGCAGGCCAGGAGGGAGAATGATTGAGGGAGTCCCTTTGACTTCTCCAGCTGTACTCTCTCTGAACATCGCTTTGCACCGCAGTGTGAGGGATGGATTCATACGTCCGTCACTCCTGGACACACTGATTCCCAGATATCTACCCACCCCTAATATCATTTTCCTTCCCAGAACTTAATCTCCTTTCTTTCCAAAAAAACCCTTTACACAGCATAAGCCCTAAGGGGAATTTACCTAAAGACCTTCTGAATGGAGCTAATGTACAAAAAATCATATTTTGTAAGTCCAGGGTGTGTAAATAACCCGTAAACTTGGTAGGCATTATACCCTTGAAAATGATTTTTTTTTCATGGATATAATCAATCAGTAAAATAGTATTCAGCACTGGCCTTTTTTGTTTTTTTTTTAGATTAACTCCACGCAGGAGGCTCTGAGGAAAATAATTTCCCTCAGGGCCTATGTTATCTGAGATGCTGTGTGGAGGATCTTTTTGAGGAGAAGAAGAAATGAACATTGGTCTTGAAGAGACCCATGTTGTAGGAAGGAGGAAACACAAAGACCGGCAAATCGTTCCACAGCCGAGCTGTTGAACACAAGAACGAGTCGAAGAAGCGACCCGTTCACATGTGACCAATGTCAACCGTGTACATATGTTGGGCACGCGTTTGGCGTGTTTCCCGACTATGCACCGGTGCCGAAGGGATCAGTGACACTAGTTCCTCGGAGCATCTTCCATTTTAATACCGGTAGAACAAGGATAGCATTCCCACCCGACGCCCGTGCTCTAAAGATTGCAATCCGTCTGTTAAATTAGGAGAATCTATTAGATATGTTGGGGCTCCAGACCACAGCTGCCAAATTCAACCGTGGGGCGCACTTTTGGTTTGTACAGGGTTAGCAGTTGGGTACTATTAAAGTATCTGCGGTCCCCGTAGAGTACGCCAAGTTTTTTGAGAGGCTTACTTAAACTCTGGCTTCGATGGAGCCCCCATATCTGAGCTGGTTACGCCAAGCATATCAATGGAGGGCCTGTTCGGAAGATTGCTTCCGTTGAAGGAGACTAGATTTTTATTTCGATCCCTTTTAGACGTAATCAAACATGATTGGGTATTTGAAACATTAAATTCGTCGAGATTATTTTTACCCCAAGAGAAAATAAAGTAGTGCCTAAATGTGCAATAAAGATACTGCAGTGTGCAGTATCTTTATTGCACATTTAGGCACTACTTTATTTTCTCTTGGGGTAAAAATAATCTCGATGAATTTAATGTTTCAAATACCCAATCATGTTTGATTACGTCTAAAAGGGATCGAAATAAAAATCTAGTCTCCTTCAACGGAAGCAATCTTCCGAATATCACCCGTACAATAGCAACACGTATAATCTTTCCTTACAGAAAACAACTTAGGTCGTCAATACAAGTAGATTCGATAAGTGAGGAAAATGCAATGATTTTGCAGGTTTCTCTTTATCGTGGCACATTACTTGAAAAATTTACTGTTCGGGCATAACTGATAAACAGTATCTTATTTCTTATTCCCACATTCCAAGTCTGACCTACCCACAAAATATTACCTACCCCACCCTGTCACCTGGAGAAGAATTGTCCCGAGAATTTCAGTGCAATTTCTACCGCGGTACAAGACGTACATTGATCTTATGCAAAGGCAAGAGTTTTTTCGTGGTGACCACAGGCTAAGCAGTTTTTACACGGTGAAATTTGGGACAAGAGAAGATTCCAGTTTCAAGGTAGGACTTTCATATTCTGGTGGCGTCCTCTCGCAGTTCATTTTCGTTCCCAATTTCTTCCTGAACTTACACAAAATTCACACGGCCAAAAATCGCCATAATTTTTATGAGCTATCGGAAACATTTACTATTACTATTACACTATTTTCCTCAAGGCCTCCTGTGTGGAGTTAATGTAAAAAAAAACAGCTCGGCAGTGTAATGATTTTCCAGCTCCTGTGTTTCTTCCTTTCTACAACATGGGTCTCTTCAAGACCTTCCACATAGCAACTTTACAGATGACATAGGCCCTGAGGGAAATTATTTTCTTCAGTGCTTCATGTACGTAGTTAATTAAAAAAATATATAATAAAAATAAAAAGCTACTTTCCACAGAATTGTTTCATTTTGGGGAATTTTGGAACTTGTGGGGAATTTGAACATATATCGTGGGCATTTTAGAACATACGCATTGGCAACCCTGCAGTTAAATTAATAATCACGGGGTCAATATTGTACGATAATCTTTAAATGCACTTGCAATTAACTGTTAGACATGATACATAATAAATAATAAGCAATCTCAATTCGTTTGTTAAAAGTCATCGTTGTTTAAACAGAAGTCGAAAATTACAAATTTATACTAAAAATAAATATTTCCGAAATTAAAATTAAAAAAATTCACAAATCGAAATTTCTGCTATAAAATCATTGTTTTTAATTTTAAAAAAATTTACACCTTTAAAAATAATTATTAAAAAATCTTAATTAAAATAAACTTAACGTTGATAAATCCATTTTTGCTTAGGTAGCGTAATACCTAAGCAAATATTTAGGGATGCTGTGTGGAGGGTCTTTTTACGAAAAGGAGAGAAGGTTCTGGGAAGTAAAAAGGTAAGAGGGCCGCCTTCCAAAGTACTTGTTTTTTCCATCAACATTTTTGTTGATAAAGTAAAAAGTTTGAAGTACAATGACAATAATTATTCCGCTTCCAGGCCGTAGGTGCACCGGTGCACCGCACCTGAAATCGGCAAAAAAAAAAAAAAATTTTGATACGCGATTTTGACCCTTATGTATAAATAAACTGTACCAAGAACAAGGTCAGAATCGCTTGCACCAATATTATTCCCGATACCGCTAAAAGTTTCATTCACCTGGCGATACTAGAGGGGAATGAATCGATGGTAGGGAATCAGAAATAAAGTTGCGAAATATAACCAGCGCAGTTTTTGCAAAATTTCGTCGTAAGTACGTATATAATATAAAACATTAAATAAAACATAAAGTGGTAGAAAATTAAGAAAAAAGTATGTAAAAGAAATAAAACACAGAGTAAAGTATGGGGATAGACAATAACAAATTAAACTATGAACCTATGTATAAAATAAAAGATTTCACATAATAAAATAATGTTCATGGATAAGCATGATTAAAAAAAGAGAAACAACATTAAAAAGAATGGGAAACTTACACACAACATGGTTAAAGGGTGCTCTAAAGTAATAGAGAACTCCAGTCAATTTTTTTTAATGAATAATGACGTTCTGACTTAAATAACTGTTTTAATAGTTAAATTAATTGTCAAAGTTTTAATTTTTCAAGATCCTCCGAAAACCACCGTGTGTACGGTGAATCGTGTGACGTCATCACTCCTGAAAAATTAGTACAGGATCGGGCAATCAGCTGATCAACTGCCGCCATTTTGAATTTCGTTGTTCGAAGTATTCTTCCTAGAAGTAGCATTCTATTTTTTTTGTGCGGTAGTTTTTGAATATTTTCAATAATAGAGTTACCTTTATTTTTGAAACATTATTTAGACCTAAATATTCAATAAACACAACAACTAAATCTCTATAAACAGTATGTAAATAAACGAATAAATTAATACGATAGCAAGCTAATTATACAAGCATATCATACATTCCCATACAATGACTTTACGGTGACATCACGACACGTCGAACAGTGACGTCACGACTAAAATTTCAATAATGCCAACTTGACGGCGCATTTTTACGACCCGATTAAAAATGTACTTTTTAATAATTTTTTAAAAACTCTGCGTTTAATATTATTAAATAAAACTCATATATTCAGAATCAGCGTTTATTGGTCTATATGAACAAATTTTTTAAAGCCATAATATTTTTCACTGGAGCTCCTTATTAACAATTTGTTTTAATTATACGATATCGTATACTTATAACTACTCAGATACAATGATGAAATACGATTATTAATGGATCTTTTAAATTTAATACCTACCTAGATTTTTCTATTGCATATAAAACATTTTAAAAAAATTGGTCTTTGCTGCGGTATGACTCTGACTGACAACCTTCAAATAGATTAAAAGTTTCCGCTTATATTCTATAAACTTACTTTTGTTATGTAATATGTTATGTGTGTGTGTGTATGAATGTAATTTTTTTTACATCAGCTCCACACTGGAGGCCCTGAGGAAAATAATTTCCTTGAAGGCCTATGTCATCTTTGGGGATGTTGTGGAGGGTTTTTTAGGGAAAGGAAGGAGAGGAGAGTTCTGGGAAGGAAAAGGGTTTAAGGGGTAGGTAGGAATCTAGGTCCAAGACCTAGACAAACTTCATCCCATGAACCCGGGCACCCTTGCTAAATCACCAAACGTAGCGAAGCACTTGGGGTGACCTATGGCAGAGGTGTTGGTTATCCAATAAAGGTTCCCGGGCGGCGGTACCCATTCCCGCCTCCCAAATTGAAGTGCTGGTGTTGTGAAGATTGCACGAGTATGTATGTGTATGTGTGCGTATATGTGTATTCATGTATGCATCTGTGTATATGTATGTGTGTATGTATCATGTATATGCATGCGTATGTGTATGTGAACTATAATTTTTGAAAATCTGAACTCGCCGTTTCTAGACATCTTTAATCAATATAGAGAACTAGCTTTTTCCCGCGGCTTCGCTCGCATGAAATTAGGGGGTATTAACCCGCTTGCCACATATTCAATTTTTTTAAACAAATTTCATAATGCCAGAGCTCACCAGTAGTTTTATAGAAAATAATTATCCAATTTGATGCCATCGTTCGGAAGTTACGCGCGTACATACATTTCGGCGATTCATTTTTAAAGATAATGTTATAAATGAATTAATGTTGGGTGTCATAGCTCAAATTCAAGGTGGGTTACCATGTTAGGTATATGGAATTACACTGGATGTGTTTTGTGTATTGTATTGTACCTATTATGTGGTCATGTTATCTTGACATATACACCTCTTATTGAGTGGGTGTATTAGATGTTAGATTTACAGGGTATACATAAAGGTACACAGTTATCAGCTTTAATCCCATGGGATCTTGGACGCCAAATCTCGTTGTTACGAGATATGCTGAAACTGCGTAGGTAGGCATGAGTTACTCCCATCAGAGCGTGAGCACTGTTATTTTTATCATAGTTGTGATACTTGGAAATATAAATAAAAGAGTGGATGTAAAACAAATTGTAGTGAACGATACTCAACAGCCGAATAATTGGGTTTTATACGCGGGCAACTCAGCCGACGCGCCTGCGCGAATTCCGTTCGGCGAAGTTAACGGAATTCATTCGTTTCCCGGCTACCTGACGTGCGGGCTGTTTGCTTGAGTATCGTTCCTTATAAATCTTCCAATTTAATACTTGTCGTGTTTCTAAACTTAAATAAATCGTAACTTCAGTATAAAAAATATTTCTTTCAATCACGGTATATTTGGTAACCCAATGGAGTCAGATTAAGAAGTGTAGTGAAGTAAGTATATCACCACGCGGATCGCTGAACAGAGCCAGCGGACGCCATTATACAAAATCCTACCCACACAACATCTCTCTTACCAAAAAAAAAAATATATATATATATATATATTTAAAGAATATGCATACCTGTAGACCATTCCTATAGAGAGCTACTAGCTAAAACCTATTACATTTGATGAGACGATTCCGGATGCATAGTGAGGGGACCCTAACTCTCTCACGTAGCATCAGCGCCAGGTCTGCGAGCTTCTCCATCCATCTTAGGTAATTATTAAGTATGGGAACGCCATGCCCATGGCGTCCTCCATTATGTGGTTGTTGGCAGTACAAGTCCCATCAGGTTGCAGAAATATACGGCGTGGAATAAGCCTACGTCCATGTGTGCCATTGAATTAATAGTAATTCATCTCGTCGGATGACGGATGGTGTTTTTAATCGTTGATTATAATAATCTTGCTCGGTCAAGCCGCCATTAGCACATCGGGATTTTACACAAGAATACCCGGAAAAACAAAGGTTCTGCAGTCGCGATCACATTGTACCAGCTGAGAATTAAATAAATGTATCGTTCACATATTGAATTAAAACTGATAAACCCGCCGATTAAATAATTTCCATATCAAATTAAAATCCACATTTTCGACTGTCGGATTTGTGTCCTGCCCTTTAGACGCGAATCCAAGAAGTGCGGAAATCGATAAAAAAAAACCCTGTCGTTCGAATGTGCAACTAAGCGGAGAAAATGTGAAACTATTAGTGGCCAGTAAAAATAATCGGGATTATTAATGTAAACAAACATTAATAATCATGGGGTAATTTAGAACAGGAAAATAATTAATTACTTGGGCATTCTAATTATTTTCATAACAATAGATATTAACTACGACGACAACACCGTTTCCACGGCAACCATTTGTTTTGCTTTTCTTCTGACGTTTGCAATAACTCGATTTTGTTAGGGACAGAAAATATATGATAAATAATTTTATAACGCAAGAGCTTATTCACAACGCCAGAGCTTACCAATGTACAGCCTATATTACTCGCAAATAATGTAGCTTTCTTTTAGTGAAAGAATTTTTAAAGTCCATCCAGAATTTCTTTCCGTGAAAGAGTAACAAACATACATACATCCATATATCCATAAAAACTTTTGCCTTTATAATATTAGTACGATAGGATAAGAATACATTTTAAAAAAAAAACGTTTTGGGTAGGTATTTCTCTTTGTGGAAAGGCCCCTCAATTCCAAAAAAATTACAATCATATATTTCAATGCATCAGCCGCTTTATCAATATCTAATAATAATAACGATTTGTTATTATTATCATTATACTTCTTTCAATAAATAATACCACGATATTATTTATTTATTGATAAGAGGTATAAATAGCATGTTTCAGATATTAACAGCGTCAAATACAATTTTTGTGTAAATGCAGTAACAACTCTATCAAAATGAAGAAAACATTTTTGATTGTGATTTTAGTGGCGTTTTCTTGTAGTTTGTGTACCACAAAACCTGTCGAAAATACGATAGACATAAACAGTAGAAATGGAGTGACCTGCATCAACCACAACTGCTTTCCAAATGGAAACAGTAACAATAACATTAATGTCAACAACGAAGAAACCTGCATCAATGGAAAATGCTTTTCGAATGGAAGCGACAACAATCACAATAGCATTATTGTCACCAATGGAGTGACCTGCATCAATGGAAAGTGTTCTCCGAATGCTAGCGACAACAATAACATTAATTCAAACAATAATAATAATATTGGAGTGTCTTGCATCAATGGAAAATGTGTTTCGTACGGAATCAATAACAACGCAACTTATAATCGGGAAGTCGCTGAATACTGGACAAACTGGGGTAAAAATTTTCAAAAGAACATGAAAGAAGACTTAAAAAAAGCGATGCCATGGGCCAATATTGACTAAATCGAAAAACTCAAGGAAACAATAATATTAATATCAACAATGGAGAAACCTGCATCAATGGAAAATGCTTTTCGAATGGAAGCGACAACAATCACAAAAGCATTATTGTCAGCAATGGAGTGACCTGCATCAATGGAAAGTGTTCTCCGAATGGTAGCGACAACAATAACATTAATTTCAACAACCAAAATAATATTGGAGTGAACCTGCATCAATCGAAAATGTGTTTTGTACGGAATCAATAATTATGCAACTTGTAATCGAGAAGTCACTAAAAACTGGAGTTAAAATTTTCAAGAGGACTTGAAAGAAGAATTTAAAAAAAGCATGCCATGAGCCAATATTGACGAAATCGAAATTAATAGAAAAACTCGTTTCACATTCTTCCCCTTAGCCTATTTAGATAGAGACCTAATGCTACAACAAGGCTTTCAAGTCTAGTTCTGCAATCAGCGTCTATCTTAGGCCCGACCACTCCCCGAAAACTCATAGAGCGTAATTTGTTCCGTTTCAAGATGGTGGCTGTTTTAATGGCTTAGTAAAGATTCATTTTTCAAATGTGAAACCGTCGAATTCTTTTTGGACTTTATCATTAGTATTTTTTAAATATTTTGGTTCCTACTTTAAAATAGTGACGTTTGAAGAATAACATTGTCATTGTCAAGAAATGAAGACAATAAATCATTATTATTATTATTATTTAGATATTGACGTTTCTTTGAAGAACTTAGATATAATTACTTATTTAAAATTTTGAAAATAAAGATTTTACAAAAAGTATGTGGTTTATAATTAAGTAGATAGGTATTAAAAAAACGTACAAAAAATCCCCTGATTTTAAAAGGAACTTTTGTTTTTTTTTATTTATTAGATAAGTGAAAAGAAGTAACATTATTTTTTGGACGCGAGAACTACTAAAAACCATTGACAAGTGATTATTACTAGACCAGAACATAAAGGTGAGGGGGAGAAACCAACTACAGCGGGGCGCAGAGCGGGAAGATGAATTTGGTGATATGTGATTCGTCAATAACTCAATCTGTGAGTAAATGGGCATCTAGCATTATAATATCACCATTTAGTTCTTAAAAGTAAACTCTGCTTTTGAATGAATAAACCTTTTTACATGGGAGCGCGATTTGCTCGCCGCGTAAAGAACAAATTTGCGAATTCCAAATACGGCAAAGTAAAGTTCGCCTATTTTCATAGTCCAATATTTTGTTGACGTATTTAGTTAAGACACTTTTCCAATTGTTTCATGATTTACTTACCCCGCTAAACAGCGACGAGCACACGCCATGTATCTCGAGTGATAGCGTGTGTTACAAAAACGACCATATTATGTGATCTGAATAAGCTTAAAATAAAGTAAAATAATGCTTGCCTAAGGAATGTAACACGACAATTGTGTTTATTCTCTTATTCACTTCTATTATTACACGTTTTCAAAACACAAGCCACTATTTTTGCCGTGTTATTTCGTAAAATGCACCGATGAGTGCTCGACGCTGGCTCGCAAAAGAATGATGACGTCACATTTTTTAGATTCACGCGAACCCATACTCGATCCCAGCCGGTTCCAATGGAACCGGTATGGGGAGGGGGAAATAATACGCTTTTATCGCTTAGGGCAGGTCTATTAATATTCATATTTCTATGCTAAAAACTAATTTTCCAAATAATTAATAATTTATAAAAGATTATTTATTATTGTTATCATCTTCTTCAATGATATACATATTACATTGATTGGAATAACATTCAAAAAGTTATAAAAATAGAATTTTTCTTATAAAAAATTGAATATTCATCTAGACTTTTATAAAAGTAGTTCCATATAAATAAAATCGGATATATCTATCCGAGACGCTATCCAGGTTACAAACCAATTCATAGAATGATTGATTCCTATAAAAATAATAATATGGAAAAAAATAGTTGAAGATATTCTAAAATTTGAAACATGAGATTGATTAATATGACGGTTTGACAGAAGGTGGCAATGGCGAATTAGACGACAGGTTCTGGGTTCGAGTCCCAGTTGCGACCTTTTGTCTTTTTCTATTTTTCTGTGTCTTTCAGATTATTATTTTTATCTTCTTCTTCAATAATTAATATTATTTAATGTTTGATAATTTTTTCCAGAAGTAACCTTCGATTCAACTTACTTCGGGCGGACTAACACGCCCGTAAAATCTTTCTTTCGGTTTCCTGACGATTAATCGATTATTCGGTTGGTAGCTATAACGTCACAACTAATGAACTTCAACAATAATATGCTGCTTTCATTGAGCGTGAAATTACTTTGTTGCATTTTGTGATTAAAAAATAATCAACTAACTAAGAAATAATCAACAAAAAAAAACAATAAAAATGGTGCAGTTTGTCATAATTTTATCGCAATCCGAAGAAAATATAATAAAAATGATAAGAAATTATAAGATGTTTTTTCCTCCGCTCTAAGTCGTTCGTTACGTTTGGTGATTTAACAGGGGTCCCGGATTCATGGAATGAGGTTTATCAGGGTCTTGGTAGTGGATGAATCTGCCCTCCAGCTGCGTGGCATGCCGGATCGGGAGACTGGTTGAGGGAGACCTTTTGACCTGATTCATACCCACACCCAGACACCTGATTCATACCCACATCGTCGAAGTCGAAATTTGTGTTTGTCAACTTTAATGGGGGGGTGACAGGACGTTATCCGCCCCGGGTGCTACCCATGCTGCGCCACTGCCCACACTTCGTACCTTTTTCCTTCCCAGAACATCTTGTCCTTTCTTTCCTCAAAAGACCTTCCGCACAGCATCCCCAAAGCCGATGTAGGCCCTGAGGAGAATTATTTTACTCAGCGCCTCTGTATCGTGCTAATGTAACAAAATTCCGAATTCCAATCAACATATTATAACAATGTTATTTTTTAAGAAAGATTAAGAAAGGGACCCTCAGATGGTTTGGGCATGTAGAGCGAATTAACGAAGGAAGTAGTGTAAGAAGAATATACGACGCGAATGTGAATGGTAGAAGAAGTCGGGGACGCCCGAGGAAGACATGGCACAATCAAGTGAATCAGATACTTGAGTCGGGTCATGTCAAAAGTCAGAATAATAGAAGAGAATGTATGAAGGTGAGTGAGGCAAAGAGTGTGTGCCAAGACCGAGTTGTTTGGCGGTCCGTCCTCTCTGCCTACCCCTGCGGGGAAACGGCGTGATGGTTAGTTAGTTAGTTAGTTATGTTATTTGTTTAGGTAATCTCTATTCAGATGTCGAGTTAAAAATGTACTTACATGAAATTTACTTGATAGAAATATGTGCGAAGAATGCTTTAAAAATTATAAAAAACACATATGGGTCTGTTATTTAACATGATTTTTGTAGATATGACGATATTCGCAGTATTTCATCAAATGCTACATAAAGACACCTATCGAGAAATTTTTGCTCTTTATTTACCCCTCAGACCTCGGGAATATTCTATCTGACGGTAAAAAAATATCCGCTCTGCAATAAAATCCAAATAAATGGAATACTTCCAATCTAAAATGTATTCGATAACTGAAATACGTTTTCAAATTTTATTATTATTAATAAATATTTTTAATTATTTGTGGAAATATTATTAGTGTGTTATATTTGTTTCTAATTCATTCGAATGAATTTCTGAAAATTGTATTTCAAATTCGTTCGAACGAAATATATATACGTTTGGAATTCATTGAAATGAAATTTGTATATTTGTAATCCCAATTCATTCGAATGAATTACTGAAAATTGGATTTCAAATTCTTTCGAATGACATTTATACATTTGGAATCCCAATTCATTGGAATGAAATTTGTATATTTGGAAGCCCAATTCATTCGAATGAATTTCTAAAAATTAGATTTCAAATTCTTTCGAATGAAATTTGTATATTTGGAGTTATAATTCCTTCGAATAATTGGATTTCAAATTCGTTCGAATGAAATTTGTATATTTGGAGTTATAATTCCTTCGAATAATTGGATTTCAAATTCTTTCGAATGAAATTTGTATATTTGGAGTTCTAATTCATTCAAATGAATTACGAATAATTGGATTTCAAATTCGTTCAAATGAAATTTGTGTATTTCGAGTTCTAATTCATTCCAATAATTTTATTTCAATATTTCAGTTATTCGTAACCCGGGAATATTAATCTTTCTTTAAAAAAAAAAAATTATGAGGTAAAAATTGTATTTTCGTTATTTGTTTTTGGGGTGTTATGCCGTGTTGCGCTACCTCCTTCTTTAGCCAACGTTTCGGACACCGTTGCAGTGTCCATCATCAGGGCAGATCCGGTAGATGTGCCCTACATGCATCTACCGGATCTGCCCTGATGATGGACACTGCAACGATGTCCGAAACGTTGGCTAAAGAAGGAGGTAGCGCAACACGGCATAACACCCCAAAAACAAATAACGAAAATGCTTTTGGCCGTGAAAATCTTAAAACTTATCTAAAAATTGTATATTTGGAATTCTAATTCATTCGATTATTTGGATTTCAAATTCGTTCGGATGAAATTTGTATATTTAGAGTTATAATTCATTCGAATAATTGGATTTCAAATTCTTTCGAATGAAATTTGTAGATATATCTGGAGGTCTAATTAATTTGAATAAATTTTTGACATTTAAATTTTAAAAATTATATTTTTATATTATTTATTTAATTTAATGATCCTTAGAATTTCTTATTCGTTTAAATGAGTTTTTATCATTTGTATTACGGATTCTTCGGGACGATTTTTGGATAATTCGAGTTTTCTACTTTTTTTTTTTTTTACAGTGAATACCGCACAAGAATCTCAACTGCTCCCGTCTGGAGCCAGTGAGACTATGGCATCCCCAATTGGGGTATGTTGTGAGGCTGAAGGTAGTGGGGAGGGGAAGGAGGTGGGGAAGAGGAAGGTTGGGAAGTACCTGGCTATTCAGATCTGGTCACCAAACACGGCTAAAGCCATTTTCAAGCAACGTTTCAACTCTGAATGGTGGTCTTACACCAGGGCGATACTGATAGTATCTTCCACTCTGGAACATGCCGCAAATATACTATATATTATTTTAAATGAATTAATTGTGAAATAACACAAATTAATCAAATAAAATTTATTTGCGCATGCCGGGTTCGAACCCGCGACCTCCGGATTGTGAGTCAAGAGTCTTACCCACTGGACTACGGAGGTCGTCGATTATTCGTTACACTAAAAGTGTATGAAATTCGATTTTCACTAGGTCCTTCGTACACCTTACTAACTTCAAATCGAGTTAGCTCCGGGTATAGTGTAATCGAATATTGTTCTAGCCCAGGGCCTTCGCATCCTTACGTGCAAGATGTGCAGCGCACACAGGCGGCCAAACCGAGGGGCGGCTTCTATACAATCCTCCTCAGACTGACCGGTGCGGCGCTTGATTCGGTGGAACTTGACAGTGTTTCGTTTTGTTATCGATATCAGATGAATTATTTTTTTATTAGTAAATTCTCAAATTGTAATATTTAATGAAATTGTGACAGTATTAGCGAAACTCAATCGAAAATCTGGAAACAGAAAAATCAGAAAAAGATATTGGCACCTCTGTGACAAGTGTCAGTACAGTTCGGGTACCTCGGACAGTTATAGCGCAATTTGAAAAAAATTAAACTTAGTGATTATTTTGACCTGAAACGATATGAAGATGGGGGATGATAAAATAATAAATAAAATATTTGTCTAATAAATATGTGGGTTTATATATATTTATTTTCATTACCACTTACTTTAGTTAGAAAAAAATTAATGTGTGCCATTTTTAAAACTGCTTAAAATTTCCATTAAAAATATATATGTCAAAAATTACATGATTATTTCTAATGGTAAAATTTGAAAGTGTATTTCATCACCTTTCAAAAACAGTTTTTTCTTTTCGGATACATACATCCATTTATTTGGATGTTAATGCAAAGCAGATATTTTCTGACCTACAGACAGGAAATGGTCGAGACCCAAGTTTTTTTTTTATTTTTATATTAACTCCACACAGGAGGCCCTGAGGAAAATAATTTCCCTCAGGGCCTATGTCATCTGAAATGCTGTGTGGAGGGTCTTTTTGAGGAGAGGAAGGAATGAACATTGGTCTAGAAGAGACCCTTGTTGGAGGAAGGAGGAATCACAGAGGTCGGCAAATCGTTCCACAGCCGAGCTGTTGAATACAGAACGAGACGAAGAAGCGACCCGTTCTCATGTGACAAATGTGTACAAATGTTGGGCACCGGTGCCAAAGGGATCAATGACATCTTCCATTATAATACCGGTAGAACAAGGATAGCATTCCCACCCGACGCCTGTGCTCTAAAGATTGCAATCCGTCTGTTAAGATGGGAGAATCTATCAAACAGACTGTCCGTTTTTGCAGGGTACTTTTCAGGTATTTGGGAGCTCCAAATCAGAGGTGGCTGCCATTTGCCATGACAGGTGGCTGAGTGGAAGACATTTGAACACAAGCGGCCGTAGGTATCCTAGCAGCGACCCTGCCTAGCGTTGAATTCGCTAGGTGCTGAACACGTAATATACTTAAGGATTACTGGTCCCAATTTGTGTAACAATTGCGATCCATTAACTAAACAAACTGGAGGTAATTGAGTTTGGAGATACCATTGCTGCCGGGCTGCCTACCCCCTATTGGACGGAACCGGAAATTTCCCTTAGGGCGTCAGATCCGGGACAAAGAATTTAGGCCTGGGGCAGTCTTTTAAAACACACACAAACAAAGTAGTGAACCTTTGGTTAGACGTTTACATTGCTTTAGCAATGATTTCATTCGTGTATATATTATATATATATATATTTTTTTATTTAAACGCCCATAGGGCTTTTACATAGAATGGTTTTTTTTTAATTACAGTGAAAATAATGAGTTTACAAAATACAGGTAACATAAAATATCGTTTGATCTGTAGCTATTCGAAAACATAAAAATAAATAAAATTATTGTTCACTATTAGCCCGCTAAAATGGCCGGAAGTTTTGAAAAAAAAAATAGATTTCGTGATTTGGAAAAAAAATAAAACAAAGGGTCCATATTTCATATTTTGTACCAAACTTAATTTTTATTCCATAACTGGAGTACAAAGAACGCAAAAAAAAAAAATTTAAACATATGTGATGTGGATTTACACATTACACATCTACCGGATCTGCCCTGATGATGGACACTGCAACGATGTCCGAAACGTTGGCTAAAGAAGGAGGTAGCGCAACACGGCATAACACCCCAAAAACAAATAACGAATATGTGATGTGATTGTTAAAAATATAAAAGGGGAAAATAACACTTTTTCTCGATAAAATCAGTATTCTTGTTGACTTACTTGTATTCATAAACTTGATTATTTTCTTCATTTTAACCAACTAACGTTAAAGGTAAAATTATTTTTTTAAATAATATTTTTAAAAGTTTTAGGGCTGTTTTCTGATTTTAAATGCATTTTAGCGGGCTAATGATCTTTTTTTTAAATAAATTTTAATGCAGTTCTCATTTTCTTTGTAAGACGGAACTTTTGAGACCCCGGGCGTTTCTGAATTCAAAAGTTGAAATAATTGACACACCCTAATGTACGTATATTAATAAAAGGTGCCGAAAAAGTCATCACACTATTTTTTTGCAAATGGCGGCATATGTCAGTTCTGCCATGATATTAAAAATGAAAAAACGCATTTCCATGTCGCCTAATCTCTCGTTTTGGTGACTTGCACTGGCCGGCAAGATATATAGAAATATATGATTCAGCTGTACAAATACTTGGTGGAGCCTTCTGCAAATTCGAATTTACGAATTATGACAAAAGTATTTCATGTGACGTCACCAATAATGGTCACACAATTATCATCCATATACATAAAAATGATGATATTAATGCTACTGGCGGAGGATTAAGGGCAAAATACCATCTGAAACAGATACACTTTCATTGGCGAGCTGAATACATATTGGCCGGCAAGATCACTCAATTTAACCGTTCCAGACTTCTTTTTGTGGGGTTTCTTGAAGTCACGAGTCTATATCAGCCTCAGAGTCTTGAAGCCCTCAAAGAGAATATCTGTGATATCAGCTACTACAGGCTGAGTCGGTTGTAATGTCCAGCGGACTTACATTCAAAGTGTTGACGAATTATGGTGGGTAGTACTCAAATGAAGAGAGAGTAACGGTACTGTACTGGTATTTATTGTGGAGCTGCCTAACGCAAAAGAGGACGGATCTAGCACGCATCGCCTTATATAGATTCGCGCAAGCATGCTATCTCGCTTGCACTCATAAAATTCACACAGATATTACAATATCCGTCAAGAATGAGAGAACCTATCCCTGGAATTTCTGAAAAGAGTGATGGAAACTGCCATAAATCGGGCCCCGTGGTCATCAACTCTGGCGGCGCGACGGTCGCTTGGCCGATATCATTTTCTGGACTTGATGAAAAAAAATAACACATCAAATAAACACAATTCAAAAGCAGAAATAAAATTTTTCATTCGTAAAAAAAAATTACAGTCAAAGAACTTCGGAAAACAATTTTTGCGACATCTTGTATAAAAATTTGTCTGGTGATTTTTGCGACATCTTGTATAAAAATTTGTCTGGTGATTTTTGCGACATCTTGTATAAAAATTTGTCTGGTGATTTTTGCGACATCTTGTATAAAAAGTTGTCTGGTGTTTTTTGCGACATCTTGAATAAAAATTTGTCTGGTGATTTTTACGAAGTTATTTTTTTTAAATACCTTTTTTTTTTATACGATCTCCACACAGGATGCCCTAAGGAAAATAATTTCCCTCAGGGTCTACGTCATCTTTGGGGATGCTGTGTGGAGCGTTTTTTTAAGGAAATGAAGGAGAGGAGAGTTCTGGGAAGGAAAGGGGTTTAAGGGGTGGGTAGGAATCTGGGGTTCAGTATGTCCTAGTCATCCGCCTACAAGACCTAGAAAAACCTCACCCCATGAACCCGGGCACCCCTGTTAAATCATCAAGTGTAGCGAACCACTTGGGGTGACCTATGTCAGAGGTGTTGGTTATCCAATAAAGGTTCCCGGGGCGGCGGTACCCATTCCCGCCTCCCAATCGTAAATTACTTGCTAAATAGTTTAAAAAAAAACCTAATCACTAGGGAACGATTAATATAATTCGTAGTTCATAGTAGTAGATGCTTTATATGATTTCTGGAATGCATAAACCAAAAGTATAAACATTTTATAGTCTAAATCTCAAAATTTATTTGATGTTAACTTGTGTCTTAAAAATACACAGATGACAGTTCTACTTTCAGTTTATCACCGAGTGTTGAATACTCTCTGCCACGTTGGCGACACGTAAATAGTAATGTTTAGCCAATTTTTTTCTTAAAATACACTCAGTTTCAACGTGAAACTGGTTGTACTATCGCGAATCTCTTCCAATCTGGTTTAAAATGCTAATATAATATGTTCTTAATGGGCGTAAAATTTTCATTCGTTAAAATACTGTCAGAATAGCTTTTAGAAATGAATTCAGTTTTTTTAAAAGCACTGTTAAGGGGGAATCACCAAACAAAATCGTAAAAATGTATTTTTCAAATCAAATTTTAGACATATTGACTCATTTCCACAATATAAATTTATTTCGGAAGACTCTATGAAAGCTATGTTTTAAATTTTGAAAAAATATGTTTATTTTAGTACAATAAGGTTTTACCGTAGGCCGTTGGCAGATTTGTTAAATTTTCAAACTAAATTTTGTATTATACAACACACATTTCAAATCATATAATCATGCAGTAAAATAAATCAATTAATTATCTTGGAAAGCTATGTTTCAGTATTTTAATTTTAGTTTAAATGAAATCATTTAAAAAAAGAGATTCGTACACGTATTGAAAAATAATAAATAATATAATATAATATAAACTACATAATTTTAATAGTTTTATGATCACAGCTTTCAGTATTTTTTAATGTAGGCATAAATTAAAGCAAATTTTGAATGAAATAAAATCGATATTGAGTTATTACTTAAAAAGGCTGGTACGGATAATAATTAATCTTTCTAATTGGAACCGCCCTGTATGATCGTAAGAACATCTTTCGACGAACTACGAATTCTCGACCGCTGGCTGGTTACATTTCGAGTAAAACTGTAATGGAATTTGCTCCATGGAAAATTAAAGATTTTTCCCTGTCTATACTAAAGTTTGTTTGGAATGATTTGTTAGGGTGAGGCTTAGATAATTTAACAGTAGAGGCAAGACAAAATGTTGAGAGAAGAGATATTTATTTTTGAAATTAAGTACTTCTCATTTATGCCCTGAAGGAAACCTCAGGTCATATGGCATATTGGTGAATCTTGTGAGCGCTGTTTTAAAGTAAGTACTGAATAATAGATCCTGAAGTAGTAGAAACGTTGTAGGACGTATGTAACATATATTATAATAAAACAAATATGAAACTTATTTCCACTTTAATTTATTTGACCGCAACCGGTTTCAGCTTGTTAAAGACATCTTCAGACTGGTAAATGTTTTTCTTAACTTCGATTTATACACATATTATAAGGATTTTAATCAGTTATATTAATTACATTTGTTACCAAGTCGTCTTTGATTGTCGAATTTCTAATTATTTTGGTTCTTCCCAGTATGCTTAATTACCTCGGGTTTGTAGCTCACTTCAATATTGTTCAGGGAATTGAACCTTACACTAATATGAGTTATTAATTACCTAATTTTATTGTTGTCAAATCGCTATTATATTCATGATTTTTTATTGATTTTTGAATGGACCTGTGGGAATTGTTTATTGTTTTGGAGACACACATGTAGGAAACATGCCCGGCAAGTCATTTCAGAGCTGATTTGTTGAGTCCAACGATTGAGTTGTCATTCAGTATTAATTTATGAGTTTTCACGATTGATGAACACGGGAAAGGTATTAAAAATGTTCGTGTGATATAATGCTTTGTGGCTAACACTTTATACGATGAACAAAAAGAGGGCACAGTTTCCTAAGCGACAGAAAAAAGTTTCACAGCTGTGGTTAAAGGAAGTTTGATCAATAAATTACAACTGCTACATAATCTCAAAGTATTTTAATAAAAGGGCGCCAGTGATTAATGCGAAAATCGCGTGTTGTCTATGAAATGCGGCGGTCTGATTCCGCAAATGTATCCGGCTAATGAACACAAACTTTCAATAGAAGTTGCTGTAAAGGTTGTACGTTGACGGTCATCCATTTTCTATAAGTTTTTTCTGTTTTTTTTTTACAATACCGCGTCATTATTCAGAGCCAGTGGAACTATAGGATACCAATTATTTGAGAATGAAGAAAGTTTTCAATCACGTACAAGAGTTATGCTCATCTAACCAGTTATTTACATAGAAGGGATTGGTACCTGAATTTTCACGTCGGGAGAGCGACGCGCTATGTGATTACGATGGATGTTAAAGTTGACGTATTCTTCGAAGCCTACAAATGATTTGCAAGGTTTTTAGCGCTCACTGCATCAACGGTACTTTTGCAACGGGCTAGATATAAGATTACGTGTAATGTTGCAGTATTATTTAAAAGTACGTAATAATCTATTTTCTCTTGCGGGGTTGTTTCAAGATCGCTGCAATTTTGAAAAGCATTTTTGTTTTTGATAGTATCGAAGACTGCATCAACACAATATAATATCGTCAATTTCAGCTCTCTGACAGAGTGTGTTGAAGTAGACATTTTGGTTGATAATTCATACGGATTCAGAAAAAAATGTCCCGCTATTGCTCAAAAATACGTAAAAATAATAACTGTTCAGCTAAATTTTGTATTTGATGGGTCAGTGGTCGAGTTGGCATGTCGTTTGAGTTCCACCCAGAAGTTTTGAATTTGTCACGGATAATATCCGATTTTATTTTGCTTTCATGACTGATCCAAAATTCGTAGGTCGACTTATGACATCAGGACTAAAATACAAATAAAATCACGTACCTGTACGATGGTTGTCGTTCGAAAAAGAAAGAACAGTTTTCTTCTTACCTTTTATATAAATGAATTCCGTTTGTATCTGGTCGAAATTTCGCAAAAAGGCTTGTTCGTTTCTTGTGAAATAATTGCATGTATTATTTAGGAGTCCTGTAATTATTAATTCATGGTTCGATTGAATAGATCGGAGCCTAGCTTCTGCTTGCTGTCTCCAGGGGGGTGGAATCTACCCTCGACTTGTCAGGGTTGTTGTAAGGAGGGTAAAGGTCGACTAAGTTATGTGATAAACAAACTGGTAAGATTTTTTTCCTTCTTTCTACAATTTTAAAATACAGCAGTGAACTAAATTTAGAATAGCCTGAAATTATTTTAAAAACAAGTCAAGTAGCGAGTACACTCGCTACTTGACTTGCCGAAAACCGTTCGCATTACTTTCAAGTAGAGTACATTTGTGCCCACCGCCCGTCGCAAGATGACGGCGGATGACGGGGTGCTACAAAGCGAAATAAATACGCTAATTAAGCTTATTTTAATGCTTATATTAGTATATGAATGTAGGGGTGTAGAATGCCACACGAAAAGACCGCGTTCGTTCGGAAATGGTCGGGCGGCACCGAGTGTTTCCGAACGTGCAGAGTAGTCGGCCGTTCGGCGAACCGTCGTCAGACCTAATTAGAGATCGCCTGTAAACAGACGCTACTAACAATATTTGTTCCTAATATAATTCTCAAAAAACCAGTAAAAGAACTTATATTGTAATCATTACATTGTGGGACAGTGAGCCACATCACAAATCAAAGAAAATCACACTTATCTTAATGTTTATTTTAGAAGAGTTGGAAGAATAAATTAGTAAGATGAAAATATGGACACGAAAAGAGATTAACAGCAGAATAAATAAATAAATTTAGGGTAGCATCTTCGCTCTATCACCACGATATTTCCTAGCGTTCACAAATGAACACTGCTAAAACGGTAGGTTCGCGCATTTCAGTGCGCAGGGGCGCATGGAGGGTGTACTTATTCGCTTAAAAATAGAACGAAATGGATTTTTTTTTTTTTTGAAATTTTTTTTTATTTTTTTTTGGTACAGTACATACAATAGATAAATAAATATAATGAAAGTATATACAAAAAAAAAACTTAATACAATTATTAAATACAGATATACATATTTTTTTTAAATGTTCTCCTATAATAAGCAAATGCTTGTGTGTACGGGAGGAAGTATTATTTGTTAGGTTATTTTGATTTTTTTTTTTTAATTTAGTTTATATTAAGAATAAGAGAAGCATATGTGTGTATATGTATATATTTTTTTAATTATTATTTATTTTTTTTTAGTTAAGGTTTTCAGTATATTTTTTTAACTGTGTTTTGAAATTTTTGTAACTGTCCTTAAGGGATCTTATATTTTCTTGTAATTTATTAAAGAAATTTGTTCCTAAGTATTTATAGTTTTGTTGACCCAAAGTTTTTTTACAAATGGGAATTGGTAACATGTATTTTTGCCTGAGATTTACTGTGTTTTTGAAAGGTATGGATTTGTTTAGGATATCCTCTTTGTAAACTTGTAAGGTTGAATGATACAAGAAGAGTGTATTTAATTTTCTGACTTTAAATTCTTTGAATATTAGTTCAGATGAATAAAGAAATGATTTTTTTTAATATTATTTTAATTATTAGTTTTTGCGCAATGTAAAGAGAGTGTGTGAGTTTTATAGGCGCCACCCCATCCTATTATACCATATTGGATTATGGATTGACAGAATGCAAAGTACGTCATTCTCAGTAGTTCTTTACTTAGAATGTGTCTCAAACAGCTAAAAATATATGTCAATTTTCTTACTCTGTTTTTAAGAATGGTTATATGCGGTATCCATTTTAGACATTGGTCAATAGTGATTCCTAGATATTTGGTTGAAGTTTTCATTTCAATATTAGTACACAATAAGTTACAGTGGTGTTGTTGAGTGTGTGGTGCAGAATGGATCCTTATGTTTATTTCATACGGCGTGTTTGGTTTTTTTATGAAAAATGGTATGTAATGTGTTTTTTTAGAGTTTAATGTTAGTAGGTTATTGTCAAACCATGTTTTTAATTTATTCATGTCTATGTTAGCCTTTTCATTCAGTTCTAACCATGTGTTTGCTTTTAGAAGAAGCACTGTGTCATCTGCATATGAGATAATTTCCCCGTATTTAGCAACTTCAAATATATCATTTACATATAATATGAACAAAAGTGGTCCTAGAACTGTGCCTTGTGGTTTTGAGAAGTTACTAATTTCGGAATCACTTAGTTCATTTAATAATTTTACTTGTGGTCTATTTTCCAAAAAGCTTATAATCCAGGATAGCACCAGTCCATTTATTCCAATTGATTTGATTTTTTTTATTAAGTTAGTATGAGATATACTATCAAATGCTTTTTTAAGGTCAATAAATATTCCAATGCATTTTTCATTTGAGTCTAGGGCGGTATATATATAGTTTGTTATTTTCGCAATGGCATCATGGGTGCTGGTGTTTTTTTTGAAACCATACTGTTTAGAATTTATAATGTGATGTTGTTCTAAGAAGGCCCAGATTTGGTTTTTTACAATTTTTTCGAATATTTTTGCTATATTAGATAAAAGGGATATAGGGCGGTAATTTTGTGGGTCTTTTGGGCAGTCTGCTTTATATATCGGTGTTATTATTGTTCTTTTGTAATTATTTGGAAATACACCTTTTATAAGGCTTGTATTTATTATATTAGTTAATGGGCAAATTAGATATTGTTTCATTGTTTTTAATATGTTTACATCTATGTTGTCATAACCGGGAGCAGATTGAATCTACTAAAGAGCTGACTCACCAACTCTACTAAAATTGCGGGGTTCGGACGCATTTAATTACTGCTATACTCTCCACTCGACTAAAATACACGCCAAATCAGAACTGGTCTTTAATGAAAATACAGCACTAAAGTCGCAACTGCTCCCAATCTGTATGTTTTTTTTTTTTACATTAACTCCACACAGGAGGCCCTGAGGAAAACAATTTCCGTCAGGTCCTATGTCATCTGGGATGCTGTGTGGAGGATCTTTTTGAGGAGAAGAAGAAATGAACATTGGTCTTGAAGAGACCCATGTTGTAGGATGGAGGAAACACAGAGGCCGGCAAATCATTCCACAGCCAAGCTGTTGAACCACAAGAACGAGTCGAAAAAACGACCCGTTCTCATGTGACAAATGTCAACCGTGTACAAATGTTGGGCACGCTTTTGGCGTGTTTCCCGACTATGCACCGGTGCCGAAGGGATCAATAACGCTAGTTCCTCGGAGCATCTTCCATTGTAATACCAGTAGAACAAGAATAGCATTCCCACCCAACGCCTGTGCTCTAAAGATTGCAATCCGTCTGTTAAGATGGGAGAATCTAATAAACGGACCGCCCGTTTCTGCACAGAGTCGAGGGTATTTTTCAGGTATTTTGGAGCTCCAGACAAGAGGTGGCTGCCAGTGAGACTACGGCATATTTTGACAATCAAGTTCCATCTGTATCTAGATATTCATCTTGTCAAATTGTACTATAAATTTATCCATTTAGACATTATTTTTGTAAATTTGGATAGTCAGTATATCCCTTACATATTTATTTTGTCCGTTTGGACATTTGATTAGAACATTTGGAATTATATGGACACTAATTTAATCTATTAGGACACTCATTTTGTTCAGTTGGATATTCATCTTACGCAAGTGGACAATTTTTTTTAAATATTGTTGTTCATTTTTAACCATTTGAGTGATCGTGTTATCCATTTGGTCATTTAATTAATTAATTTGAACATTCATTTTGTCCATAAGGGCATTAATTTGGCCCATTTCGACATTCATTTTGCCAATTTGAACAATTATTTTTTACATTTCCAAATGTCCACATTCATTAAGTTTATTTGTACATTTTGTTTATTTAGACATTCATTTTGTTTATTTGGATTTAAAATAAAATAAAAATGTGCTGTAATTTGGTGCATTTTTCAACACCGAAACTTTTGTTGGTTCGTTTTTTAGTAATTATGGTAACAAGAGACTTTGGTTTTAACGTAGCATTAATAAATCGTACACAAACGTTTATTAATTAAATATTGTTGTTTCCTCCGAAATCTAAAGGGATTGCCACCAAGACTGAGCAATTAAGAATATTACCGGATAAAATAGAGCACTGTACCTACAACAATAGGTTAGGATTATCGACAAAAATAACTATATATTAGCCCTCCAATATCTAATTTCAATCCAAAAGTACCACCACCTATGAGTAATTTCATAAAACAACTACCCACCGAATTCCGTCACATCTCTTGCGTGACATAGTTTTTTGCTAGGAAGCAATTAAAGATTTTTTATCAAATGTTGGATACTTTTCTCGATACGCTGCCTCGAATCTAATGGTACGTATATATTTTTTTAGTATTAAATGAACTGTTTAAATTGTTAATAATAAAGTCCCCATACCTAAAACAATTCTAACTGCCTCAATTTTGTGTTTTAAAAATGATTTTCACAAAGCTAGTGATTTGCTGGAAAACAAATTAGCTTCACTTAGATCAACAAAAGGTGTAAACCTTATATTTCAATATCTTTGGTGTAAACCAATGTTTCTTGCGATATTTGGACTGTGAGAAAATGCACCTTCTTTTTGATGAATGTTTTCGCAAACCAAAATGTTTGGTTCCGGTGTCATTTATTTTAAGACCTACTCATTTCTCATTCCCGCATTTTTTATTAATAAGGGGCGAGAGATTTATATTGGTTAGATTTTGCATCCCGCCGCTCAGCCATACAGATGAATTCATAGTCATGATGTAACTCTAAAAAGTTAGGTTGCCTCCCGGTCCTACCCGCGCATCTTCAAGGAAAAAATCTCTGGCAGGTATGAAATACGTTCAGCTAATCCAGAGTGAACATTCGTTACCTTTTTGTTTAAATGTTTAACGATTGGTTGGGAGAACAATTAGTTTCATTTGGGTTAAGTCTTGATATACTTGGTCAAAGTTAGAATACTTTTGGTTAGGTTAAGTTATTTTTATTCAATTTTTTATTTCTTTATGTTTACAATACGTCCCACCGTCTGCATAATATACAACATTTTACTAAGAACCAGACTTCACTGCGTTTGAACATCGCATGAAATATGCAGCAACTCTGGAAGAATTCCTTTTGGCCGCTTTCCAAGGCAGCCGTGGTGAGTGGTGAGTTTCCAGACTTCCCAGCACTAAATCAGGGGACACCAACCATTACTTATTCAGCGATATCCTTTAAAACAGTTCTGAAGGACTTTAAAAGAAATGCGACAATTTTATTTCAAGAATTTGTCATTACGCATTTAGAGCAGGTTGTTTCACTAGGTATTATCGCGGGAAATATCTCAGCGTTAAAATAATCCCAGCGAGAGCTCGTAGAGAAGTTACGGAAGTTCGTCATTTTCCTTCCCACGCTTCTTATTTGAAAATTGAACAAGACAGAAGATTCTAGAACGATGAAGTCAGGTAAGAACTCTCAATGGGACTACTAAAGTTGACCTCCCTTCAGGTGAGCACATTTTAAAATCGCGAACACCTTTTTTATTGCAATGCTCAGTCAAAGTTAAGTGAAAGTAAGGCTTCCTTGAGTGATAAAGTGGATGCAGCAGATTTTCGAAAACGCAATCATTCAACTATCCAGTCAAAGTTAGCCATCTAGTCAAAGTTTAGTGAATATAAGGCTTGCTTGAATGATAAAGTGGATGCAGCATATTTTCGTAAACGTAAATCAGTCAACTATCTAGTCAAAGTTAAGTAAAATTAAGGCTTGCTTGAATGATAAAGTGGATGCAACATATTTTCGTAAATGCAAATCAGTCAACTATATAGTTATTATTAGTCATCTAGTCAAAGTTAAGTGAAAGTAAGGCTTGCTTGAATGATAAAGTGTATGCAGCATATTTTCGTAAACGTAAATCAGTCGACTATCTAGTTAATGTTAGTCATCTAGTCAAAGTTAAGTGAAAGTAAGCCTTGCTTGAGTGGTAAAGGGGATGCAACATATTTTCGTAAATGCAAATCAGTCAACTATCTAGTTATAGTGAGCCATCTAGTCAATTTTAAGTGAAAGTAAGGCTTCCTTGAGTGATAAAGTGGATTTAGCATATTTTCGAAAACATAAATCAGTCAACTATCTAGTCAAAATTAGCCATCTAGTCAAAGTTAAGTGAAAGTAAGGCTCGCTTGAATGATAAAGTGGGTGCAGCAGATTTTCGATAACGCAAATCAGTCAATTATCTAGTCATCGTTAGCTGTCTAGTCAATGTTAAGTGAAAGTAAGACTTCCTTGAGGAATGAAGTGGATGAGGCATATTTTCTAAAACTCAAATCGGTCAACTATCTAGTCAAAGTTAAGTGAAAATGAGGTTTGCTAAATGAGGTTACAATATGTTTATTATTAGTGTAACAGCCGATATATTTTTTTAAATTAGCTCCACACAGATATTGTCACCCCTGGAGACAGAGGAGAACCCGAGGAAAATAATTTTCCTCACGGCCTCGATCATCTTTGGGGATGCTGTGTGGAGGGTTTTTTTAAGTATAGAAATGAGAGGAAGATTTCGGAAGGAAAAAGAGGTATGTCGGAATATGGGGATCAGTGTGTCCAGAAGTGACGGACGTATGAATACATCCCTCCCACTGCAGTGCAAATCGATGAGGTTGAGAGAGACTTGCTGCGGAGGTAAAATTATCTCCCTTAAGAGGAATATAAACGCTAGAAATATTTCGAATCTCATGCCTGCAAAATTTTAAAATCGAGCGTCTTTTTGCACTAGGCAAGTAAGCGAAAAAGTGGTTTGTTATTTATTTTGTGCATAATTTTATAAGAACGAAAAAAAGTTAGAACATGGAAAACCTCAAAAATAGTCTTAGCCATAAAGGGGTATTTTTAAAAAATTGTTTCTTGTATTACTTCATAGTTAAGTCATGAAAAAACATTTTTTTTGGTGGTTTTCGCTTATATTTTTTGTTACGTAAATAATAATTTTATTGTAATTCCAATACATAGAAAAGCTAGTAAAAGCTTTGATTTATCCGTAGCATATTTTTTGTGTTCATACTGTAAGCCGATTCGTCGTAAAGATTAATCAAAATAGTATCTAAATAGGATTTCACGTATACCTTCACCTTAATCGCCGCTTAGACCAAGAGATAATCTTCACCTCATGAAGCCGATAAGCTAAGTCATCAAACGTAGCGAACAACTTGGGATGACAGGGGTATTTGTTATCAAATAAATAATTCCTGGGGCGGCGGTACCCATACCCGCCTCCCAAATTGAATTCCTGAGAAGATCTTCGCCAAAACAGTTTTTTGATTGGTATTTTTGCACATAAAACTAAGATAACATGTACCATGTTTCCAACCCCTATATTGAATGCTTTAAGTTTAAACTCTAAACTCCACCGTTCAGCAAATAGTACCGGCAATTGCCAGCACCCTCGCATATTCCCTCCATAAAATATAATAACATACACGGTGTCCAGAAATACGTCGTACAAACTGGAAACTGGTGAACCTACTTCACATAAAAGCTGATAAACTTTTTTCAGTTTCTTTTTTCAACTTCTTTTCCTTCTTTGTGTGCCCTATCAGGTCCCCTCGACGTTGGCAATCACTCTGGTAAATGTATCTCTAACTTGCGTTGCAAGGAATATCTCTTCCACACTTCAAAAACCGGTCCACTCTCGTAAATTTTGCAGCCAAGATATTTTTCTCCCACCAGGCCCTATCTTGCATTTTAATATTAATTGGAGCAAATTGATATTTCTTCCCTCGAAGTATATGACCCAGATATGAAATTTACTAATGTGAGCAGTTCTCTATCTGAGAATTTTTATGTTGGTGATCGTGTCAGTTCATGGGAATTTGAGCATTCTCCGGTGAAGCTACATTTCAAAAGCCTCTAACCCGTTCACGGTATTTACTTTCAAAGTCCATGTCTTACATCCATACAGCAATAGCGACCACACATAACACTTTACCATTCTCTGCCTTAGTTTTAAATTGAATTTTCTTCAACTAAAGATGTTTAAAATAGCAATATGCTTAAAAGGTGTTAGGTGTGATCTTGTAGATCTTAAATGATAGACGCGTGATCGAGATGAACATTTATTTGCACTATACAATTTATAAGCTACGTGCTAGCTAACGTAGCTGTCTATAGGTAAGAAGAGCGAGCAGGAACATTCCTCACCTTTTATACTCTCGTTCTGCCGTCTCGCTCTTGCATATTTAAAAAGGCAGGCGTGCCACTAAAACCATTCTCACAAAAGGTAACTACCATTGCCCTCTATAGGGAAAAACTCAAAGGTTTTGAACTTGTCTAAACCCTGCTGTTATTTCTGTTACTTGTAATATAATAAATCAGTTCTTGGTCAGACGGTAATGAAGAGTGTTATTGTGATCTCCATTATAAACGCAGTTTGTTATGTTAGCAGTTTGTTATGTTATGTTATAAGTTTTTTGAACCCGTATAGGGAAAAACTCAAATATATTATGTTTGGAACTTGACTAAACTCTGATGTCATTTCTATTATTTACTTGCTATATGATAAAATAGTTCTTATTCAGACGGTAATGAAGAGTGTTATTATGATCTTAATTTTTAACGCACTGTCATTTAGTTTGTTGTGATATTAGTGTTTATATCCGTTGTTTTATTAATTCAATAGAACTCCATAAAATTGCACTCCTAATTCGTAAGCGGGACAAACTGGGCCCAAACTGGACTCAGCTAGGATAGAAATAAAAAGTGCAGGTCATCATGTAAATATTTTATTGTGAAAGCAATCAAAATACTTATTATCCGGTGTGTTTTCAACTAAAGTGACTTGAAAATTTAACAAAAGGGTTAAATAGTCTTTCGAAGCTGTGCCTATGTTTATACTCATTTTAAAATACTCGTATATTAATTTCTCATCTGTTTTTTTATGCGATTCTAACCCTTATGTATAAAGAAACTGTATGAAAGACAAGCTCAGAATCGCTTGCGCCATTATCAATCTGGAATTGTCTGGGATTTATTTAATACTTTTTATTAGATCATTGTAGCTACTCTGAATGCTTTCAAGTGAATGTTCTATGATTTTTGTATTTTTTTCAAATTTGATATGTCAAGTTCCGACTTCGGACTTGATTTACTCGAAAACAAAAGCTTAAATCAAAAAAGTTGAATCACAAAATTGGCTCCAAATATGGCGTAGATTCAACAGTATTCACTTATACTACAAGATTCCGAACGCCGTGCACAATAACGTCGCACATGCGCGATATGCATTATATTTCGATGTGCTCTTTTGGCTTGTCAGAGATGTGTGCCGCGGTTAACCGTCGCTTTCGGTGAAATTCCGTAGTGCCGGTTTAATGTTGGCAATGTTGCCATGTACGATATGAAAACCGCCGAAATGTAACACAGAAATACATCCGTTTAGTCCAGAATTTGAGGTCTAAAATCCGATTCCTTCATTTACGTCACACATTATTTCACGAAATACACAAATAAAGTTAAAGTTATTCATACTTGTAATCAAGGTCATTAGCCAGATAGGTTAGAATCATTAGAAATTAACCGCCTGCCTAACTTTGTAATTAATAAGAAATTAGAATCATTTTCTCTCCGCTTCTATAAGCATTGTAATTTTCATGGTCTACTAAAGAGGAAAGATTCGATTGTTTGTTTGCATTGAATAGGCTCCGAAACTAGTGAACCGATTTGAAAATTTTATTCACCAATAGAAAGCTACATTATTAGCGAGTAACATAGGCTATACATAATGTTAAACTCTGGCATTATGAAATTTGTATAAATGAAAATGTGTGTATTTCATATATATTTTAGCGGCAGGGAGGAAAGGCAGGGGGAAGGTGCGGTTTGCGGAGAGGGAAGACACGAGGGAGGGGGAAGGTGGGGAAGGTGGAAGGGAACGGGGATGCAAGGGAAAGGAAATGCAGAGAGAATCAATTTATTTTTTTTTAATGGCGTAGCAACGCAAGCCGGGTACCAGCAATATGTTATTATCATCTTAAAATGAAGTCGCTCAAAATGTACGTGCGCATAGATCTTTTAAACTACGCAACGGATTGTCATGCGGTTTTCACCAATAGACAGAATAATTCAAGAGGAAGATTTATACGTATTAAACATGCTTATTATAGTGGAGAAAAGCTGAGAAATTCAAATATTCAATTCAGGCAGCCGGCAGCGGGCAGCTGGCAACCGGGTGGTGTGAATTTTATAAAGGTTGGGTAATGGCGTTGTGTTTCGTTAGCCACAGCAACGTGTCGCCGGTTTTGCTTGTAAAGTATAAAGTAAAATATGTATTTGTTTATACTCGTTTAATCACTTTTTAAAGTTTATTCCTACTCCAATGTAAAACATAAGTCCCTTCAAAAATTTCATATCATCATCAATATTATAACGATTTGAGTACAATAAAATAAGGTCATTAATAATTCAAATTACTTGTAAGGTATTCCTCGAACAACATCGAAGTGAACTACAAACCCGAGGTAATTAAGTCTACTACTGGGAATAAACAAAATAATTCAAAATTCGAACGTTAAAGACGACTTAGTAACAAATATAATCAATATAATTGATTAAAATCCTTGTAGAGCACCCCTCTCCTCCTTTCTCTTATGTTTTGTATAGGTGGCAGGCAAATCGTCAAATCAGGCCGATCATGATGCGCCTGAAGCACTTCACGAAGTATGTAGCTAGATTGCCTGATTTTGCCAGCCGCCGACATCATCATCATTGCATAGTATAAAATAAAGTCGCTCGAAATATATATGTGCGCATAGATCTTTTAAACTACGCAACGGATTTTCACCAATAGATAGAGCATTGATTTTCAAAGTGGGGGGCGCGCCCCCCTAGGGGGGCGCGAAGACATGTACAGGGGGGCGCGGGCGGTGGCGGCGGTTATCACGCCGGTCGCCCGCCCGCGCCCGCGCTACCGCACGCACCTCACTTCCCTCACCGCACGCGCCTAGCGAACACGTTTGTTAGAGTAGTGAGTGGCAGGTTATTTTTTCTATTTCCCCATAGCCGTTGTGCTTTAGCTCCCATAGCCGTTGTGCTTACATGATGCATAAATGGGGCCTTAAAGAGTCGGCGACGTGTGAATGCGGTGCGGTGCAGACCACCGAACATGTGGTCAACGAATGCCCGCTCCATTCATTCCCCGGCGGGATTGATGAGGTCCACAGGGCAACACCTGAGGCCCTAGACTGGCTCGCAGCTCGACGAAAAAACGCAAATATAATAATAATGATATGAAATACGGTTTTGCTTCTATGAATAAAAGTGGTATCGACCAGCCGCAGTGTGTTCTTGCTGTTCTCGCAGTGACCTTCGCGCATGGAACGCACTTGTCAACAAAACACAGCGCTTTAAAAGACAATCCAAAGGAATGTTTTTGAAATTTTTTTTTTCTCATGAAATTGGATAGTACTGGATTTTTGCTCAGTCATCTGAGAAAGTGCTCCAAGCGTCAGATGAATTATCTAAAAATAGTAATAAAACATCTGAAAATGTATTTTTAGACTTTATTACCTACCCTTATTTTATTTACAATTGCTTGGCGAGCCCACTTGCTGCTACTTGTTGGGCCCTGGGCCTAGGGGGGGGGGGGGGGGGGGCAGTAGGGGCAGTTTAAGCAGTAGGGAGGCGTGATACTTATAAGTTTGGGAACCCCTGAGATAGAGTGATTCAAAAGAAAGTTTATCATCATTACATATTATAAATGAAGTCGCTCAAAATGTATGTGCGCATAGATCTTTTAAAATACGAAACGGATTTTCATGCGGTTTTCAGCAATAGATAGAGTGATTCAAGATGAAGGTTTAATGGTGTGTATTTTATAAAGGTTGGGTAATGGCGTTGTGTTTCGTTAGCCACAGCAACGTGTGGCCGTGTCTTATATAAACCGTACGTTAAGAATGATTTGTACCAGTCTGAAGATGTCTCTAATAACCTGAAACCGCTTCCGGTCAAATAAATTAAAGTGGAAATAACTTTCAAATTTGTTTTTATTATAATATAACGCAAATGAAGACCTTTCTAATTCTTTGGGGAGGTGTTAGTGCTAATATAGAAACAGCGCGAAGTTGGCTTAAGACAAATGTTTAGCCAACGTTTCGGACAACATTTTTAATATTAACTCCGCACAGGGGGCATGCATAGACATCAGAGATATATTCATATGTCCGTGGGGGCATGTCATTTTTAGAGATGTTGTGTGAAGAGTCTATTTTTTTGGAAAGGTAGAGAAGAGTCTTTTTTTATTTTTTATTATTGAGTTAGTTTATACTACATGAATATAAACTAACAAGCACAATGTAACATTTCATTTGATAAATTTAAATATTTTTACAGTAAGCATAACATTTCTTTTTAAATACATTCATTCTTTCTACATTCTTCATACTTTCAGGCATTTCACCATACATCTTTAGTCCTCTGTACATTAGGCAGTTCTGTGATTTTGATTTCTTCATTTGTGGCAATCGAACTCTGTTTATATTTCTTGTTTCGTAATTATGAATGTCTCTATTAAAAACAATTTCATCCTTAAAGTATTTTGGCATTTGGTTTTTCATAATTTTATGCACAAAAATTAACACGTTAAAAAGTAGTCTCTTTTTTATTGGAATCCAATTTAGCTCCTCTCTCATTTGATTAATCCTTGCGTATTTGCCTTTCCCCAGTATACATCTCATAGCTTTGTTTTGTATAACTTCTAGTTTGTTCAAACTTCCTTCATTGGCCAAATATAACATTGTTGAGCAGTAGTCCAAATGTGGAGCAACGATAGTCTTGGAGATACCCATGTTGCGGGAGAGTTCCACAGCCGAGCTGTTGAATTTAAGAACGTGAATTGAATTGTAAAGAAGAATTGTCAACATTTTGAAAATGTTGGGCGCATGTTTAATGTGATTCCCGACTGTGCACGACGCTAGTTCCACGGAGCATCTTCTATTGAAATACCGATAGAATAAGGTTCGCACTCCCACCCGACCCATGTGCTCTAAAGATTGAAATCGGTTTTTGGAGTAAAACTTCTTTACGCAAGCTTGACTTGGGGAGTAAGCTGGTGAATGCGTGACGAGAGCGTTACGGAAAGTGTCATCGGGCGAGGTGAACGGTTGGGCCTTTACGCACGCTTGACTTGGGGAGTAAGCTGGTGAATGCGTGACGAGAGCGTTATGAAAAGTGTGATCCTGCCAGGCGAACGGAAGTTGAGAGAGATATATAAGTTAGTGATGTTTTACTTCAGCCATGTGGTCTAAAGCACACTCGTTTTTTTTTTAAGATAGAAGAATCTATAAATCTATAAATCGGAGTCGAGGGTTTTTTTAAGTATTTTGGGGCTCCAGGTTAGAGGTAGCTGCCAAATTGAACCGTGGGCGCATTTGCGAATCGTGCAGGGTTAGCATTTCTGTAGTCTGGCTTCGATAGAGCCCCCGAACCTGAACTGGTCCCTTAAGGTGAACTTCCACAGGTTCGCACCAGCCGCAACGCAGGCACGGCACGCATTCTCCCAGCCAATAACGAAAGTCTAAACCGATTGACGGTGCGGACCTGTGGACGTTCATCTTTAGAGTTACATCAAACAAATCAAGGAGTGGCCTGTTCGGAAGATAACTTCCGTTGAACATGACTTATGGCATATGTCATCGTTCAGAATTTTGTGGGCAGTGTATTTTAATGAAAGGATGGAGTTATCTTGGGTCTTAGAGATATTCATATTCTTTTCAAGTTGGTTTCTCATTACTGAGGATCGTGACCCTACTTCAATTTCTATGGCGGACAAGGCTCTTCAATCCTTGCGGTTCTGCGCTCCGTGAAGAGCCAAGGACACCTTAGTACCGGACGCCAGTGATACTTGGTCACTCCAGCGCATTGGTGACCTTTGTCTGCTTTTCCTGCCTTCCACTTTGCCAGTGACTATGAGTTTCTGCAAGTTGGAATCTTCAGTTTGGCGAGCAACTTGTCCAAAATACATAAAGACTAGCTTTTGCTCCCGCCCTCTTCTCCCCAACCCACCTCTCGCATTCCACACATTCATTCCCGGTACATTCAGTTTTCAAACTATTCGCGTGCCACCTATTACTTAATTTTTTTATACAAATTTCATAATATAATGCCAGAGCTCAACAGTAGTTTTATACAAAAAAAAATAACAATAAAAACATCCAATTTAGTGTAGTGTTCGGAAGTTATGCGCATACATACATTTCGGCGATTCATTTTTAGAGATTGGTATTAACAACGACGCCAACAAAGCACTATTTTTCAGGGGGTGAATAGCCTAATTCAAAAAAAAAAACTTCGTTTCCAAGGCAACAATTTGTTTGCTTTTCTCCTGACATTTGCAATAACTGATTTTGTTAGGATCAGAAAACGTATGATAAATAATTTCATAACGCCAGAGCTTATTCATAACGCCAGAGCTTACCATTATACACAGCCTATGTTACTTGCAAATGATGTAGCTTTCTATTAGTGAAATAATTTTTAAGGTCCATTCAGTATTTCTTGCGTGAAAGAGTAGCAAACATACATCCATACAAACTTTCGCCTTTATAATATTAATAGGATACGTTGTCGGCAGAAAGTTGAAAGCCTTTTGTGGATGGCTAGTTCTTCCAGAATGGACATATTTGGTCTGTCTTGTATTAGTCAATAGCGTCTGGCTATTCATGGGATCCTGAGCATTTTTTCCAGCACCACATATCAATGGCGTCTATCCGCCTTCTTTCATGTTTCCACACTGTACAGAATATTGGGGAAATCAACGCGATGAGTCTCAGCTTGGTGTTATCGTCCATATTATGGGATGGAAGAAACAGGGAAGTGTATCGACAAGGAAGATGTTCATTCTAAGTATTGTACTAACTACTAGTCCACCGGTCTATCGACCACATCTTCATTTCATTTATTGCAATCAATTTACAAAGATAATAGAAAGAGTCGGGTAGAGTGAAGGTGTAGAGTTTATCGACTATCTTCTATACTGCTAAAGATAGTTTTTTTTTTTTTTTTTTTAAGTATATTTATTTACTTTTTTTTTTTTAATTTTACAATATTAATCTTTAAAATCTTACAAAACTGATCAATCAGTTTGATTGTAAGAAATCTCTCATTTGTCCTATTTAATTAATACTATTATACTTTTATGTTTTACATTGTAATAACTGTGTAAAATCTAAAATACTAATTATTATAAACTACTAATTATTATAATGTTTATGAATACAGTGTGTGATAGGAATTTCCAGGTATTTGATCAATATTCGTTCTGGGTATTTGTATACAATATTATTTGCTTTCATGTTCTACGGAGATAGAATGATTTAATTTTTATTTTGATATTTGAATAAGATGTCTCATTTTTAATATTTTCAGGTAATGCGTTAAATATTTTCGGAATTCTATGCCTCTTTGTTCTATCACCGTATACATTTTGAGATTTATTAATAATAAACATTTGTGCTTCTCTATGCCTAGTAGGGTAGTTGTGGTTTATAGGTTTTTTGAATTCTGTATTCCAGAATTCATCTAGCGTTAATTGATAATCTACCTTACTGTGTATAGAGAGGACATTACACAAGGAGAACATTTTTTTATAATCGCCTTCACATAATTGAACTTTTTTTTTGCCTGATATCAATTTTAGGAAACGGATTTGTAATTGTTCTATTTTATTTAAGTGCGTTTTGTACGTTAATCCGTAACTATTTATTCCGTATCCTATAATTGATTCTGCTAATGCGTTGTATATACAGTATAATATATTTTTATCAACAAAGTTTTTTAGGTGGTAAAATTTCCCTAATATGGATCTTAATCTATTACATACATTTTCAATATGATTTGACCAGTTAAAATTGACGTCTATAGTAAGACCAAGGTATGTATATTGGTACACTTTTTCTATATTTTGGCAATTACACTGTTGGGATTGGTTTTTTGTGTGTAAACAATCATATGAATGACTTTTTATATGCAATTCCTTATCCTGACAATTTGTATATGGTGAGTGAATAAGCATATATTTGGTTTTTTTTTTGCGTTTATAATAATGCCATTGTCGTGTGACCATTTAATTATGTTGTTTAGGTCTTCTTGTAAAATTTCCTCAATTTTTTGTGGATTTTTGTCAGCACATATAATGCAAGTATCGTCTGCAAACATGTAGCATTTACAACGTTTTATTACGTTTGGTAAACTGTTTACTTGCATTATATAACACGTAGGTCCCGATATCGAGTTGATTAACTAAATATAATGTAAGAGGCGTTGATAACGCCAAATGTCAATGCAGCACTGTTAATAAAATGAATTACCTCACCTATAAGGTGTTTAGATAACTTTTAAATGCAGCTATAACTTTGTGGTTATCCATTATAGATATATAAAACAATGTTACTTTGTTTGAACCACTTGAATATTTGTTTAAAGCCGAACGGTTTCGGAACGACCGTTCCTTCCTCAGGGCAAACGTATAATGATTTGACAATTACAAAATAGTGGATGGAAACAATGTTATGGAAGGTTTTGTCCAAGTATGGAGTAAATACAAATCTCATACAGGCAATTGCGTCTCTGTACGAGGGAAGCGTTGCGTGTGTTAGGGTGAACGGTGGTTTTACGGGGTGGTTTGACATCACAAAAGGTGTCAAGCAAGGCTGGGTAATGTCACCATTGTTATTCAATCTATACATGGATAATTGTATGCAAGAATTGAAAGAGGTGGGATTGGGCGCGAAATTGAGTAATCTGAAAGTATGTTGCCTGTTGTATGCTGATGATGTGGTGCTGATTTCTAACACTATGGAAGATCTACAGTCTCTCGTATCTAGGATGAACGAAGTATGTATGAAGAATGAGTTAATGATGAATGTAAGTAAGTCTAAAGTCATGGTGTTTGAAAGAGAGAGTACGAAAACAGTATGCAACATAGTTGTGAATGATGAATACTTGGAGCAGGTGGATGAGTTTGTGTATCTGGGTAGTATGTTTACGAGAGATGGGAAGGCTGCAAGAGATATTGAAAGAAGGGTGAATGCCGGTAACTCCATTAATGGTGGACTGAATGCCGTTGGCGCTAATAAAAAACTGTCAAAAAAAGCGAAGCTAGCAGTCCACAATGGAGTCCTGGTACCTACCCTGATGTATGGCAGTGAGGCATGGAACTGGTAGAGGAAGGATGAAAGTAAACTTGAAATGAGATCCCTGAGACGTATGTGTGGTAAAACAATGTATGATCGTGTGAGAAATGTGGATATCCGCAAAGAATGTAAGGCTGATGTAAGCATAATGAGTAAGATTAAGAAAGGGACCCTCAGATGGTTTGGGCATGTAGAGCGAATGAACGAAGTAAGTAGTGTAAGAAGAATATACCACGCGAATGTGAATGGTAGAAGAAGTCGGGGACGCCCGAGGAAGACATGGCACGATCAAGTGAATCAGATACTTGAAAGTCAGAATAATAGAAGAGAATGTATGAGACGATTTATGAATGTGAGTGAGGCAAAGAGTGTGTGCCAAGACCGAGTTGTTTGGCGGTCCGTCCTCTCTGCCTACCCCTGCGGGGAAACGGCGTGATGGTTAGTTAGTTTAGTTGTTAGTTAGTATTAATATTGTTATTATTATTTTTACAAGTGGTTCAAATTGTTTCATTTATCTGTTTAGATAACACTGTACAGCGCTGCTATCTGACACAATGCTAGGGATAAAAACAGATCGGAAAATTTAATGATGATAATTAATGACACTCTTGCACAGGTCACCTCGAGTGGTTCGCTATGTTTGGTGACTTAGCAGAGGTGTCCAGGTTAATTTCGTCAAGTTTGTCAAGATCTTGGCACTTGCTGCATGGCAAGTGGGAGACTGGTTGGGGGAGATCTTTTGACCTCTCGTGCCAGAACCCCTTGACCTATCGGCTTGCACTGCAGTCGGAGGGATGGATCCATACGTCTGTCACTCCTGGACACCCACAGATCTTCAGATTTCTACCCACCCCTCATACCTATTTTCTTCCCAGAACTTCCTCTCCTTCCTTTCCTTAAAATAAGTGGAGTAAACTCTAAGTCAGGGTGGAAGATACACTACTACAGTATCGCCCTGATGCAAGACCACCATTCAAATGGCTTTAGCCCTGTTGACTAAATCTGAATAGCCAGGTACTTCCCCGCCTTCCTCTTCCCAACCTCCTTCCCATCCCCACTCATTTTCAGCCTCACAACATACCCCAATTGGAGATGCCATAAGTCTCGCTGGCGCAAGGTGGTTGGGAGCATTTGGGACTCTTGTGCGGTGTTCACATAAAACAAAAAATGAAAGGTGGGAAGTACCTGAGAATTCAGATTTGCTCAAAAAGCACGGCTAAAAGCCATTTCAAGCTACGTTTCTGTTCTGAATGTGGTCTTTCATCAGGGCGATACCTTAAGTATCGACTACTCTACATCATTATACCAAAAATACCATCAATACACGGACATATGAATATATCTGGACCTGCCCTAAGTGATAAAAACGTACTATTTCCCCCTCCACATGGCGCCGGCTGGAGCTCCTCCTTGGAACCGGCTCGCTCCATGGGGAGGGATAGAGCCTCGCTTGAATCTAAAAAGTGTGACGTCATCATTCTTGCCGTGAACAGCGAGAAGCTAACATCCATACATTTAACGAAATAACACGCTAAAACTGAAGCTTGTGCTGTACAATATATCTACATATGAGGCCCCTAGAAACAAAGAGGGAAGTGTCCACTTTGTCAAATTGTTGGCAAACTGAAAAAAACGTTTAATTTGTCCGTTAATCATCAATATGGAAGGAACATTTAATATTATGTAAGCAAACCGGTTTAGGAATAATATTTCAAATCATTTATGTATCTAAATGCCCTAGTTTCTTTAAAAAATGCGTTTTTTTGATGGACACTTCCGTTTTTGTTTCAAACATTTGGACACTTGCTGTTTTGTTTCACAAACAGTTGGACACTGCCGGTTTTGATTTAAATGACAATTTTGAAGATGTTGCAGTCAATGTAAGAAAACAATATTTAAAATAAGACTTTTTTATTAAAATAATTATTGAAACGGAAATTATATGAACAGCTTAAAGTTTTATCAAATTTAGGAATATTCATAAATTCTGAGAAAAAGATAGTAGTTTTTTTTTAAATGGTGAAATTAAATCCACTATGAAAAAGAAAAATTAGAAGAGTTAACTAAATTATAAGTTAACAAAAAAATTAAAATAACTAAATCATTAAAGAGTCTGACACGATTTCTGCTGATCCTGCATTACATTCTACGTCGATAGAATCATCTTCTTCTTCTTCTTGAGGTACAAACGAAGGATTTGGAATTAATTTGGAGTAGAAGTCCAAGACAGGAATATTTCTCCAGTCACCCCCAAAGTGGGTATTTAGTAGTTTTGCGACATCTCGTAATTTTAATGGATTAACTGAAACTTTATAAGGTTCAATCAAACTAGGATTTATCATAGTTGCAGATGAGTTCTTCTTGCATATGTTATGGAAAGATGATAGGTCACATCTATAATTTGTTTCTCCTCTTAAAAGAATGTTACTTTTATTGCGGTTTCTTTTCAAAATGAACCTTTTTGTCTCCGAAAATCGAGAGGCCCATGACGACGTAGGCTTCAGAATAAGTTGCGAAGCATTTTTCCATTCGCTTACTTCTACTTCGGTACCCAACTTTATTACTGTAGCAAAATTGGATATAATATTGTAGTATTCTTCCGGTCGGATAATTTCTTCGTGTTTTTTTATGTATTTTTCTATATTACCAAACACTCTATCGGCTGGCATAAAAGAGTGTCCAGTTACCGGAAAAATCAATTCAATTTTTTTTAGACTAGCTGGAGCCTCAGAAAACCATCGCATACACATGCCAATAATTATGGAATTTTTGTTTTGGCCTGGATATCCGTCAGCCATCAGTCTTACTGTTTTGATCCCATCTAATGTGAGATTCTTCAATCTATGGTATACTGCAGATGCTATCTCATTGGATCCCTTTGCATGAGTGTTTTCCAACCAACAGTAACTGAATACATTTTCTTTGGTTAAGGGTTCTTTTGATGAACCAACTACAGTCGTAAAGTTATAAAAATATAACTGACGACTATAGTAGGCTTGTTGGTCAGGCACTTTTGGTAACACGAGATTTTTTTCACAGTCGAAGGAAACTGTTACCAAATCACTTCTCCTTTCCTGTAGATACTTAAAAAACTCGTCATATTTTTTTTTATGTACTCGTTTTTTTATCATCAGATCTACTTTTTCACGTTCATCCGAAGTTTGTTTTAGTTTTTCCGACAATTGTAAACATTTGGAACAAACATCAGTGCGAGGAGTTCCAAACCCCAAATTAAATTTTTTATTGAACACACTCCTGAAGTATGAATGACTGATGGTAATTCCTTTATCTTCTTGTGCTTCTTTCTTGCACATTAAATACATTTTCCGAGTGCTGAGGTTAGCAGATAAATATCTTCGAAGATTTGAAGCATTTCGACAGTAGTGTGCTTCAGTGCACTTGAACTTCTTTATAAAATTCATGGTGAATTCTAACTTTTCCACGTAATGACGACTCCGACGATCGCCACCACGATTTTCCGTGACTATTTTGCCAGTTTTATAAAAACATTCCATTATGTGTTGCACCCTTTTTTTTGAAATATTTATGCTCTTGAGAAATGTTTGTTGACACACTGGAATTACGGAGCCGTCGGACAATCTAAATGAAAATTTTGTTTGAAATTGTTTTGTTTTGTAAGTGCCTTTCCGAGGTCGCTGACGTTTAATGGCAACTGGTTTACAAAATTTTAATATTAGTGCATCTTGATATTTTTTTTCCTTTTGTGAACAAAAAATCTTGTTAAAATGCTGCAAATCTGACATTTTAATGCTCCTGCATTGATAACTTTTTGAAGTTTTGTGGTTACAAGTGGGAGCAGATGGTAGACACGTTGGAGAATATCTGTGAATAATATTAAAACGATTAGGTACTATTATTTAGTAGTCATCCCCCCTTACTTATAATTGCGGTATCCGCCGACGAATCCTTGGCTTCGTAAGATTGGCCTTAAACCAGGTTTTTCACTTTTATGACATAATGTGATGCTTATTAGTGACGCTACGATTATAAGTAAGGGGGATCAGTGATTACTAATGGTAAATAAAAAAAAAATCAACATTAAAAGCGTGTATTTTTTACACCAAAAAGATAATAAACCAGGTAATTTTATTTTTACAGTAAGTAATATAAAAAGGAATTATTCTTAATAAAGAAATAATAATATCATATTGTAATTTAAAAAAAAATATTATTTTAATAAAAAGTATCGCTATAATATAGTTAGATGTTAAAGTAATAAGCTGTTTCTAATAATACCTACATACTTATTTTAATGAAAATAGACAGTTTTTATTATTTATTATTAAAAAAAACAACATTTATTATTAAAAAACACAATTTAAATTTGAAATGAATATCTACCAAATAAATTTTTTTAAATTAATAAATTTGAAATATTATATTAATTATTATACAATTATTTATTCAAGTCTAGTTATCAAAGTACATGGCCTAGCCAACTCGATCCACATCCTTACAAAAAAAATTGTGAACAAATTCAGACAAATCTACAAAAAATGTCATATTTTGACATTGCCTACAACATAATGGCGGTTTACCTCTTTTTCTTGGCAATGTTTGCCTTCCATTTGGGCGGTTGTTTGACACGTTTCCTCGCTGATTCTGGTGGCAAAACATCGGGGAATGTTTCCATTCTTGGAATATATAACGTCCACTAACAATAAATGATTATTACAACCCAAAAAATAACTTATCAGTGCCACGACTCACTTACGCTTCCGCACGAGTTTGTATGAATTACAGTGTGGCAGCCATTATGAATAGAGCGTCCTGATTGGCTATTTGAAAAACTGCCGCTTTTGTTTCGGAAGGAGGTGGACACTGCCGTATTTGTTTCAACAACAAAACTTTAAAGCCAAAATACTATGGTTTATTGACATTTATGTTACAAATAGAAATATTATCGAGATAGAGTGAACCTTTCTCTATGAAACTGCATATTCAACTCATTTTTGACTTTTGGTGGACACTTCCCTCTTTGTTTCTAGGGGCCTCATATCAATGTGCACATAGCGAATGTGGGCGGTTCTCCAGTGTGCTCGTCGCTGGTTACAGGGGTAAGTAAATTATGAAACATTTGTAAAAGTGTTTTAACTAAACACGGCAACAAAATATTGCTATGTGTATTGGGGCGAGTCTTTTTGGGGCGAGCATTTGGTCTTAGCAAATATGTTATTAACGTGGCAAGCAATTCGCGCTCCCATATAAAAAGGTCTATTCATTCAAAGCAGATTTTGCTTTTAAGAACTAAATGATGATATTGTAATGCGAGATGCCTATATACTGTCAGATTGATTGTTTAACGAATCACAGTCATCTTTCCCCTCTTCGCCCTCCATACTTTGGTTTTACCCCTCATCTGTAACTTCTTGTCTATCCATTTGGATGTCTATGCATCAATACTAGATTTCCTCTAGAGAGTTAACAGAACAGAATTATATAAAAAAAAGCAAACACCATAATATCTTTACATGATATCAAATGAAGTCGCTCTCGCTATCTGTGCGCTTATATCTTTTAAACTGCGCAACGGATTTTCATGCGGTTTTCACCAACAGATAGAGGGATTCATGAGTAAGGTTTAGGTATATTTATCAAGGTTTTCTGTAAATTGGTTGAAATATATAATATATAAAGGTAGTGGGCTGGCAAGCGGGGCAGTGGGCAGCGAGCTGGCAATTATAATATATGTCCGGTGTGGATTTGATTTAACAGAGTGCGTTGGTTATAAAGGTTGGATAATGGCGTGGCGTTTTGTTTCGTTAGCCACAGCAACGTGTGTCTGCGTCTGCTAGTTATAAATATAACACAAAACATATTAAATTCATAACAAAATTGTAAAAAAAAACAATAGAAATTTATTTTCGTTATTTGTTTTTTGGGTGTTATGCCGTGTTGCGCTACCTCCTTCTTTAGCCAACGCTTCGGACAGCGTTGCAGTATCCATCATCAGGGCAGATCCGGCCGATCCGGTAGCCGGATCTGTCCTGATGATGGGCACTGCAACGCTGTCCGAAGCGTTGGCTAAAGAAGGAGGTAGCGCAACACAGCATAATACCCCAAAAACGAATAACGAAAATACTTTTGGCCGTGAAAATCTAAAAACATAAATAGAAATGCATCTCAAATGGGGATGTATTGTATCTCACATAGGGAAGCCATAGTTCCACTGGCTCCAGACGTTTGGGAGCAGTTGGGAGACTTTTGCGGTATTCACACCAAAAAAATTAAATAAAAAACACTCTTTCCAGAAGACTAAAAAACTTGGTGTATTTGTGTGGAGGTATTACAGAAGCACCCATCAAAAAATTTCAAATAACGTTTCCAACGATCTCCTATTTCAAAACATAGTAGCCTGCGCGTGATCTAATTTACCTCGAGTCCTTAAAGTCTTGTGGGAATAATATTTTCCTAATTTGGAGAGATCCAGAGACGAACTCTCCCACAGGACTAGTGAAAATTTCATGTTGAATTCCAGGAATTCTGAATTCGGCGAATTTTTCCCATGGGAGAGAGAGAATTCCAAATTCCCAACGATTCTCGTTATTATAGACCAGCGGTCGGCAGTTCGGCATTTGGTTTTGGTGGCGAGCCATAATGTGAATTTTTAAATTTTTTTGGGGGCCACGCGATTGTCGACGTCACTCGTGCGCGTGTGAGCCTGCTCAATCAGTGCGCTTGTGACTGCCCGTCTGATCGCCCGTTGTCATCGTGCTTCGTGCCTAGCAGCTAGCAGCATCGTTCCTAACCTCATCTGTATGTTTTTCTTCAACGATCACTCTTTAATGTAAGATAGAAAACACGGAAAGAGCGCCGCAGGCGAAAACAAATTATGTGAAAATTACATGTTTTGAATTATTACGATCGACAGGTTGGTAGCATGGTAGTATTGGTTCCCAATTGTGCGCTGCGGGTTTGATCCTCTACTTGTTTAATCCTACATCACTGAACAAGCCTCGTTTTCCACTTATAATGATGGAAGTGGGTTGATTTTCAACATTCTGCGATATCACGAAATAGAAGAAATAGGCGCCGCAGGCAAAAAATTTGAAATGGTCATTACATATTTAAAAATATATCGACCAAGTAGTAAGAAGGGTTTTATACTCGTAGTTATTGAATCTCGGGGGTTGCTCCTTTTTAAAAACTTACATTTATCGTTATTTGTTTTTGGGGTGTTATGCCGTGTTGCGCTACCTCCTTCTTTAGCCAACGTTTCGGACATCGTTGCAGTGTCCATCATCAGGGCAGATCCGGTAGATGCCATAAACAAATAACGAAAATGCTTTTGGCCGTGAAAATCTTAAAACTTATCTGACTAACATTTATGTTTCTTCACAAGAATTTGATGTGAAAAAATATATATAATATGATTGTGACCGATGATGCACTGAGTTGATGGGAAGGAATAATCGTCTGTTCAGATTTTCAGGCCAGAAGGGAGCACTACGGGGGCCACCTATGGCCCGCGGACCGCCGATTTCTGACCGCTGTTATAAACCATTCCATTGTATTGCGCGCGATTCAATTAATATTTAAAAACATCCCGTAAATACGTCAGACGTTAGCGTAACAATTTATAACTACCCGCTCCGCAGGTTTTTGCTGCTAGGCCCTGCGGGCAGCCTTTGGATCGACTTCGCCCAGTTTAAGTGTTGGTGACCATTTAATAAATCCGAACTGCCAGTTACAATAATAAACATACCATCCATCTCGCCAGATTGGTTCCAAAAATAGCCGGTTCCTCGGTTCCAGTGACAGCCGCGACAGGCAATGCCTTCATATATAATATATATATATACATATAGGTATTATTATTCACAACTGCCAGTTATTGTAATAATATTATCATCAATCTCTCCATATCAGGAAAGATTCACGACATAACAAATCCAACAGATCTTACGCCTGCCAGGTGATAAGGTGGAAGGGAACGGGGACTCACGGGAAAGGACATGCAAGGAGAATCAATTTATTTCTTTGAATGGCGTTGCAACGCATGCTGTGGACCAGCCATTTTCAAACTTTGACAAATCTTTGTAAAACGTGATTAATGGCGGTCATTGATCGAAAATTATTTCGGAATGTCTATTATATAAATATTATTATTTCTAATGTCTTGTTATGCTGCTCAGATGTAAAGTCACAAGGAGGAAATCCATAATTGGTTTTATTTTGGCTGTACAAACATGTACAAACTAGAAAAATATAAACTGTCGATTTCCCGAAAATAAATAAATATATCTAAGCTAGGGATGTCGAAAGTGAAAAAAAATATCGATATATCGATGTATCGATATTTATTAAAATATCAATATCGACGTCGATATATCGAGGAAAAAATATCGATATATCGATACATCGATTAAATTTTCAAGAGATTTTGCGTTTATAGAATAATAGTATTTTCAGCTCAATATTATCAATAGTAATTTTTGTACACAATTTGCTTTTTTTAATATACCAAAATCTCAATAAAAATGAAAGTATTTTTATCACTATTCATTTTTATTATGTAATAATTACAAAAACATCAAAAACTAAAAATCTGTCTTCTAACTTATATGTAAAACTGAGATGCATACAAAGTTTGAATGTTGCGTCTCAGTAACATTCTATTGGCGTATTAATCTGTCAAAAAGGACTTCGTGTTTGGAACAAGGTATAGTCAATAATCATAGACAATTGGGAACCAACACATAAGAGTGGCTTAGAAAAAATTGGCGAAAAATAGCATAAATTTCTATGTATGTACATACACACATGAGATAGTATTGGTGATCACAAATACAAATGCAAAGACAATAGATTTGTAAGCTATTAATAGTTAAAATTTCAACCGCCAGATGTCATGACCCAATACAGTTGCTTTTTTTCCGTTCGTTCCTATACGGTTTTGGATTCTAGTGACTTTAAATACATAAATTTAAAAAAATATCGTTTTTGGTACAATTTTCGATATTGGACATTTTGTATCGATATATCGATCAAAATATATCGGCTAAAAATATCGATATTTTGAATTAAAAATATCGATATATCGATATTTTTTCAACAAGCCTATATCTAACTGAGATACAAAAAGGGACAGAATGACTTTTATAAGCTCTTATCGGTTTGTGCGGGAAAGGGCATACCAAAATCTCCACTGCTGCCAATATACTGAGTACTAAAAGGAAAGGTTTAACATTTGCCATATGAGAACGGATCGCTAACAAAACTCGTTATTTTATTCAATCCTTTGACTATAGAATAATTAAATAGCCTCTGTGCTTCCTGATACCTTCTTTACATCAGAAATACCCTTCCCACAGCATTCTCAAAGATGAAGCAGACCCTAATAGAAGTTATTTCTATCAGGGCCTCTTTGTTCATGTCCTCCATTATCTTTCTTCCCAATCCGTTTCTGTGGAGTTCCATGAATAACTAGTTACAATTCTGGCTATAAAAGTCTCATTTTCAGGTTGGATAGGTACTAGGGTAGGAGGCTTCATGCATTTGTAAGCACGGGAGCTTTCTTAAGGGAAAGTTGGAAGTCGGAAGCTTAACATTCCTAAGAGCCAAAAAAGAGCTATCTGTTTAATAAAAGCTTGGCTATATTGTTAGGCATACCGCATGCCTGCCCATCACTAAAAAATCGTTTACTGAGACACTTTTGCAATGGACTTTAGATCGGAATCTGATCCAATTAAACGGAAAGGAATACCAGATAACTTTGATATGATTTGAGATTTTTACGGACAAAGCTATTTTCGTGATTTTTGGGTTATTATGTTGTATCTAACCTCCTTTAGCCACTGTTTCGGGCAGCATTACAGTGTACATCATCAGGGCAGATGTATGATGTCAATTACAGATCTTCTGATCCCAACTTCAGATAGGTATTTGTCCTAATTAAATGCAATGGTGACACAGATAACTGGCAAATTAGATTTGGTTTGATATGATATGAGATTTTCACGGAAAAAAACTGTTATTGTGATTTATTTTTGTTTTTTATGTGTTGTTGCAACTTTTAACAACGTTTAGCCTCCGTAGTCCAGTGGGTAAGACTCTTGACTCACAATCCGGAGGTCGCGGGTTTGAACCCGGCATGCGCAAATAAATTTTATTTGATTAATTTGTGTTATTTCACAATTAATTCATTAAAAATAATATAAAGTATATTTGTGGCATGTTCCAGAGTGGAAGATACTATCAGTGTCGCCCTGGTGTAAGACCACCATTCAGAATTGAAACGTTGCTTGAAAATGGCTTTAGCCGTGTTTGGCGACCAGATCTGAATAGCCAGGTACTTCCCAACCTTCCTCTTCCCCACCTCCTTCCCCTTCCCACTACCTTCAGCCTCACAACATACCCCAATTGGGGATGCCATAGTCTCACTGGCTCCAGACGGGAGCAGTTGAGATTCTTGTGCGGTATTAACTGTAAAAAAAAAAGCCTTCTTTAAATAACTTACGGACTCTGTAATACGGCATGATAACTTAATAAAAGTAAATCACGATAGTATTAGTTTCTATTTCTTGGATTTTGGCCCAAATAACCGGCTGTCCCGATAAACCGGTGTCCTAATAAGCAGAATCGACTGTATTTTCCAATTTTGCCTGATTTCGAACCTCTAATTTCTACTATCTCTGGAGTCCCAAATTTTACTATGAGAAAAGTAATTTCCCCCATCGCCTATGACATCCTTGGGGATGCTGTGTGGTGGGGGTTTTCTGTTCAAAAAAAGAGTGAACTTGGGTCTTGAAAAGACCAATGTTGTAGGAGGGATGAAACACCGAGGTCGGCAAATCGTTCCTAAGACGATCTGTTGAACTCAAGAACGAATCGTAGAAACGGCTCATTCTCACATGATAAATATCGTCTATGTACAAATTCCTCCTTCTACAGCCAACGCCTCGGACAGCGTTTCAGTGTCCTTTATCAAAGATTAACTTTTGAGTTATTATGCCGTGTTGCGCTTTCTCCTTCTTTAACCAACGCTTCGAACAGGCTTAGAGTGTTCCTCATCCGCTAATATCAGATTTTTTTATGTGAAAATTTTCAAAGTTCTTTTACAGCAGGTATCCCAGGTAAAAACTCATAGGTGATTAAAGTTTATTTTTAATTTACAAGTACTAAACCTGATCAAAATAATAGTCGTTATTTAAATTCTCGTCTTTAACAATCGTCAAATTGTAATCAACCCATTTATTATACAAAATATAAATCAATTCTAAGATAAAAACTCCATCAGAACATTAATGAACCAAATCTCAGTTCAGATATTAAGTTCACGGATCGAGCTTTCAAAGAGGTCATAAAGCTTGCAATAAACTCCTAATAGAAGACTCAACAGAGTTCTGAGTGAAACGCAAAACTCATCTCTCAAGAAATTTATATGCATTATTTAATAATAAAGTTGAAAATCTTTTTTTCTGGGCCATCCGAAGGTGCTTAAATACCCGCACAAAAAGAAGAAGATGGAGATATATGTAAATACGAATGTTACAGAAAGCACGCTAATATTAAAAACGATCATATTTTAACCCTTCAAAAATTTGGCTTTTTTTTCGGATCGTCAAAATATTTTCGCTTTACAATAAAATGCAAATATTTGGAATATTTCTGAACACATTCAAAAACCAAAAACTGTTTTAGAATGGTGATGAAATACGCTTTCAAATTATAGAATTCGAAAAATATATATTTTTTTTAAATTATAAAATTTTTGCATACAAACATAAAAAAGTTTTCAAAATGGGTCACCTTATGTTTTTTCTAACTAAAGTTACTGATAATAAAAAAAAAATAAAACAGATGCACATTTTATTAGACAAATGTATAACAAACACATTATTGTAACCTCAATTTTTTGTCGCTCTATGAAAATTTTTTTTAAAAATTCCCTAAGTTTCAAATTCTTTTTTCAATTTGCGATTCAAAACTTTGTGTACATAAAAGTGTACATTTTATTTTTTTGGTGGCTATTTTTTAGATTGGAATATAAAGCATGATGTTTTTCCTTTCTAACACCGATTAGAACATATTTCTAACTATGATAGTAAGGGAGTTACGGCGTCTTATGTGAGACCTATGTGCGTTGGGACAAATCTGGTGAAAATTGTGAAAATGTTTAATAAAATACGACTTGTTTAAAATAGAGTGAAAATCTCGTGGGAAATGTCCAAAATAGCATTTAAAGAAACCCTGATTTTTTTCATTCATGTAACTTGTAAAATAAGTTTAAAAAAGTGTTTATAATAATTTTCGAAGCATGCTTTGCGATTTTTCATATAGTTGCCGTTTCGGCGTGGGGAATGTATAGATATTATCTTCAAGAGTAACATTATATTTTTTAAAGAGTTTTAAAACTTAAAGTGTTTAGAAAATATGTATTAAATCGGTAGAAATGCGGGAAGTCGTGCCTTTACCCTTTAACCCTCGGGCCTATTTTTTCGGAAGGTCTAAATATTTTCGCTTTGCAATAATATCCAAAAAAAGTAATATTTCGGAACGCATCCGAAAACTTTCTTTGAAAGGTGAAAAAATACGCTTTCAAAATGTTTAATTCAACAATTTGAACAAACATAAGAATTTTAAAAGCAAACATAATTTTTTTTAATAATTGCTCACTTTGCTCTTTCTTCTAATTATAATTACTGATAACGAAAAAAATAAACACATATTTTATTACGCAAATGTGATATAAACATGGACATATGAATATATCTGGACCTGCCCTAAGTGATAAAAGCGTATTATTTCCCCCTCCCCATACCGGTTCCATGGAGCCGGCGGGGCTTACGAGATCCTCGCTTGAATCTAAAAAATGTGACGTCATCATTCTCGTCCGTACCAGCGTCGAGTTCACATCATACATTTTACGAAATAACACGGCAAAAATGATAGCTTGTGCAATACATTATACCCTAAAATTATGTCGAACATGATGAATGTGAGCGGTTCTCCGTGAGCTCGTCGCTGGTTACAGGGGTAAATAAATTATAAAACATTTGTAAAAAGTGTCTTAACTAAATACTGCAACAAAATATTCGTCTGTGAAAAGTGGCGAACTTTACTTTGCCGCATTTGGACTTCGCAAATATGTTAATAACGTGGCGAGCAATTCGCGCTCCCATGTAAAAAGGTATATTCATTCAAAAGCAGATTTTGCTTTTAAGAACTAAATGGTGATATTATAATGCGAGATGCCTGTATACCGTCAGATTGAATTTTTAACGAATCACAGTCATATTTCCCCTCTTCGCCCCCCCCATAGTTTGGTTTTACCCCTCATCTGTATCTTCTCGTCTATTAAATTTGGATGTCTATGGATATAAATGTTTCTGTAAAATTATTAGTTTTTTTTTTTCAAATTGCGATCGGAAACTTTGGTTTCATAACTTTTGGAATTGAATATAAAGCGTTGTATTGTCTCTTTCAAATATCTTATAGATCATATTTCTAACAATGATAGTAAGGGAGACATTACGATCTGAGTTTTTAAAAATTTAATTTAGAAGAAATTTAATAATGTTATTATCAAATTCTGCAAGTATTTTTGTTACAGCTGTTTCGGTTTACAAGGCCATTTTCAAACACTGGTTAAAACACTTTGAGACGACTTATTTATACTATTCTATGAGATAAATATGAGTTGTTCCGAAAAGTTGACAAATTAGCCTGAGAGGTTAAATTCTGAAATTAAATATTTTATTTTTTCACCTTTGTAATTATTTTTATCTTTCTTGGTATTTTTGGTTCATTCTTGAGAGTTTAAATAGCAAATATTTTAAGAGTCGTTAAATCTTGGGTAAATAGATTAAAGGTGTTTAAATTATTACAATACCCCGAGGGGGTGGTTTGTACAAAAGGCTGATTAAAATATGTCAAGTTATTCAACATTAATTTACTTCTCATAAAAAATTACAAGGCTTTATTAATTATTAGCTTTTGCCCTCGGCTTCGCTCGCGTAGTATTAGGGGGGTTCCCACTCCGCCTCCTCCACTCCCCCATCATCCTCTCTCCCTCTTACCAGTCCATCCACACCCGTTACATTCATTTTTTCAAACAGCTCGCGTGCCATCGTCTTAGTAATCGTAAAATTTCGTAATCAGGAGTTTCGTAATTTATAATTCTAGGAGTCGAATTCTTGATCGTGCAATGTCTTGCTCGGGCGTCCCCGACTTCTTCTTCCATTCACATTTGCGTCATTTATTCTTCTCACACTACTTTCTTCTTTCATTCGCTCTACATGCCCAAATCATCTGAGGTTCCCTTTCTTAATCTTATTCATTATGCTTGCATCAACTTTACATTCTTTGCGGATATCTACATTTCTCACACGATTATACGTGGTTTTACCACACATCTGCCTCAGGGACTTCATTTCAAAGGCATTCAGTTTACTTTCTCCTTCCTATGCCAGTTCCATGCCTCACTGCCATACATAAGGGTAGGTACCAGCACCCCATAGTGGACTGATAGCTTCGCTTCTTTTGACTGGTTAATTTTATTAGCAAATTGTGTTTTTTTTATTATAATTATTAATATTATATTTTAAAACAAATGAGGCAAAAATTACAACAATTATGTGGGTCAGACGCCTGGATAATATACATCATAGGTTCACAACGTGGACGAAAACGCCACCTTAAAGGCGTTTCAGACCTTCCGGGGGGGCGGTAGAAGATCAAAAGAAAATTGTGGGGGCGTTTCAGACTTTCGGGGAAGCGGTAGGAGACCCAGAGAAACTCATTCCACCCGATCCTATCTTGCCCCATCCCATTTCATTAGGGGCCACCCATCTACAAAAATATTTCCCCTATCCCATTACACCCCCTCCGTTGTTGCAAATGTAACCCCATCATGGCATCCCATTACGCCCCCTTCGTCGTTATATCCCGTTACGCTCCCTTCATCGTAGTCTCCCGTTACGCCCACGACAGCACGACAATTGTTGTTAAAACTCACGATAAAATTCACGGTTTAGGGGGCGCTAGAAGTAAAAATATTCGCAAAGTGGGCGGTGGGCAAAAAAAGGTTGAGAATCAGCGATATACATGATATTAAAAAAAAAACTGGTACCTTCCCTGATGTATGGTAGTGAGGCATGGAACTGGCAGAGGAAGGATCAAAGTAGACTGAATGCTGTAGAAATGAGATCCCTGAGGCGTATGTGTGGTAAAACCATGTACGATCGTGTGAGAAATGTGGAGATCCGCGAAGAATGCATGGCTGATGTAAGCGTAATGAGTAAGATTAAGAAAAGGACGGTCAGATGGTTTGGGTATGTAGAGCGAATGAACGAGGAAAGGAGTGTAAGGAGAATATATGACGCAAAAGTGAACGGAAGAAGAAGTTGGGGATGCCCGAGGAAGACATAGCACGACCAAGTGAATCAGATACTTGAGTCGGGCCATGGGAAGAGTCGGAATAATAGAAGAGCATGTGTGAGACGATGTACGAATGTGAACGAGGCAAGGAGTGTGTGCCAAGATCGAGTTGTTTGGCGGTCCGTCCTCTCTGCCTACCCCTGCGGGGAAACGAACTGAAAGGTAAAAAAATATATATTGGTAACCCAAGAATGTTTGTACATCTTTAAAAAAATAGTTTTTGAAGATTCTAACGAAAATGGGATAAAAATATTTTCGTAATGGTTTTTGGTTGAAAGTTTTAAAATCCTTCCATTTTTCAAGTTAGATTGACAAATTGATTAATGGAGGGATAAACTTTTGAGATTCTGAGAGGGTTTGAAAAGGGTTTTGTACTGTTCAGAATTCTAGAATAAAGTGTTGAACTTCGTTAAGACTTTGTGTACTTTTTCTGTGTAACACAATTTTAAATCATTTTTTTTAACTTTCCTCTAAATTTTTCTAAAATAAATATTTGTTAATATTTTTTATCTGCTGGTGGTGTTATACTGGAGTAAAAATAGTTGAATTGAATTCAATGATATAAAGTAAGTGTACTGTGACCATAACGGGCAGTGGTTTTTAGTTTTTTGAGAGTTGACAACACTGAGTAGTAGAGGAAGGTCTCGAGACCAGAACGAGCATTGCAGGAACATTGTAGTATGTAAACTCACATTGTAGTGTCCAGTTGCGTGTAAGATGATCATAGCACTTGGCCAAAAATCTCGCCAAGAGCTGTGATCAGCTTTTTATTCACGGAAGGAATAACACCTACAAGAAAACAAGGTGAGAATTTCTGAGCTTTATCGTGACTGGAGATGATAGTGGGTGACTCATTACACGTCTGGGAAAAAAAAACAGTCGTCAATGTGGCGACACACCAATTCCTCTGTCAAAAATTTGAAATCCACAATTTCGGGCAAAAAAAATCGTGGCCTCAGTGTTGTGAGACCGAAAAGACATCATTTTGGTCGAGTTTCTGCCTCAGGTTGAGACCATCAATGCACAACAATATTTTGATACTCTAAAAAACTCAAAGGGAGCATTCAAAATAAAAAGAGGAGAATTCTGACCAGAGAAGTGTGCATTTTTTCACTAAAACGTCCGTCCTCACACAGCCTTAGACACCAATACGCCCTTGGACTCTTGGTTAGGATGTTTTGAATCACCTCCGTAATCCCCTGACTTCGCTTCTTCAGATTCATCTTTTCACCTTCCTGGAATTCTTCGAGGAGGGCACAAAGAAACTCGTGTCACGGCTCCCCACGTGCATTGAACGGATTGGCAATTATTTGGAAAAATAGTCAACAAGTGTATCAACAATACATTGTAATTTTTTTCTAATACTCATTTCAAAGAAAAAAAATTCAGTTCACTTACTTTCTGAACACGCCTCGTATTTAAATATTTTTCAAAATATTTACCATTGCAACATTCTTCAAGATAATATCAACAAATTGTTAATTTGGTGTAATGAAAGTAGACTTTACTTAAATATCTCAAAATCTCAAATAGTTAGATTTTCTCGAAAAAAACCCAGTGATAAACAATACTCTCGAGACATTAACACAAAATAAAGACTTAGGCATACTTTTCAATCAAATCTTTTATTTGTTAACCACATAACAGACATCTCTAATAAGGACTTCAAAATTTTGGGATTTATAACTAGACTAACTAGAAATTTTAACAATATAAAGTGTATTAAACCGTTATGTTATGCATATGTTAGAAGTCAACTTGAGTACAATTCTCCCGTCTGGAACCCATATTATAATATACATGTACAAGCTGTTTAAAGAATACAAAACAAATTCCTACGTTTTCAAAATTTTAAAATGGGTATTCCAGCAATTATGTTGAACTACAACACTATTTTAAATGATATGAATATGCTCAAATTGTCAGACAGATGAATTTTTACTGACTTGTTATTTCTGTATAAAAATCTAAATGATTTAGTTGGTAGTCCGGTATTGCTCGAATTGATAAGCTTCCGGATTCCACTACGTAATACTAGAAGTCAGGATGTATTTCTGTGCAGAAATTCTGGACCTAACTACCATATGTATTCCTCTTTGCCCAGAATACTAATGGAGGGAAATAATTGTACCAAGTCAGCGGACATCTTCACTTTATCTTTAAACAAATTTTAATTTGTTAATGAGGCAGTTTAGTTACGTACAATAAATACTGTTTATTTATTTGAAAAAGAAATTATGATATTTGGATTTTATTTATTCACAGTATTATTTGTGAATTTCATATGTACAAGCCCCAAAAAGGGCGTAAATAAATAAATAAACCCTATTTATGTCTGGAAAATCTAAGGTATTTTTCTAAATAATTGAACATAAGTCCGTTCGCTCTCTAACAAATGGCTTATTTATCCCTACCAAAAAAGATACTCCGTTTTTCTTGAAGGTTTTTTAGCATTTCACATCCATAAATCTATGGCGTTTGAAAGTTTACCGTCGTACAAATGTGGAGAATAAGCTAAATTCTTTTTTTAAACTGTTATATAAGAAAAGGAATTGGGTAAAGTGTGAAGGAAAAATAGTGGATATTATTTCCGCTGATAAATTTCGAATCTGTGAATAATAATTTGCAAAGAAGAATTTTTTAAGTCGTTTTTCTTCTGGTGTTATCTTTTGGTTTTGAATAACCTTTTTCCTTCTTTCTTACCACATTTTGATCGGTCGATGAGCGGTCCAAAGCGTCGGGCTTCCCCGACCTTCCACTACCTTCAGCTTCAAAATATACTCCAACTAGTAGACCCGGCAACACGTCGCTGTAGCTAACAAATCCTTTATAACCAACGCCATCTGTTAAATCAAATCCACACCGGGTGTTTGTCAGCCCGTTTTCCGTATGTATTTCAACCAATTTATAATAAACCTTGACAAATTATATACCTAAAAACCTTTCTCATGAATCACTCTACATATTGGTGAAAACCGCATGAAAATCACATACAGCGAAAGCGACTTCATTTTATACTTAGTAAAGATAAAGATAGTAAAGATAAAAATATGGATTCCATAGTCTCACTGGCTCTAGACCTAGACAGTTGAGAAAAGTTGAGAGTCTTTCGCGGTATTCACATAAAAAAATAAAGATAGCCTTTCATCGATAGATTTCTTCCCCTAAAGCGGAAAGACATCTCTAGAACAACCCACAAATCTCTGTACCAAAATTATTTTCTTTATACGGTCGCCATTCTAGGTGTAAAAGCACTTGAGACAAATTCTTTCGGCCTTTATATTCTATAAGGATAAGTAAAACACCTAAAACACTGAAGAAATACGACGGGAGAAGTGCGTCGCGTCGTGAGCGTGTGCGAGTGCTAGAATTAACCTATTCCGCATTTTCCTCTCTGGATTTTGGTACTATCGCAAATATTTTTTTATGTAATATAGATATCGACACTAGCATGTTGGTGCGTTTTGATTTTTATAATTAGTTACTTCTTTTAGGAGTTAGGACCATCCAAAAATCGTTAAAACTACTTAGTTTGAACGCCATCAAGAGACGTTCAGTATACAAAATAGATGGTGCATTTTTTTAAAAGCAAAACGTACAGACACTGAGTATTTTCTTTTAATACAGTTAGTTTTAAAGCGCTGAATTTAATGTCACTGAAACAAGTATATATAAAATATATTCTAATGTACGCATTCAAAACCCAGGATATCTTTACACAGACAAACTCGGGCTGATTCACAAGATCTACATTACAACATACATTCCACCAACCTACAACTAAAATTACTTTTATGACAAAGAAATATGCAATACTTCTCTATAAAATTATTTATTACTCCCTCTTGCAATAAAAACAATTAAAAAATAACCGACTTTAAGATATGGATTATGGATATGGGAAGGAAGTATATAGATACAATTTTGAAACGTAACAAAGATTAATGCTTTTATTGTACTTTCTTTTAGATTTAACTTTATAATTTTCCTCTGTAATATTTTAACACAGGTATTTACTTATATTTCAAACAAGAAAACTTGTTCAATGTGTCCTTTGAACGGGGTACCCCAGTAAGGACACATTTTTCTCTAAAAAAAGAAAAAAAAAACAACTTGATGATTGATATTTTTACTAACAGACGTCTCTGGCAGAGCCCGGACCCACTCGATGACTCTAGACATAACCCGACACAAGGTTTTAGTTAACTTGATGGTGTCACATCTTTCTTAGACTTACTACTTATCTACTGGTGTCTCTATTCATCTCTGAAAGAAATATCTAGCATTGCTTCAGACACAAACTTACTAAAAAATCATCCCGTAAAAAACAAAGTTTTTGAAGTGAAAGCTTCTTTAGCACCGTTGTGATTTGAAACTCGTTGAAACGGAAATGAGCCACACTAAAAATAGACAAATAATACATACATCTACAGAATTTAGCCTGTGATACATTTTTCTCTAAAAAACTGTAAAACAAAGAAAAAATAAATAAATAAGTACATAACACAGTTAAAAAAATTTAAAATTGGTCAGATTTCGGAGGAGAAAAATGGGGAATACTGCCATTCTATATCATTGCATTCGGTGTTAGATCACATTTCTAGGAAATATCGATTCAGTCACCGACCCAGATTCGTAAGGGACACTTTCGAACAGAAAGGAAAACATAAAATTTCTCCACTGAGACTTAAACGCTCCCAACGGTTAAATCCAAAACGAAGCCTTAAACGAAAAATCAAACCGTCAGCAAATTGTGCACTTGAAATAAAATAAGGGTGAAAACCTCCCTTACCTTAAATATCAGCGTTTTCATCTGTTTTTTTATTTTAGCGGCGTGAATTGGTCACACTCTGTAAGACGTTGCAGAAATGAAGTACGTAAGTTTTTTTAATAAATATTTCTGAATTCGTGGGATTACTTCAGATTTTTTTTACTTAACATTAGGTCCACATAAGAGGCTCTGGGAAAAATAATTCTCTTTAGTGCCTCCTTCATCTTTTAGGATGCTGTGTGCAGGATCTTTTTTAGAAAGGGAAGGAGAGGAAGATCCAGGAAGGAAAAAGGCATGAGTGATGGTTAGAAATCTGGGGGTCAGTGTGTTCAGGACATATTATGAATCTTATCTTTCTGCATTGTAAGGTGATGTTCCGAGAGACACCTGTTGGAGATATCAAAAGGCTTCCTTTCAATTGGTTTCTCCCGATCCAGTCTGCCACGCATTCTCCGCCAACACCTAGACAAATCTCATCCCATGAACTCTGGCCACCTTGCTTAGATCAGCAAACGTAGCGAATCACTTGGGGTGGCCTTGACAGTGGTAAATTAATAAATATGCAGCGAGTAACAATAAATTAATAACACTAATGCAGCGAGTAACTCACCAATTACTCGCGCAATCATAACTTATACTACGAAAAAATTACTACACTTAGATATTTTTCATGATTCCTTGCAAACATAAAAAACTAATTTATTAAATTACTTACACTTAACTTTTCATTAAACTTTAATCAGTCAATTACAATTAGTGAGCATATAATTCTTGATTTTAAAATGTCTCCTTATCCCACCCCCCTTTTTCTTCCTTTTTATTATTATTACTTCATTTATTCAATAATTAAGTTTTAAGACCGGTTCATATCTCAGGCTTAATTACCAAATGACATTCTAAGGACTTACGTAATAGGTACATAACCATGTAATATTTTAATTTAACATACCTTATAATCTGTATTATAATGTACTGTGTATGTCTTAATGGTTCCATAACAATTCATCCTGCGACAGTTCATCCGGCCGACAGTTCATCCTGCCGACAGTTCATCCCGCCGACAATTCATCCGGCGACAATTCATCCTGACAATTCAACCTAACCTAACCTAACCTAACCTATAAGTATAACCTATAAGTATAAGTATGTCGTATTTTGTAATTCAAGCATGCTTCTTCGAAGAGTCGAAATTATTGTTAGTAAAAATATTTTTACAGCGGATTTCCACTCAAGATGCCTTCAGATATAAGTATATCGATTTTGGTTGTACGGCCGTATATCCTCTTTGCATACTTACTTAATAAAAATGTTCTAAATGATCAGGCAGGATGAATTGTCGCCGGATGAACTGTCGGCCGGATGAACTGTCGGCAGGATGAACTGTCGGCAGGATGAACTGTCGCGGGATGAACTGTCGCCGGATGAATTGTCGCAGGACGAATTGTCGGGTCACCGTCTTAATAAACAAATAAATAAAAAATAAATAAATTGTTCCCGGGGTGGCGGCACCCATACCCGCCTTCCAAATTCATTTGCGCTAGTTTTAAAGTAAAACGGGTTCATTCTTATTTTTGTTATGTTTTATAGCGGAAATACTGTGTGATATTAGGTTATGTACAATTGTTCCTTTTTTTTATATTATATATTTAATAATAATAATTGGAATTTATTGAGCGCCGCTTTTGTGAAAAATCACCTCAAGGGTTTTTATTTAGCATATTGATTCGTTTCACTCTATACACTTTCATACTTTTACTGTTCGTTCCCTATCCTTATCCCTATTCAATATACACATTTACAAATAATAATTATTTTTTGTGCCTATCGTTTCTATTTATTTCATTTACCTCTTTACAAAAATTGCTCTAGTTACAAAGTTTGCTCGCAAGTTTGGCAAAAATTGTCATTTGTCAAAAACCTTTAACACTACTATCTAATAAAACGTTCCATCATACCACTAACGCTAGACTCTCTTCCACAGAGCTGTGCCACGCCGCAACCAAGATCCAGGCCAGTTTCCGCGGCCACCAGGTGCGCAAGCAGACAGAGAAAGCTGTGGAGAAAGAGGTGGAAGATCTTTCGGCTAAGGTAGGAACATTAATTGTATTACTTTTACAGGACTCGTGTATGAGTTGTAATTTGTTTCGAGTTGTGTCACTTTTCCAGGAAATGTTTTTGAGTTGTGTCACTTTTCCAGGAAATATTTTGGAGTTGTGTCACTTTTTTAGCAAGATTTGAAAGATTTTTCTTTAATTTATGACGCTTTTACAGAATATGCGCAAAAGTTGCTTAATTTTTTCAGAACTCATTAACAAGTTGGACATTTTTCCAGGACGAATTTTTAAATTGTTACCCTTTTCACTCGTAAAAAAGTTGTTCAATGGATAACAACATTCCCATGGAATGTTTTTGAGTTATTTTGCTCTTCCAGGTATTGTTAACGTCTAATTTTTCCAGGATATAAGGTTGTGTACGAGGATTTATTTTTAATGTGACCCCATTTGGGACATTTGCAGTTCGTTACTTTTTCCTGGATATGTTAATGAGATATTTCGTTTTACCAGAATGCGTTAAAAAGTGAGGCAGCTTTTCGAAGACATGATTAAAAGTTATGTCACTTTTCCACGATACGTTGAAAACTTTTCTGCGACCTACTTAAAAAATGTGATCCTTTTCCAAAACGTGTTTTCAGTTAAGTACTGTATTAAATACGTGTTCATTATACTTTATGACCATATTTTAACGATTTTGTCGCCCTGCCGAGATAATTTGGTGTTGTGGCAATATTCCACATGTCTTTTTATATATTTCGACCGTTTATTAGTGTATGATCGCACAATTTCAGACATAAATTTGAATCCAAATGAAAAAAGATCGAAGGATGCCGTAGCACAAATTATGATATTTTTTATTAATATTACTGAACAAAATTCACATTTTAATAAAAAGAATGAATAATTTTAACTTAAGCGAAATCGAAACAAATCTAAACATGGAAGAATATGTATGTGAAGCTTTCTTCTTCTTTCTCTGCCAGTTCCATGCCTGACTGCCATACATCAGGGTAGGTACCAACACTCCATTGTAGACTACTAGCTTCTCTCATTTTGACAGCCAATGTTACCGAAATACTCATAAGCAACATTAACTGTTTGTCAGTAACATTAGATTTAAATAACTTGCCATTTAATATAAGCGCAATGTATCGAACACACAGTTCCAACGTAACCTTAGTTTTACTTTCATAAGCTGTGTCGTTCATCTGGGAAATTTTCAAAAATTGTGCTACTTTCCCAGGAGATATTCATGAGTTGTATAACATCCAAGAATCGTGGAGATTTCTGAAAATCTTCATTAACTCCACACAGGAGGCCCTGAGGAAAATAATTTCCCTCAGGGCCTATGTCATCTGGGATGCTGTGTGGAGGGTCTTTTTGAGGAGAGGAAGGAATGAACATTGGTGTTGAAGAGACCCATGTTGTAGGAAGGAGGAAACACAGAGGCCGGCAAATCATTCCACAGCCGAGCTGTTGAACATAAGAACGAGTCGAAGAAACGACCCGTTCTCATGTGACTAATGTCAACTGTGTACAAATGTTGGGCACGCGTTTGGCGTGTTTCCCGACTATGCACCGGTGCCGAAGGGATCAATGATGCTAGTTCCTCGAAGCATCTTCCATTGTAATACCGGTAGAACAAGGATAGCATTCCCACCCGACGCCTGTGCTCTAAAGATTGCAATCCGTCTGTTAAGATGGGAGAATCTATCAAACGGACCGCCCGTTTCTGCACAGAGTCGAGGGTATTTTTCAGGTATTTTGGAGCTCCAGACCAGAGGTGGCTGCCAAATTCAACCGTGGGGCGCACTTGCGATTTGTACAGGGTTAGCAGTTGTGTACTTTTAAAGTATCTGCGGGCCCTGTACAGTACGCCCAGTTTTTGCGAGGCTAACTTTACTCTGGCTTCGATGGAGCCCCCATACCTGAGCTGGTCACTTAGGGTTACACCAAGCAAATCAATGGAGGGCCTGTTCGGAAGATTGCTTCCGTTGAAAGAGACTAGATTTTCATTGCGATCCCTTTTAGACGTAATCAGACAAGATTGGGTCTTTGAAACATTAAATTCAACGAGATTATTTTTACCCCAAGAGAAAACACTCTCGAGGTAACCGTCCATTCTTTGCTTCAAAGCCTTACGAGCTGTTGGAGTTTGTGAGCCCTTTGGGGGCTTGTCAAACAAAAAGCTATCATGAACTGTACTGTCATCCGCGTAGCAGTGAATTGGTGCACATGACAAAAGGTCGTTGATGTGCAACAAAAACAGAGTTGGAGACAGAACCGATCCCTGCGGGACGCCAGCATTTATCGAGTGAGAGGAAGAGGTGAAACCATCGACTACCGTCTGAATCGACCTCTCCCTCAAGAAGTCGGCAATCCACGTACACAAGGATGCGGGAAGTCCGTAAGAATGCAGTTTGTTGACAAGTCCTCGGTGCCAAACCCGGTCAAAGGCCTTGAATATGTCCAGTGCAACCGTTTGGGTCTCACCGAAACGTTCCAGGCATCGCCCCCAAACATGCGTCACATACGCGAGAAGATCACCGCACGAGCGGTTCCGCCGGAATCCGTATTGACGGTCGTTAATAATTTTGTTCTTCTCGAGGTATGTGAGCAGTTTGTCGTTGATCACACGTTCCATCACCTAAGACAGAACTGATGTGATCGCTATGGGGCGGTAGTTGGCCGGGTTGGAGCGGTCACCCTTCTTTGGAATAGGATGGATAACCGCTTTTTTCCAACCAGAGGCCACAGAGCCAGTCTTCAGGGACAGTTTAAAAAGCTTCGTCAAAATTGGAGCTATTTCTGCAGCGCACCTTTGCAGTACCAGGGCAGGTATTCCGTCAGGCCCACTAGCTTTATTAACATCAAGCCCTCGTAAAACATGGAGTACTTCCCGATGCCGGATCCTCAGCTTTTTCATACGAAAACCGCAGTGAGGAACCGACGTCGGGACAGCACCTTGGTCATCGAGGGTTGAGTTATCCGCAAGTAAGTTAGCTTTTTCGGTGGCGGTGTTTGCTAGTGAGCCGTCAGGTCTGGTAAGAGGTGGCAGACTGGATTTGCAGAAATTGCGACCTATTGAGCCCGCAAGCGACCAGAATTGCCTGCTGCCATGCGGGCATGCAGTCAGCTTTCTGCTGATCTGCTGGTCGTGCTCGAATTTTGACCTATTTATGATTCTCTTGGTTTCCTTTGCCATTTTGTTGTAAGCTGTTCTGTCTTCGGATGTTCTAGAATAAATACGCAGTGCAAATGCATGTCTAGTAAATATACTTACACATCTTAGGCGTTAACTGTTAGCCACCCGTATACTATGTAAATACTAACTGATTTCCAATAGCATTAGAGTTGTTACTTATATCTACTTTACGACCGAAAGACTAGACGGATTCTACCCCGTGTAATTCAAAGCAGATCATAATGAAGAAAGAATTTTCAAGGATCTTCACTAAATTTCAGTCTTCTATATTAAGTACTAGCTGACCCGGCTACGCGTTGCTGTGGCTAATAAAACACTTTGTAAAATCCAACCTTTGTAACCACCGCCGTCTTTGAGTTTATAGCGAAGAGATAGACAGATGCCGCGGAGGACTTTAATTTATAAAACGTAGAGATGGTGTGAAAGATTATAATAATGTGAATGAAATGCCCCAATGTACGTGACCATTTTTTTAGAAGATAGAATGGGTATAGTAAGGTATCCGTAAAAGATTGATGTATGCCATCGCGGACTTTTTTGTAGATCTATAAAAGAGGAATATCCCAGCATGCATTGTTTTGTTATATCTCAAAGGGATAAGGCAGTGTTTTTGATGAAATCTCCCAGGCGGCTTGACTTTTTCCGACACTTCTAACAATTATCGTTATGTTTCAACCAATTTACACAAATCCTTGACAAATTACATACCTAAACCTTCCTCACGAAACACTCTCCCTATTGGTGAAAACCGCATGAAAAGTTTTCGAGTTTATCGCGAACAGACAGACACACAAACGGCGCGGGGGACTTACTAATTTATAATATGTAGAGATGTAGAGATAGAGATATTCTTTTGACTCAGTAATTAACCACGCACTGCAGTGATTTTTGCCGTATATTGGCGCCATTTTAAATGCCTCCGATTGGTATTCAGATAAAAAAGCCCATTATCTCTTGATTCGACAAATTTTTTTAAAAATATGTGTAGCTCCCACATTTGATATTTTGGACGCAAAATGAAGCTATTGAAATGGTTTATCTATTTCTACCATAGATGCCGAAAATCCGAACATCGTAGACTATTTTAGAACGATGTTAAAAATAATTTTTTAAATGTTTTTTTCCATAGATATCTTAAAATTAAGTCTTTTTTTCCATAGATATGCACCTTTCATTATCAAGTATACCGCATTCAACAAACAGAAATCAAAAATATTCTGTGTTGACTCGAGTAAGTACCTCTCACGGCATGCGGCAGTTTCAAAGTAAAAAAAACACGCAGGTTTCGCGCGGTTCTAAATATTACGATTTTTTTTTTAATATTTTTAATGTGGACCAGGTTGTAGGTTACAAACCAATTCTTAGAACGATTGTTTTCAATAAAAATGGTAGTTGCCCATAATATGGAAAAAATATTTGAAGATAATATTGTTAATTCTGAAATTTTAAATATGAAATTGACTAATATGACGATTTGACAGAAGGTGGTGATGGCGAAATTGGCACGTCCCAGATAGTTGAGAGATTCTGGGTTCGAGTCCCAGTTGCGACCAATGTATTATTTTTAGATTATTATTGTTATTTTCTTCTTCAACAATAAATTATTCTTCAAAAATAGTAAATTGTAAAATAAGGTTAGGTTAGGTTAGGTTTTATTAGATATTTTGTTGGGGGATGTTTTGTCGGTAGGATATTTTGTCGGGGATATTTTGTCGCGGGGTGAAAACGCGCAGTGCATATTAATTCATCTCATTCTAGGTAAATACTGGTTGACTGCGTGACCCCAACGAGCTCATAAAACTGACAATCAAATTGTTAAAAACTTGTTTAACATTTTCGAAAGAATAATCATTAATGTCGTACTGTCAGCATCGTTATATTGCATCCTCCACAATTGTGCGTATATTTTGGATTACAAGCAGAAGCCTTTTAAGTGTTATAATTTTATTATTGACTAAGAATTTGTGATATGGCTTCCAGACTGTTGCCAACCGTGTGACCTTTGTTAGTGATTTAAATTCAACTACCAACCTGCAAGGTATTTATTTAAGTTTTAATTAGTTTAGGGTTGGTTTAATTGAAGCGGAAACTACCCTTAACAGGGCGGGACTGTAAAAAAACCAAATGAAAGTCATTGAGGAAAGATTACAAAAACGGTTTCACTGTGAAAGCATTTCGGACACTTTCCAACAACTATCAAACATTATATCAAGTATGCAAGCTAAGGACCAAGTTAATTTTTACACCCTTCGAATAATAGAAAATAATATCTACGAGCTTTTGCCTGTCAAAGTTTGCCCGCAAAATTCCCTTTTCATGCATTAAATTTTCCTTTTTAATGGTTATTTTTTAACCATTTTGCAAAAACAAAAATCGTTCTAAAATCTATATAAGATAATCTTTCCAATGTGTTTATTAGATATCAATATTTTTGTTTCTAAATATTAAAATTATCATATTGGAAATGTAAATTGGCTAAAAACTACGTACCTAACTATTCGAATTAAAGTACTTAAAATTGAATTAATTTTAAATTTTAAATAAAGATTCCGTTTTTTAACTACATCTATATATCTATCTATATATAAATATAATCTATTGCTGTTCGTTTGTCTCGCCAAAGCTCGAGAACGACTGGGCCGATTTAGCTGATTTTGTTTTTGAAATGTTTGTCGTAGTCCAGGGAAGGTTTAAACGGTGAGAAAATATGGAAAATTGCGAGGAAGATAGTAAAAACAACAATTTCATTTTCCCATATAAACTGTTCTACCTAATTTCCAGTCAAACATTTGACGTTCGTCCCTTCGGAACGGTAGACTCGGGTCCACTCGAATTGAAGTACGTATTAAATTAAGGGTTTTGAATCGACTACGTATATCCACATTATTCGGATTATCGCGTATTGAAATTTTAATATTTTGATGGTTATCATTGTTGGTTTGTTCAGAATAACAAAATTGCAAACGTCAGAAGAAAAGCAAACAAATTTTTGACTTGGACACAATGTTTTTAAAAAGAGTGCTTTGTTGGCGCCGTAGTTAATATCTATCTCTAAAAATAAACGTATGCGCATAACTTCCGAACGACTGCACCAAATTGGATAATTTTTTTTTGTTATTTTGTATAAAAAAATTGTAACAGGTGGTATGCGAGCAGTTCGAAAACTGAATGTACCGGAATGAATGTGTGGAATGCGAGAGGTGGGAGGGGGAGGAGGGAGAAGGGTGGGGTGGAGGGGGTTCGGGGAGGGAGAGGAGGGAGGGAAGGAAGGGGAGGGGGAGAGGTGAAGGAAGGTGGGGAAAGGTGTAGGGGGAGGGGTGAGGGAGGGGGAGGAGGATGGAGGGAGGGGCGGATGGGCGGAATGCGAGAGGGGAAGGGGACGTGGGACAGAAAGGGGAGGCGGCACGGGAACGGGACGAATGGGAAAGGACACGCAGTGAGAAACTGCTAGTAGAAAATGTTATCAAAAAAACTTACCGAAACATTTAGACTTAAAACTTCCATAATTTTGTAAGAATTCGATATTTTGAAAACGCGTAATCAATATTCAAACAGTATTAATAGGCTTGCGTCTGCGTGTTTGAATTTCAGAACCCAGCTACGAGTGCATCTCGGACGTTACCCATATGCGCCGGTCACAAATAACATCTGTGTATGTGGAATTTCACACAAAGCTACTATTATAATTCGGTTTGAAATTAAAAAATTCGACACAAGATGTCACTTCTTCCGTCAGCAGCTCGCATATGGATGTTCCCCCCCTAGGAATAAGTGCTACGGATTTATGTACTTTAAGTATCCTTTCGGATTTGGACAGATTGATGGCAATACTTGAAGAAGTTGTCATAAGTTGTCATAAATGGTCACAAACACTCAAACCGGGCGAAGCCGAACTTAAAGCCGAGCGCAGGACATAGCTGCAAAAACCTGCGGAGCGGGTTTTTAACTGCTACTCCTACTTATAATATTATAAAGACGAAAGTTTGTATGGATTTATGTTTGTTACTCTTTCACGCAAAAACTACTGATTGGATTTAAAAAATTCTTTCACTAATAGAAAGCTACATTATTTGCGAGGTCTATAGGCTATATATATTGGTAAGCTCTGGCGTTATGAATAATCTCTGGCGTTATGAAATTATTTATCATACGTTTTCTGTCCCTAACAAAATCGATTTATGGCAAACGTCAGAAAAAAAGCAAACCAATTATCGCCTTGGAAATGATGTTTTTTTTTTAATTAAGCAATTCACCCTAAAAAGAGTGCTTTGTTGGCGACGTACTTAATAACTATCTCTAAAAATGAATCTCCGAAATGTATGTATGCGCATAAACCCGAACGACTGCACCAAATTGGATAATTCTTTTTTTTGTTCGTTATTTTGTATAAAACTACCGTTGAGTTCTGGCATTATGAAATTTGAATAAAACATTTAATTTGTTTTAAAAATTTGCCTAGTGGGAAACCCCCAATACCATGCGAGCGAAGCCGCGGGAGAAAGCTAGTATATTATAATATACAAAATATCTAATAATCTGACCCTGTCTCTAGCATGTTCCTAATGTGGACATGTTCACGGTTTAGTACATCCAATTACTTTTTGCTGAGCGCGGTTTCTAAATTTAACCCTTCAATTAACTTTTTTGGCAAACTGCGAGCCTAAAATATAAACTAAATGATTGAATACCAAGATTTTTTAATAAATATATCTTGTCAGTTGAGAGTGATGTAACACAGAACTTTGCAGTTAAAAAAAGTCTTTTAACAACTTGGAAATCTATGTTTTGAGACTCCAGATACTAATATCTACAGCCTGTATGTCGGACGAATATCTGCAGCTCATATGTTGGGCTAATATCTATGAACTTCAGAGTGAGGAGTAATATCTACAGAGCTAAGGTCGGACGAATATCTATGACGGTCCCAGTGGTGACTAATATCTATGGAGCGTAGGTTGGATCGGGCGTAGGTTGGATCGGTTAATCGTGCGTTGTCTCGTATAGAACTTTCAGAACTTGAAAATGAACTATGAAGTTTGATGAATTGTTTAAATTCTGTAAAAAATGGCTGTAGTGCTTAATTTTTGAGTAAATTTTAAATTTAAAAAAACTGGGTTGACAGTAGTTCGTCAAAACGTGAAATCGTCAGTACATTCAGAAAATTTACTTCAATCATTAAGAGGGTATTACCAGAGAAAACCAGAAATATGTCATTTTCAAATCAGATTTTAGACGTATTGACTCTTTTCCACAAAAAATTATAAATGGATTTCGAAAGATTGTTCTTTTATCTAGCATTCGCATGTTTTAAGTTTTGAGAAAAAAATGTTTATTTTTAGTATAAAAAGGTTATACCATAGAGCCATAGATCATTGGAAGATTTGTTGAATTTTCAAAAAAGATTTTGTATTATACCACACCTATTTCAAATCATATAATCATGCAGTAAAATAAATCAACACATTATCTGGGTATCGCATGTTTTAGAATTTTAATTTTTGTTTAAATAAAATCATTAAAAAATATATACTTACATGTGTTTCTTGAAGAAAGTTGGTTCGTTTGTGTTTTTATTTGCGCACTTACACACTAATGTAATTCATATTTTTTTAACATTTTTATTCAACTTAGACATTTTTGAAAAATGATAAATACTTATAATCAAAAAATAATTACAAAAAGTACATTATTTTAATAGTTTTATCATCACGCCTTTCAGCATTTTTGGATATAAGTAAAAGCAAATTTGGAATGAAATACAATCGATGTTTAGTTATAGTTTTAAAAAGCTGGTACGGAGAATAATTAATCTTCCTCATTGTAACCACCCTGCACGATCGTAAGAATATCGACGAAATGTGGATTTTCGGCCGCTGCTGGTCAGACGCTCTTAATTAACCATTCTACCATATTTTCGTTGGTTGTTTTTGGGTTGTTATGCCATGTTGCGCTACCTCCTTTTTTGCAGTGTCCATCACCAGGGCAGATCCGGTAGATCACACATCTAATACATCTACCGGATCTGCCCTGATGATTGACACTGCAACGCTGTCCGAAACGTTTCTAATCTACCATACTCTAAGTTAGTGATGGGATCCCATTGTAATGATTTAATTTAAATATATTTGAAACTGGTTTAAACAAATGTGTTTGAAATCTATAATAAAATGGATAAGTAAAAAAAATATTTTTAATATTAGTTCAACACAGGAAGCTCCGAGGAAAATAATTCCCTTCAGCCGTGAATGAATGTCATGCAGTGTGAAAGGCTTTTTAAGGAAAGGAAGGAGAGGAAGTTCTAGGAAGGAAAAGGGCATGAAGTGTGGGTAGGTATCTGGGGGTTAGTGTATCCAGGAGTGACGGACCTATGAATCCATCCCTCCCGCAATGGAGCTAGGTGATGTTCCGAGAGAGTTCTGTTGAAGAGGTCAAAAGGTCTCCCTCATCAATCTTTCCCAATCTGGCCTACCATGCAGTAGTTAGACAGGCGCAACTGCCGCCAAGACCCAGAAAAACATCACCCCATGAATCCAGGTACCTCTGCTAAGTTACCAAAAAATATTAGCACCGTACAAGAGGCCCTGTGGAAAATCATTCCCCTCAGGGCCTTCGTCATCTTCGGGGATGCCATATGGAGGGTTATGTTTTAGGAAAAGAAGGAGAGGAAGTTCAGGGAAGGAAAAAGGTATGAAGTGTGGTTAGGTATCTGGGGGTCAGTATATCCAGGACAGGAGTGACGGACCTATGAATCCATCCTTCCCACAATGGTTCAAGGTGATGTTCCGAGAGAGTTAGAAAATCGCAATTTTTTTTTTTACACGAATACCGCACAAGAGTCCCAACTGCTCCCGTCTGGAGCCAGTGGGACTATGGCATCCCCAAATGGGTATGTTGAGAGGCTGAAGGTAGTGAGGAGGGGAAGGAGATAGGGGAGAGGAAGGTGGGGAAGTACCTGGCTATTCAGATCTGGTCATCATACACTGCTAAAGTCATTTCAAGCAACGTTTCAATTCTGAATGGTGGTCTTACACCAGGGCGATACTGAGAGTATCTTCCACTCTGGAACGTGCCGCAAATATACTATACATTATTTTAAATGAATAAATAGTGAAATAACACAAATTAATCAAATAAAATTTATTTGCCACGCCGGGATCGCGCGACCTTCGGTGTGCGATTCAAGAGCCTTACCGCTGGACTACGCCGGCCGTCACTACCACCAAGACCCGGAAAAACCTCACCCCATGAATCCAGGCACCTCTGCTAAGTCACCAAACATAGCGAATCACTTGGAGTGACTGTTGACAATGGAGTTGGTTATCCAATAAATGGTTCCTGGGGCGGTGTTGCCTCCAAATTTAAATGAATTAATGATTACTTGTTGAAGTGGAAATAGCACTGTGTTATTTCATAATTAATTCATTTAAAATAATATATAGTATATTTGCGGCTTGTTCCAGAGTGGAAGATACTATCAGTATCGCCCTGGTGTAAGACCACCATTCAGAATTGAAACGTTGCTTGAAAATGGCTTTAGCCGTGTTTGGTGACCAGATCTGAATAGCCAGGTACTTCCCAACCTTCCTCTTCCCCACCTCCTTCCCCTCCCCACTACCTTCAGCCTCACAACAAACCCCAATTGGGGATGCCATAGTCTCACTGGCTCCAGACGGGAGCAGTTGAGATTCTTGTGCGGTATTCACTGTAAAAAAAAGCACGAAAAATAGAAATAGGTTGAAACAAAGACAACCCAGAATATGTCCAATGTTTATTTTAATTATTGATTTGGCAAATTTATTGGTCCAACAAAGTCTTTGTTCCTTTATTCTAATTTTGGTAAGCAAGAATATAAGTGCTTTTAAGAAACAACATCTTGGATTCAATAATGTCCGATGTGGGATTTTTTAGATATTGAGTTTTCTCCTACTTTTTAAGTCAACTTTAACTTAGCCTTATTGATGGGTACTGCACAGCTAACTTAAAAACAAGGTTAGATCAAGAACAAGGAGAAACCGGAACATGCTAATTTCCCCAAAAATTCATATAAACTAATAGTATTTTAACTTCATCCATGGTTCATGTTGATATCCATTATTTTGCAGCACTACAGGAAAAGCTTTACGTCTATTTGCATATTTATGAGAATCGCTTTTATTCCTTATCATGGAATCTTGCCTGTTGTATCCGTGGTGCTTCCGATTTTTCTTTTTGGGATTTTGACTGTGTTCTTTGAAATTTCCATGACGTCTTGACGCTTTGCCAACTGAAGTAGATTTCGGTTTGCAAACAAAAAGATTACCTTCTTTTATGGTGCAAGGAACGCCATAGTTCATCCCTTTTTCTGTTTTTAAATAAATTTCAGAATTTTGAAGGAGTTTCTTCAATGTCACGAAATCTGGAATATGAAAATTGATAGAGTCTCCTGATTTAAACGATTTTGTCGCTTGATATTTATGATGAGTGACTTGGGGAAAACTATCTAAATTTTGCATTGCCATGTCCGCTTTAAGTTGATCCATAAATGCCTGCTTTGGAGGCTTATTAAAGATGCTTAAATTGATGACGTCTGCATTAGTTTCTGGTATAATGATGATATTCTTCGATACAACTTCGTGGTTGTTTTCATCTAAAAAGCGTCTTTGAGAATTGGGAGGATTTCTACCAAGACTGTTTTGACTAATTTCTTTCCCTTCTAAAGAGTTAGATCTTTCTTTTTCAAAATCAATTGATAGGTTTTCATCACTATCAATTAGGTTGGCTTTAAGCTTGTTTATTCCTTTCAGCAGTAATTTATCATCATATACTTCTGAACTATCATCATTTTCACTATCAGATTCTTCACCAACACCGTTTCGTTTCATTTCCTCCGCTTCTTCTTTCAGTCTGATGGCCTCTTCAAGTTCAAAGGTCAAATTTTCATCACTATCAAATGGTTCGTGGAAAAAACTGTCATGTTCTATTGCTTTAATATTACTCCGTGCTTTCATTAATTGTTTACTGACATTTATTTCAATACCAGGTTTTTCATCTTGTTTATTTCTTGCTGCTTTCAATAACGATTCATCGGTAAATACATTTGCATTAGTTTCACCTCCAGATTTTGCAACAACTCCATTTTGCTTTATATCTTTCTCATCTTCTAGTCTGGTTGCTTCTTTAATCTTCTTGGCAAGTTTTTCAACGCTGCTAATTGGTTGGTGGAAAAAACCATAATCTTTAGTAGCTTCAATCTTACTTGCTCCTTTCAATAATCCTTCATCCGCGTATACTTCTTCGCCACCACGTTTTTCACCAACTCCTTTTCGTTTATTTTCTTTTTCCTCTTCTTCCAGTCTGATAATCTCTTCAAGTTCAATGGAGAGATTTTCGTCACTATCAATTGGTTGGTGAAAGAAACCATCATCTGGAGTAGATTCACCATTACTTGCTGCTTTCAATAATGCTTCATTGACATATACTTCTTCCCCACCATGTTTTTCACCAACTTCTTCTTGTTTAATTTCTTTCTCGTCTTCTTTTAATTTGATAGCCTCTTCACCTTCTCCTTTCAATAATGCTTCATCGACATATACTTCTTCATCATCATGTTTTTCACCAACTTCTTCTGGTTTCATTTCTTTCTCCTCTTCTTTGAATCTCATAGCCTCTTCACGTTCAATGGAAAGATTTTCATCACTATCAATTGGTTGGTGAAAAAAACCGTCATCTGCTTCAGCTTTTACAGTACGGTGTTCTTTCATTAATGTTTTATCGACATTTATACCTGTATTTTTTTCACTGTCTGGTTTTCCACCAACTCCGTCTTGTTTGTCACCCGCTACTGCATCAGTACTACTTGCGGCTTTCAATAATGATTCATCGACGTATACATCTGCATCATTAGCTTCACTACTAGATTTCGCAATAACTTCATTTTGTTTCATTTCTTTGTTAGCAGCTTCGATCTTACTTGCTTTCAATAATTCTTCATCGACATATACTTCTTCACCACCTTGCTTTTCAATAACTCCTTTTTCTTTAAGTTCTTTCTCTTCTTCTTCTAGTCTAAGAGCCTCTTCAAGTTCAATGGAAAGATTTTCATCACTATCAATTGGTTGGTGGAAAAAGCCATCATCTGCTATAGCCTCTACTTTAGCTTTATTCGTTGTGGTTTTCGGTGATATTTCTTCATTTAAAACTGTGTCATTTGTAATCTTTGGAGATACCTGAGCATCTAGAGTTAAATCATTTCCTGCTTTCGATGGTTTGGTATTAATTTCTGAATTTGTTTCACTTGCTGCTTTTAGAGAAACTTCTAATTCAGAAGTTTCGTTGTTCGCTGCCTTTCTTAATACTTCTGCGTCATATTTTTCATCTTGGAAACTTTCACCATTTGTTGCTTTTGCTGAGGCATCTTTTGCTGGTTCGTCTTTTGCTGAAGCGTTTTGTGATAAAAGTGCATCAATGCCCTTGTTTAATGCGTTCAGCGGAGATGGCTCCCTTTTTATTCTCAGAACAGTTCCATTGATCTAAAATAAAACAATAACTTGATTAATATTTATTTGATTTAAATAAAACAAATTCTTTCTTTTATAACAAACATTTTTGTCGAACAATTTTGGAAGAACCCTTTCTTGGTTGAGATTACAATTATATTAAAAATTAATATGGACTGTTGTAAAGTAAATAAGTTAAGATGGATACTGGGTATGTAAGACTACGAAATATTCATATTTTCATGACAAGATACAAATCGTATCAACGAAAAAAAACTACCCACTTATTACTACTACCCAATAACATCGTTCGCAGATGGAATTTCTATCTCAGTAATTTAGATAGTTAAAAAACTCCAAAAAATCCAGAGTAGAGTAAAGAGACAAATTTTGCAGTTCAATAAATATAAACCATAAAAAATGCTGGAGCAATTAGATGTAATGAGTGTTAAACAAATAATTTTCTCGTTTAAGTTTCTAAAAATGTTGGCAATGGAGACAATTTATAAACAACAACACAATTAAAACATCCACTCAAGATAGAAACAAAACATCAGACTTTTGTTTACTGTTTAAAGTAATCCATGTGCACAGCTTAGTTCCCAGTGAAATTAAAAATGTACCTTGATAAAGAAAATTCGAAGAAAAGTATAAAAATTATTTATGTTATAAGTGTCAGAAGTGTAAATAAAATGTAAAATTGTACCTATGTTAATAACGTTTACTTCATGTGTATACAACGTAGGTGCATATTTGGTAGAGCCCAATAATAACCAATGTGATTTTTTAAAAGTAAATATGTGTATGAATGAAATGTGAAGACGTGCAAGTGAGAAGGAATGCTTGCAGATAGTATAAATGTGTATGAACGATGTTTTGGCCTCTTGTTGCTTCGTCGGACAGCTTACCTTCTTTTAACTAATAGACAATCAAAAATGGCATTTGTCGGAAGTACCAATTTTATAAAATAAATTCTCTAAAATAAACTCGCATTTCATCATAATTTTAAAAAACATTCCAGGTTTTGAATGGTTTGTTTGGCAAAGCTTTGTCTAGCGGGTTTGTGTAATTATTCTAATACATTTCTTTCCATGTTCTACTGTTATAAATACAGGTACAAACTTGTCAATAATGCATTCACTTTGTTTTACGCAAAAATATTTTTTCTATGATTGGCACATTGCTTGATTGTCTATGAAATGTTAAAATCAAAACGATGCATGAACAACGGCGTTACCGCGAGAGTGAATAAATTTAAAAAAATTAAAATGTTAAATGCATATTTTTTGCATGTTTTTTGGTCTCCCCCGACATAAATACTCACTTTTCGTAATAATAAAGCTAAATCTAACTGTTTGAATAAAAAATATTCCGTATTAACGTGTAAGCGGTTTAATGCATAAATATTGGCATCTGCAACACATTTTTGTTAGTTGTTTTTATGGTGTTATGCCGTGTTGCGCTACCTCTTTCTTTAGCCAACGTTTCGGATAGCGTTGCAGTGTCCATCATCAGGGCAGATCCGGAAGATGTGTAATAGTTAGTGGTGAAATGTGTGCTTATTTACTTGGAGGCAATACCGTGTTGCCAGCTCTACTAAACTACGGGCTGGTGCTACAGTATACTTTAAAACAAACAATTACACATCTACCGGATCTGCCAGATCTGCCCTATCATGATGAACACTGCAACGCTGTCCGTGGCTAAAGAAGGAGGTAGCGCAACACGGCATAACACCCCAAAAACAACAAACGAAAATACTTTTGGCCGTGAAAATATTAAAACGTGTCTCCAACACATTTCTACTTATCTACATTTTGAAAACTACATTTGGCGCAGCCGGTAAGATGTAAGTGACACGAGTGGGCAAGCAAGAGGGAATGCTTGCACGCTATCTCTTGCATACAAACATTACAATCAAGAACGTAGGTTGCACTGTAATTATTTTGCTTTATTTGTGATATCTATTAAATGGTTTAAAGGTAAGTGGAAAATACTCTCATTGGTCTAAGGCCACCATTCAGAATTGAAACGTTGCTTGAAATGGTTTAATCTGTTTTAGGTGACCAGATTTAAATAGCCAGATACTTCCACCTTACTTTTTTCCATCTCTTTCCCCTGTACACTGCCTTTAGCCTCACAACATGCCCAAAAAATTAGGCATTCAGGTTGGGAGCATATATTCGGAATTCACAAACAAGAATAAAATTGAATTATTATTTTTTAATTGATAAACTAATGTTTAAGACAAGATTTTTATGCATAGCGCAAAGGGTAACAATTATTATAAGTAATAATTATTAGCCTGAAACACTCATCTACATTGAAAAATTCTCCCGAGAAAAGATACATGCCGCCGACGGTACTTGAACCCGCGCCCTTCTGATATGCGATCAACTGCTCTTCAAACACTGAGCTACGTCGGCTTATCTCCTACCCGCCAAATAATTCAATATATTCTAGTGTTCCATTCAACAATTACTACTTATTACGGTTTTATATGGGAAAGGCATTGTAAGTGCTAAATGTAGACATAATTTGTCTCGACGCCACCTAGTGGGAGATTTTGCACTTAAAATGCCTTTCCCATATAAAAATAAAGTTGGTTGTTTGCAAGTTGTTGCTGGAAAAACACTGGTATATATTGAATTATTTTGCGGATAGGAGATAAGCCGACGTAGCTCAGTGGTTAAAGAGCAGTTGACCGAATATCAGAAGGACGCGGGTTCGAGTCCCGTCTGCGGCATGTATCTTTTCTCGGAAGATTTTTTCAATGTAGATGAGTGTTTCAGGCTAATAGTTATTACTTATAATAATTGTTTAATAAAATTAAAAGCTGGACAAATCAACAGAAAAAAATCTTATTAGTTTCTCGTTAGATGTCGTTTTGTTTCAAAATTGGGGTAATAATTTGGGGTTCTTGTGATATCGAAAATTGGGTTAGATTAGGCTTGATTTAAAAGACGCCACATCTATCCCAATTTCCCCGATCCAGTTGAGAATGCTGCAATTTTGGGGGATATTGTAAGACTGAAATACGTGGGGTTGGTTTCGAGATGGGAAATAAAAAGCTTGAGAAATACCTACCTTCTTAATTTTTGCGTAAAAATCAATTTATTTTTTTTACATTAGTTCCACACAGGAGGCCCTGAGGAAAAAATCCCTCAACAAGGCCTTTAGGGATGCTGTGTGAAGGGTCTTTTTAGAGAAAGGAAAGAGAGGAAGTTCTGAAACTTAAAACGGATGAGGGGTGGGTAGTAATATGGGGTCAGTGCGTCAGGAGACATGAATCCATCCCTCCCACTGCTGTGCAAGGCAAGCAAAGAGTCTAGGTTAGGTCTCCCTCAAATAGTCTCTCTCCCGATCCGGCCCGCCACGCAGTAGGTGAGCAAACGCAACCGCCACCAAGGTCAAGGCAAACCTCACCCATTGAACCCGAGCACCCGGGTTCATGAGGTGACCTATTGCAGGGGTGTTGGTTATCCAATAGATTGTTCCCGGGGCGGCGGTATCCAAATTAATATTAGAATATCATAGAAATCATATAACATTACCTGGAGTTGTAGAACTTGTACGATCATAAACAAACCTAACAATTTTGTACCCAACATGGCAACGTTTTGTTCTACGAACTTCTGTTTAAACGATTCTGCTTAAATCTATACATTATTCTTGAAAAGTTTAATTTATTTTTTAATGCAATTTTATAAAGCGATCCCTGATGCAAGAATCAAAGAAGATGTGTTACAAGTTGATGCCTTCTTTCATTTATACACTTTTGGCATTAATTCAAATCAAAAGATTTGTAACAATTATTATAAGCAATAATTATCAGCCTGAAACACTCATCTACATTGAAAAAATCTTCCAAGAAAAGATACTTGCCGCCAACGGGACTTGAACCCGTATCCTTCTGATTGCCGGTCAGGTGCTCTCACCACTGAGCTATGGCGGCTTATCTAATATCCACCAAATAATTCAAAATATACACTAGTGTTCCATTCAACAATTACTGTTTATTACATTTTTCCACCTGAAAACAACCAACTCTATTTTCTTTTTGTGAGAGAGGCATTGTTAGTGCTAAATCTCTAGGTGGAGTCGAGATAAATTATGTCTAGGTACATTTTTGGTGAAATACTTTAACATGTCAAATATTAATTATTATTTTTTAATTAATAAACTAACGTTTAAGACAAAAATTTTATGCATAGCACAAAGGGTAACAATTGTTATAAGCAATAATTATCAGCCTGAAACACTCATCTACATTGATCACACCATTTAATCGCCCGAAATCATTTGCAGATGTCGCCAACACCATCCCTTCAAATGAAAACGAAAATCAAGATAATCAAGAATGGAAATCCATGAAAAAGAAGACGTATAAAAAGCCACAACCACCACCAAAAAAAAGAAAAAACATCATTTTGGGCAGTAACGAAAATGCAGAAATCAAAGGTTTGCAGAGGACGAAATATGCTCTCGTCACAAGACTGGAGAAAACAACAACCTGTGAAGATGTTATCGCTTTTCTCAAGCAAAACGGTATTAATGCGGTCGCCTACGAACTACAGACAAAATCTGGCGAATATCGAGCATTCAAAGTTGGGACTCCTGAGTCAACATACGAAAAACTTATGGATGCGAGTATATGGCCGAAATTCTCAGTTGTGAGAAAATACATTTTCCGTATGCCGACAACGCAAACCAATGATTCAAAATAATATTCAAAATGGATCACATAATTACCAAGACTCTAAAAATTATCTCATTCAATTGCAGATCAATTCGTCGAACAGAACACTTCATAAATGAATTATGTGGTTGTAATGACATCATTGCATTACAGGAAACCTGGCTGTTACCTACAGACTTGGGATATCTGTCGTCAATACATCCAGAATTTCTCAGTCATGGAACATCTGCGGTGAACCTCTCAGACGCTCCATTAATTGGCCGCCCCTACGGAGGCGTTGCAATTTTATGGCGCAATACAATAAAAGCCATTCTGATTGACTGTAGAGATCCAAGAATCACGGCTATTGAACTGGAGTCAGCAAATGGAACTCTCCTTATAGTCACGGTTTATATGCCGACCAATTCAGCTGAGAACTTACCGGAATTCGCAGACTGTCTGGGAAAAATACACGCCATTATTGAGGAACAAAACAGCTCCAACTCCATGATTATAGGAGATTTCAACGCGGATCCGAGGTCACTTTTTGGCCGTGAACTTGCACATTTCTGTATAGAAAATAGCTATACATATACCGATATTGTGCATTTAAGCTCTGATACATTTACTTATGTAAGTGACGCCCACGGAACCACCAGATGGCTTGATCACTGTATTATGACACAGGGGTTGAATCGTGCAGTGAGGAGCGTAAAAATCACAGCCGATGCGACGTGGTCAGATCATCTCCCACTAACTGTGGAAATAGATCTAAATCTAACCCCCATTATTTCCAACAGACAGAATCGATCAAAGGTTTTTGGAAAATGGACGGCGAAATCCGAAAATGATATTAAAACTTACAACGCCCTTGCCAATAAACTATTGTTAAAAATGAAACCCCCAGATGCCGTAAGATGTCAAAGACTTAACTGTGATAACGAAACTCATAAACTTGAACTAGATTCTCTCTACGGTAATATTGTTCATATACTAAGAAACTCCGCCATAAAAGCATTCAGAAGGAAAGAACCCAAAAAAATGTTTGAAATTGTTCCTGGGTGGAATAATGAAGTCTCCACTTTGTACCGCCATTCAAGACATGCATTCCTCTGCTGGGTTCAAGCTGGAAGGCCTACGGAAGGCCGTTTCGCAGACGAAAGGAAAACTAGTAAGAAATCTTTTAAAATTGCTCTCCGAAAATGTCAACACTCGGAAAACAAAGCACGAATGGATAGCATAGCTACGTCTATGCATAACAAAGATTTCAGAAAGTTTTGGCAAAAAACTTCAACTGTGCTGAAAGCCAAGAGCAAAGTTCCACTATGCGTCAACAACATTACGGGTGATGAAAACATAGCCAACGAATTTAGAGACTTTTTCTCTTTAAGCGAGGATCAAGGAGATACCATGAAACCTTCGATAATGACATGCCCGCCTGCGGCCAATGATGACCTGGTCATGAATGTTACTCATGAAATGATTGAAAGCGCAATTAAGCAAACCGCCCATGGTAAAAGTCCAGGATACGACGCCATTGGTATTGAGCACATAAAATACGCAGGAGATCAACTTCATACTATTCTAGCCGCCCTGTACTCAAGCCTCCTAAGACACACACATGCCGATGGATATGAGCAAAACTATTATCGTACCAATCCTGAAATCCAATCAGCTGGATGCATCGGTATTAGGAAATTACCGACCGATTTCCTTGGCGACAATGCTTTCGAGACTATTTGAAAAAATCTTATTCGCGTTAGTTAAAGAGAAACTATTTACCCTTGATAACCAATTCGGCTTCAAGAGCGCCTCATCAACCGATATGGCCATTTATGGAGTAAAACAAACAATAGCCTATTACAAAAAAAGAAAAACCACACTCTATGGGTGTTTTCTTGACCTAAGCAAGGCGTTTGATCGTGTCTCCCATCAATTATTATGGGAAAAACTCATAAAGCGAGATGTTCCAGCAGCAGTGGTCAATATGCTGGCTATTTGGTACGGACAACAGGAAAATCACATTCAATGGGCAGGAGCTTCTTCAAGACCTTTATTCCTTAAGAGCGGTGTCAGGCAAGGGGGAAATATGTCTCCAACTCTATTTAATGTGTACATTAACGACCTCTTACAAGAGTTGAACGATACACGAATCGGTTGTCATATCTGCGGACAAGGAAGTAACAACATTAATTACGCCGATGACATGGTGCTGCTTGCACCTTCGATTAAAGCGATGAGACGACTTGTGCAAATATGCGAAGAGTACGCAAACTCTCATAACCTGTTGTACAATTCTAAAAAGTCAGTCATCGTCGCTTTCAAACACAATAAGGAGCCATCACATATTCCTCCAATATATTTAGAAGGAATTGAACTGCTTGTGGCCTCACAGGTTAAGTATCTGGGATATATCCTAACCGAAGACATGAAGGATATAGAAGATATGGAACGACAAAGAAGAGCAATTAATATACGGGCCGGAATGCTCTCAAGGCGGTTCTACCACTGTAGCGAAGATGTCAGAAAATTACTATTCAAGACATACTGTACTGCCCTGTACACGTCAGAACTGTGGACACAATACCCAGCAGCGCAATGGGACAAACTGAGGGTGTGCTACAATAATGCATACAGGCAACTTATGCAACTACCGAGGTTCTGCAGTGCCTCCACGATGTTCACCGAGGGGAGGGTGCACTCATTCCTAGCCCTACTTCGCCACCGACTAGCCAGCTTCTGGAGCAGGATACGGACTTCAACCAATATCATTGTCGTGGCTGCATCCGAGTGGCTCAGTTCCCCATTAAATGAGCGATGGATGCAGATGATGAGGCAACCTCCATGATGGACGATCCCAAAATATCTTTTTATTTTTAATTCTGTCTACTTATTATTTATTTTAATTTTATGCTTATTTTTTGTTATTTGTGTGATGAATTTTGTTTTCATTTTATGCTTTAATTAGTTACCTACCTAATATTTAAACTATTTTTTTTCTTTTCTTTTATAGTTGTTTATGTAATATGGCAGACTGGGATTGCACTACCCTCCCAGTCTGGCTGGAATAAAAACTTAAATAAATAAATAAATAAATTGAAAAAATCTTCCAAGAAAAGATACTTGCCGCCAACGGGACTTGAACCCGTGTCCTTCGGATTGCCGGTCATGTGCTCTCACCACCAAACATAAAGTTGGTTGTTTTCAGGTGGAAAAATGTAATAAACAGTAATTGTTGAATGAAACACTAGTATGTGTTGTATTTTTGGCGGGTATTAGATAAGCCGCAATAACTCAGTGATTAGAGCACCTGACCGGCAATCAGAAGGACACGGGTTCAAGTCCCGTTGGCGGCAAGTATCTTTTCTCGGAAGATTTTTTCAATGTAGATGAGTGTTTCAGGCTGACAATTATTGCTTATAATAATTGTTACCCTTTGTGCTATGCATAAAAATCTTGTCTTAAACGTTAGTTTATAAATTAAAATATAATCAAAAGATTTGGTTTCCGGAAAGTGTGATACTAAATTAACTTTATGGATCTTAAATTGTTTATAGAAAAACTCTCTTTTATAACTTTTGAGGGTTATTCCCATCAGCGTAATATATCATTGAAGAAGATGATAATAATAATAATCTAAACGAAAATGTGAAAGAGATAAGACACAGAAAACGGAAAAAAAGACAATGGTCGCAACTGGGACTCGAACGCAGACCTCTCGTCTAACCGGGACGTGCGCGTTAACCAATTTCGCTATTGCCACCTTAATCTGTCAAGCCGTCATAATAGGCAATCTCATATTTCAAATTTTAGGCCCTCCGTTCATGGAGATACTTACAATCTACGAAACCACAAGTACCCTGCTGATATACTACTTTTTAATGCTAGTCTCCGTACACGGCGCTATCCGAAATATACTGAACTTGATGTCATATGACTTTTTTTCCAACATCAATCCATGCCTTCTTCACTAAATCCTTTATTACGTATTCTGGTAAAGTATAGTTATATAAACATGCATTTTTTCCACTTCCAGAACAAGTCTAACATTACTTTCATGTTCCGACGCCATTTCGACGCGTATGACGACGAGTTGATCAGCACTGTCGGTATCGTGATACAGATTGGAAACCGACAGCCACCGTGTAGCGCCGTGAACGGGCACCAGCAAAATCGTACGGGGGTACTTACGATCGGCGCATATGATACGCGCACGAGGATCGAGTATCTTGTAAGTATCTCCTTGAACGGAGGCACTTAGAATTAACAATATTATCTTCTACTAATTATTTTTCCATATCATGGGAAACTACCCTTTTATTGACGCTATCCAGGATACAAACCAATTCTTGGAATGATTGTTTCCAATAAAAATAATTAGTTGAAGATAAATTGTTAATTCTAAAATTCTAAATACAGGGTGGGGCAGAGTGGAGTTTCTGGTTTCAAAAAATCACTGAAGGTCCCCCAGACCGAGCAGAGGGGTGGGGCCGGTGCCGTTAGGTCGGGGAAATGATGCCGTTTATGGTAGTGACCATACCGTGGTCAGGTAAGTACCGGGGCTTTGTTGTGGAGACGTTCTATAAAAACGGGGAAAGCGTTGTGGCTACGCATGGGGCTTTCCGGGGCCGGTTCGACAGTTAAATCGTAATGACAGTGTTCCTGATCCTAAAACCATTCGGAAATGTATCAGTAATATAAGGTGGACAGGATCTGCAGATCCTAAAATACCAGTTGGGCGACTTAAAAGTGTGCAAATACCTGAAAACATTGCGGCAGTAAGGGCGTGAATTGAAGAGTCTCCAAACCGAGCAGCGCGGAAACATGCCGCTGCACTTGGAATATCGTCCAGAATTAGAAGTCAAATTTTACACTCAGACCTTCACCTGTACCCCTTCAAGATGATGCATACATGGGAATTCATCCCACAAGATTTTGTGAAACGTAGAGATGCTTGCATTGCAATCGTTACTGTTGTATCCCTCGGCGCTGTTTATGCACTAGCGACGAAGGATTAACCATTACCTTTATTGAGTTATTCATTTCACTATTGTGAGATATTGGAGAACCGTAGGCGTCCCAAAATGAAAGAGTATGGCGAAGAACACGATACAGAAGCCTTCTGGTTTCAACAAGATGAAGCCATGGCCCATGCTGTCCATCGTTCATGCGAAATTTTGCAAAAGCTCTTTCCAGGTCACCTGATCTCTTTGCGGAGGACATTCCACGGCCCCCTCGCTCTCCCGATTTGACCCCGAGTGACTTTTTTCTGTGAGGATACGTCAAAGCTGAGGTAAACATACGTCGACCTCGAACCCTTGAAGCTCTGAACGAAGTGATTGAGGACATCATCGCTGGAATTCCGCAAGATATGCTGGAAAGAGTGGCCGAAAACTTCTTTGAAAGCTCAATTTGTGTATTGCTCGCCAAAGCCACCACGCCAGACGATGTCATTTTCAAAACATCATGAAAAAAAACGGCATCATTTCCCCGACCTAACGGCACCCACCCCGCCCATTTGCTCGGTCTGGGGGGCCTTCAGTGATTTTTTGAAACCAGAAACTCCACTCTGCCCCACCCTGTATGAGATTGACTATTATGACAGCTTGACAGAAGGTGGCAATAACGAAATTGGTTAACGCGCACGTCCCGGTTAGACGAGAGTTAGTCTGGGTTCGAGTCCCAGTTGCGACCATTGTCTTTTTTCTGTTTTCTGTGTCTTTTTCTCTTTCATATTTCGTTTGTTATCATCTTCTGCAATGATATTTTACGTTTATGGATCTGTTTATAATGAATTTATTAATTAAGTTTAGTTTTATTTCGATATAAAGCTATTTCAAGTAAGTGACGCCACGCGACGCGGAGGATATAAATTATCCCCTTCACAGTTGACGTCGCCAGTTTGACGAGTTAAATAATGAGTTTTGACTGGAGAATTATAAAAACTCTTACTTTGACTGGAATAATTTTAAATTGGATTCCTGAGGCGCAAGTGTCTTTAACCCCCGGTTGTCCAAAAAATCCACCTTGTATTTCTTTTTTGATTTTGAATTAGTAGTGTCCGTTCAAAAAAAAGAAAAATGAGAGATATATAAATACGAATGTTAGGAGGTGCGCACTAATATTAAAAATGATAATATTTAAGCAAAAATTGTGAAAATGTTTAATAAAACACGACTTGTTTAAAATAGAGAAATAATCTCTTGATGAATGTCTAAAATAGAATTTAAAGAAACGATGTCAATTTTTTCATACCTACAACTTATAAAATAACTGAAAAAATAGTGTTTATAATTACTTTTATCAGCATTCTTTAATAGATATTATCTTCAAGAATAACGTCTTTGATAAATACCGTTGATGCAAACACTTACTTGCTGTAATGTCAAAACGACCTGATGTAACTTAATGTCGTTTGAATTGTAATTCAGTAAGCACTAATTTAATTTTTTTGTTAATTTTATTTTATTTTTTAATATATTCAACCATATAATGTACTTATGTATATGAGTAAATTTTAATTGTTTTAAAAACACACAAGTATACCCACGAACTGGCGATGCCTATGTGGGATTTTTTTGGTTAATCTGCTAATTTGTATTATTCTCTACTTTTTAAATGTTTATATAAAAAAGCCTGTATGTATTGTAAAACTACCGATGTACGTACCAAAAAAATTATTAATAAAAAAACGTATATTTTATTAAGAGCTTCAAAAATTAAAGTGTCTAAGAAATCTTACTAATATTATAAATTGCGAAAGTTTTTATGGACATATGTGTGTTTGTTACTCTTTCGTAAAAACTAATGAATGGATTTTAATTATACCTTACAATTATATAGCTCATACATCAGAATAACACATAAGCTATAATTTATGTTTCTAGCTAGGAAGGGGACGCGGGAGGGGAAATGGGACGCACGGAAAAGGTGATTCAGGGAGAAACAATGTATTTCTTTGAATATGGTATTGCAACGCATTAACATTAATATTCAGCTGCCATCTATTGGTATATGGCAGAAGTTCGTATCATATTCTAACCTATTGACATCTATTAAAAGAAGCTGAAACTACATAAATAATCAATACACTACACAAGTAGTCATAATTCATTACAGTTAAAATTTTATTATATGAAAAATACAAGTTACTGAAAGAATTACAAATATTTTTTTTCGAAGAAAAGTTCTTCTTTATGATGGCATTATTTATTTTAGAAGACAAAAAATTTAGTTTGCATCACTTTTTTTAAGAGTATTTATTCCTGATAATGCGAACATTTTATTTTTATATTCATTGTAGATAATGTGTATAAAAATAAAGTGATGTAAACAAAGTTATTTGTCTTTTTAATAAACAAATATATTAGTGTCCGACCGAAACAGGATTTTCTACCAAAACCGAATCTTCGGTATTTGTCTTAGTTTCGGCCGAAACCGTAACTTTTTTAGACGTGTTAAAAATCCATTATTTTCTGAAATTTGGCTGGTTTTTTTACAGTTATACAGGCAGTTAACACGTGTTAAATGAAATAAAAAAAGACGGTTGAAGTATCTATGTGAAAAAATAAGTATATTTTTTTTTTATATTACTGAAAAAAAATTGTCAACAATCAACACTTACGTTATAAAAGAAGGAACTTATTATTTGATTATTTTAAAATTAATTGCATTTACAATCACAAAGTTCTTATTACACGTGTTAAATGAAATAAACAAAAAGACATTATTTGAAGTATGTGAATTTTTAACAAACGTGTGATATGACGGCATATTTTAACAAACTATAATATGCCGTCATATCACACGAGCCACGAACTCACCCGTAGTCAGCCGAATGACGTGCGATAATTCACGAACGCAGAGTTTCGGTGCGGCCGAAGATTCGGCAGATTTTCTGCCGAAACCGAAACTGATGCCGAAACCGAACCTTTTGTCGGTCACTAAAATATATATATGTGTTTTGTTATTTATTGCGATTGTGTGCTTTCAATCTGTTGTATTTGGTGACGAATGTTTTTTGTTTCTAATCTGTTTTGTATACAGCCTCTTATTTGAGTTTTTCATTTTTTGATATTGTGATTTGAATTAGAGTCGGATTTTTTGGAGTGTTTAGTACTGTCGTAAAAGAAGCATTTTTTCAAATGTTGTATTCGTAGTTGCTTGTTAAAATGTTTTTGACTCTGAGATCTAGTGTTTCTAATATCTCTTACATGTTAGTTATTATTTCTTGTGTTTTGTACGCTATTTATGAATGTTTGGGCGATATGGGGTATTGTTTAGATATTTTATCCAGGGTCTGACAGTCTTCGTCTGTAAACTGGATGCGTGTGTGTGGAGGTATTTAATAACAACTCTTGAATTAACGCGAGTCAAAATATATTTACAATGGAACTTTTGTGTTACAATAATTTGCACAGATTTTGTATTTATCTTGCTTAGACGTAAAGCAGGTAGAGAGGACGAACGCTAAACCGGAATGAATTGCGTAGTCAGGCACCTAGCCTGAGAGTGGTGACCGGTGATACCATTGTATAAAATTGGATAAAAATGATATTTTATGGTTGTTCGTTGTTTCGCTACAAAAGTAAAGGAGTATTATTTTAGAATTTCGAAGACTAGTATAAGAACTTCATCAGTGCTAGTATTTACATGGACTTTCAGTATAATTTTCATGATGTTTGCACTTGGATGAAGCAAATATTGTGCACCCTCTCAGATTTAGTTCGTATTTCATTATGTGCAAGACCGTACGACGCTAAAACATTATGTTTTTTTTAAATATATATATTGGCTGTGTCCTATTCACTGCTAAAATCCTAGAAGCAAAATGCGCAGTACGTTATTATTTTTATTACCAGTACCAATTGATTATACTTGGAAAAACAAACATAAAATATAGGTGTGATAAAAATTAATTTACATTCTTTAATTTACAAAAACAATATTGTAATTTTACGCCACTTACGAAATGGTAAACAAACAATTGTATTTATAAAATGTTGTATTAAAAATATTAACAATTATATAACTCGGATACGTTTTTAGATTTTCACGGCCAAAAGTTTTTTCGTTATTTGTTTTTGGGGTGTTATGCCATGTTGCGCTACCTCCTTATTTAGAATCTTTAGCCAACTTTTCGGACAGCGTTGCAGTGTCTATCTTCAGGGCAGATCCGGCAGATGTGTAATTGTTAGTGGTGAAATGTGTGCCTATTTGCCGAAGGATTTTAACGTGCGATTCCTGAGTATATTTGGAGAAAAAATATACAAGTCATTTTGCTGTTCGATGATCTTTAAAAAAAATTAAAAACAGTATTTTTTTTTCATCACACATCCACTGACCACTCTGCTACACGTGATACAAACTCTATTGCATGTGTACGGTGCTGCTTGAACGAGACGGAGTGCGATGTAAAAATATAATAATAATAATAATAATTGCCTTTATTCAGACAGTAAATTACGTTCCATTATTTATAATATTTATAACATTTACAACACTTATTATGCATCGACTCCCTGTCTGTACGTCACTAGTTGATAAAGGCCTCCCCCAACCGTCACCATTTCTCTCTATCATTAGCTACTCTTGTCCATGTACCACCTGCTATGGCTTTGATGTCGTCAACCCACCGTCTTAAACTAAATGAAAATTTCTAAGTAAAAATATACCTTTATAATAAATTAACACAAAATAATCAAAGAGCAACCAGGATGTCAAAATAACAAAAAATTAATTATTATTAATATAGGTATGAATGTGAAAATAAATGGCAAATTAATTTTTTAAGTGAAAACGTCTTTAGCATCATTGTGATTTGAAACTCGAAGAAATTAAAAATAGAGACAAATACGTACGTCTGTAGGATTTAGCTTGCGAGAGGATGAGATCGACTAATCGGTCTCCTCTTTGTGCGGTGCTTAGTAGCCTACCCACTCTTGTCTACTTTAGTTTTCTGAAGGTTTCACTTCTCCCGCGTGTGAACTGCACAAATGTTGTTTTTTTTGTTTGTTTTTATTTGAAAAAATATCATCGGATACGAGAATGATATCCACATCATTTTTTCAAAATATGCTGAGGAATTGCTGATTTAAATCCATCGGGTTCGTGCTGAAACATCCTGTATACGCCTATGTTTAAGATACGATTTTGAAACAAAACAGTGACACAATCATAAAATAATTGCATCAACATTATTGATTGTTGACGTGTGTTTGAGAGTATTTTTAACTTTTTTTATGATTCCACACAAGAGTCTCAACTGCTCTTAATCACCTGGAGCCAGTGGGATTATGGTACCCCGATCGGGGTATGTTGTAATGCTGTAGGTAACAGAAGACGGGAAAGAGGAAGATGGAGAAGTACCTGGCTATCCATATCTAGTCACCAAACACGGCTAAAGCCATTTCTAGCAACTTTTAAATTCTGAAGGGTGGCTTACACCAGTGCTATTCTGAGAGTATATTCCACTCTGGAACGTGCCGCCAATATATCTTCTGTTATTAAAATGATAAAATTTAAAAAAAACGCATCAATCAAATAAAATTTATTTGCGCATGTCAGGATTTGAATACTTGACTTCCAGAACGCTACTTGAGACCCTTCCCCTCGAATACTTGACTTCCAGAATGCTACTTGAGACCCTTCCCCTCGAATACTTGACTTCCAGAACGCTACTTGAGACCCTTCCCCTCTAATACTTGACTTCCAGAACGCTACTTGAGACCCTTCCCCTCGAATTAAAATAATTGTGATTTGCTACCTCCTTAAGCCAACTTTGTGGACACCGTTACACCCTGACGATGGACACTGTAATGCTGTCCGAAAAGTTTGGCTAAAGAAGGAGATAGCGAACACGGCACAACAATTATTACAAGCAATAATTGTCAGCCTGAAACACTCATTTTACATTGAAAAATCTCCCGAGAAAAGATACTTGCCGCCAACGGGACTTGAACCCGTGTCCTTCCGATTGCCGGTCGAATGCTCTGACCACTGAGCTATGGGGGCAGAGCATTCGACCGGCAATCGGAAGGACACGGGTTCAAGTCCCGTTGGCGGCAAGTATCTTTTCTCGGGAGATTTTTCAATGTAAAATGAGTGTTTCAGGCTGACAATTATTGCTTGTAATAATTGTTACCCTTTGTGCTATGCATAAAAATCTTGTCTAAACGGCACAACACCTCAAAAATAAATCATGACAATGCTTTTAGTCGTGAAAATCTAAAATCATATCTGAACTGCAAGCGTTGAACCAGATGGAAGTACATTTAACTTACAACTGCCAAAGTTTTTCGATTTGTCTGACTAATGAAATCGATAGATCGATATTTTTTTAACTTTTGGTAACAAGCCGTGCGTATCTTTCTGTTTCTTTAACCATCGTTTTGGACAACCGTTAAGTGTTCATTAGCAGGACAGATGTAGTTTAAATTAAAGTATTTTTAAATAAATGAAAACAATATGAGCGAAACTCAATCGAAAATCTGGAAACAAAAAAATTAGAAAAACATATTGACACCTCTGGGACTCGAACCCAGGACCTCTTGCTTTCCGGGCAAACGCGCTAACCACTGCGCCACGGTGTCGATATGAAATTCGGTCATGTTTAACTGTACCATACTTCGACTAAGAACCACCTACACTATCTTCATTTTCTTTAACGCATATATTATTGGCAACTATCTTTATGTATGATTGCAAGATTCGATAGATGTCGCATATTAAATAAAATGGATAAAGATTTATCCAGACACTATCTAGAGAGCATTTAGTTCGGGTTTGAATCTTGCAATCATACATAAAGATTGCCAATAATATATGCGTTAAAGAAAATGAAGATAGTGTAGGTGGTTCTTAGTCGAAGTATGGTTTACCGAATTTCATATCGACACCGTGGCGCAGTGGTTAGCGCGTTTGCCCGGAAAGCAAGAGGTCCTGGTTTCGAGTCCCAGAGGTGTCAATATATTTTTCTAATTTTTCTGTTTCCAGATTTTCGATTGAGTTTCGCTTATATTGTCTTCATTTATTTAAATATTACAATTTGAGGTTTTACTCATAAAAGTTAAAAATTAAAAATAAAATAAAGTATTTTAATTTGACACATGTTAAATAATATTGGACCAATAGTCGTGCCCTGTGGTATTCCAAATTTCGAAGTTTCACAGAAGAGATAAATGGATAGAAGTATGTCCGTATATCCGAAATTAGATCAATTTTTCATCACATCTAATGAAAATTATTAAACATTTTCAAATACCGATTTTTTTCTTGTTTCATAACATTGTAGTGACGTCAGCCTTCCAACAACGGTTGAAAGAGAAATTATGGCTTCTTGGGTAATCTAATCGCATGGGAAAAACAATATTCGCAATTAAACAAAGACTTTGTCGTTTACTGTAATTTTTAATAATTATTATTGCAATAACAGGCGTCGACTGAAAATTATATAAAAAGTTTGTTTATACGTGCAGACGTATGCGGATTATTAGACATCTTTTTTTTATTAATTTAATGACAATCTCTACATCTCTATCTCTACATATTATAAATTAAAGTCCTTCGCATCGTCTGTCTGTATGTCTGTTCGCCATAAAATCAAAAACTACTGAACGGATTTTCATGCGGTTTTCGCCAATAGATAGATTAATAAGTGAGGAAGGTTTAAATATATAATTCGTCGAGGTTTTGTGTAAATTGGTTGAAACCACGATAATTGTTAGAAGTGTCGGAAAAAGCAAGCCGCCTGGTAGTAGCTTTCATCAAAAACACTGCCTATTCACTTTGAGATATAACAAAACAATGCATGGTGGGATCTTCCTCTTTTATAGATCTACAAAAAAGTTCTTGATAGCATATATCTTCCTTTTACGGATAGCTCACTATTACCATTCTAACTTCTAAAAAAATGGTCACGTGCAGTGAGGTAATTGAAAAGTTAGATAGATACAGTATTAAACCTTATCAACTTAAATACGTTAGTTACCTCAAGCATTTCATGCACATTATTTTAAGTCTTTCGCACTATCTGTACGTATTATAAATTATTAAAGTCCTCCGCGGCGTCTGCCTGTCTGTCTCTTCGCGATAAACTCAAAGGTGGCGGTAGTTATAAAGGTTGTATAACCATCCAGTAGATGGCGTTGTGTTTAGTTAGCCACAGCAACGCGTTGCCATGTCAGCTAGTATAAAATAAAGTACAATTACAAAATAATTAAAAATGCAGAGAAAAGTTGTTTGTTCACGGTCCTACTCACTAGGTATTCCTGTTCCGAAGCGGACTGTATGTTGTTGTATGGGTGTTGATTGTTATTTCCTCATTTTCTAGTTTGTTGATTTTCGCAAAATAAACAATAAATAAAATCAAAGTATTTATGTTTGGTGTCTACAGGTTGCATTTGGGGTTACTTCATAATTTTAATAATTTCCTCATCTTCATGTTTACCCCTTCAAATATTTGGCTTTTTTTTCGGATGGTCATAATATTTTCACTTTACAATAAAATGCAAATATTTGGAATATTTCTGAACCCATTCAAAAACCAAAAACTGTTTTAGAAAGGTGATGAAATACGCTTTCAAATTATAGAATTCGAAAAATATATATTTTTTTAAATTATAAAATTTTTGCATACAAACATAAAAAAGTTTTCAAAATGGCTCACCTTATGTTTTTTCTAACTCAAGTTACTGATAATAAAAAAAAATAAAAACACATGCATAATTTATTAGACAAATGTATAACAAACACATATTGTAACCTCAATTTTTTGTCGCTCTATGAAATTTTTTTTTTTTAAATTTCAGAAGTTTCAAATTCTTTTTTCAATTTGCGATTCAAAACTTTGTGTACATAAAAGTGTACATTTTACTTTTTTGTTGGCTATTTTTTAGATTGGAATATAAAGCATGATGTTTTTCCTTTCTAACACCGATTAGAACATATTTCTAACTATGATAGTAAGGGAGTTACGGCGTCTTATGTGAGACCTATGTGCATTGGGACAAATCTGGTCTCCTGTGATTAAACGGGTTTATGTTTGGTGTCTACAGGTTGCATTTGGGGTTACTTCATAATTTTAATAATTTCCTCATCTTCATGTTTACTTAGCCATAATTAAATATCTTTTTTAAACTTTTGTATCTCCATGGTGATCTTAATGTCTATTGGAAGGGTATTATATAATTTTGTAGCATGGAAATTATTTTTTATTGTTTATTGCGGTATTTTAAATCGGTAGATAGTTATCTATGTCCTAATACAATCCCTATTTATTTATTTATTTATTGTTTCTTTACACTGTAGGTAAAAATGTTTACAATACAATTTGTTACCTCACTAGGACAAGCCTGTGTTGAGGTTAACAATAATTATACAAGTTAACAAAATAACACAAAATTATACAGATTTTGAAAGAACAATATTGTTGTATTTCTTACAGATTGAGATTAGATTATGGGTACCTACTGTTGCCTACTAAACTGATGGCGCTAGGTACTACATTAATGTAGACTTTTAGGGTGACCATAGTTTTGAGATCTGATTTAAAATAAAATAAAATAAAATAAAGTTTTGTTTTTTTTTTTTTTTAAGGATTAAGTTGTGAATAATAAATATATGTATATAATTTATTGATCTCTTCGGCACCGGTGCATAGTCGGGAAACACGCCAAACGCGTGCCCAACATTTGAACACGGTTGACATTTGTCACATGAGAACGGGTCGTTTCTTCGACTCGTTCTTGTGTTCAACAGCTCGGCTGTGGAATGATTTGCCGGCCTCTGTGTTTCCTCCTTCCTACAACATGGGTCTCTTCAATACCAATGCTCATTCCATCCTCTCGTCAAAAAGACCCTCCACACAGCATCCCAGATGACATAGGCCCTGATGGAAATCATTTTCCTCAGGGCCTCCTGTGTGGAGTTAATGAAAAAAAATATATAAAAAATCGAATAATATTAACAAAAACAAAATCCTGATCAAACAATGGATCATCGAAAAAGGTCGTGCTATAATTAGTCACCTCACCCAAATATAATCCTTCTCATAATTGTTACCACTAACCAGCCTGAAATTTTTTGTCAAATATTTTTGCTGTATTGAAAAGTGTACTTTATTTAATAATAGCAGACCCGGCCACACGTTACTGTGGCTAACGAAACACAACGCCATTACCCAATCTTTATAAAATCCACACCACCCGCTTGCCAGCTGCCCGCTGCCCGCTGCCTGAATTGAATATTTTAATTTATCGGCTTTTCTCTACTATAATAAGCATGTATTATACATATAAACTAATTAACTCGCCACTAATTATACAATGCTTGCAATGCAACACTGGATATTTGAAAAGAGAAAATCAAATACCTACTTACTCTAGGACATCTATTTTCCAATTTCTTCCGTAGAACGAATTTCAAAGGTGACCCGAACCCAAAAGTGACGAATTTCAAAAGTACGGCCCGCCAGCCGTTTTAAATCGCACAAAAATATGTTTTCTTTGAATTTCTCGGCTTTTTTCTAATATAATTTACATGTATTATACATATAAACATTCCTTTTCAACCATTCTATCTATTGGTGAAAACCGCATTAAAATCCGTTGCGTAGTTTAAAAGATTAACGCGCACATACATTTTGTCACGACTTCATTTTATACTATGTAATGATTTATAAAATATTTGTAAAATAATGTTTCTCGACACAGGATTTCCTAGTGAGACAGGCAAGGCCAAAAAAATTTATGTAAACCTTTTTATATAGGTGCACATAATAAATAAATAAAATAAATTCACAAATTCTCAAATTTTCTACTATACGAGCATGAACCGTAGCTTAGAGTTTAGTCAATGTTTTGCAAGCCCACTTTTTTGTTAATTTACAACAATAGAGGGAGAAAAGGAAAAACAATTTGGTTTGAAAATGAGGGTTGGTTTAATTTACACAAATTTTTTTGTTTGCTTTCCGAACGAAACCCTTTTTGAGTGAACGATTGAAAATGTGCGGAGAGAAAATTCAAAACAAACAAACCCAAAATTTTTCATAAAAACTACCCGAACGCTCGACGAGAGCTATTTTCAACATTTCCGAGTGAAGTATTGTGGGCTTGACCGTGTGCTTAAAATGCGCTAAAGTTTTCACTCGCCTATGGTGAAATTATTGCAAACGATTTCATTTCACGTTTTAATTTTTGTACTATCATTAATCTTTGCGAAACATTTTTTAACAATATGTTTTTACATTTGGCTCCCTTCAAGGGGCCCTGGCGAAAATAATTCCCTAGGGGCCTATTTAATCTTTAGGGATGTTGTGTGAAGGGTATTTTGAGGAAAGGAAGGAGATGAAGTTCTGGGAAGGAAAAGGGTGTTAGGGATGGTTAGGAATCTGGGGATCAGTGTCACTAGGAGTGTTACGTATGAATCCGTCCTTCACACTGCGGTGCAAGGCGATTTTCCGAGAGAGTTCTGCTAGAGTGGTCAAAAGGCTCCTCTCATCCAGTCTCTTTTGCCACGCAGCTTGTCGTCGGATGCATACGCTGCTAAGACCCAGCTTAAACCTGGGCATCCCTGTTAAATCATCAAACTTAGCGAAACATTTGAGATGACCTATGGCAGAAGTGTGGGCTATCTAATAAATAGTTCCCAGAGCGGCGGTACCCATACCCGCCTCACAAATTTAATTTCTATACTATTACATAAAGTTTACAATTAAATAGAAAAGGCGAGTATTACAAAAAACCGTTACACATCTGCCCTTGATGATGGACATTGTAATGCCATCGAAAACATTGGCTAAAGAAGGAGGTAGCGTAACACGGCATACTACCCTAAAAATAAATCTTTTAAATTTCATGGCCGTGAAAATCTCAAATAACATCTGAACTATTGTGTAGATTTATTTTATATAAATAATGTGTATTTAAAAGTACACGAATAACTAATAGAATCGTAAAAAAATTTGGTCAAACTAAAACATTGATTTTCAACTTGGGAGGCGGGAATGGGTACCGCCGCCCCGGGAACCTTTATTGGATAACCAACACCTCTGCCATAGGTGCCCGGGTTCATGGGGGTGAGGTTTGTCTAGGTCTTGGAGGCGGATGACCAGGACACACTGAACCCCGGATTCTTACCCACCCCTTAAACCATTTTCCTTCCCAGAACTCTCATCTCCTTCCTTTCCCTCCACACAGCATCCCCAAAGATGACATAGGCCCTGAGGGAAATTATTTTCCCCACGGCCACCTGTGTGGAGCTCATGTAAAAAAAAAATGAAGATGAAAATAATCTAAACGAAAATATGAAAGAGAACAAGACAGAAAAATAAAAAGTTAACGCTCGCAACTGGGACTCGAACCGAGAACCTCTCTTACCTCTATCAATTCGGCTCCTGCCACCTCCTATCAAACCGTTATATTTGTGAATCTCATATTTAAAATTTTAGAATTAAGAATATTATCTTCGACTGGTTTTTTGTTTTCGTTTTCATATTATAGGCAACTACCTTTTCAGTTGGAAACAATCGTTTTAATAACTGGTTTGTAACCTAGATAGCGTCTCGGATAAATATATCCGATTTTATTTATATGGAAAACATAATGACCTTTTTTGTAAAAGTCAAAATGAAAATTTAATAATAATTTTTTTTCCGAAATTTTGTCAATATCTAAAAACAGGTGTCACTTACCTGTCTAGGTCCTAGGATTCCAAAAGGTATTACGTATATTGGCAACTTCAGTTTTATTTGGCTATGGATCACATTTCTGATGCCTTTGAGGACAAACACTAACTGAACGATTCTCTAGAATTTGTTTAGTTTTGCGTGAAAGTGAACTTTCATGCCTCTAGTCGGTTAATAAAATAAATACAACGGTGAAATTTTAAATTGTTTTGAATACCCGTGAAAAAAATGGGATTTTTCAATTTCCACTCAGATCGGACAAGTCTATGTTCTAAAACATTGATAATGGAAATGAAGTAGAATTGCCATGAACGTTTATTATTACTACTTGGTGTATATATAGATCAACATTTTAAATGAAAAAAACATATTTGTAAACTTGTCAAAAGAATTATGAAATTTATTCATATTTTCGTTATTTATTTTTGGGGTGTTACGTCGTGTTACGCAATCTTCTTCTTTAGCCAACGTTTCGGATGGCGTTACTGTGTCCATCATCAGGGCAGATGTTTTATGGACACTGTAATCTGATGATGGATACTGTAACGCTGTCCGAAGCGTTGGCTAAAGAAGGAGGTAGCGCAACACGGCGTAACACCCAAAAATAAATAATGAAAATAATTTTGGACGTGAAAATCATAATACATTTATACACAATAATAATAAAACTTGGAAAAAATATAAGTACTGCAAATTCTCAAGTCGGTTTTTATCATAATATTGTAATGATTGTTCTTGTTTTAAAATATTTATTGCATTCAGTTTGCTCCAGTACTTACCTAGTTCTCGCCTATTTATCACACTTCAAACTCACATACTCTCTTTATATTTACTTAGGTTACATATAGTTCGTACTTAAAGAAATATTGTTTTTTTTTCAAAAAAGAAAAATTTTATCATAAGAAATGAATGATATTAATTTATATTTTTTTTTAAATAATTTTACTTAAATATGTTAACACTTAACTAGACTTCACTTCGAAATAACTATCCTCCATTGGTCACCATGATACAGGCAGCTGCCTAGTATGGTGACCTAATGTATCTTCCCAAGCAAATATACTAATTATGTAACATGTAATAAATAAATAAATAAATAAAAAAATATTTATAAGACTTATCGGAAATATTCTTAGATTAGAAAATCTAAAAGGGGTGTACTACGCAATTGTTCAATCTATTTTGCAATACGGTATTACATGTGATAATGTTTTAAATCCCCTCAAAGTAGTTCAAAGGTTGACAATTAAGGTAATTTTGAAAAAAACCAACTACACTTTCTACAGAAATTCTCTATTCAAAATTCAATGTAGGTACCTACAACAAAATGTATGAAAATGATTCAATAAAACATTTTTTTAAAGAAATAAAGTAATATTTAAATAAATGAAGACAACACAAGCGAAACTCAATCGAAAATCTGTAAACAGAAAAATCAGAAAAACATATTGACACCTCTGGGACTCGAACCCAGGACCTCTTGCTTTCCGGGCAAACGCGCTAACCACTGCGCCACGGTGTCGATATGAAATTCTATCATGTTTAACTGTACCATACTACGACTAAGAACCACCTACATGATCTTCATTTTTTTTAACTCATATATTATTGGCAACTATCTTTATGTATGATTGCAAGATTGCAAGACCCGAACTAAATGCTCTCTAGATAGTGTCTGGATAAATCTTTATCCATTTTATTTAATATGCGACATCTATCGACTTTTCTGCAAGTCTAGGATGAATATTTTAATTTTTTATTTTAACTTTATGAGTAAAACCTCAAATTGTAATATTTAAATATTTTTGAATGTAGCTATTACTTTGTGGTTATCCATTATAATAAAATGAAACAATGCAACTTTGTATAAACCACTTATAAAATGTGCAAATCCGACCGGTTTCGGAACAAACGTTCCTTCGTCAGGGAAAGCTTATACTAATTTGACAGTTTAGAACAATGTTTTATTAGGGTAGGGGTGGAGCCGTTGTTAGTTAATAATGTAGATTGGGTGGGTAGGTATTAGTGTAGAGTGGGTGGGTAGGGGAACAAATTCATGATTGGGCTATATGACAACATTTTACAATATTTTACCCACCCAATCTACATTATAAATCTGTCTACCAATCTACATTAAAACTCTGAAATAAAGTTTTAAATTTTATTTAACAAAAACTTTATAAAAATTAAAAACTTAATTTTCGCAATGGACGTCCAGTCATTTATCGCCAATGCAGAAAGGGCGGTCAACGCAATTAACAGGGTACTTCTTGACCCCAGCAATAAATTTAACAAGGACCAAATTGCAAAAATCACTCCGATATCATGCGAAATCTTAGCCGCAATTGGCAGCATGTCGGCAGCGGTAGCTGCCAAAACTGGCAGCTTAGAAGGTGAACTGCAGGCGTACAAAGAAATGCTAAAAAATACTCCACCTCAAAACACGTCACCCGTGAACAATGTAACCGACATCTGTGAGATGCTAACTGAGTTGGAGGAAAGGAAGTCTAGATCTAAGAACATTATACTATTTAACATCCCCGAGAGCAATTCCCAGTCAACTGCAACGAGAATCACCGAAGATATACAAAAGGTTTCATCTTCCCTGGAGGGTTTCGAAAACACCTTTAATCCCAATGAGATCAAGATCCACCGTTTGGGAATCAAGAAACCTGACCAAATCAGGCCCATTAAGATCGAATTCAAAGATTCAACAACTTCCAAATCCATTCTGATGAACAGAACAAAGTTGAAGAACGGTGTAAAAGCAGCAAATGACCTCACTAGTCTCCAAAGAAATGAACTTGCTCTTTTACGAAGTGAACTAGAATCGAGACTAAAAAACGGCGAAACCAACATTACTATTAAATATGTCAATTCAATACCAAAAATCGTTAAGGCTCAAACAAAAAACTATCAAAATCCAGCACACTGAACCTTTACTATCAAAATGTACGTGGACTGCGAACAAAACTAGATAACTTCAGAATTTGTATACCATCAGTGATATGTGAAGCCGTGGTACTGACTGAAACGTGGTTAGATCCGTCCATCAACTCTTCCGAACTAGGATTATCATCATATAATGTTTACAGGAATGACAGAAATCTTGCTACCAGTTCTAAATCAAGAGGAGGTGGTGTACTCGTCGCAATTAAAAAGAGATTTACTTCAAGGAAATTAAACACAAAAAACAGTAACGTTGAACAATTGTTTATATTGGTGAAATGTAAAAGTGAGAAAATAATAATTAGTTCTGTATACATACCCCCCTCGGCCAACATTGTTGTCTTCAAAAACCATTATGAAGACGTAGAAATAATTAAAACAAAATATCCTGATGCCAAATTTATAGCCGTGGGTGATTACAATCTTCCAAATGTAAATTGGAATTTGCACGACCCCGAATTGTCAAATACTTGTAATACAACTATCTCGGAAAGTGAAAGAGTAATACTCGACATGTCAATATATTTAAACTTAACTCAACATAATCTTGTCAGAAATATTAACAATCGTGTTCTGGATCTCGTATTCTTCAATTCTCAATGTATCAAAGTGAGTAAGGCCATAGAAGTTGTCATACCCCCTGACGTCCATCATCCTCCACTAAATATTTGTATAACAAACTTTGGCGAAAAAACTCTGAAATCTACGAGATCATGCTATAATTTCAGAAAGGCAGATTATTCGGGTATGTGTGACTCTCTTGCATTGGTTGACTGGTCTTTCTTAGATAGTGATGATTTAAATCATAATACTGAACAGTTCTACTTAATTCTCAGTAATCATATAAATCGCTTTGTCCCTTACACTCAATATAAGGAATCTAAATATCCAGTATGGTTTAATGAAGATTTGATTAATTTAATTAGACGTAAAAAAACAGCTCACAAACTGTATAAGGATCACGGAACATCGAAGTTGTATATAGAATTCTCTAAAATTAGGAGTGATTGTAATAAACTATCAAGGGCGTGTTATAACGACTATATTAAGCAGACAGAGAATGACATTTTTAATAATATAAAACGTTTTTGGCGATTCAGTAAAACATTAAGAAGTGGTGACTCTGATATACCAAATACTATGTATTTTGAAGACAGAAAGGCTGATGGCATCAAAAATATTGTTGATCTTTTTGCAGACTTCTTCAAGAACGTTTACGATAAAAGTCAACCCAATCAGTTCTCCTTACCTAACTATACTCCCAGTTTCAATATAAACCTGTCACATGTGCACATTGAACTAAACGAAATTATAAAACAAATTAAACTGCTAGATCCCAATAAAAATGCCGGTCCTGACAACATTCCACCATTACTCTTACAGAAGTGTGTCACCGTTCTCGCTTATCCCCTGTACATACTATTTAGTCATTCTTTGTCGAAAGGTATATTTCCTGATCTATGGAAACATAGTTATATAACACCTATCTTCAAAAAAGGGGATAAAAACGAAGTAACTAATTATAGACCTATATGCATACTGTCAACAATTCCAAAACTGTTTGAAAAACTGATTCTGGATAAAATAACTAGCTCATTTAAAGAAAGTATATGTCCTGAACAGCATGGTTTTATAACCGGTAAATCAACACTAACTAACCACATTCTGTATCAAAATTTCATTTCCAATGCAATGGCGAAGAAGCTTCAAGTTGACTCAATCTACACAGACTTCAGCAAGGCGTTCGACAAGGTTTGTCACGCTATTCTTGTAGAAAAACTGTTTAAAGCTGGAGTTCGTGGAAATATGTTGCATTGGTTTATAAGCTATCTTTCAAACAGAAAACTTAGTGTAAAATTAAATGGGGAATCATCATATGTTTTTTTTGCATCCAGTGGTGTTCCGCAAGGTTCCCATATCGGACCTATATTATTTATCTTTTTTGTGAATGACATTTGTAATATATTTAAAGATATCGACGTACTTATGTTCGCAGATGATTTGAAACTTTATAAAGCAATTCGAAGCCTGGACGACTGTTATATTCTCTCAGCAAACTTGTCCAAATTAGTCGAGTGGTGTAGCGATAACAAGCTATACCTTAATGTTAATAAATGCATAACAATGAGATTTTTTAAAATAAAAAATCCAATTCTTTTTAATTACACAATCAATAACTTCATTCTCGAATCTGTTTCCGAAATTAATGACTTAGGTGTTACTTTCGACACCAAACTTAGCTTCATACCACACATTGAAAATATCTCAAAGAAGGGTTTGAAAATGTTAGGTTTTGTACTAAGAGTGGCTAAAGATTTTACCGAAGTTAAAACATTAAAACTTCTATACATATCACTAGTGAGGAGTCAGGTTGAATATAACTCAACTGTATGGTCTCCTCACTATGACGTGCATTCTCAAACAATAGAAAGAATACAAAAAAAATTCCTAAGCTTTTTAAATTATAAACTAAAAATACCAAAAGAACAATTGAACTACACTTATCTATTGCGATTATCTAATCTATTAAACTTGAGTGATAGAAGAAATATTTTCGATCTAGTTTTTTTATTTAAAATCTTACGTAATACAATTGACAGCCGTGAATTCTTGGCACTCATAAATTTTAATGTGCCGGCGAGAAACACAAGGTCAGTACTACCATTTTACTGTGGTAATACTACGACCAGGGCACAATTCAATATACCACTACACAGAATCCAACACTTGGGCAATATGTATTCGCACATAGATGTATGGAATATGTCACTGACACAATTTAAAAATGAAATAATGAAATCATTTATCCGTGATACAAGTACTCACTAAGGAATTCTTTGGTAAATTTAATAAACTTCTCGTTCATCGACAAATTTGCTAAACTATCTCTACCTATCCTATTAATGTAATTAAATGTAATGTCTTAGTAAAATCATTGTAATATGTATTATAAACCATCATAACCTGTAGTATTATTTAGTTATATTTAAAAAAATATATATATTTAATTTTCACTATAATATTAAAATCCAAATTGGAGTTCTGAACCCCTGCAACTTGCAGAGGTACTGGAGGTACCATCGATGTAGCGGTTTGCCACTTTGCGAAACTAATACTTACGTTTTATTAGACATGGTTAATGTTGCAATTTTGTAAACCTCTGATCACCTTACTTTAAAATTTTTGTTGTTTGTATTTTTATATCATGTATGCATTTTTTTATCGTAACTTATCGTAATTATATCTTACTGTAATTTCAGTTTTTGTTGCTTATATTTCTATTTAACTAATGTACTTTTTTATTTTTATTTTAATTTTATTTATATTATTTCCTTCTCATGTTAAAGATGTACTGCCTTATGTATTTATGTAAAAGCCCTCTGGGCGTATAATAAAACAAATAAATAAATTATTAACTAACAACGGCTCCACCCCTACCCTAATAAAACATTGTTCTAAACTGTCAAATTAGTATAATCTTTCCCTGACGAAGGAACGTTTGTTCCGAAACCGGTCGGATTTGCACATTTTATAAGTGGTTTATACAAAGATGCATTGTTTCATTTTATATTTAAATTTATTTAAATATTACAATTTGAGGTTTTACTCACAAAGTTAAAATAAAAAATAGAAATAAAGTAAAATAAGTTAACTAACTAACCATCACGCCGTTTATCCGCAGGGGTAGGCAGAGAGGACGGACCGTCAAACAACTCTGTCTTGGCTCTTTTACATTCATACATCGTCTCATACATGCTCTTCTATTATTCTGACTCTTGACATGGCCCGACTCAAATATCTGATTCACTTGGTCGTGCCATGTCTTTCTTGGGCGTCCTCGACTTCTTCTACCATTTACATTTGCGTCATATATTCTTCTTACACTTCTTTCCTCGTTCATTCGCTCTACATAACCAAACCATCGGAACTTCCCATTCTTGATCTTACACATTACGCTTACATCGCCCTTGCATTCTTTGCGTATCTCCACGTTTCTCACACGATCTTACATGGTTTTAACCAAAGATATTGAAATATAAGTAGATGTGCTATCTGCTGTTTTTACTATGTGGGTCTGCGCTTCCGAGTGTCGCCGATATTGTTTACCAATTAACAAATAAACTAAAAGAACAAATAATTAACGAATAAATCAAACGAACGTTAAACTAAATGAACGAATTCTTTCCTTATTCAAAATATATTGTTAACCAATATTGATGCACATTTTCAAAAAATCAACGAAATGAACAAATTCTTTTTGTATGAAAACTACGCTAATTAGCGCGTAGTCCGGCGACAGTTGCGCGGACACCATAGCATATCTCTTCTGTATTTGAATATCTTTGGTTTCAACACACATTCGCCTCAGGGATCTCATTTATTTCAATTAATCAGCAAGATATTAGACTAATATTAAAATTCCAAAATTTTATACTAAGCACATTCAAAATACCTTTCTCTATCTTGGTATAACTTATTTTAACAACCTTCCAGGGTATCTAGCATGGTCGATCGATATAGGTTTTATCGAACATGTCGGTAACTTCTCAACGCTCCCGAGCACGACTGCAGGCCGCTAACGAACAAATAACAGTTCACAACAACTAAGGGTTCCTAATTTATTTGACGTGAACTATTATTTGTTCGTTTGCGGCCTGCAGTCGTCCTCACGAGCGATTACAAGTTACCGACATTTTCGATAAAACCTATATCGATCGACCATGCTAGGTACCCAGGTAAAACATTGAAAATATTCATGAATTTCAGCATTGAAAAATTACCTGAAACTACTTTAAGAGTCTATTATTATTCTATTACTAGCTTTTTCCCGCGGCTTCACTGGCATGGTATTAGGGGTTTCCCACTCCACCTCCTCAACCTTCCCTCTCCCCACTCCACTCCTCCATCAACCTCCCTCCCCCTCTCCCCCTCCAACCACCCCTCCCCCCACTCCACCCCATCCACCTTTCCACTCCCCACTCCACTCATCCATCAACCCCCCTCTCCCTCCCCCTCCTTCTCCACCGATTCCTCCCCCACCCCATACCCCTCCCCACTCCACCTCCCCCCACCTTCCTCCACCCCTCCCCCTTCCCCTTCCTTCCATCCCACCTCTCCCACCCCACTCCGCCTCCTCCACCTTCCCTCTCTCCACTCCACTCCCCCCATCAACCCCCTCCCCCTATCCCTCCACCCACCCCTCCCTTCAACCCCTAACCCTCCACATTCCCTCTCCCCACACCACTCTCCCCATCAACCCCTTCCCCCACCCCCTACCCCTCCCCACACCCTCCGCCATCCTTCAACTTTCCCCTTCTTTCCCTCCCCCCTCTCACCTCTCGCATTCCACACATTCATTCCCGATACATTCAGTTTTCAAACTTCTCGCGTGCCACCTATTATAATTTTTTATACAAATTTTATAATGACAGAACTCAACTGTAGTTTTATTCAAAATAACGAACAAAAAAAGAAGAATTATCCAATTTGGTGCAGTCGTTCGGGTTTATCCGCATACATACATTTAAGCGAGTCATTTATAGAGATAGTTATTAAGTACGACGCCAACAAAGCACTCTTTTTAGGGTGAATTGCCTAATTAAAAAAAAAATCATCGTTTCCAAAGCGACAATTGGTTTGCTTTTTTTCTGACGTTCCATTTTGTTAGGGACAGAAAACGTATGATAAATAATTTCATAACGCCAGAGCTTACCAATATATATATAGCCTATAGATCTCTCAAATTATGTAGCTTTCTATTAGTGAAAAAAAAATTTAAATCAATTTCAGAACCCAATTACGAGTGCACATCGGACGCCACGCCATACGCGCCGCGCCACAAATAACATCTGTGTACGTGTAATTTCACCAAAGCTGCTTCTATAATTCGGTTTGGAATTCAAGAATTTGACACAAGAAGTCGCTACTTCCGTCAGCAGGTCGGACGGGAACGTCTCCCCCCTAGGTATAACTGCAACGAATTTGTGAATGTGTGGTATCTCTCCGGATATAAAAAAGATTGACGGTATTACCTGTTGTATCAGGTGGCTGTATATTTATCTATCTCGGTTACTTTGTCCCGGTGACTAGCTACGGTTTATCCGTATTTTTATTTACTTCGTATTGCATCTATAACAGCTAGTAACTATTAAGAAACAAACAAGAACAAAAGATGTCACAAAAACAATAAAAAAGCTAAAGTGGAAGTGGTCAGGCCATACAATCAGAGGAAGTGAAAAATGGTCAAAATTAGTCATGAATTGGTCCACAAGTGACAAGAAGGGAAAACTAGGTAGATCATTTAGATGGTGGGTTGACGACATCAAAGTCATAGCAGGTGGTACACGGACAAGAGTAGCTAATGATAGAGAGAAATGGCGACAGTTGGAGGAGGCCTTTGTCAACTAGTGACGTATAGACAGGGAGTCGATGCATGATAAGTTTTATAAATGTTATAAATAATGTAATGTAATTTACTGTCTGAATAAAAGCTATTATTATTATTATTTTGTTATTTACTTAATTACATGTTTTTATATAATTGAGCTAGAATTCCCTCGCAAAACAAAAGAGCCTTGTCTCTTTTCGGTGAGGATAGGCTATTTTTATTTTCTTTTATATCACAGTGTAACAAATAAGAGGGTATGTTGTGAAGATGAAAATAGTGGGGAAGGGAAGGAGATGGGGAAGAGGAAGGAAGAGAAGTACCTGGCTATTCAATAGACATGGCTAAAACCATTTCAAGCAACGTTTCAATTCTAAACGGTGATCTTACACCAGGGCTATACTCAGAGTATCTTCCATTCTGGAACGTGCCGCAAATAAACTATGGACGGTTTCGTATAAAATTGGTCACTTGTGAATAACTGAGCGTAGCGAAGTACTGTTTTATCTCGACCATTAGGCATTTCATCAGTCTGTAAATTTATTTATGTGTTCAGTTTCCATTTTCGAAAATCTGCAGCATCCACTTTATTACTCGAGTAAGCGTTACTTTGACCAGATGGCTAACTTTGACGTGAAATTGTTGTTTTTATTAACCGCTCAGGTAATTTGCCATTGTGCGGGTTTTTTGTCTTCTTTTTGTCTTTTGTCAGCAACCGCGCACAAAAAGAAGAAGATGGAGAGATATGAAATTACGAATGTTAGAGGAGAGCGCTAGTATTTAAAGTGACAAAATCGGTGCGAAAATTGAGAAAATGTTTAATAAAACACGACTCGTTTAAAATAGAGCAAAAATCTCGTGAGAGTTGTCTTAAACAGTATTGAATAAAAACATTGTGAATTTTTTCATACATATAACTTGTAAAATAACTGAAACAAACGTGTTTATAATAATTTTTGGAGCATATTTTGCGATTTTTTTCTATCGACGGAATTTTATATAATTTGCATTTCGGCGCGACGAATGTCTAGATATTATCTTCAAAAATAACATATATTTTTTTAAGTGCTTAAAAACTTCAAATGTTTAAGGGAGGTTTGCAAGAAATTGGTAGAAATTCGGGCAACGGCGTCTTAAACGAACTGTTAGATTTATAAAAACTTTGTGTTATTTCCGTTTCGTAATTAAAGCTCTATAGGTAAATTAAATATTTCTGAACGTAACCGATTACTAGAAACTGTTTTTAAAATGTTTTGAAATAAGCTTTCAAATTTTATTATTACAAATAAATATTAATATTTTTAAATAACAAAATTTAGAATGCAAACATAAAAACATTGTAAAAACGACTCACGTGATGTTTTTATGTGAAAACGGTACTAAAATCACGGATTATGTAAAAAAAAAACACTTAGTTTATCGTATAAATGTATAATAAACAATTTTGTCAGCTCACTTTTTTTACCACTTCATGCAAGAATATTTAATAAAAAATTAACAATATCTAACTGTTTGAAAACTGTTTCTACAAAATAAGTATTTTTGTATTTCTATGGACAACTTTGAATAAACATATAAAGCTTGATTTTATATAGATCTTCCACTTTTTTTTAGGGTTGTCACAAGAACAATAACTGAGTTATAAAGATTTCTGTGGAAACACGTGCGTTAGCTTGAAAATAAGCTTATTGTACTTGACTGCTATATTGTCATGTAAACAAGCTTAGGGGTCGGAGTGGTTAAGGATGGTTTGTTTAAAAAAAATTTGAACAGTTTATCAATTTTTAAAAGTTAATTTTCACGTTCTGTGAAAGTTCCATTTAAGTTCCGTGATTATTTCAAATATATGGAGCAACTGGCCTATAACGATATTATAAAAGAACTTGCACAGAATGTGAAAATTAACCAAAAAATCGTTGAATTGTTAAATCTTTTTTGAACTCTTCTTCTTCCAGTGCCCTGTCCGTTCAACGGACGTTGGCTATCATGTTGGCTATGCGGACTTTGTTAACTGCGGCCCGGAAGAGCTCCACGGTAGACTGGCCAAACCACTGTCTCAGGTTTTTCAGCCATGAGATTCTCCTTCTTCCAAGGCCCCGTCTTCCGGCAATCTTTCCCTACATTATGAGATGTAGGATCTCATACTTCTCTGGATGTCTCATCACATGTTCAAGATATTGAAGTTTTCGGATTTCTATAGTTTTAATCATTTCCTTTTCTTTATTCATCCGAAACATAACATCTTCATTTGTAACCCTGTCCATTCAGATTATTTTAAGTATTCTTCTGTAGATCTACATCTCGAATGCCTCAAGTCGCCTAATTGTTCTTCAGTAAGCGTCCATGCTTCCATTCCATAAAATAATATCAAAAACACGTAGCATCTGGCCATCCGCATTCGTAATCCAAGGTTGAGATTATGACTGCGGAACATTTTTTTCATGCGGATAAAGATTGCACGTGCTTGATTGCACTTTCAACTGAAAGATTCCAATTTAAAATAAAACAATAACTTTGTAAACACCACTTTTATTTTTATACTTTATGCCGACCGGGTTTCGCTACAACCGTAGCTTCATCAGGGCAGTATAATACTCTACTAACATTAGGTTACATTTGTGTTATAATATATATTTTAACAAGAAATGGGCTGGGCTCGTCAAGTGAAGGAGGAAGAGGGAGGCATAGATGGAGAATTGGGAAGGGAACGGACGTGTTCTTTATCAATAGGGAACAATCTTAGTATGGGACTTTTATTTAAATTAAGTTGGTTATTTACTACCTTACTATTAGTGTTTATGGCTAAATAAATTCCCGAGTGTGATAGACTGTCTTCCTTTTACTCACTTCAATGCAGCGATTGCGCATTTTTTTATATTGGTAAAACAGCGCGCAACATAAACACCCGTGTCAAAGAACATCTTCGATGTTTACACAGCTCTGGATTTTTAGAATTTGCAAACCACTTGATTGAAAACGATCATAAATTTGACAAAAACGCTGGCGCCAAACTTATTCATAAAAACGACATCGGTCTAAGGTTGGATAATTTAGAGGCACTTGAACTTAGGAAAGCCATAAACACTAATAGTAAGGTAGTAAATAACCAACTTAATTTAAATAAAAGTCCCATACTAAGATTGTTCCCTATTGATAAAGAACACGTCCGTTCCCTTCCCAATTCTCCATCTATGCCTCCCTCTTCCTCCTCCACTTGACGAGTCCAGCCCAGCCCATTTCTTGTTAAAATATATATTATAACACAAATGTAACCTAATGTTAGTAAAGTATTATACTGCCCTGATGAAGCTACGGTTGTAGCGAAACCCGGTCGGCATAAAGTATAAAAATAAAAGTGGTGTTTACAAAGTTATTGTTTTATTTTAAATTAATAATGTCACATCACAAAGTATCCGCTTCATATGAACAAATGAAAGATTCCATCTATCATTTACATTGCAGCCCAAGTATACAATACTCTGTACCTTCTCTAGTTTTGTTCCAGCAATATAAAGATTTTCATCCAATGCGTTATTTTTGCTTATGAGCATGTATTTTGTTTTATTTATACCTATTCAGTTCTAGCCCAAAATTCTCAAAAGTCTTCATTACTTGATTCTGCGAAAGTTGTAAATCCTCAATGTTACTTGTTAGAAGTACTGTTTTATCTGCATAATGCAGGTTGTTCAGAATCTTCCCATTTATAACAAGTCCTTGAGTAGCTTCTTGCAGAGCTTCATTGAATATTTCTTCTGAATATAAGATGAATAGCATAGGTGAAAGAATACAACCCTATCGCACGCCTTTCTTTTCTTCACTTCGTCTGTTAGATATTGCTCTACTCTTACTGCTCCTTTCTGGTTCCAATAAAGATTACCTATTATCCTTAAATCTTTGGTTTTCAGAATTTGAATCATTTTGTCATGTCTAATTCTATCAAATGCTTTAAGGAAGTCAATGAAGCATGCATGTACATTTTTATGCACATCACATCGAACAACCCGTCCTAAAACTTTCTGATTAACTTTTTTTTCAATATTTTGCTACCTACCTGCCTAAAGAAAGTTTGAAAAAATAATTATCGTTAAAATGATACTGTTTCTTTAATTGTGTAATTCCTTATTTGAAATAAACAAAAAATGTGTTAGATACATAAAACATACGGTTTATAATTAAGCGGGTATATATTTAAATATGTATTTACAAGTCTTATGATTTCGGAAGAAATTTCGGTTTTAATTTATTAAGGGTACCCTTAAAGCCGGGTCCAAATGCTTGGCGAGCCTCGGCAAGCGTCCACAAGTCCCAACGTCTGGAGCGCGCGTTTACGTAGGCTTGCAAGAGCTTGCGAGAGCTTGCCACCGATTCGGTCGAGGTCGGATAATTTGGTCACAAGCGGCAAGCGCTCAGTCGCGCTCAGTGGAACTTCCGAGCTGGCGGTGGATGCACGCCGTTTTTGCTCCATGCGGTCTATGATAATATAATATTACGAGACATATTTATGGCGTATGAGGCAAGCCTGACTTATTAAAATGTACAAGTACATAATTTTAATGCACTTACGTAATTTATTGCGAGTGGATTTACCTAACAAGTCAAAATAAATAAATAATATTTTATTGACGATTTATTATTAATTACAATAAAAAATATATGATTTTGTGATAAACACTTTTTTTGTAATACTAGACAATATTATATAAAGACAATTATCTTCTTCAATGGTATAAAAAATATTTTTTCCCCTTGTCTTTTGTTTCACGTTAAAATAAAGGTGACCGGCCAACTCAGAATGGAACATCAGAAAGGTCATGATAAAAAAATTGGTTAAGTTAGGTTAGGGTTACCGGATATTTTAAAATTATTTTTTCATAGCTTTTAATGACCTTTTTGAGTTGGTTTCATTCTGAGTTGGCGTGGAACCAAAATAAAAATAGATTAACGCAAACATAATATAGCCTAAGTAGACGTCCGCCACGCTTGGATGCTCCGAACACACTGGCGCGCTAGCAGGCGCGCTCGCAAGTATGTGGAAGCCAGCCATTCGTTTGCCAGAGCTTTCCTGAGCTTGCGACAAGCCGTTTGTTGCAAGCATGTAGAAGCACCATAATAAAAGAATCCATAATCTGCTCTTTCATAGATAGTGCTTATTTAAATATTTCAGGAATAAACCCTTGTTGCAAGTTATGCTTTAAAATATTAAGATGAATTAATTGTTTGCCCCCATACATAAGCAAAATTTGTATTTATTTATTTATTTATACTGGGGTTTTACAGGTTGTTCACACACATGTGAGAACAAGCCAGTTATAAAAGCTCAGTTAATTATACTAATAAGACAAAGTAAAAATTTATAAACAATCAATTAGCCAAATAATGATTAATTTTGGTACAGTTAAAATTAGATAAAATATAACAAAAAACAGTTAGTGTTTCATAACGCTGATGGATTTCATTCGTATTTGTGTTCCAATCGGCCTAGCAGATCGGAGAAATCCAGATTTTGGACTTCCGCACATTAAGTGTACCTACATACACGGTGGACATTAGTCAAGTAACGCAATATCGCCAGTCTGTCAACAACCATCGTAACAAATCGTAATGTGACATTTCGCTCTACGTTGAAATGTTATTTATCAATCGGAAGTGTCTAATATGAAGCATTATATCGCCGTCGTTCATCGAATGCTTTATGTGAACCGCTTATTCGTCTCATGACTCAACTTTATCGTGGTTTTAATAACCGACCAGAACAATCTGTATCGTACGCTTTTGGATACACCTGTTACTGTCACGAATGGAGATCAAGCCACGAGACACAACTGAGTACTACTTAGTGCAGAAGATAGAACAGTCTATACTGTCGATGGCGAAGATAACTATCGGGAACATATTAATGAATGCCCTCCAAGATTTCGAACCATCCGCGAATCAAGCTGAAGTAATGCGTAGCAAGGTGTACATCCCTTCTGACACGTAGATGGTTCATTCTGAGCATACCCAAAAGAAAGTCGGTAGGATAAAGCCACGGGTAATAGCCGTACTCCCTCATGTACAGAAATCTCAGAAATTTTTCTGAACTCTCTCCAAGATGAGGGAATATTTTACTTGGTGCGGAGTCCAAATTACCGAACCACTTTCAAGTCTACTCCTTACTAAGGAATTGAATAGGATTATGAAAATCCGAGCATCTCTAAAATTCCTTGCAGTACGCAGAACAAAGCCAGCATTCTCATACAAGCCATCTGAATATGAGTATGAAATGTCAGCCTACTTTCAAATACGATTCCAAGATCCTTCATGGTGGAGACATGTTTTAGACTTCGGGCGTCCGACACGCCCTAGTGAATGATAAAATTAAACATTTAGATATATTGAACTCGATCCGATTTCTTTTACTCCAATCAATAATTCTAATAATATCTGACTAGAGATCTAATAATCTGAGTTCCAATAATATCAAACAGACCTTTCTACAATATTTCTTGTTTTTATTTCAATGGATGCAAACTCACTACGTTTTACAAACCCATTAAACTTAACAATACAATTTCTTACGCATTTGACCGATAAACCTCAAATATAAAATTTACTTGTAAACGTGTTAAGAATCCGTTTTTATTATTAGTAATGTGTTTTTTATTGTAATGTAATTTCCAAACGTCATTTTCACATCGATTTTCTACCTTATTTATTGCTAAATAGAGTTGCCGATAAATTTTGCAAATTTTTACATTAGTTCAAGGAACGCAACTATGGCAGTGAAACGGAAAATTTTTGAAATCACATTATGTTTGTTACTTGCAAATATAATATATGAAATTCAGTGTATTGTAAGTTTAAATATATATATATTAATAATAAATGCTTGTCATTACATTAACAGTGTGGTTAGTTGTAATTATTTTTCTGCAAGTAAGTTAATTTTAAGAACAGTTGAAATTTTTTTCTTAACCGCTCAGACAGGCTATGAGAACAACTCATATACGTCTCATAGAAACCTTTGTGTCTCCATTACTATCATGATTAGAAATATGATCAAAACGGTGTTAGAAAGAGAAAAAACCACGCTTCATATTCAAAGTTAAAAGTCAGCCGCAAAATATTTAAAATGTACACCTTTGTGAAACCAAAGTTTCCCGCGAATCTGTGCGATTTTTTTATTTAATTATTTTTACTTGAAATTACAAAAAAGTGAGTTTGATAACATTTATAATACATTTGTCTAATAAAATATGTGTGTGATAAGTTTTGAGATTTTCACGGCCAAAATTATTTTCGTTATTTGTTTTGGGGTGTTATGCCGTGTTGCGCTACCTCCTTCTTTAGCCAACGTTTCGGACATCGTTGCAGTGTCCATGTGAGTAAATCCAGTGAGTAAATCCACATCACACTACTACAATTCTGTCCGAAACGTTGGCTAAAAAAGAAGGAGATAGCGCAACACGGCATAACACCCCAAAAACAAATAACTAAAATATGTGTGTGTTTTATTTTTATTGTTATCAGTAATTTTAGTTAGAAAAAACGTAAGTTGAACCATTTTTAAAACTTTATATTTGCATTCAAAATTTTGATATTTAAAAATAATATGTTTATTTAAAATGATAAAATTTGAAAGTGTATTTCATCACCTTTGAAAAACAGTTTTTGTTTTCGGATGCGATTATAAATATTGCATTTTTTGGATTTTGTTGCAAAGCGAAAATATTTTGAGCTTTCGACAAAATTGACGTGAGGTCTGAGGTTATTTGTCTTACCGAGGAGGGTATATTTTTGATTTATTTAAAAATATCGCATACTCATAACCAATTCCCAGTTCAATTCCCAGTGTGTAAATTTCATTTGATTAATATGTGCTATTACACAATTAATTAATTAATTAAAAACAATTTAATTTTATTAATGAAAACAATATTCGCTAAACTCAATCGATAATCAGGAACAGAAAAATCTGAAAAAGATATGGTCACATCACGATATCATTCGTTGTTCATTTTGTCTTCATTAATTACATATTACAATTTGAGGTTTTACCTTACGGGCGCGCTACCCGAATTACTACCGATTTCTTACATATCTCATAGATAAAAGAAGATAATACAGGGTGCGGCAGAGAAACTTGCTGATTTGAAAAGTCAATAAAAGAAAAAGCACTTTATATATCGATTTAATTCTTTTTGTATCGTATAGTACACATTCTGAATTTTTGTTTTGAGTGGTTTTAAAAATGACATCGGGCAAATGGCGGCCCTCATTAGTGAAACACTGATCTACCCTAGATTTGAAGTTTCGCTCCACTCATTCGAGCATATCGACGGGAAGTTGGTAATGGCTTGGCGGGTGTCGTCCTTCAGGTGTTGCAGGGTCCGGGGTTTGTCGTTATAAACGATGGATTTGAAATATCCCCTTAAAAAAAATCACAAGGTGCCAAATCGGGGGAGCGCGCCGGCCACGGTACGTCACCCCACAAGGAGATAAGGCGCTCGTGGAAGTATTGTGAAAAGTAGGCCTCGACGGCAAACGCACGCTGTTCCTTTGTCCAACGCACGACGACAACTGGCTTGTAGTGTAACAAAACTTCAGGACCCCCTCTTTCCAATGAGACCCTCCCCACCCCTTTCTGACCACGCCTCGCTCGTCGGCGTCCAATTCAAATCAGCAAGTTTCCCTGCCGCACCCTGTATCTAGACATTGCCCGCGCCGAAAGGCAAATTATGTAAAATTCCCTTGATAGAAAAAAATCGCAAAGTATGCTCCATAAATTATTATAAACACGTTTCTGTCAGTTATTTTACAAGTTTTTTTTTTCAATTATTTCTGGTTTTCACCCTTCAAGGGTGTTCTACGCCATCATTTATAATTACAGAGAAAAGAAAGGTGAATTTATGTTTTACAAGTTATATGTATGAAAAAAAATCACAGTGTTTCTTGAAATGCCGTTTAACACAATGCCCGCGAGATTTTTGCTCTATTTTAAACGAGTCATGTTTTATTAAACATTTTGGCAATTTTAACATTCGAAATTTCGTATCTATCCATCTTTTTCTTTTCGGGCCCGGTTGCGGAGCCTTAAGTTAAAAATTTTAATTAAATTTCAAACTCATAAAAATTTAATTATTCATTAAATTTAATTTTAAATTAAAATTAATTATTCACGCGGTAAACCGGAGAATCTACATCTTATTGGAGGCTTTTTTGGGATATATTTTAAATTGGTTGGAATATTTTTGGTAAAATTAAAAAAAAAAATTTTTTGCTAGGGGTGTTAATCTAACATATATAAGATCTTGAAACTGAGTTGAAACGCAAATATGGCTTGATAAAAAAATCAACCCATTAGTTTAAAAAGAGAGAAAGACGGGAGACGGTGAAAAACCCCTCTGTTTCATTTCTCATGCTTAATTGTTTTTTTTGTTCAATTCATATGTTCTTATTTACTTTTAACTTCTTCTTGTTATTTGTATTTCTTTTGTTATTTCGAAATATGGAATGTATTGCATTGCACTATACCTGCGTGCATTCTGGAATGAATGTTAAAAAAAGAATAAGCTTTGATTCCGAAACGTATAAATATTTGAAAATAACGTAATAAATAAACTGCCAGTGAACTATATGATATTTAGATAAATAAATACGATATAAAAAAAAATCTTTTGTGAGGACTCCAATAACCAAGGTAAACTACAATATTTTGAGATTACTTTGAAATATATTTTTTATTTAAATTTAATAATATATATCATTTTGATAACATTATTCTAAAATATAATATATATTATAGACTAGCTGGTCCCGGCATTCGTTGCTTTGCCATTTAATAAAGAAATTTTTTCTCCCTGAGTGTCCTTTCCCGTTCGTCCCGTTCCCCTTCCGCCTCTCCTTCTTCTCCAGCGTCCTCTTCCCCTCTCCCCGTCCCGAAAACCCCCCTCCCGATTTCCCCTCCCCCTCACACGTCCCCTTCCCCTCCCACGTTCACCTTCCACCTTCGCCGCCTTCCCTTTCCCGCTCCCTCGCCCCGTCAACCCTCCTCCCGCGTTCTATATATTCAATCCGAGTACATGCAGTTTTTAAACAGCCCGCGTGCCACCTTTTACAATTTTTATTCAAATTTCCATTTTTTAAGTATATTAAATTTGGTACCTAACATAGGTACCTATTTAAAACATCTAAAATTCTTGATTCAATTCAAACTATAACGGGAGTACCTACTTTAAATCAACTTCAAGATTTTTCAAAAATAGAATCCTGATTTAACAATCATTGTTTTGGAAAATGTCATTCTCAAACACGCTAACTGTCAAACGTGCGATAGTCGTTAGGTTTTCAGAAATTATCCAATTTTCTGCGCAATTTTCTTAATTTTTCTCTTCGTAAGAACCATCCTCGTACTTCAAGGAATATTCTAAAAAAAGAATTAGTGAAATCGGTTCAGCTGCTCTCGAGATTTGCGCTTAGCAACACATTTAGCCATTCATTTTTACATATAAGATTTGTAATATTGAAGGGTAGTTTACATTAAAATATTTAATTTGGACATATTGAAAACTATTTGTTGACAAATGACATCGCTAAGTAACGACAGTTGCTTGGTTACTGTAATGTTGGAATTAATATTCCTAGACCTATGCAAAGCATTTGATACTATCTCACATTCCAAACTAATACAAAAACTATCAAACACTGGAATAAATGGGAATGAACTTAGTATTATTCGAAATTACCTTTCAAACCGTAAACAAAGTGTAAAAATCAACAACTGCCCCAGCAATCAACTGCCAATTAGTTTTGGCGTGCCTCAGGGAAGCGTCCTGGGTCCCACGTTATTCCTAATTTACATAAATGAACTGTGTAATCTGCCTATTGATGCCAAAATCGTTAGTTTCGCTGATAATACGAATCTCCTCTTCAAATCGAGTAGCTGGTATGATGTTTATATAAAAGCAAACAGGGGCATAGCTATTGTTAAAAGATGGTTAGACAATTATAATACTCTAACAATGAATGTGTCAAAAACCAAATACATTGAGTTTAGTATTAATCCATCCCTAAGTAACCCAGAAAATAATATTCAAATATGTGCTTGCCCCCTGTCAAAAGCTAATATATTTGATTGCCCCTATCTAGAACGTATTACAAAAATCAAATACTTGGGTATTATTTTTGACAGTAATTTAAAGTGGAAAGAACATATTATCACTACAGCAAACAAACTTCGAAAATCTATATACCTTTTTAGACAAACTCGCAACTTTCTTAACTTGAACCAACTCAAAACAATTTACTATGCACTATGTCAATCTCTAATCGAGTATGGTATCATAGCCTGGGGAGGAGCAAACGTTGCCGCCATTGATCCGATCTCTAAAGCCCAGAAACTAATTATAAAGATTATTCTAAAACTACCGATCACAAGCAGTTCGGATGAAATTTTTAGGAGAATCGGTGTTTTGGACATTAGGCAACTTTATGCCAAAAATATACTAATTTATCTATTCAAACATAGAACTGTTTTTGACAATATCCAAACTGTTCGTGATACGAGAACCAAAGGGCAAAATCTCTTACTTATCCCTTTCGCCAAAACAACGTTTGGTCAAAGAAACTTCAGGTACTTTGCAACAAAACTTTATAATACACTTCCACTGACCATTAGACAGCACACTTATCACATAAAATACAAAACAGATACCAAGTTTTGGATCACTACCAAAGACAGATCATATATCAACAATATTTTTAGAACCTCCTAATGCATGCTAACCCATTGATACGATGCTGATTGTCCTTGTACTTTTACTCTAAATGTAAATAACATTGTTGTTGTTATCCTTTATACACTACTTTTAAACTATTTATGTTAAAATGCGCCTGCTCTCAACACAGGAACTCCTAGTGAGACAGGCACAGCACAATCACCTACGTAACATTAAAAATTAGGATTATAATTTAAAAAAAAATAATAATAATAACAATCATTTCTAAGTTGTTTTGAAAGGTGACAAAACGTAATTTTCAACCAACGAAAATGAAAATGGGTTTATTATGTCATCTATACAGATGAACATTGATAATCTGAGACCCCAAAAAACAAAAGCAGGTTTTTTTATATTATTATTACTTATTTTAAAAAAATGAAAACAATACCCTCAGATCGAAAACAAAATGTTTTGGGTTCTAAATGTGATTTAGATTCACCGGTAGTACGAGTTTCTGGATACCGTGTTTAATATATTTTCACGTTCTGGATTGTACTATCAGTATCGCCCTTATAAAAGATCACCAATCACAATGGAAACGTTGTTTGAAATGGCTTTAGCCGTGTTTTTTTTACATTAACTCCATACTCCTGTATGGAGTTAATGATTTCCCTCAGGGCCTATGTCATCTGGGATGCTGTGTGGAGGGTCTTTTTGAGGAGATGAAGGAATGAACATTGGTCTTGAAGAGACCCATGTTGTAGGAAGGAGGAAACACAGAGGCCGGCAAATCATTCCACAGCCGAGCTGTTGAACACAAGAACGAGTCGAAGAAACGACCCGTTCTCATGTGACAAATTTCGACCGTGTACAAATGTTGGGCACGCGTTTGGCGTGTTTCCCGACTATGCACCGGTGCCGAAGGGATCAATGATGCTGGTTCCTCGGAGCATCTTCCATTGTAATACCGGTAGAACAAGGATAGCATTCCCACCCGACGCCCGTGCTATAAAGATTGCAATCCGTCTGTTAAGATGGGAGAATCTATTAAATGGACCGCCCGTTTCTGCACAGAGTCGAGGGTATTTTTCAGGTATTTTGGAGCTCCAGACCAGAGGTGGCTGCCAAATTCAACCGTGGGGCGCACTTGTGATTTGTACAGAGTTAGCAGTTGTGTACTATTAAAGAATCTGCGGGCCTTGTACAGTTCGCCCAGGTTTTGGGAGACTAACTTTACTCTGGCTTCGATGGAACCCCCATACCTGAGTTTAATAGCCAGACTTGAATAGCCAGGTAATTCCCCAAGCAATATTTCGATTCTGAATTGTGGCCTTTCACCAGGGCGATAATGAGAGAAATTTCCATAAAAACTCTCTGCAGTGATGCCAATTTTGTACTTTCTTCTATATTACAATAATTAAGTTACAGAGAAACTGAAATAAAAATATAATTATACTAGCTTTTGCCCCCGGCTTCGCTCGCACAGTATTAGGGGGGTACCCACAGCGCCTCCTCCACATTCCCTATCCCCACCCAATCTCCCCCCCCCCCCTCCTCCCCTCTCACGCCTCCACTCACCCTTCTCCCCCACACCACCCCCAAATCCTCCCTCACCCTCCCCCGCCACCCTCTGCCCTCCACCATCCCCCTCCAACCTGCCACCACATCCTATCCCCCCCTCACCATCCCTCCATACCCGTTACATTCATTTTTCAAACAGCTCGCGTGCCACCTATTGCAATTTTTGTATATAAATTCCATAATGCCAGAGCTCTAAGCTATAGCCTATAGCCTATACTGATATATGAGCTATATTATTGCAAAGTTTAATTAAAATCCATTCAGTAGTTTTCGCGTGAAAGAGTAACAAACATACATCCATACAAACTTTCGCCTTTATAATATTAGTGGGATGGGATGGGATGTATGAATAGGAACGACGCGGCGCAAAGACTACATAAAAATTTAACGCCCAAAACCAGATTCATTTCACCAATTATTATACTGAAATACATTAAAACGTCTACATATATAAACAAATATTTGACAATCTACAATCTGCCCTGATAATGGAAAAAATCTTCTTTTTTCTAATATAATTACTGATTTTACTTCGAAATAAATAACGTCAATTCTTTGAGTCAATTAGACGACGATCCTATTATACTGACTATCCATTTTTTATCAACATTTTGTTTTATTTTTTGTCTCCGTTTGAAAGAATAACATATATAATTTTTAATTTAAAATAACTTGCCAACTTTTCAATAAATATAAAACGCACCAGATTTAAATGTCCGGGTTTAATTTTCCCCACAGGAAAAACTAAACCCTTTCACACACTTCCCAAATGATCATCTGGTCCAACGATACTCAACCTTTTTTCTCTTCGGGCCACATACATGTATTTGTAAAGTTACGCGGGCCGCAACACTATACTGGTATGATGAAAAAAAATCATCAACCCCCCAACATTTTTTCGATTTAATTTTGCAGACACTCCGCCATTAATAATAATAATATTTGGATAATTTGTAGAGCGCTGTTTTTGTGAAAAATTACCTAATAATGTGTATTTATATTATAAGAAAATAGCACTTTATACGACAGCAAGAAATGCTTTTAAAATTAGTAGGTACCTGACTAACCATTGACATTAACCAGTTTTTATCTATTATAATTGATGCGGTTGTTTCTAGAAGTGGCACTTTTATTTATAAATTACTAGCTGGTACACGGCATGCGTTGCTATGCCGTTTAATAAGGAAATAGTTTCTCACTGCGTGTCCTTTACCATTCGTCTCTTTCCCCTTCCGCCTCCCCTTTCTCTCCCGCGTCCCCTTCCCCTCTCGCTTTCCCACTCCGTCTCCTCCACCTTCCCTCTCCCCACTCCACTCCCCCCCTTCCCAGTCCCGCGACTCCCCCTCCCAAGTTCACCTCCCCCCTCCCAGATTCCCCTCCCCTTTCCCTGGTTTCACTCCAACCCTCCCGCACTACATACATTCAGTCCCGGTACATTCAGTTTTCAAATAGCTCGTGTGCCACCTATTCATTTTTTTTTATACAAATTTCACAACGTCAGAGCTCACCAGTGGTTTTATACAAACCTTGTCCTGACAATAACGAACACAAAAAAAAAGAATTATCCAATTTGGTGCAGTCGTTACGAAGTGTTGCGCTTAGCAACACATTCAGAGATTCATATTTATATTATAGATTTGCGCGCGTACTTGTGTGTCAAATATTTGTTTTTTGGGATTAAATCTAGCGTGTGTAAATAGCAGCACTCTTACACATCTGCCCTGATGATGGACACTGTAACGCTGTCCGAAACGTTGACTAAAGACGGAGGTAGCGCAACACGGCATAACACCCCAAAAACAAATAACAAAAAAAACCTTTTGGCCGTGAATATCTAAACAAGTATCTTACTCTAGTACCAGATCGTGTGGACCATAATGACTAATGACAATCCTTTTCGGGTGTCACTATCTGTGGTCTGTGCGTCAAAGTCGAAACGAATCTCAAGATTATAAATCGAATCGAATCGAATATTCGAAATTTAGAATGATAGTTTTTTTTTAAATCAAGTTCCTGATGGTAAAGTGGTTAGGGCCGCACACAAAAGCTTGGCGGGCCGCAGGTTGAGTACCGTTGATCTGGTCAATCCACGTTACGCAATTGCACTATATAAGTATTATAATTACAAAACAATACAAGAACAACATGTCAACCTACAAGAGACCATATGGGAAAATAATTCACCGACTCCAGATATTTTCATATCAGAGGGTTCGGCTCTGTGGAATTCCTAATTGAACCTATAAATCCTACTAATCCCTCAATATAAATATTTAAAAAATCTTTTGTAATCCTACATGTATTTAAAATTAACGATTTTTGCATTTTTATATATAAATTCTTTGACAAATCTAATACGCCTAAATTTTGAATCAGAGACCTAGGTATAATGCCAGTAGCAGAAATAACAAATGGTAATATATATATTTTTTTTATTTATTATTTTATTATTGGGGGTAATTTTATTGTTAAGAACAAAAACAAATATTGTTAGGTTTTTAATCTGAAATAAAATAAAATATTACAAAGAGAAATCGTTTTGCTAGCTTTTTAAGAGCTGTTTACTTGACAATTTCGGCTTCAGATTAAAATTGAAATAAATAAAATAATATATATAATATGTTATTAATATCGTTGTTTCGAAATAAAACTCTAACATGTACAAGTTAACGTGTTTTTGTACGTCAATATAAAAAAATACGTGTCCCAACTGTCTGGAGTCAGTGAGACTATGACAACCACAATTGGGGTATGTTGTGAGGCTGACGGTAGTGATTAGGGTGAAAAGATGATGAGGAGGAATGTGGGAAAGTAGTTGGCTATTCAGATCTGGTCAACAAACATGGTTTAAGCCATTTCAAGCAACGTTTCAGTACTGATTGGTGGTCTTTCACCAGAGCGATACTGTATGTATGTGTGAAACAATTGACGATATCTGGGGTTAAAAACGACCCTCCACAAAGCATGCCCAAAGATGACATAGGTCCTGAGGGGAATTATTTTCGTCAGGGCCTCCTGTGTAGAGCTTATATTAAAAAAGGGGTTAAGGCTCTGCAGCAATCCGGAGGTCGCTGGTTTAAATCCCGACGTGCGCAAGTAAATTTTATTAAATAATCTGTGTAGCTTCACAACTCCGAGTTTTAGATACTCTCAGTATCGCCCTGGTGGAGGATCACCGTTCAGAATTGGAATCTCTTGAAACTTTGTAAGCTGTGTTACGTCAATAGATCTGAATAGTCAGGTTCTTTCGAGCCTTTCTATTCCCATCTACTTCCCCTCAAACTTCATTAATTCTCACAATATTCTCCGATTGTAGATAACATAGTCTCACTCACTTAAAAATTATTTAGAAAAAATTGACTCACCTCACCTAAATTTAATAATTAAAACAATTTGCTTTTTCATTCGAATGTGTCACCAGAATAGTTACTAGGGGTTACGCCTTGCCTCGGTGTGAAAATGTATATTATTTTTTCCCACAATAAAATCTATCTATAACTAGCACCATTTTGTATTATTTTAGGGAAACGATGAATTACCGTCGATCGACATTACCGAAGATGATATTGAAGGAATTCCAGACCCATTCCAGTCTTTTGAACAATGTCTGGGAGAGAGTTGCGAAAAAGTAATTTTTTTTAAAGTTTTTTAGTCCATTTCAGGCGACAAAACTAACAAAGGAAGTTTAATAACATACAAATGCACGAAAACAAAATCCACTAATTACAACAAAAAGAAAAAACGCATGATAACATAAAAATAAATCTTGATATGTAGCAAACACTTTGTGGGAATACATAATTATAATAAACACAATTAAATAACTTTGTTTCAATTCCACTTTATTATTTTTTAATCCAACCGGTTTCGGTTCGTACTGAACCTTCCTCAGGGGTGAATAAAAATATATTGAACATAATACAGAAAAACATGGTATTTATAAGTAAAATTAGAAGAGGGAGACAGAATATCAACTTAGGTGGGGGCGATGAGGGAGGTGTCTAAGAGGGAGGGGTGAACGTGGGTGGGGGTAATGGAAATATTTTAAAAATCGGGGTGTTAGACAAATCTAATTGTTTATTAAGTAAAATGGTTTTATTTATTTTTAATGACTTTTTTATTTCAAGGGCTTCAAGATTATTAAGGCGTAGACCTATCCCATTTCTATGCAATACATCTATCCCGGAAGCTTTATTAAATGAGTGATTTTTACCTATTAGGTGGGAGGCGAATTCTGAAAAACCTACACTGTTTAGACATCTCAAGTGTTCGACCACTCTTGTTTGAATGTTTCTAGCCGTTTTACCGATGTAAAAGGCCGAACAGTCATTACATTTAAATTTATATATGCCAGAATGGCTTAAGTTATTTTCTTTATCTTTAGAGTTTAAATAAACTGGCATATATAAACTTAAATGTAATGACTGTTCGGCCTTTTACATCGGTAAAACGGCTAGAAACATTCAAACAAGAGTGGTCGAACACTTGAGATGTCTAAACAGTGTAGGTTTTTCAGAATTCGCCTCCCACCTAATAGATAAAAATCACTCATTTAATAAAGCTTCCGGGATAGATGTATTGCATAGAAATGGGATAGGTCTACGCCTTAATAATCTTGAAGCCCTTGAAATAAAAAAGTCATTAAAAATAAATAAAACCAATTTACTTAATAAACAATTAGATTTGTCTAACACCCCGATTTTTAAAATATTTCCATTACCCCCACCCACGTTCACCCCTCCCTCTTAGACACCGCCCTCATCGCCCCCACCTAAGTTGATATTCTGTCTCCCTCTTCTAATTTTACTTATAAATACCATGTTTTTCTGTATTATGTTCAATATATTTTTATTCACCCCTGAGGAAGGTTCAGTACGAACCGAAACTGGTTGGATTAAAAAATAATAAAGTGGAATTGAAACAAAGTTATTTAATTGTGTTTATTATAAAAATAAATAATAAAAACAAGTTAAAAAATTACAACATTAAAATGCGTAATGATATGTAAGAATATTAGTTTCCTTCAGTGCATACGTTAGATTTGATGTTGCTGTATGGAAGATCTATTTTGGTAAAGGAAGGAGAGAACGTTCTGGAAAGGAACAAGGGATGAGGGCTGGGTAGAAATCTGAGGATCAGTGTGTCTAGAAGTGACTGAATCGATCTCTCTCACTGCCGTGCAAAGCGATAGATCGAGAGTCCTGCTAGATAGTTGAAGGGGTCTCCCTCAACTGACCTCAATTGGTGGGCAAACTCATTCTCCTTCAAAACTTGGACAAACCTCACCCCATTAATCCGTATATGATATGATATGGACACGATAATTTGCAACGAAGTAATATATATATATATTATATGTTTTTGTGTGTTCATAGTGACGTAATTTTTATAATATTTTGTTTGTAGTGACTAATTTTGTTAACTTTTTTTGTAATTGTGTTTCTTCTTTATAGGAAACAAATGCGTTCGTTCCATCAGAGACCTTTGAAAACCCATCGAAAGATTTAAATTCGGACCCAAATGCGTTCCTTGCTGAACGCCAATCAGTAAACATTCCAAACGAACAACTTGATGGCCTAAATAACGCAGAACAACCAAATAATAACAATTTTACCGAATTTAAACCAGAATATTATCAACATCGTAAAAAAGATTTTGCCAATGAACCTAACTTAGAATATAATATATTTTACAACGGAAGAGCAGATACTGATCCAAAAGAAAAATCCAACTATGCAAATTTTGATCTAAAACCAGAATACAATGCTGAGAAAGATCACATGGTATCGGAAGAAAGATCAGAAAATACTCAAAATAATCGATTACGTTCCGCAAAAAATTACCTGCCTGAAGCTCGAAGAGAAGTGAGTCTGTCAGATTATTACGATAATCGATCAGGTCAGAGTTCTCCAGGTTCGATTCACGCTCGAAGCGGTTATAGTTCTGCAAAATCTGATTATCGAAATGATCAAGATTCCTTCAATTTTGGAGAAGGTGAAGATTATCACTCGGAAGAATTTTCAGATGATTCGCGTCATTCAGATTTTTACGATGTTCGAAACGAGGAAGATCACCCGGATGGATTCAACGTTCGATCAGGCTCAGGAAAACATGTAATTATATTTGAAATATTTTTATTAATTACTAAATTCATACACAGAATATCAAAACCATTCCAAAACCACCGATCCTTCGAACATCGTAGATATTTGTCAAAAGTAAAGGGAAATATTGGAGTGTGTCTGGAATATCCATCCTGCCTAAAAAAATGTGAACACTCTTTAATCTGTACAAAAAATTCCAAAGACGGATTTTTTCTCAGAATTTGAACAATTCAACAAATTTCAAAGTTAAAATTCAAGTTATGTGTTGATTTAGTTCATTTAAAAAAATTACAAAATTAACATTTCAAAGAATTTTTAAAAAAGATAAAATATTTAAGATAAGATACTTAAGTAGATTTAAACTAACAGTAAAAAAGCTTGCCGTATAAATGGTGCTACATTGATGTTAAACATATCGATATTCGAAGTAATTCTATTTAACAACCAGACAGCCCTCCCGATTGGCATGTCCATTGGCAAATTAGTTCTGCAAGCCGGGAGATAAAACAGTCTATGTTGTCGGTGATGGAGATAACCACCGGGAACATTGAAACTAATGCTCTCCATGATAGCCGAATTTTCGAACCATCCACAAATCAGTCTGAAGAAATGTGTTACAATGGCATATCCCTTCAGACCCTTCTTTTAAACGTATTTTGATAGGAAATACTTACTCAGGTATTTATCTTCCAACTAACTAAATAATGATCACACTGTTTTCACAAAAGGGTAGGCGGAGCGAATATGCCGCCAAAAAACTCTGTTTTGGTACTTTTTAATATAATTTTTCAATTAACATTCCAGGATCAGATAGAGTCAAGTAAAAAAACAGATATACCGAGAAATAGTTATCCTTCCCACAGAAGGCTTTCCCCAAATACAAATGCAAGAAAATCTGAAGAAAATCAATTTGATTATATGGAAGATCCCACAGATAAACCATTCTCTAAAAAAATTGACGTCCTTGGAAAACCGAAAGATAGACGTCCGTTAAATGATTATAATTATTTTAAAGAACCGAGAAAAATAACAACCAATTTTCACGACTCATCCGAAGAACACGATTCAATTGAGGTAAACGTAAACCGAAGATATCAACCAGATTATGTAAATCATGATGAATTATACGATACAATGCGTCATGAAAACAAAATATTTCCTAATCCAAGAAGTAATAAAAATTATTTAACAGTTCTGGCAAAGGATCCTGATGTATACGCTACAACACATCGTGGACATGAAATATTTCCAATTCCAAAAAGCAATAAAAAATATGTAAGAGTTCTGTCAAAAGATTCTAATAATAGTGATGATTTATACGATACAAGATATCATGAAGATGTAATATTCCCAATTCCAAAAAGTAATAAAAAATATGTAAGAGTTGTGTCAAAAGATTCTATTAATCGTGAAAATTTATACGATACATCACATCATGGAGATGAAGTATTCCCAATTCCAAAAAGTTATAAAAATTATGTTACGGTTCTGGCCAAACATCCTACTCATGATGATCATGATGATTTATACGATACAACACATCACGAAGGTGAAATATTTCCAATTCCAAAAAGTAATAAAAAATATTTAACGGTTGTAACCAAACATGATAATCTGGGTGATTTATACGATACACATCATGAAGATGAAATATTTCCTGTTCCAAAAAGTAAGAAAAAATATGTAACAGTTCTGGCCAAAGATTCTATTAATCATGACGATTTATACGATACAACAAATCACGGAGATGAAATATTTCCAATTCCAAAAAGTAATAAAAAATATCTTACAGTTCTGGCAAAACATCCTATTCAAAGGAAACCAATTCGTCTACAGAATCTCAGGAATCAACATTATCCAAAAGATTTGCCTTTATCAAAAAGTTATAAAAATTACTTAAAATTCTTAAGAACAGGAGAAAATCCGCCCGGCCGCGGATCTAGCTTACGTAAATATAAATATTATGATGGCGAACCTAATGTGAAAATCATGAATCAAAATATACCACAAAATCATTTGGCCTACATTCAGACTCATCCAAAGGAGAAAGATTTCATTCGAATATCCAATGGAAATTTGCACAATGACAATTCTCGTTTTTCTAAAAAATACAGAGAAAAACTGAAAGATCTTGAAAGGTTATATCAGAACACGCATCCAATTGCTGGCGACTCAACTAGAACCAATGAAAAATATATTTCTGTAGATCCTGTTAATGATCCATTTAGTAGTGAAATATTGGCATCCAAATTTGTGTCAAGAAATCCAAAAACGCAAATTTCGAAAAATTATGCCAACTACCTCAGAAGATTATCACAGGAGTATCCAAATGACGCGCGTGAACGGTACAACATTAAAAGAATATTAAATAGATTAGAATTTCATGACGACCAAGATTTAGATAAACATGGTGATGGTTTAATTGAAATACCAAATGATGGAAAAGTGTTTGAAAACAAGTTTTATAATACTCGCATAAGACAGAAAGCTGCTAAGGCCACCGGTAATAAACCCGTTAATTTATTCCATCTAAGACAAAAACCTGAGAAATATGCAGACAAAATACCCAACCTCAGTGATGAAAGTTTAGAGAGTATAGTAGAAAAATATGTCAGAACAAACGTTGCTAAATTGGTTGGTTCTCCTGAACCATCAAAATTCACTAATCAAAAACCAAAAACGGACGACTTGGAAAGTTTATTTCTTAAAAAATATCTTGGTAAAATAGCTGATGATACTACAGACTCAGGTGAACCCGATATAAGAAATAATTATGGAAAGATTGATGATGGAGTTTATGTGGACCCTCATATCAGACTTAAGACAGAAGAAAATGCATCTGAAATAAATAAATCTAAAAATATTATCGAACCCTTACCAGATTTTATTTTAAATCGTGATTCAAAAAGAAATGAATCAATTGTGAATCAACAACCTAATGCGAAATCAGCTAAAATTGATTTATATGATGGATTTGAAGATAAATTGAAAAATGTTTTGGAATTTTTGGATCATAACCAAAATCAAACATCTAATGAAGTTGAACGAAAAACCTCTAAATCTGAAATTATGAAAAATAATACGGAAGGTTTCCAAACTTTTCCTAGCCAAAGACAGAGTTCAGTTTCTACGCATGAAAATGCGCTGAGAGAAGAATTTATGAACCATACTATTTCTCCATCCATTTCTCATGTTCAATCAGAAAACAATTCACTGATTGAGCCTAACCAAAAACAGATTTACAATGTTTCCGTTAGAGATTTAATTAATGAACAAAATAACAATAGTAAATCTGGAGTTTCGGTTGACAAACCAACATCAAGTGATTCACTCGAACAACCTCTCTTAGGTCAGAAGTCACTACAATCAGATGGTGAAACCAAACTCCAAGAAAAAATGGATGGTGAACCCAAACTTCGTCAAAACTCTGACAATTCAAATGAGAAACTTGGAAGTGAATACGAAAATGATGAATCTGGTAGTGATGCTAAATTCATGGATAATTCAAAAGATGTAGTCGACGAAATGAATCTCAGTAACAAATCAGCCGATGAATCGAATCTCGGACGCGATTTAAATAATTCTGATGATGACACCAATGCGCAACAGCCATTTGATGATGTTCTCAATAACGGAACAGAAAAAACCCTTGATGAACCACGACATGAACCGAACTTTAGGATAGATTCAGAAAAACATGTTGATAAAACTAATTTTAGTCAAAATGCATTTGGTTTGGTTGACGAGCCTACGCTTGGAGACGAATCAAAATTCGATAATGGAAATAATACAAAAAAGTTACTGAACTCAAACTTTGAACAAGGATATGAATTAGAAGAATCACTTGATAAACCTAACGACAGTCGAACATATGAGGGTTCTCTTAACGAACCCAATCTAAGACAATCAGATGATTTTCTTGGAGAACCTAAATCAAAGCCTAATGCAGATATTCTTGAAGAGCCCAGTAATACGGATAAACCGGGCAATTTAAATAATGAAAACGGTATTCGACAATCAGGAGAAATCCTTGATGAACCCAAATCTAGACTAAACGCTGATATTCTTAGCGAACCCAATATGACAGACAAGCCACATGAAATAATTTACAAACCGGGCATTGGACGTACATCAGATGATTTAATCGATGAACGGAATCAAAATTCAAAAAATCAAACTATTCCAGATGAAACGAAATTGAGACAACATGCGGAAATATTACTTGATAAACCCAGTTATGTAGAAAAATCACTGGATCCATTTTATGGACATAACTCAGAAGAGCCCAAAATGACGAAAGAATCGCTGAATTTAACTGATGAACCAGCATATAAATCAGATGATTTAATCGATGAACCGAATCAAAATCAAAAAAATTATACTACTCCTGATGAAACAAATTTGAGACAACATGCGGAAATATTACTCGATAAATCAAGTAACACAGAAAAATCACTGGATCCATTTTACGATCCAGATAAATCAGAAGAATTACTTGAAGTTGATTCGAGGAAAAATGCAGATTTTCTTGACGAGCCTAATTTGTCAGAAAACTCATCGGTAATAAATGATGAACCTAGTGCTCCATATAAATTTGATGATATAATTGATGAACCGATTGATACTCGAACAAATTACACTCCTCCTGATGAAACAAAACTGAGACAACATGCAGAAATATTTCTTAATAAGACCAGTAAAACAGAAAAATCACCGGATTCATTTTATGAATCATATAAATCAAAAGAATTACTTGAACCAGAATCGAAGGAAATCGCAGATATTATTGAAGGGCCCAATATGACAATAAATTCAAGTTATAAATCAGGCTTTAGAAATAAAGTGGAAGATCTCCCTGATGAACCCAATTCATCGGAAAAAACACTGATTTCAATTCATGAATTGGTTTTCCCTAAAAAAACAAATGATTCTCTCGATGAAATCATCATTAGAGAAAAAGAAAAAATATATTTGAATGAATCGACTGAAAGAGCGAATTCTGGATATACAGCTAATGATTTACTTGATAAATCCAATATCACGGAATTTAAAGACTTTAAAAAAATACCGAATATATATAATGAATCAGATGTTAGACAAAAGGGGAATGTATTTCTTGATGAATTTAATGCCACAGAAAAACCACAAACCTTGAATTACAAAACAATTATTCGAAATAAATTTATCGAAATTCTTGATAAATTGAATCCCTATCGAAAAAATCAGAATCCTCTTCGTGAACTTAAATTGAGAGGAAGTAAAAACACATCAGGTACTGAATCCAATGTCAGACAAAGACTACAAAGTTCTACTACAAAGTCAAAGACTCAAAGTATCTATAATAAAACGAAAGATTTAGTTAACGAACCAAATATGATGGAAAATACAACGAATCTACAACATGAATCAAATATTCGACAGAAATCCAATGATTCACTCCAATCCAATATGAAAAAAGAACCACTAAATTCAAATCATAAATTAGATACTCTACAAAAATTCGGCGAATCACTCGATGAAACCAATGTAGTAGAGGAACCACTAAATTCAAGTCATGAAGCAGATACTCGACAAAAATTCGGTGAATCCCTCGATGAATCTAATGTAGTAGAAGAACCACTAAATTCAAGCCATGAAGCAGATACTCGACACAAATCCAGCGAATCACTCGATGAATCCAATATCAAAGAAAAACCCATGAATTCAAACAATGAATCAGATATTCGACAAAAATCAAACGAATCACTTGATGAATCCAATGTCTTAGATAAACCACTAAATTCAAATCATGAATCAGATATTCTACTAAAATTCAATGAATCACTTGATGAATCCAGTGCCAAAGAAAAACCACTGAATTTAAATATTGAATCAGATTTTCGACAAAAGTCAAACGAATCACTTGATGAATCCAATGTCTTGGAAGAACCACTAAATTCAAATACTGAATCCGATATTCGACAAAAATCCAACGAATCATATTCTGAAACAAATGTTAAAGACAGAGAAAATTTTCCGATATCTACACATAAATCACGGTTTGGGGAAAAAGAAGACGAATTTCCTGATGAAATTAATCTTTCAGATGTATCAGGTACTGTAAGAAAACCTAATGATTTACTTGATGAATCTCCGAAATATAATCATGAATCGGGTATTAGGAAAAAAGGAAATGAATTACCCGGTGAATCTTATAATAACAGAGAAGTTTTTCTGGACATCAATCCTGACATACAAAGTATGGTTTATAACACTGCTTTTCGCCGTGATGATTTGTGCATTGTAGACGGAAAGGTGGCACGCGGAATGGATTGTTTAAATACGGTAAATATTAACTTTTAATTAACTTTGATGTGTGTAATAAATGGGTTTAATATGCAATGAACATTTATTGCGTATCACAGTTAAATAATAATAATAATATATCTTTATTGAACAAAAAAAAATGAAGATTTATAACTACAAAAACAAAAAGTACATCATAAGTACAGTAAAAGTACAGTTTAAAAGTTGCATACGTACGAAAGTTAATATCAGAAAACAAAATACATACATACAGTTGGTAATTAAAGAATAGAGATTTATAATTATAAATTTAGGTTTCTCATAACCTGCCTCACTAGGCTAGCCTGTGTTGAGGCAGTAATTTTATGTCAATTTATTATACTGTGAGCATACCTACACTTATATTAGAATAAAATCACACAATAGAATGGTTGCATTAATAATAACAATAACATTGGTACAATAATAACAGCATTGGTTCAATATTAATTTCGAATTTGGGTGAGTGCACCGGTAAATGCTCTATCATTATTTTTTATCCAAATTTTTATGTTTTTTTTTAAATTTTTTTGTGAATCACATTTTTTTATACTAATTGGAAGAATGTTGTAAAGTCTTGCTGCAAGGTATCTGAAGCTTCGTTGACCAAAAGTAGTATGAGTTATGGGAATTTGTTGTAAATATTTGTTATTATTTCGAGTACAGCGAGTATTTAATCTTTTTTCATAGTATTTGTGTATATTTGTGTATAGATGAGTGAGGATTGTTTTTGCATATATCTGCTGAACGTCAAACACATTCATAATATTGAAGATTAAGTTGGAGTCTGTAATTAGAGGTAGTCTAAGAATTAATTTTATAATAGTTTTCTGTGCCTTTATGATTGGGTCCAGTGCTGATGCAGTACCGCCTCCCTATGCTATGATACCATACTCAATAATGGATTGACAGACTGCAAAATAAATCATTTTCAAGTGTTTTAAGTCGAGAAAGTTTCGTATCGTTCTGAAAAAGTGCATGGTTTTTCTTATTTTGTTAGCAATTATTTGAGTGTGAATATTCCATTTGAGATATGGATCAATTATGAGGCCGAGATACTTCATCTGTGTAGTGCGCTCAATGTAGGGACACTGACAAGATTCATCGGAATTTAAACATGTGTGTATTCTAATAGAGGCGTCATCATGAGGTTGACCTGTTATATTTATGCTTGATGTGACATATTTAGTTTTCTCAGTGTTCAATGTGAGCGTATTTGTCTCTAACCACTTTTTTATAATGTTTATATCCGTTTCAGCTTTTTTGTAAACAGCTTACCAAGTGTCAGCTTCAAATAGTAAAACAGTGTCATCGGCAAAACTAACTATTTTTCCCTGAATGTTAAAGTTACATAAGTCGTTGATATATAAAAGGAACAAAGATGGTCCTAATATGCTACCTTGAGGTATCCCATAGTGAGTTGAGCACTGATTGCTAAGTGTGTTCATTATTTTCACTTGTTGCTTGCGGTCATCAAGGTAGCTCTTAAAAAAAATACAAGCAAAAGAAAATTCTAGGAACACATGTATATTTTTTTAAATAAGATTTAGCTGGGGTACCCGGCTTCGCTGAAGACAATATTCGAGGGTATTCTGGAATTTTCCACAATGATCTAAGATATTCCGGAATGCTCCCAAACGTTTCAGAGTATTCCCGAACATTCCAGAATGTTCTGGGGTGTTCTGGAATATTGAGGAAAGCTCTCGAATAAACTCAAATGCTCTAGAAAAATCTAAAGGGTGAAACTTCCAGCCCTTATATCTTCAACATCACGCCATTCAGGTGAAAACGGGAACCTTCTAGATAGAGGACTACCACACCATATATCTCCATTTATCGTACCGGGACTCGTTTCTGAGTTTGAGCTGCACGCACATTATTGTACACTTTCTTTTATAATAAATATTGATTATTAGCATTTGATCGTGAAACGACATCAGAAAGCTCTAGAAGAATATAAACAAAGATACATCATGATCTGTTTGATTTTACGATCAATATTATTGCCTTCCTGTACCTACCTTCCTTCCTTTCTCCTAATAACCCCCAAAAAAAACCGTATAAAATCATGAATTGTACAAACAACAGTAATATCACTAACACAACGGCGAGAAGCAGGAGTCCCCGGTGCAGGCCAAAACTGTTGGTGAATTTCACCAACATTCGCGGCCTGCACAAAAACTTAAACTTCGTCCACCACCACCTTCTCTCCCAACGTCCTAACCTTCTTTTCCTTTCCGAAACGCAGATAGCCGAGCCTACAGACGCCTCCTATCTGGATTGCCCTCGCAGGCAAATTCAAACCCAAAGGAGGTGTCTGTCTCTTCAGCCGAGCTGACGTCAACTGTGTGCGACTGTTGAATCTGGAGAACTCCAGATTCGACGTAATGTGGGTGCGTGTCAATCTTGCCAGTACGGTAAGATTTTACGCGTGTTTGTACCGCTCACCGAACCTTAGCGTTTCAGATACGTCCGAACTCTTCAAACATCTAAGTAATACTGTTAATGACCTCTTGCCCAGCTTCCCTACGGCAAAGTTTGTGGCCCTGGGGGACTTTAATGTTCATAACAAACCTTGGTTAAAGTTCTCAGGACCAACGGACTCTGCTGGACGAGAGGCGGAATCCTTTGCCCTCTGCCACGGACTGGAGCAAATGGTTCAGGAGCCTACATGGGTTCCTGATGTCCAGACTCACCGCTCCAATCTGTTAGATTTGTTTTTAACCACTGTGCCACACGGTTACAATATTGACGTCACAGCGCCTTTAGGATGCCTGGTTACGACGTCAATCCCCGTAACCTTCAGACCACCAAACGAGCGGCTGAAGAGAAAAGTGTGGCACTATAGATCAGCAGATTGGTTTGGTCTGCGGGCACATTTTAATGCTTTCCCGTGGTCAGCTGTCTGTTTTCGGACCTTGGATCCCTCAAGATGTGCCCAGGAAATTGGTGAAGTCATCACATCCGCGATGGATGGCTTCATCCAATCCACTGTTAAAGAAACTGGTGTGGGCTCAAAGCCGTGGTTCAGTCGACAATACTCTGAAGCAGTGCGACGAAAAAACGCGGCTTACCGAGCCTACGATACATCTCAAACGTCCGAAAACAGAATAGTATATAACAAAATGGCAAAGAAAAGCAAGAGGATCATTAATAGGTCTAAATTCGAGCACGACCTGCAGATCAGCAGAAAGCTGGCTGCCTGCCCGCACGGCAGCAGAGCGTTCTAGTCGCTTGCGGGCTCAATAGGTCGCAATTTCTGCAAACCCGATCTGCCACCTCTTACCAGACCTGACGGCTCTCTAGCAAATACCGCCGCCGAAAAGGCTAACTTATTAGGCAAAATGTTCGCGGAAAACTCAACCCTCGATGATCAAGGTGCTACCCCGCCGTCGGTTCCTCACTGTGGTTTTCATATGAAAAAGCTGAGGATCCGGCATTGGGATGTACTCCAAGTCTTACGAGGGCTTGATATTAATAAAGCTAGTGGGCCTGACGGAATACCTGCCCTGTTATTGCAGAGGTGCGCTGCAGAAATAGCTCCGATTTTGACGACGCTTTTTAAAATGTCCCTGAAGTCTGGCTCTGTGCCCTTTGGATGGAAAAAAAGCGATCATTCACCCTATTCCAAACAAGGGTAACCGCTCCAACCCAGCCAACTACCGCCCCATAGCGATCACATCAGTTCTGTCTACGAACTGCTCACATACCTCGAGAAGAACAAAATTATTAACGACCGTCAATACGGATTCCGGCGGAACCGCTCGTGCGGTGATCTTCTCGCGTATGTGACGCATGTTTGGGGGCGGTGCCTGGAACGTTTTGGTGAGACCCAAACGGTTGCACTGGATATTTCCAAGGCCTTTGACCGGGTTTGGCACCGAGGGCTTGTCAACAAACTGCCTTCTTACGGACTTTCCGCATCCTTGTGTACGTGGATTTCCGACTTTTGAGGGAAAGGTCGATTCAGGCGGTTGCTGACGGTTTCACCTCTTCCTCGCATTCGATAAATGCTGGCGTCCCACAGGGATCGGTTCTGTCACCGACTTTGTTTCTGTTGCACATCAATGACATCTTGTCATGTGCACCGATTCATTGTTACACGGATGACAGTACAGTCCATGATACCTTTTTGTTTGACAAGACCCCAAAGGGCACACAAACTCCAATATCTCGGAGGGCTTTGAAGCAAAGAATGGACGGTTACCTCGAGAGTGTTTTCTCTTGGGGTAAGAATAACCTCGTCGAATTTAATGTTTCAAAGACCCAATCATGTTTGATAACGTCTAAAAGGGATCGAAATGAAAATCTAGTCTCCTTCAACGGAAGCAACCTTCCGAACAGGACCTCCATCGATATGCGGAACCATATCAATGGAGGTAAGTGTCTATCTAAGTGACCATCTCAGGTACGGGGGCTCCATCGAAACCGTAACGTAAAGTTAGCCTCTCAGAAACTGGGTGTACTGTACAGGGCCCGCAGATACTTTAATAGTACCCAACTGCTAACCCTGTACAAATCGCAAGTGCGCCCCACGGTTGAATTTGGCAGCCACCTCTGGTCTGGAGCTCCAAAATACCTAAAAAAACCCTTGACTCTGTGCAGAAACGGGCGATCCGTTTGATAGATTCTCCCATCTTAACAGACGGACTGCAATCTTTTGAGCATAGGCGTCAGGTGGGAATACTGTCCTTGTTCTACCGGCATTACAATGGAAGATGCTTCAAGGAACTAGCATCATTGATCCCCTCGGCACCGGTGCATAGTCGGGAAACACGCCAAACACGCGCCCAACATTTGTACACGGTTGACATTACTCACATGAGAACGGGTCGTTTCTATGACTCGTTCTTGAGTTCAACGGCTCGGCTGTGGAACGATTTGCCGGCCTCTGTGTTTCATCCCTCCTACAACATGGGTCTCTTTAAGATCCATGTTCACTCCTTCCTTTCCTCAAAAAGACCCTCCACACAGCATTTACAAAGATGACATAGGCCCTGAGGGAAATTATTTTCCTCGGGGCCTCCTGTGTGTAGTAGTAATGTAAAAAAAAAAACCTTCCATGCAGTTAAATAGATCTGCCACATCTGCATATCTGTTACTAAATTCACGCAAACTAGGTACAAGCGAGTGTTTAAAATGCTCAGTCCAGGTATTGTTACAATTAAACACACTTATTGAACGAATAGCCCTCGTAGGTACATGAAATTCAGTAAGGCTAACTAAATTAGGGTTATTTGAACAACCATTTACAATTTTCAACACAGATTATTCTGAAAATTCCGCTCTCTTACCAGATTTTACAAATTTTACAATATTTAAAAATGTGATCAGCTCATTTAGTCTTCTTGCCCTTATCCAATTCGTGTCGGGACCCATCGCTTCAGGTGTCCCTGTCTTGGGCTACGTCGGCAGCCTCCATCCATCGCAGGTCCAGCCTCTTCTCACACAGAATCTGGAGTGCTTTCCCAAACCATATCTGGAGCGGCCCATTGGACGTCTCTCCTTTGGAATTGACCTATTATATGTGGAAATTTGTCTTCTATAATTCATAGTACATGTCCAGGCTAACTCAACTGCAGTTTTTCTGTGAAAATTAAATTAAAAATTTATAAATATTGTTTAACGTTGTTTCTATAATTATTACATATGTTTCCATGTTTTGTTTGTTTTTTATGATTAGCTTAATTTAAACAAAAACAGTGATTGCACTTTAGGCTTGTTGAAAAAATATCGATATATCGAAATGTCGATATTTTTAATTCAAAATATCAATATTTTTAGCCGATATATTATCCAATATATCGATACAAAATATCCAATATCGAAAATTGTATCAAAAACGATATTTTTTAAAAATGTATGTATTTAAAGTCACTAGAATCCAAAACCGTATAGGAACGAACGGAAAAAAAAGTAACTGTATTGGGTCATGACATCTGGCGGTTGAAATTTTAACTATTAATAGCTTACAAATCTATTGTCTTTGCATTAGTATTTGTGATCACCAATACTATCTCATGTGTATATACATACATAGAAATGTATGCTATTTTTCGCCATTTTTTTCTAAGCCACTCCTATGTGTTGGTTCCCAATTGTCTATGATTATGGACTATACCTTGTTCCAAACACGATTTCCTTTTTGACAGATTAATACGCCAATAGAATGTTACTGAGACGCATTCAAACTTTGTACGCATCTCAGTTTACGTGTAAGTTAGAAGACAGCTTTTAGTTTTTGATATTTTTGTAATTATTACGTAATAAAAATGAATAGTGATAAAAATACCTTCATTTTTATTGAGATTTTTGTACATTAAAAAAGTAAATTGTGTATATAAATTACTATTTGAGCTAAATACACTATTATTTTAAAAACGCAAAATCTCTTGAAAATTTTACTGATATATCGATATTTTTTCCTCGATATATCGACGTCGATATTGATATTTTAATAAATATCGATACATCGATATATAGATATTTTTTTTCACTTTCGACATCCCTATTGCACTTCACTAAATACAGCAAAGACGGTAAAATAATTATGCGTCTAAGTATTTTTTAATGAATTTATCAAAGACCATCGGCAAGACCATGTTTCATAATTTGCTTTCGTTTCAAATATCATAATATGATTTCTGCTTTTTCTGGTTATAGGAAAATGATGATTTTATCGTGGTTTCAAAGAGACGCTTTCTGGACGCAACTCAAGAATTCTCTAACCACTACATCTTATTTTTGCGAAGTTTGGCTGAACTTTATCCAGCAATAATTTCTGATGATTCAGAATTCATGCGGCTCTTCAAAATACGCAGAGATTTCCAAGAGAATTTTAATGACAAATTTACTGAAATACGTAAGACTAAAATGGTAGATGAAATTGCGAGACAAGTAATTCAGTCAATTTACGAAAAAATTGAATTGAGACTCGGAAAAGTGAAAAAAGACGAATTGAACATAGAAACTGATTCAGTAAACGATAACTTGGTGAGGAAAAAACTAGTTCAGGTACCAATAACAACAGTTGCTGAAAGTAAAAATACACCCATTTCAGAAGAAGAGACAATAAATAACAATTTAGGAGGAGTGGGAAAAGCTTACAATTCGGGAGATGGAAGAAAGGCTTACAATTTAGGAGAAGAGAGAATAATTATTTACAACTTAGGAGAAAAGAGACAACCTAACAACAAAGGAGCACAAAGAAACGCTGTTGATTTGGGAGACGAGAAGAAAGCTCTCATTTTGAGAGAAGAGAAAATAGATAAGGAGTTGGAAGAAGAGAGAAAAATATACCATTTAGAAGACGAGGAAACCGCTGATAAAGATTCTGGCAATTTAGAAGATGAGGAAAAATCTGACAATTTGAGAGAAGAGCGGAAAGCTAACGATTTGGGAGAGGAAAGAAAAGCTTTCGAGTCTGGAGAAGAGAGAACAGATAGCACATTAAAAGAAGAGAGAAAAGTATACAATTTGAAAGAAGGCGAAAAAACTGACAATTTAGAAGAAGATAAAAGAGCGGATAAAGAAGAGAGATAAGCTTAAGTGCTAGGAGAAAAAGAAAGCCAATAATTTTGCTGTTAAAATCCGTTTGAATCGAATAATCATAATGATACAAAAAAGGGATACAAACCAAAAGCTCCGGTGAAAGCATTTTCAGCCTGGAAGAGCAAATAACACTGTCCTACCGGGTGGATTGGGCCAGTTCAAACTTAGAATTGTTAAAAGACAACGCACCGTAATATTCGATATACCAACATCCAGAAAAATGGGCAATTGAAATATAAGGTTTTCTAATCTCAAGGTTTAATTACTGAATGCAGTGATGAAGTTCTTATGTATACAATTTTATTTATACCTTATAAAAATAAATATATTATGTCTTGACTAACGAAAAAATGTACAACTAAATCTTTTAGATCCTTATTTTTCTATTCTTATATTAATTTTACGTCAGCTCCACGCAGGAGGCCCTGAAGAAAATAATTTCCATCAGGACCTCTGTCATCTTAGGGGATGCTATGTGGGGGGTATTTTTAAGAAAACGAAGGAGAGGAAGTTCTGGGAAGGAAAAATATATGAAGGATGGGTAGGAACATTGAGGTCAGTATCCAGGAGTGACAGACGTATGAATCCATCCCTCCAATGGCAGTGCAAGGAGATAGGTTGAGAGAGTCTGGCCGGAGAAGTCGAAAAACTTTCTTCAACCCTCTTTTGATCCGGCTCGCCACGCAACAGGTGGGCAGACGCATCTGCCGCCAAGACTCAGATGAACCCAGGCACCCCTGCTAAGTCACCAAATGTCACCAACCACTTGGGGTGATCTATGGCAGAGGTATTGGTTATCCAATACCAGTACTCGCCTCCCAAATTTCTTATAAGGAAAGACAAACATTTCTGAGATACGAATAATCTGATTTTTTAATACCTCCTTGTACAACTATCATTATAGAACCGTTGACACCTGCTTAGGAACCTGACGCATTTGTTCAATCAACTAAAATTCGGTCAAAAGATTATGATACCGACCATTCTGAGGCATGCAGTATAAAAAGGCTGAAAAGCTGCGAATCCTCTAAGAAAATTTAGGGTGGATAGTATTTATACTTTGCCTGTATAGTTTTGCATGAAAACGCCTTTCGTTTGTCACTGGACATGCTTTGGTTTTTTTGCGCAGCTTTCTTTTTAGAGCACTTCAAGATCTATAAATAACCCTTTTCGTTACGGAGTTATGACCGATTCTTTGGTCGCGCACCCCCTTTTTGACCCCCCGCCCAGCTCGATGACGTTAGCGCACTAACTAGCAATGGAAAGTGGTCAATGTAAAAAAAAATCTTTTTATTTATAAATCGCATCAATTTGATTGTTACATGCTCTGTCCTCCACATTGATGATATATTGCATATATTTATATTTAGAAGGCAATATTAACGACTCCCAATTGATAATTTGAAACAGAAAAATGTGAAAAAATATAAGGTTACATCTAGGAATCGAACCCAGGACATTGGTTTTGCCAGGGCGGTGCTCTGCAACTGAATTAATGAGAACCTATTCCTTATCGTCGGGGAACATTTCAAAGGAGCGCTCAACATTTGTACACATTTGAAATTTGTCACATGAGAACTTCGATTCGTTCAATAGCTCAGCTGTGGAACGATTTTTCATTACTCACTTTACTCTCTCCTAAAACATGAATAACTTCAAGACCCAAGACTCCTTCCTTTCCACAAAAAGACCCTCCACACACATTCCGAAAGATGAAATGAGGAAAATAATTTCTCTCAGGACCTCAGTGTGGAGTTAGTGTAAAAAAATTAAAAAAACGTAAATCACAATAATTGCAAAAGCGTGTTACGTTTTATAAGGTAATAAAAAATATATATTTTTTATTGGCTCTTACATAATAATTTCAAATGCACGTGTCATTACAATTATCAAAGCAATTCAGTCTTACAAAATAAAAACAAACGTATTGTAAAATATTAAATAACCTATAATATAAGTAATAATCAATACTTGGAACAATTTCTGAACATGAAAGAATGTTGCTGATATTTTCGTTGTGTGATTGCTTAACTCTTCCGCAGCCAAGAAGGGCCGAAGGTAGTACCCAAAATTACTATCCTCCTTATATCAACTAAAATAATTGAAATATTTTGATAAGATTTTACGTATTCCTGCGCAAAGGATTAATACATAAGTTAAGGCATTTAAAAAAAATGTTAAAAAATCGTAGATCGCAAGAAAAATATTTTCTCAAAAAAATAGCTAATATTCCATGCCTAAACAAAAATTACTTGCGTGGCGGAAACAGAAACCATATGCATAAGTCAGTAGGTATAATACACCTAGCCCTAGCGCGCCGTGACTGGCACCGACTGACACGGGGCAGTATGTAGCGGCTGAGGGAGGGAAGGGTTTGCTTTAACTTTGAGAGGTGTAACGTTGCGCATTTATCCCTACATGATTATTTCTATCAATAATAACAATAACTAAAAAATAATCGTGTGCGCATTTATTACAGAACGTTTTATTAAATATGATTGAACGTTTTATTAAATACGACCGACAAGGAGAGGTACTTACATAATTATTACCTACAAAATATTTTATTACACCTCTTTCAAGGAAGCGGATGATAAATTATACGATAGGTTTTTATGTATAATTATGATTTAATACATATATGTTATTATTATACATGTATTCCGGAAATATGTTTACGGATTTAAAAATACATATATCCAATTTTTAGCGCGCTTTATTATATATTGATAATGATATTTCGCCGGTTCCGAAAAATCCCCAAAAGGCGCATAGATGAAAGATATAGTTATATTATTTGTCCATATCAGACAATAATTCTATCAAAGTTGATATCAAAATAACTCGTTGCTCTTCAAAAACAAAACTTATTAAAAAGTAATATTCGTAATAAATAATATGTGCGCAACGTGACACCTCACCCAGTTGCGTGCTAATATGGTACCTACCTACTTCCTACAGATGAGCTATGGTGGGGCGAGCCGCGGAGACATCACAAAACTAACACAAACACTTTAGTATTATGCCAACACTTGAGCTGAACGCACGCTCATTGTATGAACGAGTAGGTATTTCTAAAATACATCAAAATAATAATAATAATAATGTTTATTCCAGGATGTGGGGAGGATAGTGCAATCCCACACGTCCCATAAAGTTGTACATATTTACACAACAGATAAAGTAAAAAAAAGTAAATAGAACAAACAAATATAAAAGACATAAGCGATAATAGAAATAAAATAAATAATCAATTATATTGTAGGACGTGGTCTGGAGTGAGCTAGGGCCCAGCGCTCGCTCAGGAGTGGCGCTTGGTGCTGGAAGGCTGCGATCACCACTTTGTTATCGGAAGCCATTAGCCGCATCCTGGCTCCAGTGACCCGGTGTCTCATCAGACCGGCGAATCCGTGTAGTCCTAGCTCCGTAAACATTTAAGATGCGCTGCTGTATCTTCTGTATCCAAATATAATTCTGCAAGCATCATTATATTGGATCCGCAGTCGTTCTATTGAGCTGGTACGGTAGTGACACCATGTTTCACATGTATATAGGTTAGTGCAAAATGCATTGAACAATGTTTTTTTTACATTGTTACTGCATTTGAAGAATCTTCGGGCAATCATATTAGACAGTATACTGATACTTCTCCGCTGTCGTTCAATATCACCGTCATCCGAGAGGTCTTCAGTAATAATGTGTCCCAAGTATTTTACATTCTTAGATGCGTTTATATTTTCCTCATTAAGTTTTACAGGGAGCATTTTCTCGGGATTTTTTCCATGGTGGAATGCGATTAGTTCCGTCTTCTTGGGGTTGTACATCATGTTGTGGTCATTTGCATATTCTTCACAGATTTTTAATAATGTTCTCAACCCCTTGATCGACGGAGCTAATTTTTAATTATTTTAAACCTGCCTACAGGTAGTCTGTAAGGATAATATAAATATGTATTTGGAATTTCTATAGTTTTAATGCCTATAAGACAGAAAATTGCGTGGGGTCATCGGACGACCCACACGGTTACCAAAGTTTTGTTTCGCAACTTGGCCTGTCGAGAGTTAAAAACGAATTGTTCCTGTTCGGAAAATCAAATTTTAAAATAACTGCATAAGAAACGTAAAAAATTACGGGATGTTATGAATTTTTGACAAATTTGTTTCAAAATGTTTGAAATTGTGTCAAAATATTTTTCTTGTTATTTGATAATACACTGTATCGCTCGTTTGATATTATTTCTACACACAATCAGTAAAAAAAATTAAAATGACACATAAATTCAAAGTAAATTAGAATTCACGAACAATCACGGGTTTCTGAATTCTTGACAAATCAGTTTCAATTTTCAAATTGACAAAAATTAATCATTTACTACAACTAACTGTTTTTTTTATAAATTGATTAAAAATATTATTAAATATAAAGGTGTTAAAAAAATATAATATTATAATTTAGTAAGCACTTTATCGCTTGTCTTAAAAATGATACTTTGTAGCAAAGATACTCGTATCTTCTAACTTTATAGTTAAAATACTATTAGATACATATGATGAAAAAACGTTTCATATTGAAGTACCGTTTAGAGATGGCAAAATTGGTGAATTTTGAGTCAATATAATCGAACAATATATAAAACAAAGTCGGGTTACATACACCATTTAGGACCGATTTAATGATTTTTGATTTGTTGGATTTGTCTCCGCCCCAAATAGCAGAATAGCTATTAAAACATTGGAAAAATTCATGAAAAAAAAAAAAAATAATAATATTTCCCTCATTCATTTTGTATGAAACGAATTCTTATGTTTTGAAAGAGTTGCAGCAATATGGTGATAAGTATAATATTGAATAGTGAGTGAATTCCAAAAATTCAAAAACGTAAAATGTTTTGCTTTTGTTCTTAAACATATAATGCTTCCCCGCTTTCTTACACACTAAATGTCAACAGTCGAAAATGGGATAAACGGCGAACGTGTGTCTGCACCCCTCCAAAGGAAAAATACAGTAATTATAATAAATCTCCCTCACACGTAAAAAGAAAAGGCGTAAGTAGGTGGAAAATTAAGAAAATCGCAAAAAATATAAATCCGTACACAATTCCATCTCTGATACTAACAAAAACAAAATACGGATAGTTGCGCATTGATAATTGCATCGTTGTGTAATTTTTAAATTAATAAAAAAACTGAATTTAATGTTGTACACAACTTTAACTGCGTTAGAGTTGTGTACTTTGTAATTGCTTTTCAGAAAAAGATTTGATTTTTATGGTGTCATGATTGCTGTGATCCTGAAAGATGCACGACACTAAATTTGAGCAATTTACACCAACTTTTTGTTATCATGCAATTATCGGGAAAAATTTACGTTGCGTAGCAACTTAGTTGCATAACGTAAATTCGGCGTCATAAATCAAAATCTGAGATGCGTACTTTTAGCAATATACTCGTATATCGCACATCCCATAGAGCATTGCCGTAAGTCAAAATTTTCTATTTTACGTTTTATCTCTGAAAAGTAATGTGATTGGGATTATCTATGCCCCACGAAAACCGTATTTAAATTAGATCAACCCATCTCCGCAAGATGTCGTTAATGTCTCTTTCGGACGCACCGCTTGTTCATCATTCATTCATTTGTTTTCGCTCTCTTGTAAAATTAACCTAGTCAACAGTAATATTGGAGGGGACCCCACCACTTACCCAACGGCGTTATAAGGAAACATATGGTTTCCTCCCGCACACGTCAAGAAACTATTTTATTGAACGAAACTGCATTTATTTGAACGACTCTAGACCCTCCAATGTCCATGCATAAGGGGTTAGAAAGTAGTATGCAAGTACTTACATTAATATAATACAAAAAAATAATAAATCTGGCAGCCCGTAGAATAATTCTTCTGAAATCCGTAGAGAAAAATATATATAGATAAAAGTGTTAGTAAATAAAAAGAAAAATAAGAGCTGTGCCCGGTCGAGGAAGCCTGGATAAGAAAAATAATGAACAAGTATCAATGATAATATAATGCAAGCATTTACAATAATAACAGAGAGAAGATAAAATGCATAAAAAGAAAATATACAGAGAAGGTATTCCACAAACCACCAGGCAGTCCCAGTGACAATGTGCGTGGCAATCGGTCCAACCACGCACGAAACCGGCCGGCTCCCCGGTTTTGCCTCGAAGAAATATATGTGGGAAAGAAGACAAATTTTAAGAAGACTCTGGGGAAAAAATGTGCGTCGGGTTGTCGGAGGGGGGGCGGAATTACGTCAAGACCACGCGGCTATTCCTCAGGCCTACGCATGTCATTGGGGGAGGCGCGGGAGGATCGCGGGAAAACCGCTCCAGCCGTATGCACGGACAGGGTCTATCTCATCCCCTTTTATGAAGCGACAACGATACATAATATGTACAGTTCAGTTGCGCCACCAAAATATAGAACCAAAGCTAATATAAAGTAAAAAAATGATAAGAGCAATTAAATATTAGAAACCTAATTATTGGATGAGTACAGAAGTCATAATATATTGGGCGATGATGTTATCACTACCATCGCCCTCCAAAATAGAACATGGCCTCTTGAGGTAAAAGCATAAATCAGTTTTAGCAGAAACATTGGGAGATAATCTATCATGGATGCTCGTAAACGGTGTGAAATTAGAGCTAAAAGAAAATAATTAAAACAAGAAAATAAAATGTGCCAGTACATAAGTCAAACGTAATCAGTAATTTTTTAAGGGTCGCAAAAGTAATATTATAAACAGTTCAAAGCGTATACACTAATGTAGAGTAATGGAGGATATACCAAGGGAGATAGGAGCAATACGTGTAGCACCTGAAACAAAGATGAATTTAGTCTAGACGGCGACTCTAAGTACAGACCATCTCTCCACCCAGGACTTGACAAACTTCTTCAGGCACTCGAAATTCTCTTTATTCGACACAAGGTCAGCGTTCCACGCTGGTCTTGTTGTTCCGCGCAAGCCATCCAACATTTCCTCTCGTGCCTCCTTCATCAACTCGCAGTGCCACAGAATGTGCATGGCATCCTGGTTACAACCGTAACAGGTCAACGATACTTTTTATACGCGTTGTGCGATATATAGATAGATTACCGCCATGTTCAACGGAGTGGTCAGAAGCAAGCTGGAGTACGCTAGTACTGTCTGGATACCTTATCAACGTAAATATATAAATATGACTGAACAAATTCAAAAAAAAATCATAAGGTATGTTTACATGCGATCATACGGAATATATCCGAAATTCATGCATCACGTGGAACTGCTAAAGGAGACAAATTATCAAAGCCTGAAGACCAGGCGTAATGCCGGGCTCATGGTATTCGAATTAAGGTTAATAAAAAACCTTATTGATTGTCCATATCTCCTGTCATGCTGTGGCTTATTCGTTCCTGACAAATACTGTCGAACTCGTAGCCACGACCTATTCTACATACCGCAGGGTCGGACAGATGTCATGGCTCAACACAGCACGACAAGAGGTATGATATTGCTTAATGCCCTACCAGCGGATATAGATGTGTTTGATATTACCATACCATATTTTTTAAAAACTATATACATGTATTGTTAGTTGTAGAAAATTGTACCATAATTGGACTAACCTGTCTGTTGTACAATAAAAAAATAAAAAAATAAAAATAAAATTACAACGTGTGATTGATAATTTATTCTAAAATCGGTGTAGCCAAATTGAATAATTGTCGTTCCATTTTTTTATATTTGGTGACTAAATTTTGTAATTTGTTGGCAGACTGCATCCGTATCAATAGAATATGAAAGAAGCGGGTACCTATATTCCTATTATACGATAAATAATCAATTGACTACGCCAATCTAACATAAAATTGATTTTCTGCAATATGTAATCACCACGTAATCCGAGAAAATTGTTATGCAACGTGGAAACTTACGAGCTTTCATAGTTCTTTAGTATCTACCATTTATTGGATAACCAACATCTCTGCCATAGGCCACCCCAAGTGATTCGCTACGTTTGGTGTCTTTAGGTGCACTGGTTTATTGGGTGAGGTTTGTCCGAGTCTTGGCGGCGGATGCATCTGGGAGAGACTGTTTGAAGGCGACCTTTTGAAATCTCCAGCAGGAATCTCCATGCACAGCAGGAGGAGAGATGGATTCATACATTCGTCACTCCTGCAGATACTGACCGCTATCGTCCTACCTACAGTGGGCATACTTTTTTTCTTTCCAAGAACTTCCACTCCTTCCTTTCCACAAAAAACCGTTCACATAGCATCCCCAAAGATGAAATAGGTCTGAGGGAAATGTGTGGGACTAATATAAAAAAAAAATCTCTGCCTGAATTACACAGGAATGAAAATGCACATAGAGGCAATATTTACGCCTACTTAATGCGTAGTAAAAAACGTATTTCATGCATTAATTTTTTTAATGTTTGAATGCTAAACATATATATCTAGCTTTTTCCCGCGGTTTCTCTCGCATGGTGTTAGGGGTTTCCCACTCCGTCACCACCACCTTCTCTCTCCCCATTCCACTCCCCCCCTTCCCCCGTCCCGCGAACCCCCCTCCCGAGTTTCTCTCCCCCTCCCAGGTACCCCTTCCCCCTCCCAGGTTCTACTCCCACTCCCTGGTTCCCCTCCCCCATCTCTCCCTCCCTCCCGCTTTCCATAGCAATAGCCGCTTCCTCGCGTGCCACCAATAGCAATTTTTTTATACAAATTTCATAATGCCAGAGTTCACTTGAAGTTTTATAAATACCTTGTCCTGACAATAAAGAAAACACAAAAAAAAAATTATCAAATTTGGTGCAGTCGAAAGTTATGCGTTTAGCAACACATTCAGGGATTCATTTTTATATTATAGATAAATATAAAAAAAGCTTACTGCAAAAATCCTTTAATTTTTCAATCTAGTACAAATTCTAATCGATCAAATAGATTACTTACTAAAAAATTCAAATAACATAAAAAATTTTTGCATCACAATTGTTGCAGCACTATTGTTGTATCATAATTGTTGGAGCTCAATTGTTGCATCACAGTTGTTATATCATCACAATTGTTGCAGCTCAATTGTTGCATCACAATTGTTCCATCACAATTGTTATATCATCACAATTGCATCACAATTGTTGCAGCTCAATTGTTGTATCATAATTGTTATATCACAATTGTTGCATCATAATTTTTGTATCACAATTGTTGCATCAGAATTGTTGCATCTCATAGTTTATTTAACTTAATTTTGCATTGTTTTGCTAGAATTTTTTTTGATGCCATATAATACATTGATTATGTTTTTATGATGTTATTTTGTGTCGAGGTAAGACTTTAAATACTCTCTCTTGAAGTTTATCAAATAATATCCAATTGGTTTTGGCTATTTCCATTAAACAATATTTTTATTATGAAACCGATCGTGAAATGAGACAATTTTTATTGATTGAAGACCGATGTAGTCTGTTTGCTCGATACAAGTTGCTCTCATTTTCTTATGCTTTTCTCATTTCTTAAAGTATGGAAGATCTACCGTCTTTCGTGTCTGGAATGAAAGAAGTGTGTATGAATAATGATTTAATAATGAATGTAAGACTAAAAACAGTGTGCAAAAGGTTGTAAATAATGAATACTTGGAGCAAGAGATGGAAAGACTGATGTATGAAAGAAAGGTAAATGCAAAAATTCCATTAATGGAGCACTGCATGCAGCTGGCGTTAACAAAAAAAAAAACAATGAAAAAACTCACCCTTCAAACCAACAAAAAAAAGTACTCCGCTTTTAAATGTACTCTGATTTCCTTATTAATAAAAGGGTTGTTAGCATGAAATACGGTGCTTTTGTTTTAATTTATTACCTTCTGATTTTTCGATTTTGGAATTCCCCAAGGCTCAGTCCTGGGTACCATAGTTTTTACTAATTGCCTTCAAAATCACAATAATAAATAAAAAATTCGGGCGCTTTAAAATATGTACAGTCAAGTTTGCAAAACAGATATCAAATAGCTTCTTTAAAAGAACCTGAAAAAAACAAGCTTAATGCATGCCCTGAAAATAATAATAATACATACCCTGAAAATAAAATGCCTAAAACGGAGACCATCGGACCACACAGGCAGGCAATGTCTATGGAGCTTCATCGACAGTCATCCGGAGGAAGACCGAAAAACTCCTGGATGACTCAATGCGCCAAAATTCTTCAGAAATATGGCCTGGATGAAGGCGATACCCAGAACAGGAGAAATTACAACCTGAGAACGAGAAGAGCCGACCCCAACAGCCTACCTAGGCAATGAGTTGGTGCAGCGCAAGGAAGAAGAATAACGCGTTCCCTGAAAATTAAATAGAATAGTAATAACTCTTTTAGCTTCACCATAGGTTTATCATTACTAAACAAATAATCCCAAGAACTGATTTGAAATGAAACTTAAATAGCCAATTTATTTAAGACCTTTCGATTCCTGTGCCTTAGGCAGACCATTGATATTGATTTTCTGCTAAAGAAAGAGAAATTTGAAAATATTTGGTCAATTTTCACACGAATACGCCCATAACAAACTTTTATCCATTTTCTCTTCAATAAAAAATAACATTTACAATTTGGAAGTGGATATACCACCGCCCCGGAAAGCATTTATTTGTTGTTCAGCAATTTCATCAGATCGGGTGAGAGAAACCTTTTGATTTTTCCAGCCGGAATCTCTTAAACCATCGCCCTAAACCGCAATGGGAGGAAAGGATGCATACGTTCGTCACTTCTAGGCACACTGATCTGCAGACCCATCTTACGTACCTTTTTTCCTTCCCAGAACTTCTCTTTCTCTCCTTCATTTTCCTAAAAAGACCCTCCATACAGCATCCCCAAAGATGGCCTCCTGTAAAAATACTGTTATCATCACTGAAAAGAAAATTCCTAAAATTGAGAAAAATATCTAATACCTACTAGCTGGTTCCCGGCATGCGTGGCCATGCCATATTCAAAGAAATACATTGTTTCTTCCTTCATCACCTTTCCCGTGCGTCCCCGTTCCCCTTCTGCGTCCCCTTACTAGAAAGCTTTATACATTATAGCCTATATTTCATTCTAATGTATGAGCTATGTTGCGGCGGGTAGCAAATGATCCCTCTCAAGATCGAGGGATCAAATGCTGCGTTTTGTGGACTGTAAAATTGCGGTTCTTATTTACCTATTTTATTATATTTTCATCGCACTTACCCAGACTGCTTCCCTCTTCGTTCAGTGTTCACTGGAAAGGTAGGTATGTTAGTTTGGGAGAGATGGAAGGGAATGGCGATTGGGAATGAACGTTTGATCGCGAAATAATAAGCGAGAATGGATGACGCGTGGCGATGGTACTTGCGAATAGCTGCGAGATTTAAAGTTCACTTTGCGGTTTGATTACTAAAAACTGTAAAGGCGGTGCGGTTTTAGGACTTCTGTCCTGTGCGGCGAGGTAAATTCAACTGAGGCAGAGGGCACCAAATAGGTAGTTTCAAAAGGCAACATGTAACAATAAAGGCGTGAACATGCCCCCCCGCCTTGACCAAGTGGTCAAAAGAAAAAGACAAATACAAAAAAAGGAGAAACGCGATGCGATAGGATTCAATGAACAATTGACGTTTGAAAATAAAACAAATTGATCATAAGCATCCAAAAATATAAAGAAATAAAATAACAACAATTGAAGGCAAAGACCCCAATGGTCGCCAAGCAAAACAAAAAAAAGAATTGGAGTAGGTATCTCTATTTTAGATATATACCTGAACTAATACTAATTTTATTCTACCGGTAGCGGACACAGTTTCACTACCGGTCGAACCAACGAGCCAGTTTGAGTCTTAATAGTAGCCACTCTAACTATCACATCCTTACCGGGATGAACATGAACAATTCGTCCTAATACCCACTTCATAGGTGGAAGACGATCTTCCTCGTTGTTGAAGCGTATTTAAGTATTCTGAATGCCAACGTTTCCAGAAATGATGCGACATCTTTTGGAGATGTTGCCACCTACTTAATCGATTAGACGCGGTGTCAATAAAGTCATATTCAGGCAACCCCAATAGGAATCCACCGATTAAGAAATGGCCTGGGGTAAGTCCATTTAAATCCTCGGGGTCTGAGCTTAATGAACACAAAGGGCGGGAGTTGAGAATGGCTTCAATTCTGGTATGAACTGTCGCAAATTCTTCGTAAGTTAGAACGGTCTCACCTATTACCCGCTTCAAATGGTACTTCACAGATTTTATCCCTGCTTCGAAAAGGCCTCCAAAATGAGGACTAGCTGGAGGGTTAAACGACCAAATAATGCCACTTTGAGTTAGATGATCAGATATAACATCAAGCTGTGATGCCAAGAATTTATTTATGTCGAGTAGGTACCGATTTGTACCTACGAAGTTGGTACCGTTGTCGCTTATAATTTCTGAGCATAAACCTCGACGATCCGTAAATCGGCTAAGGGTTGCGATAAAGGCTTCGGAAGATAAATCAGACACGATTTCCAAATGAACTGCCTTTGTCGCCATACACACAAATAAACATAAATAACCCTTTGACGTTTTGGCTCCCCTTCGTTTATGATCTTTCAAAGTGAAAGGACCTCCAAAATCAATTCCGACTCGAGAAAAAACACGGCTCTTTTGCACTCGAGAGGGTGGTAAATCAGCCATTAGTGGGGGCGGTAATGCTGAAGATTTTATCTTATGGCAAACAATGCATTTCGAAAGTTGTGAACGAATCTTATTTCGTGCCGCCATTATCCAAAACTTCCGCTGAATAGTGAATTGAAGGCTTCGCGGGCCTACATGAAAATATAGTTTGTGATAATAATCTATAATTAAATAAGCTAAATGACAGCTTTTCGGTAATAAGATGGGAAATTTGTTTTCGTATGACAGATCCGAGTACTTGAGTCGACCGCCCACCCTGATAATACCGTGGCTATCGAGAAACGGTTTCAAGTTTAGAATATGCGTTGAACATGGAACGTTATTTCGCATGTTACGTATATCGACAGAGAAATATGTTTCCTGTTCGATGCGTATGATTTTCAAAAGCGAGTCATTTAACTCACGCGAGCTAAGATAAGTTGAGTTTGTATTATCCGTACCAGGAAGTTTACGACAATTATTAACGAAACGCATTATCCATGCGACTACGCGTTGCAATTTATTAAACGAAGAATATTTGCTAATAATTGAATTAGGTACAATTTGAGATGATACAAGCGCTTCAAGGTTGCGAGTTTTGATTTGTGGTGGATCAGCTACGCGAGAACACATGCCAAAAGTAATTGGCGGTTCATACTGATTGGTTTTCAATTCCGGTAACTGTTCCGAATTTGCGTGCTTAAATGGCGCAATAGGCCACTCGGAATACGGCTGGCAAAGCCATTTTGGACCATTCCACCAAATATCATTTGCCATCAATTGTGATGGTAGCATACCTCTCGACAGACAGTCGCTAGGGTTCTCAGCACCTGCGACATGATAAAAATGACTACTATGCAAATTTTCGTGTATTTTTGCTACACGATTGGCAACAAAGGTTTGCCAGCGGTGAGGTGATGAACGAATCGAACTTAAAGTTACAGTCGAATCAGAAAAGGCAAATATTGAATGAACAATAAACCTCGCGGAGTAATTATTAATTACCCTTTTCAACAGTTGCGATAACAATAATGCTGCGCATAATTCTAAGCGTGCTAAGGAGACGACCTTTAACGGTGCTACCCTTGATTTGGCGCAAACTAATTGAACCTCAATTCGGTTATCAGGAGTGGTCACCTGAGCGTATATCACTGCTCCGTATACCCTTTTGCTCGCATCCGCAAACCCAACGAGTTTTAACGTGCATCCTTCAGCGACTCCTACATGACGTGGAATCCGAATTGACGATATTGACGGCAATTCTGCGTTGAACTGCTGCCACTGGCGTGATATACTCGTGGGTGGGGTTTCGTCCCAATCGATTTTTAAAATCCACAGCTCCTTTATCAGAATCTTGGCTTGTACAATTATAGGCGCCACCAGACCCATCACGTCAAAGAGTCTAGCGACAGATGATAAAATATTGCGTTTGGTACAAGTTCGATTGTCTGGAGTGACTTCAAATGCGAAAATGTCATCCGAAGGATGCCAGCGTAGGCCAAGGATTTTTAGCGATGCATCACTATCGAAAGTTACACTTTGCGACAAGCGAAGTTCCAATGGAATGTTTTCTAATACTTTGCTGGAATTGGATGCCCACTTAGTGAGTTGGAATCCTCCTGACTGGAAGAGCTCAATCAACTCTCCAGCCGCGCGGATAGCTTCTTGCTCATTTAAAGCAGAGCTAGCGATGTCGTCTACATAAACGTCACGATTGATAATATCCCTTGCCATAGGGAAGCGAGCGCCTTCATCTAACGTTAACTGTTTGATTGCTCGAAGGGCTAAGAACGGGCTGCACTTAAGGCCAAATGCCACGCGATTGTATTGATAAGCCTGAAGCGGCTTTTGCGGATCGAATCTATATAAAATTCGTTGATAACGACGATCTTCTTTGCGAACATTTATACATAAATACATTTGACGAACGTCGGCGGAAATTGCGATAGGAAAAAGGCGTAAATTCAGAAGAATGCAAAATAAATCATTTTGTAGGCTTGGTCCCGTGTGTAAAATGTCATTTAAAGATAAATCATTTTTTGTTTTTGCGCTTGCGTCAAGAACCACTCTCACTTTCGTGGTCATTTTATCCTCACGCCTAACTGCGTGATGCGGAATGTAGTACGCGTTTTCTGACGGTAAAGCTTCTACCTGGGATAGATAACCTTTGTGAATATGTTCTCTGATCACTTCATCATAGAGCGGTTTTAATTCTGGCAGATGCTTAAATTTTCTCTCTAGTGCATAAAACCGATTTTGCGCAGCTTGCAATGAATCACCTAAGTCACACGGGTTGCCTTTGAATGGCAAAGCCACTTCATAAGAACCGTCCTCAAGGCGAGTTGTGGTGCTTTTAAAAATGTTCTCAGTTTCCTTTTCTTCAAGGCTGTGAACCGGTTCCGAACCGATATCTTCGATTTCCCAGAATTTTTTAATTAAATTCTCAATTTCGTGCGTAGCGCAGAAAGTTAAAGTGGTGTTTGATTGAGAATTTACTGGAGCGTCACCCATAAAAACATAGCCTAATGTGGTTTGAATTGCGACTGGAAAACCGGGGGTGATTACCTTATTTGGTAACAACAGTTGAGAGAACAGACTAACGCCAATTAGCAAATCAATTGGACCAGGCATTGCCCAGGTGTCGTCTGCCAGCGGAATATTTATGAACTTATATGACGTCAAGTCCACTTTGCAAGTAGGTAAATTAGCGGTAATTTTATCTAAAACTAGAGCGGTTATGGAGTATTTGAAATAGGGATCAATCCTAGATTGAATTGTCAATGTGACACTTCCTTTTATTGATTGCGTTTTGCCACCTAAGCCCTGGACTGCGAGGCGCGTTCCTGGTCTAACCGCCAGGCCTAATTGTTCACAACAATGTGATGTTATGTAATGCTTTTGTGAGCCTGGGTCTAAAAGACAGCGAACGGTATTCTCTTCACCGTTTCGATCAACAGTGTGAACCTTGGCTGTAGCAAGTACTTCAGTAGTTGCACCTTGTCGAGTGGTTGCTGACATGGTACATACCGAGGGTTCTGACTCGTTAGGTTGAGTTTCTACTTTGGATGTGTTGGTGTTCGCGTGACTGGATTTCTCAAAATGAAGGAGCGTATGGTGCTTGCCATGGCACTTATGACAAGTGCCTTTTGATTTACATCTTGTAGACGTGTGTTGCGGGCTTAAACAATTAAAACACAAAGATTTTTCCTTTACGAAGGAAAACCTTTCCTTTGGTGATAATTTCAAAAATTGTGTACAAGTGTACAGTTGCGTATGGCTCTCATTTTGACAATAAAAGCATTTCGATTGCGTACTTATGTAAGTATGATTTGTGCGGGGTTGAGTTGTGCGTGCAGTTCCACCGGAACTGGTTGTATTTATATTAGCGGTGTTAGGTCCACGAGTTGTTGATGTTCGTTGCAGAATTTTGACCTGATCTTGTACAAACGATACCAATTGCTTGCAGGTGGGAATTTCAATTTCTCGAACTGAGAGCTCAAATGCTTGAGCAGTTTGCGACTCTAATTTTTGTAAAGCGAATTGCAGTAATATAAAATCCGAAAGATCCTCTATTCCTAATTGTTTTAGCGCGGCGATGGATGCTGAATATTTTTCTATAAAAGCTGTCAAACTATTTGCGTTGTGTGTTACGGTTTTGGAATGAAATATATTATTCAGGTAGTGCGTGGCAAGTGATCGCTTATCTTGATATTTATTAACTAGCGCATCCCAGATTATTTTGTACGTGTCTCCAGTTGGCACTAAACCTGACGTAACATTTTTCGCGGTTCCAGTTAATTTTCCAATCAAATATTGAACGCGTTGGGAATCAGATAATTGTTGATTTAAATGAACATTTGTTTTAAACATCTCATAGAACAGATTCCAATTTTCGGCGCGACCGTCAAAGGTGGGTAGCTAGATACAAGGTAGCTTAATAGAATTATTATTATTAGCAGCACATGCACTTGTAGACGCTTTCGGCTCTGTAGCTAAATTTGTTTTTAAATTGTTTCTTGTGCGTAGAATACGTGTGTATAATTCTTCAAATTGTTCCCAACTCGAATAATCTGGTTCAGAATTTGGGTTTAACGTAACCGTATTCTCGTTAATTTGATCAATAATTAATTCAAATTTATTATCGAAGGAAGCAAATACTTTGTGGTGTGACATTATATAATAAATTAAAAAATACACTTTGTAAAGCACCACTTTTTATCAGAATTGATATTAAACAGCCAACCAGGTTTCGCTCATCTCGAGCTTCATCAGGGCTTATTATACAAAGTTGTTATAATAAGCCCTGATGAAGCTCGAGATGAGCGAAACCTGGTTGGCTGTTTAATATCAATTCTGATAAAAAGTGGTGCTTTACAAAGTGTATTTTTTAATTTATTATAATTCAAATTTATTTTTAATTTCCGTTATACTCTCAGATTCTGACATAAAAAATTCAAATGAACGCGATGCTTCGAAACTAGCTGGCAAGTTTTTTGCAAGCACAGCTATATTTTTAACGCTTTTTAGAATAATTTCGCTTTTACCTTTTAGTAAAACTAATTGTCTTTTTAATTGGTCCTCCATTTTTAGAAATATTTGTAAACTAAAGTTTTAATTATTTAGAAAATAATGTGCAACAGTGCGGTTTTTGCCTTACTGAGTTGGTGTACTGAACGGTGATACAACACAGTGGACAAGTTATTTACGAAATAATTAATTATATTGTAAATATCTTAATGACTCACAAATACGCGATGTTCATAAGTAAATACGTACGTTGGTATCTATGTAGATATTTGTGACTATTCCAGTGAGCAAGTAGTTACCAGTTAACAATAGTACCTAGTTAACTATACCACAATAAATCGAAAAGATAAATAATAATGGTAAGTTTATGCGATATGCGGCGTATAAATTTTTGACAACAATACTTGACAAGAATAAAATAATGACCCAAAATATCAAATGAATAACTTGTAGATATTGTGATAATTTTGGATAGCGGGTAGAAACTATAAGTTCAAATGGCAGGTAGGTGTGACAATATGACACTGACAATCTCAAATTGCGGGTAGGTATTGTAATAATGATTTCAAACGAATATTGCTCATTGAATCCTTCCGTAAATATAATAAAATAAATACATCGATGTTATGCGGCTCGAATGGCCAAATGTTGCGGCGGGTAGCAAATGATCCCTCTCAAGATCGCGGGATCAAATGCTGCGTTTTGTGGACTGTAAAATTGCGGTTCTTATTTACCTATTTTATTATATTTTCATCGCACTTACCCAGACTGCTTCCCTCTTCGTTCAGTGTTCACTGGAAAGGTAGGTATGTTAGTTTGGGAGAGATGGGAGAGATGGAAGGGAATGGCGATTGGGAATGAACGTTTGATCGCGAAATAATAAGCGAGAATGGATGACGCGTGGCGATGGTACTTGCGAATAGCTGCGAGATTTAAAGTTCACTTTGCGGTTTGATTACTAAAAACTGTAAAGGCGGTGCGGTTTTAGGACTTCTGTCCTGTGCGGCGAGGTAAATTCAACTGAGGCAGAGGGCACCAAATAGGTAGTTTCAAAAGGCAACATGTAACAATAAAGGCGTGAACAAGCTATATTATTGTAAAGTTTTGTGGCGACACATCATTATCTTTCGCCATCAGAAAGAACGCTCGAGAAACATCTCCTAATATTCGCGCGGCGCCGCCAACCTACTTGCCTAGGTACCTTCCTACCTATGTCGGCACGATATACTTTGCTCACCTGCCGCGGCCGTCTCGACGATTAATAATATCGCCACCGCCTAGAAAGGTCTCGAGTTTATAAGCCGCCTGAATATTCAGCACCGGGTATGTTCGAGTACCTTCTAGTGTACACATCGCCGGCGAATGGAACATTACTTCACCGGTCGCGCTGGTATATATAAAGCGACTAAACTCGGCGCTCGCTCAGTCAGTATCAGTTCAACAGTCGGTCAACATCTCAACATGTAACAGATCTCCGCACAAGTGCTCCTGCATGGCATCTCTACGCATCCAGGACAGCTTCCCGAGGTCCATCACCACGTCTCAGCTATAAGGCCCATCGTGCCTTAAGCTCCGCAGAACAGCTACATCCCGCGACTTACAAGGCTTGTGTCACCTTCAGTCCAGGGATCAGCTCACCATTTCATGGCACCCCGAAGTGCACTATGCTTCACTGCCATGGAAACACGCTCCGCCTCGCCAGAAGCCACCTGCTGGTGGCTCAGCTCACCGAGCCACTCACCGTTCATCTCCGCGACTCAAAGCGTCGAGCAACTGCCTGGAAGATAGGTCATCTACACCGCCAAGGTATTGAGCAACTCACTGACCTTCACCACACCATCTCCATCTCCTCCGAGTGCCTGCAGCATCTCATCTACGGGACTCCGCATTACATCATGTTACCGCTTCACCGACCCTCGCTACGTAGCCTAATAAACGACTGACTCACTACACCGACTGACGCCTTTTATTTCTCGTCCCGTCTCTACCAATACGGCCCGCTCCCTCAATTAGGAAACTGCCCTGGAGAGAGCGGAGATGCACCGGGCTCTCGTGTGCATGCTGTTACATGATGAGCTGTTGACCGACTGTTAGATAGAGACTGACTGAGCGAGCGCCGAGTTTAGTCGCTTTATATATACCAGCGCGACCGGTGGAGTAATGTTCCATTCGCCGGCAATGTGTACACTAGAAGGTACTCGGGTACCTCGAGAAGCTGTCCTGGATGCGTAGAGATGCCATGCAGGAGCACTTGTACGGAGATCTGTTACATGTTGAGATGTTGACCGACTGTTGAACTGATACTGACTGAGCGAGCGCCGAGTTTAGTCGCTTTATATATACCAGCGCGACCGGTGGAGTAATGTTCCATTCGCCGGCAATGTGTACACTAGAAGGTACTCGAACATACCCGGTGCTGAATATTCAGGCGGCTTATAAACTCGAGACCTTTCTAGGCGGTGGCGATATTATTAATCGTCGAGACGGCCGCGGCAGGCGAGCAAAGTATATCGTGCCGGCATAGGTAGGAAGGTACCTAGGCAAGTAGGTTGGCGGCGCCGCGCGAATATTAGGAGATGTTTCTCGAGCGTTCTTTCTGATGGCGAAAGATAATGATGTGTCGCCACAGTTTAATTAAAATCCATTAATAATTTTTGAGTGAAAGAGTGACAAAGACACATACATCCGTACAAACTTTCGCGTTTATACTCATAATATTAGTAAGATATTAATCGAATAAAATTACGTTTGCACCCCACGATTTTAAGGTGCAACCACCGAATTCATCATCGCGGATCATAACCACTCAACTACGGAGGATGTCAAAATATTTAGTATCAACTTGTTTGACACTCCATACACTTTCGAGTGAACAAACTATACCTTGCTGAGGGTAACGATTTTTCTGTAAACACAATTGATTGATTTGTTGGTATAAAAGACGACAGATTATTGGTGATTGATATCAGAACCAAAACCATCACTAAGATGAATCTCTTTATAGCAAGTGCTTTGGCAATTCTGACTGTAAGCCAAGTCAGTGGAAAACCAAACGTAAGTTCATAAAACCGCATTTTTTAAATTATTAAATATCTTACTCTTTTATTAAATAAATAAATAACATAAAATTATTTATTTCATTATTTATTTATATTTATTTAAAATAAAATTAGCCTTTATTGCCATTAAACTTATAAAACATTTTTCTAATCTAATTAAGGAATAATTTTTTTTTTATATTATTCTAAATTTTTAGCGTTCGGGTCATTATTTTTAGAAACAGCTTGTCTTTCGACATAGGCCTCCTCTAAGGATTTCCATTTTTGTCTATTCTTTGCAACTCTGATCCATTCTGGACCAGCCACCTTTTTTAGATCATCTTCCCATATTTTCGTTTGTCCACCTGATACCACTCTGTTAATATTCTGGTCCTTTTCTCTTGCCTTTCTCTCAACATATTTCCAGTCCATCGCCATTTTAGTGTTCGATGTACAGAATGTATATTTTTAAATTTTTATACTCGTATGAAGTCAAGCATGTTGATCACTGTAGACACTATGCATATATATTTTAATTTGTGTGTTTATCTTACATATATTTTTAAATTTTTAAACTCCTACGAAGTCATTCATGTTGATCACTGTAGACTCTATGCTTATATATATATATTTTTTATTTTTTTATAATTTTATTTTAACTACCACTGTTATCCACATAATATAATACCCACACACAGGCTTCGCCTTTGTGGGATTTTTTTTTTGTTACTTACATTTTTTGTTATTATGTATTTACCCATATGTAAATGTACCAAAAAAACTTTGCTAATAAAAAAAAAAAAAAAAAAAAAAAAAGAATTAAGTTTTGTTTTTTCTGTTAATTTTACTTTATCTCTTCTATTAACTCCAATGACACTTCTTTCTATGTTATTTTGACGGTTCCATGACAGTTGGTCCGGCGACAGTTGGTTCGGCGACATGTGGTCCGGCCGACAGTTCGCCCGGCCGACATTTGGTCCGGCGACAATTGTATTATCATTTTATATTCTCTTTTTGATTTCTGCTAAGATGTCTGTAATTGTATATATTGTTATCGGAATCAAAGCCTACATAGTTTTTTTACAAACTTTCGATTTTTGAAGAGTAGTTCAGTCAGTGGCGGATACAGAAAAAAACTCAAGGAGGGGGGGGGGGGCGCTAAAGACATAAGAAAACTAAAAAGTAGACAACAGTGGGGAGAACACGAAGCACCGCACAAAGAGGAGATACGCAGGCTAAAACATATAGATGTATGTGTTTGTCAAATCACAACGGAGCTAAAGAAGTTTTCACTTCAATACATAAATAAAAGATTGGCGGATCGCACATTTAAAACTTGACTGGCCACAGTGACTTGTAGGGCTGCATTACACGATCAAGGAAATCAAATAACTTGAGTCGGGCCATGTTAAGAGTACCTTTACATGAAACTACCTATGAATGTGAATGAAGCGAATGCAAATGCAGGTAACTCCGCATTTACGGAGGTCTAAACGCCGTTGGTGCTAACAAAAAACTGTCGTAAGAAGCGAAGCTAGCAGTCCATAATGGAGTGCTGGTACCAACCCTGATGTACGGCAGTGAAGCATGAAACTGTCAGAGGAAGGACTAAATGCTATAGAATTGAGATCCCTGCGGCGTATGTGTGCTAAAGCCATGTATGATAGTGTAGAGATGTCGAAAGTGAAAAAAATATCGATATATCGATGTATCGATATTTATTAGAATAACAATATCGACGTCGATATATCGAGGAAAAAATATAGATATATCGGTCAAATTTTCAAGAGATTTTGCGTTTTTAAAATAATAGTGTATTCAGCTCAATATTATCAAAAGTAATTTTTGTACACAATTTTCTTTTTATAATGTACAAAAATCTCAATAAAAATGAAGGTTTTTTTATCACTATTCGTTTTTATTATGTAATAATCACAAAAATATCAAAAACTAAAAAGCTGTCTTCTAACTTATATGTAAACTGAGATGCGTACAAAGTTTGTATGCGTCTCAGTAACATTCTATTGGCGTATTAATCTGTCAAAAAGGACTTCGTGTTTGGAACAAGGTATAGTCAATAATCATAGACAATTGGGAACCAACAGAAAAAAATGGCTAAAAATAGCATTCATTTCTATGTATGTACATACACACATGAGATAGTATTGGTAATCACAAATATTAATGCAAAATCAATAGATTTGTAAGCTATTAATAGTTAAAATTTCAACCGCCAGATGTCATGATCCAATACAGTTACTTTTTTCCGTTCGTTCCTATACGGTTTTGGATTCTAGTGACTTTAAATACATAAATTTTTAAAAAATATCGTTTTTGGTACAATTTTCGATATTGGATATTTTGTATCGATATATCGATGTATCGGATCAAAATATATCGGCTAAAAATATCGATATTTTGAATTAAAAATATCGATATTTCGATATATCGATATTTTTTCAACAAGCCTATAAAAGTGTGAGAAAAATATGAAAAGAATGCAAGGCTGATGCAAGAGTAATAAGTAAGATTAAGAAAGGGAATATCAGATGGTTTAGACATGTAGAAGGAATGATTGAAGAAAGATTTTCTTATATAGTGGCGGCCAAGGGGGAGGGGGGGCGCGCCCCCGCGCCCCCAATGTGTATCCGCCACTGAGTTCATTAAGTCCTTAAAATAATTCTAATTTTACTAGATTTTGGTGAAAATTTATAGACTTAAAATTTTCCCTAACAAAGGGAGTCAATTTTATTTTGGTTATAAATTAATAGTGGAGCGACTTAAAAAAATGTTTTTATCGGAAACTTTGAAATACCGACCATTATCAAATAGTTTTTCTATCAACTGAATAGTATAACTGTGATAGATACTTATTTTTTATAATTGTTTGAAAAATGTTATTATTTTTTTAATTCCAAATATTTTACCAAGTATAACATAAATATGATATGCTACCCCTTTGAAATAATACAAAATAAAAGATACACACAGTGCGTGGCCCATGTATATTAATAATTTTATGTTTATTTATTTGTTTATTTTTATTCAGAAAAAGATACATAAATTACAATAAATTTTATACAATAATTAATTACATAGTATGCGTATTTGATTTACCCCCATAAATAAACTGGGCTTGTGTTTGTATGTAAAGCTTGCGGCTGCAACTATTTATGTTGCATCAACACATTGAATTTGGTCTACATATAAGTGTACAGTGGTGTTATATAAATTACATATCGGTACAGAAATTATTTAAAATTGCAATCTCACCAAAGAAGATGCTAGTTCCTGTGCTTGATGAGCGAGTTACACTAATTATAACTGAAATAGAATAACATTATGCAATAGGTAAGTATATAATAGGATCAATTGAGACTTCTGGATCATCTATATGTGTAGGTGTACATACATAGGATACGGTTACATACCAAAATATTGTGCACTTAAGAGAAATTCGAAAAATCTAAATAAAATAGAGATGAATATTGATCAATAATAAATAGAAAGAAAATAAGATTGAATATAATATTTTTCGAAAAGAAACATACGCTGATATAATTATACACAACTCATCTAACCATCCATTTTCACAAAAACTCTTAGCTTTCCATTATTTGATCAATAGATTAATTAATATCCCGTTATCCCCAAATAATTTCAAAGCTGCACTTAACACCATTCAAATAATTGCATCTAATAATGGTTATAACTCCAAATTAATAGACGATATATTAAATACAAAAAATATAAGAAACAAATTAATTTATCGTACATTTATTTACCCATTGTTTACTGATAATATTAAAAGCAATGGAGAAAAATATTCTTTGTAAATCATCAAACCTCCAATTTAATCATGAAAAAAATTCCTAATGCAATGCAGTCTGCTTTTTATACGAATAATAAATTAAAAATTATATTTTAAATAACAAGAACAAAGACCAAAAAAATTTAAAAAATCCGGAGTTTACCAATTGAATTGTAATGACTGCAATCATTTTTACGTAGGTAAAACTTGCAGAAATTTTGAAACGAGGATTAAGGAACATTTGAGATGTCTAAATAGCAATAATTATTCGGAATTTGCTAACCATTTAATTGAATTTAACAATTCATTTGATATCATGATCTGGTTTTAAAATTTTACACACTAACGTTAGTGGTTTTCACTTAGATCTTTTAGAAATATTAGAAATTAGGAAAAATGTCTATAGAAATTTAAATATTATTAACAATCAAATTAATTTTGTGAGTAACCCTATCTTAAACATATTTCCATTGTAATTTTTGTCTTTGTTCTTCTAAGCACTCCCCTTTCCACCTCTCTCCTCCCCCACTACTTCCATTTCTACCCACGCCTGTCTTTCTATGTTCGATCATTTTTTTAGTACATTATATGTCCTGATGAGGAGAACATCGTTCTTGAAACATGTCGACTTTTTAATAAAGTTTATTGTGGTAAAAACAAAGTGTTTTTAATTATTGCATTAAGGTAATTATTTAGTTAATTATTCCTAATAAAGTGTAGCTTCAGTTTGAGTTTCAGTTTATTGACGTTTTTGTTTTTTTTTACATTTTTTGGTTGTGTTAATTCTCAGATTAGCTTCGTAGTTTAAATAAAACCCATAAACTCAATAATTTATGTCTTTCTTTCCACAATAATGATTGAACACTGAAAATATGTTTTAAATAATTTCCGATAGTTATTTACATATTTAATTTTTTCAGGCTGGCTATGGATACTGGTTAAAAAATAACAACAAGAATATTGGAGATGAAAATGTAAATTCCGACCAGTATAACCATAATAACAATGTTTACGATGAATGGCACGATCAAGGTGGAAATCCGTGGCAAGGATTCGGCCCCAAAAATAACAATAATAATATTGGAAACAAAAACGTAAACAGTGATGAATATATGAACAATAATAATGTTTACAAACCATGGATGAAAAATAACAACAAAAACATTGGAGATGAAAATGTCAATTCAGACCAATCTAACAACAATAACAACGTCTACAAACCATGGCACGAATACGTTTATGGAGGGGGGATAGGTAATGGAAACGTTAACGAACCCAAAAATAACAACGTCAACATTGGTAATGAAAATCTTAATTTCGACCAATATAACAATAATAACAATATTTATATAAAATACAAACAATGGCTGAAAAATAACAATGTCAACATTGGAAATGAAAACGTTAATTCCGACCAATATAACAATAATAACAACGTTTACAAACAATGGTTGAAAAATAACAACGTCAACATTGGAGATGAAAATATTAATTCCGACCAATATAATAATAATAACAACGTTTACAAACAATGGTTGAAAAATAACAACGTCAACATTGGAGATGAAAATATTAATTCCGACCAATATAACAATAATAACAATATTTATATAAAATACAAACAATGGCTGAAAAATAACAACGTCAACATTGGAAATGAAAACGTTAATTCCGACCAATATAACAATAATAACAACGTTTACAAACAATGGTTGAAAAATAACAACGTCAACATTGGAGATGAAAATGTTAATTCCGACCAATATAATAACAATAACAATGTTTACAAACAGTGGTTGAAAAATAACAACGTAAACATTGGAAATGAAAATGTTAATTCCGACCAATATAACAATAATAACAATATTTATAAACCTTGGATGAAAAATAACAACGTCAACACTGGAGATGAAAATGTTAATTCCGACCAATATAACAATAATAACAACGTTTACAAACCATGGCTGTAAAATAACAACGTCAACATTGGAGATGAAAATGTTAATTCCGACCAATATTACGATAATAACAACGTTTACAAACCATGAATGAAAAATAACAACGTCAACACTGGAGATGAAAATGTTAATTCCGACCAATATAACAATAATAACAACGTTTACAAACCATGGCTGTAAAATAACAACGTCAACATTGGAGATGAAAATGTTAATTCCGACCAATATTACGATAATAACAACGTTTACAAACCATGAATGAAAAATAACAACGTCAACATTGGAGATGAAAATATTAATTCTGACCAATATAACCACAACAATAATGTTTACCAAAAATGGTACGAAGAAGGTATTTTCGGTGGAAATTCAGTAGTTATTGAAAATTATGGGCCAAACTGAGGCTCTCGTAATAACTGCTGGAGAAACAATGAAGGAACCAGTGTTCTTACAGATGTTCTCACTTAGTCAGTACATTTCAATTGTAAAATCTGAGTTATTAATAGGTAAAAAAAACACACATAAACCTCCTCAAAAGATTCATATTAATATGTACATTAAATTACAAAATTTTAATCTTTCTCGCATACAAAAAAAAACCCAAGTGTCATAATGATATAATAAGCCTAATAATAAATCTATTTTTTCGACCAGACAAACATTAACAATTTTCATGTATGTATGTATATCTGATAATTCCAGTTTTTTTATATTTATTATTGTAATTTTTATTTTATACACAGTAACGTAAGAAATTTTTTTTTCAAACTATTGTTCATTACTAACCCTTGTGTAAAAAAATGTTAACTTTATGTACCCAACGTAAAAGCCCCATGGGCTCTGGAAAATGAAAATAAAATAAAATAAATCACATTGCAACAAAATTATCTGCAGTTTTTTTATACACAGGAGGCCCTGGGGGAAATAATTTCTCTCAAGGCCTGTGACATCTTTGGGGTTGCTGTCTAGATGATTTTTTTTTTAAACTCATGAAGAGGAAGTTTTGGGAAGGAAAATAATATAAGGGTAGGTAGGAATCTGGGGATCAATGTGGCCAGGAATGATGGACGTATGAATTCATCCCTCTCACAACGGTTCAAGACAAGGTCTAAAGATTCCAAACTCTCCCGATCTGACCCGCCACGCAGTTGGTGGATGGACGCATCCGCCGCCAAGACCTGAACAAACCTCACCCCATGCTAAATCAGCAAACGTAGCGAACCATTACGGGTGACCTATGGCAGAGGTGTTGGTTATCCAATAAATGGTTCCCGGGGAGGCGGGAATTTTTACACATTTTTTTAACAATAACTGAACTGTTTTTTTAAGAAACTGAATAAATTATCGACGAACATGTAAATTAAATATTATAATAACACGATGGTATCAGAAAGTTTGAATTCACTGGATTAAAAGAAACCTATTAAAAAATCCTATTAAAAAGAATCATATACAAGAATAACATTATTTGTAACAGCTGTAAAATGTTTGCTCTTCTCCTATTTTTTATTAAAATAATAAAATTGCAATCAATTTAATAAGTTATAATTATAAAAATATTACACTAAGTAACTCTGACAACGCGATCAAACTCTAAATCCGGCAGTAACCTCAATACGGAACTTCTACAACTTTTAGACAACAAGTTTGAAGACTTCAAAACTCATCTTCTAGAGAAAACATTTAAAGAGTTTAAAAACAATATAGTCGAAGTCATAAAAAATGAATTCAAAGAGGAAATTAATCAGCTCAAAAAAAAGTGTTCCAATTGGAAAAACAAATTGAAATAAACGACCAATTTAATCGCTCCAATAACGTTATAATAAGTGGTATTCCTGAAACCAAAAACGACAATGTGTACGACATCCTCTCCAAGATAAGCGCCACAGCTGGATGCAATATAACCCGACAAGAAGTGTATTTCGCCAGCAGGATTGCCCCCAAGACAAACCGTGATGCAAAAAATGGAACACCGAGGAACATTGTCGTCAAATTAACTCGCAGGTACCTTAAGGATGAAATCATAGCTGCAATAAGAAAGAGGAAAGGGATGCTTGCTTCCGAATTACAGCTTCCTGGAACCAGTAAAATATATATTAACGACCATCTAACCTCATAAAACCAACTTTTGCTGAAGCAATGGCGCGATATAAGAATGGCTGGTAAAATTCCCTATTGCTGGGTTAGAAATGGAAAATTTTTCACTCGTATAAGCGATTCTTTTTTTATTTTTTTTTATTTATTTATTAAAATACAATACAGAATATAGTATATTATATAAAGCATTGTACTCCCAAGAGTTAATAAACTCATTGCGGGAATGATACGCATTACATGAAACATATAGCTGTATGTATTAAGTGGACATATCATAGGACATACACAACATTATTATTTCAGATAGTCATTCATAAAATGAAGTTTGAGCATGTTAGTTTGGGTCTTTTTACATTGACTTGCACATTTGATCTCGTTGGGTAGTTGATTATATTTTGTGTAAGCTATGTATTCTAGGGATCTTAGTCCATATTTTGTTGATTTGATTTTTGGTATATGAAGTTTGTTGTGATTTCTTGTGTTGTGTTGGTGTACGTCGCAATTGTAATTGAGTTTAGTGTTGGAATGTGCCGAGTGTTGAATTACTTGTAATATAGTTTTTGTTATTTCAAAAGTGGGAATGGTGTTAAAAGGAAGTATTTGGGTGTTTCTGTAAATGTCTTTGACGTGTGTATCCCAAGGTAGACTGAATATATTTCGCAGGGCTCTATTTTGGACGACTTGGACTTCTGAAATCATTTTTTTTGTAGCAAATCCCCAGATTCCGGCAAGATATATTAGATGTGAGTGAATCATAGCATGGTAAATCGATCTTAATAGAGAAGGAGGAAGTAACCCGCGAAATCTATATAAAACACCAGTTATAGGAGTAATTTTGGATAGAACATGTTTAAATTGGTGATTCCATGTGAGTTGTGAATCAATGAAAAGGCCAAGATATTTTGTAACATCAGCCCTTTCAAGGCGGTTATTATCAAGACTTATATTAAGACTTACATTTTTTTTATTTGCAAACAATATGTAATGTGTTTTTCTTATGTTTAGGCTAAGTTTGTTTAATCGCAACCAGTTTGCCAGGCAAGCTATATCCCTTTCCATTTCCTTTTCTAGTTCGTTTAAATCATTATTGTGATAAAGAATCACTGTATCATCTGCATAAAGTTGTATTGTACCCTTAAGTCCCCATTTAGTAATATCATTTATATATATTAAAAATAGTAATGGTCCAAGTACGGAGCCCTGAGGCACACCACATTTTATCGTTCCCATGCTGCTTGTCCCTTTTCCAACAAAGGTCTGACAGTGTCGGTTAGAGAGGTAACTACACAGTAACTTCAACCCCCATAATACTTATTAATGACCAATAAGATGTCAACCAACATTGAAGTCCACCCAAAATTCACCTACCAGGTCTGTCGTCCCTTTATGAAATTAAATTCATTAAAATTACTTAAAAACTTCCCACAAACAAGTTACTTAAAAGTTAACCTTTTGGAATGTTGGAATCATCTTTATTATATTCACAATATCTCCATTGTAGTAATTAAAGAATCATTAGAGTGTTTCAATTATTACAAAAAACTGTTGCTAACTTCTGAACTTAATTATTCTTTAAAACAACAACAAAATATTTATTATATGCACGATATCTCCACTGTAGTAATTATTAACGAATTACTAGAGTGTTTCAAATATCACAAAAACCGGTTGCTAACTTTTGAAAAAAAATATACTTTAAAACTTTCTCACTATTCTCATGTACTATCACTATCTATTAAATATAAAAAACGATCGCAACCTATTTCAAATAATTGCACAATGATAACATACTTTGATGTAACAAATGTATGCTCAGTATCTTGTATACTATTCAAAAACCTATTTATGTCAACATTAATGACAACTGACACCATAGACAAAATCATGTACCACAAACAAGCCAAAACTAATGATGTTCATAATTGCCCCCTTTCAAAGCATAATAACTTTCTTTTCAATAATTCATTTTACAAAAAAATGTATTTAATAATGCTTAATATATTATACTTTCAAAGTGGATTTTAACAAAACGGCAATAACATTTTATTATCAAAATGTACGTGGTTTAAAAAGCAAATTAAATGATCTATGCTGCGAAGTGCTCAGTTGCAATTATGATTTAGTTTGTTTTACAGAAACATGGTTAGATTCCACAATCTATAACCATGAAATAGTAGATGATCGTTATAATATAAATAGACGCGATAGGGACATATCGAGTTCTCTTAAAAAATCAGGTGGTGGTATTCTAATAGCCATTAAGAAAGAAATGACATCTTTTTTAGTCTCAACACACAGCTCAAAATCTACAGAATATTTATGGATTAAATTTAAATTACATGAAACATCCAGACAATCCATTAACTTATGTTTGGCGTATTTGCCTCCAGATATACCAATCGAAAATCTCGAGAAAACTAGACTTACAAAATTTGACTGGACTTAAGCAATTCAATTACGTCTCTAACAACATAGGTCGAATTTTAGATTTAGTGTTTTCCAATCATACGTCTATTCAATTGTGTTTTCCAATTAAACTAAATACGTCTTTTGCACAGCATCATTATACTTACCACGGAAGAACTTTTTTCAATCGTCTACCAGAAGAAATCAGAAGCATCAATGATAAAACCCGAATACTGCTCTCTGTCAAGAGACATTTTAAAAATATTCTTAAGAAAAAAAACTACTGTCAATTAATCTTACAAATATCTTAGTTCTCCATTACATTCTTTCTTTTAAAAAAAAAACACACCATTATCAAATAAATACTGCAGCTCACATATATTTATGTACAATTAATTATTTAAGTACTAACTTATACCTAACTAATAACTAATAGCATTTATGAACACTCCCCTTCCATACACAAGCAAATGCTTTTAATGGAAGGGTAGTAAAAATAAACCTGTAAAAAAATATTTTGTTGTAAAATTGTAATTATAATAAATGTTTCAATAAATAACCTCAACATTCAAATTGCTTCACATGTGCTATCCAAAATTGACTTTTATCATCCTTCCATCGAATTCGATTTTTTAATGTCCAAATACAGACCCCTACCCACCAATCCAGATCACATCAAATATAACTTCAAAAAAACGGATTACATTAAATGCAATGAAATGTTGTCACTTAATAACTGGAACGATCTTAACACCCTGAATTGTAATGACCCCCTACTACATTTTTATCACTTGTTATGGCTATCAATTGAAAAACACACTCCGCGCTTAAGAATCAGGAATAATAAGTTTCCAATTTGGTTCAGCAGTGTTCTGATCCACCAACTCAGAGAAAAAGAAAAGTTTGGAAAGAAATGGAAAAAATATAAAAATCAATGTGACTATGACAGTTTTTCTATCTTGAGGGCTAGAGTAAAAGTATCCATACGTACATTCCTTTAAAGCCCATGTAGATTCAATAGAAAATTCTCTGTAAATTCATTTTATACAAAATAATTTTTAACCATGTAACACATATACGTAATCCTTTCCAACATGGCTTTGTAGCTAAAAGATCCACAAATACTAATTTAGTCGAATTTATGGACTTTCTGTGTAAATCGATGAACAATAAAACACAAATAGATGCCGTGTATACCGATATCAGGAAGGCCTTTGTCAAAGTTAATCTTAATGAATAAACTGAATAAAATCGGCATTCACGGAAATCTGCTTGGTTGGTTGGAATCATATTTATCACATAGAAGTCAATTAGTTAATATCAACAGTTTTAACTCTTCCCTAATATTAGTTACGTCGGGCGTACCACAAGGATCTCACCTTGAACCCTTACTTTTCTTAATCTTTAATAAAGAACCTTACAAACAAACTCCGCTGTAATTTGTCTTTACATGTTGATGATCTCAAATTATATAAAGCAATTAAATCTGTGAAATATTGTGAACTCTTACAACAAGACCTTAACACAATATCTACCTGGTGTGTTGAAAATGAAATGGAACTGAATATAGCAAATTTATAAATTTCACCAAGAACAGCAACAAAACTCTATATTCATACATCATATGTGGTCACAATCTAGAAACAGTTGAATCAATAAAAGATTTAGGAATTATATTTGACAACAAACTAACGTTCAATCAACACATTGAATACACTGTGAGTAAATCAAATAAATACTTGGTTTTATTGTAAGATCAACCAAACGGTTTAAGAATTCTAATAGCCTAATAATTCTATTCAATTCCTTAATCCGTAGTGTTCTTGAGTACGGGTCAATAGTCTGGAATCCACATTATATTACACAGATATCTAGACTCGAATCAGTCCAAATAAAATTTAGACGGATTTTGTCTAACCGATCAGGTGTCTACCATATTCTAGACGGGTACGAACAAAGACTTACACATTTCAAATTAGAGAGTCTGGTTAAAAGACGAAACATAAATGACCTCTTAATGCTATATACAATTGTGAATAATCGTGTAGACAGTAAATTAGTCAACCAAATTAAGTTATACGCCAAATCTACCAGAAACCTTAACATATTCTGGACTGAAATTTTTAACAATAATGCTGGATATTTTAATCCTATGTCTAGAATGTCTCGATCATACAACGATCTTGTTAAAATGCACACTTTCATAGATATTTTTGTAAATAATATAACATGTTTCAAAAAATATCTCCACGATTTGTGCACATAAAAAAAAATGCTGTTTTATTACATTTCAGGAAATCTATATAAATCTATATAATTAAAAATGAATTGCCGAAATGTATGTACGCGCATAACTTTCGAACGACTGCACCAATTCTTTTTTTGTGTATTCGTTATTGTCAGGACAAGGTTTGTATAAAAAATTTCTAGTGAGCTCAGGCACTATGAAATTTGTATAAAAAAATTGCTATGGGTGGCACGCGAGCTGTTTGAAAACTGAATGTATGGAATGCGGGAGGGGGGAAAAGGGAGGGGAACTCGGGTAGGGGGTTCGCAGGAGGGGGGGAGGGGAACCAGGGAGGGGAACCTGTGAGGGGGAGTGGGACCTGGGAGAGGGGAGGGGAACTCGGGAGGGGGATTCGTGGAACGGGGGAATGGGGGGGTGGAATGGGGTGAGGGAAGGTGGAGGGAAGGGGATGCAGGAGAGGAAGGGGAGGCGGAAGGGGAACGGGACAAATGGGAAAGGACACGCAGGGAGAAAAAATTTCTTTATTAAATAGCATAGCAAAGCATGCCGGGTACCAGCTAGTACTTCATAAATATTGTATACTTTTAATTTTGTATTTCAATTTTGTATTTAAGTTTTTTAAGTTATGTATAAATACTACTTGCATTGTTTTTCATGTGTTCGCTTCTGCAAAAATTCAAATGTGATTACTGCAGACATATTAGTCTAGGTATATCTATATCTATATTTGTATTTTAATTTATTATATATTACCCACAAAAATGTTTTATAAATATCCTGTTTGTGTCTCAAATGAATAAATAAAAACCAATATTATCTACGACTAATTTTCCCACATTTTTGGTAACAACCTTTTTAAATGATAACAAAGTTCTAAAGAATTGCGTGTAACATATATAGTGTCTTGGATAAACATATCTGAGTTTTCTTATACGGGACACCTTTTGATCTCTTCTAAAAGTACCGATGGCCAAGTCGTCCCGGTAAGACAAAAGACCCTGGGTGCGAGTTCCGGTTGCTACCATTTGTTTAACTGTGCTCCTTCCATTATTCAAATAAATTACGAGTATAAAATAAAACTCTTTTCCTATAACATCCGAAGCAGTGGGTTTTAATAAAAAAAATATGTAATTGATTTTTAACCATCGTAAAAATATAATATAACGTTTAATTAAATACAAACACTATTAAAAAAACTTCATTATGCAACACGCAATATAATGTTATTATTTTGAAAAGTGAAGATATTGCTGTTGCAAATCAGATTTTTTTCCGATATAGTCGGTTTGTTGGAAACAAGGCATATTGTTTCGAAACGCTAATGATTCCATACGTTGTTAAATTTTCTTAAAAATTCCTTGATTTAATGCTAGTATTAGCACAATATCACGTAACTAATAACATAGCTAGCACTACATTTTCCCTATAACGGGCAGGGAAAGTTTTATGGGAGACGCAGACGTTTGAATCTTGGTCCCCGACAGTTGATCTACAGACAGTTGAGCGAACGATAATTGATCCCCCGTCAGTTGTTCCTTCTGCCAGTTGGCGTATTGATGGCATGTTGGCATATTGATCTTTATGGCGTATTGATGTAAACCGTTTGATTGTGATGTTATTGATGTTTTTGGAAAAGTCCTTGATTTTGTCCTGTAGTAGAATAAGTTTAACGACAATAATACCACAGAGGAGATCCAGAAGCGCATAGTGAACGGCAATCGCTGTTATTTCCGCCTACAAAACCAATTAAAATCCAGACTGCTGTCCAGAAATACGAAAACATTAGTGTACAAAACACTTATTAGACCAGTACTTACATACGTACGCAGCTGAGACTTGGGTACTAACTACGAGGAATGAGCGAGCACTGGACGTTTTTGAAAGAAAAATTTTGAGGCGCATCTTCGGACCGATTCTAGAAGATGGATTTTGGCGCAGACGTTATAAAAATGAGCTCTATACTTTGTTTAAGGAGCTAAACGTCGCAAAATTTATAAAACTGGGAAGACTTCGGTGGCTGGGTCGTGTGGAGAGAATGACCGAGCATCAAGCACCAAAGTTCCTGCTGAACTAAAGACAATAAGGGCGAAGGAGCCTGGGAAGACCAAGACTAAAATGGAGCGACAACGTCCTCAAAGACATATCTATCTTAACTTACTAACTAACCATCACGCCTTTTCCCCGCAGGGGTAGGCAGAGAGGATGGACCGCCAAACATCGCGGTCTTGGCACACATTCCTTGCCTCGTTTACATTCATACAACGTCTCATACATTCTCTTCTATTATTCTGACTCTTGACATGGCCCGACTCAAGTTTCTGATTCACTTGGTCGTGCCATGTCATTCTTGGGCGTCCTCGACTTCTTCTATCATTCAGATTTGCTTCATATATTCTCCTTACACTCCTTTCCTCGTTCATTCGCTTTACATGCCCAAACCATCGGAGCGTTCCTTTCTTGATCTTACTCATTACGCTTACATAAGCCTTGCATTCTTTGCGGATATCCACATTTCTCACACGATCATACATGGTTTTACCACACATACACCTCAGGGATCTCATTTCTACAGCGTTCAGTCTACTTTCATCCTTCCTCTGCCAGTTCCATGCCTCACTGCCATACATCAGGGTAGGTACCAGTACTCCATTATGGACGGCTAGTTTCGCGTCTTTGGACAGTTTTTTGTTGGTGCCAACGGCGTTCAGTGCTCCATTAATAGAGTTACCTGCATTCACTCTTCTTTCAATATCTCTATCAGCCTTCCCATCTCTCATATCTATCTTGGAGCTTCTAAACTGGAGAGAGCTGGTGGTGAGTGGAGGAAGATTTTTGAGGAGGTCAAGACCCACCAGGGGTTGTAGAGCCAATAGTGATGATGATGATGAAGTAGTACCTACAAGTAACTAATATCTCAGTGCGAGCGAAGTTTTGTGGAAGACGTTTGAAACCCCCCGGCAGTTGATCCACTGACAGTTGAGCGAATGAAATTCGATCCCCGATGGTTAATCTTCGATAGTTGGTCCTCCGACAATTATTCCTTCTGCCAGTTGATCCCTCGAATCGTCGGTTTGTTGGAAACGTGGCGTATTGATGTAAAGCGTTTGATTTGATATGTTATTGAATTTTCTGGAAAATTTCTTGATTTAGTCCTAGTAGTAGTACAAAATCATGTTACTAATAACTCAGTGCGGGGGGCATATTTTATTCAATTTTCTGAAATAACTGTCTATTCCTATAAGAACTCAAGTTTTTTTAGTTGGGCAAGGGAATATTTGAGAAAGACGGTTGACGCTTGATTCCCAGACAGTTGATCCGCTGACAGTTGATCTCGCGAACAATTGATCCTTTTTCCAGTACAGTCGGTTTGTTGGAAACAAGACATTTTGTTGTAAAACATTGATAAATATTTACCCTTACTGGTTTTTTTAAGTCTGTTCCTATAAAAACTCAAGTTGTTTGTTATTGGTTTGAGTAACTGCAAGTCTTAGTAGTAATACGATTAATCAGGTCAGTGGAATATTTGTGGAAGACAATTATCGCTTCATCGCCGGACAGTTGATCCCCTGGCAGTTGATCCTCTGACACTTGAACCTAATACAGTTAATCCCTTGACAGTTGATCCTGTGACAGTTGATTCTTCTGCCAGTTGATCCCTCGTAGAGTTGATCCTCCAAATATTTTTTTTCTTTCGTACTTCCTCGTTGGTAACGTCTGCAGAGGACAAACGGCCTTATATGTGTGGTAACTATTATAATTTGTGTTACTTATATTTTGTGTCTTATTATATTAAATTTTCAGAGTAATTTTTCAAAAAACGTATACCTACTGCATTACATGTTGTAACAGCAATCATCAGTATGGACCTTCTGATGATACTATTTAATGGTAGAGTGAGAGATTCTCTTCAGGATTGTGGGAATAAACGAATACAGGTTCCAACTTGTGAGGTTTAATTGGTTTAAGCAATAAAAGAGTTCATTTCCAAAACAACCAAATCCCAGTATATTTTTATAAAGAACATAACAATGTTGCCCTTTTGAGGGGCCGGGTTTCACATCCCCAAAAACATAACAGATTCTGACAATTTAACAGGAACATAATTAAGCAGAAAGAAATGTCGTACCTGCGGACCATGGATCTTTATCTAAATACTTCTACACTGACGCGAACTCTTAATTTACTTGAAGATAGCGCGTTGATGAACCGCGGGCCATATTCTCACGCAATCTCCAGGATGGGAACCAGGAAAGACTCCCCAGGAAGGCCAGAGAATGAGGACTCCCCGCCAGGGAGTAGGGTCCAAGATCAGCACCAGTGCTCTCGTTGAGCCCCTCGGATAACCACGATTTCCGTCAGCACGCCTCATCAGGAAATGAACGCCAAGTAACCATCCGTCACAAATATGAGCAGCAATGACCGTACCAGGTCATAAGAACTCTCCCTCGCGACGCTCTTCAATATGCCAGTCGCGATTATATAGGTAATTTACAACATCGTTATGCCGCGGACAAATATCGGTCCCAATGGCGGCGACCGAACACGTTAGAAACAACGTTCCGATCACATCAGAAAGAAGCGTTTGCAAAAAGTGCATCGATGTGCATCGCGATTAAAATCGTTTTAAAAAAACAATTTGTAACAAAGGGATTATCCCATTTTTAAATCCAGAACTATCACTAAAGTGACTAGTCGAATTTGCACCGGCTTCCTGTACGATGCGAATCCAAAAAAGTACCGCCGGAAGTTTAACAATCACGTTGCCAATCGAAAAAATCCAAAATACGGCGATTCAACAATTAAAGTAAGCGGCCAGGTGAAGGTTTACTAAGTCAGGAAAATAATTATTATGAAGTAATAATTATTATCGTGACAATTCCCCCCTTCCCGCGAAAATGTTTGCCCACAAACATGAAAACTACGCCTGCAAAACCGAAGAAACTAACTAAAGGTAGGTCCGACAGGTACTTAAAAAACAATTAAAATTAATACTCAGTAACTTAAAACACAATCTTAAAACTAAGTCACTTAAATCTAGATAAATTAGAAAACGATAACAACAATAAAATGGTACGAGAATATGTGGTCCACAAGCACCCTCAGCATTGATGATACTGGGTGTTGATGAAATTAGCTGTCGCTCAAAACCTTCCATTCTCGGGTCATCTTAACAAGAGGAACAACATAAGAAAAGGATAAAATTAAAGGGAAAAAAAATTGTTATGCTTAAGGCATCACTTCTCCTTTAGTAGGACACTTTGCCATTATTAGGCTTCACTTCAAGGGTGGTTACCCAGCCCTCACTTGCACTGATTTTAAGTCAATTATTTAATAGCGAGTAAAACTAATCTTCCTACCTAGATCAAACAGGTCGCATCGAAAAAAATATATATTTTACCTATGTATTATTGACTTAGTTAGAACGAGTTATAAAAACTGTCTACTAAAAGTGTAAGTGGTTAGAATAGGGATTACACATCAGTTACCTATCTATCAAAGTTATTTTTCAGATTAGGATTTAAAATTACGAAAGAAAAACCTATCTATCAAAGTGTTTAAAGTAGGGTTTACATATACAAAAAACCTATTTTCCAAAAAAAATTAGATCAGGATATTCAAAAATAAAAAACAAACCTGTCTACAAAGGTGGTGATAAAGGTTATCGTTAGGAACACAAAGAAAAGCAAAACAGAGTCTAGAATGTTAGGCTTAAAGCTTAGGAATTACAAAATTATCAAAATACCTAGCTATAACATAGTGAACCAACAAAAGTAAACTTGAACCAATGCAAAAAGAATAATAAAAAATTATTTACAATTTACACTGCTCGGGGAAATATTGTTGTAAATAAACAAGCAATACTTATCATGTTTTTTGGTGATCGATCTTATCTTAAAGATAGACGACACTATTAAGGATGAGTACAATCAAAATCATTTGATTGACCCTAGGAATACACTTGCAAAGTAAAACACTGGTATTAGCAGTAAGTCACAATTCCAAGGAATATACTTAAAACTAAAATGTTTACATATAATAAGCTCTCCCATGATGGGGTAGAGTTCAAATTTCCATTTTGAAAATTCTTAATAATAAGTATGCCGAAGCATTACTTTCTTCTGAATTTATACATAAAAATAACCTTAATTAATTTATTTATTTTTTAAGACTAGAACTTAAATCTAAGAAATACCAATACAAACACCAATAATAATAATAACAAACTTCGTGTATTGGAAAGTTGCTCAGATTTTCCCATACAGAATTTCCCATACAGAATTTCCCATACAGAATTTCCCATTAAGAATGGCTTTCCTCAAATTTCTTGAAAAAGCAAAGGAAGCCTGGAAGCCTCTAAACAAAAACATAAATAATACACTTCCAAAGAACTTGAGGAAGTACACTGACTTAACTCTAAGGCAGATAATAATAATATACATAATATTAGCGAGATGTGACGATTTGTCAGTTGAAAAAACTGTATAAAGCAAAGATAGAAGTTTGCGGCATAGAATATAATATTAATTCTAAAATTTGTATACAAATATGTAACTGTATAGATCACTAAAAGTTAAGGTAAGTTGAGACAATATAACCTAAACAAAACAAAAAAAAATTGGGCGCCACTGATCAGAAGATCAGATTCTAGTTAAACGAGGGTAAATAGTTTATTTATCATCAAAAAACTAGAATGTAGTGCTCACTCTGAGCACGTGCTTTGGAGGTACCAAACTGCAAGTCACGTGAGCAAAGTATCACACAAGAGAAAAAAAATGAAATGAAGTAGCATGAAGGTTTGGTATTCCCTCATGCCACCGCATAAAAAAGAAAATATTTAAAAAAACTTAATAGTTTTTAATATATCTAATTATATGAAAGTAGTATTATTCTAATACTAATATATGCATAGTATTAATTATAAAGATAAGTAAACCTATAAATAAATATAGCTAACTATGTATAAACGACTACTTATAAATACCTATAAATAAACTAGGATTTTAATTAAAATATGCCTATGAGGTTTAATATCCTCACCAAAATTTGTCATAAAAAAATATGCGTCCATATTTAGTTTGATGAGAGGTGAACTTCCGCGAAACTCGCATGCAGAGAGCAGAGGAACACGGTGTAGTTTTGTATATAACGCCATTTTGTTATATAAATCGTTTCTATTTATACAAAAGAAACTACAAAAATATTTCCAAAGAAATGTAAAAATATTAACTACGAAAATATTAGAAAATAATTCATAATTATAAATTAATTTAATATTTATAATCTGATTTACCAAACACATTGAAATATACTGTAGGTACCGACCTTGACAATATGTCAGATAAGAATAATAACAACAGCTATCATGTTGAGATTGTAAACAAACACTTCAAATCTATGAAATGTCAGATTGACATTTACAAAAACTCTTTCATTTGAAACAAAATTTACTTGTCTACCGGAATAACATAATAGACAACGCAATATGTTTTGTAAACACCAAAAACATTCATATGGACGAATAATTTATAACTACCGCCGAAGGCAAAGAAAGCGTATGACGAACATGGCTACCAAATAACAGATTTAATCGAACCGGAAATGGTAGAAATTCGTACACTTCCGAAGTCAAATATAATTAATTCGGCCGTCAATAATGGCTGCAACCGGAAATTAGTCAAATTCACAAATATTATTTGAGAAATACGTCACATCTCGGTAATATTGATATTTAACACAAAAAATCAAGAAAAAATACCAGAAAAAAAACTGCATTTCCTAGGAGCACCTGAGAAATTATTAATTGAATAGATATATAATTTCCTAAGACGGTGGAGGGCTAATTGCAACAAACATATTGACATGTAAAAATAAAACCAATGTAAACACACAAAAAAGAAACTGTATTTATTACGTGCACCCGGGAATTTATCCAAGACGTTGGGCGTCACTGTAACAGCAATCATCAGTATGGACCTTCTGATTATTCTATTTAATGGTAGAGTGAGAGATTCTCTTCAGGATTGTGGGAATAAACGAATACAGGTTCCAACTTGTGAGGTTTAATTGGTTTAAGCAATAAAAGAGTTCATTTCCAAAACAACCAAATCCCAGTATATTTTTATAAAGAACATAACAATGTTGCCCTTTTGAGGGGCCGGGTTTCACATCCCCAAAAACATAACAGATTCTGACAATTTAACAGGAACATAATTAAGAAGAAAGAAATGTCGTACCTGCGGACCATGGATCTTTATCTAAATACTTCTACACTGAAGCGAACTCTTAATTTACTTGAAGATAGCGCGTTGATGAACCGCGGGCCATATTCTCACGCAATCTCCAGGATGGGAACCAGGAAAGACTCCCCAGGAAGGCCAGAGAATGAGGACTCCCCGCCAGGGAGTAGGGTCCAAGATCAGCACCAGTGCTCTGGTTGAGCCCCTCGGATAACCACGATTTCCGTCAGCACGCCTCATCAGGAAATGAACGCCAAGTAACCATCCGTCACAAATATGAGCAGCAATGACCGTACCAGGTCATAAGAACTCTCCCTCGCGACGCTCTTCGCGATATAGGTAATTTACAACATCTTTATGCCGCGGACAAATATCGGTCCCAATGGCGGCGACCGAACACGTTAGAAACAACGTTCCGATCACATCAGAAAGAAACGTTCGCAAAATGTGCATCGATGTGCATCGCGATTAAAATCATTTAAAAAAAACAGTTTGTAACAAAGGGATTATCCCATTTTTAAATCCAGAACTATCACTAAAGTGACTAGTCGAATTTGCACCGGCTTCCTGTACGATGCGAATCCAAAAAAGTACCGCCGGAAGTTTAACAATCACGTTGCCAATCGAAAAAATCCAAAATACGGCGATTCAACAATTAAACTATTAAATTAGTAAGCGGCCAGGTGAAGGTTTACTAAGTCAGGAAAATAATTATTATGAAGTAATAATTATTATCGTGACAATGTGAAAGTCTTATGCTACGTTTCCACGCTTGCCAAGTCTCGGCAAGCGTCCACAAGCGCAAACGTGTAAACAGGTCGTTGGCTTGGCTTGCGTAGGCTTGTAAGAGCTTGCGAGAGTTTGCCGCCGATCCAGTCGGGGTCGGATCCAGCGGCAAGCTTCGGCAAACGCTCAGTGGAACTTTCGAACTGGCGGCGGATGCACGCCGTTTTTGCTCCATGCGGTCTATGATAATATTTATAACATTACGAGACATATGTATGACGTATGAGGCGTGCCAGACTTATTAAAATGTATAAATACATATTTTTAATGCACTTATGTTATGTAATTTATTGCGACTGGATTTACCTAAAAAGTCAAAATTAATAAATAGTATTTTATTGATGATTTACTATTTATTATAGTAAAAAAATATACATGATTTTTCTTAGAATAACTTATTTTATAATACAAAATAATTTTATATAAGACAAGTGATCCTCGAGTTCGGGTCCCAATTGCGATCATTATTTTTGAAGCGAAAACTTCTTTAGCACCGTTGTGATTTGAAACTCGATGAAACGAAAAAGTGGTACTAAAAAGAGACAAAAATCTATAGGATTTAGCCTGTGAGATAATGTCTCCTCTTTGTGCGAAGCGACCTGGTACGATTTTTATGAATCTGTATCATCCACCATATTCGTGGTCGTCGAGCTTCCCTTGTTTTTGTTACACTTTGCTTGTATTTCAAATAAAAGTTTGATAAACCAAACGCAATAGCCGACACAAGTTCGGCGTCCGCCATGCTCGGGTGTAGGTAGCGCACTGACGCATTCACAAGCATGTAAACGACTTCCAAATGCCAAGCGAGATTTGTGGACGCTTGGAGCTTGTGGAGGCTTGCCAAGCCTTGGCAAGCGTGGAAACGTACCATTATATTCATATTTACCTATCTATCTATGTCTTTATATTATATTATTTAAATAAAATTGAAAAGTCGACATGTATGTACGCGCATAACTTCCAAACAACTGCACCAAATTGGATAATTATTTTTTTGTTGTGTTCATTATTGTCAGGACGAGATTTATATGAAACTACTAGTGAATTCTGGCATTATGAAATTTGTATTAAAAATTGGCAAACTCACTATACTAATAAAAATGGAGCGACCGATCAACTTGATTGAACGGTGATAATTGGAGGACAGGGAAATGACATAGGCTACGTTTTATCCCCAAAAAAACGGTTCCATGGCAACTCAGAAGCGCCTCAGAAAGGTCATTAAAAGGTACGAAAAAATATTTTTAAACAGCCGGTAACCCTAACCTAACTTAACCTATTTAACCAATTTTTTATATTTTTTTATCATCACTCTTAATGACCTTTCTGAGGTGCTTCTGAGTTGGTTTCATTCTGAGTTGTCTGGTCACCGAAAAAAACATTTCATTCCCGTGGAAAAATTCTTTAAACAGTAATTCCCCCCAATACCATGCGAGGAAAGCCGCGGGTAAAGGCATGTTTAAAATAAAATAATATGGAATAACAGTAGCTCTGAGTAAAATTTTATAATAAAAATTCAAATGGTCGACCTTAGAGTGGACATACTATATTTGCCTTTTATTACGTAATATACCAACACTAATAAATAATTGATTTGTATAAAAGACGAAAATGTTTGATACCAGATATCAGAAAACTTAAGTCAACCTTTGCAAGATGAAACTCATCGTAGTGACTACACTCGCAATTGTGGCGCTCAGCCAAGTTTCTGCACATGTAAGTTCTTTTTATTTAATTAAAATAATATTCATCATTGAAGTAAAGACTCTAGAAAAGAATCTGACTTATTTTTAAAAAATACTCTTATTAATTACTGCTTCAAAATATATATATTTCTCGTATTAATTATTTTTTTTTTTTAAAATTATAAAATATTTTTTTATTATTTAAAACTCCTCCGAATTTTCGCGAATATTCGCTTATGATGTCTCAAACGAAATGCCATTTTACGAAAACTTTGTGTTATTACCGCTTCACAATTAAAGCTCTATAAATGAAACATTTCTGAACGTAGCCGAATAGTAAAAACTGTTTTAGAAAGGTTACAAAATAAGCTTTCGAATTATTATATTAAAAATAAATATGAACATTGCTGTAGCGGTATGGCAAAACTTGATATGTCCGATTTTTTGGCAAAATCAGATTATGGGCTTGATATGTAATTTAGTAACATTTCTTCAAGTTGGCAGAAGTTGATATGTCTGTGGTGAAGGTAAAACCGTTAAAAATTAAATGGAATTATATCATATGTCAGCTGCGGTACTTTTTTTTTATTTTTTTTTTACATGAATACCGCACAAGAGTCCCAGCTGCTCCCGTCTGGAGCCAGTGGGACTATGGCATCCCCAATTGGGGTATGTTGTGAGGCTGAAGGAAGTGGGGAGGGGAAGGAGATAGGGAAGAGGAAGGTGGGGAAGTACCTGGCTATTCAGATCTGGTCACCAAACACGGCAGAAGCCATTTCAAGCAACGTTTCAATTCTGAATGGTGGTCTTACACCAGGGCGATACTGAGAGTATCTTCCACTCTGAAACGTGCCGCAAATATACTATATATTATTTTAAATGAATAAATTGTGAAAAACACAAATTGATCAAATAAAATTTATTTGACACGCTGGGATTCGATCCCGCTACCTTCGGAATGCAAGTCAAGCGCCTTACCGCTGCACTACGCCGGCCGTCAAACTTCACTTATTAACACACTTATTAGATACGGCAGAACTTGATATGTTACATATCAAGTTCTGCCTAATCCCATACCCTAGGTCGAGGATCTCTGACTATTGGTAGGCATTTGGTGATATGTCACATTTTTTATTTAATAAAAAATACTTTTTAACGTACTAAATATTTTTTAATGTAAAATAAATAAAATTTTGATTTCTTTTACTGTTTTAGAAAAATAAAGTAATTTCTAATTTTTATGCATTTATTATTATTTATTTACTTTTATGCATTTATTATTATTTATTTATTTTGATATTCATTTATTTCTGATATGTCCATTTACTTTGTGTTTTTCGGTTAGCAAAACATGATATATCTACTGTTTTGAAGACGATCATTACAAAAAGGTATTCACTAAACAATTACCTAATACCGGTTAAACGATATTATTAAATTTTATTGCACATGTAATTTAGTAAGTTGAAAAAAACATTGACAATTCACTTAAAAAATTTCAAGAATTTAGGGGGCATTTCAAACTTTCAAAATCCTCTACTGAAAAATTAGGCAAGATTGACATATCAAGTTTTATCACAGATTATGTAAACAACAATATTTATTCTATTGTATAAATGTATAATAAACACTTTTGTCACCTCACTTTTTTATCATTTCATATAAAAATATTTAATAAAAATTAACAATGTCGAGCGTGGTCGAGCCGCCGGTAGAAAATTTGGCGGGATCATAGACATCCAAATGAATAGACAAGCAGTTACAGGTGAGGGGTCAAACCAAACCATGGAGGGCGAAGAGGGGAAAGATGACTGTGATTCGTTATACAATCAATCTGACAGTAAATAGGCATCTCGCATTACAATATCACCATTTAGTTCTTAAAAGCAAAATCTGCTTTGAATGAATAGACCTTTTTACATGGGAGCGCGAATTGCTTGCCACGATAATAACATATTTGCTAAGGCCAAATGCTCGCCCCAAAAAGACTCGCCCCAATACACATAGCAATATTTTGTTGCCGTGTTGAGTTAAAACACTATTACAAATGTTTCATAATTTACTTACCCCTGTAACCAGCGACGAGCACACTGGAGAACCGCCCACATTCGCTATGTGCACATTGATATGTAGATATATTGTATAGAATACGCTACCGTTTTGGCGTTGTATTTCGTTAAATGTATGGATGTTATCTTCTAGCTGTACGGCAAGAATGATGACGTCACACATTTTATATTCAAGCGAGGCTCTATCCCCTCCCCATGGAGCGAGCCGGTTCCAAGGCGGAGCTGCAGCCGGCGCCATGTGGAGGGGGAAATAATACGTTTTTATCACTTAGGGCAGGTCCATGTATATTCATATGTCCGTGGGCGGGATAAATTATGTGTCAGACTGCGCGAATGACAGAATATTCTTGTTATGTATTTATTTATTGTTTCTTTACACTGCAGGTAAAAATGTTTACAATACAATTTGTTACCTCATAAGGACAAGCCTGTGTTGAGGTTAACAATAATTATACAAGTTAACAAAATAACACAAAATTATACAGATTTTGAAAGAACAATATTGTTGTATTTCTTACAGATTGAGATTAGATTATGGGTACCTACTAAACTGATGGCGCTAGGTAGTACATTAATGTAGACTTTTAGGGTGACCATAGTTTTGAGATCTGATTTAAAATAAAATAAAATATTTTTTTTTTTTTTTTAAGGATTAAGTTGTGAATAATAAATATATGTATATAATTTAACATGCTGTAGATTTGGCAAGAGGAAGATGAACAAAAACGGTTCAAACAAAAATAATATTATTTTAGCTTATATTCAATGGACAACTTGAATAGGGATGTATAGCTTGATCCACTATCCACCGTTTACTTTTTGTTTTAGGGATATCACTAAAAGAATAAGGGTGTTAGAACGATTTCTATGGAGACACACGCGTTGACGTATAAACACGCTTATTGTACTTGACTGCTATCGTATTTTTAACGCAAATATCTGCTTAAGTTCGTGACCTGAATGAATTAAATAATTTAATTCTTACACTTAATCATGAAAAAAAATTACTCATTTTAATTAATACTTTAAAATGTGTATACATACATATATGTTATGATTAAGGTTTTCACGGGTGTAAGATGTAGAACAATTTTCTCGGTTTACCCGCGTAACGTAGTCCTTAAAAGGACTTTTTAACTCCTGACGTTTCGGACAGATCACACTGTCCATCTTCAGAGGCCTTATGTCTTGAGTTTTTGTCTCAAACTGATAGCTTTCGCATGTCTGTTCGGTCCAAATGCTAAAACTTAAGTGAGTGCAAGTCACTTCTTATGTCTAGAACGAAGTACCCGGGTTGCAGGTGATTGGTGGTGGAGGGGGTGGGGGGCGGGGCTGGCAGTAGTTACTTGATTGGTTAAGCTAATTGGAGACACTACTGGTAATTTTGGAAATGCCGTTTTTGGGGGATTTTCATCGATTAAGACTTTCCAGGTGTTGGGAATTCTGATTGAGTCATTTCTAGTATTCATATTATTTTTATGTTTATAAATTTCTATTGCTTCGCGGTAAATTCTTTTTGGTTCATTGTATATGCTAGCTATTATTTTTGTATTATTAAAGTCTATTTTATGACCTTCATTAAGGACGTGTTGTACTATGGATGAAGTGTGATCTGTCCGAAACGTCAGGAGTTAAAAAGTCCTTTTAAGGACTGCGTTACGCGGGTAAACCGAGAAAATTGTTCTACATATATATAAATATATGCTCTCTCTCTCTCTGGTTTCAATCCTGGGATTGGTTTGCAGCAATTTCATCTATTCGTTTCTTCCACTCTTCCCTGTCTTGTGCGGCTCTTTTGAATTCTGCATATGATAAGCAGCGCACGTCCACCAGCAGGTCCTCCAGGTACTCTCGGCGTGGGCGTCCCCTAGCGTTTGTCCCCTCGGTCATACCCTCCGTTATGGCATGCAAGAGGCCTTCTTGTCTTATTGCATGGCCGATCCATCTTGCGCGCCTTTCGGACAAGGTCCTGAGCAGGTGCCTTCCTCCTTTGATTTTTTGGAGAACCTCCTCATTTGTGATGTGGTCTCTCCAGGAAATTCCTAGTAGTCTTCTATAGGACCACATCTCAAAAGCCTCTAGTCTCCGTTTATCTCTTTCGGATAAGCACCATGTTTCGCAGCCGTACATCAAGATACTCCATACATAGGTCTTGATGAGGAGTATTCTCAGTTTCAGGTCTATATTATTCGATACTATTATTTTCGACCTTTTATTGAATGCAAGCCTAGCCTGGTGTATACGGCTGTCGACCTCGCTCTTAGACCGACCGTCCCATGTTATTTTGCTCCCGAGGTACACAAACTCCTTGGTGTTCTTTAGTGGAACTCCTGACATCTCTACTCTAATATATGCTAAGTGCTATTAATTATTTATTTTTTAATAACTTATTAAGAAGTTTTATTTATTTATTAATCAATTAATTAACTTAAGAGTGAGTTAATTATTTTTGTTCCCGCTAAGAGGTTTATAACTAAATATTCGGCAATCCACTTCTGTATGTACAACGGCAACAAAATGTATTGGTAGGTAACACTCACGGAAGCTAGAAGGGAGCAGTTTCATCTGGGACGTAGTTCCTTTCAAGATGAAATCACCATCTGAGAGGTAGTTCACTTTTTTACACTGAATTATTGCGAATTTGAATAGTTTTCAAAGAATGCGATGCGATAAAGCGATTGTTTTAAGCGACTTATATTAACGAGGACCTCGTACTCGCGGAGCTGCGTGAACACACTGACTTTTTGGGGGGCAAGGGGAGAGACGGGAAAGGATCCATTTGTTGCCATAAATAGAATAAATAATCCATTTCAAGACCACAAAAGTATCTTTTTTTTACATTAACTCCACACAGGAGGCCCTGAGGAAAATAACTACCCTCAGGGCCTATGTCATCTTTGAAGATGCTGTGTGTAGGGTCTTTTTGAGGAAAGGAAGGAATGAAGCATGTTGTAGGAGGGAGGAAAAACAGAGGCCGGCAAATCATTCCACAGCCTAGCCGTTGAACTCAATAACGAGTCATAGAAGCGACCCGTACTCATGTGACTAATGTCAACCGTGTACAAATGTTGGGCGCGTGTTTGGCGTGTTTCCCGACTATGCGCTGGTGCCGAGGGGATCAATGACGCTAGTTCCTCGGAGCATCTTCCATTGTAATACCGGTAGAACAAGGACAGCATTCCCACCTGTATCTCTAAAAGCGGCGCGAACAATTTTTAATTCATTATTATTTATTTATTATTCTTATTATAAAATAAAATATTCCACGTAATAATTATTGATTTAAAAAAATATATTCCTTTAATTAATTATTGCTTAACAAATTAAAACCCTTATTTTGTTTCAAAATAAATATTTATCATTAAAGTCAAGACTCTAGATGAGATGAAAACTCTCAATTGAAAAATCTGTAACAGAAAAAATTGCGGTCGTATTGAACCCATTACCTCTGCCTTACTTATTTAATTCGAACATTTCAACTTTTGTCATTTTTAACTGTATCAGTTTCTTGGATAAATGCATCCATATTTATTTTAATATGCGACATCTATTGACTTTTTTTAAGTCCAGAATCAATATTTTTTTTTACATATTAACGACTCTCAAACGAAAAATGTGAAACAGAAAAGATTGAAAGAGATTCGGTCGAATCTGGGAATTGAACCCAGGATATTATAATTTCACATTTTTTTAAATATTATCATAACAATGTAAGTTTTTTCCACTGCATATATTGAAAAAAAAAATCATATTCAATGTAAGATTTAAAAGAAAGTCCGAAAAAGTCTTGCAAAAACTCAGAAACGAGTCCCGGTACAATCAATGGAATTATGTGGTGTGGTAGATGTCTACCACCCCTCCAGGATGACGGTTTCCGTTTTTTATCTTAAGGGCGTGCTTTTGAAGATATATGGGCTGGAAGTTTCGCCCTATAGAAATTTCAAGGACAGTGTTCCGGGATGTTCTAGAAGGTTCGATAAAGCTGTAGAAAGTTCTTTTTTTACATTACCTCCACACAAGAAGATGCTGTGTCTTGAAGAGACCAAAGAAAAAAAACAAATGAATTATAATTTTCGAAACACAAATACATGAGTAAATAGCTGTATAAATTTGAATTTGAAATTCATAACCAAAGAGAAGATATTTGAGATCAAAGTTGCCAGTGCGGCAAAACATCAGTTTCATGTGTAAGGACCTAATATAAAACATTTTACCTTACTAATATTTTTCTTAATTTTTTTTAAAGATATACTCCCATAAAAAGCTTCGCTTGTGTCTAGTGCCAAGGAACAGAGAATTTAAATTTCTGACCTTAAACTCTTTAAATAGAAGTGAAGAAGGATATTTTTTTTTAATAATTTGCGCAGTGCAGTAGGATTGTGTGTGGGGTTTATAAGCGCCATGCCATCATATTATAGCTGTATTTTTAATATGTTTACGCATTGTTCATCTCAGAGAACAAAAATGTTGGCCTAACTTTAACTATCAATTTAGGCATATACGCTACTCAAAAGAATTAAGGGAGCAAAAAAAAATCCAATTTTTTCGGTGATTTTTGACAGGCTGACAGGGTGAAAAATGGTCGTATTGAGACTTTAAAAAAAGCAAGTTGAAGCATTAAAATTATCATATTCATGTTTTTGGCAATTTTTTTAGGAGCTACTACGATTCTCGTGCAATCCTAATTTTTTGATATTTTTTTGGTAATTTTTTTTCAGTTAGGCCGGCTCATGAATCATATAGCCTTAATATTTAGCAATAATTTCCTTTTTTTAAAACCTTCCTTAATTTTTTTGAGTAGTGTATTTTTAGAAGGTCAGCGACTGTTACTTGTAAAAACTTGAATATTCGATTTTTAATTATTCTATTAAGGTGGGAAATGCAGGACTAGGTTTTTTTAATGATTTTCATGATTTTTTTTGGTATTGAAGAAATGTGTATAATTTATTGAAACTCTGAGGTTATTTCATACATCTATTTAAAAAAATATTGTGAATTTTTCGAAACATTTCCTCGGAAAATATGAAAATTATCAGCTGCTTCACATCGAACGTCATCATCAGACGTAGCTTTTGTGTGCATTTTGGAGGCCACAGTTTTCATCTCAAATCAATAGGGTTTTGAATTTAATTTAAACATGTGCCTCTTTTATGTAAACCTAAATTTTCCCAAAAAATTGGAAATAACATTTTATACGGGTGTGTAAAAAGGAAACCTTGATTTTTTGCCATTTTTTTAGACATTTTTTTGCAATTAAAAATATTTTTGACAATGATATTACTACGAATTATATAAATAAGGAATCTGCATATTTTTAAAATGTTTGATTAAAACCATTCAGAGCTAGAGTGAACACAAATTCCAAAAAAGTCGTTTCGAGAAAAATGAGTTTCAAGTTTACCGCACGGTTCGGCACAAACAACCTCGTAATACCGGAACGAATTGAAATTTTTATAATAAAAAAACACATAAATTTGTTTAAGACCACTTTTATTTTAAAACATTCTACCGGTTTCAGAAGCACCCTTCCTTCGTCAGGAGAATATTATAACTGTTATAATATTCTCCTGGCAAAGGAAGGGTGCTTAATAAAAGTGGTCTTAAACAAATTTATGTGTTTTTTTATTGTAAATTATGGCGACCCACAAAGTTAGTGCTTTTTACAAATATGAAATTTTTATTTAAAACTTTGGGAACATATTCTTAAGTAGTTATACTAACAATTTATGAAATTAAAAAAAAGTCTGTAATATATTATTTTAATAAATAGAACACAAGAAAATACATAATTTTTCTTTTTATTTATACCACTCCGAATTTAGGGTTGGTACACAACCGCGACGCAAATTTCCATCGTTAGATCTAATCTTCACATTTTTTATCAGTTTTGGGAATGTAGCAGCAGGGGGTCCACCGAAATCAGTAAAATTTTGATAGGGGTCTACGAGAAAAATAAGTTTGGGAACCTCTGATCTACAAGAATCAAAACACCTACTGTAATTAGTTTAATAAAAATTGTTAATAATATTTGTTTCAGGATCTAGGATATGGTGGCGGATTTGGGTTCGGTCTCGAAAATAACAACTATTACGGAAAAGGAAAAGGATATTACTTCAAAAATAACAATATCAACGATGGTTTTGGAAATGTAAACGACGATCAATATAATAACAATAACAACTATTATGGATTTGGATTAAAAAACAACAATTACAATAAAGGAGATGAAAATGTAAACACTGACCAATATAATGACAATAACAACTATTACGGAAAAGGATTTAACTTCAAAAATAACAATAACAACGAGGGTTTTGGAAATGTAAACGACGATCAATATAATAACAATAACAACTATTATGGATTTGGATTAAAAAACAACAATTACAATAAAGGAGATGAAAATGTAAACACTGACCAATATAATGACAATAACAACTATTACGGAAAAGGATTTAACTTCAAAAATAACAATAACAACGAGGGTTTTGGAAATGTAAACGATGATCAATATAATAACAATAACAACTTTTATGGATATGGATTTAAAAACAACAATTACAATAAAGGAGATGAAAATGTAAACACTGACCAATATAATGATAATAACAACTATTATGGAAAAGGAAAAGGATATAACTTCAAAAATAACAATAACAACGAGGGTTATGGGAATGTAAACAATGACCAATATAATAACAATAATAACCAATACGGATTTTTATTTAAAAATAACAATAACAACAAAGGAGATGAAAATGTCAACACCGACCAGTATAATGATAATAACAACTTTTATGGAAAGTTTTTCGGATATGGCCTCAAAAATAACAACTTTAACGAAGGTTTTGGAAATGTAAACGAAGACCAATATAATCACAATAACAACTTTTACGGAAAAGGATTTAACTACAAAAATAACAATTACAACGACGGTTATGGAAATGTAAATGCGGACCAATATAATAACAATGACAATTTTTACGGAAAAGTTGGATTTAAAAATAACAACAACAATAAAGGTGACAAAAATCAAAACACCGACAAATACAACAACAATAACAACTATTACGCAGGTTTCGGAACCGGCTTTGGATATGGCCTCAAAAATAACAACTACAATGAGGGTTTTGGAAATGTAAATAACGACCAATATAACAACAATAACAACTTTAACGGAAAAGATTTCTGAACGGGCAAAGGAGGCGGATTTGGCAGAGGAAAAGTATTTTAATTTAAAAACAAAAATAACAACAAAGAAGATGAAAATTAAACTTCGGCAAATATAACAGCAATTACAGCTTTTTTGAAAAAAGCCTTCGATGGTTTTACAAGTCACTAAAGTGAGAGAATCATTGATGGAAATGAATATGGAAACCAATAAAAAACATGGCAGTGCACCCACCACTTTGTGGAAAAACAATCTTACCAAAAGGGACATAGTTTCTAAACGGCTTTTAACTTGTCAAAATTTTCACATCTTCGATAATCGTAACATATTATGTCAATGAAAATATATTATTCAATAAATTCATACCCAACGAAAAAAAATCAATCTTTCAATATTTTACCCTTTGCAAATTTGTTTGATTTGTGTTTTAAGTTTGATTGGTTAGCGACCTGTGAAATTATACTAAATCTATCGAGTCTTCACGTTGGTAGTTTGGTTTATGTCTAATCAGATATATTTATTTAAACACTGGGCAAAATTTTCCAATGTGCCTGAAAGAATCCAGTCTTATTTCTGCTGGATGGTATTCAAGAATTGCTCCGGCTTATTAATCGGAACTGTGTATTTCTGAAAACAAAAAATCACGACAGTCAACCCTCGGGTCAGCATCATCAGCTATCGGAAGATTGAAGGAAACAAAGCTGATACCAGATACTTAGATAGGTGAGCGTGCTTTAGGAATGTCAGAAATAAACTTCCACATGATTTAAGAGTGATTACAGACTTGACAGAATTCAGAGCTAAACTTATAACCCATATTTTCAGGCAATCATTTCCATAAATGGTAGAAATGCACACTCAAATTGAATAGCTAAGCCAGCTGATTAGTTCTTACCTAAATTCACTTAGGCCCGGTACATCAGTTGGTTATAAACTCGGCTCGGTTAGAATATCGAGCTTAGCACAGCTAGGAACATAATTCGTATTCAAGTCGAAAGCCTAGACGTTACCAATATTACGTGTTTTTTCTATGAATTTAACAGAAGAAAGTGTTTATTTTATCTTTGAAAACAAATCTACTGTCTACATGAGTGATATCTAGGTTCTCTGCTATCATTGTCATCGGGACATATTTATGCACTGAGAGCTCGCGGTCTTTCAAAAACGATGTTTGTTTATTTTTAGGATGCGTTTAATTTAAGAGTTGATTTTGATTAAAGTTCCCCACTCCAATCAGCATGGTTCTATATGCAAGTACACTAATTTTAAATAGTATTCGTTTTGCTGGGGTCTGTGCTCTATTCATAAAATAAGAACAAACTGCTGAAAAAAACCGTCCACACTTTGAAACATAAAATTCCTTACCATTATTCCAGATTGATTTTCAATTCAATGAATATAAAATTCATACTGATAAAATTATGCAATTTACGTAAATTTCGGTGAGATGCAATTACTTACGTACACGTCAAGTTTTGCGGTGTGTCTGTTAACACCTCGAAGTCTGAAAAGGGAACTATTCTGTTACTTATCAAGTCATAAGCGGCTGATTTAGCCAGCTAAAATTTGAGCGAGGAATGTAAGACTTCGAGCGAGGATAAGCAAGAAGACGGACTGACTGGTATACCAGGCCTAACAAATTTCTGTGTTATTTACGTGTAGAGGTTTATCACGAAATATCCGAAAAAGAGATAAATATTTTTTCCTAGCTCATACACACAGTTAACAAGTAAATCTATACAAATATTATAAATGCGAAAGTGCGTGTGTTTGTTTGTTACGATTTCACACGGTATTACAATGGAAGATGCTCCGAGGAACTAGCGTCATTGATCCCTTCGGCACCGGTGCATAGTCGGGAAACACGCCAAACGCGTGCCCAACATTTGTACACGGTTGACATTTGTCACATGAGAACGGGTCGTTCCTTCGGGTTGTTCAACAGCTCGGCTGTGGAATGATTTGCCGGCCTATGTGTATTTCCTCCTTCCTACAACATGGGTCTCTTCAAGACCAACGTTCATTCCTTCCTCTCCTCAAAAAGACCCTCCACACAGCATTCCAGATGACATAGGCCCTGAGGAAAATAATTTCCCTCAGGGCCTATGTCATCTGGGATGCTGTGTGGAGGTAATGTAAAAAAAATGGGAACATCTTAGCACAGGTTCGCCTGGTGAGGTGTTGACAAAATACTACTACTAACCTATTTACGCATAGTGACCGGAAAGTGTAAGTTTAAGAATAGAAATAATTAAATATACATATATATCATAGACATCCAAATGGATAGACAAGAAGTTACAGATGGGTAAAACCAAACTATGGAGGGCGAAGAGGGGAAAGATGACTGTGATTCGTTAAACAATCAATCTGACGTACTTGACTTACTTTAACCAGTGATTCCTGACGTTATTTGGAGTAAAAAATGTAAATGAAATTTTAGTCTCCGGTGACTTTTTTCGACGACTTTTTTTTTTCAAATTTTTTTTCTTTAAAATCTAACCAAAAAAAAATTCTTCCGCATGTCGTCACTGGTCACTCAGCCGGGTGTCCGATGAACCCCTTACCCCGCCTCCAACTGTTCAACAACTACCATTTTTTATGTTTTTGTAGAAAAAAAAAAAACATCAAAAATGTCACCGGAGACCAAAATTTCATTTACATTTTTTACTCCAAATAATGTCAGGAATCACTGGTTAAAGTAAGTCAAGTACGTCCCTTAACACCCTGTATAGGCATCTCGCATTACAATATCACCATTTAGTTCTTAAAAGCAAAATCTGCTTTGAATGAATGACCTTTTTACATGGGAGCGCGAATTGCTTGCCGCGTTAATAACATATTTGCTAAGGCCAAATGCTCGCCCCAAAAAGACTCGCCCCAATACAAATAGCAATATTTTGTTGCCGTGTTTAGTTAAAACACTTTTACAAATGTTTCATAATTTACTTACCCCTGTAACCAGCGACGAGCACACTGGAGAACCGCCCACATTCGCTATGTGCACATTGATATGTAGATATATTGTATAGTACAAGCTACCGTTTTAGATGTTATGGATGTGCTATGGATGTTAGATTCTCGCTGTTCACGGCAAGAATGATGACGTCACACATTTTAGATTCAAGCGAGGCTCTATCCCCTCCCCATGGAGCGAGCCGGTTCCAAGGAGGAGCTCCAGCCGGCGCCATGTGGAGGGGGAAATAATACGTTTTTATCACTTAGGGCAGGTCCAGATATATTCATATGTCCGTGATATATATACACAATCGTCCTTACGTTTGAAGTTGGAAATTGGCCGCAGTGTGACCGTTTTTACGCCTTAAATTATTTAAAGTAAGGATTTGAATCCTTTGATTTTTAAAAATAATAATAATAATTTTTATTAGACCTTACCCAATTTCAGGAAGGAGTTGATTAGTTTATATGCAGCCCCAGCTAATTACAGTGCTCATGAGATTTGGCTGTGTAACAGTTTGAAATTATAATGCACAAGTAATCACTTGATGAAGTAAGCACCCAACAATTAAGTTGGTGGCTACGCATCAATTCAAATTGAAATTTGAATTCCTAATTGGAAATATAACTTTGAACCAATGGAATCCAGCATTTCTTATTTTGCCCAAAACATACTACGAACAAGAGATTTTTTCATCAGCAGTTCCAAGTAGAAAGCCAGAGGGTCCGGATGTTTGTTTCGACGAGAGAAGACACATACTTCGGTGAGATCGCCATTACATGTGAGCTATTACTTCGGTTAGTTTGGAGTTTATTGATTTACCATTTAATTGTGTTTTATTTGAACTGGTGCCCCCCCCCCCCCCCCCCCCCTGTAGTAATTTTAACTTCTTGATCATCATTTTAAAACATTTGATTCTGTATTTAAAACGCAACATTTATTTATGCAGTTTATTTAATTTAGTTTATAACTATTTAGTTACCTTTAAGGGCTAATCACGATCCTGAGTTTTCAATCTATTAGAATATTATTATTTTGTTTGAGTGTCATGTTCTGATTTTATTATCTTATAATATAAACATGAATCGCTGGATGTGTTGCTAAGCGCATAACTTGGATAATTCTTTTGTTTGTGTGTTGGTTATTGTTAGGACAAGGTTTTTATAAAACTTCCGGTGAGCTCTGGCATTATGAAATTTGTATAAAAAAATTGCTTTTGGTGGCACGCGAGGTTTGAAAACTGAATGTATGGAAAGCGTGCGGGGGGAAGGGGGAGGGGAACCTGGGAGGGGGGAGGGGGACCTGTTAGGAGGGGAGGGGAACTCGGGAGCGGTTTTCGCGGGACGGAGGACGGGGGGGGGGGAGTGGAGTGGGGAGAGGGAAGGTGGAGGTGACGGAGTGGGAACGCGAGAGGTGAAGAGGACGCAGGAGAAGAAGGGGAGGCGGAAGGGGATGGGACGAATGGGAAAAGACACAGGGAGAAACAATTTCTTTATTAAATGGCATAGCAACGCATGCCGGGAACCAGCTAGTTATTTATTAATATAAAATTTAATTGTTTTCACAACTCTTTTATTTATAGCTAATATTTTATTAAGTGTTGTACTTATTTCTTACAACATTACTACAGCATGTGACAGATAAAACTTTCGAAAGAGAGAATCCATCATCAGAGAAGATGTGTACTAACACATACCTATTGAAGACATTAACTACACATCTTTACTAAATACACTTAAATTGTATTCCTTAGAAAACAGAAGATAAATAAACGACCTAACTTTTTTGTTTAAAATTATTCACTCCGAATTAAGGTACCAACTCGAGCGACAAGGCAAAACATATTATTCTGCAACAATAATACTCTGACCAACTACCACACATATGCATCAATTTCTCGACTACACACACTAGGGAACAAATTCACCTCAAATATCGATATATTTAATACAAGTTTACCGTTATTCAAGAAATATCTGAACAATATTTTTATGTAGAATATTTTGATATCTAAGGAGCATCACGTAGGGTCTATTGCATATATTTGTGTATTTCTATATTAATCTACAATGTAAATACTTGTTAACATTTTATTTTTATGTATCTTGCATTTTGTCATGTATTACATATTCATGACATTTAATCAGTCACCTGTAAATTTTGTAATTACTAACCTTTGATTGAAATTTATGTAATCAAGGAAACTTTCTCTTTTATTGTAATATACTATCTTTCCCTAAATATATCTGTATACCTACCTTACATACGATGTTTACTAGTTATATTTTTATAGTTTATCTTTTTTATTAAAAAAAACTGTCTGTATTATAAACTTGTCATGTAAAAGCCCGCCAGGGCGTTGAAAATTAATAAATATATACATAAAAATCTGTTCTGCTGATAGACACTGTATCGCTGCCGAAACATTAGCAAAAGTTGATTGGCGCAACATGACATAATACCCCAAATTTTCATGTGCTTCGTGGCCTACACGTAAAGAGTTTTCAAACATTTTTTTTATGAATTATTAAAAAAATCTATTAAACGTTGGTATTGTTTTATTTCACACAACATTTTAATATGTATATTGTAAAACAATGCTGTGGCAATAAAGAAAGCATTAGTTCCAGTATAGTGTGTTTGCCGGATACAAGGGTGACATATAAAAAGTTGACATTAATATAAAATATTCATTCATTTTCAAATGCCGTGCGATATCCATTGATCTTTGCTTCAAGAAATTCATCTCTCTTAACCTCTAATCATCAGTCATAATTATTTTGAATATGATAACTGCACAAGAGTTCTATTTGCATTGGGCCAGTGAAACTACAGCATAGTAAACTTGTCAGGCTGAAGGAATAGGTGAAGAGAAAAAGCTGGAAAAGAAAAGGTTGATAAATAACAAAGATATTCAAATACAAGAGATATGCCATGGTGTCCCCCCGACTGTCGGCAGATTACTTCCTAATGGAAATAGTTTGAATACGGAAAGCAGTTGATGTTTTTAAGATGCGCAGTAGTATTAGTTAACAATATAGTTTGAATACGGAAAGAATTAGTTCATTTAGTTAACGAAGCACAGTGCCACCCAGTAAAAACTGCCGATAGCACATCTCCGATATTTCAATATATTTGATAAATATCTACATTTCTGGTCTACTTACTTGTTTTTGGCTTCCACGTTTTTCCACCAATCTCTTATGTTTAGAATCACCATCAGTATCCAATTACCTTTCATTTGTCATTTGAAAGAAGGTGAATTTAATTAACGTTCAAATCGATAAGTTCTTATAATGAATAAGAGTGGGCCCAAGATGGAACCTTGTGGGGCTTTGACATTGAAAATAATTTAAAGTATCAATTAAAACAGATTTTAATATAATACACTACGAAAAATAAAATGGTGCGCAGGACAGGTCTAAAAACACTTGGAAAATATTACAAACGCTGCAGTCGATGAATATCTGCTTTATAAATTTCCCACGTCAATTGATGATAATTGCTGATGTATGAAACATGAATCGCCACTAATTATAAAAAACGTAAAATAATTTATGGTTCATAATTAAGTTTGTAAGTATTTAAACCTCCACTTCCAAATGTCATTACTTCAGGGGAAATTTTCGAAAAAGAGAATAAGAAAAGCACTTATTTGAACGCAAAGTCTACTTACTGCTCATAGAGTTATTTATTTCTTTGAGTTAACGCCACACTCCAAGTTTTCGTTTTTCCATAAATGTGTAGAACTCGTGGTTAGAGGTTGCCAATGTAGAACAATGAGGTTGCGCATTGGCAGTCTTTACCTACCAAAATTACAATTTGCAAATAAATGCACTTTGGTAAACACAACGAACGTAGATTCTCACTGGGTTAAGGTTAACTGCGGTTGTTTGAGGCGAGCTTGCTGAACGCTATGAAAAACATCGTAACACTGAACCGTGTGTGTTTTAGTAATAGCCCGACAAGTCGGAGTGTTGCTTTGTTCGACAGTAATTCTTTATTCGATGAATTTCTCGAAAGTGCCCGAACTGTGCATTTCAGGCGGGCTATGTTTCGAACCTTTTCTGGAACGCGTGAGAGGTAAATAGAACTGCAGCTTATTATCGATGTGATAGGTACCTACCATCCAGTCACATAATTACGAGCGGTTGCCGGAATGCTCTCGATGGTTCTGCATTCAAACATTTTAATATGGGCGACGCTTCTGGAAAGATTAATATTTTTGTAAACAATCCAGAGCATGCGGTAGCAGTGGCTGGCTGCTACAAATGATTTGATTATTTTTTTCGGAATGCTGTACTTTTATGTACTTATCCAAATTTCATAATAATCTGACAATGGGAACGAATTAAGTTGATTTGTATCAATTTTCTCACAACAATCCGTTAACCCTAGAAAGCAAATCTTATTTTGACCTACGTTAAAGATCACGTCTTAAAGCCGTACCTAAGTTTAATAGTGTGTATTTAATATATTATCATACTTAAACAGTTTAAAGGTAGTTGATAAATTAGTTTAGGGTTTTTTACTTTAAATATAACCAAAATAATTGCAAAAAAATATTTTGTAATTATAAAAAATAACATAATGCTGTTAACCTCTTACAAATCATTTACAAACTATTATGTATTTTTTTTAATTTAAAACAATGTTTAATTTTATGTCTAGACCCGTGGTAGTCAAACAGCGGCCCGCGGCAAATTTTTGTGCGGCCCGTACAAATATCTGCCTTTTTCCTTTTTAAATATGTATTTTTTTTTTCATGTACCATTATATTAATCTCCTTTTTTCCAAATATTTTGTTTACGTATACCCTTACGATTTTAAAACGTTGACTTCAATTGATTGACATTTGATTTTACAACGCCCAGCTGGTTTTTGAATACATCCTAATTCGATTTTGAACGCGCGCATAGTGAACGTCTTAGGTTCTCAACGTGGGCGATAGCGCCCCCTTGTGGATATTTGAGACGTTCAGGGGGGCAGTAGAAGACCCATAGAAAATTAGGGGGCTTTGAGATGGCACAGTAAGTGCGTAGGCAGGTAAAAAAATGAGGTCTAAGCAAGACCAAAAAAACACGCTAATCACGTACTAATAAACTTTAATATTGGTTAATTTTTAATTTTGTATGTATTGTAATCAATTATATCAAGTGTGCGAAAATTCACACATTCCGGTAGTTCGGAAAGTGGATAAAAATTGAACTAAAAGATTCAATTACACATCTACTACTTTTTTTTAATATAATATTTTCATCTTACGTGCATTATTATTATTAAGAATTGGCAATATATCATGAAAACAAGAAGGAAGGAGGTAGCAACCCGGTACTTAAATACAAAAGAATTGCCTTTTGCCACCCCCCCCCCCCCCCAATTCATAAATGTGCGGCCCGCGGTGATACCTCACATTGTCCTATGTGGCCCTTGACCAGAAAAGTGTGACGATCGCTGGTCTAGACGTTATACTTAAAAATATTTGTAAAAAATTGGTGGCTAAATCACATTTATGCGAACAAGTCTGGCAGTCACACAAAAGATAATCATACGTCTTTCAAATGTATCGTGTATGTATTTCTCCATAATTATTATGACAGTCTCATCTCGCGCAAACTCTACTCGGCAAATGAGCTAACTCAGATAGAAAGCGCGATACGTTACGAAATATAAAAAAAGACAGAAAATTTGTGTCTCGCTTGCGTCGCAAAGACGTAGATTATCTTTCTGGGGTTAAACTGTGTTTGTAATCCACCTTTGAAAGAAACATACTATACTTAACGTAAAAAGGGAAATTTCGAAACATGATTTGTTCATATATAAAAAGCCTAAAATGCATTGGCGGCAAAAATCAGTATATTATCGATGCAATATGAAACTGCTCGTTTCAACCACATTTGCATTTTTCGCGTTAAGCCAAGTCGCTGCACGTGTAAGAAATTTCTTATTTTCACAAAAAAGTGTTTGCAAAATTATTTAAACAACAAGTTTATAAAAACTTTAATAAAACTACTTTAGGACTTGGTGTTTAAAAGAATTTGAAGAATTCGTCAATTTTGAAAGTTAATATTCATGTTCTGTTAATTCTAATATTATCCAAGTACGGTGAAATCTACTCTCTTTCAACGGAAGCAATCTTCCGAACAGGCCCTCCATTGGTATGCTTGGTGTAACCCTAAGTGACCAGCTCAGGTATGCGGGCTCCATCGAAGCGAGAGAAAAGTTAGCCTCCCAAAAACTGGGCGTACTGTACAGGGCCCGCAGATACTTTAATAGTACACAACTGCTAACCCTATACAAATCGCAAGTGCGCCCCACGGTTGAATTTGGCAGCCACCTCCGGTCTGGAGCTCCAAAATATCTGAAAAATACCCTCGACTCTGTGCAGAAACGGGTGGTCCGTTTGATAGATTCTCCCATCTTAACAGACGGATTGCAATCTTTAGAGCACAAGCGTTGGGTGGGTATTACAATGGAAGATGCTCCGAGGAACTAGCATCATTGATCCTTTCGGCACCGGTGCATAGTCGGGAAACACGCCAAACTCGTGCCCAACATTTGTACACGGTTGACATTTGTCACATGAGAACGGGTCGTTTCTTCAACTCGTTCTTGTGGAATGATTTTCCGGCCTCTGTGTTTCCTCCTTCCAACAATATGGGTCTATTCAAAACCAATGTTAATTCCTTCCTCTCCTCAAAAAGACCCTCCACACAGCATCCCAGATGAAATAGCCCTGAGGGAAGTTATTTTCCTCAGGGCCTCCTGTGTGGAGTTAATGTAAAAAAAAAAGAAACAACTGGAACGTAGTGAAATAATAACAAAATGATTGATATAAAATAATAACTTAGTTTGTAACGAAGATTTAATTATTTTTTTATGTATCGACCGGTTTCGCGCTATACAAGCATCTTCAGGGTATAAAATTAAAGTTATCAAAAATATACATTATGTGGGCTTGTATAATAAAGAAAGAGACAAAACATAATACAAAAGAACAGTGAGAGAGTGAAATTCTTTGGAAATCAAACGAACAGTGAGAGAGTAAAATTCTTTATCATATACAGGGTGTTAAAGGACGTACTTGACTTACTTTAACCAGTGATTTCTGACATTATTTGGAGTAAAAAATGTAAATGAAATTTTGGTCTCCGGTGACTTTTTGATGACTTTTTTTTTTTTTCAAAATTTTTTTCTTCAAAATCAAACAAAAAAAAATTTCTTCCGCATGTCGTCACTGGTCACTCAGCCGGGTGTCTGACGAACCCCTTACCCCGCCTCCAACTGTTCAACAACTACCATTTTTTAATGTTTTTGTAGAAAAAAAAAAAAAAAAAAACATCAAAAATGTCACCGGAGACCAAAATTTCATTTACATTTTTTACTCCAAATAATGTCAGGAATCACTGGTTAAAGTAAGTCAAGCACGTCCCTTAACACCCTGTATAAGCCCACATTTTTGATCAGTTTAATTTTATATCCTGAAGATGCTTGTTTAAAGCGAAACCGGTCGGTACATAAAAAATTTTTATAATTAAATCGTGGTTACAAACTAACTTATTGTTTTTGTCATATAATATGTCTAACCACAATGTGACTGCTTTCTATCAAAAAATAAAAAATATATATATTTAATAATAACATAACTTGAATAGAACTTTAAGCCGCCGATACCCGAATTTCTACCGATTTCTTACACATCCCCCTTAAACATTTGAAGTTTTTAAGCTCTTAAAAAAATATATGTGATTTTTAAAGATAATCAGCCTTACTTAAAAAAAACCACAGCGCGACCAATTAACTGTGTTATTGCAATAACATAAATAAAGCTCGTATACACTAAAACACGTTTTATTACCAATAACGTTTCTTACGTGGTCACGCTGTTGAAACGCATTGAAGATGTGACAACGTTGTATATGGTTTTAATTTCCTAGGAAACAATGTTGTTTTAATTCTTCTCCGCTAGGGGCATTATTGGTGCGCCGGTGCATATCGGCCCGCGATGACAAAACAGTTCGGTGTGTTTATGGCGGGATATGGAAAATTTTGTTAGTGCCTAAATGTTGTGATTTTACTAAATAATTTCTATTGTAGTGACGAATTTACTCTTCTGTTCACATAATTGATATATTTACCATATTATTTGTGTGGTTTACATCAGTTTAATCAAGTTCTTGTACAAACGCCGTACTTTCAAAGTTGAACTGTCAGAATATTGTTTTTTATAGGTTACTTAGATAAAATTTTCATTTTAAGATCTTTATTTTAAAAGAATTTCTTAAAAGTGATAATTTTTTATAATATTAAAATCTAATACATGTGTTCGTAAACGTATCAAAAAAATTAACGTCTTTAGAGATGCAAGAAATCTGTTTTAAATTTCGGTATTATTTCTAAGTTATTTTTTTGGCAATAAAAAAAACTTTGAAATTTTTTATTATTTTTTTATTGTATACACGATGAAAAAGTGAGGTGATAGTTTCCTTCCTAATTTATTACACAAAAGGACTGTGTTTTTTAAATTTTGATTTTATTTAAATTTCTCTACATTTTGGTCAAAAATGTTGTGGGAGGAAATTTTTTTCCATTTATTTCCGAGTTTGAATCTTAAAATACGGTAGTTTTTGAAAGCTAAAGTGTATTTCAAATACTCAAATCTAAAAGGTAATTTTATCTAGTTTTCATAAATGGTATTTGTTTTTACGACACCTTCAAAAATAAGAAATATATAGAACATTCAAAATACTATGGAAAAATTACAAATATCGTTCGGACATCAATGGTTAAAACAGAGATAAACTACCCTCTCAGGCCGTGGAAACCATGTGTATTTCTTTCAAAGAACAAATTTTTAATTAGTAATGTTTTCACATCCGCGGCCGTTTGTCAATTGAATAAAATTTTCACTGGGTTTTTTAGTAAGGCTGATTATCTATACATTTTCCACGCCGATATGCAAATAATATGAAACTCCCTTGATAGAAAAAAAATTGTGAAATATGCTCCGAAAATTATTATTTTCACGTTTGTTTCAGTAGTTACATGTATGAAAAAATTTACAGTATTTCATTAAATGCTGTTTTAGACAGCCCCTTGGAGATTTTTGCTCTATTTTAAACGAGCCGTGTTTTATTAAACATTTTCACAACTTTCGCTTCAATTTTACCGTTTTAAATATTAGCGCACTCTTTACAACATTTGTAATTGCATATACTCTCCATCTTCTTCTTTTTGAGTGGGATACGGCGCCTTAAAAGAAATTTATTAATGAAATTTGATGATTTCGCCAAGTTCTGTAAAACAACCCGTCCTAAAAGATTTTTTTTTAAATTGTTTCGGTCATTCAAAATTCTCCCAATATTATAACGTCTAAAGCCAGGATCTGGATTGCACCGTCCATCCCATGTTAGTAGGTTTCTTTAAAAAAAAATCGTTCATTTTATAGTTCTTAAAAACCACCTACCTAAATTTGGAAAGCCATCGCTCGAGTGGTCAAGTCAAGCTAAACGCGATTCTTTGTTATATAACAATATTGTGTGTTTTCCGTCAATTCCACATGTAAAATTTAATTAAAAAAATTTTTTTTTGATTGACTGATGAGTAGGTATAATATTATTTTGATTTTTTAAAACAAGCTGGGATTACAAACCGTTATATTTCTGAAAAACATCAAACACTGTCTACTAAATAATATATGTAATAATATGTATTTCATTGACCAATAAAATAATGACAAATTGAAATATAGAACCATAATATAAAAATACACAATAATACCTATATCTGATACAAACAATTCTGATAAAGTGCATATTCTTACTTAAATCTACAAAAAGTGTTAAATGAAATTTTTCGAGGGTTCACATTTAAATTTTAATCGATATCAATAATATCTTTCATGACGTGATTTTATTTAAATTCGAATTGTTAAAAGTAGGAGAGAAAATATGGTGAACTAAAAAAAAAGAGAAAAACAGAAATCAATGAAATATTAAGTTTTTCTAAACATTTGGCATTCAATCGAGTGTTGTTTTCTTACGAATGCTGTGAATTTTGCAAAGTTCGTGTAAAACACATTGATATTTGGAAATAATCTGTTAAATGTGCTACAGCTTCTTCTTATAAATACAGTTTCTAGATAATTGTTTGCTCTTAGGAAAATAGTGATTAAAAATTTTTATTCTTAGTACATTTACATTACAAAGATATAATATATTGTCCTCCACACTAGGAGTTCACCTGTGTTGTAGAGGACATTTTTTACTTGTAAATTATACATTATAAATTGTGAATAGTAAAACAAAAGAGTGTTCATAGTTAATATAAAAAAGAGAAACAATAAAAATCAAAATATAAATTCGACTTCAATTCGACAAAAATTTAAATTAAAAGATAAAAAGATTGTAGCCAGTTTCTTATGTTTTTTTTGTATTCAATAATATTAGTTGTTTTATATTGTGTAGGAAGAGAATTGTATAGTTTTATAGCCTGGTATCTGTAGTATTTTTGTCCAAAGTTTGTTTTTTGGTATTTGTAGTTGGTGAGCATGTCTTGTTCTAGTATTGCGAGAATTTTGTGAATTGTTAAATGTGGATAAGTTCTTGTAAAGGAAAGTAAGTATTTGTTTTGAATATAATTTTGAATTCTCAGCACTGGGAATTTTTCGAATGTGATTGAAGTGGATGTTAGTATTGGTAATTTAAGTATTACTTTTATTAGGGTTTTCTGAGCTTTAAAGAGTGTATTAATGTATTTTTTTTACTGGCACAGCCCCAGGCAATAATGCCGTATTCCATTGTGGATTGGGCAAGTGCGAGGTATATATTTTTTATATCACATATGTTTAAAATATTTCTCAAGTTAAAAAGGTAAACCAACTTGTTAAGTGTGTCCGGAGATCGAGTAACTCTTAATGGACATCTGAAAAGAATATTTTGTAGTAAGGGCTATCAATGAAGTTAAAAATAATCTTAACTAACTAACTAACTAACCATCACGCCGTTTCCCCGCAGGGGTAGGCAGAGACCGCCAAACAACTCGGTCTTGGCACACACTCTTTGCCTCACTCACATTCATACATCGTCTCTTTAATTATTCTGACTTTTGACATGGCCCGTCTCAAGTATCTGATTCACTTGATCGTGCCATGTCTTCCTCGGGCGTCCCCGACTTCTTCTACCATTCACATTTGCATCATATATTCTTTTTACACTACTTGCTTCGCTCATTCGCTCTACGTGCCCAAACCATCTGAGGGTCCCTTTCTTAATTTTGCTCATTATAATAAAAATAATCTTTTGAGCATTAAAAGGTCTCTGATATCTCAGCGTTGATAAAGAGGTTTGAGGCTTACGGGGACATAGTTTACATCATTTCGCATGCGATAAGAGATATATTTCATAAACTTTTTCTGAACTATTTCTATATTTGCTTTATACTCGTATGTAGAACAATGATGATTTCACACTTTTACACATTAGGAACATTCTCCCAACCTTCTGCGCGAAAGTATCTAACTTAACATTTACTGTAGTGGCAAGTTTCTGGACATATTTAGCGAAAGCCTTTACAACTGCATAAATTTTCTGGTATTGTATTGTGTGATTTTATTCTAATATAATAGTAGGTATGTTCACAATATAATAAATTGATTTTTGTTCATATGAAGCGGATACTTTGTGATGTGACATTATTAATTTAAAATAAAACAATAACCTTGTAAACACCACTTTTATTTTTATACTTTATGCCGACCGGGTTTCGCTACAACCGTAGCTTCATCAGGGCAGTATAATACTCTATTATACTGCCCTGAGCTACGGTTGTATCGAAACCCGGTCGGCATAAAGTATAAAAATAAAAGTGGTGTTTACAAAGTTATTGTTTTATTTTAAATGAATAATAAATTGATGTAAAATTACTGCCTCAACACAGGCTAGCCTATTTAGGCAGGTTACGAGAAACCTAAATATATAATTATAAATCTCTATTCTTTAAGTACCTACTGTATATATGTATTTGTTTTCTATTATTAACTTTTGTACTAATGCAACTTTTAAACTGTACTTTTACTGTACTTATGATGTACTTTTTTTTTTTGTAACTATAATTTTAAAAAAATTTTTGTTCAATAAAATATTAAATAATATTATACGCACCAGATTTAAATGTCCGGGTTAAATTTTCCTCACAGGAAAAACTAAACCCTTTCACACACTTCCCCAAATGATCATCTAGTCATAGTCATCATGTCTTCATTTATTGGGGAAATACTTAAACTTGTCAAATATTAATTATTATTATTTTTTTTAATTGTTACACTAAAGTTTAAGATAAGATTTTTATGCATAGCACAAAGGGTAACAATTATTATAAGCAATAATAATCAGCTAATAATTTGTCTCGACGCCACCTAGCAACGGATTTAACACTAACAGTGTCTCTCTCGCAAAAATAAAGTTGGTTGTTTTCAGGTGGAAAAAATATAATAAGCAGTAATTGTTGAATGAAACACTAGTATATATTGAATCATTTGGCGGGTATAAGATAAGCCGCCATAGCTCAATTGGGAGAGCAGCTGACCGGCAATCAGAAGGGCACGGGTTCAAGTCCCGTTGGCGTCATGTATCTTTTCTCGGAAGATTTTTCAATGTGGATGAGTGTTTCAGGCTGATAATTATTGCTTATAATAATTGTTATCTTTTAATCTCATTAAATATTAAATATTTTTATTATTATTATTTTTATTATCTTTTTAACTTATCTTCGCTTAACTTTATTATCTCTTTTTTGTGATTTATTTTTGGGGTATAATGCCGTGTTGTGCTACCTCCTTCTTTAGCTATCGTTTCTTAAAGCATTACAGTGTCCATTATTAGGGTTTATGTGTTTTAGAAGAATATTAAGTTTGCGCTTATGCATGTAGATGAGATACCGTGTTGCTTGTTGCAATCCTGTTTGAGCTGGTGTACAGTATAATTTAAAATGATTTTCTGCCTTCAGTTTTGGTATAGCCATCATTTACAGAATACCAAGAACTATTAACTTAGCCCTCTTGTCTCTATTTTTTTATTAGGGAAAATCAATAGATATTTTACGTTTATCATAATAACATTAATAATACACATAATATCCAATAATAGATTTTCACATAATTAAATTTATAATTAAAATCAGTAAAATTTATATAAAAAATGCAAAAATCAGTAATTTTAAATACATGTAGGATTACAAAAGATTTTTTAAATATTTATATTGAGGGATCAGTAGGATTTATAGGTCAAATTAGGAATTCCACAGAGCCGAACCCTCTGATATGAAAATATCTGAAGTCGGTGAATTATTTTCCCATCTGGTCTCTGGTAGGTTGACATGTTGTTCTTGTATTGTTTTGTATTTATAATACTTATATAGTGCAATTGCATAGCGTGGTTTGACTAGATGATCATTTGGGGAAGTGTGTGAAAGGGTTTAGTTTTTCCTGTGGGGAAAATTTAACCCGGACATTTAAATCTGGTGCGTTTAAAAGTAAGGGTCCTGTTAAGAAGTTAACTAAAATATAACCTTGAAAATTGTAAAAGAAAAAGATATAAAACACAATATAAACTAATAATCTGCTACTAAATTTCAAAACATAAAGTAGTCAGAGTCAGAAATCTATTTTCATTACACACTACACAACAGCAATAATAATAATACGTACATACCTACAACACAGAGTTAACACAATAGTAAGTCGAATGGCAAGTAAATGGAAAGGATTCACAGCAATAACATGATATCTTGCAAAACGGTCAAAAAATGATTTAATGTTAGCTATGACATACTTTTTCAGCTACTTCAATTACATGAGAATATGTCTGTATTTTTAAATTCTTATCAAATATATTGCATACTCTGAATATAAAAGAAAATATCTCTATTAATATTAATGGGATTTTTGTGAATTTCAATTACCTACTGAATGTCATGTCGCTTACGCCCTTTTAGCTTAGGATCCTCGATATTAAAATGTTTTATTTTACACCTTTCGAGAATCTTATAACAGTTTGTATTTGTTTACTGGTTTGTACTACACATAAATGTGTGCATACAATTATTCAATTGGGAGGCTGTAATGGGTACCGCAGCCCAGGTAACCATTCATTAGATAACCAAAATCCCTGTCACCCTAAATGGTTCATGTTTGGTTACTAAGCACGAGTGCCCAGGTTCATGGGGTGAGGTTTATTTAGGTCTAGGCGGCGAATGTGTTTACCCAAAATGTGTGGCGGGCTGGATCGGGAAAAACAAAAACCCCTTCGCACAGTATTTCCAAAGACAATGTAGGCCCAGAGGGATTTTTTCTTCAGGGCTTCCTGTATGGAGCTAGTATAAAAAACATTTATATTGAGAGAGCATTAAAGTTTTATTTACCATTTTTTTATTTATTGGTGATCTCAATTTCTCGACTGTTTTTCTTTCAGAGCAACAATGAAAATGATTACTCTGACGAAATTGATAACAGCGATGGAAAGGGACTTAAATTTAAACTTGCTACAGGAAACGGTATTGACAGCAACAGTAAGGGAATGCAAGATCCTGAAAAAAAATTCAACCTCAGAAATAACAACATCAATTACGGAAATAAATTTATAAATAATGACAAATACAACAACCATAATAACCTTAACGTAAATGGTTTAAAATTCGAAAAAGGTAACAGCTTCAGAAGTGGATTAATTTTTGGAAAAGGATTCAGCCATAGAAGTAACAACAACAATGATGGGAATGATGATGAAAATAATGAAAAATATAACGAAAATGCAAACAGGGATTACCGTGTGGAAGATGGATTAGATACTGAAAAACTGATAAATAACAACAACAATGATGGGAATGATGATGTTAACAACGACAAATATAAAAACAATGCAAAAAAAGGCAACGATGTCGGTTACGGCGTGGGAGATGTATTAGATACTGGAAAACTGAGAAATAATAACAACAATGATGGCAATGATAATTTAAACAACGACAAATATAATGACAATGCAAAAAAGGGTAACGGTATCAGTTACGGCGTGAGAGATGGATTAGGTACTGGAAAACTAAGAAATAACAAGAAAAATGATGGAAGTGATTATGTAAATGAAGACCAATTTGATTACGATAATAACCGTAATGGAAACATACTGGATAATTTATCTGGATTAGAATACGGATGTGATAACAGTTTAGGATGTGTTCTCCGAAAGCACAAAAAAGGGAATGATAATGTAAATGAAGACCAATACAATAACGATAATGATAACGTATCGGATAATTTATCTGGATTAGGTTACGGATGCGGTTACGGTTTAGGATGTATATTTGATAAATTAAAAGGATTTAGTCTCCGAAGTAACAGTGTCGAGAAAGATTATGTAAATAAAGACCTATACAATCACGATAATGAACGAAATTGGAACGGACTAGATTTTGTACATGGATTAGTAAACGGAAGTGGACTAAATTTTTTTAAAGGAATTTTAAAAGGAATAGGACTCCAAAAGAAGGATAACGGGAATGATAATGTAAATAAAAACCAATACAATCACAAAGATAACCTCAACGGGAACGGTCTGAATAATGTACATGTACATGGAAGGGACAACGGTTTGGGAGTTATAAGATTAGGTATAAGAAAAAGATTACGTCCCCGAAATATAAATAACGGGAATGTTGATATAAACAAAGACCATTACAATCACGATAATAATCTTAACGGGAACGGATTGGATAATGTGTTTGGATACGGAAGTGGTGACGGTGTGGGAGGTTTTGGCAAAAGAAAATTATTAAGTATCCAAAATGACAACAACGATCAAGAGACTGATAATGTGAATATTGACCAATCCAATCTCAGAAGCGGACCTTATAAAGGTTTAGGAACTGATCAAGAAATGGAAACCGATAACGGATTGGAAGGCGGTGATAAATTGAGTTGCGGGGTGAGGAGCGGATCAAGCGAAATTGAAGAATTCGGCAGCAACCATGATGATTTTCGGAATGATAATGTTAATGACGCCCAATTTAACAACGATGGAACCGATAATCTTTCAAGATTGGAAATTGATTCAGATCTAGAAAAAGATTTGAATATAAAAGCATCAAACCTCGAATATGATTACAAAGAATTTGATTATAATAATATTCCTGACGAACATAACAACAATGAAAATCATGATCGATTTGATATCGATTTCGGTGATTTAAGTGAAAATGGATTAGGCCTCAAAAAATACGGTGATTTTTTTAATGAAAAATTTGATGCCAATCAGTATAACGAAATGGACGTCAAAAGGGAAACGGGTATTGGTAAAGACTTTAGCCTGGGAAGTAACATAAATAAGTATGGGAATGATTATAATAAGTACGAAAAGATTGAAGGACTGGATGACGGAATAGGATTTGGAGTTGGTCTTGGTCTGGGAGCTGATATAAATGATAAAATAATAAACCTCCACGGTAACGGAGGATTAGGGGCTGGGGTTGGTTTTGGTGTAGATACTGATTTAAGTGGAAAATTATTCGGTTTCCAAAATAACAACAATGAAAATGAGATTGAAGGTATTGGAATGGGTGTTGGTATTGGTCTGGGTGGTGATTTAAGTGGAAAAGTTTTCGGTGTCCAAGAAGACAACTATGGCAAATCTGCAATGGATAGTGGTTTGGGAATAGGGGGTGGCTTGGGTATGGAAGGTAATTTAACTGGAAAAATATTCAGTTTCAAAAATAAAACCGATGGGAACCGTGGAACGAAAGAAGGATACGGTTTGGGGGTTGGCTTCGGTTTGGGAGGTGATTTAAATAGTAAAGTTTTCGGCCTCAATAACGATATTGGGAAAACTATAATGGATAGTGGTGTGGGATTGGGTGCTGATGTCGGTCTAGGGGGTGATTTAAATGCAAATATATTCAGTTTTACAAATAATGACGATAAAAACCGAGTAACGGAAGAGGGATATGGAGTGGGGGTTGATTTAAATCTCAATAGTGGTATTAATGGAAGAGGATTCGGCATAAGCAGTAACATATTTGGAAATACAGAAACGGATAATGGTTATGGATCGGGACTTGGTTTTGGTCTGCGATGTGAATTAAGTGGAAAAGCATTCAATTTCCGAAAAAACAACAACAATGAAGGGAATTTCAAAAGTCGAAATACAAAAACGTTCAAGGTTAACCAAAATAACAATATTGGGGATACAGTAACGGAAAAGGGAACAAGGTTGCTTTTGGGATCAGATTTCGAACTGGGACGTGCAATAAGGGAAAAAGTATTCGGCTATATAAATAAAAATAATAATAGGAACAATAATGTTAATAACGATCAATACAAAAGTAACAAAAATGGAAATTCTGTAACTGGAAAAGAATCCAAACTTAATTTTGGCGAAGAACTTCCATTAAATGAAAAAAAACTATTCAGTCCTAGAAGAAACAGCAACAATTATGGAATTGGCGACCCTAATGAAGACCAATATATGAGCAACAACAAAGGGAACCCTGCAACTAAAAAAGGATTAGGATTTAATTTTGGCCAAGGACGTCCATTAAGTGAAAAAATACTCGACCCCGTAACCAACAATAACAATTATGGGAATGTAAACTCTACTGAAGACAAATATACGAGTAACAACGATGGGAACCAAGGGCGTGGATTAAGTGAAAAAATATTCAGCCTTAAAAACAAATACGGGAATGTTAAAATTAATGCTGACAAATATAACAACAATGAAAATCTTGTATCGGATATGGGAAGTGGAAAAGTTTTTGTCCCTGAAAATAACAAAGCTAAGTATAACAATAAATTCAAATATGGAAATATTTATTCAAACGACGACTAATAAACAATAATGGGAACCCTGTTACGGAAAAAAGGATATTTATTTACATAAGATTTTCATTTTAGGTTGTGAAACAGCAATTAATTGACTGATGTATTGATGAAATGGAAAGAACGCGTGGTAATTGAAATTCCTATCAATATGCCAACAGATTTCATTAAGAGATGGAGCCACTTCCGTCGGCATCTCGCAAACGGACTTGCCCCTGGCTAGCATAAATACCACGTTTTAATGAACTTTCTATTCCGTTCCGCGGCGATGACGCCACTGCTTGTCACGATTATTTTGTACTGGTGAAAGTTAGTGGTGCTGGCAACACGGTATCGCTTCGAAGTAAATAAGCACACACTTCACGACTAAAAATTACACCTGCCCTGATGATGGACACTGCAAAGATGTCCGAAACGTTGGCTAAAGAAGGAGGTAGCGCAACACGGCATAACACTCCAAAAACAAATAACGAAAATGCTTTTGGCCGTGAAAATCTTAAAACTTATCTAATATGCCAACAGTGTAATTATTGTGGCTAAGGTCTATTGGACAAAAGTCTCCTTCTAAGTAACGAGGTTGTCCAAACGGTCACTGCCTCTGGGGTCGATCAACGCTCGCCAGCCAGCTCAGAAATAATTCGTAGCCAGTTAAGTTTGGTCGTGTAACCCAGTGGAATAATATTATGTTAACTGTACATATTCAACAATATATCTTACGTAAACACGTAAGAGCCTCAACACAGCAATTAGTGTACGCCTTTGGATGAGGCGAATATTACAACACGCATCTCGCTTTGTAATAGCACACTATTCATAACTTTAAGGCCTCATAACTTCATGGTATTTTAGACCGTTGAAGTTTAATAAATAAATAACTAATTAAATGATGACATTATAAGCGAAACTCAATCGAAATATATTTATCATTGTTTTTGTGTTTAATTCGTAGAACTCCATTTTTATTTGTAAACATTTAATTAAAATTAAATTTGACATGTTATTATCGAGTTCTGCAAGTATTTTAGTTACAGCTGTTTCGACTTGTAAGGTCATTTTCGAACTGTAGTGAAGCCACTTACGGACGACTTATTTATAATATTTTAAATATCAATTTTTGAAGGTGTCTAAATTGAGAATTTCCGGTTACTCCAATTTGTAGAGACACTAATTGAGAGAGTGATTATGTGGGATTCAGAATCTTTCCCTTTGGTTTCCCTTGCACTAAGTGTAAGGGTTTTCTTAATTGATTTAGAATCACATTACTGCTATGACTCATTTAAGTCAAATTTAAATTTAAATTAATTTAATTTCAAATCCTGATCCAGGAAAAATATCTTGGGCTGTGCATTGATCAGCATTTGACATTTAAACAACATATACAAGGTATTAAAGATAAAATCATTCCCTTAATAAGCGTATTTAGCCGGATATCATATCTGTTGCCAAATAAATTTAAAAAAGGTTTATATTATAGTCTCGTACACTCACATTAAAATTACTTGATTGAAATCTGGGGAAACGCATGTGAAACATACATAAATGAATTACAGATAATACAAAACAAGGTAATCAAAAAACTATTTAACTACAAGCCCAGAACACCCACAAAAAATATATATATGGAAACAAAACTACTAACATTAAGAAAACTATATGAATACAATACATGTCTCCTTATATACAAAATAAACAATAAACTCGTACACACAAACACAGAATTCATTAAAACGTCCCAAGTACACAAACACTTTACGAGACAACACGATAACATACATTTAAACACCATCCACACTAACTATGGTAAACAATCCATTGGTTACGAGGGAGGCAACTTATATAATTGCCTCCCAAACGACATTAAAAACGAAAAGAAGCTGGGTAAATTTAAAAAAAAATTATTAATATTTATTCTTGATAAACAAAATAATGATGTTGAATAGCGCTGTATTGAAATATTTACTTTATTTTAATTTGTATAATTGTTTCTAGTTAAATGAGTGAAAATGTAATTTTCTTTTAACTGGAATAAAAAAAAATAAATAAATAAATAAAAAAAAAGTGCATTTATTATGTTATATAAAACCCTTGTCAGATGCCAACTTGAATATAACTCTACGTTATGGTCTCCCTTTTACAATATTCATTCAGACAACATTGAAAAGATTCAACGGAAGTTTCTAAGGTTTAAAAACTATAAATTGCATATTCCTATACTAAACATTGATTACAATTACCTCCTGGATAAAAGCTCTCTACTGAAACTTTCAGAAAGAAGAATAAGCACAGATTTAATACTATTACATAAAATACTGCATTACAAAATTGACTGAGCTGAATTACTTCAATTTATCAATATCCACGTTCCCCAAAAATCATGTCGACATCTATTACCCTTCTACTTCAATAACACCAGGACACTAGCTTATCAAAATTCTCCATTTCCAAGACTCCACAGGCTCGGAAATAAATCTAGGTGATATGTTTCATCTTAAAAGAAATCAGTATAAATGTTATATATTCTATCACTTTTATTCTTCTAGGCACAAATAGATTTACATAATTTCTACAGTTTTTGTTTATATTTAAAATGAAACTTCTTATCATTTTTACATAATATGTATTTTTATTTTATTATTTGTTTTGTCGTTACATTGTATTGTGTTTGTTGTTACATTGTATTTTCTTTTCTCATTGTATTATATTTTCTTCATTGTTTGTTACTCAACTTATAAATTATAATGTAAAAGCCCACCAGGGCGTGTAATAAATAAATAAATTTATTATACTGTTTAGGTTTGGTAAACATACTAAGTGGAGAATAAATTATTTTCCTTACTTTATTATTTACCGTTATTTTGGGGTCATTCGTTCGTTTATTGATTTCTAATTGTTCAAGCAAATTTTATCTAAGACCCTTTCGTTCTATTTGTAATGGTTTTGGCTGGTTGTTTTTAAGTGGAACGTGATTATTCACTAAGAGATGTTCTGCGAATTTTGAAAAGGTGTTTTTATTTTTATAAACTGTTAGGTATTACATGTTTATTTTGTTTTTTGAAGAGTTTTATTAAATGTACATTTATACTTAAATTTTTTTTTTCCGCGACCGGTTTCGATACAACCGTATCATTCACGAGCAGAATTAAAACTAACTTAAAAAATAAATTATTATAAAAATAAATTACATATTTAATGACACGTTGGTCGCCAGTGTTAGGTATTATATGTTGGGGATCAGGGTTAGGATAGGTTAGGTTAGCGTTGGGTGCCAGTGTTACGGTATTATGCAACTGCTGGATTTGAGGGATCTTTAGTCCCGGGGGGGGGTACGGTCTCTCCACAGGCAATTTCCAGTGAAAACAGGTAGTTGGTATAAGACAGGTTTATTCACATAAGGCAAGGTAATACAGACAAGCACAGTTTAAGTCCTGACTGGCAGATACCTAGGCAGGGTTATTTGGGCTGAGAATCTAAATGGCTCACGAATAACTAGGGGGGGGGGTATTATGAAGGCTCACGTGTGAACAGCGGCGAAGCAACGGGCGGCAGGCGCTGGAGCGTGCAGGAGTAGTGCCATGGCGCACCGGCTGGTGCGCAGCAGGAGCGTCAGGGGGCACTGGACGGGTACGCAGCAGGAGCACTGGGCTCCCAGTCCAGGCCGACGCTCACAGTGTTACGAGCGGGATGGCGGAGGCGCGGCACGGGCAGGGGGCTCGTGCCGGGGTACTGGAGGCGCAGGGGCTCATGGAGTTCAACAATCCTGGCCGACGCTCACAGTATTACGAGCGGGACGGCGAAGGCGCGGTACGGGCAGGGGGCTTGTGCCGGGGTACCGGAGGCGCAGGGGCTCATGGAGTTCAACAATCCTGGCCGATGCTCACAGTGTTAAGAGCGAACGGCTGTGGCGCAGCACGGGCAGTGGGGGCGCAGGGGGCTCATGGTATTCAGGGAGTTCAGCAATCCTGGCCGACGCTCACTTTAATGTTACGAGCGGGAACTACCGTCTCCCAACACGTCCCGGTCGGGAAGAACCTCTCGCTTTCGGCGCCTGCTTGGAACTGTCCGGTGCTTGTTCCCTCTTCCCTTACGTCTCTCGGTAGAGGGAGACAGCTAACCCCATATAAGGGCAACGCCTCTCCTATTGGTCCGGAGAGAACGGGCGATGGTTTGCACGCCATGGACGCGTGCAAATGTCCTAAATACGTGACCTTATATGGTACTAAAAATGTTTAGGGCCTGTTCATTGGTTACAAGGCATGCGTGATCGGCTTCCGTCATATTCTGGCCTCGTGATGTTCTCGCGACAGATACGTATATGGGCAACCCATAACAAACCTCTAGTTGATGTAGTAGTGTCTCTGCAAATTGGATAGACCGGTAATAAATCAATTTAGACACCTTCAAAAATTGACATTTTAAATATTATAAATAAGAAATTAGTCCTGGGTCGATCGATCGTTTTACACGACCCGGGTCGCTCACGACACACTGGCATCACGAGCGGGTCGCGAAGACCCGCTCTTTTTGCGACACAATGTATGAAACTCGTTTACGCTTGACCCAGCTACTTTCTACTACCTGAGTCGGGAGAGCGGGTGGCGAAACCCGGGTGTTGACAACCCGGTCGCTCTCTCATACATCTATCTATCTTTGCTCGCCCCGCCACATCCGCACCCGAAATCCAGGTTGCAGTAATAGAGCGGTTGCGAGAAGTGGGTCGCGAGACCCGGGTGATGATGAAAAATGACCCGCTCGCTCTTTGGTGGTCCATGAGCGGGTTTCAATGAGCGGGTCATTCACGACCGACCCAGGACTGTAAGAAATATATTTTTCTGTTTTCAGATTTTCGATTGAATTTCGCTTATATTATTGTCTTCATTTAATTAAATATCACAATTTGATGTTTTACTCATAAAGTTAAAATAAAATAGATAATTGTTTGACTTTAGAATAAGGTCGATTTCTTCCCAAAAGCATTTCAAATAAATTATTGTACTGTGTTAGGCCGGTGCAATTTATAAAATAAACATTGATTATTTTGTAATTTACGTTATTTTTTTTTTTTCCCCCCCCCCCCCTGTTCTGGGAAGGAAAAGGGTTTAAGGGGTGGGCAGAAATCTGGGGTTCAGTGTATCCTGGTCATCCGTCTCCAAGACTTAGACAAACCTCACCCCATGAACCCAGGCACCCCTGCTAAATCACCGAACGTAGCGAACCACTTGGGATGACCTATGACAGAGGTGTTGGTTGTTCCTGGGGCGGCGGTACCCATTCCCGCCTCCCAAATTAGCGGACATGTGCAGAACAACTCACCAAAGTTTATCGCAATCGGATGAATCATAGAGGAAATTATTTCATAACGCCTGAGCTCACTTATTTGTGTGAATACCGCACAAGAGTCCCCAACTGCTCCTTTCTGGAGCCAGTGAGACTATGGGATCCCCAATTGAGGTATGTTGTGAAGCTGAAGGTAGTGGAGGGGGAGGGAAAGGAGATGAGAAAGAGGAAGGTGGGGAAGTTCCTGTCTATTCAGATCTGGTCACCAAACACGGCTAAAGCCAATTCAAGCAACTTTTCAATTCTGAATTGTGGTCTTACACGAGAGCGATACTGAGAGTATTTTCCACTCTGGAACGTTCCACAAATATTCTTTATATTATTTTCAATGAATTAATTGTGATATACCACAAATTAATCACTTAAAATTTATTTGCGCACGCCAGGTTCGAACCCACGATTGTGAGTCGAGATTCTTATTCGGGACCACGGAAGCCTTCACTATTATATATAGAAACCATCGCGGACATACGCACTTCAAATCACCAAAGTTTTATCGCAATCGAATGAATGATTTGGGAACGTATGAGGGACAAACAAAGATACAAACATTTTTACAAACATACAAAAATTTTGTACAAACAAACATTTTATAACCCATCAAAGGCCAGGAAAAACACGGAAATTCCCTAACAAAGCACCACTTTGAATTTTGAATTAAATGTTTTGTGGATTAATTTTGAGCTATCGTATATTTTATTGACCGAAACACAAACTAGAACAATAAACTATTTCCCAAACAACATTACTTGCGTTAATTACGTAAATTGACAGGTTTTACCATGTTTTCGTCAAAGTTACACGCATCGACTTTGACAGAAAGAATCGCGGCAAATTTGACATTTTGATGCCACAGATAAAATCATTTAAAAATATTCCGGGGTTGCCAGATGAATGAAATTTTTGCCTATGGCATGGGTAAATGTTGGCGCAAGCGATTCTGACCTTGTCTTTCATACAAATTCTATACATAGAAGGGTTATAATCGCAGACAAAAAAAAAATCGAAAATTTTTTCGCGCCAGGCCCGTTTCCGGCCAATAAGAAGACGTATATTCCCCTCTGGGTCTATGTTATCTTTGGGGATACTATGTGGAGGATCATTTTAGGAAAAGCAAGAAGAGGAAAGAAAAGAAAGAAAGAAAAAGAAGAAAAAAGCTATGAAGGGTAGGAATCTGGGGGTCAGTATGTCCAGTAGTGACAGACATATGAATCTATCTCTCCCACTGCGGTAAGGCGATTTTCCGATGTGAGAGAATGAGCTAAGGGAAGAATTATGAACTGAAGAGAATCATCTCTCTTTTACCCTATTAGTTCTCGAAACACATATTTTTTTTATTATTAATTTAGTCTGAACATGTTAGGTATATATGTATATATAAAATAGAAATTATATTCGTAATCCTCCTCACTATGAGATCCTGTGCTGAGGGGGACTACGCTTTGGATAAGTTTTCAGCGACTTCTATGGTTTAACTTCATAGTTTGGATAAGGTTTTCCAGAAACTTCTACGACGATGTTTTAAGTATTCTAGTAAGTTCATTTTCAGATAGTTCCTTCAGCCAACATTTAATGTACTTAATGTAGCTATTTTTTATTTTAATTTGTTTGATATTGAGTGGGAGTTTGTTATATAATTTTACTGCTGAAAATTCAGAACTTCTATGTCCAAACGCAGAGTTACACTTTGGTATATTAAGTATGTCTGTTTGTTTAGCTCTGGTTTTATGAGTATGTGAAGTGTCTGCCTCTGAATCGTTTTTGAGGTGAACTAGAATGTTTTGGCATAGATTTTCTGTATTCTTGGAACATCAAACTGTTTGAAAATTTCTGTTGTTGACGTTCTTATGGGGACCTTTAGTATGGTCTTTATGATGCAATTCTGAGTTACCTTCAGTTGTTTTATGTGTTTAGATCTAATGATTCCATATTGCAATCGAGAGTGGCATAAAGCATAATGAAAAATGGATTGTGTAGACATTTTAAATAAATTGAGGTATTTTTTTTTTACATTAACTCCACACAGGAGGCCCTGAGGAAAATAATTCCCCTCGTATAATAGGAATCATAATAGGAAGGAATGAACATTGGTCTTGTAGAGATCCATGTTGTAGGAAGAAGGAAACACAGAGGCCGGCAAATCATTCCACAGCCGAGCTATTGAACACAAGAACGAGTCGAAGAAGCGACCTGTTCTCATGTGACAAATGTCAACCGTGTACAAATGTTGGGCACGCGTTTGGCGTGTTTCCCGACTATGCACCGGTTTTGAAGGGGTCAATGACGCTAATTCCTCTTAGCATCTTCCATTGTAATACCGGTAGAACAAGGATAGCATTCCCACCCGACGCCTATGCTCTAAGGATTGCAATCCGTCTGTTAAGATGAGAGAATCTATCAAATGGACCGCCCGTTTCTGCACAGAGTCGAGGGTATTTTTCATTTATTTTGGAGCTCCAGACCAGAGGTGGCTGCTAAATTCAACCGTGGGGCGCACTTTTAATTTGTACAGGGTTAGCAGTTGTGTACTATTAAAGTATCTGCGGGCCCTGTACAGTACGCCCAGTTTTTGAGAGGCTAACTTTACTCTGGCTTCGAAGGAGCCCCCTATGGAGGTATGCTAGAGTATTTGAATTTTTTTTTATAACAATTTTCTTTGAAAACAATATACTCGTATATCTGCCGTTTGAGATGTTTCATTTAATGGCACCATTCCTCTTGTCAATCTATGCTACGCTAGAACACCTGTTCTGCCATGTGGTATCTTAAACAAGTCGTGCCGACGAACACTGCTGAAGTTTTCAGGGACATTTAGACCATAGCATTCCAAGAGGAATGGGCTATCAATAGAGTTGTGCACTATTAAATCTAGGTACCAACTTACTGCAAGATTTGCAGAACGTCTAGTTTCAAGACCTCTGTTCGTTGGTCAAATATTTCATTTTATTGCAGTGTCTGGGACCTAGGAGTCAAAATTTTTTACGCAAACTGGAAAAATTTATTATTTTCTTTTAAAATGTTCACGTTACTTTAGTCACGATGAAAAGAATCCTTTTGAGCCTCTCATAATTCCGGTTTGTGTTTATATTTTTGAACGGAATATTTACGATCTATTAAGCTAATGTAGCGGAAGGCAGCGAACGAATGCGACTCGACGACCGGGCCGTGAAAATAGAATGACAGGCAAGTTCGCCGTGTTTCTAGTGCGGAGTTTCTAATGTTGCCCGTTCAACAAAACGTTTAAATGGCTATTCCATTCGTTCGCTGCCTTCCGCTACACTAAATTAATAGATCAACTAATAAATAAAAATAATAAACAGATAATCTTAAAACTATATATTTACCCTTTTTCTAAACAAATAAATAATCAATGGCGTAGAATTCTATTTGTTAATAACAATATGTCAAAAATAATTAGTAAAAATATTCCCGGTACTATACAATCAGCATTTTATACAAATAATAAATTAAAAAAGTTCATCCTTAACAACAAAGATAGCGACATTAAAACGAAAAAATCTGGCGTTTATAAATTAAATTGTAGAGACTGCAATTGCTTTTATATAGGTAGAACAAATAGAAACTTTGAAGTAAGGGTTAAAGAACATCTCAGGGCATTTTTATTTTTATTTTATTTAAAAAAATACATAAGTATACAGATTCATAGTAAAACATTTGATTCTTAAAAATAATAACAATATATAAATTTCTTTTTAATGAAACTACCCAATTCAAAAGAGAAAACATTTCTCGTGCTTGAATTTTGGAGTGCCATTGTAAAATGCATAGTTACACAGAGTATGTTATTACAAGTACTTATATTAATAAAATATATATTCATGAAGACAAGTGGACATAATAACTGACAGTATTGTCAGAGTAGGTACATATAATAAAGTTGTAACAATTTGGTGCCTGCAAATAATGCGTATGTACTTTGCTTTCAATTTGATATGGTGATGAAATATTTTTAGAGATTACGTTCTAGTTTATTTTTTTGTTGTTGTTATTATTGTGATGATGAATTTAAAACTTACAATTTGTGTCGGGTTGGTCTATTAGTGTTTTTATTTAGGCATTAAATGGCAATAGCGAATCTGAGTTCGCAGATCATTTAATAAAAAAATTATCATAATTTCGACAAAAACCATGGACTTAAAATATTACATACGGGTTATAAGGCATCACAGATAAATAATTTAGAGATTTTAGAAATTAGGAAAAACGTAAATAATAAAGCAGGCATAATTGAGTCACATAATTTCAATACCCGCTATATCCGGATTTTTTGACAAAATTGAGTATGACATCTTGTTCACATTTTAACGAGGAACAAGACTAATCTAAAATTGAGTTTCAAAACTTCCGTTATCACGACCAAAAACCATGTTAAAACTGCGAGTGAGAAACAAAACCCGCTATATCATTCAAGAAGTTACTATCAAAACCCGCTATATCGGAATTCAACCAATCACGACCAGTTATTTTGCCAAGATGGCGGATGTAGAAACACGCCCCTCAGGTCAGTTGAGTTTCAAAAGCCTCTATATTCCATACAAATCACGAAGTGAGTATCAAAATCCTCTATATCCATTTTATTTATCCAAATTACTTAATTTTTTCTAGACATACATTGAAAAATAAACACTTTTCGAATGTATATTACTCCAATTCATTATTTATTTATTTATTTATTTATTAATCATTAACGCCCTTATGGGCTTTTACACACATTTACATTTTTATGTTTTAGTACATACAGGTGTGTTTAGAATACAAAGAAAACATGAATAGTTTTTACACATGGTACATATAAATTAAGCTGGTAAGTAAAAAGTATAGCATTATACAATAAAGAGAAAAAAATCAGTTTTATTACACATCAATCTGTCTCTTGACGAATCACATTTAGAATCAAATCCTTATTGGTACTACTGCACCACCCACCTTTATATGTTGCTTTTACTTTCCAAAATACACACGTCAAAATACATTACATATTAATATTAAAATATTTTTCAGGATTAAATAACATGTGTTCACAATAATGTCCTCTGCGTGCGAACTCTATCTAAATTTCTTTAAATGGACAATATACAGTGTTAATTTCAAGCGACCTCCCAGGTAAGTATGGTCCTGTTTTCATTAAATTTTAGGCAGCATCGCGTTCATTGGTCAAAATATTGTACACATATTTTCGTATCGGTGATCAATGAACCGATGTATGCAATTTTTAGCCATAAGTTGTTTATAATTGTTTGCCTAGCTTGTAGTTTTTTAGATTTTAGAAATGTATTATAAGTTTGTACAGCGCCCTTGAGGTGATTTTTCACAAAAACGGCGCTATATAAATCATCCAAATATTATTATTATTATTATACGTATATAACAAATAGTAATAATGGTGAGTTTTTAATATATGTGCAATTTATGTGTTGAATACATAGCGAAGTTGATTTTAAACAAAAAACATACTACCGACTTGTACCGCACTAAAATTAATATACAAAACGTACATAAAAAAATAAAAATCAATTTTTTTTATTTACGCTAGAGATGTGACAGTTTTTTGCGGTTTTCTCCGAATCACTGAAAGTTGATAGAAATTGAAATTTTGAACCTTTTCCCACCCTTTTTCCACCTCTTTTGAACCTTTTCCCACTTAACCGGTCTTTCCCTGCTAATGACTTTGAAATCCCCAATTCAATTAAAATCCCCCCAATCTTACCCCTTCCCCTTCCTCCTACCCCTTCCAACCATATGTGATCTATGTTTAATTTTTAAGTTGAGTATTCATTTGATCCTGATGATGTGAACATCGCTCACGAAACATGTTGATTGTGTATAAATAAAAGTGACGTAAACAAAGTTATTTGTCTTTTCATTAAAATTATTATTATTATTTCAGCGAAAGTACACTTGATACCACATGCGCGTGGTCTTATTTAACTCTTTGTTACTTTAACCATCAGTTAAAATTTAAGTTTTGCTCACGCTTTAGCTTTCTGTTGAAACAGACAGACCAAAATGTACAAGTAACGAAATATTTAGGGTTATTCATAGATTCTAACCTATCGTGGAACTCCCATGTTGAATATGTTAAATCCAAAATTTCCCCGATAACTGGTGTACTCTATCGACTTCAAGATGTGCTCCCCACAGCTCTACTGCGTGCCACATATTATGCTCTGATCCACTCTCACCTAAGTTATCTGGTTAGTATCTGGGGCACCATTACTAAGAAACAAATATCTGAAATACAAGTAATCCAAAATAGAGCCATAAGAAATTTATACCATTTACCATGGGATACGCATGTCAAAGACATATACTCACTGACACAAATTCTTCCCTTTACCATTCTGCCAAAATATAGCATCACCACTGCCATCTTACAAATAATTTAACACTCCTCACACACCAACACTAAACCAGCCTTTAATTCCGATATTCACCAGCACAAAACACGATCACAAAATCAAATACACCTATCACCTATCGCACATACGCAATACAACGCATTACCTAATGTCCTAAAACTACCAGAATCAAACAAAAAAATATTGGCAAAGGCTCTAAAAGGATATTTTCTCAGCAACTTTATTAACCAGTGACGAATTTATCTGTCTTCCTTTGTAACTCTTGTATATTCTTCAATTACCTGTATCAAGTGTGTCTAGTCCATTTAAAAATCTATGTATTGTTCATTGATTTCCGTGTTCTTATGTAAAAATAATTTTCCTTTTCATGTATAATGTTGTCCTTCCCGAAATGAGTTGTATTAAACTCATTGGGAGTAATGTATTATAAATTTTATGTAATAATTTTGTAATATATTATCTCTAATAAATAAATAAATAAATAAAAATATGAAGTTACAAGTACAACTGAATTCACAATTCCGTTTCATTTTCGGTTTCGCTTGCTAATCTAGTTTCGGTCAGCCTCTATTAGTGCTAATTTGATGGAAAAAATATTTACCATGACCCCCATCCCCGCTATCTTGGAGTTACTTTGGACAGGAGCCTGAATTACCGGAAACACATGGAAACAGTGGGCAAAAAAACCAGGACAAGACTAAACTTAGTCAATAAGCTGGCTGGTACTAGCTGGGGATGCGACGCCAACACGCTCAGAACGGCATCCATTGCCCTGGTTTTCTCAGCAGCTGAATACTGTGCTCTAGTATGGGCCAGAAGCGCCCACACTTCCATGGTCAACGTTCAGCTTAATGCCACAATGTGAACCATCAGCGGAACCTTAAAATCGACTCCTCTTTCTTGGCTCCCCGTACTTGCAAATATAACCCCGCCAAATATCAGGCGAGAGATTGCAACACTGAGGGAATACAAGAAGGCGCTGCAAAAAAGCGAAATACCCTTGCACGATGATGTCGTTTCTCACCCGGCATGCCGCTTAAAGTCTCGAAAACCCTTCTGGACGGAAGGAGAAAGACTCCTTCGAACACCTCTCACCCCAGAAGATAGGTGGAAGCTTGAGTGGCAATCAGCCAACGTCAAAAACGTCCATCTCGTGCAAGACCCCACTGAGAGACAGCCTGGGTTCTCATTGCCTCGCAAACTCTGGACTGCCATCAATAGGTTTGTCTAGGTCTTGGTGGCGGATACGTTTGCCCAACCACTGCGTGGCGGGCAGGTTCGGAGGAGACTGATTGAGGGAGGCCTTTTGACCTCTCCAGTCGGATTCTCCCGACCCTTCGCCTTGCACCGCAGTGTGAGGTATAGATTCATACGTCCGTCACTCCTGGCCACACTGACCCCCAGATTCCTACCCACCCCTCATACCTTTTTCCTTCCCATATCTTCTTCTCCTTCCTTTCCCTTAAAAAACCCTCCACACAGCATCCTCAAAGATGACATAGGCCCTTAGGGGAATTGTTTTCCTCGGTGCCTCCTGTGTGGAGCTAATGTAAAAAAAAAAAAAAAAAATAGGATAAGGTGCTCCCACAGCCGTTGTGCTCACATGATGCATAGATGGGGCCTTAAAGAGTCGGCGACGTGTGAATGCGGTGCGGTGCAGACCACCGAACATGTGGTCAACGAGTGCCCGCTCCATTCATTCCCCGGCGGGATTGATGAGGTCCACAGGGCAACGCCTGAGGCCCTAGACTGGCTCGCAGACCTAGATGTCCCCCTCTGACCCCCCCACCATACGAAAGAAGAAGAAGTGCTAATTTAATAACAAACATTTATCTTTTTGTTTCAGGTATGTGATTGCTTCTTCTTTTCTCCGTTTTGAAGGCATTACACGTTAAGGTAAGGTTTTTAAAAGTTTTTTTTTATAAACATGGTTTCCATGTACTGATAAATATGATGTTTAACATTTAACTGCTGACGTGGGGGCCGCTCCGGCCTAGCAATGATAATAATATTGAAATACACCCCTCCCCCGCGCATGTCGCATACGCCGCTTCCAGTAGCTTCGAATTTAGTGATGCCAGAGTAGTAAGTTAATTTTAAATTCAGTTTAATTTCCGTAAGTAAATTCATTTCAATTTTTTTTTGCGGGCCTCTCTGGCCCATCGTCAGTGCTTATGAGACTTTTTTAAGTTGATTTTTACTAAGTAAAAATAAACATAAACAACTTTACTAAAGTTTTATATGTATTGTTTATTGGAGGCACTATTGAAATATTATTATAAAAGTGGGTTCATTGTTTTTTTTATTTTTATTTAGTTTATAATACAGACTGATTTCTGATCTCAAGTGATTTTTGTCAAAAATTATTACATAATATCCAAATTGTCAAATATAAGTTACTTAAGAATGAAAAAAATATATTTTAAAATTGTCCAATAAATAATAATTTGAACTTGGATGGATTATGGATCTCTAATATGTAAACATTTAAAGTAACGGGCCGCCCAGGCCTAGATACGGAAAAAAATTCACGTTAGCAGACGCTTTAAGACGCCTTTACCTGAATTTCTACCGATTTATTACAAACGAGTAGAAACAATAAGAGATCTTGGAGTAATATTGGATTCTAAAATGTTATTTAGGGATCATATTGAAAATATTCTAGAAAAAGCTTATAAGCAATTGGGTTTCATTATTCGCATTACAAAGCCTTTTAATATAGCACACACCCTAATTATGTTATATATGTCATATGTACGTTCACAACTCGAGTTCGCCTCAGTAATTTGGAATCCTCAATATCAAATATATATTCATCGCATCGAAAATATCCAGAACAAATTTATAAAACACCTATCCTATCGTTTTAGTGTTCATCGATTTAACCCTATCGCTTTATATAAACGCAGAAAAATCTCTGATGCATTATTCTTACACAAAATCGTGAACTGCCTTCTTGATTCATCATATATGTTAGAAAATATTGCATTTCGTTGCCCCAAACAAAACACCAGATCGAACGACTTATTTAGAATACCACACAGTAAATCTAAATATGCGCAAAACTCTGTAATAGTACGTATCTGTGAAACTTACAATGCCTTACGAGATGTAGACATTTTCAACCATGACTTGAAATCATATAAAATGCAGCTTAATAAATTAATAACTTAAAATACTTTTTTTTCTATTTTTTGTGAAAATTATATTATTATCAACCATAGTAAATAGTATAACCATATAACTATGTTTGTTAATAATTTTACGTTTTTCTATATTATGTTTTATGTTATTTTTTATGTTCTTCTTTCCTTTATTATGTTTATTTTTTTCTTTGTCATTTAATAAGTTGAGTAGGTAAAAATACTAAACCAATATTTTTTAACATAATGGAACTTAATTGGTCTACAACATATGAATTTTATTGTTATAATCATCTTTCTGTATGACTGTTTGTTTCCTCAATAAAAAGAAATAAAAAAAAACCTCCCTCAAACATTTGAAGTTTTCAAGCTCTTAAAAAAAATGTTTTTTTTTTTTAGATAATATCTAGATAATCGTCGCGCCGAAACGCAAATTATATAAAATTCCCTCGATAGAAAAAAATCGCAAAGTATGCTCCAAAAATTATTATAAGCCCGTTTGTTTCAGTTATTTTACAAGTTATATGTATGAAAAAATTCACGGGTTTTCTTTAAATGCTGTTTAAGACAACCCTTTTTCTCCTTTTTTCGGCTATTAAAGGATTAAAAAAAACTTTTCTACGCTTCAACGCATTTTAAGAATTATACTTAAGTATGCCAAAATTTAGCGACAGGAAAATTATTGACCATATCTAGAAGAAAACACAATAAAAGCATTAATCTTTATTAGGTTGCAACATCTATATTTTATTTTCCGTGTTCATAATCCATATCTTAATGCTTCTTTTGAAGTCGGTTAAATAATTCCATAGAGAAATATTGCGCATTTCTTTTTCCAAAAAAAGTTTTAATTGTAGGTTGGTGGAGTGTATGTTGTATGTATGATTGAGGATCTCGTGAATCGGCCCGAGTTTTGTCTGTGTAAAGTTATCCTAGTTTTTGAATACGTAAATTAGAATATCTTTTGTGTTTAATTATTTTGGAGGCATAGCATTTAATAGCTGATATTAACCCCCTCGCGATCGTTTTCAATTATCTGATAATTCTGATCGTTTGATATTCTGAAATTGTAAAAACCGCCACTGTCCGTAGGATAACGTATACTTTCAATTTTAATTTTCTATTTATTTTTTTTATTTTTTTATTAGTATTTAGGGTATTATGCCGTGTTGCGCTACCTCCTTCTTTAGCCAACGTTTCGGACAGCGTTGCAGTGTCTATGCAGATGTGTGCCCACATCTCTCACACATCTGCCCTGATGATGGACACTGCAACGCTGTCCGAAACGTTGGCTAAAGAAGGAGGTAGTGCAACACGGCATAATACCCCAAAAACTAATAACAAAATAATTTTTGGCCGTGAAAATCTAAAATCGTATTCTATTTATTTGTTTTCGAGTTTACCATTTGGTACTCGAACCTATGAATAGTTGCTATATATCGGATAAATTAGCAGAGTTTTCTACCTATTGCGGGAATTGATAAGCCATCAAGAGGTAGGTGAAATCCCCACTAATGGTATATAAATAATATAATACAGGGGTGACATCTCTTGACAAAAGTTAAAACCATGTATTTATTTTATGTGATATTATTTTATGGTTGCAAAGTCATAAATAAAGTAGTGTATTTGCTCTTATACACCGAACAGAAGAACCAATAGAAATGTGTTGTGGGCTTGTCCTTGCGCCGGAAATAAGCTCAATTTTATCTAACATTTGAAGAAATTTATACAGTACGTGAAAAAAATTTTTTTTTTCAGATAACCAATTTCATTGTCTATGGGCACCTCAAGTTTATATACTGAACGTCTGTTAATGGCGTTCAAATCAGAAAATATTAACGATTTTTGGAGGGTCCTGACACCTATAAGAAGAAACTTTTCAAAAAATGCGAACCGCACCGGCACTTGGTTTTGTTTTGAGAGCTGCGAAGGACTTCAATAATTTATCATGTTACGTAAAACCCTTGTCACATGCCAACTAGAGTATAGCTCTTTATTATGGTCTCCCTTTTACTATATTCATTCCGACAGCATTGCAGAGATTCAACGTAAATTCCTGAGGTATATAAACTATAAATTGCATATTGATTAGAATTACCTGATAGATAAAATTTTCCTTTTAAAACTTTCAGTAAGAAGAATAAACACAAATTTAATACTATTACGTAAAATACTGCATTACAAAATTAACTGTCTTGAATTACTTCAATTAATCCACATCCATATACCCAAAAGATCGTGCCGAAATTTACTACCCTTTTACATATACAACACTAAGACACTGTCTTACCAAAATTCCCCGATTCCGAGACTTAACCAATGTAAACAATTTTTATTCCAATTCTTTTATTTATTTATATATAATTTGTACATTTATTTATAACAATTACAGGCAATATAGCCTAAGACGTTATAATTGTACCATTTACGCAGTGTATATGCAATGCCAAAAATCTTACAAATGCGCTATAGGACACAAAAAATAAATCTATTTTTTTATCCACCGCATTCAAAAAGCACGTAGCTCTCCCCACAGGTGAGTTCATAAATAAATTAGTGCGGCTTGCTCTACTATATAGGAGGTTGTGATGACGTCCTCGAGAGTGAGACTCTGGTACAAAAAAAATGAATTGGGCCAGTATCTCATTATTAGATAAGTGACCGTTTATTAGTTTAAAAAAATATTTAAGCAAAGCAATACCTCTACGTGGTAACCGACGAGTTCATCGAAAATCAATTCATCGAAAGCAAATTCATCGAAAATCAATTCATCGAATGATCAATTCATCGAATCGCCAATTCATCGAAAAACATTTTTTTTGTAGATATTAGAGCTGTCAAAATTAAATACCCAAAAAGGTCTGTTTAACTGAGTTAAATGTGTTTAGCAACTGTCAGTTTCGTAGTGACAATGTAAAATTTATAGGTTATCTCTTCGATTTCCGATTGTCTGATACTGCAAAAAAGGGATATCTAAGGAACGGTGACCAGACAACGCATAATGAAACCAACTCATAAACAACTCAGAAAGGTCATTAAGAGTGATGATAAAAAAATATTTAAAAATTGGTTAAATAGGTGAAATTAGGTTAGGTTAGGTTAGGTTAGGTTAGTTTAGGTTAGGTTAGGTTAGGTTAGTTAAGGTTGACTAATGCTTTTTTAACTTCTCAGTCCGCTCGGCATTTCTCTCAAATATCAACAAAATATATTTTTAGATGAATTGGCGATTCGATGAATTGATCATTCAATAAATTGGTTTTCGATGAATCGATTTTCGATGAATTGGTTTTCGATGAACTCGTTTTCGATGAATTTGCTTTCGATAAATTGATTTTCGATGAATTGATTTTCGATGAATTCGTTTTCGATGAACTCGTCCTCTACGTGTCTCTAGGGAGTGGTAATTGGTCATGCCCAATATATAAATCGATGGGTAAAGCAAGGGTAACGTCCATAGAGCCGCGAGAATAAAAACCTTAATTTCTTATGGACTCTTTCAATGCGTAAAGTGTATGTATGTACAACAATACACAAATAGATGGTATAATTTCTCCAATTTTTTTATATATTTATGTGAGACTTCTTATCATTTTTACCATATCATATCGGTTCAGTTCAAAAAACCGTTTGAGATAAAGGCACTTCTTTAGTGAATTAATTAAACAAGTCAGCCGTTACAAAGACCGTATTGTAGATTTTTAGCTGAAAAAAAAAAATCTTACGATGGTTGCCGTAAAGCGTCGATGACACAGGGCGAGTTTACAAGCTACTATCTACTAAGTTTAAAAGTGGGTAAATCGGCGAGTGAGATTGTCATGATGACACACAAAACTGTCCACTCGCTCAGAAGCGTAGGAAACTGAGGTTGCTGCTAGCGCCAGTAACAAGAATAACGACGCCTGCGTGAACTAATTCTTCAGATGTTTGACAGTCGAAATCAGCTGTTTATCGGAAGCCATATTGGAAACATAAATAAACCAATCACGAGCAAGCGTGTAAAGTTGACGACCTTTCAACTTTTTTTCGTAGATTGTCAATAATCTGCTAGTTAGCAAGTAACACGATGACACTGGGCGAGTTTACTAACAGATAGTGAATTTCCCAGATAGTAGCTTGTAAACTCGCCCTGTGTCATCGACGCTTAACGCGAAAAAATTAATGGCGTAAAAAAAACTAGAGGGTTTGTTATTTGATAGTAAATAATGCCTACAATGAAAATCTATTAGAAACGACTGAATTAAGATATTTAGAGATGGATGATAAATGAATGCGCTGTCACTGCTGTTTCAGTCACCGGTGACTGGTATGGAACCGGTTATTTTAGTAAATGTATCGTATTCTTCCGCTTGTCCAATTCGGGTCCGGGACCCACTGCATCGACAAGGAGCCCCCCATTCGTGCCTCTCTTGCGCTGATTGTGCAGCCTCCGTCTATGGCAGTCCCATCCTCTCCTCACACAGTTTCTGGAGTTGTCTCGCCCAACTGTGTCTGGAGCGGCACACTGGACGTCTAGTCTACCCTCTGAAATCGCACTCAATATTTTCCTAGGAATTCGGTCATCAGTCATACGTGCCCAAGCCATCTCAGTTTTGATTTTTTCTATGAAGAGTAGCAGTGGTTCAATGTTTAGATCGTCAGGTTACTTATTTGATTCCATTTTGTAACTCCTGCAACTCCTCTCAGGTACCTCATTTCGGCATATAATGTAGGTATATATTTATATTTTTACGTTAGCTCCATTCAGGAGGCCCTTGGGAAAATAATTTCCCTCGGGGCCTAAGTCATCTTAATGGGATGATGTGTGCAGTGTCTTTTAAGTAAAGGAAGGAGAGGAAGTTCTGGGAAGGAAAAATATATGAGGGGTGTGTAGGAATCTGTGAGTCAGTATGTCCAGAAGTGATAGACATATGAATCGATCCCTTAAACTGCGTTGCAAGGTGAAGGGTCGAAAACGTCGGCCGGAGAGATCAAAAGAACTTCCTCAACCAGTCTCTCTCGATCTGGCCTGCCTCGCAGTAGGTGGTCAGACGCATCCGCTACCAACACCTAGGGCAAACCTCACCCCACGAACCCAAGTATCCTTACTATTTTTTAAATATTTTTTTCTATATGAATACCACACAAGAGTCTCAACTGCTAACAACCGTCTGGAGCCAGTAAGACTATGGCATTCCCAATTGGCGTATGTTGTGAGGCAATGAGGAAATGAAGGGTCGGGGAGTACCTGGCTATACAGATATGGTCACCAAACATGGCTAAAGCTATTTCCAGCAACGTTTAAATTCCGAATTGCGCACGGCAAGGTTTCAAACGCGCCCTACAGATTGCGAGTCGAGAGCCCTACTCCTCGACCACGGAGACCGTCAAAGTCACCAAACATACCGATCCACTTGGGGTAATCTATGACAGATTTAAATTTCAATATCGCTCTGATGAAAGACTTTGAAGGGATTGAAAGCCAGAGAAATTCTTCCAGAAGAATTTAGTTCAAAGTTTAATGTTCAAAATGTTCGCATTGTAAAAAATCCAAAAGAAACCGGTTCCAAACAAAAAAAAAACGGGCAATCCAGCGATAGCAAAGTCACCGAGACAAAGTAACCTAGATGAAAATATCGACCATCTCTAAATATAATAAATAATAACAACGATTCGGTCAATAAAATTGATTTAAAAATGTTGTGTATGATAAAGGTAGCCATTTATATTGGATAAAACGGTTTTTACGATTTAAAACGTGTATATTTAATTTGCATCTGTATATATTTACATTGTAAATAAAAGCTTAATAATTTTTTTCTTCGTTCATGCCTCTTATCAACATAATTTTTTTTTATGTATTTTGTTTTTTCGCATTCAATATATCCATCACTTAACAAAGCTTCTGGGTTCATGTGGTGAGGTTTGTCTAGGTCTTGGTGGCGAATGCATTTGCCCATTTACCGCCTGGCTGGCCGGATCGAGAGACACTAATTGAGGGAGACCTAAACTAGACCTCTCCAGCCGGACTCTCTCGACCCATCGCCTTGAGGCGTGGATTCATACGTCCCTTACTCCTGATCACATTGACCCCCAGATTGCTACACACCCGTGATACCTTTTTTCTTCTCAGAACTTCCTCTCATTCTTTTCCCTAAAAGGACTCCCCACCCAGCATCCCCAAAGATGACATGAGCCTTGAAGGCTTTTTTTATCCTCAGGGCCACCTGTGTGGATCTAATGTAAAATACAAAAAATAGAGTATGCAATTCACATGCAGTTGAAGAGAAAGTCGCTAGATGTCGCTTTCTTTTCTTTTGCCTGTTTATTTTAAAGTGGTTTGAAGATTGGATATTGTTTTTACAAAAATAAAAATGTCTTTTTTTTTGGAATTTGGCAGGTTTCGAACCTCTGTTCGCTGGATGTCTCTCAGGGTGCTGAGAGTCGGGCGCTTCGTACCGCAGCGCAATTGGAGGCCCGTGCGTAGTCGTGAATTTACCGCATTATATTAGAACCGAGGATCGTCAAATAGTAAATTTCTGTGATGCATTTCCGAATTCCAAATCGCTAACGGGGCTAAAAAAGTTTTAAAAACTTTCAAAAAAATTGATAAAATAAAAAGGATTTCTTTCAAACGTTCTTTAAAAAAGCTTAAATTCAAATGTTTCTAAAACCTTCTAAAGTGCACTCGGCAAATTAAACTTGCAAATGCAGGTAGAGTCCGTTTCTTTGACTTTCTATGGTTTGAATGCGATTCGGAATTTCACTTGCAAAACTGTACGAATGGAACCAAAGTAAAAAAAGTAAGCCGAAAATACACACTTATCTATGAACGAAATTTTCATCTAATTTAAGGCAATGAGTTCAAGACCATTTAAAGTGAGCCATGTGCAAAGGGCATCCATGGCTTCATTAAGATATTTGACGGCGGATGGAATGATTTTGGATGATAAGAAGAAAGCTATGTCATCTGCGAACTCAACAACTTTTACTTGAGGGGGAATGGTGACATGCATATCGTGTGTGTATATATTATACAGTAAGGGGGATAATAGATCATACAATGGGGTAAACCCTTCATTAAAAAATAATAATAATAAATAATTGGTAAACCATTCATTTTTAAAATTCATGTGCTTGACTCCCCAGATTGTACGTTCTGTGGTCTAGATGTGGGAACTTTAGATCACATATTTTTTGATTGTCCCTCTCTAAATAAATATCCTCTCTTCTATCAAGCGTTATCAAAAATTGCCTCTCCTCCATTCAACATTTCATCTCTTCTAAGTCTGAACTCTACTCCAATCTTCCATAAAATTCTGAAATTTGCACATTTAAATAAAATTAATATATAAATTCACCTTTCCTTTCTCTGTAATTATAAATGATGGCCTAGAACACCCTTGAAGGGTGAAAGCCAGAAATAATTGAAAAAAATGGGCAATTGAGTTCTCTTAAACGTGTATTTATTATTTTACGATCTCCTTCTATAAAAAGTCGTTAAACTTTTATTAAAAGAATATTATTTGCTTTTTTTTACAGCCATTAAATTTAATGATGAACTATATTTCACCAGATAAGATTTTATGACAACACGTTTTATCAATCTTTCAACTTGATTAAATTATTAGGTCTCATTCAATGAAAAGTGCTCCAGTTCAATATGGTATTCGAAATTTATTTACAACTAGCAGATCCGGCCACACGTTGCTGTGGTTAACGAAACCTTTATAACCAACTCCATCTGCTAAATCAAATCCACACCGTTTATTATTAATAAATTATTTTCATCAACCAATTTACACAAAACCTTGACAAATTATGTACGTAAAAACCTTCCTCATGAATCACTCTATCTATTGGTGCAAACCGCATGAAATCACATACAGCGTGAGCGACTTCATTTTATACTTAGTAAAGATAAAGAAGATAAAGACTAGCTTTTACCCGCGGCCTTGCTCGCATGGTATTAGGGGTAAAATACTGTATAAAGAATTTTTCCACAGGAATGAAATGTTTTTTCCGGGATGAAAAGTAACCTATATGTCATTTCCCAGTCCTCCCATTATCTCTATTTAAAAAAATCACGTCGATCGGTCGCTCCATTTATATTATTATAGCGAGTTCCCGGTACGCGTTGCTTTGCCACATAATAAATAAATAATTTTTCCCTGTGTGTCCCATATTCCCCTCCTCTCACCCGGGTTCCCCTCCTTATGTTATCTACACTTTAGTCTAAGGCACTTCTTAGTTCGTTGGCTGAATTATGGGCAGACTCTTTGACTTTTTGAAATAATGGCATACAGAGCTCCGGGCCAAATAGCCTTTTCCTCATTTATCATGAATTTATAATACAGGGTGTCCCAAAATGATATTTAATGGATCAATTTAAATAAAAGTAAGGGTTCTATCGAAAAAATGGTTATTAAATACTAAAATACACAATTTAGGAATTTATTTCTGAAAAATAATAACGTCCAAATGTAAACCCTCACGTTCGCGGCATTCATTTAATCGAAGATTAAAATTTCTTATGACAGCTCGCCAGGTTGGCTTCGTGATGGCTGCCATTTCGTGACGGATATTTTCTTTTAATTTCATCGGGGAAGTCGGATTTTTGGCGTACACCTTAGGTTTGAGATAACCCCACAGGAAAAAGTCCATAGGGGTTAGGTCAAGACCATGAAGAGGCCAATTTATGTCACCTCTCCTGGAGATCAATTTGCCAGGGAAAATTTCAAGAACTCATGGCAGAGACGTATTGGACTATGTAATGTTGCTCCGTCTTGCTGAAACCATGTTCTTTGGTTATAGCCAGTAAGTTTGTAGGGGTGCAGCATTAGGTATTTGTGCAAAATGCTGTGTAACGATGATCTATGCACATTTAAAGCACTTGCGCGCTTCCGAATCGAAAAGACTGATAAACACTCTCTACGTTTTCTACCGTTCTCGATGACCTTAGTCGCCCGGGTTTTGGTTTTGACAATGTTGTACCGATATCTTCAAACTTTTTGACCCATTTTCAAATGAGAGAAATGCTTGGCGCATCATTGAATTGACGAAAACCTCAAATATTGCAGAATCTTCTACGCTACAGTCGCCAAATCACCATTTTTGTAAAACTCACGCACGCACAACACGCGGTCGCTCCCGAGAAATGCTTCATAGCGAATAAATTCCCAAGAGCCAGACTACTGATTGACATACCCCCCCACGCCCCACGGAAAAGTTGCGTTCACACAGAAAGCAAAACAAATATCAACTTTTTTTTGGGACACCCTGATGTACGTTTGTTGAAAAAATGGTTTATTTTGTTGATTGTTAAAAATTATTTGCAAGGGGACATGGCTGCAATGTGGAGATTAATCATAACGGGGATTTATTTAGGTTTTTTTATGTGTGGTTCGTATGTTTTCATCGTACCGGGCGAGGCAGTTTAATGACGCGTTTTCATGTGTGAGAATTCCAGCATAAAATGTTTCCGTGAGACTTAAGATTTTATTTTTTTTAATAAAGGAATTTCAGAATCTTTGTGGAGTTGGAGTACCCTTATTCATTTGGGGGCACCCAGGACTATGCGTATGCGTGGACTCTGAAGCATGGGCCTTGCATGAGTTGGTTATTATGGGCAAAGAGAAAGATTAAAGAATCCAATTGTATTTATAAATATGGTAAGATTAAAACAATGAAAATAAACAACATACAGCTGTCAGGTCGACATGATAGTCTAGGTTATTTGTCGGTATTACCATACGATGATTAGTTCATAAAACCAATACCAGGGGGGGTTTAGCTAAGTGCAGAACCAGGCTATTATACATTTTAAGATCATAATGATAGCCAGTTATTTATTACCTCAAACTGCTATAAAAGTCCCAAATATGTTTACTTTTTATATTTAGTCTGCTATTATATAAATCGTTCATTCTTTCATTCTCTCCCATTCTTTAGTTTCTATATCCTTAAATCTACTTTTGTATAAATCTTGCGTTCTTTCTTACATATCGTTTACTTACTAATGTAGCAACCACGCATTGTTGCTACGTCACATATTGGATTACGCCCGAAACGATCGATATGTGGCGAGTCAACTTAACTACCTGCGCTGTGAGAAGTACTTACTTGAGAAGTACTTACTTAAGAATTCAAATTCAAGCAATTCAAATTCCAATTCTTTTGAACAGCAAGCTGAAACAAATGGTACCTATTCTTATTTTATTTTCCAGTCTGTCACACTCCATATGTTATTAACATTGTGAAAATTTTAATGGCACATAAAAAACTATCAACCGATGATTCTAGAGTTTTCTTTTAACTGTGTTTACGTAGCACGTACCATTGCTACATTGGTGACACCGACGTTCACATTGGTGACCCCGACGTGGCGCTCCTCTCACGCTCTCACCAGCATGAGAAGAGCGCCACCCCGCATCGTTGAAACAATCGTTCCCGCAGCCAGTCCAGAGGTCGTCAGCCCGAGGGAACATGCTGGTACCACTGGAAGTATGGGACGAAGGCAAGCAAGTGCACCAAACCCTGCAACTTCCAGCAGGAAAACGCGCGGGGCCCAAACTGATGGCGACCAGCACTAGCCCCAACCAAGTCAGTCGCCTTTTTGTTACCGACAGGGTAACCCGTACCCAATTTCTTATAGACACCGGCGCAGATCTCTGCGTTTTCCCACGACGCCTTGTCCAGGGACGCCCCACTAAAGCGACATACGAACTGGCAGCAGCAAATGGCAGCACAATCGCTACTTATGGCAGCCTAACGCTCAACCTGGATCTGGGATTGCGACGCGACTTTACTTGGAGCTTCGTCATTGCAGACGTCTCCAGGCCAATCATCGGGGCAGATTTTCTCGCCAAGTACGAGCTACTGGTGGATGTCCGAAATAAACGGCTGCTGGACCAGGTGACGAATTTGACCATCACGGGAAAACGAAGCGACAACAAGATCGCTTCCATTAAGACGATCACAGGAACGTCCCCGTATCATAAGCTTCTTCAACAGTTTCCTGACATCACTCGCCCTGACGGCGCCAGGAGGGAAGTTCGTCACGCAACACTGCACCATATTAACACCACGCCAGGACCTCCAACAGTCGAACGCCCACGACGCCTTGCTCCTGACAAGTTAAAACGCGCCAAGAAGGAGTTCGAGGCCATGGTCCGTCTCGGAATCGCTCGACCTTCCGAGAGCTCTTGGGCATCTCCCTTGCACATGGTACCCAAGAAGGACGACCAGTGGAGACCATGTGGTGATTATAGAAGATTGAACGCCAGAACTATTCCAGACAGATACCCCGTACGCCACATCCAAGATTTTGCACAGGCACTGAGCGGCACCAAGATCTTCTCAACGATTGATCTGGTGCGGGCATATAATCAAATCCCTGTTGCTCCCGAGGACATTCCGAAAACAGCAATCACTACGCCATTCGGACTCTTCGAATTTCCGGTGATGTCTTTCGGCCTCCGCAACGCAGCCCAGACCTTCCAACGCTTCATGGACGAGGTTACCAGAGGCTTAGATTTCTGTTACGCCTACATAGACGACATCCTTATTGCCTCAACGTCAGAGGAAGAGCACCTAGCCCACCTCAAGATATTATTCCAGCGCCTGCAGGAATATGGTGTTGTCATCAACACCGCCAAATGCCATTTCGGCCTGACTAAAGTCAAATTCCTAGGATACCTGGTGTCCGACGCTGGCACTTCACCCCTCCCAGATCGAGTGGAGGCCATCAACAACTACAGCCAACCAGCTTCCATCAAGGATCTCCACCGTTTCCTGGGAGCAATAAATTTTTACAGAAGATTCATTCCCAACGCCGCGAGGACACAAGCTCCACTCAATGACCTCCTAAAAGGGAACCAAAAAGGCAAACAACTCGTGTCTTGGACTGCCGAAACAGTAGAAGCTTTCAGCAAGTGCAAGGAAGCTCTGGCCCAGGCAACCCTGCTCGTTCACCCGAAGTGCGACGCCCCACTCTCTATCGTCAGCGACGCGTCTGATACTACAGCCGGTGCCGCACTCCACCAATTCGTCGCAGGTCACTGGGAGCCTCTAGCATTTTTTTCGAAGAAGTTTTCGGCAGCTGAAAAGAAATATGGCGCATACGACAGAGAACTACTAGCCATCTATCTCGCTGTGAAATACTTTCGCCACATGGTGGAAGGCAGGTCGTTCACCATATTTACAGACCATAAGCCTATCACGTTCGCCTTCCAACAAAAAGCAGACAAATGCTCACCAAGTCAATTCCGCCATCTGGACTATATCAGCCAGTTCACAACTGACATCCGACACGTCTCCGGAAAAGACAACATCGTCGCGGATGCTCTCTCCAGGGTCGAGACGATAGATACTCCTCTGGACTACGCAGCGCTGGCAGCTGACCAGATGTGCGACCCTGAACTGGAACAACACTTGCAAGGAAGTTCTAGCCTACAACTTAAAAAGATTAATATTCCGGGTACTGACGCGCATCTCTACTGTGACGTCTCAACTACCATAGCCAGACCCTTCGTCACGAAGAAGTTCAGACCTGCGGCATTCAATGCGGTCCATCAGCTGGCTCACCCTGGAATTAAGGCCACGGTTAAGCTCATAACTCAACGTTATGTCTGGCCGGCCATTAAAGCTGAGACTATTAAGCTCGCACGCAATTGCCTTCAATGCCAACGAAGCAAGATTACACGGCACGTGTCAGCACCCCTGGGAGCCTTTCCCAGACCCTCCGCAAGATTCGAGCACGTCCACATCGACATAATCGTCATGCCTTCTTCAGAAGGATGCCGATACTGTCTCACGTGCGTAGACAGATTCACGAGATGGCCAGAGGCATTCCCGATCCCAGACCAAGAGGCTGAAACAGTGGCGCGTGCTTTCTACAAGGGCTGGATAACAAGATTCGGCACTCCACTCCGCATTACTACGGACCAAGGGAGACAATTTGAGTCGAGGTTGTTCAGGCAGTTGAATTTCCTGGCAGGCACGACGCAAATCCATACAACTGCATACCACCCCGCAGCAAATGGCATGGTGGAACGATTTCATCGTCAACTGAAAGCAGCGATCAAGTGCCATCAGAATAACCGTTGGACGGAAATACTTCCCACCGTACTCATGGGAATCAGAGCAGCTTGGAGAGATGACCTCGCTACAACCTCAGCCGAGCTAGTATACGGCGAGCCGCTCCGCTTACCCGGCGAATTTCTATGTACAGCACGACCTAATGTTAACGACGACACCGGAAGCTTCCTAAAGAAACTACGGAAACATTTCAACGAGCTGAGACCAGTTGAAGGTACCCGCCATGGTTATGGACATCGTTTCGTCTTCCAAAATCTTCCCACTGCTTCTCACGTCTTTCTGAGGGACGACACAGTCAAGAGCCCGCTTCAACAACCCTACAGCGGCCCTCATAAAGTCGTTCGTCGGCACGAACGAACATATACCATACTGGTAAAAGGGAAGGAAATCACCGTGAGCATCGACCGCCTCAAACCAGCATACGTTGCTCAAGATCTTGAGAGTTTCACATCACACTCGCAAACCGCATCAGAGTCACCAGCCGCCACATCACAACCAACCCTTCCGTTGTTCGATGGCAGTAAGGATCGGACACACACAACCACTCGTTCTGGAAGGCGGGTTCGATTTCCCGATCACCTCGATATCTGACTATTCCTCTTTCCACCGCAGCCATGTCTGCGTTGTCTGGGGAGGGAGTCCTGTAGCAACCACGCATTGTTGCTACGTCACATATTGGATTACGCCCGAAACGATCGATATGTGGCGAGTCAACTTAACTACCTGCGCTGTGAGAAGTACTTACTTGAGAAGTACTTACTTAAGAATTCAAATTCAAGCAATTCAAATTCCAATTCTTTTGAACAGCAAGCTGAAACAAATGGTACCTATTCTTATTTTATTTTCCAGTCTGTCACACTCCATATGTTATTAACATTGTGAAAATTTTAATGGCACATAAAAAACTATCAACCGATGATTCTAGAGTTTTCTTTTAACTGTGTTTACGTAGCACGTACCATTGCTACACTAATAACAAAAAAAATTTTACTAACTTACATGATTTATTAATTTATAATTATTTTTTAATTTATATTATGATTTATTTAAACTTATCATGATTTTTCTTTTTAAATTTATTATTTACTTATTATTTACAATAGCCGTTTTTACTTACTTCAACGATCTTTTAATTTAATAATTGAGCTAGAATTCCCTCACCAAACACATGAGCATTGTCTCTTTATGGTGAGGAAAGGCAATTTTTTTGTTTCTCTGTTAAAACCTTATGTAACTATGTAACCGTTGTAAGTTTTTAATTAGCATTGCCAAAATAATTTTTTTTTAATTGGTTTGTAATTTTTGTGATTCTGTAAAATAAAAAAAATACATTACCAAAAAGAAAAGGTATTGTGGGTTGGGAAAAGGGAACATTGTGTGTAGTCGCAGACATGTTGACTGCAAATCAATGGATTCTAATAAAAACATGTTTTTTCAAAGTGACCTAACTACGGGAATAGCTCGGTGAAGAGTGGGAATTGGCAGGAATCTAGGAATACCTTAATTTTTACACAGTGTAGCAGTGGATAATGAAATAAAATCCACACTTTTATACGTTAAACACAATTAGTCTTTTTTTTTAAATAAATGAAGACAATATAAGCGAAACTCAATCGAAAATCTGGAAACAGAAAAATCGGAAAACATATTGACACCTCTGGGACTCGAACCCAGGACCTCTTGCTTTCCGGGCAAACACTCGAACCTGACTGAACGACTGGGACTCGGAACCAGGTTAGCGCGTTTGCCCGGAAAGCAAGAGGTCCTGGGTTCGAGTCCCAGAGGTGTCAATATGTTTTTCTGATTTTTCTGTTTCCAGATTTTCAATTGAGTTTCGCTTATATTGTCTTCATTTATTTAAATATTACAATTTGAAGTTTTACTCATAAAGTTAAAATAAAAAAAAAATAAAATAAAATAAAAACAATTAGTCTTTATTGGAGTGGGTACAATCAATTTACAAGTTTGTCACAGTTCAATAATAATCGTAAAACAGTGCAAATTATAACAGTGGCTTTATGGGTATTTTTACAATAAATAACCAAGAGGAAATTAATTGTTCCCTAATCTCTCGTCATACCTTATGACAAAGTGATTACGAGTAACTTTTCTCTCTTTGGAGATCTGAAGTTGCGCGAGCAATCCCGGCGGGCAAAACTTAAGTATCTCAAGGTCGGACATGACCTTTTAACGGTCAGACCATCTCTTATTCCTAGCGGCAGGATGCAACCTATTACCAATAGCATCCTTCGTCCCTAACCTGTAAGAGACAAGCAATGGGAAAAAGGTAATATAATCGAGATTCAACACTTATACTACAACAGCACAGTTTTTGTGGGATTCAATATTGTGGAACTTAGGGATCACAGCACCATTTTCCGTAATATATTCGAATAAAGCGCCCTAAGCGCATTCTCAATTTTGTTTTACACTTTATAGAGGCTTTTACATAATATGTAAAAACCCTTAAAAAATGTGTTAATTTCCAACGAAACTATAAATAATATAATTAAAAATATATGTAAATAACATATAGTCCATTACACGTGATGTCCAATCACGTGAGGCTCGAAAGGGGGGGGGGGGTTAGGAAAAAATCATGTTATATCACGAGGGGGGGGGGGGGGGGGGGGGGGCTCTGAAAAAATCATGAAATATCACGAGGGGGGGGTTTATTGAGATATCACGTGTATTTATTTTTCGTGATAATATTCTGAAAATTTGAAAATACTTTGTACAAAAAAAATACACGTGATTTTTGAGGAGAGGGGGTTAGTCTAAAATCTCACCACATATCACCAGGAGGGGGTAAAAAGTTCCTAAAAACATCACGTGATTAATGGACGATTCCTAGCAAGAAGAGCCATCTTTTATTTATATTTCAATATCTTTGGTTGGTACCATTAAAAATGTATTACGCTTTAGTAAGGTTAAATTGACGTTTTTAAAACAGCTTTTTTAGAAAAAGCATGTCTTTATTTTGAATTGATTATCTATGGTGATACTAAAAGGCACGTGTTTTCATTTATTTAATTGAATTTTAAAGATTAATCAACAATAATTTTCAAAACAAGGAAGTTTCTACGTTGAAATAAAAAACCACGATTTTGTATAGTGTGTTCGCTTAAAAATCGACTACACAGATTTTCTTAGAAAAAGTTCCGTAGGGTTCTAAATAATTTATTGTGTATGCCTTTTTTCTCACATGAAAAGAGCTAGTGAAAATATGACAACACTCCACATAGTAGGCCCATGAAAGAATGAATGAAAGAAAGTAAGAAAGAAATGAGGAAATGCTGTGTGGAGGGTATTTAAACGAAATGAAAGAGAGGAAGTTCTGGGAAGGAAAAATGAGGGGTGGGTAGCAATCTGGGGGTCAGAGAGTTCAGGTTCAGGAGTGACGGAAGTATGAATCTATCTATTAGGAACTGGCTAATTGGTATCTGAAGCTAGTGATCTCCTGAAGACTGCTTCTGACCCCTTGGACCCTCTGTTGCCCAAAGCCTGAACTAAGCTAGCTGCCATCTAGCGGACTTTTGGCACAGTTCTTAGTACTGCCATCTATGTGACTAAACAGGAAGCTTTTAGATACACTACACCAGGGGTCACCAATTACTTTCATTAGGGGTCCATTTTTTAAAATAACATGACCGTCCAATACAATATCAATGAACAAATAAAACGAATAGGTTCCGGAACACTAAAATAATAAACAAATGTTATGAATAAAAAGAAGTACCTAGGGTTTTTTACAATATATAAGTGAAAAAAAATACTTTTTTTCCTTTGACTATCCGTCAGAAGTTTGGACTAAAGTTTGTGCAGGCTATTGTCATTAAATCTTGGAGGTGTTCATCGGTAAGTCTGCTCCGGAATTTATTTTTAATGAAGTTCATCTGTGAAAATGCTGCTTCACAAACATACGAGTATGTTGACCCAAACAAAGTGAGAAGTTTCAAGGCAATTTTTTTTTTAAATTCTGGGTATTTATTAGCACAAACCAATTTTATCCAAAACTCTTGACAAGAAACTTCCTGTTTTTGGTGTTTTAAAACTGTATTTTATTGGAAATCGATAATTTCCATCTGGAAAGCAGCTTTATTACTCCCGAAAATATTTGCAGCTTCATTGCTCCATTCATCACCAAGATGCAAAGAGTAAATGTTACTGAGGATGTCGACGACATTCTCAATTTTCATAAAATCTGTGAATCTGTTTTTAAATTTCGATTTAAGATCCTTAATGAAAATATTGTGTATCGTTAACACAAGGTCCGCACAAAATAGGTCGGCGGTCCGATCCATAACGCGGTCCGCCATTTGGTAACCCCTGCACTTCACCTTTGTACAGTAAACTTTTCTGCGTATTCGCTTTGTCCTTTTTTGTAACCTGATTTCCTTGCACGTCCTTGTGTTATGTCTGTAAATTTCCTTGTTTCCTTATATAATTTTATTTGATGAGTGTGGGTGAACGTGTTGACGATAGGCGTCGTGTAATAATAGCAACTGATTTTTAAAAAGAAGGCTTTTAAGTGAACGTAGTATAACTATTCGATACAAAAAATGATGCAAAATCAAATTTTGCATAAAAAGCCCTATGATCATTCAAGAAAATTGTCAGTACATAGAAGACCATAGTCAGAGCAAGATGAAACTTTTTGTATCAACCGCCATCGCATTTTTGGCTTTTAGCCAAATAGCAGTTCCAGTAAGTAAAATAAATATATACTTATTTCAATTACTAAAAAAATTATAAACAATAAAAAATAAAATAAACTAGAAAAAAAAACTTTTGAAATCATTTAACAATTTTGGTTTGTGGGTGTTTTATTAAAAGAGAATAACCGGACACGAAATTTGTATTCTCGGCCGCTGAAGTGGGCCTTAATTGCATATTTTCAAAAAAAATTATAATTCTAAACTAATCAATAAAAGATTATCGTTATTTATTTTTGGGTATTATGCTGTGTGCGCTACCTCCTTCTTTAGCCAATGTTTCGGACAGTGTTACGGTGTCCATCATCAGGGCAGATGTGTGTGATGATAGACAGTATAACGCTAGCCAAAACCTTGGCTAAAGAAGGGGGTTATTATACAACACGGCATAATAACCCAAAAATTAACTTTTACATATAACTGCATACTGAACTCAAATATCAATTTTTCGGAGATGTCAGACTAATCAACTGGACGATTGATATATGTATATACATATATTTACATATACCTCATTACTGGCCTTTGCTAGTGTTGGCTTTACATATTTAACAAAATGTATACATTTGCAGGCTCACGGACACCCCACAAATAAAAATAACAACAACAATCAGGGTTTTGGCAATGTTAACGATGACGAATATAACAATAACAACAACATGCATACTGCATCATCATATACCAAAAATAAAAATAACAACGATAACATTGGAGACTGGAACGATAATTCGGACCAGTATAACAACAATAACAACGTCCACGGACATGAAATGACCGGTCATAAAAACAACAACGAAAACGATGGAAACTGGAATACTAATCCCGACCATTATAACAACAATAACAACGCCCACGGACATGAAATGACCGGTAATAAAGACAACCACAAAAACGATGGAGACTGGCACAGTAACTCAGATCATTATCACCACAATAACTACGTCCACGGACATGAAATGACCGGTCATAAAGACAACAACAAAAACGATGGCGACTGGAACACTAATTCCGACCATTATCACAACAATAACAGATGCCGACGTATGAACGATGAAACGACCGACCAGAAGAAAAGTGCACAGAATAAAAATTTTGACCTCAATATTGGCAATCTTTTCGGTCTACTTGGCAGTAAAGATTACGACGAAAACAGCAATGCCCACGGATGTCGCATGAAAAGGAACGGGAACACCAACAATGGTTCTGGAAATGTTAATGACGACGAGTATATAAATAACAACAACGTCTACACCCCAAACTCAGAACCCGAATCACCCTGGTATAAAAATAACAACGTCAACGCTGGCAACTTTAATGATAATTCTGACCAGTATAACGATAACAACAATGTTTACGGACATGCAATGCCCAAGAATAAAAATAATAACAACAACATTGGTGACATGAATGTTAATTCCGACCAGTATAACGATAACAACAACCTCAACAAAGGGATGGAAAATCCCCAGGATAAAAATAATAACAACGTCAACATTGGTGACATGAGCGTTAGTTCCGATCAGTCTGGCGGTTACAATAACATCAACTAAGTCTTACAGAATACCGAGAATAAAAGCGAAACTTTATATTACGTTATCAGTTATAATTTTGTTTTGAAAAATTTATATCACATGTTTGAATTTATAAAGATTTTTTTTCAACAAAAAAACGCATTTAGTTAATTGAATCTGTATTTTTTTTTCATTTATTTAACATCTACTCTTTTTAACTTTACAAAATTTGACGAAAACTTGATAAAATTTAACCAAATTCAATCAAATTTCACCAGATAATAATAATCTGTATACATTGCTATATTATATAAGCTTAATATAGGGGTTCTACAGGGATGTCCTTATTGATCTGTATTATTTTAATATTAATAACTGATGTGGTTTAAACACAAAGCCAGAGTAATTTAGCGTAACGAACAAAATTATTAAAAAGGTTGTTTATATTGACAGTTAACCGAAGTTTATTTGACACTTTGGAGGCCGCGGGAAAATTTGTCTATCGGCCGTTGGAACATTTCTTATGAATTGCTGACGGTGCTCGCTGATATTGATATCTGACCAATGTTGGTAGATTTAGTTAATATGGTATTGATGTGGAGTTTTATCGATCGTCCATGCTAGATACCCTAGGTCAGTGGTTCTTAACCTTATTGGGGGTACTGACACCCACCAGTTTCATATGCGCATTCGCCGAACCCTTCTTAATTGGAAAATAAAATATATTTTTTTAAATTCATAACGTAGGTATATATTTATACACATGTGCACCAAATGAAGAAAACCTATTATAACAAAGAACAAAACCATTCAAATATGATTTTCACAGAAAAACAAAAACATTAAAATAAATATTTAGTGTGACTTCTGCGGATGCGTTTCAGAGACCAGTTCAGAAATGCGCGACCTCATGTCATTTTCGCAACAAAGTCTGTTCCTTTTCTTTCTTTTTTTTGTATAGCGTCCTCGAAAAGGATTGCTCGCGAAGATGTGTACAAACCTATGAAAATCTCCAGAGATTTCTTAGCAATACCAGGGTATGTTACCATTTATTGATGGGGGTGTGACTTGACCTCCGCCGAACCCACGAGACTGACTCACTGAACCCCTGGAGTTCGATCGAATCCTGGTTAGGAACCACTGCTATTTAGTAATACTGGACTATTTTATAAGATATAACTACCATGATTACTGTTTAATTAGATTATGATTACTATACTAGCTAGCTACATTTACATTAGCTTCATACAGGAGCTAAGTCTTCTTTAGGAATGCAGAGTGGCGGGTATTTTGTGGTAAAGGAAGGAGACAAAGTTCTGGGAAGGAAAAAGGCATGAGGGCTGGGTAGGAATTGGGGAGTCAGTGTGTCCACAATACCTAATACTTCATTCGTAAATAAAAGCAGCTTATTTATTTTTACAAAAAATACTATTATTTTGCTTCCCGAAGATTTTTAGCACCATTAGAGAACGTGGAATGGCAAACGTAGCAACAATTAAGAGGAACGTCTGCTGGATCTGCCGGATCTGAACGATGATGATGAACACTGCAACGCTGCCCGAAACGTTGGCTAAATGAGGAGGTAGTGCAACATGGCGTAACACCCCAAAAACAAATCTGGCAGATCCGGTAGATGTGTAACAATTACACATCTACCGGATCTGCCCTGATGATGGACACTGCAACAATGTCCGAAACGTTGGCTAAAGAAGGAGGTAGCGCAACACGGCATAACACCCCAAAAACAAATAACGAAAATGAAAAATTATTGTTGCATTCAAAAGGTATTTCATATATCTAGTACGGATATGAGCTACTTAATATATTTTTGCCTTAACCCGTTTGTTTGGTTCAATATATTCACACCTCACAATCCTGAAGCCGAATTCTGAAAAAAATTCTGAAACCGTCACTTTGGATCGACATTGTAAAATATCTATGCAAGATAGCTTTCATATTTCAAAGACAATAAGAAGCATTATTTCGTTCTTTTTCTGGTTAAAAGAAAAATACATGTATTTGCATGAGAGGAAGAGAGATACATGAGAGGAAGAGGAGAGGAAGAGAGCTTTTAAAATGTAAGGTCGCTCGGGACGTTTTTGGTCTTACGAAAGTATAACGCGATTACATGTTTTGGGATGTATTTATTCCTAAACAAGCAGACGGGTTTTAAATTATGAGATATACAGCATTAAAGATTGTAATGCTTCGTGAATTTAGAGGAAAAGTGGACAATTATTTGTGATTAAATGAAAAACATTAAAAAATATATTTTTCTACAATTATTATAAAAATATTTTGTAATATAAAAGAAAAAAAAAATTAAAAATTAATTAAATAAATAATTTTTATTGGTTCAAATTTAAATTACCTACATTGACGTTGGAACAAAAAATGTCGTTTTTGTATCAAAAATACTACCCTAAAAACTCATCTTAACGATGTTTTATTTTTTATCATAATTTTATAAGTTGCCTCTAAATACTAGATATTTGATATATCTTTTGATTACAAACATCAATTTTCAATTTGGTTGGATATCAAATTCAAAATTAAGATTTGTATAAAACAGGACGAAACGTGCCAGACAAACGTTCCTCTTAAGTATAAGAAGGACAACCTAGGCTAGTAGGTCGTCTCAAACAGCATTCCATATTCGTCTTACTGTAGGCGAGGAAGCGTATATTGGCATTTCAGACAAACCGTGATGTAGAATGTAGTATTCGACGCAAATACGAAAAGGCCGCCCGCCAATTTTTTAGAGAAAAAAATGTGTCCTTACTGGGATACCCGTTCTAAGGTCACATTGTACATGTTTTCGCGTTTGAAATATAAGTACATCCGTGTGTTAACCCGGCGTCAATGACGTGAAAATAGTTACGCGGTCAATGACGCCGGGTAACCGTGACCGGTTGTATCAAAACTGAAAGGGTTATCTTGATTTTGAAAATTATTTATGGGTTCTTAAATCAAATTATTTATTATTTATGGGTGCTCATAAAAAAATATAAATAATACCGGTATATTTTATAAATCAATTTTTTATTATCTTAGTAAGAAACACATGCAAAATCAACTATGAAAACATAACTATAGAATTTCATTTCCACTATAGGTCATATTTACCCGTTTTAACTTGACGCACGTGTATCTCCTTCCGCAAGTGGCATCGCACTCAGCACGCCGGCGGTGCGGCTAGAAGGGGGTTGTATCTTCAGCTACTCATGCAAGTCGAACTGTTGACAGGAAAAAAATGGCCGTTTTAAATCGCCTCGGGTCATTCTGACCCAGCGTCCTCGACGCCGGGTTAAAATATTACAAGAGGAAAATTATAAAGTTATATCTAAAAGAAAGCACAATACAAGCATTAATTAGGTTGCAAAATTGAATCTATGTTCTTCCATCCCATGTCCATAATCCATGACTTTTTTTTTAAATAGGCAATTCACCCTAAAGGGAGCGCTTTGTGAATCCAAGGAATGTGAATGAATCAATCGGCCCGATTTTGTCTGTGTAAAGTTATCCTGGTTTTTGAATGGGTACATTAGAATATCTTTTGTATATAATAGAGAACTCCAGACCATTTTTTTTATTTTTTTTTAATCAATAATGAATGACCTTCTAACTTAAATAACTGCATTTTTATTTTTATTTTTAGAGTTAGTTTTAATAGTTAAAATAATTGTCAAAGTTTTAATTTTTCAAGACCCCCTGAAAACCACCGTATGTATGATGAATTGTGTGACGTCATCACACTTGAAAAATTACTATAGGATCGGGTAATCAGCTGATCAACTGCCGCCATTTTGAATTCCGTTGTTCGAAGTATTCTCCCTAAAAGTAGCATTACTATTTTTTTGTGCAGTAGCTTTTTAATATATTCAATAATAGAGATAAACTAATAAGAGATACCTTTATTATTGAAACTGAATTATTTAGGCCTAAATAATGTTTCAATAAACACAACAACTAAATCTCTATAAACGGTATGTAAATAAACAAAAAAATTAATTCGATGGCTTGTGTCATATAATACATTCCCATACAATGACTTTACGGTGATTTTTTGAAAATTTCAATCCAAATAATCAGACCATTTTTTTTAAATTTTATGTGTTTTGAAAAAACGATAGTTACATAGCCGACAATCATTTTTTTTTTAAATAACGTTTTCCACACGAATGGTACAGGAGAATAACGAGGCATACCAAAAATGTTACATCTCATAAATATTTTTGTCCTTGACCCATCTTATTGATCATAAATCAATTACAACAATAATATTTGTCACAGTGGTCACTTATTTTTTTGCTCCACAAAAATTAACAGTGTACATTGATCTAAGGAGTCTCTTTTGTGATTTTTATTACGAATACATTACCAAAATCAAAAGTTACATTGTGTAATTATAGTTGCAGCTGTCAACCGGTAAATGTTTACAATTTAACTAAAAATCTCAACTGTTACCCGAGTACTATGTATAAACACATATTTACACACGTCAAAACAACGTCATAGGCAACTCAGATACAGGGTTGACACCGCTATATTTTACAAAGTAATAAATAAAAAAACAAACTATTAAGATGAGTGCTACCGATGCACTTTCGTACATAAATAAGGCGAAGGAAGAAATAAGTACATTATACACTAGCATTACTGATCCAGGGTTGAAACTAACTAAAGATCAGATGACTAAATTACTCAACAAACTCTCAAACCTCTCTGGCACCATGCTGGACGTTGGTGTCAAAGTTGGTATCCTTGAGGGACAGGTTAAGTCCTATGAACACATGGTCTCTTCAAAAGTGTTAGAATCAAACTCATCACATGAATCCCCAAATTCATCAAACTTATCAATGTGCGAAGCTGCTGATGAGCTCGAGGAGAGGAAAAAAAGGTCGAAAAATTTAATTATATTCAACTCCCCTGAAAGCTTAGCCGGTTCCCAAATCGACAAAATTACTGATAATACGACGAGAATATCAACCACACTAACAACTCTTAACCCAACCATCACACAAGCCAACATTACGACCTTTCGCCTGGAGATCAAAAAACCGGACAAATCCAGACCTCTAAAAGTTATACTTGACAATCCCACCCAAGCCATAGACATATTGAGGAAAAAAAACAACATAACTGAGTATTAAAATTTATTCCGACCAAACTCCAGCCCAAAGGAACTATCTCACCATTTTACGACTAACCCTAGACCAAAGAACTCAAAACGGTGAAACAGGACTCACAATCAAATACAAAAATAATAAACCCACAATTGTAAATACTAATCCAAAAAACTAAAACCTATTAAGTGTTATTATCAGAATATCAGAGGCTGCCGCACCAAACTTAATGAGCTAAGATCGTCGATTCCAATCCACCCCTTTCATATATATTTCCTGATTGAAACTTGGTTGGATCCGTCATTTAATACAGAAGAACTAGGCTTCACTTCTCATAATACCTACCGCTTCGATAGAAGTACCACTACCAGCACCAAATCAAGAGGAGGAGGTGTAATAATATCTGTCACAAAATCTATAACTTCGTCCAGATTAAAATGCAAACACAAAAATATAGAACAACTTTACGTACTACTCAAGACGAACCTAGGAAAAATTATTCTTGGATGTGTTTACATTCCACCCGGATCAAATTCACAAGTTTATGAAAACCACATTGAAGATGTAAAGGCCCTCAAGCTCAAATATCCGGAGGCTAGAATGCTGCTAACCGGTGACTACAATATTCCAAACAATATGGACTGGGTTACCATAAGTAATAATCCAACAATTCATGCTAACATATCTGCCATTGCTCGTGAAATTATAAATATGTCTAATTTCCTTGGTCTTAAACAAATTAATAATGTATATAATTCTAATCACCACCTATTAGACCTTGAATTTAGTAGTGATCCTTCAGTAAAACTACGTAAATCCATAGACTCTCTTCTCCGCATAGATTCCCACCATCCTCCCTTAAACATTACCATTATGAACAACTTTCTTAATACTCACTCTAACACTGTTCCCAATTTTTTTTATAATTTTGCCAAAGCAGATTATCCATTGATAACAACATACTTAAAAAATGCAGATTGGTCCTTTTTAGACAGAAACACAAATGTTAATCATAACCTAGAATCTTTTTACTCCATCATCAACATGGCTATCGAAAAATACGTACCCTCTATTCAAGTAATACCATCAAAGTTCCCCAAATGGTTTAATAATGACTTAAAGCAATTAACAAAAAAACAAAAAAATCTGGCACAAAAACTTTAAAGAGAGCAACTCTATCTCAGACTACAAAATATTTCATAAATATAGAACCGACTGCAAAATACTCGCCAGAAAATTATATCAAACATACATACCTAACATAGAAAAGTCTATTTCTTCTGATACCAAAAACTTTTTTACACACATAAACTCACTAAGAAAAAATAAACCCAGCATACCTACTCACATGTATTTCGAAGGGAAAAGCAGCAGTGATACAAACGACATTGTTAATTTCTTTGCTGACTTCTTCAAAAATGTGTACGATAAGGATATCCCTAATGTTCAACTTCCATGCTTTCATCCGAAGAAATCGGTCCACATTCCCAGTTTACATATAAATGTTCCGGATGTTATACGCAAAATAAAATCACTCGACATAAAGAAAAAAGCGGGTCCTGACAAAGTTAGTCCTGCTTTTCTAATCAACTGTGTATCGATACTAGCCAAACCACTATGTCTAATATTTAACCAATCACTTAATTCTGGCTGCTTCCCCGATTTATGGAAAAACTGTTATCTCACACCTGTATTTAAAAAGGGTAATATTCATGATGTCACAAATTACCGACCCATTTGCACGCTCTCAACTATCCCCAAACTGTTTGAAAAACTTATCCTTGACAGAATCTCCTTACATATTAATAACATCATTGTACCTAACCAACATGGCTTTATGCCGGGCAGATCCACCCTAACAAATCTTTCCTTGTATGAACAATTTATTGCATGCTCACTCGAAAATAAAACCCAAGTAGATTCAATATATACAGACTTTGTCAAAGCGTCTGACAAAGTTAACCATGAAATTCTTCTCAACAAACTTAGTAAAATGGGAATAGAGGGTAAACTATTGGAATGGTTAAAGAGTTACTTAACCAATAGAATTCTCCAAGTAAAAAATAACTCTTACCTATCACACAAATTCATGGCTACTAGCGGTGTACCTCAAGGGTCACATTTAGGCCCAATACTGTTCCTACTTTTTATAAACGATATCATCACTGTTTTTGATAATAATGTTGAAGTGTTGCTTTTCGTCGACGACTTAAAACTATTTAAACTTATAAAAACAATAAATGACTGTATTCACATTCAATTAAATTTAAATAAACTACAAGACTGGTGTAAAACTAATAAACTTTATCTGAATATAAGTAAATGCCAGATAATAAGGTTTTTCAGAACAAATCAACCCCTTAACTATCAATATAAAATTAATAATGTTTCCCTCACCTCTGTCAATGAGATTAATGATCTTGGCATTATTTTCGATTCCAAATTTAACTTTCTTCCACATATAACTACAGTAACCAATAAAGGATTAAAAATGCTAGGTTTCATTCTTCGAAATGGCAGAGACTTTCAAAATATTTCAACATTAAAAATCCTATATTCCTCTCCAGTTCGAAGTCAAGTCGAATATAATTCTTCTATTTGGTCCCCTCACTTCAAAATCCACTCCGATTCCATAGAAAAAATTCAGCATAAATTCTTAAGATTCATTAACTATAAACTTGCTCTACCAATAGAATCAATAAATTACAATCACTTAACGAAAGAATTAAACTTACTCAAACTTTCAGATAGAAGACTTATTTCCGACTTGACTTTTATTTTTAAAATTGTAATGGTATTATAGACAGTCCTGATTTATTAAACCTAACTTATCTTCCACATACCTACTAGGACTACTCGATCCAAAATTCTTTTTAATTGCAACAAAAATATCAGGACTGAGTCATTTAGATACTCGCTTATACCTAGATTGCATGCTGTTGGCAATGCTTTCTCAGAAGTAGTAGATGTGTTCAACTGCACCGAATATAGTTATAAGAAGGCTATAATATCATACCTCAATGACAATTATTAATGCTAGGTATAATAGTGTTCGTCTGCACGGCGTCTATATCATACTCTAATATAGATTCCAAACTGCTTGCTTCATTTATATTAACTATCAGACAGACTAGTTAAGTGATAGTTAATAATGTTTTTTTTTTTTTTTCAAAACTATTATTTTTAAACCAAAGATTTATTATTGATTCTCTAACTGGCAGTCCTGAAAAGCTGAACTAATTAGCAGTACCTGTAGTAATTTTAAACTTTAGTAATTTCAACTGAAGGTAACAATAATATCATTACTAAGTTAGTCCATTTTAGCCAATTCCTAGAATCCAACAATACGTACAAATAAAAGTAAAGTAGGTATATTATACTTGATGTTGAGAATTTTTCTAAGAATTCACCTTTATTTACTTATGTTTATTCTGCATAAAAATGTGTATTTTGTATGAGCTCATATTCTTTTTTGTTTGTTATAAACATATTTGAATCCTATAACTAAATACTAGTTGTTATCAAACATATGTACTTTGTTTAATGTACACTATTGTAATTACCCTCCTATGTACCACTGTGTATCATGTATCACCGGATGTAATAGCCATTTTATGGCGTTGAAATAAATAAATAAATAAATCATTATAAGGACAACAATACTATTCGTAAACAGTGCACGGTTTTGTTTCTGCCCCAGTTTAAAACATAAATTAAAGTACTTAATTTTATACCTGTGCGCATAGGAAATACTAAATTACAAGTGCAAATCGAGTTTTAGTGTAGTGATAGAATTCTAAGTAATTCCAATCTCGCAGTTAAAAGATAATCACAAACAAAATAATTATAAATCTGTCATCAGAACTGTCAATTCGCACTTGCTTCTAGTGTGTGTGTGTACGAAACATCATCTTCACATTTACGCATACTATTCTGAGTACGTGATCCAGGGCAGCTAAACTTTTTCTTATATTATATTTCTACTTCGAACAACTGCTAATTATGGATTCGTGTGATCCCTACCACTTTATTACGATGGCAAGTAATATATAATAAACTCTTTGAACAGTACCATTATGGATCCATTTAATAAATTTACCAAAGACCAAATGGCCAAATTAACTCCTAAACTTTCGGAACTTTTGGGTAATATTAGTGTAGTTGGTACGAAAGTGGGCTTCCTAGAAGGAGAGCTGAAGGCCTATACAAATATCTCACAACAGAACCCGCCCCAGGTCCAACCTCTACCTAACACCATCCAAGACCTACCTGAAATTTCGAAACATTAGCGGAAATTGAGGAGAGAAAGTTACGATCCAAGAATATTATAATGTTTAATGAACCCGAGTGCTCAGCTGGTACTCAAACTGACTGCATGAGGGAGAATAGGAATAAAGTTTTGAGTATTCTAAAGAAAATTGAAAATGTTGATACCTCTGAAATAAAAATGTTCCGTTTAGGTAAAAAAGAAATGAATAAAACACGTCCGATCAAGATTGAACTATCAGACCAACATCAAGTGAAACTGGTTCTTCAAAAAAAGGCGATAGATTACCAAAATATCAGTATTAAAACCAAAAAAGACTTAAGGTGGGTTCAGCGTCAAGAAATTCAAAATGTTTGGAAGGAGTTAGAAAACCGGAAAAATAAGGGAGAAAATAATTTAACCATAAAATATAATAATAACTCACCTAAAATTGTCAATGTTGAACCAAAAAACTCGAGCCATATAAACGCTTCATCTACTACCAGAATGTCAGGGGCATCAGAACAAAACTAAAGGAGTTCAGAGTAAATGCTCCATCTCTCTCAAACGATGTCATCATACTCACTGAAACCTGGCTAACATCATCGATATTCTCAGCGAAGCTTGGACTACATAGTCACCATGTCCACCGAGCAGACCGGAGTCAGAATACTAGCTCCAATATAAGAGGAGGTAGAGTCCTGATAGCGGTCCGCAAACACATTACTTCGAAAATACTCAAAATAAAAAATACTGATGTGGAACAAATGTTCGTATTGTTAAGTGGTGATTTTAAGAAAACTATTATTGGAACTGTTTATATCGCTCCTAATTCCAACATATCAATCTATAAAAAACACTGTGAAGATGTTGAGTTAGTAATAACAAAATACCCAAATCATAAATTAATTATTTGCGGTGATTATAACCTACCTAATTGCAATTTCAATGTTTTAGACAGTAACTTTAATTCATTACCAGCAACCGCCTGCGAACTAGAAATTCTAGATATATCTTTACTTTTTAATTTAACCCAATTCAACCATGTACGTAATTAGTTTTGTCAAATTAGAGCAACGTAATAATAAATTAATCATTGGAGTCTATTCTTCCGATAGACAACCACCATACCCCACTAGCAATACTTATCCCTTGTAATAAAGAAGACAATCAAAAAATTTCAACTCCTACATTTAACTTTAAAAATGCGAACTATCGGGACATAAATGATCGTCTCCACAAGGAAGATTGGTCATTTTGTCAAAAAGAAGGTGATATTAATCAAAATATTGAATCATTTTATTATTTACTGAATAAAATTATTTCAGATGTCATCCCACTCATTCATTTTAAAGAATCGAAATATCCGAGATGGTTCAATAAAAAACTTGTTCAATTAACTGCCCTTAAAAAAGTTTCACACAAGAAATATAAAGAAGGTGGGTCTTTATCAAACTATATTGAATTTAAAAACGTTAGAAAAGATTGCAAAATCTTATCAAAAATATGGTACAATTCTTTTATTAATAATGTTCAAACTTCAATAAATCATAATGTATTTCTGGAACTATGCAAAATCAATGAAATATGACAACTTTGGTATACCCGCCAACTTGTAATATGCAGGTAAAAATGCCAAAGACACTCAAAGTATCGCTGACCTTTTAGCTGATTTTTTAAAAAGCGTTTATGAATGTGATACACCAGTTTCTGCTAGTACAGCATCAAAATTTACCACTGATCATAATCTTAATTTTTCATGTATCCACATAGAATATAATGATATTCTGACTGAACTTAAATTACTAGATCAAAGCAAAAGCGGTGGACCAGATAAAATACCTCCTGTATTTTTGAATAATTGTGCTACCAATCTGGCGTATCCTTTATATTTTTTGTTTAATCAGTCTTTAAGAACGGGATGTTTTCCTAATAAATGGAAATTCAGCTTCCTTACGCCTATTTTTTAAAAAAGGTGATAAACCCGAGGTGATTAACTACAGACCGGTTTGCCTTTTATCAACAATTCTTAAAGTTTTTGAAAAAATTCTTCTTAAAAAAAATTATTTTCCAATTAAATCACGTCATTTCTCCTAAATAACATGGTTTCTCTGCTGGAAAATCTACCCTTACTAACTTGTTAACGTATCAAAACTATATATCTGATTCTATGCTTTCGATAAAGTTAATCATGAGTTATTGCTGAATAAACTGCATAAATTCGGTATTGGTGGTTTACTATATAAGTGGTTTAACAGTTACTTGGTCAACAGATTACTGGCTGTTAAAATTGATGATACATTTTCATACAAATTCACTGCTACGAGTGGTGTTCCTCAGGGGTCACATTTAGGTCCAATCTTGTTTTTATTATTTGATGTGTTATATATTTTCAATGATGTTCAAGTATTAATGTTTGCAGACGACCTGAAATTATTCAAAGCAATTCGAAACATTAATGATTGCCATATATTTTCAAATAACTTGTTGAGATTTATTATATGGTGTCATGATAACCGCTTGCAACTTAACACAAGCAAATGTCAAATTATGAGGTTTTACCAAATAAAGAATCCTATATTTTTCGATTATTCAAAATGTACGGGTTTCTCTCTTCATAACATCTGTCAAAAAGTCAAACCAAATGATAAGTTCGCAGAGAACAAACAATAAATCTAGTGAACATTAAACGTCGAAATCTAAGTGTTGCCATATAAAAAAGTTAAATTCTAAGGACGGGTTGTTAAAAATTTTTTATCAATTCGGTTAAGGTAAATTTTCAAGTTCTAACTAACTAACTAACTAACCATCACGCCGTTTCCCCGCAGGGGTAGGCAGAGAGGACGGACCGCCAAACAACTCGGTCTTGGCACACACTCTTTGCCTCACTCACATTCGTACATCGTCTCATTTATTTTATTTATTTATTTGTAAAAACAGTATAAAAACCAATCCATTGCAGAAGCGGTAAAGAAAATTACATAATAAATACATTAAAGATACATACCGTTGAAACATAAGTGATATTTCACGCTTAAAATAATTGTAGGACATGTGGAAAATATCCACATTTCCTGCGAGGCAGTTAATTAATCTAGTGAGTCTTCCCAGGAGCATCACCATTGGTAAGTTAGTTCTGCACTTGGCACGAATCAAAAACTGGCCTTGGTGAAATTATCCGGGACATAGAATCCTATTTTAGCCATAATATCTGGCACTGATATAAATCCATTTAAAAGCTTATGAGCCATCAAGCAGTAAGCAATTGATTATTTTGAAAAGAATAACATCATTAAATTAATTTCTTTTTTCACAAAAATCAGTTTTCTTAATTTAGAAATTATTATCCATGGTGATAAAAATTATCATCCATGGCGATATTTTTTAAATATCAAAAAATTATCAACTCAAGGAAGTTTCCAATTAGTAATAAAAGAAACAAGGATTTGTATAGTATGTCCAATTAAAACACAACTCACGAACTCGCGGATTTATTAACTAACTAACTAACCATCACGACGTTTCCTCGCAGGGGTTCGCAAATAAGACGGACCGCCAAACAAATCGGTATCGGAACCAGGCGCGGCTGGTGCCTAAAATGTTTAATGGCTCACCTATCAATAAATCAAACACGTATAATGTAATTTAATTGTTGGTATGTCACACAGCTAGCTACCGTAGCTACCATATTTATAGAGAATAAATAAATAAACTTCTTCGGTCCTTAATAATCAAATAAATAAACTTCAAGCTTCTTCCCAGTACCCGGTGTAGCGCATTTAAAACGCACACACATAAAAAATCATTTTTAACTGAAAAACTAATGTCGTTGTCGAATAGGTTCCCTAAATCCCAAACATAACAAGACCCGTTGACGTGTGGTTGAATTTTGCAAGCAAAATATTACTATCCCGTTCAAACCTATTTTGCTGGAGCCCTTCGGAATACGTCAGATGTTTTCGACGCACTTCGTAGCGCCGTGCGCCGCGTCGCCAGAAGCAGATTTTTGGTACATTTCGTTATTCTGACGGTCTGGACATGTTTGTAGGAGCACCATACAAAATGACAATTCCCAAACGGGGCGTTTGACCGAAACGCGCCGAATGGTATGTACGTAGGTTCCTAGTTTTTAGCGCGCGGGAAAAGAATTCCAGTCGGCTGCAATAATTATTATCTCTGGCAAAATTCATGCATTTAAATACGTAATTAGTTGTTGTTTTCAACATTGTGCGTAATTTAAATTAAAAAAATATTAAGTAGGAACACGCTGAGCTGTAAAATGTTCAATTTTGTTGGCGGTTCGGCGCACTATTGAACGTTTGGGCCAGCCGCGCCTGATCGGAACACACTCCTTGCCTTCACATTCATACATCGTCTCATACATGATCTTCTATCATTCTGACTCTTGACATGGCCCGACACAAGTATCTGATCAACTTGGCAGTGCCATGTCTTGCTCGGGCGTCCCCGATATCCTCTTTCTTAATCTTACTCATTACGCCTACATGAGCATTGCATTATTTGAGGAACTCCACGTTTCTCACACGATCGTACATGGTTTTACTACAAATACACCTCAGGGATCTCATTTCTACAGCATTCAGTCTACTTTCATCTTTCCTCTGCCAGTTCTATGCTTCACTGCTATACACCAGCGTAGGTACCAGCACCCCGTTGTGGACTGGTAGCATCGTTTCTTCTGGCAGTTTTTATTAGCTCCATGGCATTCAGTCCAGTGATGCCAACTTAGCAACTTTATAGCTAGATCTAGCTATTATTTGATGTCAGACAGCTACATTTTAATGAAACTTGTAGCTAAACTTTTTAGCTACTTTTTATAGCAACTTTTCGTCATTGTTTGATATTTCGATTTCGTCATGAGATGTGAGGCTATCGAGCAAAGAGAATATAAAACGCTACGTCGTACAGTAAAAAGTAAAAACCAAACGCGACTCTATGGTCATAGGCGCTATGGTATAAGTGGCGTTGGCCGGAAAATCCCCGTTTCCTGCTGCACTATCTCTCCCTTTTTGGATTACAGTGCCACAAACTTCTAAAATTTCTATAACATTTGTTCACAACTAGCGACACCACCACCGGAACAGATAACTTTGTGGCACTGTAATATTGTTCTGTGCGCTAGCTAGCTACGGCAGACAGAATACAACCAAAATAGTACGCACTACTCTTATTCTACCTTGTGTTGTTTTGTTTTATCCATATAAAACCTGGAAATAAAAACTATTGTCAGAATTTGTCATTTTATTGTAACTTAGGGAACGTACCCATACTACGTGACACGTTTAGGGGGGGGGAGGGTCTTCAAAATACCACGCTTGGCACAAATGAGCGGCGGAGTGCTTAGGTTTTCGGTCACCGGGGGGGGGGGGGGGGTTAAAAATTTCAAAAAGTTGGTCACGTAGTATGGCTACGTTCCCTTATCTACCTACTGTAACGTTTAGCTACTTCTAGCAACTTTTTGGGGTAAAAAAAACTGGCAATCTAGCAACATTTGTAAGATGTCTAGCAATTTGGCATAGCTAACTGTTGGCAACACTGATTCAGTCCTCCATTAATGGAGTTACCTACATCAATATCTCTATCAGCCTTTCAACCTCTTCTAGTCAGTACGTAAATAGTCTAATATCTGATAAATTTGGTTTTTTGAGTGTTCACTCAGCCGAAAGCTTTAAAATTTAAATACTATTTTAATTAGGCATGCGCCCGCTAAATTACGAAGTCAGTTCTGTTAGTTACTTTTTTATGTGAATACCTTACAGGAGTCTCAGCTGCTCCGTCTTGAGCTAGTGAAACTATGGCATCCCCAATTGGGGTATAATGTGAGGCTGAAGGAAGTAGGGAGGGGAAAGAGATGGGGAAGAGGAAGGTAAGGAGAGGAAGGTAAGGGAAGAGGAAGGTAACCTGGCGGTTCAGATCTGGTCACCAAACACGACTTAAGCTATTTCAAACAAACTTTCAATTCTGAATGGTGGTCTTACACCAGGGCGATACTGAGAATATTTTCCACTCTGAGACGTGCCGCAAATATGCTTTATATATTTTTAAATGAACTAATTCTTAAATAGCATAAATTAATCAAATAAAATTATTTGACCATGCCCGGATTCGATTCCGCGACCTTCGGATTGGGAGTCAAGAGCCTTACCCCTGGACCATGCCGTTCATTTAATAAAGTCGGTCTAATCATCTGTCGTTTCTTCTCAAAATCCTTCGCGGTCCAGGCCTATAAGTCATTCACAATTGAAAAGTTGCTTGAAATGGCTTTTGCCGTGTTTGGTGACCAGATCTAAATAGCCAGGTACTTCCCCACCTTCCTCTTCCCCATCTCCTTGTCCTCGCCACTACCTTCAGCCTCACAACAAATCACAATTGGGGATGCCGCAGTCTCACTGGCTCCAGACGGGAGCAGTTGGGACTCTTGTGTGATATTCCAATAAAAAAAATCGAGCGCAGTTTACACGCGGTAGAAGCGAAACTTTCCCAAAACAATCTCAACCAATAACTTAAAAGTGAGGTCATAATCAAAGCGACCAACAAGCGCCGACCAGCATAATTTCCGTTTAATATCTCAACTAATAGGAGCCTCTAAAAGTGACATCAAAATCAATCATCGGTCAATGAGCGTACTTGATGCGTCGCAGGTGCAGTAATCGTAATTTCCGTTTCATCCGAAATCTAAATCAAAGCGGGAAGTTTCACTTCAAAAAATAAAAAAAATAAATTGCATTTAGGAATGCTATTTCATCAGAAACGTAAATGTTAACATCCATATTTCACATTATTTAACAGTATACCTACCTCATTTGGGTATAATCCCGATTGAGAGCAGTTGGGACACACGAGTAACATTTTTTTTATTATGTTTTTTTTTATTGGCAATGCTTTTTAAAAATACATATAAAGTTACATCGGTTACATAGTTACATAAGGTTAACAAAAAAATAAAAAATTGCCTTTCCTCACCATAAAAAGACAATGCTCTTGTGTTTGGTGGGGGAGTTCTAGCTCAATAAGTAAATTAAAAGATCGTGAATGGTATTTTATGTTGTGAGAGTGGATGATGACTGGCGAAGGACCTTGATTTGGTGTTACTATCACTGCTTAAAAATGATAAAAATACATGTTGCGTAGAAAGGAGAGGACTCACCGGAAAAGGATAATAAATTGTAGGCTGGCAATGCACTTGTATGTTCCTTTCCCATCCAACAGGAACAAAACAGTAATAGTCGTGAGGTTCGTTTATTTTGATAGTACACAGCGGAGTTATTTATAGCGGATTAACCGAGAGCGGAAGCACAATATGGCTATATGCGGCGGGAGTATATTGCAGACTGAATAATACTGTTGGGTAGGCAAATAGGGATGGGTAGGAAAAGGAACTTGCAACAATATTAATACCAATTCCAAACAGTGACAGTATGTATGCGTGCTATGTAAGTGTGTGTATGTGTAGGTATGTGTATGGGCGTAACCAGATCGTGTAAGTTAGTAATAACGGCTATTGTAAATAATAAGTAGGTTAAAAAATCATGTATAAATTTAAAAATAAAAATTCTGAAGAGTTTAAAAAATCATAACATAAATGGAAAAATCATTAAAAATGAAAGAATCATGTAAGTTAGTAACAAAAATTATTGTAATAAGTAAGTAAAGGATACGTAAGAAAGAAGGCAAGATTTATACAATAGTAGACTCAGAGATACAGAAACTAAGAAATGAAAGAAAAAGAAGGAATGAATGATTTATAAAATAGCAGACTTTAAGATACAAAGTAAACATATTTGGTACTTTTATAGCAGTTTAAGGTAAATTTTTTTTAATTTGGGCTTAAATTCCTGCATATTTTCGATGGTTTTTAATTTTAATGGGAGGTTGTTATAATAGATTATGCCTAGATAAAGATAGGAATTTTGAATGTGCTTAGTATTAAATTTAGGGATTTTTATAGTTTTCTGGTATCTTGCTGATGTATTCAATTGGAGGTTACGAGTATTTAACTGTATTTCTTTGTAAATTTGAAGTATTGAATATTTTTTATAGTTTTTGTCTATTGTAGGCACATTGAATATTGAAAAATAATTTAAAAATAATTTAAATAAAAATAATTTCAGTAGGAAATTTAGACGGTTTTCTCAAGATTACCTTAATTATCAACCTTTGAACTATTTTCAGGGGATTTAAAATATTGTCATATGTTCCTCCCCAGCCAATAATACCATATTGCAATATAGATTGAATAGTTATATAGTACACTCTTTTTAGTTTTTCTAAGCTAAGAATATTTCTAAGTCTAATAAATATATAAATACATTTCCTAATCCTTTTGACGAGATCACAAATATGTGTTTTCCGTTTAAGATGTTGATCTATATATACACCAAGATATTTGATTTTGGGAGTTGGACTAAGTATAGCACAATCTTGATTGCAGTTAGTTTTATTACATTTACTTTGGTGTATTATGATGTTTAAATTTGGTTCTAATTTGAATTTATTGATAGAGAATGGGATAAATTTTGTTTTTTCAGTGTTTAGAGGGAGGAGATTTTTATCGAACCAATTTTTCAATATGTTAATATCAATATTCACTAGGTTATTAACAGTACTCCAATCGATATCTTCCATTATTATGACAGTATCGTCAGCATAAGATATTATTTTTTCGTTTAGTTTTTGTATGGATATGTCATTAACATAGATAATAAACAGTAACGGTCCCAGGACTGTAACTTGAGGTATGCCGAAATGACTCATTTTTGGTGAACTAAGCACACCATTAATTTTTACAACTTGGGGATGTTTGAAAAGGTAGCTTTTTATCCATTCTAGAGCTGAACCATGTAATCCAATGTTTCTTAATTTACTTATAAGTTTGTCATGTGATATACTGTCAAATGCTTTTTTTAGATCTATAAAAATTCCCAGGCATATAAATGATTTATCTAATGAACTATGTACAAGGCTACTTAATTTTGCAATTGCATCTTGTGTGCTTCTACCTTCCATAAAAACAAACTGGTTTTCATTAATTATACCAATGCATTTTATAAATTGGCTCATTCTTTTTTTAACTAGTTTTTCAAAAAATTTTGCTATATTTGAGATTACTAATATGCTACGGTATTTGTTTACTTCTTCTGGATTACCTGACTAAAATATTGGGGTAATAGTAGTTTGTTTGTAAATTGATGGAATTACTCAGTTTTGGAAACTTGTATTTATTATATGCATTAATGGCCTAGAAATTTCATTTTTTATGTTTTTTAAAATATCAACCGTAACTGCATCAAAGCCTGGCGCAGATCCTTCTTTCATATCGGTTATGATAGAAACTATTTCCTCCTCTGTGGTGACTTCAAATGTTGACGTTTTATTTTTAGCATTTATTTATTTTTTATTTTTTTTTACAGTGAATACCGCACAAGAATCTCAACTGCTCCCGTCTGGAGCCAGTGAGACTATGGCATCCCCAATTGGGGTATGTTGTGAGGCTGAAGGTAGTGGAGAGGGGAAGGAGGTGGGGAAGAGGAAGGTTGGGAAGTACCTGGCTATTCAGATCTGGTCACTAAACACGGCTAAAGCCATTTTCAAGCAACGTTTCAATTCTGAATGGTGGTCTTACACCAGGGCGATACTGATAGTATCTCTCACTCTGGAACATGCCGCAAATATACTATATATTATTTTAAATGAATTAATTGTGAAATAAGACAAATTAATCAAATAAAATTTATTTGCGCATGCCGGGTTCGAACCCGCGACCTCCGGATTGTGAGTCAAGAGTCTTACCCACTGGACTATGGAGGTCGTCAATATTACAGTCTGGAGATGTTATAATATTTGGATCAATGTGAATGAGATTGGCGAGATTTTTCCCTACATTTGCAAAGAAAGTGTTAAATATATTTGCAGCTTTTGAGGGGTTTTCTTTACAGCATGTTTTTGAGTTATCGTGAATAATAGCATTGATTTCGTTATTATTGTTTTTTTTCTTGTGAATTATTTCATTTACAACCGTCCATACTCTTATACTATCATTTTCAGCTTGATCCAACTTCCGTTTATAGTAACTTTCTTTAGTATGTTTTATGATATTTGAAAGTTTATTTTTATATGCTTTAAAGTGATTGAGTAAGTTTTTATTATTAGGTTGTTGAGTTGTTAATTTATAAAGAGCTTGCTAACGTCGTACAGATACTATTAATATATGAGTAATCCATGGTTTTATAGGTTTGAAGTTAGACAGTGTGTGTTTGGGAATTATATTTTTTGACGAGTCATTTATGTATTTAGATACTTTTTCTTCAAATATTTTACAGCAGATATTGACATCATTACATTGTAATAATTCGATCCAAATTTCTGATTGAAATTTAAACATAAAAACAACATCGGGAGTTCCTCAAGGCAGTTTGTTGGGACCATTATTATTCAACATCTATATCAATGATGTTGGTAACTGTTTCCTAAACTCGCAAACTATCCTGTATGCAGATGATAATGAAAATCTTTTCACGTATATACGCAATCGAGGACTGTCAGAAGGTGCAAGATAGTCTGGAAATAAATATATCTAAGTGCTTCGTTGGGCGCTTTACTGGAAATAAAAACGTAATGGTCCATGAATACTCAATCATAAACCGTTGTCCATCAAATTCGAAAGTAAGGATCTTGGGGTTATACTTGATAACAAACTGAATTTCAATAAAAATATCGACCATATAGTCAATAACGCATCTTCTATGCTTGGCTTCGTAATCCGCTCCTGTAAACAATTTAAAGACCTTATTACTTTCAAAACACTGTATTTCTCATATTTTCGTAGTATCCTTGAATACGCATCTCAAGTGTGGAACCCAGGCTATGCAGTACACAAAAATAGAATTGAAAGCGTTCAAAATAGATTTTTAAGGCACCTCAATTTCCGCTCTTTTCAATCTCATGTTAGTAATGAATACTGCAAAGTTCTTCAAAATACAGACGTTAACTTATAGCAAATTTGGTAATGTTATTTAAAATTACACATAACTTAATCGATTGTCCTGATCTTCTTCAACGCCTATCATTCCATGTTCCAAATCGCAACAGCAGGCAATCGCTTACCTTTAATCTCCCTCTTTGCAAGACCAACTCCAAACAGAACTCGTTTATCTACAGATCCACACACTCATTTAACTTAAATTATTACCAGATTGACATTTTTAACTCGACTTTACGTGACATAAAATGAAAACTCACCAAGCAACAAGACTCAAAGTAGAAAGTTCAATCCCTGTATATTCCCGTCTTTTGCCTCTTAATCCTATTCCTATGCTTCTCCTCCCCCCTCACTTTTTTCATATATTGTAACCAAAAAACAAATTAGTTAAGAAAACACCCTTACAATTTCACACTTTATCATTCACAATCATCAGTGGAAAGTTCATAATTGGCATAATTAACATCTTATTATTTTGTAATCTCAGATTTGCTGTCAACTTTCTCTAAAATAAATAAAATAAAATAAAAAATAAAATGAAAGCATTTTTCCATAATCACAACCAATAAAATAATACTGTTTTTTTGAGCGAACAAACTATATTCGCTTTATGTTAATGATGAAATATTTAATAAAAAAAAATTCATATAAAAACCTTACGAGAATTCGTGGAAATCATCAGCACATGGAAGATCGTCGTCGGATCAAGATGAAACTCCTCGTATCAACCATTGCCGCAGTTTTGGCTGTTAGCCAAATTGCCGTTCCAGTAAGTAAAAAAAAATTTTTTGTTTTAAAATTAAATGTATAGCTAAATTATATACGTTAGCTCCACACAGGAGACCCTGAGGAAAATAATTCCCCTCAGGGCCTTTGTCATCTTTTGGGATGCCATGTGAAGGGTCTTTTTAGTAAAGGAGTGGAAGTTCTGAGAAGGAAAAGTGTATTAGGGGTAGGTAGGATTCTGGGAGTCAGTGTGTCCAGGATTGATGGATCTATGAATCCATCCCTCCCATTGCGGCGCAAGTTGATGTTCCGAGAAGTGCGGCTGGAGAAGTCAAAGGTACTCCCTCTACCTTTCTCTTCCAATCCGCATCTGCTGACTGCAGCTGATGGGCAGGCGCATCCACCGCCATAACCCGGACAATTCTCATCCATGCTTAGTCACCAAACGTAGCGAACCACTTGGGGTGACCTATGGCATAAATTAAACCTAAAAAAAATCAATAAATTTTAAGGCATTCACTTTTTTATAACGGCATAAGATTTTTAGATTTTCTACAATTGTGGTTTCAACAATTATGGCTTCAACAATTGGGATTTCAGCAATTGTGGCTTCAACAAAAATAGGCTACTTGCATCACTTTTTTTTTTAATTTCAGGTTTAGGCAAATATTCTAAGACATTCTGTATTTTTTTTTTAATCGTATTTTTGAAACCCTGGGAATTTTTTGAAAATTTCAATCCGAAAAATCAGACCATTTTTTATAATCCGGAAAGAAAAAACGATAATTACATAGCTGAAAATCATTTTTAAAAAAAGAACGTTTTCCACACGAATGGCACACGAGAATAACGAGGCATACCAAAAATATTACATCTCATAAATATTTTTTTCCTTCATCCCTCTTATTGATCATAAATCATTATAATGTACAACGTCTGTATTAATAAATCCAATTTAATATACTATTACTTGTAAATTATAATAATAATAACAATATTATAAAATTTCATTTTGATAAAATCAGCACCATAACCATTATACTTCTAAAACACATACCAACATCTAAAATGTACGGCGTTCTCTTTATAACATCTGTCAAAAATTCAAACCAAATGATAAGTTCGCAGAGAACAAATAATAAATCTGGTGAACGAATTAAAAAATTTGCCTGAAATCAAAGTGAAGCCATTAAAAAAAAACAGTGTGGAATTTTACAAAATTAATAGGAACATTTTCGGAGACGGAACTTTTTCATGCAGTGACGTCACGAGCCCAAATAATGGATTTATTTATTTAAAAATCAAAAAACTGTTAATTTCTAAAAAAATTTACTAACATTTTCGTAATCTTAGTAAAAAGATCTATCCACACGATTTTTTCCAAGTCGTTATGAAGTCCATGCAGGTGGCCAATTGTGATTTCAAAATCACAATACATATCTTTTTAGTTGTCGTTCTCTCCAAACAAATATTGTCTCTTCCATCGAGCCATATCTAAAAAAACCTTCCATCCAGAGGTGGCCCGTGACAAAATTTGCCAGCAGTGCATTTCACAAAAAATGGTAACATTAATACGGGAAAATATAATCGATTGATTCACAGATTCGCGAAAACCAACATCAAGTTGTAATCGTGTACCTATCAACTCGATCTAGCAAACTAAATAAACTAAACTCAACAAAAATAAACTCAACAAAGTTCGGACTGAAATCATTAGAATACATTGCGTACACTAACTATAACAAATTGCCTGAAGAATTAAGACAGGCCTCTAATAAATCTCGAAACGATATATTGAAATCCTATTTTTTCAAATGTTATTTGGAAAACGAGTCATAAGTAGGTGCAAACTCTGTTCTGATAGCTATCCTGATTATCTCCAAGTATCAAACTTTGTACATCCAGATATGATGGGCGCAGTTTATATCTTTTTAAAATCTTATCATGTATTTTTTATGTAAACATCTTGTATTAGGTCTGTGTATTTTTGAGCATGTACCTTTTATTGTATTTTTCCTGATTTGTTTTTTATGCATTTCTATAGTCCATCATGGAGGATACTTGATTTTAACTTTGTGACACCAACAGTACATAAATCAAATGAGTGGTTATAATATTATTCATAAAATCTTATAAGACATGTTTCTGTGAAATATTTGTAAAGTGATTCTTCATATGTTTGTGTCTGTATGTTGCTTCTGTAAAATGTTTTCTTAATTTTTTCTTTATGTATTGTGTCTGCATATTGGGTTGGGTTGGGTTTATCTTTTCAAATGTACCAATTGGCGATTCCTTAATGAGTTTTGATAACTCATGGGAATGCAACTTCGTTGTATGTTTTATTTAAAAAAAAAAAAAAAAAAAAAAAAAAAAAAAAAAAAAAAAAAAAAAAAAAAAAAAAAAATTTCAATACGTTTTGTATGTGTACTGGGAGTATGAATGTTTATTAGGTTTTCAGTAAAATAAAGGCTATCGTTTACACACCTTTCACTCCACAGTTTATCATAAAGCACGAAAATTGTTCACAGAAAACAAAAAAATGTGTTCAAACTATCACATTCACAAAGCCAAGATGCTTTTGAATATTTAATACTTTCTTTAAAAAACTCAATTCATAGTAATTTCCCCCAACCTTACTTGTTATATATTTAGCAAAGGTTTTGGAGGGCCATTATTTTTCTAAAACAATTTATTCTCAAATTAATCGCAAAGTTTTCATTACCACTCATTTTTAAATAAGTTTTTTACAGAGAAAAACTAGCGAAAACCATTAAAAATGTGTCAATAGTGATCACTGATCAGTGATCTGCCAAATGCTTGATTTCGCCGCCCCGGTGCAATCGTAGAGCTAATACATAACATTGTCAAGTAGTTGTAAATTCGCTATTCCTAACTAAGTCATTCCAAACGTTCGGTAACATATAGCGCATGTTAAAGGTTTTGTCATAAATCAGAATGCTTCTGCGCATGTGCGCCGCTAGTGCACGAGCGTGTCATATATCTTCACTCATATCTTGCCCATTTCACGGTTCCAGCGTCTGTAGACTGTCCCAGTAGAAATATCACTTCATGTGACGTCACGTCTTGGCACAACGGAAGATGCACGCATTGCTTTTTCGTATGCGCCGATGCGAGTAAGAGTACGGAGTCTAGTACGAAAGTTAGTTAGTAAGGATATTATAACGAATTGGGGGGAATTCTTCGTGAATGAATGTTACGAATTTACACTTTTGACGTTTGGTAGTGCATTGCACAAGTGCACTAAGGCAGGGGCCGCCATTGCTTCCATCCGTTAAAAAATTCACCTCTTCTAATGCTTAACTCAACTCCAATCTTTATCATAATTACAAAATGTACCCTTTTAATTTTTTCATTGACCGTTTGTTTCTATTCACATTCATATAGAATACGAATGTGAATAAATAGGATAGTCGTGATTATTTACGTTGTTTTTTGTTATTCGCAAATATATTACAGTACAAACTGTATAATATCATTGCTCGTACGAACGTGAGTAATTTTTTTTATTACTTTTAGGTAATTGCTGCAAAAGACCTTTTCAAATCCATACAACCTGTAAATTACTACGCAAGACGAATATTTTTATTCTGTAATAGCTTTTTCCGCGGCTTCGCTCGCATGGTGTAAGAGGGTTTCCCAATCTGCTTTAAACAGCCCGCGTGCCACCTTTTACAATTTTTATTCAAATTTCCATTTTTCATGTATATTAAATTTGGTACCTACCATAGGTACCTATTTAAAATATCTAAAATTTTTGATTCGATTCAAACTATTAGGGGAGTACCTACTTTGAATAAATTTATCAACTTAAAGATTTTCAAAAATAGAATCCTGATTTAACAATCATTGTTGAACACATTTAGCGATTCACTTTTATATATAAGAAGACTAGCTTTTTCCCGCGACATCACTCGCATGGTATAAGGGGGGTTCCCAATCCACCTCCTCCACCTCCCCCCTCTCACCGCCCTCCCTCCCCCCTCCCCCCTTCCCACCCCCCTCCCCCCCTCCTCACCTCCCCCTCCCCCCCTCCCCCCTCCGCCTCCCCCCTCCCTCCCCCTCTCCCTCATCTCTCCCTCCCTCCCGCTTTCCATACATTCAGTTTTCAAACCTCGCGTGCCACCAATAGCAATTTTTTTATATAAATTTCATAATGCCAGAGCTCACCGGAAGTTTTATAAAAACCTTGTCCTGACAATAACGAACACACAAAAAAAAGAATTATCCAATTTGGTGCAGTCGTTCGAAAGTTGTTGCTTAGCAACACATTCAGCGATTCATTTTTATATTATAAATTTGATTTTTGCTTTGTTGGCTTTTTATGTTGAATTTGCGCTACATAGAGTAAATATATGGAAAGCCAGTTATCAATTAGTCTCCACCTATCTTTTCCATATCTCTCTCACCTACCCACTAACTTCCCACTGGCTAAAGACGTTTGAGAGCAGTTCGGACTCGTGTGTGGTATTAACATAAATATTTAACAAAAATATATTTATTTACAGGCTCACGGACAACCCACGAATAGAAATAACAACATCAATGAAGGTTTTGGCAATGTTAATGATGACGAATATAACAATAACAACAACCAAAACCTAAACCTACATTCTCACCATTATAAAAATAATAACGCAAACATTGGTGACTTGAATGTTAATACCGACGAATTCAACAATAACAACAACCAAAACCTAAGCCCACATTCTCACCATTATAAAAATAATAACGCCAACATTGGAGATATGAATGTTAATTCCGACCAGTATAACGGTAACAACAACGTCAATGGACACTCGCACCATAATAAAAATAATAACGCCAACATGGGTGACATGAATGTCAATTCCGACCAGTATAACGATAACAATAACCTCAACGAAGAGACGGGAAATCCCCATTATAAAAATAATAACAACGTCAACATTGGCTCTATGAGCGTTAGTTCCGATCAGTCTAACGGTTACGATAACAACAACACTGCCATACCTAGAAAAATTAATGCCAACATTGTAGATTGAATGCTTAATTCGACCAGCACAGCGATAACAACAACCTCAACGAAGAGATGGGAAATCCCCAGAATAAAAATAATAACAACGTCAGCATCGGTGACACGAGCGTTAGTTCCAATCAGTCAAACGGTTCTCATAACATCAACTAGGTCTTATCGAATCCGGAGAATAATGGCGAAACTTTATATGACAATATTAGCTAACCGTTGACGGTTGTAATTTTGTTTTGAAGATTTTATATAACATATTTGAATTTATAAATATTTTACTCCATATTAAAAACAACACAATTAGTTTATCTACTTACCTACTTTACCTACTCTTTTCAATTATACAAAACTTGATGGGAACTTGACAAAATTCAATCAAAATTTCATCAGATATTATATCTGTATTCATAAGTACATTATCAATGTAAGGCGTTCCACAGGGTTTTCATTTGGGACCTGTATTATTTTAGATTTTATGACTGATGTTGTTTGAACATCAATCCCGAGTAAATTAGCATATTCAAAAAGATAATAAATAAATGATATTATTCAAAAGGCTGTTTATATTGAATGCTTTCCGAATTTTATGTGATACTTTTTTCGAAACATTTCTTAAGAATTGTTGACCATGCTTATTAGATTTCATCAATCTGGTATTGATATGTAGTTTTATCGATCATCCATGCTAGATACCATACAAAGGTAGTATAATACTGAATAATTTTATGAGGTAAACTGGACTACGATTGTCCGCCACTAGCTGCATTTCCATTAGCTAAATACAGGAGGCCCTGAGGAAAAAATCCCTCGGGCTTATGTCTTCTTTGCGGAAGCTGTGTGAAGGGTCTTAAGGAGATGAAGTTCTGGGAAGGAAAACGTAGGAGGAGTGGATAGGAAACTGGGGATCAGTGTGGCCAGGAGCGACAGACGTATGAATCCATCCTCCCACTGCAAGCCAATGGATCGATAGTCCGACGGTCTAGGTTAATTCTCCCTCAACCAGTGTCTTCCGCTCTGGCTCGCCACGCAGTAGGTGGGCAAACGAATTCCTCACTAGACCTAGACACATCTCACCCCATGAACCCGGAAACTCATGCTAAATCAACCAACGTAGCATACAGGGGTTTTGGTTATACAATAAATGACTCCGGGGGCGTCGATTTCCATACTCGCCTCATAAATTGAGGCAACCATGAGTGGCCACTAGCAGTGAATCAATAAATTTATTAATAATTTTTGTTAAGTTTTCAGCTCACTTCAAAAGAGAAAAACACTGGGAATACAAGAATTTTGATTTTTATACACAATAAAACATTTATATGACGGTTTGCACTTTTGAATTCCAACCAGATAAACACCGGTTTAGTCCTCCAGTGTTTCTATAGGAACTGCATTTTGAAAGAAGAAAGATTTATGGAAACCTAATGTATTTATAAAACAACGGGTTTAAAAAACTGATACCACAATAAACCAAATGACAGTGTGTTAACAAATAGAGATCATTACCGACTGAGAAAGGAATGCTTGATCGTATAGCAAATATAACATAAATGACAGCAGGGTTAAGACAAGCTCCGAACCTAATGTCTGAGTTTTTACAATACACAGGGCAATGGTAGTTAGTTTTTAAGCATACTAGTTTTTAAAAAATGCCATTGAGATCAAAGTCTTTCCTAAGTTTTCCTACTAGAGATGTGTTCAAGGTTTGTTCAATTACACCACAGGACTAATTGCCTGTTTTTCTCCCTAACCTCCATGCAAAGACTAAGTTATTAAGATGAGGGATTCTATCAAACTGACCGTCACTTTCCGTACAGAGTCAAGGGTTTTTTTCAGGAATTTTGAGGTTACAGACCAGAGATGACTACTAAATTCACAGGATTAGCAGCTGTGTACCACTAAAGTATCTGCGGGCCCTGTACAGTGATGTTTAACCTCCCGGCTTCTGAGAGGTTAGCTTGACTCTAGCTTTGATGGATGGAGGGTCCTATAGAAGAAAGAAAGGAAGAAAGGTGAATCTTTGAGACCCGTTTTGTAGGAGGATTGAAACACAAGGTTATCGGCAAATCATTCCACAGCCGAGCTGTTGAACACAAAAACGAGTCGTAGAAGCGACCCGCTTTCACCTGATAAATAATGTCGGCCATGCGCTAAATGTTGGGCACGCGTATGTTTGGTGTTTGGTGTGTTTCCTGAATGGACAATATTATTTCATAAATCATTATTTTTGATCGTGATATTTTACTACTTAAAATGTTCAAACTTGGTTTCGATCAACAAACACTTATATTCTTGGCAACCTATTTAAAATCCAAAAGTCAATGTGTAATAATAAGTTGACATGAATCTAAACAATTCCCGGCGTTATCGGGTATTCCCCAAGGGTCAAACCTTGGTCCTCTGTTATTCCTTATACTTCTACAATTAGACATTTAGGTTTGTGTTAAATATGGCAGATGTCTTACATTTGCGGATGACCTCAAACTTTTCATGGAAATAATCTGTTACCAGGACTGCTTAAAAATACAATCTGACATTGATGCTTAAGCATAATGGTAAAAAAAAAACAAATAAAAATTCCGTATTTAAAAAAAATGTGTAACAATAACATATACCTGCTTCCATAAGCCCATAGTTTATCAGTACACCATTAAAGGGAAAACGTTATGCAGAGTCAATAGCTTTAAAGATCTCGGTATCGTAATCCCAAACTGAAATTCTCGGATCACGTACCACGGCTCACTGCAGCATGCTACAAACTCCTGGATTTTATCATCAGAAAAATTTTATGGCCCAGATGCAATGATAGTCATGTTCGATGGCATCATAAGAAATAAGCTGGAGTATGCTAATGGTGTGTGGACTCCGCACCAAACTAAATACGGAACCTCATGCACCATATAAAATTTCTTGAGGCAACAAATAGATTTAGCCTAAAAACTAGACATTATGCAAACCTTGCAATTCTTAGTTTTAATATAATTATTATAAGCAATAATTATCAGCCTGAAACACTCATCGACATTGAAAAATCTTCCGAGAAAAGATACTTGCCGCCAACGGGACTTGAAACCGTGTCCTTCTGATTGCCGGTCAGCTGCTCTTGACCACTGAGCTATGGGGGCTTGTCAAATACCCGCCAAATAATTCAATATATACTAGTGTTTCATTCAACTATAATATACTATATTAACTGCTTATTATATTTTTTCCACCTGAAAACAACCAACTTTATTTTTGCGAGAGAGACATTGTAAGTGTTAAATCCCTCGCTAGGTGGCGTCGAGACAAATTATGTATATATCTCTCGTTTTGGCGATTTGGTATAGCCAGCAAGATCGCCCGATGTAACCATCCCAGACTTCCTTCTTTGGGGCTATTTGAAGCCGCGGATTTATGCCAATGAGCCTCAGATCGCAGCCCTTAAGGAGATAGAAATGCGAACAGTTATTATCGGAAATCTTGCGGGAAAGTCATGGAAAATGCGATAAAACGGGCATAAATGTGTATCAACAGTGGCGGCAGCCACTTGACGGATATCATTTTTTTCATTTAACAGAAAAAAATTTAAAAGTCCAAATAAAGATTTCTGTTACTCAAATTCATTTTTTTTATTTAGTAAAAAAGTTATTCAAAAACAAAATTGGATGATTAATTTTGCGCCACCCTGTAGAACGGGTGCCTCGCAATTTTTACCTCATGTAGGTATTCAAAATGTTACCTGGCCATTATAGGTCTTCGGTAGGGAAAAATTGTTACCTAAAAGCCCTACTAAATTGCACGTTTTCATTAACCATCAGCAACCAATCAGCAATCTGCAACCAATCAGCAACCATCAGCATCAGCAACTGGCGGCCATATATACATACGTAGCTGTTTGTATTGTGTTGCGAGTGGGAAGAAGTTGCTCGTCTCCTTTTGTTGGAAATTCTTCCGCATTTGTCTTTAGAAATAAGGAAACCGACGCTGCGTGGAGAGCTGCGGACACTTAGGAACCGGACACCAGTGATACCTTCCTCGATCAAATTCTTATGTGTGGTAAAAATAGGTGTATATGATGAACAAATAAGGTGTATACGACGTTAAAGTAAAGGGTAGAAGATGTGGAAGATGCCCGCGAAAGACGTGGAACTATCAAGGAAAACAAATACTTTAAAAAGCTTATATTATTTCCACCTTAAAAATGCACCCAATTAATAACTTCAAAACTTTACTCCATAATCCCGAGTAACCCCGTGTATATGTTAGCTATCGCATAACTAAACTGCCCCAGCAACAATATTTTGAATGTATGAAATGATAAATTGATGTCCACTGTCTCGGCATCGAATAAAATTAATACCGCAATATCTGCGTGGTTGTCTGACGCCACGCCATACGCAACGCGCCACAAATAAATTCACACAAAACTACTGTTATAATTGTTATAATTCGGTTTCGAATTTAAAAATTCGTCACAAGATGTCGCTACTTCCGTCAGAAGGTCGGATTGGGACGTCTCTCCCCTAGGTATAACTGCTACGAATTTGTGAATATGTAGTATATCTCCGGATATGGAAAGATTGACGGTAATTGACGATTAAGAAAAGCTTTCGACACCGTAAATCTTAATTTACTCATTACAAAAATAAATCAACTCGGTTTCAAAAAAAGACACACTAAAACTACTCTCTAACTATCTTACAGACAGAACACAAAAAACAAAAATTGGGAATAATTACAGTTCAGAGTCAAAGATAAAAAATGGAGTTCCACAGGGAACTGTGCTTTTATTCTTAATGTATATTAATGATTTATGTAATTTTAAAAAATGGAGTTCCACAGGGAACTGTGCTTTTATTCTTAATGTATATTAATGATTTATGTAATCCCTGGTAAAATTGTTTCTTACGCAGACGACACGGCAATAATAGTGGATGGTAATCATTGGAAAGAAACTTTTTCGAAAGCAACTGATTGTATTTCATTGGTTTCAACATGGCTAAAATACAACAAACTCGTTTTAAACTATATAAAAACATTTTACTTATCTTTTTATAAAACCATTAAAAATAAACCTAAAGACAACCTTAAAATTAGAATCCATAATACTAGTTGCAATCCAGAAATGTGCTTCATGTGCAACGAACTCACTGATTTCGAAAATATAAAATATTTAGGAGTATTAATAGATATAAATCTTAATTGGAAATCACATATTAATCAAATCACTTCTAAATTAAGATATCTGACCTACATAATTTATAGACTTAAGGAAGTACTAAACATTGAAAAATTGAAAATGATCTACTTTTCCCTGTTGCAATCGTCAATCACTTATGGCATTATAGGATGGGGTGGTGCACTTGATACATTTATGAAGCCTCTACAAATAATTCAAAAACACATAATTAAAGTCATATATAACAAAAATAAAACATTTTCGACCAACTTATTATACAAAGAAACTAAAATATTTGATATACGTAAATTATTTATATTACAAACTTTGAAATATGTGTTTAAAAACAAAAATAATTTCGAAATAAATGAAAACAGAACGATCAAAAGAATAAATAATATATTTTATATCCCACAAACCAATACTAAATTATTGCAGACACATAGCAGTTTCATTGGTCATCGTACATTTAAACTTCTACCACTACAAACTCAAATGATAAATAAAATGATAAAATATGTAAAAGACGTAAAATTATGGTTGAATAATGTAGATATTGAAACGCTTTTTCTATAAATTTATCCATCCTTCTACAACTCATTTGCTGTAACTTTCTAAACTGTAGTACAATATGTTTTCTGATAAGTTTTAAGATTTTCACGGCCAAAAGCATTTTCGTTATTTGTTTTTGGGGTGTTATGCCGTGTTGCGTTACCTCCTTCTTTAGCCAACGTTTCGGACATCGTTGCAGTGTCCATCATCAGGGCAGATCCGGTAGTAGTGGCGCTCTCGAAGCTTGCCGGTTGCTTTTACTTTCGCTCTTAGCTTTTAGTTGAAAATATTGGGAAGTCCTTATTTTTTCGTATTCAAAATAATCTTAAAATAACCGTATTAATTTTTAAGTCAAGTGTACAAATTCAAAATAATTTTAGTATGACAGTTTCCAGCTCTATTTAACTTTTAATAAAATAACGCATATTATATTTTCAAACTCTTACGCTGTTTCATAAAATGCCGTACGTTTGCATCAAATGGTCAGTTGGGACACATAAAATAACACATGTGCTTTCTGCAAGTGGCTCGACCCAACGGCTATTCCAAAGTGTTCACTTCTCGTGCGGTGATTTATGATGTTTATTTTGTGATGCAATGCATATTGTAAATACTGCTATTGTCTACAATCGGGCAACTCTTTTAAGTTTTAAAAATAAAAACGTTTTGTTGGACCCTTTGGTTGTTGAAAAAATAAATGTGTATAACCTTGTGCGTGACCCGAACATTAAAACTAGGTATCGAGGTTGCCGGGGCGGCCAAAAGAAGAAAAAATATCTGCCTAGGAAACAAGACTCTCAAAGTATTACTGACTGTACTAAATGTTACTCTCTGGCAGAACAGAGTATTCAAGCGGTCGTATCTAATGACGAACGGAGTAGCCTAGCTGATAAATGCAACAACTTGAATGCGATACGATCAGAACGACACGCCAACTTCAGAAGCAGACGACTTGCGGTAGGTTCCTGGAACGCACGATCCCTTACCAACAAGTTAGAAGAGGTGGACGATGTTTTTAGAGAACAAAATCTTCACATACTCACCGTTACAGAAAGCTGGCATGAAAACGGCGAGTCATATTCAATCAAGAGACTGCAAGCTCTTGGATATGTTGTTCTTGGGGAGGCTAGACCTAGAGCCACGGAACACGCTCATAGCATCTCACACGTGAATCACGGGGGCATTGTGATAATAGCCCGACAAGGACTGCGGCTTACCAAGGTGGCAAACGGTACATTCAGTACGTTTGAGTACATTGGATGTCGTGTTTCTTCTGCTGGATCTTCGTTTATATTGCTAACGCTTTACCGACCCGGTTCGAAACCTGTTTATGTAGAATTTTTTAGGGAGTTTTCGTGTTTTTTGGAATGGGCAGTGGGACTTTCCGAAACTCTCGTCATCACAGGTGATGCAAATATTCACCTTGAGCGTGAGACGTCACCCAATGCTGTTAAATTCATTGACTTATTGGATAGCTTTGGACTCCGTCAATGGGTCGACGTACCAACTCACGATGCTGGTGGAATCATAGACATTTTTGTATCCAAGTGCAATGGCCCATCGTTGATAGTAAAAGTTTATGACATAGGTTTGTCAGATCATCGTCTTATCCGAACTGAAATCGAATTCAGCCCACCGAAAGTGCCATATAAAACAATCGAATCGAGGGAATGGCGTAAATTCGATTTCGACAATTTCCTAGAAGAGCTTAAAAATTCTACTTTATGCATAAATAAATAATAAATAAATAAATAAAGGTCTTTATTCCAGAATGTGGGGAGGTGAGTGCAATCCCACACATCCTATATAGTGTGTAAGTACATACATAAAACACATAGATATTTATAAAATACGGTAATAAGAAAATAAAATAAAAATACAAGTAAAAAATAAAAATAAATCAGTCTGGGGTTATGGGAGCCAGTGTCTTCCTCCAATGTTCTTCTGAGCTCGATCCTGAAGTCAAACGGGATTCTATTATGAGAATGTTTCTGGAGTGGTTTATCCTTCCCCTCAGTCCTGCTATCCTGGTTCTAATAGAGCTTTAAATCCTGGAACTCGCCCTTCTGTAAACATTGAGGAGGCACTGCAGTGCCTGGGGAGTCCAAACATTAGACGGTAAGCATTGTTATATTGCACCCGAAGCCTTTCCATGGTTCTTTTTTTGAAGGTTGCCCAAAGCTCGCATGTGTACAGGGTTGTGCAGAAGGCTACGAATAGCGTCCTTTTTACCCGTGGACTGCATAGCCGAAATCTTCTACTGAGCATGTTGGATTTTATGCTCAGTACGCGCCTCTGCCTGTCAATATCTTCATCATCTGTTAATTTATCGTTGATGATATGTCCTAGATATTTGGTAGATTCTATTGTTTTTAGGAGTTCGCCGTTCATAAAGGCGGGGGGGGGATATTTTTTGGGCCTTCAGCGTGTTTTATGACCAACAGTGCTGTTTTTTTCGCATTATAGATCATGTTGGTTTCGTGTGCGAATTCTTCACAGATCTTCAGGAGGATTCGTAATCCCCTTATTGACGGTGCCATCAGAACCATATCGTCTGCGTAGCTCATGTTGTTGATACATTGACCTCCGATGTGGCAGCCCACTCTAGCATTGTTTAGCCTATGGGTTAGTTCATCCATGTATATGTTAAACAATACTGGGGACATACATCCTCCCTGTCTGACCCCGCTTTTCAGGAAATAAGGTACTGAAAATCCATCTTTCCATTTTACAAGATTTTCCTGTTGACGGTGCCAAGTTTCGAGGATTTTTACCACTCTCCAAGGTATACCTCTTTCTTTTAGTTTTTTCCATAATAGGGGGTGGGAAACTCGGTCAAAAGCCTTACTTAGGTCCAGAAAGCATGCATAGGTTGATGTTTTCTTCTTCCTGTAGTATTCCAAGGTCCGTTTTACGCAAAAGATAGCCGAGTCCGTAGAACACTCTCTCTTGAAGCCCATCTGATTATCGTTCGTTGTCAAATGAGATCCGACTAGTTCCAAGAGAAATCGTTCAAATATACGGGCCATAGCCGTGGCGATGGAAATTGGTCTGTAGTTTTCCTTTGAAGTTATGTCTGACAGTTTCGATTTTATTATCGGTGTTATAATTGTTTTTGTCATGTCTTTAGGTAGATAGCCACACTTTAAGATATCGGTGAATAGTGTTGCCATTAGTTCCATAACCGCTGCCCCTGCATGTTTGAAGTGTTCGGTGCTTAAGCCGTCATGCCCTGCCGACGTTCCAGATTTCATGTTACTAATGGCCGATTTTATCATGCTCGTTGTGACAATGGGATCGATATCATCATATGCAGTCAGATGCATTTCATTTGAGTTGATAGCCGGGGTGGTAGTTGTAAAATATTCTTTAAAAATATCTGCGATTACTTCCGGGTTCGATTCTCCATGTATGTTGCATGAGATTTTGCAGCGCATGTTTAATAGTTTGTTAGACTTGTTCCAAAATTTTTTGAAGTCCCGATTTTCTAAATCCTCTGCTATTTTATCCATTTGAAGTTGAGTCGAGTTTTTTTGGCATTGTTTAAGTGCAGTTTTAAAGGCAGCACGCTTTGCACTTCTCTCCTCTGCGACAGGTCCCTCGCGCGGTCTCGCATTCATTATCCATGTATGCATCGCTTGTCTGGATTCATAGTATTTATTCGCCACAAGTTCGTTCCACCCACATACTTGCTTGTGTTTTTGAATAGTACGCTTATTAAATACAGAGATGGCACTACTTCGTAGGGCTTCTACTATACTCCCATAGAGGTATACTATTTTGGCGTGAACAGGGTTGTCACCGTTCTCAGGAAATGTGTATTTTAGTTTAACTTTGACGAGATAGGTTTGCGAGCACGAGTTGTATTTTCCGATATCACGTATATTATTCGGATTCCATAATGCTGGATCCCTTAATCCAGAAGTAAACACTTCCGTTTTCGCCAGTCCCACTGTTTGTAAGGTCAGCTCGAGAGGCCGGTGATCTGTCCAATCTACATCGTAGTATATTTTCATATCTATAATTTGCTTCGAAATATTTTTTGTAACTAGACAGTGGTCTAATCATCTAGTGGAGCTGTGAGCGTCATTGATATATGTGTAAGAATTCACAGGCAAAATTTCGATGTCCGCACATACATATTCAAATTCTTCACAAAAAGATAGTAGTTCCGTTCCAAAAAGCGAGTCGGGATGAGCGTTGAAATCTCCGATTATAATTGTATTAATATAATTATTATCATCAATTATTGCTTGTAGGGAGGCAAGGCATTTAGAATATTCCTCAAAGTTGTCAGTTGAGCAAGTCGGCATGTAAATTGTAAAAATGCTTAATGTTTCTTTAATCAAACTAACCTCGATTCCAGCCATCCGACAATTATGCATCGGGATTGCGGTAACCCTTAGATTTTGTCTATAGATTATCCCCACTCCGCCATGAGGCCTTCCGATTAGCGGCCCATCGGCGATATTCACAGCAGAGGTTCCCAAACTGTTGAAGTCCGGGTGAATATGAGATAGAAAGTCAATATCTGTAGGGAGTAACCAAGTTTCTTGGACTACTATAATATCATGTAATTCACAGAGATCATGTATAAATTTTTCAGAGCTGCGAACCGATCTGCAGTTCACAGATATAATTCTTAAGTCATTACTGGTCATTTTGAGGTTTAATAGATATGCGCGGTTCTATAAATCTTCGGAATACAATTCCTTCCGGCCAAAGTTCTTCTGCCAGGAATTTCTTTATCTCGATCGATTTAACAGTGAGTTTAAAGGTGTTAAAAGGCGTAGGACGAAAAGGCTTGATTTTTTCAATCTTGGTACATTCCAGACCCTTTTCTGTTAGGTAGTTATTGATGTTTTCCTCTGAAGTTTCTACGGTAAACCTCGAAATGTACACCATTGTGAGTATGTCAGCTGACTTTAATGTTGTTGACGTTGCTTTACCTCTCAAGTTTCGGTTAATTTTCTGCGATACTAATGTGAAACCGCTTTCGTCAGTCGCGGATGGCCGGGTTTGAGACCGCGGCCGTGTTCGCGCGTTCCCTGTTTATTTGCTGTATTCTCGAGCCTAGGTTCAAAGTCCGAACTCAGTCGTTCACGGCGATTACTGCTCGTTTTCGTGTGTGTGGTAGTTCCATTACTGTATGCGTTCTTAGATGCAGTCGATAAGTAGGTCGCTTCTGTCGGTATTTGTTTACCTTTAAGTTGTTGATTACCTACGGTTTGGCCGCTATTTTGTTACGAGTTCTCAGCTAAATCGCTTTGTACGTTTGGAGCATGCAGTTTTGTAATTTGTTCTCTTAGTGAAGCCAGTTCTTGTTTTAAATCATCATTTCTTGTGACTGATGAATCTTTTAATTCCGTTTTGATGAGAGTTATTTCTGTTTTCATGGAATTAAGTTCTTTTAGAAGTGTAGATATGTCCACACTATCGAAGTTGACTGGAGGCAATTTGTGCAACTGTCTGGCAACGAATATAGGCAGTTGGTCAGGGTCCGTCTCCTTCAATGCCCTCAGGATGTCCTGGAGATCTCGGCTAATCCTGCCGTCTCCTTTCCGCAGAGTGCGTTTCTCCGGAAGCTTATCGAACAGGATAGTTTTTGCATCTTTTACATCCTCCTCGGAGAAGGTGGAGATACATAATTGGATGATGGCGATTTCATCGAGAGTATCTGCCTTATTTTGCATAAACGTAAGACACTCGTTTATGATGACATTACATGAGTTACACGACATAGCTTAACAATACGTCCTTCCGTCACGGTGTTTGCGGAAGTATGCATAGAAAGCAGCTGGGAAATTAAGACACCGACAGAACTCGTCGAGGATTACAACAAAATTTTATCAGGTTTACTAACAAAATACGCTCCAACCACTTCGAAAATACGGAAAGTTCGAAAATCTGATGGATGATTCGATGAAGAGTATCGGAGTCAGAAGAGGCTTATGCCGAAAACTAGAGAGGTCATACCGAAGAAACCCCGATGTTACTCCACGAGACGAGTGGATTCATGCTCAAAAGGTGTACAAGACGATTATAAGTGCAAAAAGATCTGAATACTGGATCAATAAAATTGACTCTGAGCGAAAAAATCCACGACGTCTCTGGAACTCCGTAAAAACTGTCCTTGCTAATAATACCGTGCAAACCTCTACAGACATTACTCCGCAGGCTTTTTATAAGTTTTTTTATGAAAAAATAGAATCCATACGCGCCTCCACATCTTCTGCCCCCCCGCCAATATTTACAGCTAATTCCAAAGGAACACTGTCATCCTTCAAACCTACAACGCTAGAAGAAGTAAGAAAGTTAATCTTTAGTTCGCCAAATAAACAATGTGTTCTTGACCCCATCCCAACGTGGCTTCTGAAGAAATGTTGCAACGTGTTGGCTCCCTTCCTAGTTCACATGTTTAACAAGTCCCTAAGCACAGGTGACTTCCCGGAACCACTTAAATCTGCAGTGGTTACCCCAATCATTAAAAAACCACAGCTTGATGCCGACAACTTGGGTAATTATTGACCTGTGTCAAATCTGCCTTTTGTAGCAAAACTACTTGAAAAAATTGCTGCTCCTCAAATAACTGCCCACTTAAATCTGAATAAATTATTTACCGATTATCAATCGGCGTATAGGAGGTTCTACTCGACAGAAACTGGATTACTTCGTATCCTGTCAGATATTACCCTTACCATAGAGTCAGGTAAGTTAGCACTTTTATCACTTTTAGATATGAGCGCCGCATTTGACACCATTGACCACGACTTTCTCATTAAGAGACTAGAGGTAACATTCAATTTACATTCTGGCGTAAAAAATGGCTACTATCTTATCTAACCAATCGCTCACAAGCAGTGAAGGTAGGAAATAAACAGCCTAACTTCACAAAACTCTTTTCAGGGGTACCTCAGGGATCCGTTTTGGGTCCACTTCTCTTCATTCTATTTACAAATGATGTCGCAACGATTATTAAGTCATTTGGTCTCCTATCTCACTGTTATGTCGACGATCAGCAAGTCTACTTTTACTGCACACCAAATGAGATCACCGGCCTTAAAATTCGCATAGCTGAGTGTCTAGAAGCAATCCGTCTCTGGATGTCCTCAAACAAACTGAAGCTAAACCCTTCAAAGACCGAGTTTCTGTGGGCAGCCACAAATAGACGCCAACATTTAATAGATAACTCACCAATTGCTATTTCCGGCAATGACGTAATTGCGAAAACAACCGTCAAACTTCTGGGAGTTTATCTGGATTCAGACCTTTAATTGAAAAGCCAGGTGAATAGGACCGTTAGCACGGCGTTCTTATACCTTAGACAACTTAAGTCAGTTCGTAGAAACCTTTCTACAGGAGCAACTAAGCTTCTTGTGAACTCGTATATAGTATCACGTCTTGATTTTTTTTTTTTTTTTTTATTATAGCGACTATATAAAAAAAATTTACATACAAAATTCAATGTGAAATTAAGTACAAAATATTGTATTTCTTAGTCCTCCTCACTAGAGGGTCCTGTGCCGAGGCGGACTAAAGTTATTTAAATATAGTTCATTTGTCTTCTATGTCGTTTTTAGCGTCTTCGCTAGGGTTTTCTCATTGACCTCTTTAAGCCATATTTTTATTCTTGATTTGTATTCAATTGGATTTTTTATTAGTTTTATGTCTTGGGGGAGGATGTTATGGAGTTTTGTTGCAAAGTATGTATAGTTTCTTTGTCCAAATGTGGTTTTATAACTTGGAATATTTTTTATATCATTTTTATTCGATCTAGTGTTATGCATACACGGTCTAGTAGAGGATTCATTATCTTTGAAGAGCTTCTATAATATATTTTTGGAATATATTTGTTGTACATTTGGTACGTCAAAGTTATTGAAAATTTCAATTGAAGGCGTTCTAATTGGTACTTTCAATATGGTCTTTATGATTCCTTTTTGAATCGTATTCAGGCTATGTAGGTACGTATTTTCAGCAGATCCCCATCCTATGATTCCATATTCAATTCGAGAATGACATAACGCATAGTAGACCTTTTTCATATCCTTTTTATTTAGCACGTTTCTTAGATTTTTGAAGAAATATATAAGGCTTGTGAGTTTTTCCGTAATACCTTTGATGTGTAGGTCCCATCTAAGATTTTCGTCAATTATTACTCCGAGATATTTTATGTTTTGTGTTTTTTCGATGACGGGGCAGTAACATTGTATATTATTTCCATGGCATTCATGTAATTTTAGTTCTAGTGATTTTATTGGTTGGCCCCTTGAGTTCATTGAAAATGTTATATATTTTCTTTTGCTTATATTAAGGGTAAGCGAGTTGATTTTAAGCCAATTTTGAAGTGCACTAAGCCCTTTTTCAGCCTCATTAAATGTATCAGTCCAATTTTCTTCTAAAATAATAAAACAGTATCATCAGCAAAACTGATTATGTTTCCTTTAATGGTAAGGTTAGTTAAATCGTTGATGTAGATAATGAACAGAATCGGTCCCAGTACACTTCCTTGAGGAACGCCATAGTTTAAAGATAGAAGTTTGCTCTTTTGTTTGCCAATTTGTACTTGTTGTTCTCGCCCTGTTATATATGACTCCAATAAGTTAATTGTTGATTCGGCCATTCCTATTTTTTTTAGTTTAGTTAGTAATATTTTATGGTCTATTGTGTCAAAAGCTTTTTGAAGATCTACGAATAAAGCTAAACATTTTTTCCCATCATCTATGTTTTTTATGGCCATGCTTGTTAGATTTTCTATGGCATCATTGGTGCTCAGATTTTCTCTAAAACCATATTTGGATGGTGATAGTAATTTGTTTTGTTCAAGAAATTGAACAATTTGCTTCTTCATTACAGTTTCCAAGATTTTTGAAAAAGAGCTTAAGAGACTTACTTACTGCAATGGCATATATGCAAGTCTTCCTAAATGTCAAACTGACAAACTACAATCAGTTTTCAACGCCGCAGCACGACTTATCACTGGAGTACCCAAATTTTGGCACATTTCGGAACACCTCCGAAATCTTCACTGGCTGAAGTGTCCTGAAAGGATCCAATACAAGTTATGCTGGATGGTGTTTAAATCTATCAATGAAATGGCTCCACCCTGTATCTCTGAACTATGCATTCCGGAAAATATTGGTCTAAGGCAGTCAACTCTTAGATCAGCGACATCTTCTGCAATTGGAAGGTTGAAAGAACCTAAGCGAAATCCAAACACTAAGTTTGGTGATCGTGCATTCGCAGTATCCGGCCCCGAAGCTTGGAATAAACTTCCTATGGAATTGAGATGCATAACCAACTCAGCGGAATTTAGATCCAAACTGAAAACTCACTTTTTCCGATACTCCTTTCCATAAATTCATCATTCTATTTAAACTTTGCAATTTTTAATAGTTTTTTTTCCTCTTTTCTCTTTGTTTATAGTTAACTCAATCTGTTTAATGTAATCTGTTAATTGTGATACCTCAATCTGTTTACTGGTGAGCAATGAATCACGTTAATGCAGTAAAGATCGACTATTAAATTTATTAATTTATTTAAAATATCTATACCTTCCCGTAAACCCAGTTAACCTTCATTTTACTTTTTGCACCCGTATTCTCGAATTGTAATATTATGTATAAGCTTCCTACTTCTTCTGGCGCTAATTTTAATTGTAAATATGTGTGGTAATAAGTCACCAGTTTTAGGTTAGAATCTATATGTCTTAGTCATAAGTCACTAGCTATAAGTCTTAGATGTAAGTCACTAGTTATAATTGTAAATCTTAGTTGTAAGCCAGTAATATAAGTAGCTATAAGTCTTAGATGTAAGTCACTAGTTGTTATTGTAAATCTTAGTTTTAAGCCAGTAATATTAATTCTTTTATATATTATTTGTACAGCGCCCTTGAGGTGATTTTCCACGAAAACGGCGCTATATAAATTAGCCAATTATTATTATTATTATTATGATCACATCTACCGGATCTGCCGGATCTGCCCTGATGATGCACACTGCAACGATGTCCGAAATGTTGGCTAAAGAAGGAGGTAGCGCAACACGGCATAACACCCCAAAAACAAATAACGAAAATATGTTTTCTGTTTATTTAATTTTTTTTATAATAACTAACAACAAAAAAAAATAGTATGTTTTTCTCCATATTTTTATTTTATTTTTATAATAGCTGAAAAAACCTTTTTCACTTATTCTACCTATGTAATACTAACTTTTTATACTATCTTTATATTTTATATGTTTTTTTAAGTCTAATTTATACTTTGGGTACTTGGAAATATAGTATTTTGTTTTAATATTACCCACACTCAGGCAGTGCCTTAGTGGGTTTTCATTTCTTGTTCATAATTGTTATTATATATTATGTTATTATATAATATTTGCTATTATACATTATATGTACAAAGAAATGGGAATAAATAAAGTTTAAAAAAAAAAAATACATGTTGTATCAAGCGGCTATATATTACATATGACGTCATTGCTCTGTCTCAGTTACTTTGTCCCGGTGATTAGCTACATTTGATTCGAGGAACGGGCTGTTTTTGGAACCAGTTCCTATTGGATTTATAACATTGACACAACAGTAAAACAGCTAGTAATTACTATTACCTTCGAAAACCACACTTAATGAGTTCTGATCATATATCGATGTACAAACAACGAAATTGTTTTCTTGCTATTATTTTCTCCAGGTATTATATCATATTTCATTAATATATATATATTTTTTATATCAAAAATACAGTTGGTTGTTTTCAGGTGGAAAAAAAATAGTAAGCAGTAATTGTTGAATGAAACACTAGTATATATTGAATCATTTGGCGGGTATAAGATAAGCCGCCATAGCTCAATTGGGAGAGCAGCTGACCGGCAATCAGAAGGGCACGGGTTCATGTCCCGTTGGCATGTATCTTTACTCGGAAGATTTTTCAATGTGGATGAGTGTTTCAGGCTGATAATTATTGCTTATAATAATTGTTGCCTTTTGTGCTATGCATAAAAATCTTGTCTTAAACGTTAGTTTAACAATTAAAAATAATATTTTTTTTTTATAATTTTATTTTATTTTATTATTATTGTGTAAAAATTTCATACAATTGGAATTTATTGCCCGCTAAACTACTGTAAGTAGCTTGTCAGCAGGAGATTGGTTCCACAGATTAGTTACAACACAAAATTAAATTATCAAAACCGCATAAGTTCCGCTCCGATTTTTGTTTCTTCACATATTCTGGTCGCTCGGGTTACCAATGTATGGTTAAGTCCTCTCTTCTGCGCTGGGTGGTGATGCGAATTGGCATGTAGATACCGATTTGCATGAGTTGGTTTCCTATACACTGTGTGTCCTAGGCTACCATCTTCTTTTCGCATCACGTCCACATCTAGAAAAGGCAGGATTTTGTGGTTATTTTCCAGCTCCATTGTGAACTTTATTTTACTGTGAAGTGAATTATATTTACGTTGGCTAAAGGAGGACGTAGCGTAACACGGCATAACACCCCAAAAACAAACAACAAAAATGATTTTAAGGGTTCCATGACAGTTGGTCCGGCGACAGTTGGTCCGGCCGACAGTTCGTCCTCGAGGTAATCCAACCGCTTTCCCGCCCTGGTATAAGTAACAGATGGTTACTCCTTCAGGGCTTTCACAAGGACTTTTTTTGAAGCTACACTTATGATGCACGAAGCTAAACTCTCAAATGTCCCTGTAAAACAGGAGTTAGTTTGAAAATGGGATGACGGGTTAGTGAATGATGAACATAATATGAGATAAATACAGAGAATATGATTAATATTATTTTATAAAAGTGTGTTGAAAAATATAAGATAAAACAATGCCATCACTCAAAACAATGGAAAAAATGATAACTGCAAAAATACAAAAATACTAAAGATTACAAGTAAAGTCACCTCAAAGATACAGGGACAGGGAGTAGACGAAACAAAATATATAAAGTTCTAGGAACTTTGCACAACCAAAATCAACATATCTAGAATGATACACAGCGATATCACAAAAATAACAAAAAAAATCTTTTTACACAAAATTTAAATGAAAAAACTAAATACAAAAGAAAGTTATACACAGAAAGATCACAATAAGGAACAATGAAAAAATAAATATATTTTTATTTATATTACATTCCTAAACTCGAAAGGAAGATTAAGGACACCCATAATTGGACATCCTGACTTGTATATCAATAGCGGCTCGCTGTGCAGGACAGTTTCTATCACCCGTGGGGTGATCATCTTTTTTTTAAACGTCTGTAAGTAGCACAGACAGCGGCCTCTGCCTTTTTGGGGGAATCATTTGGTCCGTTTTTCAAGTAAGTATGCAAAGAAGATATATGGCCGTACAACCAAAGTCGATATACTTATATCTGAAGGCATCTTGAGTGAAAATCCGCTGTAAAAATATTTTTTCTAATAATTTCGACTCTGCGAAGTAACATGCGGCATTCACAAAATACGACATACTTATACCTACTTGCATATAATATAACTTTTATATCTGAATATAGCCCGGGAGTCCCAACTGCTCCCGAAGTATATCGACTTTGGTTGTACGGCCGTATATCTTCTTTGCATACTTACTTGAAGAAAACATCTTCTAAACTTTCTGCCGGACCAATTGTCGACGGACCAATTGTCGCCGGACCAAATGTCGGCCGGACGAACTGTCGGCCGGACCAACTGTCGCTGGACCAAATGTCGCCGGACCAATTGTCGAGTCACCGGTTTTAGCATCGGTGAGAATTTTGTTATAGAGCAATTTTCTTTAAATTCGTATGGCAATTTGTTAAACATTAATGGTATTCAAGGATTCTTTGACCATATTTGTTTTGAAACACAAGTACTTTCATTCCTTTATTTTGTATGAAACACGTTTTGTGTGAATGATCCACCATTGTTTTATATGGACTACCGTTTTTTTTTTACAATTTTTTGCCACATAATAGCATGCACAGGTAAAACATTGATCGATTTATATATGATACTAATATCTCGCCTTTGGTTTAAAACGGTTTTGCTTACTAGCAACTTTACCATGGCGTTTTGAATCATTTGTACACGTTTTATGTTAGTTTTACATGATTGACCCCAAGAAGTTATCCCATATGTCACTGATGATTCTGCAAGAGTCATTAATTCATTATAATATCGTAAGAAGTTTTCCCACTCTGGAAAAAATTGAAAAATATATATTCATACAAATGTAAACTGATTTTATTCTTTCCACACAAACCTGAATACACCCTACAAGAAAAAACAATTCAAATGAGTTTTCTAAGAAATAATGACTATTATATATATATACTAGCTGACCCGGCCACACGTTGCTGTGGCAAATAAAACACAACGTCAACTACTGGATTGCCATCCAACCTTAATAACTACCGCCGTCTTTGAGTTTATCGCAAAGAGACAGACATATGCCGCGGAGGACTTTCATTTTGCTGAATAAAACACAACGTCATCCAACCTTTATAACCACCGCCGTCTTTGAGTTTATCGCAAAGAGACAGACAGATGCCGCGGAGGACTTTAATGTAGAATACGTAGAGATGGTGTGAAAGATTACAATAATGTGCATGAAATGCTTGGGGTAACTAAAGTATTTAAGTTAACAAGGATTAATACTGTATCCGTCTACATAACTTTTCAATTACCGCAATGTAAGTGACCATTTTTTTAGAAGATAGAGTAGGTATAGTAAGCTATCCTTAAAAGATAGATATATGCCTTCGTGGACTTTTTTGTAGATCTATAAAAAAGGAATATCCCAGCATGCATTGTTTTGTTATATCCCCAAAGGATTAGGCAGCGTTTTCGATGAAAGCCACCAGGCGGCTTGACTTTTTCCGACACTTCTAACAATTATCGTTATGTTTCAACCAATTTACACAAATCCTTGACAAATTACATACCTAAACCTTCCTCACGAAACACTCTATCTATTGGTGAAAATTGCATAAAAATCCGTTAAGCAGTTTTCGAGTTAATCGCGAACAGACAGACAGACAGACGACGCGAAGGACTTTAATTTATAATATGTAGAGATATATAAAATATAAATAATAGTATATATATACTATTATAATACTATTTTTAAATCGTTAAATATCGATATTTCTGCCATTGACAGTTGCTGAAAGTGGCCCGCAAACCCATAGAAAATTCATTTAAAATCATTCCTAGATTAATCAAATAAAGTGTTTTGTCAAGAAAGATTCTGACCTTGTTCTTCATACAGTTTCTTTGACAAAAATGTTACCTGTTAAATGAATAATTTTAAGTTTTCAAAATTTAAAAAAATTTAACTAAGAGTTATTATCATAACTCGTGCAACCGGTCAAATATGTATGAAAAAATTCACAGTGTTTCTTTAAATGCTGTTTAAGATAATGCCAGCGAGATTTTTGCTCTATTTTAAACGAGTCGTGTTTTATTAAACAAATTTTCGCATCGATTTTTTCGCAGTAAATGTTAGAGCGCTCTCCTCTAATATTCGTAATTTCGTATCTCTCCATCTTCTTCGTTTCGGGCCCGGTTGCAGAGCCTTAAATACTAACAGCCTACTAAAAAAAACGCCTTAACGATTGTTAAACGGTATATCTGTTACGTGCCCGATGAACGGCATTTTTAAAGCTATACTAATAAAATGACCACATTATTATGTTTGTTGCATTGTTTTTGCTTGATCTGCGCAAGCGCGGCCATCTTTTGGGGCATGCGGCGGCCATATTTTTTTCAATAAATTTGCGGTTATTTTCTTTTGTGTCGTGTGAAATTTTATGCACAGTTATTTAATGTTTTTTTATTATATGAATACCGCACAAGAGTCCCAACTGCTCCCGTATGAAGCCAGTGAGACCATGGCATCCCCAATTGGGGTATGTTGTGAGGCTGAAGGTAGTGGGGAGGGGAAGGAGATAGGGAAGAGGAAGGTGGGGAAGTACCTGGCTATTCAGATCTGGCCACCAAACACAGGTATGCCATTTTAGGCAACGTTTCAATTCTGAATGGTGGTCTTACACCAGGGCGATACTGAGAGTATCTTCCATTCTGAAACGTGTCGCAAATATACTATATATTATTTTAAATGATAAGTTGCGAAATAACACAAATTAATCAAATAAAATTTATTTTCCACGCCGGGATTCGATCCCGCGACCTTTAGAGCCTTACTGCTGGACTACGCCAGGCGTCAATATGATTTCTGTTTAACTGATCGATTAACTATTATATTACCATAATTGAATATAATTTCTATTATTTGCAACATTTTTGTCAGTTTCTGTGCTTTCATAATGTCTCTGTTGTTAATTTAATTACGTTAACATAAAAATATAGGTTATTTCAAATAAATAAAAAGTCCAAAAAAACTTCCATAAAAGTAATAGTATTCAATAAAATAAAAGGCTTGTGCGTGTTTCAATAAATACTAAATTCGAGTTATCAACGTTTTTATTGTTCGAAAATGAATTCAAAATGTCTTTTCAGTTACTCTCTTGGAACAACTGTTATATTTTTTTATAATTTTTACTTTTTTTTTTTTTTTTACATTAACTCCACACAGGAGGCCCTGAGGAAAATAATTTCCCTCAGGGCCTATGTCATCTGGGATGCTGTGTGGAGGGTCTTTTTGAGGAGAGGAAGGAATGAACATTGGTCTTGAAGAGACCCATGTTGTAGGAAAGAGGAAACACAGAGGCCGGCAAATCATTCCACAGCCGAGCTGTTGAACATAAGAACGAGTCGAAGAAACGACCCGTTCTCATGTGACAAATGTCAACTGTTTACAAATGTTGGGCACGCGTTTGGCGTGTTTCCCGACTATGCGCCGGTGCCGAAGGGATCAATGATGCTAGTTCCTCGGAGCATCTTCCATTGTAATACCGGTAGAACAAGGATAGCATTCCCACCCGACGCCTGTGCTCTAAAGATTGCAATCCGTCTGTTAAGATGGGAGAATCTATCAAACGGACCGCCCGTTTCTGCACAGAGTCGAGGGTATTTTTCAGGTATTTTGGAGCTCCAGACCAGAGGTGGCTGCCAAATTCAACCGTGGGGCGCACTTGCGATTTGTACAGGGTTAGCAGTTGTGTACTTTTAAAGTATCTGCGGGCCCTGTACAGTACGCCCAGTTTTTGGGAGGCTAACTTTACTCTGGCTTCGATGGAGCCCCCATACCTGAGCTGGTCACTTAGGGTTACACCAAGCATATCAATGGAGGGCCTGTTCGGAAGATTGCTTCCGTTGAAAGATACTAGATTTTCATTTCGATCCCTTTTAGACGTAATCAGACAAGATTGGGTCTTTGAAACATTAAATTCAACGAGATTATTTTTACCCCAAGAGAAAACACTCTCGAGGTAACCGTCCATTCTTTGCTTCAAAGCCTTACGAGCTGTTGGAGTTTGTGAGCCCTTTGGGGGCTTGTCAAACAAAAAGCTATCATGAACTGTACTGTCATCCGCGTGAATCCGCGTGTCAACAGTGAATTGGTGCACATGACAAAAGGTCGTTGATGTGCAACAAAAACAGAGTTGGAGACAGAGCCGATCCCTGCGGGACGCCAGCATTTATCGAGTGAGAGGAAGAGGTGAAACCATCGACTACCGTCTGAATCGACCTCTCCCTCAAGAAGTCGGCAATCCACGTACACAAGGATGCGGGAAGTCCGTAAGAATGCAGTTTGTTGACAAGTCCTCGGTGCCAAACCCGGTCAAAGGCCTTGGATATGTCCAGTGCAACCGTTTGGGTCTCACCGAAACGTTCCAGGCATCGCCCCCAAGCATGTATGAACGAGATAAAAAGTGAAGTGACAGTTTTCTTCCAAATTCATTATGTAAGAGGACTGTGTTTTTTAATTTTTAATTTTTCGAAATTTTTTGACCATTTTACAGAATATATTAACAGTACGCTGTGTTTTCCAACTTTGTTCATGTTTGAAACATAAAATACTCCAATTTTTAAACAAAAAAAGATATTTCAAATAAAAAATCTAAAAAGTAATTTAATCATGTTTCTAAAATTGTACTTGTTTTATGACATCGTAAAAAATAAGAAATATACAAGACATTTAAAATACTTTGAAAAAATTCGAAAATTCGTTCAGATATGATTAACAAAATAGTCGTATACATGAGATAAACTACCCTCTCAGGCTGTGTAAGCAATGTACATTTCTTTCCATGTTTTCAAATGTTTTCAAATCCACGCTCGTTTATCAATCGAATAAAATTTATCAATTAAATAAAGTTTCTTTAGTAAGGCTGAAAGTGTTTGTTTTGTTTAAAAATTTAATGTCTAATCACAAAGTTATGAAAAAAAATATGCATTTTTAAACAGCTTTTTAGAAAATCAATTTTGTAATTTAGAAATTATTATTCACGGTGATAAAAATTACTACCGTTTTTTATTTTTTTTAAATATCAATAAATTATCAAACCAAGGAAGTTTTCAATTAGTGATTAAAAAAGCAAGAGATTTATATAGTATGTTCAATAGAAACCCTACTCATGGACTCGCGGATTTTCGTAGAAAAAACTCCATAGCGTTAAGAGTTTGTATTCGCCCAATTCGAAAAGCCTGGTGGTTACTTCTCAAAATTCCTCTTCCTCACCTCTTTCCCCTCCTCTCCCCCTCAAGCCTCACAATATAATCCAATTGGGGATGCTATAGTCCCACTAACCAGAACAGCTTAGTATTTTTAGAGCTATTCTTCTTCTTCTTCCTTTGCACTATCCCAACTCATTGCCTAGGAAGGCTGTTGGGGTCTTCTCGTTCTCAGGCTATATCTTCTTCGGTTCTGGGTATCACTTTCATCCAGGCCATTTTTCTGTAATATTTTGGAGCATTAAGTCAGTTATTTGGTCTTCCTCTGGATGACTGTCGATGAAGCTCCATAGACATTGCCTGCTTCACTGTGTGGTCTGGTGATCTCCGTCTTATGTGCCCATACCATCTCATCTGTCGTTCCTCCAGCTTACTGTTATGTCTGTGACACCCAGGCTACCACGAATGCGTGAAATTTTCATCCTATCTTTTAGTGATATTCCTGCTGACCATCTAAGCATTCGCATTTTTGCTGTTTCGAGTTGCCTAGAGACGAAGACTTATCACTACTGACAACTACTGACAACATTACTAGTGACATACGTATACATTTGCAACCGTGACTTAAAATTAGAGATTTACAACTAAAACAGGTATTTACATTTAAAAATAAATATTTTCGTTTTTTCCAAGTAACATTACTAAGTAATAAATAAAACTCTACAGGTATAGGTACAACCATCTAACATAGAAGTAAATTATTGCTGCAAGTCAATTTGAGGATTTTATATATACATGCATACCTACATATTATATTCTACACATTTTACAAGTTATTTTATATCTTTTTTTAATATTAATATTGTCAGCGCCAATAGACATCCAAATTCAATAGACGAGAAGATACAGATGAGGGGTAAAACCAAACTATGGGGGGACGAAGAGGAGAAAGGTGACTGTGATTCGTTAAAAAATCAATCTGACAGTATATAGGCATCTCGCATTATAATATCACCATTTAGTTCTAAAAAGCAAAATCTGCTTTTGAATGAATGGACCTTTTTACATGGGAGCGCGAATTGCTCGCCACGTTATTAACATATTTGCGAAGTCCAAATACGGCAAAGTAAACACAGACGAATATTTTGTTGGCGTATTTAGTTAAGACACTTTTACAAATGTTTCATAATTTACTTACCCCTGTAACCAGCGACGAGCACACTGGAGAACCGCCCACATTCGTTATGATCGACGTATTTTAGGGTATAATGTATAGCACAAGCTACCATTTTTGATAAGTTATTTCGTAAAATGTACGATGAGAGCTCGGCGCTGATCCGGACAAGAATGATGACGTTATATTTTTTAGATTCAAGCGAGCTCTCGTAAGCCCAGCCGGTTCCATGGAACCGGTATGGGGAGGGAAAAATAATTCGCTTTTATCACTTAGGGCAGGTCTATATATAATCATATGTCTATAGCAGCACCAGAAGAAGAAGGAAGTTTGTACATAATATTACAATTTTATAACACAGTTGTGAAATCGATTTTAATGGGTAAGCTGGATTTAAAGGAAAGTATTTTAAATGAATATTGAAAATAATCGTCGATCTCAACCACAATGAGATAATTCATCGTTCAACAACAGATTGAGGTGTTAGGTTCCAACTTACATTGTCAATCGGTGGATAAATCAGTAGCATTTTAACTTTATCATGGATATGGTAGAAGTTCGTATTACTAACTAACCTATCGACATCTATTGAAATTAGCTAAAACTACACGGATAATCAATACACTACAACAAGTAAAAATGAGAGATAAAGGAGAGTAGGGGAAAGGAAATATTAAAAACAAAAACTGAGAAAAACATAACTCATCAGATTATTTTTATTAATAAAATTTTAATTAAATGTGATTCTTGACAATAAGGAACTCCAGTGAAAAATATTATGGCTTTAAAAAAATATGTTCATATAGACCAATAAACGCTGATTCCGAATATATAAGTTTTATTTCATAATATTAAACGCAGAGTTTTTAAAAAATTATTAAAAAGTGCATTTTTAAACCTCTTCTCAAACACAGCGTTAAGTTGGCATTACTGAAATGGTTAACGGTGACGTCACTGTTAACCTGTCACCTGGTGATAGTGTGTATTGTATTGTATTGACATTTGAAATGACTTGAAGTGCACACGTACCTATGCAATTCAATATTTCGTGTTTTTGGTTTATTTTCATACGGTTTATAGAGATTTAGATAAATAATAGTTATTGTGTTTATTGAAACATAATTTAGGCCCTCAAAAATTTACGAAAAGGGCTATATGCGGACAATCTGCAATAAATTTTCTCTATTTGAGGTTAAAGTCGTGTCATATTTTGACATTTAGTTATGTATTTTCAAATTGTTTTTAGTATAGGGCTTTTTATACAAGTTGTTACACACTCGTCATGATCAGTGTATTATAAATACCAGTGTTTCTGTATGTATTATACATAAAACAATGCACCTTCAAAGTAACGCCTGACACAAAACACGATGTCACATGTATTGGCAATGAAAGAGATGATTTATTGTTTTTATATTGCACTTTGATTAAATACAATAACAGTAGCGGTGAAATGTGGACATTTTACCAATGTTTTTCTATATTAAAAGCAGTTAATCTTGAATAAAAAACACACCTCACACCTAAAAGTCATTACAAAGCATTCCGCCATGACCGCCATGATTCTTCTGGGTTCTTCATTCAAACTATTCAAACAGGGATGTTCTGCCCAAAAAAATTATTTACCTAGATTTCGAAGTGAAATTTACCTAGAATTTCACATTTACGCAATTACCTACGTAGCCACCCGATTGTGTAACACAAATCCTGTTATATGTTAATTAATATGATAATTAATTGGAAAGATATCGGAACTTGGTAAATATACTAATGATACCGTGATTTTCCAAATAAAACACTGAACAAAAATTTTAAAGTACGAATACACTCACCACTGAATTAGAAACTGAATTCCAAATAAAAAAAAACACTTTGCAAAATAAAAATCATAAGCAACCCGCCGCTCATTTATACCAAGAGTGGTATTTTGAAGACCCCCCCCTCCCCCTCCCCCCGAACGTGTCACGTAGTATGGGTACGTTCCCTAATATCATTTTGAGTTGTCAGTGTTAAAAATAACATTGCATGTAAGTACATGAACAATAATTAAGATTCATAGGAATTCCACAAAATATATATACGTATATATATTTATATAAATAATACCACTAATATTGTCATATGTAATAAAAAATTTGACAGAGTTCGAAATTTCCCTAGATTTTGTCCTGATTTCCCTTTTCCCTAAAAAATATTTTTCTCCCCTACATCTAGGGAAATTTCCCTCGACATAACATCACTGATTCAAAATGACAACTGAAAAAGTAAAAAAAACTATCGGTGGGTGAAGACCACCATAGATACGGTGCGTTTCTGAGAGTCTTTAAAAATTAAAACTTTGACAATTATTTTAACTATTAAAACTAACTATTAAAATTAAAATAAAAATGCAGTTATTTAAGTTTGAAGGTCTTTATTCATTAAAAAAAATAAAAAAATTAGACTGGAGTTCTCTATTGGAGTGAATGTTGCAAATGAAATTCCGGTCTCTGGTGATGTCGGTCTTTCGCATGTTGTCACTGGTCACTCAGCCGAATAAACATTTCCGAATATCAAAATGTTATGAATCTAACAGACAGTAAAATTTTTAAATTGGCCGTAAAAATTTGTATCTATTCATTTTTATTAGTCACCAAAACTAACAATGTTCATACGGAGGGCGCATTCGACTACAGTACAGAAATTACGAAGTTAGTTCTGACGAAGTAAACGAATATGTTAGGTATTATTTACACTCAACGCTATTAGTTCTGTTGGGGACTTCTGAGAATAACTATAATTTTAAACGGTTTATTATGACATTACGTATTTACAAAAATAATGCTGCAAATCAGACGACCTGGCTGCACCAGTGGATAATTGAATATGCTGGACTCACTCCCCAAAACCAGTCCCGCTGGCACCCATCTATATGGGTACCCTTGTCGGCCATCGATAGAAGCACTTTCCCTGCTGACGTCTGACGGCATCACTTAGAAGCTTTTTCAACACATTACATATATTTTACGGTTTAAAATAGTCTAATCATCTGTAGTTTCTTTTAAAAATACGTCATGCGCCCGGGCTTGTTGTACTCTAGTAGGCATTTAGGAATTTGTGATTTCAGATCGTTTTTCAAACTTATAATTTCACTTTTTCATGGCGATAATCAGAATAATAAATATAAACGTCCATTTTCCACACTTTTAACAGGATCGTCCATAATGGAGTGCTAGTACCTACCCTGATGTATGGCAGTGAGGCATGGAACTGGCAGAGGAAGGATTAAAGTAGACTGAATGCTGTAGAAATTTTTTTTTTTTTTTTACAGTGAATACCGCACAAGAATCTCAACTGCTCCCGTCTGGAGCCAGTGAGACTATGGCATCCCCAATTGGGGTATGTTGTGAGGCTGAAGGTAGTGGGGAGGGGAAGGAGGTGGGGAAGAGGAAGGTTGGAAAGTACCTGGCTATTCAGATCTGGTCACCAAACACGGCTAAAGCCATTTTCAAGCAACGTTTCAATTCTGAATGGTGGTCTTACACCAGGGCGATACTGATTGTATCTTCCACTCTGGAACATGCCGCAAATATAATATATATTATTTTAAATGAATTAATTGTGAAATAACACAAATTAATCAAATAAAATTTATTTGCGCATGCCGGGTTCGAACCCGCGACCTCCGGATTGTGAGTCAAGAGTCTTACCCACTGGACTACGGAGGTCGTCATGAGATCCCTGAGGCGTATGTGTGGTAAAACCATGTACAATCGTGTGAGAAATGTGAAGATCCGCGAAGAATGCAAGGCTGATGTAAGCGTGATGAGTAAGATTATGAAAGGGACCCTCAGATGGTTTGGGCATGTAGAGCGAATGAACGAGGAAAGTAGTGTAAGGAGAATATATGACGCAAATGTGAATGGAAGAAGAAATCGGGGACGCACACGGCACGACCAAGTGAATCAGATACTTGAGTCGGGCCATGTGAAGAGTCGGAATAATAGAAGAGCATGTATGAGACGATGTATGAATGTGAACGAGGCAAGGAGTGTGTGCCAAGATCGAGTTGTTTGGCGGTCCGTCCTCTCTGCCTACCCCTGGGAAACGGCGTGATGGTTAGTTAGTTAGTTAGTTAACAGGATCTTTCGTATGTGAAAATACCCAATTGGGACTTACCTGTGGTATTAACATTAAAAGCGTTTTTCCATAATCATCAAATACTAATAAAATAATAGTGGTTTAGAAGCGAACGTACTATATGCGCCATAAAATTAATAATGAAATGTTTAGTAAATATTCATTTTTTTCTTATAAAAGCCTAACGAGAATTCATGGAAATCATCAGCCCATTGAAGATCATCGGCAGAGCAAGATGAATTTTCTCGTATCAACTATTTTCGCTGTTTTGGCGGTTAGCCAAATTATAGTTCCAGTAAGTAAAAAAAAAATGTTAATAGAAGTAAATATTTAGCTTAATAACTAGTACATTACATACCTGTAATACAAAAAAATGGTTTCACCAATTTTCGCTTCAAGAATTATGGTTTCAACAATTGTGGTTTCAACAATTGTTTTTTCAAAAATTCTCTCTATTTTCCAAAAACATATCTCACTTATTCGAATTAGACATTTCTCCGTTCCCTCTCACCTGTTTAATTTTCACTTTCTTGATTGTGGAGTCATTACTATAATCTAGAAGTGAGAACTCACATATTTTTGGTTGCAATATTCCTAAACCAGTGTTGTCTCTTCCATCAAACTTTTTCTAAAAATGCCTCCCAACCGTTCAACAGTCTTCATTAGAAGGAAATAATTTAAACAATTACGATTTAAAATATTGTGATGAATTTGTTTGTGCATGGTACATACATGCGGAATATGAATTTGATTAATCGGTGTTGTCCGTATAAAACCTCAACTCTTTCAGGATAGGTTTGAATCACTGATATAATATTATATTTGTATTTTATAGGCTTAACAAAATAAAATATTTTCATAATTGCTTTACTATCATCATGAAAATTACTTCGTTTTTGGTGTTGAGTTATTCGCAGGATATTAATTGCAGTTCAATTTAACGGTATAATTTAATTGTGCATATACAAACGTTTGTAAAATTTTGAAAATTGTAGATATTTGCTGAAAAAACCTTTTCAAATCCAGACAGCCGCTTGATTATTTTGCAGGAGGAATATTTTTAATCTGCATTTGAATTTTGCTTTGTTGGCCTTTTTCAAAGTGGAACTTGCGACACATGGAGTAAATATTTGAAAATTCTGTTATTTGATCGTCGTGTATTTGTCCCTCACTTACCCAATACTTTCCCACTAGCTTAGGAGGTGTGGTATTGACGTATAAATATACATGTATATATTAATGCATTTGTCTATGACCGGCGGACCCTCGCTGGAATCGATTATATATAATATTTACCAAAAAACATATTTATTTACAGGCTCCCGGACAACTCACGAATAAAAATAACAACATTAATGACGGTTTCGGCAATGTGAATGATGACGAATATAACAATAACAACAACCAAAACCTACACCCACATTCTCATCACTATAAAAATAATAACGCCAACGTTGGTGACTTGAATGTTAATTCCGACCAGTTTAACAATAACAACAACGTCAATGGACACGCGCCACATAATAAAAATAATAACAACAACATTGGTGATATGAATGCTAATTCCGACCAGTATAACAATAACAACAACGTCAAGAGACAGGCGCCCAAAAATAAAAATAATAACAAGAACATTGGTGACTTGAATACTAATTCCGACCAGTATAACAATAACGACAACGTCAATGGACACCATCCACAGAATAAAAATAATAACAAAAACATTGGTGACTTGAATACTAATTCCGACCAGTATAATCATAACAACAACGTCAAGAGACAGGCGCCCAAAAATAAAAATAATAACAAGAACATTGGTGACTTGAATACTAATTCCGACCAGTATAACAATAACGACAACGTCAATGGACACCATCTACAGAATAAAAATAATAACAAAAACATTGGTGACTTGAATACTAATTCCGACCAGTATAATCATAACAACAACGTCAAGAGACAGGCGCCCAAAAATAAAAATAATAACAAGAACGTTGGTGACTGGAATACTAATTCTGACCAGTATAACAATAACGACAACGTCAATGGACACCATCCACAGAATAAAAATAATAACAAAAACATTGGTGACTTGAATACTAATTCCGACCAGTATAACAATAACGACAATGTCAATGGACACCATCCACAGAATAAAAATAATCAGAAAAATAATGGTGACTTGAATACTAATTCCGAGAGCGATAACAATGATAACGTCAACGGAGAGGTGCCCCAAAATAAAAATTGTGTTATTGGCTTTTTTTGTTGATTTAAATTTAAGTGAAGTGAAATGAAATGCAAAATATATTTCTTGTTCTCAAACACAGTAAAAATGCAGAAAGAAAACTATAAAAAGCTCTACTACAAAACTATAAAATCGCTCTTCCGACATTGTTCTTTAGTAAACAAGGTTACACACGAAAAAACCAAAGTGCACGGCGTTAATAATAAGAAGTATATATAATGCCAACATTGGTGACATTAATGTTAATTCCGACCAGTATAACGATTACAAGATCACCAAATAGATGGTAAATCCCCAGAATAAAAATAACAACAACGTCAACATTAGTGACATGAGCATTAGTTTCGATCAATCCGGCGGTCACAATAATATTTACTACATCTTATTGAATCACGAGAATAAAGGCGATACTTTATATTACGATACTGACACTGATACTGATACTGATACCTTCATGTATTTACGATGATATTATGTAAAAGATTTTATACATTAAAAAAATACGCATTTAGTTTATTAACTTTTTTTACCTATCCTTTTCAACTTCACGAAAATTGACAAGAACTTTAAAAAAAAATAACCAAATTCCATAAAATATCTCTAAATGTTAACAAATATTGATATTTAGTTTTTGAGTGGAGTGGAGTTCCACAGGGTTCTCTCTTCGGACCTGAATTATTTTGAATAATTATGAACGATGTCGTATCCATATTAAAAGTAGTAAACATAATCTTTTTACAAAACGGTTTTTGCTGTTATATTCTTCAAACTAAACTCGATCGCTTACAATAATGGTGTTATTATAATGAACTCTTTTTAAATATTGATATACGTAAATTTGGTGACCCGACGATTGGTCCGCCGACAGTTCGTCCGGCCGACATTTGGTCCGGCGACAATTGGTCCGGCGACAATTGGTCCGGTTGAAAGTTAAGAAGATGTTTTATTCAAGTAAGTATGCAAAGAGGATATACGGCCGTACAACCAAAGTCAATATACTTATATCTGAAGGCATCTTGGGTGAAAATCCGCTGTAAAAATATTTTTACTAATAATTTCGACTCTCCAAAGTAGCATGCGGCAATCACAAAATACGACATACTTATACATTGAGTCGGCTTAGCAAAAAAACGCTAAAGATACCTACTTGCATATAATATAACTTTTATATCTGAATATAACACAAGAGTCCCAACTCCCAACCTTCTCGAGCCAGTGAGACTATGGCATCCCCAATTTTGGTATGGTGTAATGCCAACATTTGTACACAGTTGACATTTGTCACATGAGAACGGGTCGTTTCTTTGACTCGTTCTTATGTTCAACAGCTCGGCTGTGGAATGCTTTGCCGGCCTCTGTGTTTCCTCCTTCCTACAACATGGGTCTCTTCAAGACCAATGTTCATTCCTTCCTCTCCTCAAAAAGACCCTCCACACAGCATCCCAGATGACATAGGCCCTGAGGGAAATTATTTTCCTCAGGGCCTCCTGTGTGGAGTTAATGTAAAAAAAAAATAAAAAAAAACATTAGGTCAATGTGCAAGTATTGGGATCTCTTTCATGCTTATTTTAAGAACTGCATAAATTACATTGACTTACTTATGCTTTGTGAAACACCAATACATTCGTAACATGTTGGTTTCTATAAATTCCCGGATTTCATTCGTATGGCTATTTTATTAATTTTTTTTATTAATTTTCAACGCCAATTTTATAATACAGACACAGTTTTTAAATAAAAAATATAAACCTTAAAAATATAACTAGTAAACATCATATGAAAGGTAGGTATATAGACAAATTTAAGGAAAGATTATTGTAACATGTACATTTAACAATAAAAGAGAAAGTATCTAAGTTGTAAATGGCATAGAAATAAACTATTAGATATGTTAGTAATTACAAATTTTACAGGTGACTGACTAAATGTGATGAACAATACATGACAAAATGCAAGATACTCGTACATAAAAAGAAAACGGTAACAAGTTTTTACATTGTAGATTAATATAAAAATACACAAATATATGCAATAGACCCTATGTGATGCTCCTAAGGCTGGGCGCAAATGCACGTTTTCCGTATTCGATTTCCTAATGCGGAATTTCGATTTGAAGATTAGCGCAAACGTTCGTTTTTCTTCATTCGGAATGTATACATGTCAGTACAGATAGTGATAGCGTGGTGAACGCACGACGATGGAGGACGTCGATTTATTAGCAATTGCATTTCTGTTAATAATGAAGAAGAAAAAAAAATGGAATGATGAAAAATAATGAATTAATAATGAAAGTTTCTGTCTCACACATTATCGTGTTGCGATTCTATGCTTAACAAATACAAAGAATACGTCCGATGCACGCGGTGCTGGTGCGATACTGAATAGAAATTTCCGAACATGTGCGCCGGCACAAACAAAATGTATGCAAGTCATTAGGTTTTTTCCTCTAGGTTTCTCCGAACGCGCCGGCTTGCATTCGAAACGTATGTACGGAATTTGTTCCGTTCGGAAAAAAAGCGAACGTGTGCGTCAGTTAATGTATTTTCTACTGATTCCATGCATTCGGATGTCTGAATACGGAAAACGAATTCGGAAATCGAACACGGAAAACGTGTGTCTGCGACCTGCCTTAGATATCAAAATATTCTACATGAAAATATTGTTCAGATATTTCTTGAATAATGGTAAACTTGTATTAAATACATCGATATTTGAGGTGAATTTGTTCCCTAGTGTGTGTAGTCGAGAAATTGGTGCATGTGTGTGGTAGTTGGTTGCAGAATTATTGTTGCAGAATAATATTTTTTGCCCTGTTTCTCGATTGGATACTTTAAAATCAATTGCAGAAGTTACAAATCCGGTGGAGGTATTTTGTTATATGTAAAAAATAATCTCACCTTCTCGCAAATATTTAAAGATACAAAATATTTTGAAAACGTTTTTGGATAATTGACTCCTGAAAATAACAAAAATTTAAATCTTTTAGCTATATACCAACCTCCGAATCTCAATAAACAAGCATTTTTGTCTGAAATATCTTCTGTGTTTAAAAATAATATTGACCAAATGAAAGTATCATATATTTTGGTGACATCAATTTAAACTTATGAAATAGAATTGATTCAGTCATAATAACTTATGAAAATATCCTTGCAAATAATTATTTAATAAAAATCTATAGATGACGTAACAAATGAAGTGATAGTTCAACAGAAAATAAATAGCTTGTGAATCGATCACTTTTTGTCGTCCTCACTAGGCTGAGCCTGTTTCGAGGTGGCAGGAATTTAAACTAATTTTGATATCTTAATCTTGAAAGAAAAATAAGAAAAAAGTAAAAATATTTTAATGTAAATAGAATAAAAGACCAATAAAAAGAAATGAAAAAGAGAAGTGCTATGAAAAATAGAAAAAATATGAAAAAAACAAATAAGAAACACAAAAATAAAAATAATTGAGAGGAAAAGAGAAAAATATAGGCGTTGAGTGGGTTCTTTTATTGTTCAAGTTATCTGCCCGCAGTATGCAATGCCTTTGTTCATTATCCAGATATGAATTTTGTGTTTTAGATTTGCATTTTTTGTCATATCTTCCTTGTTCATTAACATATTTTTCAATTTAATTTTAAAAAATTGGAGCCAGATTATGATAATGTCTTTGTCCGTATGTAGTATTTGTCTTCGGAAGCATGTGTTGATGTTTATCTCTTGTATCGTAATTGTGTTGTGCAGTATGATAGTTTAGTTTGTCTTTTTGGTAATGTATAGATTTAATTTTGATGTACAGTTGCAGTCTTTAAATAACTGTATTGTCGAGAATCTAAAAGGTTTTTTTGTAATAACTTTAATTAAGGCCTTTTGCGCTTTGTTGAGAGGGTCCATATTAGTTTTCGCAACACCACCCCAACCGATCATACCGTGGGTGATGATTGATTGGCCTAACGCGTAGTATATAGTTTTTAAAGTGTTCACTGGCATTATGTTTCGTATGTTCTTAAAAAAATATATAAGTTTTCTGACTCTACCCGCTGTTCTGTCCACCTTAAGTAGTTGTCAATGTAAATTCCACCTTAAGTAGTTGTCAATGTAAAAGTATTTTATTATCTCAGTCCGTCTTAGCGGGTTGCAAAGACAGTTTTCTTTAGATGAACAGTCGTGTATGGTTAAGTTTTCATTAAGTTAAGTCTCGGTTGACGTCTGGGATCTATACTAAATGCCATGTACTTTGTTTTGTCTATATTTAGTGTTAGCAGGCTATTGTCTAGCCAATGTTTAATCCGGTTGATTCCTTCGGGAGCTTTTTATATACATTTGTCCAGGAGTCAGAAGTGAAAACGAGAACAGTGTCATCCGCAAAGCAAATTACATCTCCGCTAATATCTAAATGACACAGGCAATTGATGTAGAGTAAAAATAGGATGGGTCCCAATGTACTTCCTTGAGGAACTCCGTATGCTATGTATCTGTTTTGGCTTGTTACGTTGCTTAATTTTAGTGCGTGGCTGCGTTCAGTTATATATGATTTGAACCAGTTATACGCAGAGTTTTTAATACCTATGTTATCTAATTTTTTAAGGAGAATTTTATGGGACACTGTATCAAAAGCTTTACTTAGATCTAGAAAAACCGCAATGCAGCTTTTTTTTGGTCAACATTTTTTAAAATGGTTTCTGTCACTTTTAATATTGCATCTTGTACTCCCATATTCTTTCGAAAACCATATTGATTTTCTGATAGAATTTTATATTTGTCTAGATAATAGTCTACCAGTTGAATTTTCACTAGATTTTCGAGTACTTTTGTGAGAACATTTAAAAGTGATATAGGCCTATAGTTAGAGGGATTATTTTTTTCTCCGGATTTGTAAATAGGTACTATGTTTGCAATTTTAAAATGGCTGGGGAATACACCACTAGAAATACTCAGATTACAGTTGTGGGTAAAGGGAAGGGCTATTTGGTATGTATATAAGATAATTGTAAAATGTAACTATTAACTCACTATAATAAGATCTTTTATGTAAAGAACCCGTTAGACAAACTGCTAAAAAGTAGTTTATCTGAACGTTTTTGTCTTACATTTGTAAAGTGTATAAAATAAATAAATAAATAAATAAAAAAAACTCCAAATATCAGGAATCGCTGTTCAAAATCTTTCGGGCACGTCCTTTCACCCTGCATATGCTCTATTCTTAAAGCTATCCCAAACTTTTTCGACAAAATTCATTTTATATAATAGTACCTACCCACATTCTTCAAAATACTGGGAAAAAAGACTATTGTTCTGTTTGACGTAAAAAAATTAACAATTCAATTTGGGAGGCGGGTATGGCCGCCCGGAAACCATTTTTTTGGATAATCAACACCTCTGCCAAAGGTCACCCCAAGTTGTAAGCTACATTTAGTGACTTAGCAGGGGTGATGGGGTTCATGGAGTGAGGTTTATCCGGGCCTTGGCGTCCGATGCTTCTGCCCATCTGCCGTGAGGTGGTCAGGATCGAGAGTATGAGGGAGGTATTTTATCCTATCCATCCGGGATCTCTCGACCCATCGCCATGCACCGCGGTTGGAGGGATGGATACGTCCGTCACTCCTGGGCACACTGACCCCCCCCCCCCCCCCCCCAGCTTCCTATCAACCCCTCATTATTTCAATATTGCTAAGACTTAATGTAGTATCAATAAATTTATGTAAACATATTAGATCAGTCAATTGCCTTCTAGTTTTAATTACAGGGTGGCGCAAAATTAATCATCCAATTTTGTTTTTTAATAAATTTTTTACTAAATAAAAAAATAAAAATAGTAATGGAAATCGTTATTTGGACTTTTACAATGTTTTCTGTTAAGTGGAAAAAATGATATCCGTCAAGTGACTGCCGCCAGTGTTGGTACACATTTGTGCCCGTTTTACAGTATTTTCCATAACTTTCCGGAAGATTTCTGGTGATAACTGTTCGCATTCATGTCAAATATTGTCCTTAAGGGCTGCGATTATCTGAGGCTTGTTGGCATAAACCCCCGACTTCAAGTAGCCTCAAAGTAAGAAGTCTGGGATAGTTAAATCGGGCGATCTTGCTGGCCATGCGAAATCGCCAAAACAAAAGTTTACGCGACCAGGAGACGCTTCCTTCACAATATCCATTATGGCTCGTGCTATGTGTGCGTTGGCACCGTCTTGTTAAAACCACATGTTCACCAAAGCCGGTTCATCTAATTCCGGCAGTAAGAAGCCGTTTACCATGGCCCTGTAGCGTTCGCCAGTAACAGTGACCGTAATGCCAATGGAGTCCCGCTTGAACGCCGCACCACACAGTGGCTTTGAATGGATGTAATGACTCTTCGTGCATCCCACGTGGATTTTCAGTGCCCCAGAAACGAAGATTTTGCTTATTGACGTAACCGCTTAAGTGGAAATGCGCCTCGTCGCTCATGATGACTTTCGACACAAAATCGCTAAAAGCGTTAAAGCTACAATCGAAACAATTATTCCACGCTCTTGCAGAGTATAGCGCTCCATTGCTTGTTTGTTTGTATTCTGCAGCTGCCTAGTTCGCAAATGTCAAATATGATTGACGTACGACTCCATTTGCAAAAATTATAACATCTTCCGATAGGGTGATTAATTTTGCGCCACCTTGTATATCAATCTTGAAGTAATCACGACGTATGTCATATGATCTGAGATGGTCATGTAGTCCACATTTGAAGGATAATATTCTTAGTATTTTTTTAACTGATTCTACAATATTTTCATATTTGCAGTAACGTGGATTCCAGATAGTGCTTCCATATTCAAGTTTACTTCTAATTAAGGCATTGTAAAGAGTTAGAATTGATTGAGGATCTTTGAAAGGTATACATATTCTGTGAATAAATCCCATCATTTATATGTATCAAATATGAATTTAGAGTTTAGAGATATGGCATGGAAGCGTACTGACTTCATCACCAAGCTTCGGGGAAACTGCACGAATTATCTGCACCGATTATCAGCAATGAATGTTAGGCTTTGATGCTTAGGAAAGTTGGTAGAGAGATGAATTAAAGATGTTCGTCTTGATCTCCGTTTATTTAATTGAACACGTTAAACTGATTACCAAAGTAGAATTAACATTGAGTGCTGCCCTTTAAGGAAAGTAGAAGTCGCGTCTCGATATAACTGGCTGGTTCTTCGTTTGTCCTCTGGAAATGAAGATCTTGGATCATCAGTATTATTTCAGGATGAGTTCAGCGTCATGCGGGCGGAGGCTTCTGAAAGAACGGGAGATCCATTTAGAAGCCGGCGACGCGTGTCGCGACCCGTGATAAACCTAGACCATCGTGAGGCCTGCGATTCGTATCGCGGTGAGTTCAGTACTGACTGACTGGTAGGCGTCAGCTGCATTGTTTATATAGGTGCTTGCGCTGAAGAGAATCTTCAAGACGGTTCCTGTAAAGATTCGAAGGTCAGCATTTATCGCCGAGCGTCTGGAATTCGCTTATCAGCAAAACTTGATACCATCGTAGCTTCTAGCATGTTCGCTAATCACTGCGCGGTGCAGGGCTGCCACAGATTTATGATAATGTAGCAGGGCTGCCACAGATGTGCAGGCAGAAACAAAGGCGGGGAGTCACTGGCTGCGTGGGTGATGAATAGTTACATTTGACTATCAATTTTTCCACTGACTCAGTAAAATTACGGAGACAATTACACTGTATGAGTATTTTTATTTATTTTTCGTTTTATATTTTATTTTTTATTATTTTTGTACAACAGAATAATTCCAATTACAGTACAATTTAGTTACCCTATCAGCATTTAGGCAAGTGACTCTTCAATAATATTTTTAAGGCATATAAAGAATAGTCACTTACATACAAATGGCTGGCAATTTCATTTAACAGCACCACTTTCCTCGTCATGCTATGCTTTGTCAAGCCGTTCGGTACTTTAAATAAGTCATGATGTCGACTTCGGCTGTAGTGGTCTGGTACATATAAATCATAGCATCCCAAGAGAAATGGGCTATCGATGAAATTGTTCCAAATTTTGAAAGACAGAATAGCAAGACTTGCTTTCTGTCTAGTTTCTAGACTCACAGAATCAGTTTCCTCAAGTAAATCAATATGGTGCATGAACCTTGGATAGGTTTCATGCTTTCCACATATAAACATACCTGAGGAATTTCTTCTGGATTTGCTCTAATATATCAATGTACTTCTGGTGGTACGGTGCCCAAACATCGCTCGCGTACTCCAGCTTGCTTCTCAGTATGCCATCGAATAACGCTAGCATAGCTTCTTGGTTATCAAACTGCTTACAAGTCCTGATGATGAACCCAAGAAGTTTGTAGCAAGACTGAGTGAGCTGCGATATATGGCAAGAGAATTTCAGTTCGGGATCGAAGACGACACCGAGATCCTTCGCGGATTTTACACGTGATAACGTTTCGCCTTTTATTTTATAATCGTAAACTTTAATGTTTTTACAACGAGTGAAGGACATTTTGACACATTTCTTTGTGTTAAAATCTAATTTTTTTGCCAACGACCATTCAGATAGTGTATCTAGATCAGTTTGCATTTTAAAGCAATCTTGTTGGCAGCTTATTTCCATCATAATTTTAAGGTCTTCAGCAAATAGTAGACATTTGCTGTTCCTAACACAGTTTTGGATGTCATCTATAAGTATTAGAAACAACATAGGTCCGAGGTTTGACCCTTGAGGAATTCCAGATTGCGCTTGGAATTTTTTTTTAATTATGTCCATTTATCGAAACAAATTGGCTTCTGGATTTTAAATACGATGAGAAAAAGTTCCGTGTTGGTAGATCGAAGCCTATTTTAAATATTTTCCTCAAAAGGTTAACACGATCAAATGCTTTGGCAAAGTCGGTGTAAACTACATCTGTTTGGTGCCTCGAAAAAAAACTGATGGCTACCAACCGCGAAAAATTAAGCAGATTTGTGATTGTTGATTTCTTTGGAAGGAAACCGTGTTGATTTTCACCAATGAATGGCGAAATCTGGTGACTTAATTTGCCACAAATCATTTTTTCAAAAATTTTGGGCAGCACTGATAATACGGCTACCGGTCTGTAGTTTTTGACGTCTGTCTTATCTCCAGCCTTGAAAATAGGACTGACTCAGGTCAGTTTCCATATTTGGGGGAACGTAAAAGTCAAAATACTAGAGTTAAATATATAACAAAGGGCTTCACTTATCATTGGCGCTATGCTAATGAGAATACTGGAAGGAATTCTATCTGGTCCTGTAACCTTTTCTGTCTTTAGCTTACGAATGCAGGCTTCTACCTCTTTCGGATTATTTAATCCAAGAGATATGTCTCCTAAGATCCACGAAATTTCTGTTTTCGTAAATTCCGTACTGAGATCCGGGGTTTAACTATCATATTCAAATTGAAAGTAGTCTGCGAACATCTGACAAATAGATTCTGAATCTGTTATAAATTCGTCTACACTCTTCATGCAATTATGCGACCTGGAGTTTGCTTTCTGTGATTTTATGAAATCCCAGAAACATTTGACATCGTCTTTAATTCCGTCCTGAATTCTTTTTAAATATTACTGTTTAGTTACGGCAATATCTTTTTGAGCTCGGATCGCACCGCAGAAAACAACAAGTAATCAGACAGCTTCTTGTGCAATCTATACCTTCTGCGATGCGCTTCCTTGCTTTTTATTTTGTCAATAATTGATTTTGTGAACCATATCGGTTGTCTTAACTCACATTCATTGATTTCTTAATTGGTACACATAAATCAAAAACACTTGCTAAAACATTATAAAAATAATCTACTGAAACATCAACAGAGTGTATGCTTCTAAGAAATGTACAGTCAAAATGTGACAGAATGTTTTGACACAATTTTGTATCAGCATGCTTAAAGTTATATTGCGAGTAGCAGTTGGTAGGTTGTGCGGACGAGGCGGGGCGAGTGCAGGCGTGGGGATTGTTGTGACCGTTACGTCGTGTGCGCGTGGCTCGCGCGAGACTCGCCATGATGGCCAGTGTTGGATGATGACGATCTTCTTTGACGAACGGCTCCTCGCTTCTCGTCACTTCATGACAATGAGGAGAGCATTTTATGAAGGCCTCCATTGTCGAGGGGTAAGGCTTTCGACTAGCAATCTGGAGGTCTCGGCTTCAAATCCCGGCATGCGCAAGTAAATTTTATTTGATGAATGTGTGCTATTTCACACTTAATTAATTAAAAATAATATATACTATATTTGCGGCATGTTCCAGAGTGAAAAGTACTCTCAGGATCGCCCTAGTGTAAGACCACCATTCAGAATTGAAACATTGCTTGAAATGGCTTTAGCCTTGTTTGGTGACTAAATCTGAATAGCCAGGTAATTCCCCACCTTCCTCTCCCCCATTTCCTTTTTCTCCCACTATATTAAGCCTTACAATGTACCCTAATTGGAGTTCTCATAGTCACACTGGCGAGAAACGGGAGCAGCTGGGATTCTCGAGTGGAATTAACGTTAACCCAGCCCCGCCATTAAAAATAGACAAATGTAAAAATTCATCTCTAAACCGGAACTGTGACTGCCCATGCCTAGAGCAAGTAAACAGTATCAAATATTTAGGAGTAACCTTCGATACACACCTGAATTGGAAGCAACATATACATAATACTACAAACAAAATCCGAAAATCTATATACTTTTTCAAACAAACAGGCAATTTCCTTAACCTAAAACTTTTAAAAACAGTATATTACTCATTGTGCCAATCTCACATCGAATACGGAATTCTAGCCTGGGGTAATGCATATTCCAATGCCCTTGATCCCATCATGAAAGCACAAAAACTAATCATAAAAATAATTCTTAAAATGCCGCTTACTACCAGCACTGATACTATCTTCAATTCATTCAACGTTATGGACATAAATCAGCTCTACTCAAGATCCATATTACTTAATTTACACAAAAACAACAAAACACCATACAAAGCTACACAAACAATACACAATACCCGAGCCAAAAACAACGAACTTCTCCAAACTCCTTTTTTCAAAACCACCTTCGGGCAAAGACACTCTAAATACATAGCTTGCAAACTATACAATACACTACCAACTACGATCAGACAAAGTGACTCTTTTACAAAATTCAAACACGATATTAAAAAATGGATTATAAGTATTGGACGCCACACTATCACAAATATCTGTAAAATAAATCACACATAGACAGAAATAACTATTCACATACAACCTAACCCATATAAAACAAATGAAAATAATGGAATCCTGTCAAATTTAACCTATAAATAGACTAGGCAGAATTTATTTCATTACTCCATCTCCAACATTTATAAAATAACTCTCTTTAAAAGATTTATCACCCTTCCAATCACCCTTCTGTTTTAATTCTATTCATAATATGTATTTTACCTGAAATATCCTTGTAACTACTATATATTCATTTATATACCTGTACGCCTGTCTCGACACAGGTATACCCTAGTGAGACAGGCATACAAATAAAACCATTGTAAATATATTTTATTATAGATAGATAAAAAAAAAAATTTAAAAAAAAATAAAAATAAAAAAAATAAAACATTAAAAAAAATGATTATGTAAGGTATATTTGCGATACGTTCCAGAGTGAAGTATACTCTCAATCTTCTTATGTAAGACCACCGTTCAGAATTGAAAGATTCCTTGAAATGGTTTTAGCCGTGTTGCCTGAGCCTCCAGGTAATTTTCCATCTCCCATATCCTCCCCTTCCCCACTACCTTCAGACTCACAACCCAATTAAAGTTATCCAATTGTACCCCAATTGAAGTTGTTATAGTCACACTGGCTCCAGGCGGTTAGAAGCAGTTGGGACTCTTGTGTTGTATAAACAAACAAAAAAAAATCCCCAATTTAAACCCAAACAAAAAGAAATTCTCCTCAGTCTTACTGGCTCCGATTAACAGGAAGCATTTATGATGCTTGTGTGCAACTCGCTTAAAAAAATATAAAATGTTTTTAATTAGTTTTTCAGAAAAATCAATTTCGTATTTTTGAAATTATTATCCATGGTAATAAAAAGACACATTTTCTAATTGAATTTTTAAAAATATCAATCCATTTTCAATACAGGAAGTATGAAAGAATTAGTATAGTGTGTTCACTTAAAAACGCTCATTTTTTAATTTTGTTTTATTTAATGACCATCTTCTGTCTGTATAAATAAAAATGAATCATCGAAAAGTATGTACGCGCATAACTTCCGAACGACTCCACCAAATTGGATTTTTTTTTGTGAACGTTATTGTCAGGACAAGGTTTGTATAAAACTACTGAAATTATGAAATTTGTATAAAAAATTGTAATAGGTGGCACGCGAGCTGTTTGAAAACTGAATGTACCGGGACTTATTTTTATGGAAGGGGGTGGGGGGAGGGGAAGTGGAACTCGGGTAGGGGGTTCGTGGGAGGAGGGGTAGGAGGGAGAGGAACCTGGGATGGGGGAGGGGGGTTCGCGAGACGGAAAGGGGGGAAGTGAAGTGGGGAAATGGACGGTGGAGGAGGCGGAGTGAGGACGCAAGGGGGGAAGGGGACACGGGAGAGGAAGGGGAATGGGACGAATGGGAAAGGACACGTAGGGTGAAACAATTCCTTTATTAAATGGCATAGCAATGCATGCCGAGAACCAGCTAGTATAAAATAAAATAAAACTACAAAATAAGTAAAAAATCAAAGTAAAGTGGTTTGTTCACAGTCCTCCTCACTAGGTATTCCTGTTCCGAGGTGGACTTTATTTTGTTGTTTCGGTGTTGATCTTTATTTCCTCATCTTTTAGTTTATTGATTTTCGTGAAATACACAATAAATAAAATAAAAAGTACTTGTGTTTTTTGTCTGTAGGTTGCGTTAGGGTTACTTCATAATTTTAATGATTTCCTCATCTTCAAGTTTATTTAGCCATAATTTGATGTCTTTTTTAACTTTTGCATCTCCATGGTGTTTCTATTTTCAATTGGAGGGGTATTTAATTTTGGGATGTTCAGTAGTTTTAAGGATTTCATCAGTGTAGGTGTGTTGGTCAGCAAGGTACTCAAATTTAAATTTGAGAAGTGCATTTTTTTAGTATAGTTTAATAATGCTGAATCACGGATTTTTGTAGAAAGAGCTTCGCAGCCTTAAAAGTTTTATATTCAGCAAATTTGAAAAGCCAGGTGGTCAATGCTTCACATTCCTCTTCCCCCCCCCCCCTCGACCCCCTCTGGCTCCATGGAATACTCCTATACCATCTATGCCACATAGAATGTGAAGGCTAAATGGATGATGCGGTTCGGCCATCGGCGGATCGTGCGGTTTGGCCATCGGCCAGCACGAACGGTGATAGATAGTACTCTTCTGATAATTAACTCAGCTGCCACACCTTGAGATGTAGAAGAATTTCATATTACAAACTAACTTCGTATTAAAATAAGCTGAATCCACTATAACTACAAAAAGTAAAAATGAGAGATTAAGGAGAGTAGGGGAAAGGAAATAATTTGTTTTAAAAAAACACAAAAAAATTTAAGGTGAAATATTTTGTCTTTCGCATGTTGTCACTGATCACTCAGCCGAATAGACATTGCCTTAAAATAATGTATGTACCTAACGCTTTAAAATTAATATACCATTTTTATTAGCCGCCAAAACAAACGATGTTCGTCCGGAGGGCGCACTCGACTAGAGTACTGGCCTGGGCGCGCGCTCGCTAAATTACGTAGTTAGTGCTCACGGAGAAATCATTACGGTTTAAAATAGTCCAATCATCTGTCGTTTCTTTTCAAAATTCGTTGCACGCCCAGGTTTGTACTCTAGTCGGCATATAGGAATTTGCGGTTTTAGTTCGCTTTTCAAACTTATTATTTAACCAATTCATTGCGATAGTCAGAATAATAAATATTCGCATTTCACACTTTTAATAGGATACCCCGTATGTGAAAAGACCCAATCTGGATCACTCACGTGTGTTATTAACATATAAATAATTTTTCCATAATCATCAACAACTATTAAAGTCGTTTAGAAGTGAACGTACTATATTCGCTATGAAATTAATGCTGGAATATTTAGTATTTTTCATTTTTTTCTTATAAAAGCCTTACGAGAATTCATGGAAATCATCAGCACATTGGAGATCATCGTCGGAGCAAGATGAATTTTCTCGTATCAACCATTGTCGCAGTTTTGGCTGTTTGCCAATTTTCCGTTACAGTAAGTTAAATACATATTTTTAAAAATAAAATATGTAGCCAAATTTTAATACTATGTACGTGTATTAAAAAATATCTTTAATTTTATGGCATTATACTTTATTTTAGTTTCAACAATTATGGTTTCAACAATTATGGTTTCAAAAATTCTCCCATTTTTCAAAAACCAATTTCACTTATTAGAATTGGACATCGCTCCGTTCCCTCTCATCTGTTTAATTTTCACGTTCTTGATTATGGAGTCATTTTTGTAATTTAGAAATGAGAACTGACATATTTTTAGATGCAATATCCCTAAACAAGTATTGTTTTTTCAATCAACCTTTTTCTAAATATGCCTTTCATCCATTCAATAACTCTTCTGAAGGGTTGATTGATTTTATTTTATCTTACATAAAATTATTCATAAACTGGTCGTAGATGGCAATAATGTAATAATTTAAGAAAATAAACTATTTGCAAGCTAATGTTAAGATGAAATGTGTGTTTGTTAATATACAAATTGTGATTCAAAACTAACTTAAAAAATATTTTAATTTATCAAATGAAATGTTACATTGTGCATTTTTAGGTTATATTCATGTAGTATGAACTAAGTCAATAAATAATAAAAATACGTACGGAATATGAAGTAGAATAATTAGTATTGTCCGTATAAAAATTCAACTCTTTCTAGATTTTATAATTGTACTAACTGGTTCCCGACATGCATTGCATTGCCATATTCAATGAAATTAATTGTTTCTCCCTGCAAGTCCTTTCCCGTGCGTCCCCGTTCCCTTCCCGCAAGTCCTTCCCCTCCCGTATTCCCTTTTCACCTTCCCCACCTACCCGCTCCCCACTCAAGCTCCCCGTCCCGCCAACTCCCCTCCCGCGTTCCATATATTCAGTCCCAGTACATTCAGTTTTCAAACAGCTCGCGTGTTGCAAACATTCATTTTTGTATATTATAAAAACAATCAATCTAATTTGGTACCTAACAAAAAACAGCTGCCTACAAAATTCACATTCATCAAACGCGCGAACTGTCAGACGTGCGAAGTTAAAATAGTTGTTTAGTTTTATGAAATTATCCAATTTTCTGCGCAATTTTCTTAATTTTTCTTTCCGTACGAACCTTCTACAAAGTGTAAGAAAACTTTTTTTTAAATGATGAATGAAATAGGTAAGATCGTTCTGAAGTTATGGCGTGACTAAGGAAAACAGGGATTCAGTTTTATATATATGGATTACGGTCGTCATCAAAAAATAACATTGAGTTGTCAAAGACATTATAGTACAATTATAGACAAAGACATTATAGTACAATTATAGACAAAGACATTATAGTACAATTATAGACAAAGACATTATAGTACAATTATAGACAAAGACATTATAGTACAATTATAGACAAAGACATTATAGTACAATTATAGACAAAGACATTATAGTACAATTATAGACAAAGACATTATAGTACAATTATAGACAAAGACATTATAGTACAATTATAGACAAAGACATTATAGTACAATTATAGACAAAGACATTATAGTACAATTATAGACAAAGACATTATAGTACAATTATAGACAAAGACATTATAGTACAATTATAGACAAAGACATTATAGTACAATTATAGACAAAGACATTATAGTACAATTATAGACAAAGACATTATAGTACAATTATAGACAAAGACATTATAGTACAATTATAGACAAAGACATTATAGTACCATTATAGACAAAGACATTATAGTACAATTATAGACAAAGACATTATAGTACAATTATAGACAAAGACATTATAGTACAATTATAGACAAAGACATTATAGTACAATTATAGACAAAGACATTATAGTACAATTATAGACAAAGACATTATAGTACAATTAAACGATGTAATTTAATTGTGCGTAAGAACGTTTGTAAAATTTCCAAAATTGTAGATAATTGCTGCAAAAATAATATCAGTTCATATCCAGACAACCTATAAATTATTTTGCAGGACGAATAATTTTATTCTTTTTTAATTTTGCTTTCTTGGGCTTTTTTAAGCTGGAATTTGAAATTGAAATTGAGTTATTTAGTTAGACGTATTGCCCTGGGGAATGACTAATATTCAGAAAGATCCTTGGTGATACGTGAAATGGCTTAAGCCGTGTTTGGTTACCAGCTCTGAATAGCATTTTCTTCCCCATCTTTCTCTTCTGCTTCTCCTTCACCCACCAAATGACTAACGACGTTTGGGAGCAGTTGAGACTCGTGTGCGGTATTAACATATATATCATTTGTCTATGACTGGCAGGCCCTCGCTGGGTTCGACTTTATATAATATTTAACATAAAATATATTTATTTTATATTATATTTTATTTACAGGCTAACGGACAACCCACGAATAAAAATAACAACGTCAATGAAGGTTTTGGGAATGTGAATGATGACGAATATAACAATAACAACAACCAAAACCTAAATCTACATTCTCACCACTATAAAAATAATAATGCTAATATTGGTGACTACAATGCTAATTCCGACCAGTATAACAATAACAACAACGTCAAGAGACAGGCAACCAAAAATAAAAATAACAACATCAATGAAGGTTTCGGCAATGTTAATGATGACGAATATAACAATAACAACAACCAAAACCTACATTCTCTCCATTATAAAAATAATAATGCAAACATTGGTGACTTCAATGCTAATTCCGACCAGTATAACAATAACAACAATGTCAAGAGACAGGCGCCCAAAAATAAAAATAATAACAACAACATTGGTGACATGAATGTAAATTCAGACCAGTTTAACGATAACAACAACATGCACGGACAAGCGCCAAAAAATAAAAATAATAACAAAAACATTGGTGACATGAATGCTAATTCCGACCAGTACAACAATAACAACAACGTCAAGAGACAAGCGTCCAAAAATAAAAATAATTATAACGACATTGGTGACATGAATGAAAATTCCGACCAGTATAACGATAACGACAACCTCAACGAAGAGATGGGAAATCCCAAGAATAAAAATAACAACAACGTTAACATTGGTGACATGAGCGTTAGTTCCGATCAGTCTAACAGTCACGGTAACATCAACTAGGTCTTATGGAATTCCGAGAAAAAATGCGATACTGGCCACCCTTTGCTACTATGTTTGTAATTTTGTTTTAGAAAAATTATTTGATAATATAGCAAAGATTTTATTCAATAAAAATTGAACATTTAGTTTCTTATCTTTCTTTGCCTACCCTTTTGAACTTGATAAAATTAAGAAATTCAATCAAATTTCCCAGATATTAACAAATATTGGTGTTATAAGAAAGCCCAGGGGGAACATCTTCTTCATAAGATGTTCCTCCTGGTCTTTCCAATATCATTTATCAAAATCATCCAATTCTGTATTATACTTTCAAAATGGATTCTAACAAAATGGCAACAACATTTTATTGTCAAAATGTACGTGGCTTAAAAAGTAAACTATATGATTTATGTTGCGAAGTGCTCAGTTGCAATTATGATTTAATTTTCGTTATTTGTTTTTGGGGTGTTATGCCGTGTTGCGCTACCTCCTTCTTTAACCAACGCAAATAACAATAACTGTGTGATTTAATTTGTTTTACAGAAACGTTATATTATAAGGTTATATTTGGCGTATGTGCCTCCAGATATACCAATCGAAAATCTCACACACAACAATAGCTTATCATCAGAGCATATAACATAGAACAGTAATAATGGTGATTTTAATGTGCCATCTATTCAATTTTCACCAAATGTCAATGTAACTCAAACCAGACCAGTCTTTCTTATTAGCGAAAAATCAATATCTCTACTAGACTTTCAAAATTTTAATGGACCAACAATTGAATCACATTCTACCAATATAGATCGAATTTTAGATTTAATGTTTTTCAACCATAACTTCAACATTCAAATTACTTCACATGTGCTATAAAAAGTTGACTCCTATCATCCTAACATTGAAATCGATTTTTTATGTCCAAATACAGACCCCTACCCACCAATCCAGATCACATCAAATATAAATTATAAAAAAACGGATTATATTAAATGCTATAAAATGTCATCACTTAAAAACTGGGACGATCTTAACTCCCTGAATTGTAATGATTCCCTACTACATTTTTATAACTTGTTATGGCTATCAATTGAACAACAGACTAATAAGTTTCCAATTTGGTTCAGCACTGCTTTGATCCACCAACTCAGAGAAAAAGAATAGTTTAGAAAGAAATGGAAAAAATACAAAAATCAATTTTTCCATCTCGAGAGTTAGAGTAAAAGTATCCAAACGTACCTGCCTTAAAACCCATGTAGATTCAACAGAAAATTCTCTCCCTAACAATATCAAAAATCTATCAACCCTCATTAATTCTAAAAGAATTTCTAATTCTTTCCCCAAAATCATGCATCTCCACGACAAATCAGCAACAAATGGTGAAGATACATGTCATGTGAACTACTTACTTCTCTTCTGTTTTTAGCTCACCATCTAATTCTAAAAGTGACTAAAAACATTCATCCCAACTCTTTACAATTATCAACTGTCTCATATCAAATTGACTCTAGACGAGGTCAAAGCGAAATTGAATACTCTTGATATCAATAAAGGTTCTGGCCCAGATGGAATTTCTTCACTATTTATTCGAAATTGTGCAGATCAACTTGCAGTACCATTACACAAAATAATCATCAAAAGTCTGAACGATGGGGTATTTCCGGATCTGTGGAAGGTTGCCCACGTTATTCCGATCCACAAATTTGGCTGTAAAAATGATGTAACTAACTACCGTCCTATCAGCCTTTTATCTTGTTTTGGCATAATATTCGAGTCCATTGTATATAAATCCATTTTTAACCATGTAACACAAATACTTAGTCCTTTCCAACATTGCTTTGTAGCTAAAAGATCCACAAATACGAATTTACTCGAGCATATGGACTTTCTGTGTAAATCCATGAATAATAAAATACAAGTAGATGCCGTGTTTACCGATTTGAGCAAGGCCTTCGACAAAGCAAGTCACCGTATCTTAATGAATTAACTGGATAAAATTGGCATTCACGGAAATGTGCTTCGTTGGTTAGAATCATATTTATCACACAGAAGTCAATTAGTTACTGTCAACGGTTTTAACTCTTCCCCAATATAGTTACGTCGGGCGTACCACAAGGATCTCACCTTGGACTCTTCTTTGAACGATCTTACATATAAACTCTGCTGTAACAATTATTATGTTACTTTTATTTTGTAAACCCATTATTGTTACTGTAATTAAAAAAAAATGTACTGCATTATATGTAAAAGCCCTATGGGCGTTTAAATAAATAAATATCTACCTGGTGTGTTGACAATAATATGGAACTGAATATAGCTAATAAGTGCAAAGTTATAAATTTCACCAAGAACACCAACAAAACTCTATATTCATATAGTATATGTGGTCACAACCTGGAAACAGTTGAATCGATAAAAGATTTGGGAATTATATTCGACAACAAATTAACGTTCAACCAACATATTGAATACATTGTGAGTAAATCAAATAAATTACTAGATTTTATTGTAAGATCAACCAAACTGTTCAAGAATTCTAATAGCCTAATAATTCTATTCAATTCCTTAATCCGTAGTGTTCTTGACTACGGGTCAACAGTCTGGAATCCACATTATATTACACGGGTATCTAGACTCGAATCAGTCCAAAAAAAATTTACACGGATTTTGTCTTACCGAACTGGTGTCTACCATCTTTTAGACGGGTACGAACAAAAACTTACACATTTCCGATTAGAGAGTCTAGTTAAAAGAGAAAACTTAAATGACCTCTTAATGCTTCACAAAATTGTGAATAATCGTGTAGATACTAACTTAGTCAATCAAATCAATTTATAAGCCAGGCCCAAATCTACCAGAAACCATAACATATTCTAGACAGAATTTTTACCAATCCTATATATAGAATGTCTCGATCATACAACGATCTTGTTAAAATGCACCCTATCATATTCAAAAAATATCTCCACCATTTGTGCATCTAAAAAAAATGTTGTTTCATTACTTATCAATAATTACTTCATAAATATTTTATATTTATGTTTTTCATGAGTTTGCTTCCGTGAATATGCAAATATGATTACTGCGGACACATTTTATTTATTTATTTTTATTTATTCATTTCTATGCTCTTACATACAGTTAATAAATACAATGTCATGCAGTTAATAAATGCAGTTTCAATGACATTAGGTGGAAATAAAACAAAAAATATTCTTAAAATGAAATATGGTAGGTAGAAATATGATCAGCTACTGTATGTAATTGGTTAAAACGAATGTGGTTATGGATTGTGAACACCTCACTGGGAGAACCCGTGCTGAGGTGTACGCATGTATTATTATGCCATCATAAGTGATAGCACAGTATCCCCCTTGAGACTCTCAAGGAGGACTCCGTAGTACCACCTATGGTGGCAGTATTGTACATATAGTAGGTGTAGGTAGCTGTGTGAGATAGTCGTCATAATATTATACAGACACAATGTAGTGATTTGAGGTAAGTTGAGCATCATAATATACTAAAGTCGCAATGGATAATACATTATAGTAAAAAGAAAAAAAAAAGAATATACAAGAAGTGAACTTAGAGAGCAGTAGAGACGAAAAGAGAATAAAAGAAACAAACAAAAGTAGATGATATTAGTGCCAATATTTTAAAAATAGTTATGCAATATTAATCTATTTTGTAGATCTAGTGGTATGATTTAAATATCAAGTTAATTTTTATGTTTGGTTTGGAGTAAATAGATTTTGGAAAAATAGTGTTTCTTTAGTTTTTATCCAGTCTGTGATTTGTTTTTACATTAGTCTAGGGATATTTATATTTGTTTATTAATTTATTTTATATTACCTACAAAAATGTTTTATAAATACCCTATTCGTGTCTCAAACAAATAAATAAATAAGAGCTAGAAGGTATAAAGGTAAACAATACAAATACGTGTTACAAACAAAAAAAAATATATAATGTGAAATCTAAAGGAATAGAATAAATATTTATCATATATAAAATACACTGCTTTTTATTTTAACTTTTATTATTGCTATTTACTCCAAGCGGGGTTTAAATATATTGTTATCGCCACAAAGACCAGACAAACCTCACCCCTTGAACCCGGGCACTTCTACAAAACTACAAGACAGGTTAGGTCTCCCTCAATCAGTCTCTCCCGATCCAACCCGCCACGAAGTAAGTTGGCGAATACATTCGCCGCAAAGACCTAGACAAACCTCACCCTTTGAACGCGGGTACCCCCACAATGTCAGGTTAGGTCTCCCTCAATCAGTCTCTCCCGCCACATAGTAGGTGGGCGAATGCATTCGCCGGTAAGATCTAGATAAACCTCACCTATTGAACCCGGGCACCCCTACAAAGTCATCAAACGAAGTGAACTACTTAAGTGGAAAAATGGCAGAGGTGTTAGTTATCCAATAGATGGTTCCCGGAGCGGCGGCGTACACACCCGCCTCCCAAATTGATAATTATATGTTTTTAAATTTTCGCTGAATTTTGTATAAACGTAAATATTTTCTTTCAAATTGTTACTGTAAAAGCCCGTAAATTCGTAAACCTTATGATTTACCAACGGACCTTTGCCAATAAAAGTTCATAAATCTGAGAATTTACTGGAAAACCTTAAGATTTGCCGCAGTACGGGCTTTTACAGTAGCATGTATAATGTAATAAAGAAAAAGTGCTGCTACTCAATTCTCTCACAAATTACAATATCTCGTAAAGCCAGTTGAAGTTTGGTATCACACCGAAACGATAAATGAAGTAACCTGATTAGTTCATTTCTATCGGTCCAACAAAAGTTCAGTAAAACCAGATACAGGTACATACGTTATACGATTATGTGATCAACAAACGTATGCCGATTTGGGTAGATCAACAATAATTACGCAAACGATTCCCCTACAAATTTCGAAAATTTTATGAAGATTACATCAAATACTTTTACTGGCAAACTGGCAACATTGGTATTCATTGTAACGTTGTTGCCAATTCATACAGAAGTATTCCATCATAGCCAAGTCATGTGGTGTTAAAGATGGATCAAATTTGTCCAATAACTTCTTACTGGATCAACATGCTACGGGAAAAGGTCAATATATATTCAAAATAATAAAGGGCTTATTTGCGGCACGTTCCAGAGTGGAAGGATCGAAGGATCTCAGCATCGCCCTGATGTAAGACCACCATTCAGAAATGAAATGTTGCTTGAAATGGCTTTAGCCGTGTTTGGTGACCAGATCTGAATATTTTCCCCACCTTCCTCTCCCTCATCTCCTTCCACTCCCCACTGCTTTCAGCCTCACAACATACCCCAATTTGTGATGCCATATACTCACTGGCTCCAGACGGGAGTAGCTGGGATTCTTGTGAGGTATTCACAAAAAATATATATTAATATACAGAATTGAAACGTTGCTTGAAATGGCTTTATCCGTTTTTGGTGAACAGACCTGAATAGCCAGATACTTCCCCGTCTCCCTCTTCCCCGATGCTTTCTCTCCCCAATACCTTCAGTCTAATAACCCAATTAGAGTTGTCCAATTGTACCCCAATTGGAGTTGTTATAGCCACACTGGCTCCAGGCGGTAAGGAGCAGTTGGGAGTTTCCGCGGTCTTGCTGGCTCCGATTAACAGGAGCAATTATGATGCATGTGTGCAACTCGCTTAAAAAATATAAAGTGTTTTTAATTTTTTCAGAAAAATCAATTTCGTATTTTTGAAATTATTATCGATGGTAATAAAAAGACACATTTCCTAATTGAAGTTTTAAAAACATCAATCGATTTTCAATGCAGGAAGTATGAAAGAATTCGTATAGTGTGTTCACTTAAAAATGCTCGCTTTTTTTTATTTAATGACCATCTTCTGTCTGTATAAATAAAAATGAATCGCCGAAAAGTATGTACTCGCATAACTTCCTAACGACTGCACCGAATTGGATGATTCTTTTTTTGTGAACGTTATTGTCAGGACAAGGTTTGTATAAAACTAATGGTGAGCTCTGGCATTATGAAATTTGTATAAAAAATTATATTTGGTGACACGCGAGCTGTTTGAAAACTTAATGTACCGGGACTTATTTTTATGGAAGGGGATGGGGGGAGGGGAAGTAGAACTCAGGTAGGGGGTTCGTGGGAGGAGGGGGAGGAGGGAGAGGAACCTGGGATGGGGGAGGGGGTTCGCGAGACGGGAAGGGGAAAAGTGAAGTGGGGAAATGGACGGTGGAGGAGGCGGAGTGAGAACGCAAGAGGGGAAGGGGACACGGGAGAGGAAGGGGAATAGGACGAATGGGAAAGGACACGCAGGGAGAAACAATTCCTTTATTAAATGGCATAGCAACGTAAAGTAAATTAAAGTAAAGTAGTTTGTTCACAGTCCTGCTCACTAGGTATTCCTGTTTCGAGGCGGACTGTATGTAGTTGTATGAGTGTTGATCTTTATTTCCTCATCTTCTAGTTTATTGATTTTTGTTTGTAGGTTGCGTTAGGGTTACTTCATAATTTAAATGATTTCCTTATCCTCATGTTTATTTAGTCATAATTTGATGTCTTTTTGAAACTTTTGCATTTCCATGGTGTTTATATTTTCAATTAATTTATGTAATATATTATAATAAAACGAATATAAAACTTTATTACGTTTATATTTATTATTCTGATTATCGCAATGAAACGGTTAAATAATAAGTTTGTAAAACGATCTAAAACCGCAAAATTTCTGAATGATGACTAGAGTACAGGCCTGGGCGCGCGCCGGCTAAATTAATTCCGACGAAGTAACCTTTACGGTTTTAAACATTCTCATCATCTGCCGTTTCTCTTCAAAATCCATCGCACGCCCAGGCCTGTACTCTAGTCATCATTCAGAAATTTTGCTGTTTTAGATCATTTTACAAACTTATTATTTAACCGTTTCATTGCGATAATCAGAATAATAAATATAAACGTTCGTATTTCACACATTTAATAGGATACGCCATATGTGAAAATACCCAATCTGGATCAATTGGAACTCATGTGTGTAAATAATATAAAAATCATTTTTTATCATCAACAAAAAAAAATATTCTAATTTAGAAGCGAACGTACTATATTCGCTATGAAATTAATGATGAAATATTTAGTATTTTTCAATTTTTTTTTTGTATAAAAGCCTTACGAGAATTCATGGAAATCATCAGCACATTGGAGATCATCGTCGGAGCAAGATGAATTTTCTCGTATTAACCATTGTCGCAGTTTTGGCTGTTAGCCAATTTTCCGTTCAAGTAAGTGAAATATACCTTTTTAAATATATTTTTACGTATAAAAATATATATACAAATTATAATACTACGTACCTTTATTAAAAAAATACTTTAATTTGACGGCATTCACTTTATTTTAGTTTCAATAATTGTGGTTTCAATAATTATGGTTTCAACAATTGTGATTTCAGTAATTCTCCCATTTTTCCAAAACCATGTCTCAATTATTAAAATTGGACATTGCTCCGTTCCCTCTAACCTGTTTAATTTTCACGTTCTTGATTGTGGAGTCACTCCTGTAATCTAGAAATGAGAACTCACATATTTTTAGATGCAATATCCGTAAACAAATATTGTATTTTCTATCACCCCTCTTTTAAAAATGCCTTCCATCCGTTCAATTACTCTTCTGAAAAGTCTGAACTCGACTCCAATATTCCATTTAATTTTACCTTTTAAAATTATTCTTAAATTGGTCGTAGATGGCAATAATGTAATATATTAGGAAAATAAACTATTTGCAAGCTAATTTTAAGATGAAATGTTTGTTTGTGCACATACAAATTGTGATTCAAAACTAACTTTCAAAGCAAATTTTGAATACATGCTACAGAAGTTATCAAAAAAAAAAAATTTTCTTAGAAGAATAACAAATAAATCCACAGAAACATTGCAGAGCTCATTTATAATGATTACTGCTCTACGATGTCATATGCGGCCAATGAAGGAAATTTAAATAAGCTAGAAGTAATACAGAACATGGCTATGTGATGTATTCTGGGGAAAGGCAAATACGCAAGGATTAATCAAATAAGAGAGGAACTAAATTGAATTCCACTAAAAAAAGAGACTGCTGTTGAATGTGCTAATTTTTGTGCATAAAGTTATAAAAAAACAATTGCCAAAATACTTTAAAGGGTGAAATTGTTTAATTACGAAACAAGTAATATACATAGAGTTAGATTGCCACAAGAAAAAAATTAATATCACAGAACTGCCTAATGTACAGAGGACTAAAGATGTACGATGAAATGCCTGAAAGTATGAAGAATGAAGAAAGAATGAATGTATTTAAAAAGAAATGTTATGCTTACTGTAAAAATATTTAAATTTATCAAATGAAATGTTACATTGTGCTTATTAGTTTATATATGCATGTAGTACAAACTAACCCAATAAAAAATAATAAAAATATGTACGGAAAGTGAATTTGAATAATTAGTGTTGTTCATACAAAAACTCAACTCTTTCAAGATTTTATAATTGTACTAGCTGGTTCCCGGCATGCATTGCAATGTCGTATTAAAAGAAATTAATTGTTTCTCCCTGCATGTCCTTTCCCGTGCATCCCCGTTCCCTTCCCGCATACCCTTCCCTCCCGTATTCCCCTTCCAACTTCCCCGCCTACCGTCTCCCCTCTCCCGCTCCACCGTCCCGCCAACCCCCCTTCTGCGTTTCCTATATTCAGTCCCAGTACATTCAGTTTTCAAACAGCTCGCGTGCCATCTATTACATTTTTTTTATTCAAATTTTCATTTTTCATGTATTATAAATATTCATTTTTATATATTATAAAAACAATCAATCTAATTTGGTACCTAACAAAAAACAGCTGCCTACAAAATTCACATTCCTCAAACGCGCGAACTGTCAGACGTGCGAAGTTAAAATAGTTGTTTAGTTTTATGAAATTATCCAATTTTCTGCGCAATTTTCTTAATTTTTCTTTCCGTACGAACCTTACATATACAAAGTGTATGAAAACTTTTTTTAAATGATGAATGAAATAGGTAAGATCGTTTTGAAGTTATGGCGTGACTAAGGAAAACAGGGATTCAGTTTTATATATATGGATTACGGTCGTCATCAAAAAATAACATTGAGTTGTTCGCAAAGACATTATAGTACAATTAAACGATGTAATTTAATTGTGCGTAAGAACGTTTGTAAAATTTCCAAAATTGTAGATAATTGCTGCAAAAATAATATCAGTTCATATCCAGACAACCTATAAATTATTTTGCAGGACGAATAATTTTATTCTTTTTTAATTTTGCTTTCTTGGGCTTTTTTAAGCTGGAATTTGCGATATATGGAAAAAATATCTTGAAATTGAGTTATTTAGTTAGACGTATCGCCCTGGGGAATGACTACCATTCAGAAAGATACTTGGTGATACGTGAAATGGCTTAAGTCGTGTTTGGTTACCAGCTCTGAATAGCATTTTCTTCCCCATCTTCTGCTTCTCCTTCACCCATCCAATGACTAAAGACGTTTGGGAGCAGTAGAGACTCGTGTGTGGTATTAACATATATATCATTTGTCTATGACTGGCAGGCCCTCGCTGGGATCGACTTTATATAATATTTAACATATAATATATTTATTTTATATTATATTTTATTTACAGGCTAACGGACAACCCACGAATAAAAATAACAACGTCAATGAAGGTTTTGGGAATGTGAATGATGACGAATATAACAATAACAACAACCAAAACCTAAATCTACATTCTCACCACTATAAAAATAATAATGCTAACATTGGTGACTACAATGCTAATTCCGACCAGTATAACAATAACAACAACGTCAAGAGACAGGCAACCAAAAATAAAAATAACAACATCAATGAAGGTTTTGGCAATGTTAATGATGACGAATATAACAATAACAACAACCAAAACCTACATTCTCTCCATTATAAAAATAATAATGCAAACATTGGTGACTTCAATGCTAATTCCGACCAGTACAACAATAACAACAACGTCAAGAGACAGGCGTCCAAAAATAAAAATAATAATAACGACATTGGTGACATGAATAAAAAATTCCGACCAGTATAACGATAACGACAACCTCAACGAAGAGATGGGAAATCCCAAGAATAAAAATAACAACAACGTTAACATTGGTGACATGAGCGTTAGTTCCGATCAGTCTTACAGTCACGGTAACATCAACTAGGTCTTATGGAATTCCGAGAAAAAATGCGATACTGGCCACCCTTTGCTACTATGTTTGTAATTTTGTTTTAGAAAAATTATTTGATAATATAGCAAAGATTTTATTCAATAAAAATTGAGCATTTAGTTTCTTATCTTTCTTTGCCTACCCTTTTGAACTTCATAAAATTAAGAAATTCAATCAAATTTCCCAGATATTAACAAATATTGGTGTTATAAGAAAGCCCAGAATCCAAGCCACATCTTATGAAGAAGATGTTCCTCCTGGTCTTTCCAATATCATTTATCAAAATCATCCAATTCTGTATTATACTTTCAAAATGGATTCTAACAAAATGGCAACAACATTTTATTGTCAAAATGTACATGGCTTAAAAAGTAAACTATATGATTTATTAATTATTACAAGCAATAATTGTCAGCCTGAAACACTCATTTACATTGAAAAATCTTCCGAGAAAAGATATTTGCCGCCAACGGGACTTGAACCCGTGTCCTTCCGATTGCCGGTCGAATGCTCTGACCACTGAGCTATGGCGGCTTATCAAATACCCGCCAAATAATTCAATATATACTAGTGTTTCATTCAACAATTACTGCTTGTTATATTTTTTCCACCTGAAAACAACCAACTTTATTAACGGGACTTTTTAAGTCCCGTTGGCGGCAAGTATCTTTTCTCGGAAGAATTTTCAATGTAAATGAGTGTTTCAGGCTGACAATTATTGCTTGTAATAATTGTTACCCTTTGTGCTGTGCATAAAAATCTTTGATTTAATTTGTTTTACAGAAACATGGCTAGATTCCACAATCTATGACCACGAAATAGTAGATGATCGTTTTAATATAAATAGACGCAATAAGGACATATCGAGCTCTCTTAAAAATCAGCTGGTGGTGTTCTAAAAGCCATTAACAAAGATATGACATCTTTTTTAGTCTCAGCACACACCCCAAAATCTACAGAAATTTTATGGATTAAATTTAAATTACATGAAATGTCTAGGCAAACCATTAACTTATATTTGGCGTATGTGCCTCCAAATATACCAATCGAAAATCTCACTGATTTTTTTGAAAAGTGTCAAAACAATAACTTATCATCAGAGGATATAACATATAACAATAATAATGGTGATTTTAATGTGCCATCTATTCAATTTTCACCAAATGTCAATGTAACTCAAACCAGACCAGTCTTTCTTATTAGCGAAAAATCAATATCTCTACTAGACTTTCAAAATTTTAATGGACCAACAATTGAATCACATTCTACCAATATAGATCGAATTTTAGATTTAATGTTTTTCAACCATAACTTCAACATTCAAATTACTTCACATGTGCTATAAAAAGTTGACTCCTATCATCCTAACATTGAAATCGATTTTTTATGTCCAAATACAGACCCCTACCCACCAATCCAGATCACATCAAATATAACTTTAAAAAAACGGATTATATTAAATGCTATGAAATGTCATCACTTAAAAACTGGGACGATCTTAACTCCCTGAATTGTAATGATTATGTACTAGATTTTTATAACTTGTTATGGCTATCAATTGAATAACAGACTTCGCGCTTAAGAATCAGGAATAATGAGTTTCCAATTTGGTTCAGCAGTGCTTTGATCCACCAACTCAGAGAAAAAGAATAGTTTAGAAAGAAATGGAAAAAAATACAAAAATCAATTTTTCCATCTTGAGAGCTAGAGTAAAGTATCCAAACGTACCTGCCTTAAAACCCATGTAGATTCAACAGAAAATTCTCTCCCTTACAATATCAAAAATCTATCAACCCTCATTAATTCAAAAGAATTTCTAATTATTTCCCCAAAATCATGCATCTATTTTTAACTCACCATCTAATTCTAAAAGTGACTATAAACATTCTTTACAACTCTAAAATTATCAACTGTCTCATATCAAAATAACTCTAGACGAGGTCAAAGCGAAATTGAATACTCGTGATATCAATAAGGGTTCCGGTCCAAATGGAATTCCTCCACTATTTATTCGAAATTGTGCAGATCAACTTGCAGTACCATTACACAAAATATTCATCAAAAGTCTGAATGATGGGGTATTTTCGGATCAGTGGAAGGTTGCCCACGTCATTCCGATCCACAAATCTGGCAGTAAAAATGATGTAACTAACTACCGTCCTATCACCCTTTTATCTTGTTTCGGCAAAATATTCGAGTCCATAGTAAAAGTATCCATACGTACATGCCTTTAAAGCCTATGTAGATTCAATAAAAAATTCTCTGTAAATTCATTGTATATAAAACCATTGTTAACCATGTAACACATATACTTAGTCCTTTCTAACATGGCTTTGTTGCTAAAAGATCCAAAAATACTAATTTTCTCGAGTATATGGACTTTCTGTGTAAATCGATGAATAATAAAACACAAGTAGATGCCGTGTACACCGATTTTAGCAAGGCCTTCAACAAAGTAAGTCACCGTATCTTAATTAATAAACTGAATAAAATTGGCATTCACGGAAATGTTCTTTGTTGGTTAGAATCATATTTATCACATAGAAGTCAATTAGTTTCTGTTAACGGTTTTAACTCTTCCCCAATATAGTTACGTCGGGCGTACCACAAGGATCTCACCTTGGACTCTTCTTTGAACGATCTTACATATAAACTCTGCTGTAATTTTTTTCTATATGCTGACGACCTCAAATTATAAAAAGCAATTAAATCTTTTGAAATTTGTGAACACTTACAACAAGACGTTAACACAATATTTTAAAACTTAACATAACATTTTTTTAACGCTTATATTTTATGTAACCTGTATTTGGTTTTTAACAATTATTATGTTACTTTTATTTTGTAAACCCATTATTGTTACTGTAATTAAAAAAAAATGTACTGCATTATATGTAAAAGCCCTATGGGCGTTTAAATAAATAAATATCTACCTGGTGTGTTGACAATAATATGGAACTGAATATAGCTAATAAGTGCAAAGTTATAAATTTAACCAAGAACACCAACAAAACTCTATATTCATATAGTATATGTGGTCACAACCTGGAAACAATTGAATCGATAAAAGATTTTTGAATTATATTCGACAACAAATTAACGTTCTATGGTGTTAAAGATGGATCAAATTTGTCCAATAACTTCTTACTGGATCAACATGCTCCCTCTTCCCCAATGCTTTCTCTCTCCAATACCTTCAGTCTAACAACCCAATTAGAGTTGTAAAATTGTACCCCAATTGGATTTGTTATAGCCACACTGGCTCCAGGCGGTTAGGAGCAGTTGGGAGTTTCCGCGGTCTTACTGGCTCCGATTAACAGGAGCAATTCTGATGCATGTGTGCAACTCGCTTAAAAAAATATAAAGTGTTTTTAATTAGTTTTTCAGAAAAATCGATTTCGTATTTTTGAAATTATTATCCAAGGTAATAAAAAGACACATTTTCTAATTGAATTTTTAAAAACATTAATCGATTTTCAATGCAGGAAGTATGAAAGAATTCGTCTAGTGTGTTCACTTAAAAATGCTCATTTTTAAATTTTTTTTATTTAATGACCATCTTCTGTCTGTATAAATAAAAATGAATCGCCGAAAAGTACGTACGCGCATAACTTCCTACCGACTGCACCGAATTGGATAATTCTTTTTTTTGTGAACGTTATTGTCAGGACAAGGTTTGTATAAAACTAATGGTGAGCTCTGGCATTATGAAATTTGTATAAAAAATTATAATAGGTGACACGCGAGCTGTTTGAAAACTTAATGTACCGGGACTTATTTTTATGGAAGGGGATGGGGGGAGGGGAAGTAGAACTCAGGTAGGGGGTTCGTGGGAGGAGGGGGAGGAGGGAGAGGAACCTGGGATGGGGGAGGGGGGTTCGCGAGACGGGAAGGGGAAAAGTGAAGTGGGGAAATGGACGGTGGAGGAGGCGGAGTGAGAACGCAAGAGGGGAAGGGGACACGGGAGAGGAAGGGGAATAGGACGAATGGGAAAGGACACGCAGGGAGAAACAATTCCTTTATTAAATGGCATAGCAACGTAAAGTAAATTAAAGTAAAGTAGTTTGTTCACAGTCCTGCTCACTAGGTATTCCTGTTTCGAGGCGGACTGTATGTAGTTGTATGAGTGTTGATCTTTATTTCCTCATCTTCTAGTTTATTGATTTTTGTTTGTAGGTTGCGTTAGGGTTACTTCATAATTTTAATGATTTCCTTATCCTCATGTTTATTTAGTCATAATTTTATGTCTTTTTGAAACTTTTGCATTTCCATGGTGTTTATATTTTCAATTAATTTATGTAATATATTATAATAAAACGAATATAAAACTTTATTACGTTTATATTTATTATTCTGATTATCGCAATGAAACGGTTAAATAATAAGTTTGTAAAACGATCTAAAACCGCAAAATTTCTGAATGATGACTAGAGTACAGGCCTGGGCGCGCGCCGGCTAAATTAATTCCGACGAAGTAACCTTTACGGTTTTAATCATTCTAATCATCTGCCGTTTCTCTTCAAAATCCATCGCACGCCCAGGCCTGTACTCTAGTCATCATTCTGAAATTTTGCGGTTTTAGATCGTTTTACAAACTTATTATTTAACCGTTTCATTGCGATAATCAGAATATTAAATATAAACGTTCGTATTTCACACATTTAATAGGATACGCCATATGTGAAAATACCCAATCTGGATCAATTGGAACTGATGTGTGTAAATAATATAAAAATCATTTTTTATCATCAACAAAAAAAATATTCTAATTTAGAAGCGAACGTACTATATTCGCTATGAAATTATTGATGAAATATTTAGTATTTTTCAATTTTTTTTTGTATAAAAGCCTTACGAGAATTCATGGAAATCATCAGCACATTGGAGATCATCGTCGGAGCAAGATGAATTTTCTCGTATTAACCATTGTCGCAGTTTTGGCTGTTAGCCAATTTTCCGTTCAAGTAAGTGAAATATACCTTTTTAAATATATTTTTACGTATAAAAATATATATACAAATTATAATATATTAAAAAAAAATACCTTTAATTTTACGGCATTCACTTTATTTTAGTTTCAATAATTGTGGTTTCAATAATATTGGTTTCAATAATTATGGTTTCAACAATTGTGATTTCAGTAATTCTCCCATTTTTCCAAAACCATGTCTCAATTATTAAAATTGGACATTGCTCCGTTCCCTGTCACCTGTTTAATTTTCACGTTCTTGATTGTGGAGTCACTCCTGTAATCTAGAAATGAGAACTCACATATTTTTAAATGCAATATCCGTAAACAAATATTGTATTTTCTTTCTATCACCCCTCTTTTAAAAATGCCTTTCATCCGTTCAATTACTCTTCTGAAAAGTCTGAACTCGACTCCAATATTCCATTTAATTTTACCTTTTAAAATTATTCTTAAATCGGTCGTAGATGGCAATAATGTAATGTATTAGGAAAATAAACTATTTGCAGGCTAATTTTAAGATGAAATGTTTGTTTGTGCACATACAAATTGTGATTCAAAACTAACTTTCAAAGCAAATTTTGAATACATTCTACAGAAGTTATCAAAAAAAAGAAATTTTCTTAGAAGAATAACAAATAAATCCACAGAAACATTGCAGAGCTCATTTATAATGATTACTGCTCTACGATGTCATATGCGGCCAATGAAGGAAATTTAAATAAGCTAGAAGTAATACAGAACATGGCTATGTGATGTATTCTGGGGAAAGGCAAATACGCAAGGATTAATCAAATAAGAGAGGAACTAAATTGAATTCCACTAAAAAAAGAGACTGCTGTTGAATGTGTTAATTTTTGTGCATAAAGTTATAAACAAAACAATTGCCAAAATACTTTAAAGTAATATACATAGAGTTAGATTGCCACAAGAAAAAAATTAATATCACAGAAATGCCTAATGTACAGAGGACTAAAGATGTACGATGAAATGCCTGAAAGTATGAAGAATGAAGAAAGAAGAAAGAATGAATGCATTTAAAAAGAAATGTTATGCTTACTGTAAAAATATTTAAATTTATCAAATGAAATGTTACATTGTGCTTATTAGTTTATATATGCATGTAGTACAAACTAACCCAATAAAAAATAATAAAAATGTGTACGGAAAGTGAATTTGAATAATTAGTGTTGTTCATACAAAAACTCAACTCTTTCAAGATTTTATAATTGTACTAGCTGGTTCCCGGCATGCATTGCAATGTTGTATTAAAAGAAATTAATTGTTTCTCCCTGCATGTCCTTTCCCGTGCATCCCCGTTCCCTTCCCGCATACCCTACCCTCCCGTATTCCCCTTCCAACTTCCCCGCCTACCGTCTCCCCTCTCCCGCTCCACCGTCCCGCCAACCCCCCTTCTGCGTTTCCTATATTCAGTCCCAGTACATTCAGTTTTCAAACAGCTCGCGTGCCATCTATTACAATTTTTTTTATTCAAATTTTCATTTTTCATGTATTATAAATATTCATTTTTGTATATTATAGAAACAATCAATCTAATTTAGTACCTAACAAAAAACAGCTGCCTACAAAATTCACATTCCTCAAACGCGCGAACTGTCAGACGTGCGAAGTTAAAATAGTTGTTTAGTTTTATGAAATTATCCAATTTTCTGCGCAATTTTCTTAATTTTTCTTTCCGTACGAACCTTATACAAAGTGTAAGAAAACTTTTTTTTTAAATGATGAATGAAATAGGTAAGATCGTTCTGAAGTTATGGCGTGACTAAGGAAAACAGGGATTCAGTTTTATATATATGGATTACGGTCGTCATCAAAAAATAACATTGAGTTGTTCGCAAAGACATTATAGTACAATTATAGACAAAGACATTATAGTACAATTATAGACAAAGACATTATAGTACAATTATAGACAAAGACATTATAGTACAATTATAGACAAAGACATTATAGTACAATTATAGACAAAGACATTATAGTACAATTATAGACAAAGACATTATAGTACAATTATAGACAAAGACATTATAGTACAATTATAGACAAAGACATTATAGTACAATTATAGACAAAGACATTATAGTACAATTATAGACAAAGACATTATAGTACAATTATAGACAAAGACATTATAGTACAATTATAGACAAAGACATTATAGTACAATTATAGACAAAGACATTATAGTACAATTATAGACAAAGACATTATAGTACAATTATAGACAAAGACATTATAGTACAATTATAGACAAAGACATTATAGTACAATTAAACGATGTAATTTAATTGTGCGTAAGAACGTTTGTAAAATTTCCAAAATTGTAGATAATTGCTGCAAAAATAATATCAGTTCATATCCAGACAACCTATAAATTATTTTGCAGGACGAATAATTTCATTCTTTTTTAATTTTGCTTTCTTGGGCTTTTTTAAGCTGGAATTTGCGATATATCCTAATATCTTGAAATTGAGTTATTTAGTTAGACGTATTGCCCTGGGGAATGACTAATATTCAGAAAGATACTTGGTGATACGTGAAATGGCTTAAGCCGTGTTTGGTTACCAGCTCTGAATAGCATTTTCTTCCCCATCTTTCTCTTCTGCTTCTCCTTCACCCACCAAATGACTAACGACGTTTGGGAGCAGTTGAGACTCGTGTGCGGTATTAACATATATATCATTTGTCTATGACTGGCAGGCCCTCGCTGGGATCGACTTTATATAATATTTAACATATAATATATTTATTTTATATTATATTTTATTTACAGGCTAACGGACAACCCACGAATAAAAATAACAACGTCAATGAAGGTTTTGGGAATGTGAATGATGACGAATATAACAATAACAACAACCAAAACCTAAATCTACATTCTCACCACTATAAAAATAATAATGCTAACATTGGTGACTACAATGCTAATTCCGACCAGTATAACAATAACAACAACGTCAAGAGACAGGCAACCAAAAATAAAAATAACAACATCAATGAAGGTTTTGGCAATGTTAATGATGACGAATATAACAATAACAACAACCAAAACCTACATTCTCTCCATTATAAAAATAATAATGCAAACATTGGTGACTTCAATGCTAATTCCGACCAGTATAATAATAACAACAATGTCAAGAGACAGGCGCCCAAAAATAAAAATAATAACAACAACATTGGTGACATGAATGTAAATTCCGACCAGTATAACGATAACAACAACATGCACGGACAAGCGCCAAAAAATAAAAATAATAACAAAAACATTGGTGACATGAATGCTAATTCCGACCAGTACAACAATAACAACAACGTCAAGAGACAGGCGTCCAAAAATAAAAATAATAATAACGACATTAGTGACAATAATGAAAATTCCGACCAGTATAACGATAACGACAACCTCAACGAAGAGATGGGAAATCCCAAGAATAAAAATAACAACAACGTTAACATTGGTGACATGAGCGTTAGTTCCAATCAGTCTAACAGTCACGGTAACATCAACTAGGTCTTATGGAATTCCGAGAAAAAATGCGATACTGGCCACCCCTTGCTACTATGGTTGTAATTTTGTTTTAGAAAAATGTATATTTTTTGAAAATATAGCAAAGATTTTATTCGATAAAAATTGAACACTTAGTTTCTTATCTTTCTTTGCCTACCCTTTTGAACTTCATAAAATTAAGAAATTCAATCAAATTTCCCAGATATTAACAAATATTGGTGTTATAAGAAAGCCCAGGGGGAACATCTTCTTCATAAAATGTTCCTCCTGGTCTTTCCATTATCATTTATCAAAATCATCCAACGCTGTATTATACTTTCAAAATGGATTCTAACAAAATGGAAATAACATTCTATTATCAAAATGTTGTGGTTTAAAAAGTAAACTATATGATTTAAGTTGCGAAGTGCTCAGTTGCAATTATGATTTAATTATCGTTATTTATTTTTGGGGTGTTATGCCGTGTTGCGCTACCTCCTTCTTTAGCCAACACAAATAACATAACACCCCAAAAACAAATAACGAAAATGCTTTTGACCGTGAAAATCTTAAAACCTATGTGATTTAATTTGTTTTACAGAAACATGGCTAGATTCCACAATCTATGACCACAAAATAGTAGATGATCGTTTCAATATAAATAGACGCAATAAGGACATATCGAGTTCTCTTAAAAATCAGCTGGTGGTGTTCTAAAAGCCATTAACAAAGATATGACATCTTTTTTAGTCTCAGCACACACCCCAAAATCTACAGAAATTTTATGGATTAAATTTAAATTACATGAAATGTCCAGGCAAACCATTAACTTATATTTGGCGTATGTGCCTCCAAATATACCAATCGAAAATCTCACTGATTTTTTTGAAAAGTGTCAAAACAATAACTTATCATCAGAGGATATAACATATAACAATAATAATGGTGATTTTAATGTGCCATCTATTCAATTTTCACCAAATGTCAATGTAACTCAACCCAGACCAGTCTTTCTTATTAGCGAAAAATCAATATCTCTACTAGACTTTCAAAATTTTAATGGACCAAAAATTGAATCACATTCTACCAATATAGATCGAATTTTAGATTTGATGTTTTTCAACCATAACTTCAACATTCAAATTACTTCACATGTGCTATAAAAAGTTGACTCCTATCATCCTAACATTGAAATCGATTTTTTATGTCCAAATACAGACCCCTACCCACCAATCCAGATCACATCAAATATAACTTTAAAAAAACGGATTATATTAAATGCTATGAAATGTCATCACTTAAAAACTGGGACGATCTTAACTCCCTGAATTGTAATGATTATGTACTAGATTTTTATAACTTGTTATGGCTATCAATTGAATAACAGACTTCGCGCTTAAGAATCAGGAATAATGAGTTTCCAATTTGGTTCAGCAGTGCTTTGATCCACCAACTCAGAGAAAAAGAATAGTTTAGAAAGAAATGGAAAAAAATACAAAAATCAATTTTTCCATCTTGAGAGCTAGAGTAAAGTATCCAAACGTACCTGCCTTAAAACCCATGTAGATTCAACAGAAAATTCTCTCCCTTACAATATCAAAAATCTATCAACCCTCATTAATTCAAAAGAATTTCTAATTATTTCCCCAAAATCATGCATCTATTTTTAACTCACCATCTAATTCTAAAAGTGACTATAAACATTCTTTACAACTCTAAAATTATCAACTGTCTCATATCAAAATAACTCTAGACGAGGTCAAAGCGAAATTGAATACTCGTGATATCAATAAGGGTTCCGGTCCAGATGGAATTCCTCCACTATTTATTCGAAATTGTGCAGATCAACTTGCAGTACCATTACACAAAATATTCATCAAAAGTCTGAATGATGGGGTATTTTCGGATCAGTGGAAGGTTGCCCACGTCATTCCGATCCACAAATCTGGCAGTAAAAATGATGTAACTAACTACCGTCCTATCAGCCTTTTATCTTGTTTTGGCAAAATATTCGAGTCCATGGTAAAATTATCCATACGTAACATGCCTTTAAAGCCTATGTAGATTCAATAGAAAATTCTCTGTAAATTCATTGTATATAAAACCATTGTTAACCATGTAACACATATACTTAGTCCTTTCTAAGATGGCTTTGTTGCTAAAAGATCCAAAAATACTAATTTTCTCGAGTATATGGACTTTCTGTGTAAATCGATGAATAATAAAACACAAGTAGATGCCGTGTACACCGATTTCAGCAAGGCCTTCAACAAAGTAAGTCACCGTATCTTAATTAATAAACTGAATAAAATTGGCATTCACGGAAATGTGCTTTGTTGGTTAGAATCATATTTATCACATAGAAGTCAATTAGTTTCTGTTAACGGTTTTAACTCTTTCCCAATATAGTTACGTCGGGCGTACCACAAGGATCTCACCTTGGACTCTTCTTTGAACGATCTTACATATAAACTCTGATGTAATTTTTTTCTATATGCTGACGACCTCAAAATATAAAAAGCAATTAAATCTTTTGAAATTTGTGAACTCTTACAACAAGACGTTAACACAATATTTTAAAACTTAACATAACATTTTTTTAACGCTTATATTTTATGTAACCTGTATTTGGTTTTTAACAATTATTATGTTACTTTTATTTTGTAAACCCATTATTGTTATTGTAATTAAAAAAAAATGTACTCTATTATATGTAAAAGCCCTATGGGCGTTTAAATAAATAAATATCTACCTGGTGTGTTGACAATAATATGGAACTGAATATAGCTAATAAGTGCAAAGTTATAAATTTAACCATGAACACCAACAAAACTCTATATTCATATAGTATATGTGGTCACAACCTGGAAACAGTTGAATCGATAAAAGATTTGTGAATTATATTCGACAACAAATTAACGTTCTATGGTGTTAAAGATGGATCAAATTTGTCCAATAACTTCTTACTGGATCAACATGCTATGGGAAAAGGTCAATATATATTCAAAATAATATAGGGCTTATTTGCGGCACGTTCCAGAGTGGAAGGATCGAAGGATCTCAGTATCGCCCTGATGTTAGACCACCATTCAGAAATGAAATGTTGTTTGAAATGGCTTTAGCCGTGTTTGGTGACCAGATCTGAATATTTTCCCCACCTTCCTCTCCCTCATCTCCTTCCACACCCCACTGCTTTCAGCCTCACAACATACCCCAATTTGTGATGCCATATACTCACTGGCTCCAGACGGGAGTAGCTGGGATTCTTGTGAGGTATTCACAAAAAATATATATTAATTTACAGAATTGAAAAGTTGCTTGAAATGGCTTTATCCGTATTTGGTGAACAGACCTGAATAGCCAGATACTTCCCCGTCTCCCTCTTCCCCAATGCTTTCTCTCCCCAATACCTTCAGTCTAACAACCCAATTAGAGTTGTCCAATTGTACCCCAATTGGAGTTGTTATAGCCACACTGGCTCCAGGCGGTTAGGAGCAGTTGGGAGTTTCCGCGGTCTTACTGGCTCCGATTAACAGGAGCAATTATGATGCATGTGTAAAACTCGCTTAAAAAAATATAAACTGTTTTTAATTAGTTTTTCAGAAAAATCGATTTCGTATTTTTTAAATTATTATCCAAGGTAATAAAAAGACACATTTTCTAATTGAATTTTTAAAAACATCAATTGATTTTCAATGCAGGAAGTATGAAAGAATTCGTATAGTGTGTTCACTTAAAAATGCTCATTTTTAATTTTTTTTTTATTTAATGACCATCTTCTGTCTGTATAAATAAAAATGAATCGCCGAAAAGTATGTACGCGCATAACTTCCTACCGACTGCACCGAATTGGATAATTCTTTTTTTTGTGAACGGTATTGTCAGGACAAGGTTTGTATAAAACTAATGGTGAGCTCTGGCATTATGAAATTTGTATTAAAAAATTATAATAGGTGACACGCGAGCTGTTTGAAAACTTAATGTACCGGGACTTATTTTTATGGAAGGGGATGGGGGGAGGGGAAGTAGAACTCAGGTAGGGGGTTCGTGGGAGGAGGGGGAGGAGGGAGAGGAACCTGGGATGGGGGAGGGGGGTTCGCGAGACGGGAAGGGGAAAAGTGAAGTGGGGAAATGGACGGTGGAGGAGGCGGAGTGAGAACGCAAGAGGGGAAGGGGACACGGGAGAGGAAGGGGAATAGGATGAATGGGAAAGGACACGCAGGGAGAAACAATTCCTTTATTAAATGGCATAGCAACGTAAAGTAAATGAAAGTAAAGTAGTTTGTTCACAGTCCTGCTCACTAGGTATTCCTGTTTCGAGGCGGACTGTATGTAGTTGTATGAGTGTTGATCTTTATTTCCTCATCTTCTAGTTTATTGATTTTTGTTTGTAGGTTGCGTTAGGGTTACTTCATAATTTTAATGATTTCCTTATCCTCATGTTTATTTAGTCATAATTTTATGTCTTTTTGAAACTTTTGCATTTCCATGGTGTTTATATTTTCAATTAATTTATGTAATATATTATAATAAAACGAATATAAAACTTTATTACGTTTATATTTATTATTCTGATTATCGCAATGAAACGGTTAAATAATAAGTTTGTAAAACGATCTAAAACCGCAAAATTTCTGAATGATGACTAGAGTACAGGCCTGGGCGCGCGCCGGCTAAATTAATTCCGACGAAGTAACCTTTACGGTTTTAAACATTCTCATCATCTGCCGTTTCTCTTCAAAATCCATCGCACGCCCAGGCCTGTACTCTAGTCATCATTCTGAAATTTTGCGGTTTTAGATCGTTTTACAAACTTATTATTTAACCGTTTCATTGCGATAATCAGAACAATAAATATAAACGTTCGTATTTCACACATTTAATAGGATACGCCATATGTGAAAATACCCAATCTGGATCAATTGGAACTGATGTGTGTAAATAATTTAAAAATCATTTTTTATCTTCAACAAAAAAATTATTCTGATTTAGAAGCGAACGTACTATATTCGCTATGAAATTAATGATGAAATATTTAGTATTTTTCAATTTTTTTTTTTTTGTATAAAAGCCTTACGAGAATTCATGGAAATCATCAGCACATTGGAGATCATCGTCGAAGCAAGATGAATTTTCTCGTATTAACCATTGTCGCAGTTTTGGCTGTTAGCCAATTTTCCGTTCAAGTAAGTGAAATATACCTTTTTAACTATATTTTTACGTATAAAAATATATATACAAATTATAATACTACGTACCTATATTTAAAAAAATACCTTTAATTTTACGGCATTCACTCTATTTTAGTTTCAATAATTGTGGTTTCAATAATATTGCTTTCAATAATTATGGTTTCAACAATTGTGATTTCAACAATTCTCTCATTTTTCCAAAAACCATGTCTCAATTATTAAAATTGGACATTGCTCCGTTCCCTCTCACCTGTTTATTTTTCACGGTCCTGATTGTGGAGTCATTTCTGTACTCTAGAAATGAGAAGTCACATATTTTTAGATGCAATATCCCTAAACAAATATTGTTTTTTCAATCAACCCTTTTCTAAATATGCCTTTCATCCGTTCAATTACTCTTCTGAAAAGTCTGAACTCGACTCCAATATTCCATTTAATTTTACCTTTTAAAATTATTCTTAAATCGGTCGTAGATGGCAATAATGTAATGTATTAGGAAAATAAACTATTTGCAGGCTAATTTTAAGATGAAATGTTTGTTTGTGCACATACAAATTGTGATTCAAAACTAACTTTCAAAGCAAATTTTGAATACATTCTACAGAAGTTATCAAAAAAAAGAAATTTTCTTAGAAGAATAACAAATAAATCCACAGAAACATTGCAGAGCTCATTTATAATGATTACTGCTCTACGATGTCATATGCGACCATAATACAGAACATGGCTATGTGATGTATTCTGGGGAAAGGCAAATACGCAAGGATTAATCAAATAAGAGAGGAACTAAATTGAATTCCACTAAAAAAAGAGACTGCTGTTGAATGTGCTAATTTTTGTGCATAAAGTTATAAAAAAACAATTGCCAAAATACTTTAAAGGGTGAAATTGTTTAATTACGAAACAAGTAATATACATAGAGTTAGATTGCCACAAGAAAAAAATTAATATCACAGAACTGCCTAATGTACAGAGGACTAAAGATGTGCGATGAAATGCCTGAAAGTATGAAGAATGAAGAAAGAATGAATGTATTTAAAAAGAAATGTTATGCTTACTGTTAAAATATTTAAATTTATCAAATGAAATGTTACATTGTGCTTATTAGTTTATATATGCATGTAGTACAAACTAACCCAATAAAAAATAATAAAAATATGTACGGAAAGTGAATTTGAATAATTAGTGTTGTTCATACAAAAACTCAACTCTTTCAAGATTTTATAATTGTACTAGCTGGTTCCCGGCATGCATTGCAATGTCGTATTCAAAGAAATTAATTGTTTCTCCCTGCATGTCCTTTCCCGTGCGTCCCCGTTCCCTTCCCGCATACCCTTCCCTCCCGTATTCCCCTTCCAACTTCCCCGCCTACCGTCTCCCCTCTCCCGCTCCACCGTCCCGCCAACCCCCCTTCTGCGTTTCCTATATTCAGTCCCAGTACATTCAGTTTTCAAACAGCTCGCGTGCCATCTATTACAATTTTTTTTATTCAAATTTTCATTTTTCATGTATTATAAAAATTCATTTTTGTATAATATAAAAACAATCAATCTAATTTGGTACCTAACAAAAAACAGCTGCCTACAAAATTCACATTCCTCAAACGCGCGAACTGTCAGACGTGCGAAGTTAAAATAGTTGTTTAGTTTTATGAAATTATCCAATTTTCTGCGCAATTTTCTTAATTTTTCTTTCCGTACGAACCTTATACAAAGTGTAAGAAAACTTTTTTTTAAATGATGAATGAAATAGGTAAGATCGTTTTGAAGTTATGGCGTGACTAAGGAAAACAGGGATTCAGTTTTATATATATGCATTACGGTCGTCATCAAAAAATAACATTGAGTTGTTCGCAAAGACATTATAGTACAATTAAACGATGTAATTTAATTGTGCGTAAGAACGTTTGTAAAATTTCCAAAATTGTAGATAATTGCTGCAAAAATAATATCAGTTCATATCCAGACAACCTATAAATTATTTTGCAGGACGAATAATTTTATTCTTTTTTAATTTTGCTTTCTTGGGCTTTTTTAAGCTGGAATTTGCGATATATGGAAAAAATATCTTGAAATTGAGTTATTTAGTTAGACGTATCGCCCTGGGGAATGACTACCATTCAGAAAGATACTTGGTGATACGTGAAATGGCTTAAGTCGTGTTTGGTTACCAGCTCTGAATAGCATTTTCTTCCCCATCTTCTGCTTCTCCTTCACCCATCCAATGACTAAAGACGTTTGGGAGCAGTAGAGACTCGTGTGTGGTATTAACATATATATCATTTGTCTATGACTGGCAGGCCCTCGCTGGGATCGACTTTATATAATATTTAACATATAATATATTTATTTTATATTATATTTTATTTACAGGCTAACGGACAACCCACGAATAAAAATAACAACGTCAATGAAGGTTTTGGGAATGTGAATGATGACGAATATAACAATAACAACAACCAAAACCTAAATCTACATTCTCACCACTATAAAAATAATAATGCTAACATTGGTGACTACAATGCTAATTCCGACCAGTATAACAATAACAACAACGTCAAGAGACAGGCAACCAAAAATAAAAATAACAACATCAATGAAGGTTTTGGCAATGTTAATGATGACGAATATAACAATAACAACAACCAAAACCTACATTCTCTCCATTATAAAAATAATAATGCAAACATTGGTGACTTCAATGCTAATTCCGACCAGTATAACAATAACAACAATGTCAAGAGACAGGCACCCAAAAATAAAAATAATAACAACAACATTGGTGACATGAATGTAAATTCCGACCAGTATAACGATAACAACAACATGCACGGACAAGCGCCAAAAAATAAAAATAATAACAAAAACATTGGTGACATGAATGCTAATTCCGACCAGTACAACAATAACAACAACGTCAAGAGACAGGCGTCCAAAAATAAAAATAATAATAACGGCATTGGTGACATGAATGAAAATTCCGACCAGTATAACGATAACGACAACCTCAACGAAGAGATGGGAAATCCCAAGAATAAAAATAACAACAACGTTAACATTGGTGACATGAGCGTTAGTTCCGATCAGTCTAACAGTCACGGTAACATCAACTAGGTCTTATGGAATTCCGAGAAAAAATGCGATACTGGCCACCCCTTGCTACTATGGTTGTAATTTTGTTTTAGAAAAATGTATATTATTTGATAATATAACAAAGATTTTATTCGATAAAAATTGAACACTTAGTTTCTTATCTTTCTTTGCCTACCCTTTTGAACTTCATAAAATTAAGAAATTCAATCAAATTTCCCAGATATTAACAAATATTGGTGTTATAAGAAAGCCCAGGGGGAACATCTTCTTCATAAAATGTTCCTCCTGGTCTTTCCATTATCATTTATCAAAATCATCCAACGCTGTATTATACTTTCAAAATGGATTCTAACAAAATGGAAATAACATTTTATTATCAAAATGTTGTGGTTTAAAAAGTAAACTATATGATTTAAGTTGCGAAGTGCTCAGTTGCAATTATGATTTAATTATCGTTATTTATTTTTGGGGTGTTATGCCGTGTTGCGCTACCTCCTTCTTTAGCCAACACAAATAACATAACACCCCAAAAACAAAAAACCGAAAATGCTTTTGACCGTGAAAATCTTAAAACCTATGTGATTTAATTTGTTTTACAGAAACATGGCTAGATTCCACAATCTATGACCACGAAATAGTAGATGATCGTTTTAATATAAATAGACGCAATAAGGACATATCGAGTTCTCTTAAAAATCAGCTGGTGGTGTTCTAAAAGCCATTAACAAAGAAATGACATCTTTTTTAGTCTCAGCACACACCCCAAAATCTACAGAAATTTTATGGATTAAATTTAAATTACATGAAATGTCCAGGCAAACCATCAACTTATATTTGGCGTATGTGCCTCCAGATATACCAATCGAAAATCTCACTGATTTTTTTGAAAAGTGTCAAAACAATAACTTATCATGAGAGCATATAACATAGAACAGTAATAATGGTGATTTTAATGTGCCATCTATTCAATTTTCACCAAATGTCAATGTAACTCAAACCAGACCAGTCTTTCTTATTAGCGAAAAATCAATATCTCTACTAGACTTTCAAAATTTTAATGGACCAACAATTGAATCACATTCTACCATTATAGATCGAATTTTAGATTTAATGTTTTTCAACCATAACTTCAACATTCAAATTACTTCACATGTGCTATAAAAAGTTGACTCCTATAATCCTAACATTGAAATCGATTTTTTATGTCCAAATACAGACCCCTACCCACCAATCCAGATCATATCAAATATAAATAATAAAAAAAAACGGATTATATTAAATGCTATAAAATGTCTTCACTTAAAAACTGGGACGATCTTAACTCCCTGAATTGTAATGATTCCCTACTACATTTTTATAACTTGTTATGGCTATCAATTGAACAACAGACTAATAAGTTTCCAATTTGGTTCAGCAGTGCTTTGATCCACCAACTCAGAGAAAAAGAATAGTTTAGAAAGAAATCGAAAAAATACAAAAATCAATTTTTCCATCTCGAGAGTTAGAGTAAAAGTATCCAAACGTACCTGCCTTAAAACCCATGTAGATTCAACAGAAAATTCTCTCCCTAACAATATCAAAAATCTATCAACCCTCATTAATTCTAAAAGAATTTCTTATTCTTTCCCCAAAATCATGCATCTCCACGACAAATCAGCAACAAATGGTGAAGATACATGTCATGTGAACTACTGACTTCTCTTCTGTTTTTAGCTCACCATCTAATTCTAAAAGAGACTAAAAACATTCATCCCAACTCTTTACAATTATCAACTGTCTCATATCAAATTGACTCTAGACGAGGTCAAAGCGAAATTGAATACTCTTGATATCAATAAAGGTTCTGGCCCAGATGGAATTCCTTCACTATTTATTCGAAATTGTGCAGATCAACTTGCATTACACAAAATAATCATCAAAAGTCTGAACGATGGGGTATTTCCGGATCTGTGGAAGGTTGCCCACGTTATTCCGATCCACAAATTTGGCTGTAAAAATGATGTAACTAACTACCGTTCTATCAGCCTTTTATCTTGTTTTGGCATAATATTCGAGTCCATTGTATATAAATCCATTTTTAACCATGTAACACAAATACTTAGTCCTTTCCAACATGGCTTTGTAGCTAAAAGATCCACAAATACGAATTTACTCGAGCATATGGACTTTCTGTGTAAATCCATGAATAATAAAATACAAGTAGATGCCGTGTTTACCGATTTGAGCAAGGTCTTCGACAAAGCAAGTCACCGTATCTTAATGAATTAACTGGATAAAATTGGCATTCACGGAAATGTGCTTCGTTGGTTAGAATCATATTTATCACACAGAAGTCAATTAGTTACTGTCAACGGTTTTAACTCTTCCCCAATATAGTTACGTCGGGCGTACCACAAGGATCTCACCTTGGATTCTTCTTTGAACGATCTTACATATAAACTCCGCTGTAATTTTCTTACAACAAGACGTTAACACAATATTTTAAAACTTAACATAACGTTTTTTTCAACGCTTATATTTTATGTAACCTATATTTGGTTTTAAACATATATTATGTTACTTTTATTTTGTAAACCCATTCTTTTTACTGTAATTAAAAAAAATCTACGGCATTCTTTGTAAAAGCCCTATGGACGTTTAAATAAATAAATAAAATAAATATATACCTGGTGTGTTGACAATGAAATGGAACTGAATATAGCTAATAAGTGCAAAGTTATAAATTTAACCAAGAACACCAACAAAACTCTATATTCATATAGTATATGTGGTCACAACCTGGAAACAGTTGAATCGATAAAAGATTTGGGAATTATATTCGACAACAAATTAACGTTCAACCAACATATTGAATACATTGTGAGTAAATCAAATAAATTACTAGATTTTATTGTAAGATCAACCAAACTGTTCAAGAATTCTAATAGCCTAATAATTCTATTCAATTCCTTAATCCGTAGTGTTCTTGACTACGGGTCAACAGTCTGGAATCCACATTATATTACACAGGTATCTAGACTCGAATCAGTCCAAAAAAAATTTACACGGATTTTGTCTTACCGAACTGGTGTCTACCATCTTTTAGACGGGTACGAACAAAAACTTACACATTTCCGATTAGAGAGTCTAGTTAAAAGAGGAAACTTAAATGACCTCTTAATGCTTCACAAAATTGTGAATAATCGTGTAGATAGTAACTTAGTCAATCAAATCAATTTATAAGCCAGGCCCAAGTCTACCAGAAACCATAACATATTTTAGACAGATTTTTTACCAATCCTATATATAGAATGTCTCGATCATACAACGATCTTGTTAAAATGCACCCTATCATATTCAAAAAATATCTCCACCATTTGTGCATCTAAAAAAAATGTTGTTTCATTACTTATCAATAATTACTTCATAAATATTTTATATTTATGTTTTTCATGAGTTTGCTTCCGTGAATATGCAAATATGATTACTGCAGACACATTTTATTTATTTATTTTTATTTATTCATTTCTATGCTCTTACATACAGTTAATAAATACAATGTCATGCAGTTAATAAATGCAGTTTCAATGACATTAGGTGGAAATAAAACAAAAAATATTCTTAAAATGAAATATGGTAGGTAGAAATATGATCAGCTACTGTATGTAATTGGTTAAAACGAATGTGGTTATGGATTGTGAACACCTCACTGGGAGAACCCGTGCTGAGGTGTACGCATGTATTATTATGCAATCATAAGTGATAGCACAGTATCCCCCTTGAGACTCTCAAGGAAGACTCCGTAGTACCACCTATGGTGGCAGTATTGTACATATAGTAGGTGTAGGTAGCTGTGTGAGATAGTCGTCATAATATTATACAGACACAATGTAGTGATTTGAGGTAAGTTGAGCATCATAATATACTAAAGTCGCAATGGATAATACATTATAGTAAAAAGAAAAAAAAAGAGAATATACAAGAAGTGAACTTAGAGAGCAGTAGAGACGAAAAGAGAATAAAAGAAACAAACAAAAGTAGATGATATTAGTGCCAATCAGGCGCGGCTGGCGCTAACGTGCAATGGGGCGCTGAACCGCCAAAAAAATTCAACATCATTTTACAACTCATCGTATTTCTACGTAATGTCTTTATTTATTAAATTGATAAAATTGAGCACAATCTTTAAATTTAATTATAATTATTTATCAATCTAACAATTAACAATGTATTACGGCGAAATAAACGCATTGTTCCCACCCGCCAGTTACGGCGGCTACCCGCTAGGAGCGAGGAACCGAGGTAGGTACAATGCCAAACCGCGCGCCAGAGCTAAGCGCCCCGTAATTTGAATGATCCTCGTAGTAAAAAATCCCAAAACGTCAGAAACATGTCATACTAAAAATCAGCTGACCGTGCGTTGCACGGCCGACCCGAAGAGCTTCGGCATTCTTCGGAAATATTCCGAAGCTTTGGTTCCAGCGGTAGTAAGGTTTGAACAAGATAATATTAAGTAATAATATTTCTCTTCTAAAATGTAACCATTAGTCAAAGGGTCAGCTATGCGTCTCGGGTGACATTATCTTGTTCGAGCCCTTGGGATGTACCTTTTTGACATTATTATTTGTTTGTCACCATAGACATCCAAATTCAATAGACAAGTACTTAAAGGTGAGGGGAAAAATCAACTATGGCGGTACGAAGAGGGGGAAGATGACTGTGATTAGTTTAAAAATGAATCTGACAGTTTATAGGCATCTCGCATTATAATATCACCATTTAGTTCTTAAAAATAACATCTGCTTTTTAATGAATAGACCTTTTTACGTGGGAGCGCGAATTGCTCGCTACGTTATTAAGATATTTGTGAAGTCTGAATAAGCAAAGTAAAGTTCGCATCTTTTCACAGACAACTATTTTGTTGCCGTATTTAGTTAAGACACTTTTACAAATGTTTCATAATTTACTTACCCCTGTAATCAGCGACGAGCACATTCGAGAACCGCCCACATTCGTGATGATCGACATATTTTAGGGTTATCACAACCGCTCTGTTGCTATAATTACATAGTATAAAATAAAGTCACTCAAAATGTATGTGCGCATTGAACTTTTAAAATACGCAACGGATTTTCATGCGGTTTTCACCAATAGATAGAGTGATTCAAGAGAAAGTTTTATATGTATATTTCATGCTTATTGTAGAGAAAAGCCGAGAAATTCAAATATTCAATTCAGGCAGCGGGCAGCAGGCAAGCGGGTGGTGAGGATTTTATAAAGGTTGGGTAATGGCGTTGTGTTTCTTTAGCCACAGCAACGTGTGGCCGGGTCTGCTAGTTAATAAAAATAATGTAATTATCTCTTTTAATTAAAATTATTTTACTTAAATTATTTCACACGTTATTTAATTACAATAATACGTAGCACGCAGCAGTTTCATTATTATTTGCTCCTTTTTGTAGATACTCTTAGTATCGCCCCAACTGCTTGAAATGGCTTTAGGCGTGTTTAGTGACCAGATTTACATAGATAGGTACTTCTCACCACCACATCGACGCATTGTGTATAGGCAACAACTTCCCCCCTCCCCCCTAAACCTCCCGACTTATCTGGATTCTGCAAATCGAATCGTGCGTAGCCAGGAGTGGGGTATTAATTGGAATATTTTGACGACGAAGGTACTTTTTATTTATTTTTTGGGAATAATATTTTTTGTTTAGGTACATTTAAGCAAACATATATCAGCAGAAACTTAGTAAAACAGCATTATATACCTACACCGACACAGTAACAGTATTCTCAGACTATGCATAATATTGTTTAAAGAAATAATATTTATATAATATATATAACTTCCATTAAATTATTTCTTACATTGTCTATGGACAATGGAAGAAGAGAAAAGAAAAAGACAAAAAGGGTTAAGGATAACATTATATTTGTGAGAACAGCATTCAATAAACAACTTACAGAGGTTTAAATAACGTACAAAAATAACAGCACAGCTTAAGAGAAAACAACATAACATGTACCTACAGGAGTTATATTACCGATGCTAAAAACAGTACAATAATAACAGCTGAATATAAATATATTAAAAAGATGAGCCAACATAGTAAGAAGGTATTAATCTGTTGACTGTGATGACGGCCGTGACCTTGAGAAAAAATTACACGCCGAAAAATCATAGATACGAAGGTCTCCGTAGTCGAGGGGTAACGCTCTCAACTAGCAAGCGGAAGGTCACGGGTTCGAAACCCAACGTGCAAATTAAAAATTTGAATTATTTCACAATTTACTAATTAAAAATAATTTTTAAATGTTTACCGCACGTTCTAGAGTGGAGAATACTATCATTGATCAGATCTGAAGAGCCAGATTTCCCCATCGTCCTCTTCACAATCTCCTACCACTCCCCACTACCTTCAACCTCACAACATACCCCAATTGGGGATGCCATAGTCTCATTGGCTCCAGACAGTTGAGGGCAGTTGGGACTCTTGTACGCTTTCATTTATAAAAAAAGAAGATAAAAAAGATAATTTATTCCAACACCGTCAGAGAAGCTGTGTATATCAAATAAAAAATATTTTCTAATGAAATATTTAGCGAAAGCTATTCTGACCTTATTCTTCTTACAGTTCCTAAGTAAACAAGGGTAAAAATTGCTTAAAGAAATTTCATCAATTTTAGTTTGGAGGACTCCGGAGTCCCTCCCACAGTTGATAGGCTAAGGGCTTTTAACCAGCCAGATGTTCTTACGATCGTACAAGGCGGTTTCAATGAGAAAGATTAATTATTCTCTTTACCAGCTTTTTAAATTATAACTCAATATCAATTTTATTTCATTACAAATTTGCTTTAATTTATTCCGACATCCAAAAATGTTGAAAGGCGTGATGACAAAACTATTAAAATTATGTCCTTTTTGTAATTATTTTTTTATCATTTTTATAATATATTAAGTTTTTATAATTTTTCAATAATATTTAAGCAAAATAAATGTGCAAAAATATATTAATTTGTAAGACCGTAAATAGATAGACAAATCAAAGAAATTTTCGTCAAAGTGTTCGGATATTTTTTTCAAAGATTTAATTTCATCTAAAATTAAAATTTTGAAATATGCGTTTACTAGATAACGTATTGATTTACAATAATGTATGATTACATAATATAAAATACGTCTTGGAAAATAAGATTTTTCGTTTCAAAATTCAACAAATCTGCCAAAGACCCATGGTATAACCTTATTATACTAAAAATTACCATTTTTTCTCAAAATTTAAAACATGCGTTATCTAGATAAAAGAACAATATTTCGAAATCGATTTATGATTTTTGGTAGAAAAGAGACAATACGTCTAAAATTTGATTTAAAAATGACATATTTTCTTACGATCGAAAACAACCTAATGCGATAAACAATAATTAAAACAGAATAAACATTGTCTAGTGAGGCGCGTAACTTACTAACATTAACTAAAAAAAAATTCAATAAACGCCCGGGTTGCCGGGAATTAAATTAATTATTATATTTTATTTTAATGTAGAAAAGTTGCTGAAATTAACATTATTATTATTTTTTCTATTACACCGTTGTGTAAATGGTAAATTAATTACAATTAAATTTTTACACAGATGACATCGGCATAGTTTAGCAAATGAGTATACCAAAGACAACATAACAGGTAAAAATTTCGATGCTTAAAACAACTTTTTATGTCATGATATTATTTTATTATTATTCAAATAATTATTTGTGGCAACCTATTGTTTACTACTAAACCTTTTGTGAAAATGAAAAAAAAAATATTTAATAAATATAGCCATTTCATTTTCCAGAAAATAAAATCGCTTTCGTATAAACTTGTCTTTTCGACTTCCCTGAATTAGTCATCAATTTTGAAAAATAATGTAGTCTAACATCGGTGTATTTGTCAGCAATAGCTCTTATTAGGTTGTGAATGTGATTTTCGGTAGGAAATTGATCGAATTGATGACTATATAATGAATGAAATATGTTTGTAGCTAGAAATGCCTTTAAAATTTTACCTACAATCCAAGATTTTTTAAATTTTGGTGATATAACGGTTCCTCCACTTTGTGACAGAAGTTTTTTTAAGAGAACTTCTGTTTTCCAACAAACATCAATTACATCCTTTGAAGGATAAAGTAATCCACCTTTGTCTTTAATTACAATCAATCTATGTTCCGGGTATATTTCATTCGAAAACAGAGCGTTAATGCACTGATTGCAGTGTAGTTTTTTTCCTAAGTGTCGAACGATAAACCCTGAAATGTATGTCACCACAATGAGGTTAAATTGAACGGTAACTAAGTCTTGGCTTAAATAATTATCTATTTCGTCAAAATAACATAAGCTATCGTCATTGTCGCTAGAGTTTTTAAAATATGTACCGGATGTCATATTTATTCTTTCTATTGCTGATGAACAGTTTAAAACTGAAATTTGTTCAAACGGAATACAATTGCCTGTTGTTGTTTGTTTTAGTTCCATGTGAACTAGCGATTTTTTATAAATAGACATAAATTGCCGAGCTGTTGGGTTATTGTTAAATCCTCCAGCCGATCTAACGTTGCAAAAAAATAATTCTAAATGGTCTTGTGAGCATTTATACAAAGGTATGTATTTTAATAGTTGCTTCTCTTCTATTAAAGTATTGTACAACCGTTTTGTGCTTTCTATACAAATACAAAAACCGAGGAAACCTGTTTTTCGATTCGTATTTATAATATTTTTGTTGTTTGCTGCAATGCGTATATTTTGTAAGTAATATATGGCTTTGCTCAAAAATTTTAAAAATGTACTGTGATTTTCGGCATTTATTGGCTTTTTAAAACCAAACTGATGCAAATTACGCGAATTTAAAATATCAAATAAATCATTAATCAGTCTTAAAAAGAATACGGTTCCTTCTACACCTTCAAATTCTTTTAGTTTTAAATCGTTTCTACAAAATTCTAAAGCATTCGCACAGCTGTTGCTAAATAATTGTGAGGCTAAATTTACCTTCATTTTGTTGTTATGGAAATCAATATGAATTGGCCTTAATTTATTTGCGACGTGGAGTTTTTCACGCACCTGAATCTCATTCAATTTACAAAGATAATTCCAATTTATTTCATGTCCTTTACTATCAATCAATATCTTTTTTGCTTCGAATGCATTACGCACTAGCTTCAGCATGTGACAAGCGTCAAGAAAAATGGCCACTTCCTTTTTAGTAACCGGATGAATGAAGGATGGTTTCAAGTTATTATTCTCTAATGAACAACCAAGTATCTTAGCCATAGAAATATTGGAGGGACAACCATCGAACGTCATGGACACAATATCAATACCCACTTTATCAGCTTCCTCTAAACACTCAAGCACCAGGTCAGCTCTTTGCCGACCAGATACGCCATCCACAAGAAAGTAACCAACGGGTACTTTCCAATTGGCGTTTATAGCAACAATCATGAAAACGAGTGCCTCTTTTGCAACGGACTGACCGTGGTGGAGTTTGTCTCCGCCAAATCCAAAGTCTACGTAGCCATGATGATTATTTCCATCCCACTCCACAAGTTGTCTTATGGCCATCTCGTCTATGACCAAATTGCAAACAAGTTTATATCCTGTAGACGAAGCTTTTAACTCCAAAGCACGAAAAGACTCTTTTGTAAAACCAGGTCGTCCATCAATCACTTGAAGCCATTTGCACAATGTTCGTGGGGCAGGAAGGCAAAAATCAAAATATTCTCGAACGTACTGATAAGCTTTGGGAGAATAAAAGTTAAGGGTAAAAGCAAATGCTCTAAGTGATGCGGAATATTTTCGAGATAACTTAAGCTTTTTGTTTTTCGTTACTACTCTTTTAACGAGCTCAAAACATTTAGAATTAGCTAAAATATCGTCATGTGAAGTTGGATTTGATTTACATTTTTCCAGTTTGCAAGTAAGTTGCGAGATTTTACGTTTATAAACAACGTTAATTTTTTTTAATTTTCTAATTAGTAACTTACTTTCTAATAATAAGTTTTCCATTTTTTTGTAATTGACTTCAATTGGTTTATTTTTTTGAGTGGTTTTTGATATAATAAGTGGTTCTTCCATAAAGACGGGTTGGGGTTCCTGAATCTGGGGAATAGAGACATAATATTATATTTTTGGGTATAAAAACATTTAGTCAGTTACTAGAGTGGTCCGCACACTACATAATAGTACAATGTGTTTTTGAAGTCATCAAAGGTCAATAATCAATTGGTACTCACAATGCTTTCTGGAATAGTAGTGGGTACCATACAACTGACGAGCACACATGACTGAGCAGCTGCAGCTACGGCCTCGATCTCCGTCAAGCACATAGTCATAGGTTCTGGTTCGCATTCCTTTTCGAAACGAGACAAAGTTGACAATATTAGGTATATAATCATTATTGCAATTCGATAATTTACATATTTATTACAAATTGGTGACATGCACTATCAATAAAATATTAATTTAAAGGATAATTATATATAAGAATGAACTCACGACGTGTGTGCTGTGTAGAGCAGGTGCGCAAGAAACGAGAGAAAAATCAGAATCCTCTTGAGGGTTCATCCATCCATAAGTATTATTGATCGTTTCATCAGCTAGAGAAAGACATACATATGATTTCTCAGAGAAGTTGTCGCTTAATTTCTGAAATGGATAGATAATAAAATTTAAATAATTACATGTAATGAATAACTACAAAAAAGAATTATTAGTCATTAAAGAATTTATATACTAACGATAATTCTTTCTGTAACAGGTGATAAAGAGACCGATGGAATCGCACCTACACGTAGCACACGTGTGCCCTGTTTGTTTATTATAAAATCTGTCTCTTTGAAATGTTCTGAGCAGATACGAAGGTTACGAACACTTGTATGCTCACTTTTACCGGATGAAAGTCGCCACATTGTCTTCAAGTCTTCGTTTTTGGGAAATCTTTAAGAAAATAATAAAATTTCACTTTTAAGAAGATAATAGAAAAGAAAAACAACTCATAAACAAATGAAATTTTATACACACAGCTTTTACCAGCGATTCCTAAGAGTATTTGGAATCAAAATTTAGATGTAGTTTTGTCGTCCGATGACACTTTTTCAATTAAAAACAAAAAACGTGTTTTCCATACATATACATACTCGGAATAACCTAGAGCATTACGCGATATGCACTCGTTCTCGTTCCAGCAGTACCGTACATACGAAACAACGCGCTTACCTAACACGTGGTCCGCTGAGACGTGACAGTGTGATCCAAAGATAATATAATCGGTGGCGACGTGCGATAGAAAAATATTTTATTTTAAATTTTGATTGATAAAAAATATCATCGGACAGCAAAATGACACGTACATTTTTCATTCCAAACATGCTCACTGTATCTACATTTTACTTCTAAACATACCACGAAGGAGTACATAATTAAGAAAGCAAAATATACAATACGGCCTAATAAATAAAACCATACTTTATTCCACCTTTAACCCCTTACTATTTATCTTATTTTAACCAACTATTTATCTTATATTAACGGTTGTTTATGAGTTGCGTAAAATTCAAAACTCGTTTAGTAATAAGGCCCTTAAAGTATGATGAATTTAAAAATTATTGGTTTATTATCCTTTATTAATACGACGGATTTCCAGCAAGAAATAACACATGAAAAGATAGACGTTCCAAATTATACAATTAGATATTTTAGCAGAGCGCAAAAGGTGAAGGCACATCCCTGATTCTTTTTCAAACGGCTGTGTGTTTACGTCGCCATGCATATTATAGCTGTAAGTGAATACGCTCTCTGAGCGTTAACACGTGTTCACACACACACAACTGCAATATGCGTGGGATGGCGTATTTCGGCGTATCGCTCGCCGTACATTCCCAATCGGAATATATGGCGAGCGATATGCTGAAATACGCCATCCCACGCATATTACGGCTGTGTGTAAACACGTTCATGATAGTATATGTTACAAAACTGATAATATTATAATATAATTCGAATAAGCTTAAAATAAAGTAAAATCATGCTTACCTATGGAATGTAATACGACATTTTGGTTTATTCTCCTTTTCACTTCTATTTTTACACGTTTTCATAGCACAAGCTACCATTTTTGCCTTGTTATTTCGTAAAATGTACTATGTGACTTCGGCGCTGGTCAGAACAAGAATGATGACGTCACGTTTTGTAGATTCAAGTGAGGCGGCTCTCGTAAGCCCAGACGGTTCCATGGAACCGTTATGGGGAGGGGGAAATAATACGCTTTTATCACTTAGGGCAGGTCCATATATTCCTATGTCCGTGTTTGTCACCCATTGATCGAAGTTGTCACGACAGTAAATGACGATATTGGCGATCCACGCCGCAGAGTGTTTCTTGTGTGTTAATTATTATTATTGGATTATTGCGTTATTATTATTATCTTTGGAAGGTTAAGTATTTTTAAATGGATATCCCACCCACCCTTTCCACTAATCTTCTAATAGATGTAATATCAATAGTAATGGAGTGTAAAATGCTTCTAAAAATATTGATACCAGAATAATTCTATAATAATTGGATAATTACTAGAGCGCCGTTTTAGTTATGTTGCGTTGTACAATTTATTATGAGTTCCTAGGCTATATGTATTTTTATTATTTGAATTTACAAACAGATACATAAAACATACCTACTTACCTGGCTGGTCAATTCACTATATTAAACTCTAGACATCAGCATGTTTTTACATCGCACGATATTTTTACTATTGCAGTTACATGATATTTTTAGATACTTAGCAAATAATGTAAAATTATGCATGATGTCTAGATTTTTTTAAAAATATAATATCAACCTTTCGTTTTTTATGAATGGCTTGGTGAACCACCTATAATTTGAGGCACCGGCCGCGCCTGGTGCCAATATTTTAAAAATAGTTATGCAATATTAATCTATTTTGTAGGTCTAGTGGTATGATTTAAATATCAAGTTATTTTTATGTTTGGTTTGGAGTAAATAGATTTTGGAAAAATAGTGTTTCTTTAGTTTTTATCCAGTCTGTGATTTGTTTTTACATTAGTCTAGGGATATTTATATTTGTTTATTAATTTATTTTATATTACATACAAAAATATTTTATAAATACCCTATTCGTGTCTCAAACAAATAAATAAATAAGAGCTAGAAGGTATAAAGGTAAACAATACAAATACGTGCTACAAACAAAAAAAATATATAATGTGAAATCTAAAGGAATAGAATAAATATTTATCATATATAAAATACACTGCTTTTTATTTTAACTTTTATTATTGCTATTTACTCCAAGCGGGGTTTAAATATATTGTTATCGCCACAAAGACCAGACAAACCTCACCCCTTGAACCCGGGCACTTCTACAAAACTACAAGACAGGTTAGGTCTCCCTCAATCAGTCTCTCCCGATCCAACCCGCCACGAAGTAAGTTGGCGAATACATTCGCCGCAAAGACCTAGACAAACCTCACCCTTTGAACGCGGGTACCCCCACAATGTCAGGTTAGGTCTCCCTCAATCAGTCTCTCCCGCCACATAGTAGGTGGGCGAATGCATTCGCCGGTAAGATCTAGATAAACCTCACCTATTGAACCCGGGCACCCCTACAAAGTCACCAAACGAAGTGAACTACTTAGGTGAAAAAATGGCAGAGGTGTTAGTTATCCAATAGATGGTTCCAGGAGCGGCGGCGTACACACCCGCCTCCCAAATTGATAATTGTATGTTTTTAAATTTACGCTGAATTTTGTATAAACGTAAATATTTTCTGTCAAATTGTTACTGTAAAAGCCCGTTAATTCGTAAACCTTATGATTTACCAACGGACCTTTGACAATAAAAGTTGGTAAATCTTAGAATTTACTGGAAAACCTTAAGATTTGCCGCAGTACGGGCTTTTACAGTAGCATGTATAATGTAATAAAGAAAAAGTGCTGCTACTCAATTCTTTCAAAAATTACAATATCTCGTAAAGCCAGTTTAAGTTTGGTATCACACCGAAACGATAAATGAAGTCACCTGATTAGTTCATTTCTATCGGTCCAGCAAAAGTTCAGTAAAACCAGATACAGGTACATACGTTATACGATTATGTGATCAACAAACGTATGCCGATTTGGGTAAATCAACAATAATTACGCAAACGTTTCCCCTACAAATTTCGAAAATTTTATGAACATTACATCAAATACTTTTACTGGCGAACTGGCAACATTGGTATTTATTGTAACGTTGTTGCCAATTCATACAGATGTATTCCATCATAGCCAAGTCATGTGGTGTTAAAGATGGATCAAATTTGTCCAATAACTTCTTACTGGATCAACATGCTACGGGAAAAGGTCAATATATAATCAAAATAATAAAGGGCTTATTTGCGGCACGTTCCAGAGTGGAAGGATCGAAGGATCTCAGCATCGCCCTGATGTAAGACCACCATTCAGAAATGAAATGTTGCTTGAAATGGATTACCAAACCTTGGATTACCAAAGGACTTATAATATCTATCAGAAACAAAGAAAAACTTTATAAAACAACTTTAAAAAATCCCCATGATGAAAAAGCATATATTTTTTATAAAAAATATAAAAATAAATTAACATCTTATATTAAAAAAAGTAAGGAAGAGTTTTTTAAAAATAAAATATTATCTTCAGAAAATAACCATAAACAAATGTGGAAAACTGTGAATTTGGCCATAGACAATACAAAAAAAACACAAAATATTAAGTACATCGAACATGATAAAAAAATTATAGATGCCAATTTACAGCCTAAACAATGTGCAAACATATTTAATTCCTTCTTTGCAAATGTTGGAAAAAATCTTGCGAAAAATATTCATAAACCTTCTAACCCGGAAAAACATAAAAATAAAAATTTACAGAAACGTAATATACTTTCAACATTTGAAATAACAACAGAATGTGAAATCTTAAAAATAATAGAAAATATGAAAGGAGGTTCGTCTCCCGGTTTTGATTCTATTACGGCACACATGTTAAAATCTATGAAATCTTACTTAATAAAACCCATCACTCATTTAATAAACTTGAGTTTAACGAAAGGAATATTTCCAATGAACTACAAAAACACAATAATCTCACCTATTTACAAATCTGGTGATCCACACCAAGTAACGAATTATCGCCCAATTTGTCTAATTTCTAACATAGGAAAGATCTTTGAAAAAATAGTAAAAAAACAATTGGTAAATTTCCTAGATAGTAATAAAATACTACACAAAAACCAGTTTGGTTTTATTAAATCACTCAGCACACAAGATGCAATTGCTAACGTAACTTCATACATTTACGAATCATTAGATAAAGGTAAAAAATGTGCGGGCATATTTATTGACCTCAGAAAGGCTTTCGATAGCATATCCCATGAGATACTATTAAAAAAATTAAATGATATTGGCATAAAAGGCAACGCGATTAAATGGATCACCAACTACTTAAAAAACCGCCCTCAAGTGGTAAAAATCAATCGTATTAATAGTGATCAAGAGATTTCAAGCTTTGGAATCCCCCAAGGTACAGTGCTTGGACCAATCCTTTTTACCATATATGTAAACGATATTTTTTTTCAACATCTACATGGTCAAATTACATCATACGCCGACGATACAGTTTTAATAATAAGTGAAAATACTTGGGAAAATGTAGAATTACAGGCCACAGAAGACATCAATACGCTTAAGAATTTTTTCGACACTAATTTACTATCACTAAATAGTGAAAAGACATTTGTAATTCCATTTGCAATCCATCCAAACGACGCTCCCAAAATTTTTAACATTGTCATACACGATAACACTCAAATTCACAACCAACATTATTGCAAATCAAACTGTACAATATTAAAAACAACAAATAAAATTAAATATCTCGGCGTAATTATCGATAAAAATCTGAAATGGAAGGAACAAATATGTCAAGTAGTAAACAAAATCAGAAAATTAATATATATATTTTTAAGAATTAGAAATTTTCTGTCGATAAAAAATCTATATTTAATCTACTATGCCTTAGTTCAATCCACTCTACAATACGCTATTATTAGTTGGGGATCCGCGTATAAATGTAACCTTCTTCCAATAGAAATTGTACAAAGAACAATTATTAAAATTATATTAAAAAAATCCTTAGACTACCCAACAGAACGCCTGTTTGAAGAATTTCAAGTACCCACATTTAAAGATTTATATATTAAAAATTCAGTAATTCAAATAATAAAAGAAAAAGATAAATATCCATTTTTAAATGAAAACAGAACTCGACTTAAACATGTTTTTCTATGCCCAAAACTAAATACGTCTTTTGCACAGCATCATTATACTTATCAGGGAAGAACTTTTTTCAATCGTCTACCAGAGGAAATCAGAAGCATCAATGATAAGGCCCGAATGCTGCTCTCTGTCAAGAGACATTTTAAAGATGTTCTTAAGAAAAGAACTACTGTCAACTAATCTTACAAATATCTTAGTTCTCCATAACATTCTTTCTTTAAAAAAAAAAAACACACACCATTATCAAATAAATACTGCAGCTCACATATATTTATGTACAATTAATTATTTAAGTACTAACTTATACCTAACTAATAACTAATAGCATTTATGTACACTCCCCTTCCATACACAAGCAAATGCTTTTAATGGAAGGGTAGTAAAAAAAAACCTGTAAAAAAAATATTTAGTTGTAAAATTGTAATTATAATAAATGTTTCAATAAATAATAAAAAAAAAAAAAAAAAAAAAAAAATGGCTTAAGCCGTGTTTGGTGACCAGATCTGAATATTTTCCACACCTTCCTCTCCCTCATCTCCTTCCACTCCCCACTGCTTTCAGCCTCACAACATACCCCAATTTGTGATGCCATATACTCACTGGCTCCAGACGGGAGTAGCTGGGATTCTTGTGAGGTATTCACAAAAAATATATATTATTTTACAGAATTGAAACGTTGCTTGAAATGGCTTTATCCGTGTTTGGTGAACAGACCTGAATAGCCAGATACTTCCCCGTCTCCCTCTTCCCCGATGCTTTCTCTCCCCAACTCTCCCCTTCAGTCTAATAACCCAATTAGAGTTGTCCAATTGTACCCCAATTGGAGTTGTTATAGCCACACTGGCTCCAGGCGGTAAGGAGCAGTTGGGAGTTTCCGCGGTCTTGCTGGCTCCGATTAACGGGAGCAATTATGATGCATGTGTGCAACTCGCTTAAAAATATAAAGTGTTTTTAATTAGTTTTTCAGAAAAATCAATTTCGTATTTTTGAAATTATTATCCATGGTAATAAAAAGACACATTTTCTAATTGAAGTTTTAAAAACATCAATCGATTTTCAATGCAGGAAGTATGAAAGAATTCGTATGGTGTGTTCACTTAAAAATGCTCGTTTTTTAATTTTTTTTATTTAATGACCATCTTCTGTCTGTATAAATAAAAATGAATCGCCGAAAAGTATGTACTCGCATAACTTCCTAACGACTGCACCGAATTGGATGATTCTTTTTTTTTGTGAACGTATTGTCAGGACAAGGTTTGTATAAAACTACTGAAATTATGAAATTTGTATAAAAATTTAATAGGTGGCACGCGAGCTGTTTGAAAACTGAATGTACCGGGACTTATTTTTATGGAAAGGGTGGGGGGAGGGGAAGTAGAACTCGGGTAGGGGATTCGTGGGAGGAGGGGGAGGAGGGAGAGGAAGGGGAATTGGACGAATAGGAAAGGACACGCAGGGAGAAACCATTTCTTTATTAAATGGCGTAG